>CAWUFW010000228.1:0-2400000 GCA_963921515.1 Calotriton arnoldi | reverse complement strand
GAGGCCTTAAAAAAAAGCGCCCATGTCAGTTTGTAGGCACATGCATGTGTGATGCTCGAAGCAATAACATGACACGAGCAGTTAGCCGTGCCAAAGACGTGTTTTTTTCTTCTTTCTTTTGGCCAGTGTTGCTAAAACCATTGGCGAAGCCAATAGGTCACAAAGCTGAGACCTTTTGGATTTCCAATGCTAGTTTTACTTTTTTTTTTTTTTACTATAATCTTTTCAGCATATGCCTCAAATTATATCGGCAAAATATCTTAAAGTTTGCATCTCTTCTCCATATTACACATATTGACCTTTGCATTCCAGTGTTCTAGGTATTATTGACAGTCAAACGGACAAGATATCTGCCTAAATATTTTACTTAATCACAGGAGCTTTACTCGGACATCATCGTCATTCATGTATTATCCCCCAGTTTGTCCAAGGTGGCATTTCATCCCTCAGGAGCTTTAGACTGCGCAAAAACGCCTTCAAATCAATTAGATCCATTGCCCGCTTCATATCATCTTCATGTTAATGTCCTCAGCTGCAGACCAATCAGCCACATCTTGCACCAGTCCTCAATGACAGGCAATCTCGCTGCTAGCCGTGCATTGCTAGTCTATGCCCCCACCCTGTTCTCCCACTATATCCATGACCTGGAGGATTTCTTACTAAAAGTTTTCCATGATTGCCCAAAACTAAGGGGGTTGCCCATTCCTGCCTTACTATTGGGGGGCGACACCGTGCTACTGTCCCTCACTCCTAGGGGGTTGCAGAATATTTTGAACAGCTTTGAAAACTATTGCGATTCTAGAGGTTTGTAAGTTAACTCCTCCAAAACCAAGGTTATGACTCTTAGCCCCCAAAAAACTTTGAACTGGGGGTTCTATATGAGCGGAGCAAAACTCCGGCAGGCAGACCAATTTGACTACCTGGGGGTGAGGTTCGATAAAACCCCCAAATGGAAGTCCCAACTTCCAAAATCTGAACTTACTCTGCTACATGGTGCAACCTCAGTCACCAAACGATTTAAAGCCTCAACACCCAAATTTGTGTCCCCAGTTACTGAAATATACAGGGCTAAGGTGCAATCAGCAGCCTCATTTGGGGTGGAGGTTTGGGGAGTTGAGAATCCGCATGGGCTGTCTGTTAAAGAAAATTGTTTTATTATATCACAGTTTTGTCTACCACGAAGTGCTCCAACGGTCTCCCTTTACTTTGACACTGGCCTTAAAAGAATGGAGGACCGTGTCAAGTTAAGACCTTTACTTTATTGGGTTAGATTATAGTCCACCCCTGAATTGGCTATACACAGGTCTGCCCTTGAGAAAGTTTTATCTTTAAGTAATAGTACCACCATTCCATGGGTACATTTAATAAAAACTCATTTGAATCTGCTAGGCCTGGGTATGCTCTGGTTAAAGCCATCTCAGACTAATGCCAATTGCATGTCAAGACCGGAGGCCAACATTATGCATAACCTTTTATTGCCACTTCAAACTGCAGCAGTTTAAAGCATATCGTAAGCACACCTAAAACTCCAGAATTAGAACACCACCACAGTCTATATAAACGAGAACACAGCAGCCATCTTACTCTTTTATTGGCTGCTCCTGTCAGTTAAGTGTCTGTTAGCACTTGCATAATTCTAATATATTGTAAAATAGCATGTTTTAAATTTGTATTTTTAAAAGAATGTATTTATCAGTGATTTTGGTATAAGTATGAATTGTGTAGTTCAGTAGTAACGTGGTCTGGTTTTATTCCCAATTTATGGGAAAATTTAGTTATTTTAAAGAATAAATAGAAGCAAGTAAGTATTGATTGATTTTAAAATATATAAAGTTCGTAGTTTAAATGCTGGCGTTTAAGCATTTAATAGTGAGGAGTTCGTTTTATATTACCTCGCGCTGGTTGGGGTTTTTCTTTAAAAAGACGCTTGGTTCAAGCTCAAGGACGCTCTGGGTAGGAGCATCACAAGCTCCGTAGTTCAATGACGTGGCGTGCTGAGTACGCGCTAACGTCACTGAGAAGAGATGTAAAGAGCGGTTGCTAGGAGATTAGATCTCTCGATAATGCTCTAGATCAGTGACGTAATGCATTGGGAACGCGTTTACGTTACTGAATCGGCCATTTTAGGTGCTAGGTGACTGTTTTTCCTCACAGCCACTTAAATATCGTATGCGAGTCAGCGCATACTTATAAAGGAAAAAAAAAAAAGAGGAGACCTCGATGAGCATTCAGGGTTGCCATAGCGATGAATTGTCAGCAACCCTGACAGTTGAGAGAATCGTTGTAGGTGCAGTAATGAGTGGTAGTTGGAGGATTAGGACTAGAAGAATTTAGTGTTTAATTTTTTGGGGAACAGTTTATATGAGAAGAAAAGAAAAGGAAGGAAAATAGAAAGCAAAAAGATTGTTTTGGGAAGAAAATATGAGTGAAGAAGGTGTAACAATGGAAAAGGATACAAATAATGAGTCAGTAAGGAGAATAGTACAGGAAGAAGTAAGAACGCCAGTAAAGTATATTTTGGGTTCAGTTTTTAAGAGGAAAAGGAAGGGAGCAGATGTCTCTAAACAGCCTACGAGCATATCAGGTAAAACGAAATTGAAGAGGAAGAACATAGAGAGAGAAGATGATAGGTATGCGGCCTGGCAGAAAGGGGGTCTTGGCACCCCACAAAGAGAAGGTGCTCAGCGCAGCACAACAGAGGGTGTCCTTAGCTGCACAAATGAGAATCAGGAAGGACCGGAGGATGATAATACATATAGCTGTGAAGTGGAGAAGTTTGATGAATTTGTATTAGATAATTTGTAAACAGATGTTTGGGATCTGGATTATGATAAGGAGGAAAAGGTCAGGAAAGAGAAAGGGTTGGTTAAGGACCCTCAGGGTATTGATATGTTTAGTCCAGATTTAATTAGGCACCCTAGAAGCGCTGACTGGTGGCCGCTTGCGCATGTGGCAGAGTTTATAGGAATGTGGATAAAGAAACCTTTGGAGAAGGATGCTAGAGCTGTGATGCGGGCAGAGTGTTCTCGCCCAGTATCAGATAATAAGGCGTGCACAACCCCAGATCTTGATCCGGATTGGATACGTTTTTTATTCAAAATGGGTCGTGTTCCCAGAAAGGGATTAGAAAGGGCACTAAAACAGTGCTAGGATCGCTTGTTGGACGTAATTGGTCCTCTTGCAAGGATTTTGGACATGGCTGAGGGGGCCAAAACTAATTCAGTCTCTGTAGATACAGAGCTTCCGAGAGGTTGGTCTCAAAGAGCGGTGTGTTTTCTTGGGAATGCGAATGTGGCCATTATGGCAGAAAGACTGAAAGCTGTCCTCATGCGCATTAGTCCAAAATTGGGGGATTTTGCAAGAAAGGAACCTAGTGAGGATCCAAAAGGTTATTTATTTGGTGAAGGACTAGTGAAAGGAGTAGGAAAATACGTATCCACCTTCACTAGCCTCGATACGGCTCAGAGTTCCCTTAGGAGAGTATTTGGGGGACGTGTTTTTGACAGGGCTGGAGCAAGGGGACGTTTCTCCAGCCGATTGAATACAAGATCCCAATATCAATCATTTGGAAGGCCTTCCTTTAGAGGATTCCAGTCAGCGACTGGGTTTTACCCTCAAAGAGGAAGAGGTGTCAGAGGACGTCAGCCAAGAGGAAGGGCTCGATCCGACCGAGGAAGTTAAGGTAGGTATGAGGGGGATTTCTGGTTTTTCCCCAGGAAAGGTAGGGAAGAGATTAAGATTTTTCTATCAAAATTGGAGAATATTAACAAAGGATCAATGGGTTCTACAGGCAGTTCAGGGATATTCGGTGGAATTCAAAGAGCTGCAGGTACAAGAGTTGGAACCAAGAGAGTTAGTTTTTCAGAAGGAGCAAAGGGAGTTCGTAAGCACGGAGGTTCAAAGTATGTTGAGGAAAGGAGCAATAGAGGAAGTAAAGAAGGGACGTGTGGGATTTGTGAGCACGTTGTTTTTGGTCAAGAAGAAGGACAAAGGATGGCGTCCTGTGATAAACTTGAGAAGTTTGAATTGGTACCTAGTTTACAGACATTTCAAGATGGAGGGTATCCATCTGTTAAGAGATATTTTGGAGAGAAACGATTGGTTGGTAAAATTGGATCTGAAAGATGCGTATTTTACCATTCCAATAGTGGAGGAGTCGGAATTTTCTACAGTTCAGATGGATGGGAGTTCTGTATCAGTTTGTTTGCCTCCCATTTGGCCTGGCGTGTGCACCTTGGTGTTTTACAAAGGTGTTAAGACCAGTGCCATCGTATCTCAGGGAGAGAGGAATTTAAATGATAATGTACCTCAAAGATTTTTTGTTGATGTCTCAGAATCAAGAAGAGTTGAGGAATCATTTGTCAATAACTCTCCAGCTCTTGGAGTCTCTGGGTTTTTTGATACATTTGGAGAAGTCCGTTCTGGAACCATGTCAAGAATTGGAGTTTCTTGGGTTCCAGGTAAATACTTCACGAGCAGATTTGTGTTTACCAGAAAGGAAAGTTGTAAAAATAAAGACAGAGGTAAAACAGGATTTTGAAGAAATGTATTTTATTAAGAGCATTAGCAAGAGTAATAGGTTTGTTTTCTTCTTCAATGCAGGCGGTTTTTACAGGACCGCTTCATTATTGGGGTTTGCAAAGGTTGAAGGCGGAAGGTCTAAGGAAGGGATTGTGGTATGGAGATCAGGTGGAGATTTCAGCGGAAGCACAGGAGGAGTAAGTTTGGTGGTTGGAGAATTTAGAAGCGTGAAATGGCAGAGCAATGTTTGGGATATGTCCAGATTTTGTTCTGGAGAAGGATGCGGACCTCTCTGGTTGGGGAGCATGTTTGGAACAGGAAGAGACAGGTAGCAGATGGTCATTAGAGGACAGTCAGAGCCATATAAATGGTTTAGAAATGAGGGCTGGCCTTTTTGCATTGCAGAGTTTTGGCAAAAGATTGAAGAACTGCAATGTACTACTAAAGATGGACAATGTGTCAGCAGTTCGTTATATAAATTGTTTGGGTGGCAGCAAATCAAAGAATTTAAGTTGGGTCGCAAAAGAGATATGGAGTTATTGTATGGAGCAGAAAATAGGGTCGCAGGCGGAGTATCTTCCGGGTCTGTTCAATGAGACAGCAGATTGGAATTCAAGATACCTCAGCGATTACAGCAACTGGAAGTTGAGTGTGAGTCTGTTCAGAAGAATTCATAATGTTTGGGGTCCCTTGGAGGGGGATCTGTTTGCCTGCCCGTTAACTTTCCAGTTGCCTTGATTTTTCAGTTGGAGACCGACCCTCAGGTGGAGGCAGTGGATGCTTTTCAACAAGTTTGGAAGAATCTTCGGGGTTATGCTTTTGCTCCGTTTTCTATGATTCAGAGGGTGCTCTTAACGGTGAGGCGGCAGGAGTGTCAGATTGTACTGGTAACTCCGTTTTGGACGGCACAACCTTGGTTTCCCGGGTTGCTGGAGTTGGTAGTAGAAGAGCCTTATTTAATTCCTATGTCGGAGGAGATGTTAGTAGGACCAGGGGGGAGAGGTTCATCCCTTAGTTGTAGTGGGTTCTTTGAACCTTCTTGTATGGAAGATTTCTGGGGAGGAGAGCAGTTTGAAGGACTTTCGGAACAGGCTCAAGAGTTGCTGCAGGAATCTTGGGCACCTGGGACAAGAAAGAGATACCTTGGAGTTTGGAGGAAATGGGTTAGTTGGTGCTTGGAGAGAGATGTGGAGTCTGTGGAGGCATCTCCCGTAGTGCTTTCTAATTATCTTTCAAACTTGTTTGAGAAGGGTCTTTCATACAGGACTATTAATTATTATAGTTCTGCGGTAGCAGCAGGTCATGCCCCAGTAGAAGGTTTTTCGACAGGGAGGCATGTTTTGGTTTGTAGAGTGATGAAGGGGATTAAGTTATGAAGACCTCCTAAACCTAGATATCGCTATTTATGGGACATGAATTTAGTTTTAAAAAGAATAGAAAATTGGCCGTCAAATCCTTTCTTAACCTTACGGCCGTTGAGTAGCAAGGTTGCAACACTTTTATGTTTAATATCTTTCAGGAGAGTATCAGATGTACAAACTTTGAAGGTGAGTAATAGATTTTATAACCTAAATAGCGCAATATATTAATATTTCAAGAAGAACAAAGACTATGTCTTTGCCAATTTTTTACCCTAGGTTTGATGATCATCCAAAGTTATGTGTTGTACGATGTTTAAAGGAGTATGAGATTAGAATGGCTGAATTCGGGAAGGATTGAGTGAATCAGTTAATGATTTCGTATGTTAGACCGTTTACTCCAGTGAGTACTGCAACTATTGCTTGTTGGGTGAGATGTTGTAGGTTGGAATCTGGAGTAGATATGTTGACGTTTAGAGCACATTCATTAAGAGGTGCTATGGAAAGAAAAGAGTTTGCATCTGGGGGTCGCCTGGAGAGGATGCTTCGTGATTTTTAAACCTGTCCCTAGGCTAGAATTATTCATGGATGCTTTTATTCTACCACTAGTGCGCATCTTGCTAATTAAACTTCGACTTGGCACGCAACTTGTAACCGATTTCACGTAGAAGTGGGAACCCACCAGACAGAAAACGCAGAATTGTCCACTATTCTTTGTTCGTACTGAGGACAAAGCATATCTACTTTTCTTTTGCCCGGCATACGCTAAGCCCAGGAGGTCTTGGATAGGCCATTATGTTCTGCTTTAGGCACAAGACATTACGCTGAAGCTTATAGGATCCTAAGATCTGACTGCAGTAAAGAGATGGCTTTAAATCTTGGTTGTTGCCTCGTAGCAGTCAGGCGCATAGGAAAAGTACTTGGAATCCCACTTTAAGCATAACTAGATGAAGCCTCCTCAGATAAACTTTTTTCTAATATATGACAACCAGCATAATATTCCTGATGGCTTTGTCTGCATAGACATTGTTTGTAAAAGATGTTTTTATGTATGTATTCTATTTGGATGATTTTAACATCTGCATGTTTAAGCCTCACTACTTCTAACGGTTTGATATGCTCTTGCACTATGCACAAGCACTTTGACTTTGAATATTTGTTTTATATGATTATATTGGTTTTATGGGCTAATTGCCGTAATAAACTATTTTGACTTACTGCTAGTCTATGCTTGGCTAGCAAGCTCCGCTACTTTGAGAGATGAGGTGTCATAGAGGTTCTGTGTAATAAAAATGAAGCAAGTCAACAGAAATGTAGCATTACTCTATGCCTTTCGCACAAGTTGAAGACCCTGTTCCAGCTATCTTTACTCAACAGCTCCTCACAAAGACTCTAATTTTTACTGGCTTTCAATTCCTATTTCATAACATCATTTCTAATCACACCATACAATGTTGTTATCACACTCTTCCCCATCGGCTAATCTTGCAGCATAGTTGGGATCGGAGTGTGCTGGCACAAAGACCGTACTTCCCCAAGGAGTAAGCCATGCAAACCTCCTCAAAAGTAATACATCGATTATGATTACAGAGATCATTCATTAATATGTGATTTCCATTTTCTATTTGAAATTATCCATGACATCTGAAATTCTGGGATAATCTCAAATCCGACAGAGGACCTGTGAGACATATAATGCCTTAACTCTATGTAATCTTAAAAGCCCTCTCCACAATTCAAAGCAAGTCATCCAACTCTTAATACCACCCCTTACTGGTTTCATCAGGTGAAACAATGCAGTCAATATTTCTGCGCTGGTCATACATCCATGCGGTAATGAAACACCGTCCCACCCTTTTCTGCAAACCATCCGAGATAGTGCAATTAGGCAGCAAGATCGTATGATTGCAAATCCAGCACCTTCCACCTATTATCTTTTGAGAGTATCCAATTTAACTATTTCTCTTACCTGCCCAGATCACTGAAATTTAGATTAGTGAATTTATGACAGAATGTTTTTTAAATATTTATATGATGATGTGAAGATTGGTGATCTAATTGAAAGAGAAGAACTACAACACTTTTAGAGATCTGAACGAGGAATGTTTTGGTTTTGCGATTATTTTTTGCATGTGAGAGAGTTGCAATGAATAAAGGCAACCATCCTTCACTGGGCAGTATGACCCGTCCATCTCGATAACGGACAGCTTGGTCGTATTTTAAAGCAAAGTAAAGTCATAGTGGCTGAAGCCTGTGAACTTCACCAAAGACCAGAAAAACAGAACTGAGCGATCATCTACGATTGGGATGAATATGGGTTGCGCCAGCATAGGTTTTCTTTTAAATGAATCAGGATGTACAGCAGAGCAACATATTTAATGATTATTCTTTTAAAAGGGAGAAAATAGAAAAGGTTCACTGAACAATTCAGTGCTATGTATTCTTTAGACCCATTTTGATTTCCTGGTAGTTTTTTAGGATATACAGCATTTTTTGCCAAAAGATTAAAAAGAAACTAGGAAGACAAGGCTGTGGAGTTCTCAAATTTCACAAGTCCAGGCATGAGAAGCTCGTCTTGTGCTGTTTTTTAGGTCTGGCCTTTGAGACAGCTTTAGCGATCTCATCTGATCTCTATTGTGCCAACTAATGAACACACAAGATTCATACATACAATGGTTTTCAATCAGCGGCCTTCACCTACTGCTCTGTTAAATTGAACATTTGGATTCTTCCCACCACAGCAAACAACATGGGAGAATGGGTCATCCAACTTTACTAGTTGCCTCCTTTCACTTTGAGTGACTGCACAACGTGTGCACATTGTTCACATCTAACAAATCTGGGTCAAAGTGTGTTATTATATTGAATTTTTATAGTAACTTTAAACAGAAGCTTTTTATCTTGCCTCCCTTTTTGGTGTTACAGTTTGAAGGTGATTTATTTCTGTCTCTTTCTTAAAGCTGATGTTACACAGTATTCAAGTGGCACTGTGACATTGTAGCTACCTGCTTCTTTAGGGGGGGATTTTATTCTGGTCTCATTCACAAATAAAATGCATTGAACAATGTTTTGCAATTTCAAAAGCATCCCTCATAAAACAGCCACATTAGTCTACAATTTTTATTACGAGCATATGGCAGCGAGGTTTAGTTTGCGGCATGCTTTCCTCTTTTCTATTTATTTTTTGAGGCATAGGTTTGCGTAAAATTATCCATTACAGAAGCTTGCCAACAGATCTACTGCCAAAGCTGGATTTTTATTGCATTCTGGGACTTGAAGACCTGGTTTTAAAATGGAATAAACATTACATTGGCATTGTTGGTTTGATGTTTTTATCTTTTGAAAATGTGTTCTGGGATTAACCCCAAGTGCGCAGGCAATCGAATATCCATGAATTTTATTGTATATCCAATGATTGAGAACTGTCTTATATGTGTGCTGACTTTCCAGCGGCGTAGCTAGACCTATTGCCGCCCGGGAGATCCCTGCATTTGCCGCCCAGTGCAGGTAAGTGGGAAGGGGGTGTTAGTCAACAGACATGTTTGGGGGCGGGGGGGGGTTGTCGACAGACGACTTGCTCACCTACATCGTCCCCAAAAAGTGTGCCGCCCAACGTGGACTGCCCCCCCCCCCAGCTACGCCACTGTGACGTTCACCTACAAACAGGACTTGCTGACCTTTTTAACCAAGTGCACCGAGCAAGATTTCACACCCCCTTTCCGATTCCCGATGACCGTCCTCGACTTCAATTCAGTGTAAACCTTACCTTTGGCCACCTTCTCGCACCGCCCCTCCTTGTTTCTAAATGGCTCCTCGTTAAGGACATCATATTTCACTAGTTCAAAGGAGGAGAAGAGCTGTAAGAAACACAGGGCAGCTGTTACTATTGGACGACCAGCCATTCTGCTATTGAAATTGCATTTGTATAGCTCTTACTACTCCTGACGAGGCACTGTAGCACGTTACAGTGAGTTACACGCTACCTGGGTGCCCAAAGTTAGTGGTTAATCCATTGGTTATTGGAATCAGTTTTGTGTTCTGTAGGAAACCATTCCATGCATTTACTCCAGTGTCTTTGTGGTACGTTAAGGATTTGGTCGAGATCATTAGAGGGGGCTGTGGGAAGCAAATGGTTAATGAAATAAATAAATATTGTTAGGTTGCACAGTTATGGCTTCAAAGAAAGATTAAGACAGACAGGCATGCGTTTCAGAGTAGTCTATATACACGAGGTACGCAGAAGGTAGAAGGGAGGGAAATGGGCATTCAACATAAATATGGGAGAGAACATTTTAAAGTTTAAGTCCAGATCAATTTATCATGTAGGGTTTTTGGAATATAGCAGGTTGGTATTTTTGGGATAGCATGCAATCTGTGGATGTAAATCCAGTGATGTGGCCCTCTCGAAGGCGCTGCACAGGGCCGGACTAGCCGCATTGAGCATCGGGTTTTCCCCGGGAGGCTGGAAGGGTGGGGCCCGGTTTTGCAGCAGTGCTGTGATATCAGCTCCCAGTAACAAAAGTATAAAGCAGGCGTTTCCCGCCCCCAGGGGCTAGGCCGTGCTTTCCCAGGGGCCAGTCCGACAAAAGTACCAGGGCTGCTTTGGGTTCCTAGTCCGGCCCTGGCACTGCATCGTCTTACTCAACACCTATTCAGACTTTTGGACACAGCGCCCAACATCAGAGATCTTTACAACGGGCTCCAAGCAACGCACACAAGCATATCATAAGTCATCAAGTCAACATGTTTCGCCTACGTCTTTTAAACATACATTTTCCTTTTCTGATGAGTTCTTAGATGTCACTTTTCTTCGTTTATGCCGACAGCCTGCTTTAGCTTCCGCTTTGTGTTGTTTATACTTTATGAGTACCATTGAGATGGGTAACAATAAACATCTGTTATTCAGCGCCAAGATACCCTTCTGGGTGCGTGCGCTTACAAGTACACAAGTTATGTTATCGCTGTGGGCTCTGGTACTACGTGTACATCGTTTTTTGGCATTGTGGAGTTCTGCATGGTATCTGGACACAGTCTGACGGTCAAGCACAGCTTGGTCATGTTCTTAGGGAGCACTTAAAGGTGGTGCTCTGGCGCCCTCTAGTGGCTTTTGAATATCCAGAGAACACGAAAATGGTGTGCGTGTTTGTGCACCCTAAACTATTATTCATTGAGAAATAAACCCTCGGACTTCATGCCAGCCCTTTCAGATAGCATTTTAGAAAGCTTAGTATCTCATTATTTTACAATTAGGGACAGGAATTCTAGCTTTAATTCAGAATGTCCGGTGAGCGACGGGTGAAGGCACGGGCTGCGTGGTGGTAGGGAAGGAGCGATATTCCGACCGAGGTGGGTGGGTTGGGGGAGGTGGTGGGATCCAAAAAGCTTTCATCAAAATGTGCTTTTCGGAGAGGAAGGAGGCTCTTCGGAGGTGCTTCGGGCTGATTTTAATATGGGATGCAAATCCCATTTCTTTACTTTTGCACATCTACAAGTATACGGTCATGTTTGTCTCAATTTAGCTTTATGAAGGCGATTATCTTTTTTTAGAAATGCATTGTGCTGACTCAGGGCTTTAAGTGGGATGAAAAAACTGGGGGGTCTCTCAAAGGGGCGTGGCCAATGTAATTAAGGGCGTGGCTTAAAAACACGTAAGCTAAAAGTCTGTGCTTAGCATAGTGTGCCGCCCGACTTGTATTTTGCTGTTTCTGTCTTTGCAATGATACAACATCATACCTACAACAAGTCAGGACATATTGGCTTTGTCAATGGTTGTTAGTTGCATAAGATAAATAAGCAGCAACTATGGCGTGTATATAATATTGAAAAAGCTTACACTTAAAGACCTGGCGACACCACGACAATGTTGCTGCTCCTGAGTTTCAAAAAGAGAAGGGAAGTGCAGAGAGAAAATGACTCCCTTTAAAGGATTTCCCTTCCCCTACAACGCTCACCTGGCATGACGTCATGCCGTAACTTCTCCAATAGTGTGCCTGCTGTCACTGCAGTCCGGAAAAAAACGGACCGCCTGTGCCAGGGCACAAAACGCACAAGTTACTTACTTGTGTAACGATATATCTGTAAGAGACATTAGTTAGTGATAGAGTCCTTACCTTAGAATATCCCCAAGCGTCAGACTGGATCCGGAAAGTTTTTCGTAAGCAGTAGACCTGCGCGTCGGTAGGCGTCGTCGTACGGCTCCGCGTACGTCGCTGGCGTCGTAGCCACCGAGATGACGTCGTCGGAGCTACTTCGACGCGCCCACGCGCGCTGACGTCAGTTATGTACACAACTTTTCCGCGACAGGAGCGCAGAGCTATGCCAGAGATCGACTACTGGTGCAATAGAACTAGGGCCCTTAAAGGGACTACCTGAACCCTAGAGAACAGTTCGCAGAACGGGGAGGATGGGTGGGCGGTAAGGAATCTATCACTAACTAATGTCTCTTACAGATATATCGTTACACAAGTAAGTAACTTTTGCATCTGAAAGAGACACGTTAGTGATAGATTCCTTACCTTAGAATACATACCCAAGCAATACCAACCCCGGTGGTGGGTCTGCGAAGTGAGATTACACCAGAAAGTCACTGAGAACTGAACGGCCAAAGAAGCCGTCTCTCCGGACCTGACTGTCGAGGCAATAGTGCTTAGTGAAAGTATGCAACGAGGCCCAAGTGGCCGCCTGACAGATGTCTTGCAGGGGGACACCGCGTCCCAATGCTGTAGTAGCTGCTGTCGCCCTGGTAGAATGGGCGTGCAGCCCAACCGGAGGTTCCTTTTTAGCCAGAGAGTAACAGGCTTTAATGCACAAGACAACCCATCGTGAGATAGTTCTCTTGTGCACAGCCCGGCCTTTCTTGGCGCCCACGTAGCCAACAAAGAGCTGGTCATCCACCCGGAACTGCTGTGTGCGGCTGAGATAGAACGAAAGCGCACGTTTTGGGTCCAGACGGTGGAGCCTCTCCTCCTCTCTTGAAGGGTGCGGAGGCGGAAAGAAAGTGGGCAGAGTCACAGTTTGCCCAAGATGAAAGGCAGAGACTACTTTTGGTAGAAAGGAGGGACGCGGTCGAAGCACAACCTTGTCCGGATGAATCGCCAGGAAAGGAGGTTTACAGGAAAGAGCTTGGAGCTCACTCATCAACCGAGCGGAAGTGATGGCCACCAGGAAGACAGTTTTCAAAGTCAATAACCGCAAAGGACAGTTATGAAGAGGCTCAAAGGGAGCGCACATTAAGTATGTGAGAACCAGGTTCAAGTCCCACTGAGGCATGACAAAAGGAACAGGAGGGAAAAGGTGAGTAATGCCTTTGAGAAATCTGTTAACAGGGGACTTGAAAAGAGAGGGCTGATCAGGCAGCCTAAGAAAGGCTGAAAGAGCAGAAAGGTAGCCCTTGATAGTGCCCAGAGCAGAGCCCTACTGGGCCAAAGAGAGAAGGAACAATAGGACCTCAGAAAGAGGGGCAGCAAGAGGATCTACAGCTTTCGCTGTGCACCATGCCACAAATTTCTTCCACCGACAGGCGTATACCATTTTAGTGGAGGGACGCCTGGCTGCCAGAATCACATTACAGACTTCAGGAGGCAAGTCAAATGGAATCAGCTGTCGCCGCTCAATCTCCACGCAAGGAGGTGGAGGCTGGACAGGTTCGGGTGGAGGACCGTACCCTGTTCCTGCGACAGGAGATCCTCCTGAAGAGGCAGTCTGATCGGGGGATCCACGCTCATACTGAGTAGCTCGGGATACCAAACTCTTCGAGCCCAGTCCGGCGCCACAAGAATGACTTGGGCCCGGTCGCGTCTGATCTTCTTCAGCACTCTGGGTAGAAGTGGTATAGGCGGAAAGGCGTACAACAGACCGGAACTCCACTCGCGATGAAAAGCGTCGCCGAGCGAGTGCCGCCTTGGAAACTCCAACGCGCAGAACTGCTGACATTGCGCGTTCTCTTCAGTGGCGAATAGATCTAACCAAGGCTCTCCCCACTGTTGAAAGAGACCTTGTGCCACCTCTGAGTGAAGACGCCATTCGTGATCCAACATGCACCTGCGGCTGAGTTCGTCCGCCCTGGCGTTTAGGGCACCTGCCAGGTGTTGAACCGCCAAGGAAATGCCTTGACGTTCCAGCCACGTCCAGAGACGTAGAGCCTCCTGACATAGGGTCCACGACCCCACCCCGCCCTGCTTGTTGCAGTACCACATGGCGGTGGTGTTGTCTGTGAACACCTGCACTACTCTCCCCCTGACAGAGGGAAGGAATGCTTTCAGTGCAAGTAGGATCGCCCTGAGCTCCAAAAGGTTGATATAGAGCCTGGACTCCGCCGGAGACCAGAGGCCTCTGATCTCCGCCTCTCCTATGTGGCCGCCCCATCCCAGGAGGGACGCGTCCGTCACCACTGTGTGCTCCGGTTGGGGAAGGGAGAGGGATCTGCCGCTGACCCAACGCTGGTCCGTGAGCCATTTCTGCAAGTCCTGTGCAGTGCCCTCCGAGATCTGGACGTAATCGGACAGATTTCCCTGGAACTTCAGGTCCCACTGCAGAACCCGCATATGCCATCTGGCATAATTGATCAGCAGGATGCAGGAGGCAATGAGGCCCTGCAGCCTCAGGGTCTTCCTGACCGAAACCCAGGACCAGGGCCGAAAGATCGGAATCATAGCCCGAATGTCCCGGACCCGCTGTTCGGGAGGATAAACCCGGAACTGCGCTGTATCCAGAACCGCTCCGATGAAGAGGAGCTTCTGAGAGGGAATCAGGTGTGACTTCGGCACGTTGATGGAAAACCCCAGCAAATGCAGGAGGTCGGCCGTAGTCTGGAGGTGGGAGACGACTGCCTGGGGCGATTCTGCCTTCAACAGCCAGTCGTCGAGATAGGGGAAGACTGAAACCCCTGATCTGCGCAGATGAGCTGCGACCACCGCCATCACTTTTGTGAGCACCCGAGGGGCGCTGGTAAGGCCGAAAGGGAGCACGGTGAACTGAAAGTGCTCGTGGCCTACCGTGAACCGTAGGTAACGCCGGTAGGATGGGAATATGAAAATAAGCATCCTGCAAGTCCAACGCTACCAGCCAGTCTTGCGGGTCTAGGGCAGACAAGACCTGAGCAAGCGTGAGCATCTTGAACATGTTCTTCCGGAGGAAGCGATTGACGTTCCGGAGGTCTAAGATAGGACGCAGGCCCTTGTCCTTCTTTGGAACCAAGAAGTAGTGGGAATAACAACCACGACCTACTTCTGGCATTGGAACGCGCTCAATGGCCCCCTTGGCCAAGAGGGCCGCAGCTTCCTGCTGGAGAAGTGACAAGTGATCCCCCGACATGCGGTGGTACTGGGGCGGCATGGCTGGAGGGGTAGAGTTGAAGGGGAGGGAGTAGCCCCTTTGGACTATTTGTAAAACCCACCTGTCTGAGGTGATGGTGCGCCAGTGGGGAAGGTGATGGCGAACCCTGCCACCCACTGGCGTCAGGTGGGCCCGAAACACCGGACTAGGAAGGTTTTGAGGCAGCGGCAGCAGGGGCGGTGGTGGACTGACTCGCTTGCTGGCCTCGGGACCCATCACGGCGGGCCCCACGACAGCGGCTGCGCTGAGACTGTGGCTGCGCAGGCCTGCGGGTCTGAAAGGAACGTGCTTGGGCGCTTCGACCCTGACCTCGAAAGGAGCGAAAGGCGGGCCCCGATGAAGCACGTGTGGTGGCGAGACCTAAGGACTGGGCCGTAGCCCGAGAGTCCTTAAAATGTTCCAGGGTGCTATCCGCCTTGTCACCAAAGAGGCGTGTGCCATCAAAGGACATGTCCAACAAAGTGTTCTGGACATCCCCGGAGAAACCAGTAGTTCTGAGCCAAGCGTAGCGGCGGAGCGCCACAGTTGTGGAAAGTGCCCTGCCGAGGGAATCGGCCGTGTAAAGCCCACAACGGATAGTAAATTTAGCAGCATCCCTCCCTTCGGTATGGCCTGGGAAGAGTACCGCCCGAGCTTCCACTGGACACTGAGGCAGCACCTGTGCCACGGTGTCCCACACAGAGTGGGAATAGCGGCCTAAGAGGCACGCAGTATTCACTGCCCGCAACCCAGAACTGGCAGAAGTGAAAATCTTTTTCCCAAACTGCTCCAGTTTCTTAGATTCCTTGTCTGGAGGAGCAGAAGGGAATGCACTCGGAGAGGCAGAGGCCTGGACAACCAGACTCTCAGGTGTCGGGTGTTGTGTGAGAAAGCTGGGGTCGCCCGGTGCCGGGCGATGACGGCGTGCCACACCCTTATCCACAGGAACCCCTGTGTTAGGCTTACTCCAGGTGCTCAACAGGATATCAGTGAGTGCATCGTTAAAAGGCAGCAGCGGCTCCGCGGAGGACGACGCTGGCTGCAGCACCTCAGTCAGAAGATTGGTCCTAATAGGCACGGAAGGGAGCTCGAGGTTAAGAGCCTCAGCAGCCCTATGCAGCACCACTGAAAAAGTCCCAACCTCCTCCGTAGCCACGGAAGAAGGGGACAGCGTGCCAGGGTGTGGAGAGAAATCCAGATCCAACGGACCCTCCATGTCATGTTCCCATTCAGACTCGTTCTCGCATTGAGCTGCAAGAGGGTCCTCAGACCCTCCCAGTACTCCCTTTCATCCACCGGTTTCGGGAGAGGCCGGTACAGACGAGGTGCCTGGGGAAATGGGACAAACTCCCCACCAAGAAATGGAATCGGGGGGTAAGAGACCAATTCTGGTTCGGCGCCGTACGGCGTCCGTAGCGGCGCCACGCCCGGCACCGGGGGGCGGCGCTGAGGACGGCGCCGGAGGCGGCTCCGAGGCCGGATCCGGCGCCGAGGCTGGAGCCGGCGGCACCGCAGGGTATCTTGCCGGCATAGCCGAGGCCAAAGGCGGCGGCACGGGGGCAGACCCATCCAACGGGTTCGCGGGGCCCAAAGGCGCTCCGGACGGACCCGATGGGCCAAACAAACGGCCCATGGCCGACAGGAAGGCCTGTGTCTCGTCCGAAGTCGCGTGCGGGCCCGGAAAGGGCGGGTAGGCCGCAGGCAACAACGGAGGCTCCAGCGGAGCAGTGACCCCCCGCCCCCTCCACCGCGTCCCACGACCGGTGAGGGGTAGAAGACGAGCTACGTCGCTTCTTCGACTTTTTATGGCACCGTGACTTACCTGTCCCCGAGTCCGACGAGCGATGGTGACGGCTCCGCGACCGGTCCCCCAACCTCCCACGGGAGCTAGACCTCGATCGGCGCGGAACAGATTGTCGGGCCTCCAACAACTTTCGGGAACGCTCCCGCAAAGCTTTCGGAGCCATGGCCCGACAATCGGGGCACACCCCGCGGTCATGGGCGTGCCCCAAGCAGAAGACACACGTTGTGCGGGTCCGCTACCGACATGTTCCGACGGCAAGCCCTGCAGGACTTAAACCCGGGCATCCCTACTGCACCAGAGTAGAGTACTCGACAAACAATTACCAAGTTAAAACTTTTAAGTAGGGGTACCGCTCTCTCTCAGATCTGCGCTGCTGGCGCGAAAAAAGAAAGAACCGACGTCAGCGCGCGTGGGCGCATCCAAGTAGCTCCGACGACGTCATCTCGGCGGCTACGACGCCAGCGACGTGCGCGGAGCCGTACGACGCCGCCTACCGACGCGCAGGGGTACTGCTGACGAAAAACTTTCCGGATCCAGTCTGACGCCTGGGGATATTCTAAGGTAAGGAATCTATCACTAACGTGTCTCTTTCAGATAGAGCCCGATAGAGACCCGTTTCGAGGACTCCTTTAAAAAACTGCCGGTGCTCACCACCGGTGAGACCCGGCCCACTTAAAGCCCTGGCTGGACTGTTATAAACTCAGGAGGAGACAGACTCATTACCTATAATGTCTGCTTACTCCGTTGCTCTAAAGGGGTCGGCCTAAAATGTACAGTACGGCACTTTATGACACTACCACTAGATGTCGCGAGAGTACAAGAAAACGACCGAACTGGCCTTGTTAATGTGGGACAAGGACCACTTCAAAATCCAAATTCTATTTGCCAGAAGCGCCAAAGGCCTTGCTTGGATATGAGTGATGTTAAATTGAATCAATGCTCTATTATTGAGAATAAAAAAAAGCTAGATAAGCAACACTGGGCTTTCTTCAACCATGTCAGATTGAGGATAGTTGGAGAACCATGAAGTTATAAGAGATTAAACTTTCTTTTAAATATAAATGAATACAAAAAAACCTGCATCAGCATGTTTTAGTGGTTGACCTCATCTGAAATTCTCCTAAACCTCTTCTCAAAAGAGCATATGACTGATGTCTTTCAGAACATTCAGGCATGATACTAGAGTGGAATGGTAGGAACAAAACTAATTGGATAAAAATGTAGACTTTTGAGACAACGTCTAGCAGACAGATTTTATTTGTTATATCAGTGGGGAATGTAAAGAATTTAGGCACAATATTATGGACCTTCCATCTACAGAAAGTGTACAGGACATCTGTAAAACCTATCAGGGGTCAAAATACCTCGATAGGCCGAAGAACCAAATGAAGGTAGACATGGAATGATTTGGAAGGAAAAATAAAAAGCTGGGAGATCCAGCTTATTGAATAGAAAATGAAAATGAATGGGAGTCTTAATATTAAGTGTCCTACCCGTCATAGGCATAATTGACATTTTTACAGGTAACATGAGGTAGCAATGGGCCAGACGGACACCACTGGCATTGCACCAAAGTAGACTGAAGAGGACTGAAGGAAAGGTATGGTTTCTTACCCGTAATCCCGGTTCTCTCTTGGGGGAATCTCCAATAAAGTCATAAGCATTTGAATAGTTCCACCCACGTGTGAGAATTCCGGAGCACGTCTTCATAGCATATCTTCTTAAGTGCAGAAGTTCGCCTTTCTTCAGGAAGGCCTACAGAAACACTTTAGAAAGAACATTATATGCAGCCTAAAAAACAGGCTGCAGTGATGAAAAATTCTTCAGATTGTGCTCAGAAAAGGGCGAATGTACCCTTTATAAATGTATAACTTGAGGTAAATGTTTTTACAAAACAGCTCAACTCTCTTTCACAAACCCTTTTCTGCAAGAGTAAGAGATGAAGGATAGTAGGACAGTGTAGCCTCATACGCTGCTATTAAGGGAGTTTAAAACAGTGACTGTGCTTTTAGGGACCCAGAAACCACAGGTATCCCATCATGCTCAGCAGGTAGCAGATGCCTTAGTTCTTTTTGACTAGAAGCATCAGTGATAGGTAAGCCAAATACCGGGGAGGAGGGAGGGTCGCTTATGACTTCAATGGAGATTTCCCCAAGAGAGAACTTGTATTACAGGTAAGAAACCATACCTTGTATCATTGGGGATCTCCATTGATAGTCATAAGTTTTTTAATAGAATCGCAAGCGCATCCCTACCAGTCGCGGTCGAAAGAAAAGAGGAGAGAAGAATAGGACTGGTTTAAGCAAATACATTTCTGAAGGAGGCTTTACCTACTTGAGCATCAGAGTCCAAACAAGAGTGTTTGGTGAATGTATCAACAAATCTCCATGTAGCCGCTTTAAAAATCTTGGCAATAGGGACATTTCTCATCAAAGCGGCAGTAGCTGCTTTGCCCTAGTGGAATGGGCCTTAGGTCTAGCTGACAAAGTCTAGTTGGATTTTTGGTAACATAAAAGTATGCAGGATACTATCCATCAGGAGACGGATTGTTTGGAGGTGGCTAACCTGCATGGACCGGATTATAATAGACAACGAGATGGTCCGACCTGCGCATGTCGTGCGTCTTATCTAGATAAAACTTCAAGAACTGCCATACATTTAGGGAATGCAGAGTACTTTCAGCCGGAGTTGAAAGATTCTGAAAGAAGGTTGGTAAAGAGATTGTCTGATTGACATGAAAATCCAAAATAACCTTGAGAAGGAATTTCGGGTGAGTCCTCATAACTACCTTGTTAGAGTGGAAGACTGTATAAGGTTCATTAGAGTATAATGCCCGATTTTCACTGTTATTGACACAGGGAAATCTGTTTTCCATGAGAGATGCTGCAGAGATGCCTTATGAATGGGTTCGAAAGGTTCCTGCATGAGATGAGAAAGGACTATGTTAAGCTCCCAGGGAGGGGACGGACGCCTGATGGGTAAGACATTCTTCAACCCTTCTAAAAATTCTTTGATTACTGGGATCTTGAAAAAAGAGGTTTGTGAAGGACATTTTCTGTAGGCAGTAAGGGCAGCCAAGTGAACCTTTATGGAAGAGAACTGCTTGCCAGATTTTGCAAAATGGAGGAGGAAGGGAAGAATGACGTCTTCCTGGCAAGATGTAGGGCCTATTTTCTTGGAAGAACACCAAATTCAAAATCTCTTACACTTGAAGGCATATGCTGAACGGGTCGACGGCCGTTTAGCCTCTTTGAGGATGTTCATGCAGTCTTGTGGCAGGTTCAAGTGTCCATACTGTACTAGCTCAGGAATCATACTGCCAAATTTAAAGAAGGGAGATTGGGGTGAACCATCTTGCCTTCGAACTTCGTTAGCAGGTTGTTAGAAATGGGGATCTCTAGTTGGCAGCGGCTGGCGCCGAGGTCCAAATAGGGATCCTTCTTCCTAAGTCAGAGTAAGGGGGCTACACCCTTTGATAACCCCTGCTCAACCCTGTGGTAACGCAGCACGAGCAGACAGGCCTATCTCACAGGCAGTGTGTGAAGCATTTATGACCATACACAATAACACAGGAGAGACACTACAAACGGACACCACAAGTAGGTATAGAAAAATAGTTATCTTTATATAGACTGAACACGAGGCTAAAAGCACTCAAGGAGCCACAATGCACATAATTACAGATTCACTTCAAAAGCAATAAAGGCACTCGAAACGGGGGTGGAACGGACTTAGTTCGGGGCCGGGGTCCACGCGACCCGGTGATGCACAATGTACCTGAGATGTAAAGGGGCACAGCACGCAGCCTCACAAGGAAGCCGCAGTGATGACAGGCGGACTCGCAGCGGCCACAGCTCCCGGCTGTAGCGGTCCGCGGCGTGCACTCATAATCCTGGGACGGGGCTTAAAGGCGGGCACCCAGCGGTACACGCAGGTGGGAAAAAGATCCTGGAAGGGGTGACTAGTGCGGGCACTCAGCGGCACAGCTCCTCAGCTGCAGCGGCCCACAATAGCGATAGCGATGATTCTCGTAGGACGGCAAATGCGGGCACTCAGCGGCACAGCTCCTCGGCTGCAGCGGCCCGCGATAGCGATGGTTTCCGTAGGATGGCAAAGGCGGGCACTCAGCGGAGCAGCTCCTCAGCTGCAGCGGCCCACAATAGCGATAGCGATGATTTCCGTAGGACGGCAAATGCGGGCACTCAGCGGCACAGCTCCTCAGCTGCAGCGGCCCACAATAGCGATAGCGAAGATTTTCGTAGGATGGCAAATGCGGGCACTCAGCGGCACAGCTCCTCAGCTGCAGCGGCACACAATAGCGATAGCGACTTTCAGCCCGCGTTCCCCGCAGTAGAACCAGAGGCTCTGGAATTCTCAACAGAGGCCTCACCTGCGAGTAGAATCCCCCCTCAAATAGGAATCCAGACGGCTGATGGGTGAAGTCTAATGTCCCTGAGACTTCAGCAGGAGGCGAGCTCAAATCAGGCCCTTGGGTAGTTGCTTCAGCAAGATGGATGAAAGTTTCAAAGTCCTTTCCCTCTAGTTACACGGACAGAGGTTCGTCTTGGCATCCAGAAGTAACTCCCTCGTGGGGGTTTTCGCGCACATCTTTATACCCCCTCGCCTTTGTTCTCTCCAAAGTCACTGAACCCAGTCAGAACCAGTTCGGTGAGGTCCTGGGGGCACGTTGTTTACGAGGCGGCATCCTGCCCTTTAGGAGAGGGTGTCTGCCATCAGACGCACCGTGGGAGGGGGAGCCATCATTCACCTTGCCAGGCGCAGCCCTGCTCAGATCAAAGGGTCACCCCTCCCCATACTCCAGCTGCAGATCTCTCTACTCGACCCAGGTCGGGTTCAGCCTACCCTGTCCCTCCAAGACCAGACAGCCAATACACATAACAGCAGAGCACACTGGAAGACTTAGGCAAGAAAATACCCACTTTCTAAAAGTGGTATTTTCAGACACAGAATATAGAAATAACCTTCACTAAAAGATGTACTTTAATATTCTGAGCTCAGGCATACTAAATTCGACTTTCCACTTTACAAGCTGCTTCTGTGGGTGGCGCAATCAGCGCTGCAGGCCCACCAGCAGCATTCGGTCTACCAGCCCTGGGCACGCACGGTGCACTATACTAGAGACTAACAGGTAAACCAAATGAGCCAATTATGGGAACATCAATTCATACAGTCAATTTACAATAGGGAGCATTCGCGCTTTGGCACGGAATGGCCGTGGCACAGCGCCCAGAGCATCTAACACCAGCAAACACAGAGACACAAAGCGAAAAATGGGAGGGGAGACCCACGCCAATGGTGCCAGGTCTAACACAGGTCTGGTCTCCATGGCAGCTGGAGAGTTGGAAGCTGTGACCGGTGAAGGAGGTCCATGAACTACCACTGACGTGGCCACTCTGGGGCTATCAAGATGAGCCTGGCTCTTTAGTAGGACAGCTTGAGGAGGACTGCCGGGATCAGAGGGATTGGTTGAAAGGAGTAGAGAAATTTGCCTGACCAGCTGATCCACAGGGCATTTCCCAGAGTCCCTGGTTGGAAGTACCTCAAGGCGAAGTCTTGGCACTTTTTGTTTTCTGTGGAGGCGAACAAGTCGATGTGATGAGAGCCCTACAGCCTGAAGATGTCTTACATGACATCGTCATGAAGGACCCATTCATGGCTTTCTTGCAGAACCCTGCTGAGGGCGTCTGCCTGCACATTTTGCACACCTGGAAGGTGAGTTGCTGTGATCCTGAGGTTGCTGGCTATGAGCCATTTCCATATTGCGTGGGCTTCATTGGATAAAGGTCTGGATCTCATTCCCTCTGCTTGTTGGACGCAGTACATTGTGGTTGTATTGTCCGTCTGAAGAAGCAGGGACTACGTTGTGAATGACGGGCGAAAAGCATTTAGAGCTAGGTGGACTGCCCGAAGCTCGAGGAGATCGATGTTATATGTCATCTCCCTCGGACACCATGTGCCTTGAATTTGGAGATGATCCATGCGGGCTCCGCACCAGTAACAATGCATCGGTCACTATGGTTTGAAAGGGAGCATGTTGGTGGAAATGCATCCCTTGAAGTAAGTTGGTCGGAGAGCACCACCATGTTAGAGATTGCTTCGCATGAGGGAAGAGAGAGTGATCTTGTCCTCCCCCAGTTGCCTGGTCCCACTGGTCCTCAAGACATTCCTGAAGGGGACGAATGTGGAGGATGCATTCGGAGTGAGGAAGATACATGAGGCCATGGAGCCCTTGCTCACTTCGCCACTGGAGCCAAGCTAGCCTGGCTGATGAGGGGTGTTACCCTGAAACCGGTCCCAGGATGCTTGTTTCCGGTCCAGGCAGGACCTGGCCTGGCAGTTCTGGCTGGACTGTTCCCATGAGGAACAGGGTCAAGACTGATTTGCATATGGCTGGGTCTGAACTGGGGTGGCAAAGTGAGCAGAAGAAGGATGATGGATTTAACCCAGATCCAATAGTGACTGGAGGTGAGTTTCTGAAAAGTTTGTGCTCAGTCCATCATCTTATTGTGTTTGCCGAGAAGGAATGTCACTGACCTCAACGTGGGATAAGAGGCTTTCATTAGAGAGTGACATTTCCAATGGGTCAATGAAACTCTCCTCCGAAAGACACACTCTTGCCTGTATGGTGTCAATGTTAGCCCCTAAATACTGCAGAGTCTGAACTGGAGTGAAGAAAGACGTGGTGTAGTTGATGTGAAGACCCAACCGTTGAAGGACGGTGCATGTCCAAATGTAATGCCGCTGGGCTTCTTGTGAAGTTGACACCTTTATTAACCAATTGTCTAGCTAGGGATAAATGAATATTCAGTGCCTCCTGAGGTGGGCAGCCACTACTACCATGCACTTCGAGAAAGTTCTGGGAGCTGACTTGAGGCCAAATGGGAGAACCTGGTATTGATAGTGGTCCTGCCCCACTACAAATCTCATGAACTTACGGTATTTCTTGGCGATGGGTACATGAAAGTATGCGTCTTGGAGGTCTATGGAGCAGAGCCAATCTCCCTGGTGTAGTTGGGGATAGATCTGATGCAAAGTCAGCATCCAAAACCTTTCTTGCTGAATCCATTTGTTGACTACTTTTAAATCGAGAATGGGTCTGATTTTGTTCTTGTATTTTTTCTTTACCAGAAAGTATCTGAAGTAGATTTAGAATCCTTTGATGAGACTCTGATTTAAGAGAGGTCAGGCGGAGCCAAGAATGCCTTCTCAAGGAAATTCTGTGACAAACTTCATGTGCCGCGACCAAGGAGGAGTCCGCTGCCACACCAATGACCTGGTTGGACACCATGAGGCCTTCATTAACGATCTCCAGGAAGTCCTCCCTTCTGTCCCTGAAAAGATAGTCTGCAAATTATTGGACAGAGTCCCAGAGCGCTCGATCATATCTACCCAGGAGGGCAGCAGCACTAGCCGTTTTCATGGTGGTTGCAGCCAAGTTGCAAACCTTGCAATCCACAGAGTCCAGTGTTTTACTCTCTTTATCAGGAAGAACTGAAGAAGCAGGAGTGGTAGTGTGATGTTTCTTGGCCGCCAGAATGACCGCCGACTTCGGAGGTGGAATAGAGGATCTTGCTCAGGAGGCCTATATTTTTCTGCAGCCTCGAAGGGGCAGTTTTGGTTGAGGCCAGGGTCAGATGGAGTTCCATTGCTGGCTCTAAAAGTCCTGACACCAATGGAAGCAGAGGTCTTGATGCTGACCGCTGATGGAGCGTCTCAAATATAACGGATGTGGTAGGTGTAGAGACCGACATCTGTATATTAAGTTTTGCCGCACCTCTCACCAGAACCTACTGGAAGATGGTGATGTCATCCACTGGAGAGATGAGAGGAGGTGGAGAATCTGACAGTGTCGGTCAATATTGTCCTGTTGGTGAAGATGAGGATGTCATGTGTCTTGACCAATGTCTGGCGGTTGTATGTGTCCTAGCTTGTGATCGGTGACTTCAATGGCGAGACCACCTAGAAGACTACGATCGCCTGGAATGCCGCCTATGATGGTGTGACCGATGGCGTGTTCTGGAGCGCGATCGAGGTCTTAGCTGTTCTACAGGCGGAGGAATTGGCGCTGGAGGGGCTGGCGCAGGCGGTGGAGGCGGAGGAGGTGGTGGTGGAGAAAGCAGAGGAGGTGGAAAGTCCGGCAGTACTATGGGCGACGAAGGAGAGTAGGCCCTCCAGAATTCCAAATCCAGTGATGAATAGATGCGCCTCCTTTTTTTCCTCTTCTCTTGCGTCCTCGACGTCGAGATGATATTCGACGTTACGCTCCATCAGCGACTCGAAGTCGGTCTGCTCCCCGACAGTGATCTCCTTCAAGGTCTCGATGTCTGATTGCTCCTCGACGTCCATGGGTCACGCTGCCTTGGCCTAATGGCGAAACATTCCTTGTCATTCTCACACTGCGCATCAACAGCGTATGCACTCTATCGTGCCTCGATGTGGATCGGTGTCTTTTCCTCGACGGCAAACGAGCCCTGGATGGCGAGCAAGTTGATGCCGTATCTGGTCTCGATGTCAACCCCCTCGACGTTGACCAGGAAAGATGTTTTCGAGCTACTACCCTCTTTTTGGACCTTCCACGTCCCTCAGAGGCAGATGTAAGAGCCTGGTAGAGGACTGACCCTCTCCTTGCTCTGAGGTTTCACCTTCAGACTAGGCTTGCCGCCTGCGCCATTCCTCTGCGCTATGAAGATTAATTTTCTCCCTCTCTCTCAGGGTGCAACACGAAAACTTCTTGCAGTGTGGACACTGCTACGGAAGATGACTAGTTGAACATTGGGAGGGTCTGATTTAGCCTTCTTTCTTCCACAGGCATGGCACTTGTCAAACAGAAAAGGCATAATAAATAACAAAATGCCCCAATTTTCTGTCAGAAAAAGCCATAAACAGTAAGAGAATGAAAAACATTGAGTAAATCCGTTTAAACCAAAATTCACAGGTGAACTTTAAAGAAAAAAAAAGTCTAAGAGGCCGAGCGCAGTGCTCCAGGATCCTGTCACCAGGTGCCAGAAAAAAGTACTGAGGCAACTGCCACCTGCTGAGCATGATGGGATACTGGTTGTCTGAGTCCTTAAAGGCACAGTCACTGTTTAAAACTCACATTACAGTAGCTTATTAGGCTACACTTCCTACTACCCTTCATCTCTTTATTTTACAGAAAAGAGTTTGTGAAAGAGATTTGAGCTGTTTTGTTAAACATTTACCTCAAATTATACCTTTATATGGGTACTTTAACCCGTTTCTAAGTACAGTCTGAAGAATTTCACCACTGTAGCCTGCTTCTAGGCTGCATATTATGTACTTTCTTAAGTATTTCTGCAGGCCTTCCTGAAGAAAGGCGAACGTCTACACTTAAGACGATATTCAATGAAGAAGTGCTCTGGGATTCCCGCACTTGGGCAGAGGTATTCAAATGCTATAACTTCAATGGAGTTTCCCCAAGAGAGAAGCAGCTTTAACACTGCACCCATGTAAGATCCTACCTTTCATCTAATCATCGGTAGTACAAGCAAATCTATACACCTCTGAAGTATTTATGATGATTCCACCAGAATAGAGCATTTTTGTCAGATAAACCCTCCAACACCAAGGAGATGTAAATTGTGTTTCTAGAAAAAATTTTTAATGACGACACAGGCTAGAAAAACGCATGAATAAGGCAAGGCGGGAGGGGATGCCTCACTAGTGAGTTATGACTTAGATAATCAATTTTTTTACAAGTTAAAGGCTCATGAGGAAAGCAAGGTCACGACCAACCAAATAAATAAATGCACACATCCATTGAAATAACCTAGATCAAACAACGTTTGTTACATATAGATTATCATTTGAAGAGACACAACCTGCTACCAGGCATCCATATACCTGAATTGCAGATTAACTGAAGTATTTTAAGATTTTTGAATTATGGATGAAATAAGTATTTTTAAATGTACTCTTAACATTGCATGGAATGATGGATTGAATTTTATGGAAGGCTGTACTGTATTTTATATTTTGTATACGTTTTATGTTTTTTTTCCCCCTCCGAAATAAACATTACTACTATATCTGAGTGCCCAGTTGATGTACATAAAGCTTTTAACTAAGATGACTGACATTTTATGCAGGAAGTGGTTAGAGAATTTGGTTGGAACAGAAAAGGAGGATGAGCGCAATTAAATTTATGTTGCAGAGTACCAGAGTCTCCTTGAATGGAAATGTAACATGGACACAAGACCCAACAGTGGTAAAGTTGTCAACAGACAATTGTGTGCAAATGTCATCCTGAAGCTCCGGCTGGTGTGAGATTTCATCCAGTTGTTGCATTATTTAGCCAAAGCCACATTTCCTAACTAGGAGAAAGGGAGAGCCAATTGGTCTCCCTTTTCCAATGTTGAGGGAGCGATGCAATTGGCTTTGCCAATGTACAATTGGCCAAGTTAAAAGTATAGTAAGCAGTGAAAACATTGCTTTGGTTACATTCAAAATAGGCGTACATTGTGTGATACGCCTGCGTTGCATCAATGGTCACGAAACGCAACAGCAGTCATTTCAAAAGTAGAGAAAACAATGATTTTATTGCTTTCTACACTTTTAACATTGCCAGTCACTGCTACTGGCTTTGTCAATGCTGGTGGAGTTTAAATGCCTTTGGCACTGGCATATCCACTAGTGGGTACCACTATGGGGAGCCGCAGCACTGCATAGTTAAATGGGACACCCTCCAGGGCATCAAGAAGGCCGCTGCTTAATGTCACATCAAGTGGTATCTAATGGGATGATGGCAGTCAAGAGACTGCAACACGGAACATGGTGCACTCCCAAGGAGCATGGGGGTGGAAGGGCATCATGGGGAGATGTGAAACAGCTGAATCTGTCTGTAGCGAGACAGCAAAAAGTAAAGGATGAGAGGAAGCAGGATGGATGGTAGGGATGGATTTGGGGATGCAGGATCCCAGAGGAAAACAGCTCCCGTCATACAACTAGAGCCCTGGAATCTCCCATCTGGTGTTCTGCAATCAATCCTACCTTACCTCCCAACCCAACGCGGGCCAACTTTCTAAAAAAACGTCAACTGGATCAAGACCAGATCATTAACCAGGATAGCAGTGTAGACCAGCCTAACAGCAACTACATCATCAAGAACTGGCAAAGCCAATAGATTGCCCCTAAGCAAGAGCTATTGGCTTTGTAAATGTATTGTTGAGCCATGTTTTACAGCAGTGAGGATGCTGTGAAGCATGGTTGAAAGTAAAGGAAGAAAAGGGCTATGACACAGTCAGCTCTTACTGCATTAGAGTGCCCCCCCTTACTTTCAATCATGCAGCACGGCATTTGCTCTGCTGTAGAGTATGGCTAAAACACATTGACGAAGAGAATTGCTCTTGAATAGGCGAGACCTAATGGCTTTGCCAATGGCTGATTTACTTGGCAGGAGAAGGGCGGGGCAAGCAAAAACGTGATTCTTACATGCAGTGATCGGAGCCCCTCGGAGAACTGATAATGTCTCAGGCACCCTGAGGAGATAGGGTATGGGCCTGTGAGACCACCATATTAGCGGGAATCTATCAAAGACGCTGACAGTGCAGGATATGGGATATCAGAGAGGTGCTCAGAGTGCAGAAAAAGTCTCAAGCATTTTGAAAGGGTAGCTAAAGAGTCTATGAGACCCTCGGAGTGCAGGAAATGCCTCACAGAGCAGGCCATAGGGATGTCAGAGAGGCCTCTGTCTTCGGGTAAAGTCTCACAGACCATGAGCACAACGTGCACTGGAACGCCTGAGCTCTGAAATACCAGGACTTTGACAGGGGAGTGATCCAGAGACCCTGAAATGATAAGGCAATTACATTTCCAAGCATGATAAAGCAGTCCAAGCTCAAAGAATGCCTCAGAAAATCTGGGCGCGAGTATGACATGCTTCCCAGTCATCAAGTGGTCAGGGCGTGGGAATGTGAGACCCTTGGAGTGCAGGGAATATCTCAGAGGTGCTAAGGATGCAAGGTAGAGGCCGATGTCTGCAGGCCTAAACACATTCAGCATACAAGGAATGCCTCAAGAAAACCTAATGGTGTAGGGTAGAGGCTGATGTCTGCAGGTCTAAACGAGTTTAGTCTGCAGGGAATGCCTTAGATACAGTCGGAGAATAGTGTATGGGAACGTCTGAGCTCCGAGAGGCAATCTTCATACAGGGAATTTGATAGGTGAAGGATGCGAGAGCAAACAACAGCATGACAACAATGACGGGAAAAGCAACAACAGAGAGACAACAGAGCAACAGCAATGACGGAGCAATAATGACAGGGAAACAACAATGGGAAAAGCAACATCTGGGATCTAACAAAGAGAGGGGGGGTGAGATGGTGGGCAAACACATGCACTCTTAAGGAGTTCCTGCACTACTTGGTCCATGCTCCAGTGAGAGGACACACACAAAGAAAAAGTGAAAACGAAGCTCTAATGCCCCTTTACGCTAACAAAATGTCTTGCAAGTGACAGTTCATGCTCAACTCAGGCAAGACCTAAAAAGGACCCATTTGCCCCAGATATCTGAGGTTATTGCAGCTAGCGGAACCCCCGCAGACAGCACCACGAGGAGAAGCGGGACCCTAGTAGACACACGACCCCAGGGGACGGCACCAACAGGGACCGAAGGAGAGATGCCTCTTGCACGTAGCTTAAATTTCCTCGCTTTAGGGAGAGGGGCTGGTTGGGGGTGTTGTTCCTTTACCTACAAGCCATCCCACGTAGGTGGGATCTTCAGCGGTACTTAAGTGCACTTAATGTATTGTTGTTATGTTCGATGAATATGCTGAAACTAATAAGAAATTTAAACCTAAAAGGACCCATAGACCCATTAATGAACATTTTAGATGCTGTTACTTTCCTTTCCTATCATGCCTTGGCTCAATGCACGTGGACACGAGTATGATAATTTGCTGGAAGCATCAGTCTAAATCATTGCACCCGTCCAAAAATGTAAAGCTTTTTTTATGTCCAGCCAGTATCCAGAGGAGAAAATGCAATGTTTTATGTTGTATCTAGACTGCACTATTCTTTGTGTTAGACCCAATATACACTTGGGCATAATAACAAAGGGGACTGAATTCCTAGACAATATGAAGTACCAACTCGAAATTAAATGGTATCACATGTCCTTGAATTGCATGAAATTTGTTTCATCATCTTTAGAAAAGGGTGTTTGACTGTGTTACCCATTAGCAGTTTCTGTAAAACATTGAGGTTTTATTAAAACAATCTAAAAGCATTTTCTAGAGTTAATGAAGTAACTAAAGGCCACCACATGCATGTAGATAGAGGCAAGTAACCGTATTCACTCACTCTGTAGATAAATCCACCCCTGCCAACAGCCCCGATGGTACCAGTGTAGTTAAAGAAGGTGATGTTGGACTCGGTCATTCCATAGGACTCAACGATTTGGATCTTTGCAAACCGCTGGCTGAACTCCTTCCAGACGTCGGGCCTCAGACCGCTCCCACAAGCAAGACGTACCTTGTGATGTGTCTCCTGCTCACCCTGAAGACACAATCTTAGAATTAACATACTGATTCAATGCTCATTGTACAAGACATCTCAATATAACGAAGTGGGGCTGTACCTACAATCACATAACCCATAACCAGGGCCACTGGAATTATGCTGCAGGGGAGGACCAAATGATGCCGCAGGGTTGACTAAATTATGCGACAAGAAAAAGAAAATTATGCGGTGATATGCCGCCACACTTTAGTATTACTTCATTGTTTTGTTCTTTTTACACATGTTAACACTGTCTGAGCAAATATTCAATCTTATCAGTACTAGGTTAGAAACCAAATACAGCAATAAAGAACTGAAAGATGACAAGTCGACCTTTGCTGGGGGCCTTCCACTGCACGGGAACTCATGTTGCCATTTTTTTTGTAACTTTTGACCTGTTTATGCTAAAAACTTTTTTGCTACAATCTGCAGATAATGCGCAAGTGATGTATTATGTGGCAAATCCATACTTATCCAGAAAATGCTGCGGCTGCAGAATTGCATAATTCCGGTGGCCCTGTCCATAACATTGGTTTAGAACCAAACCGGTGCTCATGTAAAGCGCTCTGATACCCGATGCCTCGGGTCTAGTTCGCGCTATATAAAACTAAAAAAAAAAAAAAGAAGTGGCTATATTAGCTGTCAAAATCTGCACGGGACAGAGATAATTGAGACGGTCATTGACCATAAACCACTGAACCTGCTGGTAACATGCCCGCTAATTGCTTTACTTCTTGTTGTCATGCATGTCTGTTGGTGGGGAATGAAGAGGATTAGGGTTATTTGCATCTGGATGGGTTTAGAAAGGGATGTGCCAAGCAAGCACCATCCTTTCCTGGGGCCTATTGGTATAGCAGATTAACTCCGTATAGTTTTTGTGCAATCCCAAAAAAGCCTAAGTGTCCCTATGGGTAGTTCCTTTGACAACAAATGCCAAGGATGTCTTTGTATTTACAACACAATGCATGCAGCCCTGGTCATTAGTTCCCAGTCATCTTGCTGGAAGAGTGTTTTTGCACCTTTCGAGTATTCTTGTAGTCCTGCTATTCTGCAAATACAACACTGCTGACGCCAGAGTTACCAAGGTCCTTTAGATATTGTTCACCAAGGTCCCATAGCTACTGTTAACAGTAACCATTAACTTGCTTAAGCCAGTGGTGAAAGAATGAAGCATTAATGGATTGAGTACATCCCCTTCCTAGCACTGCAGGGCACTTAACAGGGGAAATGCCTGTTAAACCAGACAGACTGGTTTACGTGGTCACCCAACTCCAAAATGAGGTCGATACTTGTCTGCAGCTCACCTTGAGACGGGGCTGGGATAAAAATATCTGATCTGAACCTCAGACAATAAAAACCACAATCACTGCACCTGGAAATCCAGGCACCTTCAGCAAGTGCATGCTTCTTGTCTAGATGTTTCTAACTCCAATTCTTTCTCATAAGGCCCTGAAAAATTCCAATGGTCTCTCTCCATGCACAGTTCTAAGACTCCACTACACTCCATCCCTGTACCTTGCACTTGCCCGCTAACAGCCTGTCGCTTTCCATACCTCTCTAACCTAACATTCTCTGCACCCGACATTGTCCTCAACACCTTCACAAGCATCGCCTTCTAGATCCCCCAAGGCAGGTTCTTCTCTAGTTCTGCACACCCTCTGCTTACTCCACTGTCATCCAGCCTTGAATCCCACAGTTACAATCTCACCCTTCAGCAGGAAATAAGAAAAAGGAGTAGCGGAGATCCACGCAAAACTGCTTCAGCTCTCCACAACACCTGACCGTCAACAGGACAAGAGTGAGCCTCATCATGGGATGGGCTGCTGATCTTCATCTCCACTCCAATATGGCCGCTCCACTGAAGCAAATACCTCCCCCCATCTATAAATATTCAGCATCCTGGTATCTAGCTACCAGTGCAGGTTTGACAACGGCCAAAGTATCACTACTATGAGTGTGCATCAATCTTAGCACGCTTTTCATGAAGATGTTTATTCAGAAACTGAAGCCTTGAAAAAGCAACTGTTGCACAAGGCGTGTTGGCTTTTTTGTTTTTTTTAACACTAAACAGAATCTGAAAAGTATCTGATAAATATAGAAAGGATGCTTTGAACTGTTATTTATCGGAAGAATAAAGAAGCTCAAAAGACAAAACAACTGGCCAAGTATTGCATTGGAAGCAGTTTGTGTTCGGATTGAAATTGATAAAAGAAGGGGCACAAAGAACGTGGTATTGTTTCATATTGAATCATGCACTTCCAAGCATTGCAAATGAGTCAATCTGTTTATCACTGAATGTATCTATGCGCTGAGCAAGAACTGCGCTGCTTAAATTATACAATAAAATGTCCGCCCACCAGGATTAGCAACTAGAATTGCAGCTGTTTTGGTGAAGAGCTCCCCTACCCCTTTTCTGATTAATGGAGCAAATTACAGTAAGGGCAAGTAACGTGCAGGAGTGGGTACCTCCCGTGCAGTTACCCTACTCTAGCAATAAAGGCAATCTCCCCTCTGAAACTCTCCAGAGCGCATTTTTCAAACAATCAGCGGCTTGCAACCAACTACAGGGCCCTTATCTTAGCTTGTTTGAGGTGAACTGTACACCCGATTTCTTGTATATCTTCAACTTAAAAAAACAAGTATATTCCCTGGGAGTTTAAAATCTGGCTTTAGATTAAAAAGTTCATTAAACATACATGCCTGAAGGCAAACTATAACAGAGGCTTGGCGTTCCCCAACCAATCCCAGGACGTGAGAGGGTGGCTGCTGAATTCAGGCAAGGGAGTCACACTCGACATGAGTGGACACTTGAGAGGGGGGCCCAGGCTCTCTCGAGGGAACCGAGAGTGGGTTTTTTTTTTCTCCAGCTTTCATTAACATATACCCCAACATCAAAGCAACATCTGTCTTCTAGCAACAATCAAGGGCTTACTATGTTTGCTATTCCCATCTTCGAGGAAAGCTTTTCAAAATACTTTAAGACCCAAGTCCTTCCTTTAATGGAAAACAAACAACAAACCACTCAATTATGTAGGCATCTCGCACTGGTGACAGACCGCATGTACACAAAATAAGGGGTGCGTAATGCGCTTAAACTGCTGCTCAGAGAGAGCAGGGCCGCCTTCATCCCTCAGACAGCCATCTTTTCACATCATCACACCCACTATGCATTGTTAACGAACGGTTTTTGAGATGAGTTTTATCTTTATTTTTGACAACAAAATTGAGGTAGCAGACCACAACGAATTTAGCAATTTTATTTGTCCATTTTAATAGCAAAGCACGACGCACAGCTACTGAGCAAGTACTGAACGAGAGCAACTGCGGATCGGATTTCGCATTCACGAGCAACAAAATTTAATATGAAAATAAACATTATCATGGCTGTGAAGTTAATTTAAAAAATGAAGAAAAACAATATACAGTTGGACATAGGATAGAGGTATCACGGGCAAGTTTATATTTGCAGAAAAAAGAAAAGTTTTAATTTCTATTCTGGTGATGAATCTACAGAAGCAACTATAAGCGTGTTTATGTATGATTGAAAATGTAATCTCGTATCACTTTGTTGCTGGTTATTATGCAGTGCGGTACCTGTGTGCTATTGTAAAGGATGCTATTTTGGGATTTATCGACAACTCTCTGCTCTAAATTTGAGGATTATTGTGTGTTCTGGGGCCTCATATTTTGTATGCCCATTTGATCTCCTTTTAAGATATCTTTGTTTGTTATTACCCATACTTGTTCTCTTAGAATCAAGGGGAGTGACTGCTTTTACCTTTGTGCTACACAACTTAGAACATATCCCCTTTTATTGGAAGACCTGTCTACGCTTAAGAGTAATTTAGCTTGATTGAAATTGGGCAATCTAAGTAGGTGACGATACACCTCTATGGACACTCTTGGACAACTGCAATTATATCCACTCATCTGACCTTTTGAGAAAGCCCTGACGAAGTTCCCGTGGCACTGGGGAACGAAACGCGTTGGCTGTGTGCCGGTTTTTAAAAGAAACAAACGACTTTAATAAAAAGAAGAATTCTTGGACTTTGTATGCTTCCCGACTGATTTTAATTAGAGTGCACCTTCCTTTCTTGTGAACAAAATTTAATATGAATATAAACATTATCATGGCTGTGAAGTTAATTAAAAAAATGAAGAAAAACAATATACAGTTGGACATAGGATAGAGGTAGCACCGGCAATCACGGGCAAGTTTATATTTGCAGAAAAAAGAAAAGTTTTAATTTCTATTCTGGTGATGAATCTACAGAAGCAACTATAAGCTATGTATGTATGATTGAAAATGTAATCTGAGTTAGGGCAAAAAGTTTCACAAATCTAGTTAGGACAAGCAATTTAAATTACCTGCCGTAAATGTTGTTCGGGCACAACAGTTCTCTGTAACTTCCAATATTTTTGTTGTCACAACAGAAAGCATGATTTGTTCTGCAATCGGACCCATCCGTGACTACTTACCCATGCTGCTCTGAACACGCTGGGCTTGGATTCACAAAGAATGTAGTTCATCTCTGCTCGCAGATTTACTGAAAAGGCACTGGAAAATCTACAATGGCGAAGTCTCTTCCGAGAGGCGAAGGTAACTTAGAGAACCAGTTAGATCAAAGAGGTCCGGGCGTCATACCGCCCCAGATGTTTAGACACATTTAGGCCGGCTCGCCGCTGCAGTGGACAATTTATGGTGGAACACTTCCACCAACACCGTGAGAGCACTTTAAGTGAAAAGATAATCCCAGACGGTGTTGTCTTATAGCAGTCCACTCTCCTTGTCTTTGTTTCTTGGAAACAAACTCCCAAAGGGATATTTGTGTCTGAAAAACAAATATTCAGTGGTCTTGGTGCCTAGGGAGTTTTCTCCCCCACAAAAGGGGTCCCTTACTATTTTGTTCTGCCCGAGACTTCAATTCTATAGTTTATTGCAACGCTGCGTTCAATCAAACTCTAAATGACCCCCTAGTTTTTTGGCCTTACAAAAATACCTATGTACCATTTTTAAAAATGTATAATCCTGAAATGTATGACTACATTTCTATTCAGTAGAAATCTTGGACAGGACTCGCTAATGTTTACTCTGCATACTAACTGTGTTTTTCAATTTCACTAATTGTTTGCAGCTTTTCAGTTTTGTACCTGAGATTACTTACCACTCAAGGAATCGGGAGTAGTGTGTGTGCCTCTTTTTACCACTTCAGTTACAATTCTTATTTTTACTCCTCGTAGTACTAGCCACACTAGTGTAAGATCTTTTGCAACTTGGTGCTTGCCCTTACAGTCACTATGAATAATTTCAATTCATTTTTTTTCATTTCTCTAGTAACTTTACAGCTTTGACAATTAGCTTGTTTTAATTAACATAACAAGGTGTTTTTGTAAAGCGCACGTTCACCCAGACAATTATCTTGGCGCTGGATAACAGATGTTTATTGTTACCCAACTCAATGGTACTCATTTTATTGACTTTAGAAGGATGAAAGGCTGAGTGGACCCTTCATGATTTGAACCTGTGACCATGAGGTCAAACACAGGCCCCTACAGTGGACGCATTAGTCCACTAAGCCACCAGACGAGGCAAAAGCATGTTGGCTGTCACTGTGTAAAGCAATATAGAAGTTGATCTGATATAGTGACAGAAGGAAACTTAAAAGAACAAGGTAGACCTCACGATAATGTGGACCTTTCTTTTTCTTTTCTCTGCACATGCTCAATAACTGTGTGTTCTGCTTTACTAAGGATTTGGACAAATGTAATTCCTAACATTCTAGGTGTTCTACCTACATTTTGTTTATAATATGTTGGTGACAATCAGCTTCCCACTTAGCATCAGAATGCGAAGGCATTAGCACCAATTTGTAGAAAATCAGATTCTACATTTGCAGACTAGTTCATATGTGCACATGTTAGTCTATGTGTGCACCCTGGGATTATTGTTGTGTGCTCTAAACCTCTCTGGACAGCTATAATGATAGTGAAATATGTGCCAGTGGTTGCTTTTATTAATTCCAGGTTGGCTTGGATGGTTTTTTACCAATTCAAAACTGTAATACTGTGCCTCGGGTGGTAAAAGGCTTTTGTTATTTTACTGCTCGGCATGGATGGCACTGTGCTAATCCTATGCTTAAAGACTTTGCTGTAGAAATGGCAAAAGATTTTGTCCCTTTCTATCTCAGTATGGATGGCAATATACTAACCCTATGCTTAAAAACTTTGATATAAAAGCAGACGTTCATGGGGAGCAAATTCAGAGTGTCACTGGTGTTGTAGGGTGCTCTATACAGGAGCTGCTCTCTACCTAAACTTGGGAACTACCCAGAGTTCTCTGCTGTATATATATATATATATGCGAAAAAGAAGAGGTTCCCACTAGGTGAAATGCTCTCACACGTAGGTTTTATTAGCAAAGCATGGATTTGCTTAGTGAACAAAACAGTCCATCAGTTCTCCGCCAACGCGTTTCAGGCTTTACGCCTTTCTCAGGTGAGTTCCTGGTCCAGGCGTGAGATGGCTCCGCCGCAGGATCACAGCGGGCCCGCTGCTGTTTATTTGGGCGGTGTACAGCGGGACAGGGGGTGCAGTGAGCACGTGATAATGACTTTTTGAACATTGTCTTAAAGAACTTTTATTTTATTTGGCAGTGACGAAAGCGACCCACATGGGGGTGTATTTGGACTTCCAGTCCCAGCATGCAAAGTGAACAGGAACTCACCTGAGTGTGATCATGCAGGATTTGGGGATATACTTGGCAGTACTTGCTTGTCGTCACTCCTGCAGTTCGCCTATGAAGAAGGGCGTAAAGCCTGAAACGCGTCGGCGGAGAACTGATGGACTGTTTTGTTCACTAAGCAATTCCGTGCTTTGCTAATAAAACCTACCTGTGAGAGCATCTCGCCTAGTGGAGAGAGATATATATATATATATATATTTTTTTTACTATGACAACCTGTTTCCTTTACTAAGTAAATAAAAAGACAATGACAAACCAACCTCCAGAAAGAAGCATTGGCAAAGCGAATATCTCTGGGTTTAATGTGTTGTATGCTGAGGTGGTGGTAATTAAAATTATAATTACAAAAATATGAAGGTCTTGGATTTAGACACAACCAAATGCAAATTCCAGCGAGCGATGAAACAAAATCTGTAGATGTGCAACCACACAATCAAGCACTGAGAAGATCTTTTAGAAACGGACTTGACCAAGATACAGACAGCAACACCAATTCCACAAAGGATACAAGCAAAACAAAATCGAACACCCTGCTAAGAACTATAAAGGGCCATATGCCCCAGGAGAAAGTTCTAAATGGAACGCCAAGGCCGTAAGCACCGCAGTCTGAGCAGAAGTACAGTGCACAAAGAAGGGCATGCGTGTAAAACAAATTGGCGCAACCTTATCGGCACATGGCAGACTGTGCTGCTTGTGCAACCAGTACAAAGCCAATAATCATATACATTTTTGCCTCCCCACAAATATACAAAGGGTGGGTGGGTTGATTAAAACATTCATCCTTCTAAAGTAAACCTCAACCTTCAATTCTCTCTCACATTTGAAACCACTCTCACCCACAGGGTGGCACCAGGTATTTACAATGTGCCTCCTCAAATCCTCTTTTGGACAAGAGCGGTGAGAGCTTGGGTCTGAAGAAAGAACACTTAACCCATAACGATGGGAATGAGGAAAAAGTGCCCAAGAAAAGATGTGGCCTGAGGTCAGCATCTCCACACATGGGAACAATGTCCCAAGTAACAAGAAGCCTGGTCAGTAGGGACACGTACAGTATTCAGTTGTATTCTTCAAGGATATTGGGGGAAGGCTTGACGTACACTGAATTAGCACACTGTACCTACGTTCTTCAGTCCTAGATGCAATATGTGCACGAAAAATCTATAGTCTGTTTTTTCCAATTAGGATATGAAATTTCTGAGATGATATAACACTATTTGCTCATTGAGGGTTATACATATGTGCACAAAAAGAAATTGGCCCTCTAAAATGGGGTGGGGGGGCACTTCTGTGATGGTAAAGCATATTCTATTGGGGCTTGTCAGTCGGATTTGAAGCTAAAATTAAAGTAATGATGTCTTTAGAAATATTTCTTCTAAAACTCTTCCTGGAATAAGGGATGCTAAAAGGGCGCGTGAAGCTTAAAGAAATTTGGATAGTCAGGGCTTTCACTTCCATCTTGATCCATATGAAATCTACAAGTAGGGGTCTGCTGGAGGGCCATGGGGTGTGAGGACTGTTTTCTTACTCTATTGCTTACTTCAGTGGGTGTTTTTTCAATTTATTTTGTACTCACCAGATCATTGAAGTGTGAAGTGTCCTGCTCAGTACACAGAAAGCCTGAGAGGTCACATGATGCACAGCACCTACTCATGTTGTTCAGTAAGTGTACCAAATAATTGAGTTTTCAGCAAAACAGTGCACATTATCAATTTCTTTATTAATTTTGCAGAACTTTGAAAAGTTACCAGGTTATTTTACAACATGCAGTCTTCAGGGGGTAGATCAAGTCAGAAAGATAAGTTGCTGAACTCTGCATATTCCCTCCTATGGGTCGTTCAAACGTTCAGCGGGTGGGGGCGTGGGAGGAGTGTGCGCTGTGAGTGATTTGCGAGGGAGAGATGTGGGAGCATGTTGTAGTCCATGATGGTGGATGCCCGATTCTTGGAGAGGACTGGAGACTGCTCCTCCTCCATCCCTTCTCTGGTGTCGGCCAGGGTCTCGAGAAGCTCCCCCCCCGAGGTTTAACTTTGGCACAATGATACCAATGCTGCTGCTCCTCCACAGGAACCTTGCAAGGCCTGCCAGGGAGGCAGAGTGAGTGGGATGGTGTTGGTGTACCACCATCAGCCATGTTCTCCCATGCCCGAAAACAGCTGAAGGGCAGAAGTCAGATAAGGGATGTCCTGCGCCGGCGACCAGGGTGATTCTGTGCCGGGAATGGTCGGCACTGTCCTCCTGGTGACAGGAGAAACAGGCCTTAACTTTGATGTCCTTTTGTTGAAAAGCGACATTGATAATGTAGCAGTACGGACACTGCCCACTAAGAGGACTTTACTGGGGAAGTTGCTGCAGGCGGATATCAGCTGCCTGCCCCTTAGGGGAACAATGGCAAGGGGAGAAAAGAAATCTTTATTTTGCCGTGGACCTTCCAGTTAAGGGAGAGACCACCACGGCAGATCATGTATCCCCGGATTCATCTTCAGTATCCGAAGAACAAATTACTTCTGATGGCTGCCAGCGGCTCCTACCCTCCACATCGATGTCAAGCCATGTAGGTGATAACGGAGGTACATCATAGCAAGCAAGAGTCCACTGAATGCGCTGTTGAGGTGCCTTCCCAGGGACTGAATGAGACCTCTGCAGCACCTGAAGAAGGACCGAGCACCAAGGGGTTCCAGGGTGCTGGAGTGAGCTCTATAATCCAGTCGGAGGAAAGGTGGAGAGGACAGAAAATAGCAAAAGGGCATCCCATTTGAGTATCACTCTTTTCCTGCTGCTCCAAGACTTGAATCCTTTGCTGTTCAAGTGCAAATCTTTCTGAAAACAGAGGTTCTACTGGGTGATGAGGCAGGCGAAGTTGAGGTGAAGAGAACGTTTCGGCTCCCAAATTGTAATCACACTGCTAGACTTAAGGACGAAAGGGATATGGGCCTTGAGGAAGCAGTGCAGAGGAAGCCCTGACAAACACAATAAGGTTAAGCTCCTCATTTCCATGCTTGAAGAGGGAAACACGGGCAAAATGGAAGCAGTTCCAAGGAATAAAGAAAGAGCTGGTACAAATGGGGCAGGAATTCTGGTATCGGTCAGGGTCAGAGTGCTTCATGATCAGAAAGGGCAATTTTCTACTCTGGTGAGGATTGCCAGGATCTTTGTCAACAAGGTTAGGAGGACCTGGAGGGAGGAGTGATGTTCAGGGTACCCAGTCCCTCGGATGAGCCTCGTGTGACCAGAGTTCTAGTTTGGAAGCGAGAGTAACATTCTTCACTTCATATTGTGCTCTGGTTCTCAATTTATAATTTCTGCATTGGAAAATGCTGGATGTCAAAGCATGTGTGCCCATCCACCAATAGTAACATGGAATTTATCAGCACTGTTTAGGGAAAGGTATCATGACCCACTTGATCATTCACCACTCGCGAGTGTTGGCCCCTCACCACACTCAAGAGGTAATAAATAGAAAACAACACTTGGAGCATCTAAAAAAATAAATTAAAAAAAAATAGTGCCAAGCTACTGACTTTCAGGCAGATTAGCATACACAATCATGTGCAGCTTTTGCAGTGGATATAAAAAGTCAATTAACATTAACAGAAAAACAGCGCAGACTCTAGCTGTAATGCAGGGAATCTAAGAAATATCAATAACCAGCCTCCAGACAGCCGTGCCTGCCTCACACTTGACTAGTCTAGGCAACCATCTCACAAGACTGGAAAGGTGCACACCACACACAAAATGTAACAAGTCCACAATGGGGATGGACCATGTGACCTGGGTATTTGTTGCTTAGGTTCACTGAATCTCTCACAAATCAGCTTGTATGCAGAAAAGCTTCAATCAACTTCACTGTTTGGTGTACCCTACCATAAGGCTTCATGCTATGTGCCGCTTCTGCTCTGAAGAAGGCATTTCTGGCTGAATGGGCAATGGGCTCATACCAAACAAAATAAAGGGAAAGGAGAATTTTTATTTAAACACCAAAAGGCACCCTGGCCTGTGTTTCATTATACTTTTTCACCGTAGAACTGAAACCAAATTGCGTAAATCGTGACTATAGATCACCAAGCTAAGGGTGAAAAGAGATACCCCTATACCATGTTCAGTTTGACAAAATAAACAGATATTCCCCCCATCAGCAATGGATAATGAAATGACAGCAGCAATGGCCATAATCACAAGGCAGCATTACTAACTAAAAAGCCTGATTTTCAAGACACACTCCAATGTTGGGTGAACATTTTCAATAGAAAGGGGAGTTTCTTCTTTCCCCAAAGCCTTCTATTATTTCTTATAACTTGGAAAGTCACTCAGTGCTGACACACGGTGCACACACGGCGGAGACTCACCTTCGGCTGGTTGACCAGGTAGCGGCAGAGTTCCCCAATGTACTGGAACACGGTGACGTCATACTTCTTGCATTCATTCCAGAACTGGCTAGCCGAGAACTTCTTCTTCAGCACACAGGTGGAACCTAGGGAGTAAGGACACAGGACTAGCAGGGGCTTCCGCGCAAACACTATGGTCTCCGCTCAATTTGCATATAAATAAAAGCAGAGGCTCAAGTTTTTTTTCTAGGAGCCAGCCAGCAGAGCAGACAAATGTTGGTGTTGCAGAATACCAAAGCCGCCTCGTCTTGATTTCAACTCATGCCTCTTTGGTCCACCACCCTACACTTCTTGTCTCTTTAGCTCACGCTTGCAGGTTCTGTTTCTTCCCTGCGTTATCACTTTGTCACTGGTTTCGTCTTTCTCTTACCCCTTCTTTATCACTTTTTCCCTTTATCGCTTGCTCTGGGCCAAAGTCTGATGATGGAAAATAAGTCCCAGTTCCCAAAAACGAGTGCTAGTGACCATCAGCAACAACTGTGCAGATAGTGTTGTGTGTAAATAGTACACATACTTGCCTAAAACAACAATAAAGATAATACAACTCTTAAAATGTGTCTCCATTATCAAACAATCATGTTATGGGACCAGTTTCTGTTGAACAATAAACTGTGACAGCCTTACTTGATGATTTATTAGGATATATGTATACTAAACTATGTAATATAACGGAACCACAGAAGCTGTTAAACATCAGGATATGCCCCATCATATAATATAATGGAATGGAATGTGACTGACAACCCACCGATGAAACCATGGCACATGGAAACCAATTTAATCAAGTGGAATGTGGTATACTCCTATCATAAGGCGGAATGTTATATACTTCTGCCATATATAACAGAGATGCGACAGCAGTTAATGAAATGCCAGGATGATGTCATCGCGCCCAAATCAGAGCTCTTACGTAACCATCTGTTCTTAAGTACCTATGCCAATGCATCCTCCAATCCCCAGCAGTGAAGCCGACATGTGATATAATGGCAGTGCCAAATAGATGATGTCATCACTCCGGGCTCCGACCAGTTCGTAGTAGGCAAAGCACATTATTGACTTCAGATGACTTATCCGAGCAGCCTTCGGAAGCCCTGGGATGAGAATAAAAAACGAGACATCACAACCATTTCTCCGGTCGGGCGAGAGCAAAAAGTTATATTGGAGCAGCGCGATTTAGGCCCCACCCTACCTACGTCATGTACATACATTTATGCACCTATAATTTTATCAACATGTGTGGCACATTTAATCGAATGAATAATATGTAGCCATTATGATTTCTAGAAGTTTACACATAGCAGCATTAGGCTAATTTGTAGATTGATGTAATTATGTTCAAAATATGTTCAAGTTTGAAATTTATTTGATTTCTATAGATTTATAATACTGTAATGTGCATCCATTTTGATTCTCAACTTGACATTAGGCCTTAGCTGAAAAAGTCTGCTCTAACGCCGTCAGTATGTGGCTCGATTTCCTTTGCAGGTGTGTTATCGTGATTCCTGTTAGCTAGTGAAATGCTTATTGTTGTGTATTAGACGGCTGACAGTGAGGCGTGGGAGAAAAAGCTGGCAACAATTCTGAGGAACCGATGACGAGAGAAGATTTTCTGTCCACGGTGTACCAGGAGAAAGCAACATTCAAGGGTAACATCTGCGTACCCAACTGCTTGGAGTTGGGAACTTAGGGAGTATGTCGACTCTTCTCGAACGTGGTTACCTGATTGGCTTTCAGTGGTGGGAACGAGATATGGATGTTCTGGAAACTGTTGAATGCATTTTTAATTGGTGCTTCATAACTAGTTAGGCAGACTTCATTCTAACTTTAAGAGGAAACAGAAGTCTCTCTGCTGGGCTTTCCAGAGTGCTAAGCTTCATTCCGAACACTCTTCCTATTTACCAGAACTTCTACTGAAGTTAGACCTAATGCTTCCACCTTCTATTCTTCCCCTTCAAAATTTCCCTTTAGAAATCCTGGTCCCCGCCTACGTTTAGTGTAGAAAAAGAAAGTTTCTTTATGGAACACCTTATTGCAATAATCTCTTTTCTTAGCATTGTGGCTGTTACTATTTTGTATCTCATTTTATTACGACAATGTACTGGCACATTTTGGTCTCCAGACCGCATTGTTATACCTTTTGAATTTCTTCTTGCTTTGCATATATACTGATTGGATTAATGTTCTAAAATAAACTTTTAATGTTGAAATAGTGGATTTTTGGTCTTCATTGTGGAGTCGCATTGGTTTCACAGCATTGGAAATGTATTTCTGATGTTAGTTCCTTTACATCACTTCAAGTCGACTAACAAAGGTCCATACAACCAATGGGGAATTATATATTGAAGAGTTCACTAAGATATTGAGGTTTTGATATCCACACGCCAGGAGGGAGGTTTAGTCCAGAGGGTGGTACGACGAGTGGCAGAACACTTGGTACAAAGGCAACATGGTGAACAAGAAGCAAACCTTTAATTTATTTCTGGTCTCACAAATTTTGGCTATCAAGCATGCCTCTTCAAGTATTTTCAAACACCAGGTATATTTTAATTTTGAAGTAAGCTAGGGGAAAAGGAACGGATGTTGGCGTGGCCATGTTGTGCATGGCTCCCTCTGTGACCTCTGCTTCTAGTCGCTGATCCACAAGATCAACTGAACAGGGAGGAAGAGGATTGGGAGCCATGCATAACATAAAAATGTACACGGATAGCTATCAATAACTTGATGTTTTGCACTTAGGGGCTCCAAGTGACATAATGGACAACTCAAGTTAGATGGCTGTCCTAGAAAGGCCCAATACGTTATTAAATCCTATGTTGTACGGACAGTTTACCAAAACCCTCATGAGTGTAGTACTGTAAGGTGAGCTTTATAATGAGCAAGCTAGCTGGAATGACCTTGGCACGGCTAATACCATTTTGCTATTAAGAATCGGATTCTAGTAAATTACCACTTATCCTGATTGCCTGTGAGGCAACAATGATAGATGATCCAATGCAGTTTTATGTCACTGAAAAATATGTAAACAGAAGGAGATGATGGACGGAGCGCTGACACTTTTTAGACACTCACCCCCCGTCACAGATCTGGGTTGAATCCATCATTCTTTAGCTCACTTCGCCACCTCAGTTCAGACCTTCCTTGAACCGGAAACAAGCATCCTGGGACCGGTTTCTGGGTAACACCCTTCATGAAAAATATGTTCCTTGATTTCAAACAAGGAACACCTTATATGATGTCCTAAGTTATTCCCTACATACAAATGGCACCAGAGTTACCCTGTAATGAAACCACTCCATTTGGACCTTTTTCACAGTGGTCTTAATGAATTTTTTAAAAATCCTACATTGCTGACATACCATTCTTTTCACACGTTCAACATTAGAAGATTCTTACATTTCATCTACAAGACCAAATAAATGAGTAAAAGGTTGACAAATGCTTTCAAATATGCACCTTTAATAACTTGTAATCCAAGTCTTAACTGTCTATTTCTAGACAGATTGTTTCACGCATCATATTATTTTACCAGTTGGAAAACAAGTCCTTGCAAAGAAGAGCAAAATCTTATTCCGCAAGACGAAAAGCAGCTACAGATGCCTGGCTAGCAAATGTCCTCGCAGGCGATATTTGCAGAGCTGCTACTTGGAGTTCCAGTCCAACACTCATGCACCAATAATGCTTGGATTCAGATTATCAGAGAAGATGCAAAAGCTGGTCAGGCAGCTCTGAAAAAATGCATTTGATAAGGGCTTTTGCCCTGTTAAATGAATAGGTCACATGACCCTTGGTTAATCAAGAGGTGGTTGATTGGGGAATGCAGTTGCTAATTTAATCTAGTATTTGTGGCTATCAAATGAAGACTCCACGATGAGGAAAAGCAGCTACTTACTATAAATCATATTTATGTATTAGGGAATTCTTGTGCTGGCACACTATTGCAATAGAAAGAACTAAGGCTTTGGAGCAAATCTTTTTTTCTTTTCACAAAGCACACATTGTAATAGAAGTCCTTGGCACTAAAGGGAGTTGTTTGTGTATCAGCTCTTGTGAAAGAATACAATGACTTCACTCACATCAAAGTTAGCCAAGGGCTGATCCATTGCCCCACGCTGCATGATGTGAATGACAACAGCAGAACTAAGAGGGCTGTCAAAGATATATATATATATATATATATATATATATATATATATATCAGGCTGTAAACCTCTGACACTGCTCTGCCTGGCAGGGGTGTTGCAGACACAGCGGTAGACAGATACATCAGAAACTGGAGATGAAAGTACCTCGGAAAGTGAGAGTAGAGGTGCCACTATTTTAGAACAAATTTAGTCTCCTGAGAAGGGTAGGAATAATAAATCAACAATCCACCATAGGAAATGGTACAAGAGGGCAAGGAGGAGGCTCGAGAAGCAAAAAAAAGTAACGTCATAGGAAACTAAGTAAACAAGACCAACCCCCATGGGAATGCACAAGATAGGCCCACAGATGGGACAATGAATATATATGGTAAAGAGTACAATAATACATTTATCTAACAAACAACTGACTGCAACATAACTTAATGGCCTCTCCTTCTGCCCTACAGAGATATTCAATTTTGTTAAGACAAGGATTTATTTGTTCATATTGATATGACGTTTGAAGCTGAAGAAAGCTTTTAAACTAGGTATGAACAAATGAATGAATGTTGCTCTTGTAGAGCGCAAGGTCATTCGTGGTTGAGCATCCTGGCGCTATGCTGGGGATCAGCAGGGATCCATACGTGAGGGCGCAAATTGGTTAGATAAGGGCGTGACATAGTGCATCGGAAGCAAGAAAGAGCCAAGTCTTTAAACATTTTTTGACTATTTCTTCCATTTCAATGAAACGAAGACAGCTGGAGAGTTGGTTATAGGCTTTGGAACTCAGCACCATGAAGTTCTTTCCTCCTTGGGATTTCAGTTTGAAAGAAGGGGGCATCAAAAGATTGCAGTCAGAGGATCTTAATGTTCTCTGGGTCTTGTAGCAGCAGAATCGGACCATGAGATTTTTGGGCCCAGTAGACTTGAAGGTATTGAAAACTAGTAGTAGGATCTAGAATAGGATCCTTTTATGAATGGGTAACCAGCGGAGTCTTTTTAGGGCGGCCGACGCAGAGCTCCACTTAGAAAGTTGCAGCACCAGTGTCGCTGCTGCATGTTGTACGATCTGGAGCTTGTGAATTAGCTGTTTGGAGCAGCATGCATAAAGACTATAGCAATATTCAAGTTTTGACATGATTTGGGTGAAAGCTACGGTTTTCCTGGCGGTCAGGGGGAAGTAGAAGAATTATTTTAGGGATTTAACCAGATTGAAACACATGCCTGCCACTGCCGAGGCTTCTGGTTGAAAAGAAAGATCTGTGCCAAATTTGACCCCAAGGTTTTTTGCAACCTCCACAGTGGCTAGGGGTGGAGGGAGGGTGTTGGGCCACCATTGTGTGGGAGAGAATAGATTAGATTTCCAGAAAAGCAGTATCTCTCTTTTTTCTGAGTTGCATTTAAGGTGATTGTTTTGCATCCAGAGGATGAAGTTGGAGAAGCAGTTTTGAAGTTAAGTCCTGAGGTGAACGGCCTCTTATCTAGGGAGAGGATCAACTCTCGCACGCATCGCCAGACAGCACGACCTCAACATTATCTCCTACGCCGACGACACTCAACTGATCCTCTCCCTCACCAAGGACCCCCTCGCCGCCAAATCCAATCTCCATGAAGGAATGAAGGCCGTCGCCGATTGGATGAAGATCAGCCGACTAAAGCTGAACACGGACAAGACAGAGGTCCTCATCCTCGGCTCCAACCCCTCAGCCTGGGACGACTCCTGGTGGCCAACGACGCTGGGAGCAGCCCAGACACCCACCGAACACGCACGCAACCTGGGAGTCATCCTCGACTCAACGCTCTCCATGACCAAGCAAGTCAACGCAGTCTCCTCCTCCTGCTTCAACAACCTCCGCATGCTTCGCAAGATCTACAGGTGGATCCCGACAGATACAAGAAGAACAGTCACCCAGGCCCTCGTCAGTAGCAGACTCGACTATGGGAACGCCCTCTACGCGGGAGCCCCGGCCAAGCTCATCAAGCGACTGCAACGCATACAAACGCCTCCGCACGCCTGATCCTCGACGTACCACGCCACAGCCACATCACCCCCCACCTGAGGAACCTGCACTGGCTCCCCGTCAACAGGAGAATCTCCTTCAAACTCCTCATCCACGCACACAAGGCACTCCACAAGACTGGCCCAGCCTACCTCAACAGACGACTCTTCTTCTACGTCCCCAACCACCAGCTCCGCTCCGCCGACCTCTCCCTCGCCACCGTCCCTCGCATTCGAAGAACAACCACCGGCGGCAGATCCTTCTCACACCACGCCGCCAAGACCTGGAACACCCTTCCACTAAGCCTACGACAGACCCAAGACCTGCTGACCTTCAGGAGGCTACTCAAGACCTGGCTGTTCGACCAGTAGCAGCACCCCCCCCCCCCCTTTTCTCCCCAGCACCTTGAGACCCTCGCGGGTAAGTAGTGCGCTCTACAAATTCTGTGATTGATTGATTGTGTATCGTAGGCATAAGAAGTGGTAGCAATTCCATATGAGGTGATCAGTGAGATGAGGGGGGACATATAAATGTTAAAAAGGGCGAAACTAAGGGATGAGCCCTATGGTACTCCCATAGTGAGTGATGTTTCTGCTGATGAGAATTGTCCTAAGGCAACTGTTTGTCTCCTATCAGTCAGGAAAGATTTGATCAAGGATAGGGCCTTGTGGGAGATCCCTGTGTCTTAGATCCACTGAAGAAGGATGGAGTGGGAGATGGTACTGAATGCTATGAAAAGATCCAGCAGTATCAACACTGAATTGTTTCCAGCATCAAGAGTCATTTCGAGAGTTTCTGAGACTAAATAAGGATGACTCTGTGGATTGTTTGGGTCTGAAAGCCGATTGTCAGATATGGCGTGACTTTGCAATTTCGCGAAAAGTGATAAGTTGATGGTTTACAATTTTTCCAGTATTTTTGTTAAGGTCGGCAGAAGGGAAATTGGCCTGAGGTTGGATAGAGTGGTGGGGTCTGCTAGGAGCTTTTTTTGTGGAGGTTTTACAACTGCCAGTTTCCAAGCTGGGGTACATCTGCTGTAACTACTATTGTGTTGAGAATCTGATTGATTAATGGGTTGACAATATATGGCCACGTGCGGTATGGCCAGTGGACATGGGTCATAATGGGAACCAGACTTGCAGGAAAGAATAGCCTGACATGATTGCGGTAGAGTTATTTTCTGAAACACATTCAGTACAGCATTTGTAATGTTGTGAGAATTGTCTAGGAATTGGTTGATTGTAAGGTTTATTGTGGGAGTGGAGTTGAACCCCTGCTCTATGAACTGAATCTTGTCCTCAAAATCGGCTGAGATCTGATCGCAGGGTCTCTAGGATGGAGGAATTTCTCTTGAAAGGGCTTTAGGCTGAAGGAAGACTCTGGAGATGGTTTTTGTGGGGCCTCCTCGATTTGAGATGTAAAATAAGATTTTTTGGTTTCCTTGATCAATTTTTGGGTGAGATTTCAGTGACTCTATAAAGCGGGACAGGTCTTCTGGTTTGTAGATCTGACGCCATTTGCGTTCAAGTGGTTTGCAGTGGTGTTTTTGTTCTGCTAGGGAGAACCAAGGTGTGGATTGCTTTGGCCGGCGTTTATTGGGGCGAACAGGGGGCGATAGGTCATTGGCTGTGATGTTGATCCCTGTATTAAAGGAATTAGGGTCTTCGACTAACCTTCCATTGAGAGTTTGGGCGGTGGAGGAAAGTAGAGTACTAAGGCTGAGTTTGTTTTCATCGTACCCCATTTGCGTAGAGTGATGGGGGTATAATCTTTGAATAGAGAAAGGGAGTCATGGGTGCTGATTAATAATTTAAAGTGGACTAGGCAGTGATCCGTCCATGAATTAATAATGAGCTCTCCAGTTGCTAACCAGGGATGGTTCGTGTAGATCCCATCAAGGGTTTGTTCCAGCTATCAGAATGGGGAGCCCTATTATCTTTAGGGTATGTAGGAGGTTGGTGGTTCACAGTTCGAGATTCAGGGGCCTTATTATGAATTTCTGTGGAGCCTGAGAGCTATTTACATATTTTTGCTTGCACCTGTAAGCAATATCCGCAGTAACAGCCGCTATTAATTACTTATTTCACAATTACGGGCCTGAGCGCAGGTTGAAGGTAATTTCATTAGCACCATAGAATGGGGAATCCAACTTTTCTTGTGCAAGGTGAAAATAGCTTCTTCTCTACGTCAGATAAAGAAAGCAAGGTAAGTAACAAAGCTTGTGTCGTCAGCAGTGTAGGTCCTGTTACTTTCACTGCACCATTGCTCCGGACAAGCCTAGCCGACACCACAACTCAGAGGGGTGAAGCAGGACAGAAAACGCCAGCGTAACAGGGAACTGGTAGCCACAAAAAGCTTTCAGGGCTGGCCTCTAACAATATAGACTGCAAAAGAAGCATTCTGATTGGCAGTCCTATTCTCAACATTAAACTTTGGATGATAATCTTGGATCAAGAGCGAGTCGGGCTCAATAAGATGCTGACCAACTTTAAGCCCACAACTGATTAGGTTCAGGCTGTTAATGGTACTTAAGGTCTTATAATTAAGAGAACGGTTTTCTTACAAGTAGTAGTAGTTCAGCAATACTATGAATTAGTAACCTAACGTGCCTAACAAAAATGAATGTGTCCTTATGTAATGCAACTGGTGCTCATGTGAAGCGCTCTGATCAAAGATACCTTCGAGTCAAGTTCGCGCTATATAAAACTCCGAATTTTGTTTTTTTTACATGCCTTTGCATTTACAGCAGCTCCTAATCATCTGTTTATCCTAGGAATGCCATAGCTATCAATGCGCAGCTCTATAGTTACTGGGACATCACAGTCATTGGTTTTAATATCCAACTTCTTCGTTTTACAATTCTTCAAACTTGACTTAACTGGAATCTTTCCTTCCGCCAAAAACATAAAAATGAGTCCATCAAAGGAGAATCCCATACTGGGCATATAAATATATTATCTACCAATGATTTATTGATGCATTTCAGAAACTTAAAATTCATGCACTCCATCTTTCTCAAGAATTAGACCATGGGATCGACTTTACTCCCACTGTAGCAGCCCCTTTAGACCACATTTGCTCTTTATCTGAACATGTAAGAAGGCTCTTAGGGAGAATCTCATTGTATCGCTGTCACAAAATTCTAGATCTCTTTGTGACCAAAAGAGACGTTTAAAAGATTAGCGATTGATTATGAGCCTTTCATCTATTATGTAAACTGGAGAAATGCATTTTAAAGCATGCTATGTTGAATATGTGTTGTTTATGTTGACAGGCTTTTATTGCATCCCAGAAGACATCTGCGGGTTCTGAAATGGTCTGGGTTGTCCTTATCTTAGAAACTCAAGCTTCCAGAGATCTGCAGATGTTTTTTTCTTTTTTTCAGGAAATCCACCAAAACCTAACGGTTTTATTTGGTTCCCATCCCTCATCTTCTAAAAAAAAGAATCATATTTTGTGGGGGGGGATTCACGTGCACATCAAGCCTTTTTATGCCTGGAGGAGGCCTCTGTTTCTGCACCCATTTCAAGACATCCAGAACCTAGTCAATCTTTTATTAGGTCGAGCCTGGGCAGCGCATGCGCTGCTCTGCGTGCCATGCTGTATTGAGTCAGGGATTTGAAGCCCCGCCCACTCTCCGCCCATATTATTCATTGGCTTGTGTCATTGTCCTTTGTAAATGCTGCCTTCTGATTCCTTAATCGCCTTGTTAGTCCCTCCTTAGTACCGCCTTGTCTTCATTTGAAACCTCCCATGAGGACTGACCGTTTTACTTCTGTTGCGACACAGTATGTTTTAATTCCTCTGTAAGCGGCGGCTAAACTGGCCTATAAGGAAGCCTTGAAAAAACTCCGCCAACTGATGAGGGAGGCTAGAAGGGAATACTTTGTGAAGCGCATTAGTAGCGCAGAAAACTCTGGTAAAGAGATCTTTAGGATAGTCAGCTCCTTCATCAAGCCTTCTGCGATGGAGGGTAATATACAGCCTTCCCCCTCTCTGTGCATGAAGCTATTGGACTTCTTTGAGGACAAAATACAGAAGGTATATGCCACATTTACGGCAGGGGATGAGATGGCTGAGTCACAGGGAATCCTAAATACTAAGGGCACCCTCTCAAATTTTCTCCCTATTTCCCAGCAGGAATCACTGGCTGAAATCATGAAATGCAAGTCTGGTTCGCCTGAGGATCCATGTCCCCCGAAGTTGTTCAGGACATTGGCTCATTTTATTAACCCTGTTTTAAATTACATTTGGAATGCCTCGCTTTCCACCGGCATTTTCCCTGATATTTGGAAACCTGCTTTGTTACTGCACCTATTAAAAAAGCCGAACGCTGACCCGATGGAGCTTAGCAACTACTGCCCCATATCACTTCTGCCAGCACCAGCGAAGATGCTGGAAAAACTGGTGCAACGCCAACTCGCCAATTTTATAGAAGGTCATGACATTCTGCACGACACTCAGTCCGGTTTCCGGTCAGGATTCAGCACCGAGACTGCACTGGTGGAGGTGGCAGATTCTGTAAGAATGATGGTAGACGCAGGGGCTTCAGCGATGCTGGTCCTTTTAGATCTGTCCGCTGCATTCGTCATGGTTGCGCACCCAATCCTACTGGACAGACTCAAACAGCTGGGCTTACAGGGGGAAGTACTCACCTGGATCCAGTCTTACCTTAAAGACTGCTCTCAAACGGTCTTTCTCCAACCCAATCAATCGGAACCTAAGCCACTGTGGTGCGGAGTGCCTCAGGGCTCGGCCCGGAGCCCATTGCTCTTCAACACCTATCTGGTGCCACTCTTCTCTCTCATTGCTTCTTGGGAAGTGAAGGAAAGTCTCCTATGCGGATGACACCCAAGTGGTGTTCTCTTTTAAGGATCACTCTGCTGATTCTTTTACTAGATTTAGGGTGTGTTTGAAGGACATTTCACGCTGGATGAATAATAACAGCTTAAAACTTAATGCAGACAAGACGGAGGTCTTGTTCTTAGGCCAGACATCTCCTTCCCCCGCCGGACTTTGGTGGCCAGTAGAAATGGGATTGCCACCTTTACCCGGTAACACGGCGAAAAACCTGGGCGTCAAATGGGAGACAGACCTCTCTTTCTCGGCCCAAGTCCGTCATATATCAGCCTCATGCTTTAGGAAGTTGAGAAGTTTGAGGAAATGCTTGCATCTATTGCCGGAGGATTGTCGCAGTATCATAGTCCACGCTACTGTGACATCTCGGCTGGACTACGCAAACTGTCTTTACCTTGGGCTACCTGCCTATCTGATTAATAGATTACAGATGGTACAGAAAGCGGCAGCGAGATTAATTCGTCGAGTCCCGTTCCGTCACCACATCTCTCCGCACATCAGACAACTTCACTGGCTACCTGTAGCTAAAAGGAGAGTTTAAGTCCCTGACTCTGGCCTTTTGGACTTTGCAAAATGGTGGCCCAGGCTATCTTAAGCGTAGGCTCTGCCAATACCAACAAGAACGCACGCTGAGATCTAACTCCCAGCACCTGCTCTATGTACCTCGTTTTGCTAAGTCCTGTATGGGAGGCAGGTCCTTCACTGTGGGGACGGCCAGACTGGAACTCCCTGCCTTCCCATATGCGCCTGATCAAGTCCGAACGAGAGTTCAGAAAGACCTTGAAGAATTGGCTCTTCAGCCAATGCTAGTACCTCGGTTGGACCTTCCTCACCTGCTGTTGACCACAAAGCGTCAGGACACCTCTGCTTGAGGTAGCTGTTGCGCTCTACAAATTATTATATTATTATTATTATTATTATAATAAGCACTATTTTCTTTAATGGGTTTTGCCCTACTGCAGGCACGACGTGCTTTCCTTACATTCATGCGCGCTTTCAGTTTCCAAGCGGCCGGGAAAATGGAGGCCGCTTCTTTGCAATGCCCTAGGTCTCGCATTTAGAAGAGTTTGAGCTATTGGCATTGTAAATGCCAACAGCTTAAACTCTCGCAAATGCGAGACCTATGACATTGCAAATATTTTTTTTATCATCAAAGCCCCCATGCCGCACTTTCACATGCATGAAGGCAGCGCCCCTTTCTTTAGAAGAGCTGTGTCTAAGGAAAGGTATGCGGCCACTATTAAAGTGAAACCGCGGCATGGGTGCTTTTACGAGAAAAAAAAAAAGAAGCATTTGTTCGACGAACAGATGCTTTTTTTGTAAAAGCCACCATGCCGCGGTTTCACTTTCATAGCGGCCATGCACCTTTGGTTAGACACAGCTTTTTTAAAGAAAGGGGCGCGGCCTTCATGCACGTGAAAGTGCGGCATGGGGGCTTTAACAACAACAAAAAATATTTGCAATGCCATAGGTCTCGCATTTGCGAGAGTTTGAGCTGTTGGCATTTACAATGCCAATAGCTCAAACTCTCGTAAATGCGAGACCTATTGTTTTGAAAATGCTAGTTGTTGAAGCAGCTGCACCGTAAAGAGTGATCAGCATAGTCTTATTACAAAGGCAAGATGGTGACCAGGAAAAACACCTTTAATTTCCGCTCTGACACATTTTGGCTATCAAGCATGCCTCTTCAAGTACACATCACATTCTCAAGTGGCAAGATGACCTCTCTTCTACTGAATACTGAACCATTTCCACCAAGACCAATAGGGTATCCTACTATTTTCAGTGAACACTTAAGAAGAATATGACCTGCTATGCTGTCTGTTGTTCTGCTTGTGCAGAGTTATCAACTATATTCTCTCATCTTTAACAACATTTGGAAGTAGCTCCTAGTCCTTGGCTTATTTTCACTACAGATTCATTGTGGGTCTTGCTATCTCCCTCATTCAGGTGAATGCACTGCCTTTAGGGTGATACTTTACCAAAATGGTGCATTTTAACCACCTAATTGGCACCCCAAAGCAAGAGAAATTTCAAAAGATTTCTTGTGCAATATTTTTCAATTTCAGAGGTTTCAACACAAGCTTACTTCTGGCTGTCGAGCTTAGCATAACACCCAGAGTTTAATTAAATACTAAAACAATGTTTTTGGACACTCCAGAGCAACTGGAAGGTCCTCATACTCCTAGCTGCAGAATTATCTTGAACATCAAAGTGGATTTAGCTACAGGTATTGTCCTTTATTTATTTATGGATTTTATCCCGAAGTTCTTCCTTTTTAAACTGCACTGAAAATTCAGGTGCTTTCTCTACTTCCCGTTCTCGGTGACCCTAAGCGTCTCTTAACATGTAGTGTACTATGAACTTGGATTTGCAAGCAAGCACCAGTGTATACCAAATTACGTCCCACTCCTATCTACAAGGATGGAGATCAGGTTTGGCTTTTGACACAGTTTTGTCCATCCAGTAGAGCTCTTATAAAGTTGTCCCCAAACTATTATGGTTTTGTATTTCCAGAACCACCAACTGCACGTTTACATTGGCCTGCTACATGGCAAATACACCCATGTTGTATGTGTTTCAAGTAAAACAGTTTACGTCAGCCCATGTACATAAAGGCCATGTTGAACCACCATCCCCTCCTTTAATGGTACTTTTCCCAACATGAGTATGAGGTCCCATCTATGCATATAACATTAGGCTGACTGCCTTCTATTTTTGGTACATTGAAAACGATACTGTTTGTGTTCGTTTTGTGAGCCTGTTGCCAATGTCTACGTGCATGCTCTATGGTGTTCACAAATGTATTTGGTCTGCTTTACATGACCGGCTTCACCATGCAGTTCCTTCCTGTTTGCCTATTATGACTTGCCTTTCTGCCCTCTTGCAGGGTGGAGAGTATACAATTAAGCCCTACTACAGTCTGCACTCCCTGCGTCCCTTGCTGGTGACTTCTAGAGGTTGTGATGTAGTTTACCTCATGCTTCAACAACCTCCATCCCCTGCTTGGTGCTCACAGTTCTTTGACCCCCATTCTGCGACCCTTTTTGTGTCCGGGTCGCTTTCTGTTCCAAATGATGGGGAAGGAATTTGAAATGAAGAAAGAGAGGATCAAGCAGTTTGACACAGGGAAAGAGCAAGAACATGAGATGGGGACTCTTGCTGTGCCTTGAAATACAGCAGAGTAGAGCTCATATCTATCGGACAACCTCTAGATTGATCCTGTTGCTCTGGAGGAGGTATATCAATTTCCAATTCAAGATGATGAAACTAGATTCCCTACCTCGATGTATCCCAAACTAAGATGGCAGACAATTGTTCTGGGTCACATAGCAGCACAAACCCATTTATAAGGCAATTAATACTACTACTTGTTTTAATGTCTCCATCCACAGTTGCATTCTTTGCCAAATTATGTCGCTCGTCTATCCTTTACAGAATTATTTTCTCGAAGCATTGTTTTTGTAATTCTTTCCTTATCCCTACTGTTCCATTGTTAATTTTCTATTCTAGTATTTGCCTGGGTTTTTATGCCTGTGGCTTTTTCGATTCTAGTAGGTGCCACTCAGCAGGAGTTCTCAAATTAAAACATCTTCTCCGGTTTTCTTCTGGCACCATGTCCTGCTCCCACTCAGCTTACTTCTGAGAATCCGCTAAATAGGTTCAAAGAAGACCGCCAATATCCTCATGTTTCTCTGTGCAAGGCAAGGACAAAATATTGCTAAATTATAGCCTATTTTTAACAAACATGACTAAATGTCACCTATTTTTGTAGAAGCATACAGCATTGTGGGTTAAGCATTATTCAAACATATACTTATTCAAACACATACATATGCAAATCAAATATCACCTGTGGTGCCAGAAGTGAAGATGTAGATGAAAGTGGACTGCAAGTTGCTAGGGGTTGAGAGATAAGCAGGGACGGGTTCCTCGGAGGCCTCCTCCATCATTTGCAGCAGGCCAGTCATCTCGGGTGGATAGGATCCCTTTCCCATCACCCAAACTTGGATCCCCATGTCCTTAAGCTCTGGCAAAACATCCACCACGGCATCAACCAAGTCTGCAAGACAAGATAAAGAGAAATTCAAACACCACTATTGAGTCCACAGGTTTGTAAACCTGCTAGTCAATATCTGAACAGGTAGATCAGTTTGCAGTTTTGGTTACATAAATCACCAAAGGTGAAAACTCCTATCACTGCTTACAGCCTTCTGAAGTTGGTAATATTTGGGATTCACTGTCAACGTCCTTCAGTGTTCTTCTATTATGGAATTCAACCTACACTAGTTTGTTCACAAGGTCATCGCCAGGTTTCTGGAGATCCACAACACTAACTACATAGTCCCCTCAGGTTCCAACTTAATCCGAATCACGATCAACCTCTATGTGGAGACCTAAGGGACTCTACTTACGAATAACCACATCAAAATTCACCAATACACCAACGAGATACAACTATGTTTGAAAGCCTCCAGTTACCCAGACATCAAATGTCTCAAACGCTGCCTGCATCTCATCCAGACCTGAATGGCCATCATCTGCATGAAGTTAAGTCCTATTGCCACAAAATTCCTACTGTTGACCAAAAACAACAAACAACTAGTCCAAACCTGTTTCAAGGATATGAATCTGGTAACAGTCCACTTCCGCGCTCCCCAAATCCCTCACTGACTATATGGTTGCCTTGGACCCCATACAGCGTTCAGCTACCTTTTAGCAACGTTTGGGCAATGATGATAGCTCATAAGCACATACATTACTGGAGCACACTGAGAAAAAAAAATTCAGATTGTTTTAAACTCAGGAAATGGGTGGGTTTTAGCTTCTTCCGAAAAAGGGGAGTCATGAAATTAATGGTTACTGGCAGATCCATTCAGGATAGAGCATCTGGTTCAATTATGACTGTCGCCTAGTCATACATTTGTTGTCCTCTTTGTTATTTACAGCAATATGTATTTGTCTAGTAATTCTAGAGTAGCATGGGAAGGGAATGCGTAACTGGAAATTGACTAGCATGTTATTCATAGAAAATTACCAGCCACCAAAACATACTGGCACTGTTGTTACAATGGAAGCAAAAGCAATTGCCAGCCCAAGGACACTGATACAGAAATCAAAATCAACATCATTCTTAATATCAAAAACAAGTAACTACGATTAAACAAACAAATATATTTGGTCCAAAAATAAGCATAGATTTCCAGTGTTATTTTCGAATGCTTTTTGAAACCATAGTTTAACACATCAGGATACTCTTCTTGCATGACACAGCAGCCATTCGCACTTGGATCTATCACACCTGTGAGGTCTAACCAGATAATTCCTGAAATGTGCACTGGTGTATCTGGCTGACACTTCAAAATCACGCTTCCACCCAGGACAACACACTCCGCAAAGATGAAGATACTACAAGATGCAGGTGAGAAAGTTAATTCGACATCCATAGTTCACTCCTAATAGTCCAATTCCAGTCAGCCATGTTTGACCTAAGAGTGGATGCAAGAATGAATTAATCACAGATCTGGGAGGCAAAATATTTCAACAATCATTTAGGGCTAAATTAGGCATTGCATTCAGTGACTGGTGCACTATATGTGGGATCAGGTACCCACCAAAAAAGATCAGAGTAAGTGTAATGACAAAACTAGCTTTATTAGTTATAAAAATGTATTAACAAACACCATAATTCAGTAATAAAAGCAACCAATTCATCGACTATACAAAGAGGCAAGCTTTTACGAACCAAAATAACAAAACACAACAGCCACTTGAAAAGCCAATATATTTGTCTGTCGTTGACTGCCTGCCTTTGTGCTTTGTCAGTGCTGGGTTTATTTTGTTAACTTCATGGCAGTGCTGCCAGTCCTTGCCAACAGAAGAACACGAGTAAAAGCACAACTATTTTTGGCCTTAAAAAAGCACACAATGCCATAGTAGCTCGTGGCAATAAGGGAAACGACTTTGTTTGAGGGCGCGCTCCTTATGAAAGAGCAGTGAATCAGTTCATGCTGTTATGCTGTGGTGGATGAAGAGGGCTGGCTAAAAGCTCCCATACATGAGTAGAATATATAAAGAATTTTTGTGAAATCAAAAGGTTCTTGGCTAATGCAAAGCATAAAAAGTAAAGTATACAATAATTAACATAAAACATACAAATAAGAAATAAATATTATTTTTCATTGATGCACATGTAGAGAGATATGTAAGTGAATGTTCAAGTCACTAATGCTTGTCAAATGTTGATCTATAAGTCGGTAAGGCTTGGTCCTTTTTACATAAGAATCATCCAGGGGAAGAACAGAGAAAGAATAGGAAACACAAAGAAATGAAAAGGTAAGAGAAAGAGTAATCGGAAAGAAAGAAAGTGCAAAAAGAAGAATAAAAAAAGGAAACAAAATAAGAAAAATGAATAATGCATGACGGAAAAACGCGATAGGTCGGAGCAGAAATAAAAATGAAATAATCAATAAGTAATGGCAGAGAAAGACAGAAATACGTTAATCACAGGCAGCGACATTGTGCTGTTTCACGAGACAAAGGCCATCCTATTCAGAGCATGTCTGGCCCCCTTCATGTTCACAATAGACAGGCGACTGCATGGGGATTTTAACTATATGCCATTGAGCGAGTGGCTTCAATTGAGGTTTCTGGTGGAGGACCATGAGAGGTCGCTGACCCCGCTGGCGGGAAATGACAAACCTGGGGATGCTTGTTGTGGTGAGGAAGCTTCGGGTTGTAGACAGCCCTGTCGGTGGACAAGAAAGATTTGTCCCTATAGCTCTGCTCCAGTGTCCTCTTTTCTCGGCCTTGCTAATGTGTAACTGAGGTCTCTTAAGATCCCCTCCTTATGTGTCGCTCTCTATACGGGCTCGTTGCTTCACTTGTGCGCACAGCTTGCACGGCTGCCAACTCCCCCTCCCTTCATTGTCCCTTCCTACATATTGTTGTCCTGCTATGCTCTACATTTCTGTTAATAATTTCCACCCAGTTTCTGTGGGCGCTGACCCCCACATTGTCGCCTGGGAGCAGCAGGCCTTGAGAACTATCTCGCCCCTTTGTAAAGGGACAATCCATCAAAAGGTCCATGTGTTTTGATGACAGTGTTTTGTTCTTTATCAACATGTTGTCATCCTGGACCGATAAATCACTCCCCGTCCTTCCCTCCTGCACTGCTCATCCATTGGACTTCACTAGTATTCACCCTACACTTTTCTGCACACTACTTCAGTAACATCTTGACTTGCTACCCACCTTCCAGGAATCGGAGGATCACACACCAGAACTTACTGGTCACACAAAAGCCACCATGCGCAACTTCCAAGTTCTCTCCATCTTTTAGGCGCAATCACTGGAACGTCTACACCTTGATATCCCTACCTGCCCCGGACGGCTTTAAAACCAGTCCAAAGAGCCATCCCAGGAGATTGGAGAGTAAGAATACCCAAAAACATCTCAACTAAAAATGTAAACATGTCTACCTTGAGACCATACCATACGGCCTATTTGTCATTTTGTTTTAATCAATAAACTGTCACAAAAATCATCTATTGTATGCGCTGTCCTGCCCTCACGTTCAACACTTCTGTGCTTGTGTCAAAAATGAAAAGAAGTAAACTAAGGATTAATGGAAGGGCACGTTTGGGGACAGTTTTTGCCTCAAAGTTCTCTCTCCTTTCGGAAATGTTCTATTCCAGAGTCACACCGTCATCCTAGGACCTGTGCTTTGAGGCGACCACTAGTCTTTTTTTTTTTTATAAAATCGATTGACACCTCAACTATCACCATCGCTGGTCATCCACATCCACACAATGCATTCTCTTTCAATTATCCATCCAATCTTTACGTTAGCCCCACAAATCAGTTTTACGTTGTTGCATTGCATAGATAGAACCCTTCAATAGCCCAAGGCCACTTCAGAGCAACTACAAGTACGGTTTCTTGAATAAAAACAAAAAGTGCTGTGAGTGGGGCAACTTTTGATGTTTGTAAGGGTAGGCTTGATGGCATGCCTAGGACTTGAAAACATTCATAAACATATAGTGGGCTTTCTTCCGTGTCTATTGTATAATGCTCTGCATCATTCTCATGGCTCCTCATATTTTATTTGCCTACAGGACTGGGGTCATAGTTTCCCAACAATGCCGGAAGGATTATACACCTTTCAAGTGGTTCTTGATCAAGCCCAAATGTGGATTATAGTTCGTGAGCTTGATTGACTTAACATAGTGGTCAACTTGACAGCAAAGAATACACATACACGATTAACAGAAAAACAAGACTCGGTGTTTGATGGTGGCATTTAATGTATTCTCCTTAGAGCCTTGTCTGTGATTTATAAGTTGGTGATCATGGTCATTTTAGTTATTCTGTGTCCTGCGACTGATGTAAATTTGTAGTCCTTCTTCTATGATTTTTAAATGTTCTACTTTTTAGCTTTCAAAATCTTGTCGCTCCAAGTGTGGAAGACTGCTCATTAGAGACCCCAATGTTTAAAAGTGTGCAGGTCTAGCTACACTCTGCTGGTATAGAGAGCAGCACAACAGGAAAGAAAAAGGTCCTAGACCTTCTGTGGCTAAGGTGTAACCCCCAAACAGTTCTAGAACACCAGCACAGAAAGATACTAGAACTGCAATAACGTTGGTGTCTCTGTTCTATAAGACGGTGTAATGCTATTAAGAACGATATATTGACCATTGACTCCATTTTGTATAACTGATTCCATTTTCTGTGCTGACTCCATCTTGTGTAGCTGACTCAATTTTCTGTGCTCGAACGCAGTTGCAGGGCGGTAAGGGGATGTTTTCGCTCTTCACTCGTTTTCGCTCCTCACCGTGCAGAATAAACTGGAACATGTTGTGTAGAATGCGTGCTTGGTACCTTTCAGGGCAGAGATTGTTGTTGCCAGAGAAATGTGTGGAATGTACAGCTCTGTCTCGGAGTCAAAATACAGGGGCCTGGCCAGCTTCTGTCTTGACCTTGACACAGACCAGTACGGTCAGCTTGGTTTTTCGCAACAGAAGAAAAGGGGCGAGGTTTCTAGAACCTTCTCCTAAGGTTGAGTAAAGGCATTAAAGGCGGGAAATTGTGGCACCCAGACGGTAGCTCGCTGTGGAACAGACGTGTTGCCGCAGGGAACTTTATGGGTCCCGATCGAGAATTCTGCCTGGCTGTCAAGGGCTCCTCCAGCTGAGTTGGCAAGAATGTCGAGTTAAGGATTGGTGATGTATTTCTTCTTACTTACTCTGTGTTTATGATCTCTAAGTTTCTCTGCTCCATGTATTTATGCCATATGTTATTTTGATTTTGTGCCCAAGTTACTTGATATTTGGGAGTCTGCATTAACCAATATATTTTGCCTTCCTTCTCAAAGTACTGGATTAATAAATATGTGCGCTTGATTTTAAATGCACCTGAATCGGTCTTCTTGCCTCGCCTTAAGAGAGTGCTGGGTCTTGTTATATTGCCTCGTCTTTTGGGAGTGCTAATTTGCGTGTGTTATTTAAAGGTGTAGCAGCATATTTGCCTCCTCTTGGGAGTGCTGGGTTTAGTTGTGTCCTATGGTTTCAAATCAGAACCAATACAGCTGGAGACTACATGTCTTTTGAGGTCTCCTGGATGTCTTGAGTGATGCTTCTGTAGACTCTGCTTCCCAGTGACTCTAGGTGCCAGCAGAAGGATCCAAAGCATCCAATGGGCGATAACACGCCTCTCCGGTCTCCCAGCAGTCTACAGTGCCAAGAGTTTGCTCAGAGTTTGGGGCCAGGCTGCTTTACCCAAAACAATTTACTGCCCAAATGTAATCTGGGGTGCTCTACTCACAAAGGGGGAGATTTCTGGTTACCGGTAGAAACTGGTCAACAGTCACAGTTTGACGGTACAGTTAACAGAGGCACTAAGGATGTGGGGGTTGGGGCGATCTGCGACACAGGGGCCATTGATACAATTCAGGAGGGACCAAAAGCTTCTATAGCTGGTCCCATAGTCAATTTTCCATAGGAATGCCAATATTGTGGAGAATGGACTTCCCACTTACAGCATGCTGCTCAAGAGTACCACATTTTAGGGGCCGGTATCTCACACACTGCTGGCTAAGGTCCCTTTTTTCTGTGGCAGGGACTTCAACCAGCTCTCAAGAGCCGTGGGGAACTGGTTTAGGTTTGGGTGATTTTACTGCACTTTTTAGCAGCAGAATCTATGCAACAGTAGATTTTAGGGAGACAGTCAAAAGGGATCTACAATTAGGGCAGCCTGGTTCAGCCAAGAGTAGAACGGAAAACTCTTGTGCCCCTTTGGGACGGGGTAAAAAGGATCTCACAAAGGACAGAGAGACAGCAGGGGTAGTGCAAGCTCAACAACAGGCACGCCATTTAATATTTCCCAGAATGATCTCTACAGTCAACTGTTCCATTTGGGTCAGTGATGCTTTTTGGGTTCGGTGACACCAGCTGGCATGCAATACCGAAAGGCATCATGCTAAGCTCCACTAAAGTAGTCCCTCACACTGGCTGCAGTTCAGCTTTGCCTTGCTCTTGACCTGGAGACTCAAAGTCCCAGTCACCCACCCTTCATTGGTTCCGATTACAAAGTACAACCAGAGTCCAAAGCAAATGCAAGAAAGTTCATCCGGAGAGACAATACGCATGCTGTTCAGGGTTTCGGTGGTGAGGGGTGTGTTGCAAATTAAGGATTCCCTTCAGAATGAAGGTAGAGTTGGTACTAATTATACGGTATTCTGGATCATAAGATATACTTCCGTAGCACACCACATGATTTACAAGAATTAAACTGGGTCTAAACCTCAGAGTGCAGCTGTCTGGTACTTACGTTAATTCACAAGGCTCGCCAGTTTAAAAGACCATTCTCCCAATCAATCCAACGCCGGGTATATTATCAGTGGACGAGAGGGATAGCACCAAATGGGCAACAGGGTTATAGATTAGAGAGTGGCAGTGCTGACTTCTTGTTGAGAATGATCTCTTTTGTTTTCAAACAGCTCAACACAAAGGAGAGGGCCAGTTATGGCCACTGGAATATGCACTGAGCTTCATACGGTTAAGAACTCCATAGCAGCGGTAAACCACTACTGGGCAGATGTTGGGATCTGGGGACAAAGCTGCAAGCACAGCACAATCGGTTTAAAATTCTGTGTTTCAGCAAATCTCCAAGCTGGATGTTTACTGCCGTCTAGAAACCAGACATAAAGGAGACTACTTTTGGGTGTCCAAGGGGCAGGCTCCGTAGGTTTGCTCTACAGGAAAGGACTGGGGTATGGCTATTACCATGCTGTATAGAACCACCTTCTTGGGTTCCATCATATCTGGTCTATCCCCTCCATACTTAATGCAAGCGCAGTCAACCACATGCACTCAGTGCTAAGTAAAGAATCCCATTTGTGGGCCACTGCTCTGGGTCTATCTGCGGTCAGTAGATATCTCTCCTAAGAGTACAGGTGAAACCATATGTGCCCCTCTACAGTCAACTCCCCAAAGCCTGGTGAAGGGGACATTAGCCACCCTGCACTATTGGTGGGGTTCACTCTGCGTACACCCCCAATCCAGCAGAGCCCAGCTCCCTACTGGGTGAGCAACAAATACAGAGGTGGAGCAACCCTTAGCTGGTCCTGGGAGGCAATCCCAATAGACGGAAAAATCAAATGCAGGGACAGAAAATGAGTCAGGACAGCACAGAAGAATATCCCATACAGACTCACCCCCAACAACCTGTACAAATATTTGGTCTTGCGGCCCACAGACTTCACACTCAACAAGAATGCAAACCAGTGCAGAAAATGGCACGAAACGAGTAGTGGAATTTAACGCCACTCTGCCTGATCCCGGCACTATTAGTAGCCAGTGGCAATTATAAAGATTTGCGATTCCATCATCCCTCAGATAAAAACCTGAAGGAATGCTTAAAAAATTAGATTCAATAATCAATTTTTAAAAGACAGCAATCTATTAAACAAGCCCAGCAAATGAAAGACCGTACTGCCAGGACGGAAGTGGATCATACCAGATCCGAGTGAGACCCACAAACGCAGTGACGTCCTGACTGATGACAGACTCAGAGTCCATGCTTTGAAGACTGGTAGAATTATCTTTTGATCACTAAAATTTCCGACAAATTCTTAACCATGTACTTCAGAAAGAGTACACCATTGGAAAGTAAAGGTAAGCTGTTAACCATTAAATATATCCATTATTATCCTTCTAGTTATGTTAAGAAACGGATTTACTATTGCGGTACATATAGTGTATAATAAGTACAGTGGGAAAGAAAATGCAATAAGAGGTTACGCACTGATTTGATGCATTTTTGAAGGACCTTTTAATCACACACAGGTGCCACTTTTTAACAAAAAAATTATTTAAATCTCACACTTTAGGAATCATGATTTACAATGGTTTAAGACGATATCACTCTAAAATGTGGCACATGAAACTTTGCTTGCTTCAACTATGGTTGGTTGAATGACTGCTTTAATGATCTAGACAAAGAAATCCTACAGAAATTTCTGGAAAGAACCCTTCTGAAACAGAGGATAATCAGATACATTTCTCAATATGGTTTTACAGCTTTTTCTTTAAATGTAATTAGTTTTGGCGGGGTGGGGGGCTGGAGCCCAGATGTTTGCCTTGAGGACAAGTCGATATCACATCTGAGTGGGTCATCTGAGGCACGTGTTTTGCACATACACACTCAGAGGAATGGTTTGCTAAAGTGCATTGGCCAGGCTAAGTGCCTCAGCTTCATGCAAGGTGAAGCAGCCATGAACATCACTTTGAACTGGTTTCAAATTATCCGGTTGTGAAACCAAGGGCTGGAAATCGGGGGAAGGGATCAAAAGTTCATGGGATTTGATCACATCAGATGCTTGCCAAAAATTAAGCACTTCCCCGGTAATCTGCTAGTGCATCACCCTAATGATCTCCAATTAAACAGTCATTAGCTAACCATACATGCCTAGAGACACATTAATTACCGCAATAACTTCTAGTTCATTAACCAAAGTCAGAGGGCGACTCCTGTTGAACTGGGGCACGGTTTTGTTAATTTGACTTTGTCATGCAAGCCTGGTTCTGCGGGTCCTTCATCAGGGGCCCACCAGAGCGATACGCCTTCCACCCGCTTTCCTTCTTTTTAATGAGAGCTTTCAAAATGTCAGTGTAAAAAAAAATTCCACTCACTCTCCTAGGGATGAAAACAAATTAACATTAGAAACTACTGACAATCACCAGAACAGAACACATCTTCCCCCTGCCAAGTAGATCAGTGCTCACTGTAGAAGGCAAGTGTGGCCACGTAACAGGCGTCCTGCACGTTTGCCGCACTTATGGGGTATAGGGAGGTATGTGCTACAGTGCAACCACTCCTTTTGTTTACTCATGAAGTCCACATTCCTCTGTGTGTTTTCAATTTGCAAGGGTGTGCTCACTAAAACTGGAGAGGACATGGACTGAAACAGTTCACCCACCATGTTGTTGAGATAGGGACAGCAACTGTTACATGCAAGCAGTGCGCTCCTGCCCACTTTCACTGATAAAAGGCTCTCATGAGCCGCCCCCAAGCTGACGAGCTTTGGAACGCCTGCACATTATGAGTGGGATTATACCTGAGAAATGTGGCAGCATGTCCAGCAACCCGTAAATATTCTCTACTGATGAGGGAGGAATCCCGAAACACTGGTGTCTAGAGATACAATTTCGAAAGACGGCATTAGCTGAAAAATATGAACTTTGTGTGAAAAACTGAACTACAACTACCAAGACGCTATGGGGTAATGGCGCTGTTACATGCAAGCAGTGCGCTCCTACCCACTTTCACAGACAGCAACTACAGCTGCAGGGGCAGGATCAGAGCCAGTGACATAATGAGGACTGGGAGATAGAAGTTTAAGGCTACAAAAGATAGATCGCCCCTAGTTCGGTTTACATGTGGAACAATTTCTGTCATCTCTTCTGCCTTTTTTCCCATGGTGCAGAATGCATGTATATTCGGTTATTCTAATGCACAGGTCTCACAATGGGGAAAACGAAAAAGAACACACCAAGCTTGCAGGTCCATCGGTTTGGCATGGATGTCTCCAACTCATTTCAGACGCGAAGCAGATATCCCAAACATAAAGAGCCCATGCTGCCAGATGTGGTAATCTTCCAGTTGACAGGGAGGACTTTGTAAATGAAATTTTGAAACAGCCTGTGGTGCTCTCAACAATCTTTTTTCCCCTCTCCTTTGTTCACCAAGCAAGTGTTGGGGGATGAAGTATGCCTGAGGGCAAAGAATGGATTGGTGAGGAGACTACATTCTCACTTCGCTGTCTTGATAGGTCAACCTAAGAGCAAAATTAATTCTCCTCAGGTTCCTACATGTCAAGTACACGGTTTCATAAGACGGGTTTATTTGTCTGATTTGAGGACACGGGTATTCTTCGTGACACTTTTATTTGCTTCAGATGTGGAAGCGGGTCAAATGAATGACAGCCATTATGGTTTCTCTAGTAGTTGGCTTAGTAATGCCCTAATTCATTATTTATGCTTTTGGGAAACATCTCGCAGGTTTACAAGTTAAGGTCCTGCTTGAACAACATTTGTCCCCAGTGTGGGTCATTGAGGAGGTCATAGTTTTTGGACACAAGACGCGTGCCTCAAGTATCTGATATCTATGTCGCCAAAGAGGAAGGACAATGGGGGGAAAGGGGGTGGGAATCTGGTCCAGGAAGGGGCATCTTGGAACAGTTAGTCAAAACTGACCCTCCAATTATGGGTGTTTGAGAGCAGTATTGGCCCTAAAGCACGAAAAAATTCTGATCTTAATTAAACAATTTTATGAATTAATGAATAACAAAAATGAATTAATACCATATTTATAAAGTGCACTGCAACCTGGTACGGGGTGTCCAAGCGCTAGTGTTCAGGAAAGGAAATGGAGGAGCAAGATAAAGAGAACAGATGGCTTTTCAGCGATTTCCGAAAAAAGGTAAAAGTCTCAAGACGACGTGTCTCCAACCAGTAGCTCAGCTCTCCAGCTACCTCCGAGTAGCCCAGCTTATTAAATTATAAAGCTTTTGCTTGGTTGAATTAATACACATATGAAAAAAGTTGAGATTATACAACACTAATAATATTTGTAGCTCTCAATGCATTTAATTGAACATAAGTAGCTCTCATTACAGAAAAGGTTGGCCTCAAGCTTTTGGTAGCATTCACTGACAGCACGCAACATCAAGATCAGGAGCAACGAAATCTGGGGACCAAGAGTGAATGGGCATTGGCTGAATGTAGTGTTCGAGTGGGCTTATTTGAGGAGAAGAATTTGCCATATAAAAAGGTGAAGCGCCCGAGATAACATTATGGCTGAGGCAAACGACTTTAAAAAGGCATGGTTTGTGAACCGGGAGCCAGTACAAAGACGGCAGATGAAAGGAGAAATGAAGCATCTGTCAAAACCAAGAACCAGTCTGACAGTGGCATTTATGACACAAAGGAGTCCAGTCATGAGGTATCCTGGTGCGCTCAAATATAAGGAATTACAAAAATCCCATCAAGACATAGGAGACTGAGCCACCGAGACACAATGGTGAGAAGGCAGAATAAATAGAGAGAACTTTGATTAGAATCCAAACCATAAAAAAAAAAAAGCACGCGGAGGTGATAATTTTTTTACATTTTTTTTACTTGCTGCGAGCAGAAGAGTAGATGGCTAAAAATAATACTCAGATTATGGGGCAGGTTTTTAGGAACTGACAGCTGCACAAAGTTATGTGGGTCACCAAGAAGGATGTCTTTCCAAACAGAAGTATCTCTGTTTCATCAGAGTTTAAACAGAGGGAATAATCAATCATTCATGTGGTAATAGTATGCATGCATTCCTGAAAATGGATATGCTTAGATCAGGGTCACCGTCTAGATGCAGAATAAATTGAGTGACATCCACATAAGAATGTAGGCTTAGCCCATAACCTTACATCAGAAAGGCAAGTGGGGCTAAGGGGGGGATCCCTGTGGGACACCACAAAAAAAATATGTTTGAAGGATGAGCAGTAAGAAGTCACAGAGACTGCCTGGGTTCTGCCAGCAAGAAAGAAGTAAGTCAATCTAAGGGCGAATTACAGTTTCCTAATGTTTTATGCATGTTGGATGGAGCCTTCAAGCCTATTAGGTTCCGCTATAAATAACTGCAAGATGTGTTAAAGACTCCATCAATGTCGACCTCAATTTGTTTGTGTAGTTAAACAGTCCTGTAAATGTTGAAAGCTGCTTTTTTGAAGTTGTGTTGTTTTTTTGCAAAAAACAGTTTTACATGGTTACGATTCGTTACAGGTAAGTGTGTATGGTGCTACAGTGCTCCCATTAGGGGTTGTGGTGACATCATAAACCACGAGGTCGAAGGCAGAGAAGCTTGTAAACGTCATTAGAACCCTGAGATGGTAGCATAAGACAATATAATCTTCTATTGTTACTTGCTATGCATTTTTTTACATTACATGGCTATTTTGAAGAAGTTGTTTTAGTCAAAGGAAGCTAATAACTGGCACAGATTGAAATTAGAATATTTAGGGTATCGTATCTATCATGAATTGTTGGATAGAACAAGGGTGAAGGCTAGTAGATTTATGTGCTTCGTTGGCGTCCCCATTTACCACATTTGTAGGGTCACAAAAAATGTTGTTACTCACTAAAATGAATGAAAATAATACCCCCATAGAATGTCACGTTATTTGAAATGTTTTGCTAATACTCTAGATAACGTAGCTGCATAGTCTTAGTGGGCCTTACAACGTCTAAGCTCTGCAGACTGGTTTTGGGGGGGGTGTCATTGTTATAGTCAAACCTGCCTTTCACACGTGCCTGTGAAATGAAATATTTATCACATTTTATGGGCTCCCTGTGAAATATGGGTTTTATATCACTGCAATTTGTACAATTAAAGCAAACACACACATATATGTTTATGGATTTGTAGAGCGCGTAGCTGCCCGTGGGCTTCCCAGCGCTAGAAGAAACATAACATACAGCGATCCTGACCTGACAATCCGAAGGCGGGAGTTTAAGGAAAGAGCCATGTTTTAAGTCTCTTCCTGAATACTAGTTCGTTGGTTATCATGCGTACATCCCTGGGCAGGGTGTTCCATATTTTGGGGACCAGGTGCGTGAAGGATCTACCTCCACATCTGGCTCTTTTGATTCTATTCTGTTGCATAAGTAGATCTGCTGAAGATCTTAGATTTCTGCTTGGGATGTAGTGAGTGACCAATTTTTTTATTAAGGCGGGTCCTCTGTCATTCATGGCTCTGTGGGCGATACATATTGCCTTAAATTTGATCCTAATCTGGACTGGGAGCCAATGTAGTGTCTTCAGGGCTGCCCTGGCTGACTGTTGTCTAGGAATTTGGAGCAATGTCCTTGCTGCGGCATTCTGTACCACTTGCAGCCGATTTATGACGTATTTGGGTGCGCCAAGATACAGAGAGTTGCCGTAATCCAGCTGTGACATAACTAACGCTTGGACCACTGTTCTGCGGGAGTGTTCAGGTACGATAGGGAGGATTTTCCGGAGCATACGCAGTAATCCGAAGCATTTGCCTGAAAGTTTCCTTGCTTGGGTTTCCATATTTAGACTTTCGTCTAGCCAGATTCCCAGGTTTTTAATAGCCGTCTTAGGGGTTGGGGGTTCTCCTAATTCGGTCGGCCAACTGACGGTATTTCTAGGGACAGATTTGTTTCCCAGGAACATAAGCTCCGTTTTATCCCCATTAAGTTTTAGGTAGCACTTACACATCCAATCTGCTATTCGTGTCATGCATGGTCCCAAGTTGTTGTGTACGGAATGGGGTCCGTCCGTTATATATATATATATATATATATATATATATATATATATATATATATATATATATATATATATATTCTCCAATAACCTCGTAGCAACAAGGATGACGCCGCCGTGTATAGAGCCAAAAAAATACTTTATTCGTCGGCCACCATCGGACGCGTTTCGCCTGCCCAGCAGGCTTGCTCACCAATGAAAGTAAAATGTTGTTGTTTTTTTTCCAATCTCTTTTAAACACATTTTTTATTTTATACAAAAAAATCACTGTGATTTTGATACAAGTTTGAATAATGAATGGAAAAACTACGAGTCTGTCTTCCATTATATTCACATAGTAGTTTTCACGTGACACGCCCTCTGTTCTGGAGCAGCGGCGGGATTATTCAAGCAGTGTGCTGGAGATATATATATATATATATATACACACACATACATACACATACACATTCTGATAAAAACACAGTAAAAAACTAAGTTATGTTTCTGGCTCAAAAACACAAAAAGCTATAAAATAGGCTAGTCATGGTTACCAGTATGCTAGCACATGCCATAATTCAAGCTGCCCACCATGTTGTTCTCTTAATATCTTGTACTTTTTTCTGTGCTGGTATCAAATTATTGTTTTTGTGCATGGTAGACATTGTGAGTTATGGTGTGCGTGTTGTGACCACTGATAACCAAAACTGGTAGTTTTCATTGGTTTCGTGTCCACAATTAGTTTTTAACAGTGAATTTCATTGTTTTTTTCCAGTTGTACTTAATTTCCAAAACCTGCTGCTCATGGCCAGGGTTGGTCACAGTGCCTTGCCTGCAGCCAGGACCTGTGCCAAAGCATCCATGAGCAACCAATGTCAGCAGCCAGCCCCTGCACCCAGCCTGCTTGCTCCAGCCTTCCACGCCTCTACGTCCCTACCACCTCGGCTCTACGTCAGACACTTGTTACTGTGTCCCCCCCCCCCTTGCCTGTGGAATTTTTTTCTTTGATAGTCTCAAATTATAATGGATTTTGCAAACCATTCAGAAAATGGTGGGCAAATCCAGAACTAAAAACAGCAGCTTGCCTGATTTGCAGTGGCTTTTTGATTTGCAATTCTTCACCCTTTTCTATGTTTTTTCCTGGTGTCAGACTCGAGTTTTCCAAGCCTCTGGGTACTCCTCAGCACTCCCCTGGGGTAAGACACTTCTTGTAAAAAAATTCTAAATAGGATTGTGAGGAATCACTAATCAAGATTTGAGGGTTTAAATGGCACAAATATACAAAAACTCTTGTGTTTCAACATTATTGTATATCTTTTGAGATGAAAGCCATTTGTTGATTTGCTTATCAGCAAGAGGATGCTATTAAGGGGTTAGCCACTCTGCCTCAAGCACCAGCTCAGGTTACATGGAGAACTTTCAGCACATCAAGTGGAACTTCCCCCCACCTGAACCACCTGGCTCCAAAACACAATCAGCAAATCAATAAATGGGTTTCTGGCCATCTGGGGAGGGCGATTATGTTCTCGGGACCCAATGACCTGTTTTATTCGACCTCACAGAGTTCAGCAATTTTGTCAAGTTATCAGCAAAGCTCAAAAAGATATGGGAGTGATTTGTGGAGTATGAAGAATTAATAATAGTGCATAGGGGCAGGGCTCTCCAACCGTTTCTGTAATAAGAGCTACTTATCTTGAATGAAAGTCAATCCGAGCTACTGAAATTATTAGTGTAATATTCAGCACATCAGGCAATGTTACATTAGGGGCCCCCCAAGCAAGACTGTCAGCAGTGATCCCCTCAGTGGATCAAGCAAGGTTGCCAGCAGCAATGTAAAAAATGTTTTTTAATTGAGAATGTCTCTACGTGGATAATAGACAACACCAGTAGCTGCAAAGCCCCTATCGCCAAGGTAATATTAGGAGTAATAAGTCTCCCCAATGTCACATGATTTATCACTCTAATATCAGATTTAAGCCTATTTTGGAAATTTAACAATTTTTCTCCAAATGTCATCTTATGAGTTTAGAAAATACACACATTTCCATGTTGAATACATGCTTTTCAATTTTGGTATACATATATTATTTCAACCAAGCAAAAGTTTCCAATTGATCAGGTTGGGTTGCACATAGGAGAGCTACTTACAGGTAACTGGAGATCTACCAGTAGCTCACGAGCTACTGGGTTGAGAAGCCTGGCATAGGGCAACCCGTCATAATCAAGTACCTCTTTTGGAATGTTCATGGTTTTAAGAATTTTTTAAGAACTCTTAATCATAGCCTGAAAGATTTAAATTAACCCGTGTTTTTCTTACAGGAAACTTGATTATGGGAGCCCTCATTTTAACAGGTTGATTTGTTGTACTAAAAATGCCCTCTCTAATGCCCACGGCCGCCCTTCTGGCATCCAGCTTTTTTTAGTCTCTGTCCCATAGGGGAATGATGTGGTAATAATCGATACCACATGCGATTGGGTGTTGGCTTGTTATAGTGACCTCCTACCCCCCTCATGTTTTTTTAGGTCGTTGATATGTGTCAATATTTACATCCCGCCCAATACCTTATATGAAGAAAATCTCAGTAAGCTTGACAATGATCTACATCATTTGGAAGTGCATTTCTTGTTGTCTTGTTTACACTTTTCAGGGGATTTTAATGCTAAAATCTCATTGCATCTCTTGGATAAATTGTTTGATGACGTCTTAAATTTATATGAAATCCCCTTAGTATCTGCCGGAGCGGGAAAAACAACCAGGAGGGCATGGCAAATAATGTCCCTATTAGCCCAACAGAATTTGATACATCTAAATGGTGAGTTTACATTGGATAAGCTTTAGGGAAAATTACTCCACAGTGGACCACTGTCCGGACCTTTGGGCTGCAGTATGGCAGGCGGTTCTTTCAGTCAGCCATCTATGTTGCTGCTTTGTCGACTTTGGAGCCACTTTTGACCTGGTTGACCATGCGATTTTGTGGCAGAAATTAAAAGACAATAATATTCCCATAGATCTCTTGGCATCCATACAGATGCTCCATTGGCAAAATGTAGATCAAGTTGACCTACATGGGCATGGTAGCCTATCTGATATTATCCCTGTTAACCATGGACTGTGCTAGGGATGTGTTCTAGCCCCCCTTCTTTTTAGTCTTTTTATTTCCCACCTCCATAGCAAACTATCTGCTATAAATTCATGTTCTCTAAAAATGGAGGTCAGCATGCCCCATGCTTAATGAAAGCCGACGATCTCGTCCTCATGGACCAGTCGGCTTGCAACGAAGATTTAACACTCCCCACGCATACTGTGAAAGTAACAACCATACGATCAATACAGATAAAATGAAGGCTTAAGTTTTTCCAAAGAGACCCAAAATGTTTGCTTGGTTCCTTAACAATGTCCAATAGGAGCAGGTTAGGGTATACAAGTTCTTGGGCCTTTAATTTTCTGATAACCTTCAAAGGGACAAGCACTTGTGCATGTTAAGAAACTTTTTAACAGCAACAGTAAATGATTTAAAGAGGTTTGATATCCCATTTGGTGTACTATCTGCAGAGCCTCTGAAAAAGGCACTTCAAGGAAATTGAACCACCGAGCTCTTTATGGGGCAGAAGTGTTGCACCTCGACAACAGAGTAAGCTAGGATAATTTGGAAAGAGTGTGTCTGAAGAAGTCATTCTCTGTTCTGCAAAATGCTATGATTGAGGCCTTACAGCTTGAATTAGATGCGATCTCCTGGGCTTCGTGCTCCAAGATTTAAGATATTCTCTTTTCAAGAATGATGCGAATCTCAAATTTTCCGCACAAATAGTGAGAGACTCTCAATACCATTAAGATCCAGTCACATCAAACTGTTAAATATGTTAGCAAATCTTTATTTACATTTGATGTGTTTGATAATGAATGAATGACTTTGGGGAAGGTAAAATCGTTGCTTATTGAAAATGCAAGAGCTCTCAGCCTATCGGCAGATAGGGCCTACTTGCTGACCTAAAGATCTGTAGGATGCGCATTTGAACATCTGGGAGACCCAGATATTTTCTCTTATTTAATTAAAATTCCTGACAGGACATAATTTTTCTCTGTGACATGGTGGGGTGTGGCAAAGTGGTTGGTTACTAGTTGGTACATGTTTGTAATATTGAAACTAATAAAATAGGTCTTCAAAAAGAAAACAAAATCCTGACAGGAGAATGAGACACTAAATCTAACTCAACCGCATTGGCGTCGACCCACTAAGGAGAATCCATTTTCACTGGAATAGAATTCACCTAAATCCAGGTCTTTGCTCATTTGCACTTGGTGTGAAACATTCTATAACCCATATATAGTCCTTTACTGTTTACATTTTAAAGAGCTAAGAAAATTGACTCTTCGCCCATTTTCAAAATGTAGAGAGTCTACTGAAGTACAGAAACATTGAGCACTTCATTTGACATGAAGAACTTTGATGTCATTGTTGCACTTTCAAGGTTTATTAATGCTATTCAAAAATCCTAGCATTAAAAGCATACAGTACTGTAGTATTTATTGTTCCAAGTTAGAATGATAACCCTTTGACAAGAAAAAAAGATAATTGGGATCTCAGTACAGTGAGTGCACTTTACTGGATTGGTGGTCTCATTACAGATATTTTGATGGGAATACGACTTGGCAATCTATTTGATGTTGTGATTTTTCTAACTTTAAGAAGTGTGTTAGTATATATGTGATATTTTATTTCTGTAAGATGATTTCTTGGAAAAAAGCACAATTGAACTGAAAGATTTGCTTATAACGTTTGCATCATTTGAGGAATTTGCTTAATATTTCACAAACATCTACTATGTTGTAATTACTTTTGGTACTTTTAAATTCATGTAAATCCACAAAGGATGTCCAGTTAAAAACAGGGGCCAAAAAGTCTTAATTTGTTAATAACTTTTGCACTGGACAGAAGTTGAAAGAAGCTTGAAAGGACTACCTTTCTGTTGGTAATGTCATGTTTTGAGCAATTCAGTCAGAGAGAGGGCATAAAATAACAAGGCGCAACAAAAGTTTAATTCACTCATAACTGGGTTATTTGATGAAATTCGACAGATAGCAATTTAAGAAAAGGGACAGGTCAGGCAGAACCTGTGACAAGCACCTGCGCACAGCCGAAGGGGGGGATGGTGCAGGGCTTGGCCGAAGGAAGTGCATAGCACAGATTATATACATGGCCAAGGGAAGATACCTTGGTTTATGTGGTACAACAAGCATTGCTATCCAAGGAATCTTCCCATGGTTGTGTTGCAGACTCAATAAGGAGGTCAACTCTGCTTTTAAAATAAATGCCTTTTTTTTTTTACTGTTTCAGTATTTTTTCATGCATTTGTTTCATTCTGCAATATCAAATCCATAAAGTTCTCTTTATAGACTTCTTTAAAGTTCAAGGTATTATACTTTTATAAATGTCCTTGATAGTTTGAAGCATTCTGCTGTTTCTCTCGTGATCAACGATGAAGCATATTCAAGACAATAGGTCTTAACATATTCATTTAAAACATGGTAAATGAGGCACGACCCAAACATCTTGATAAGAAACTCGTTGTTTACAGTAAAAAATAGTATGTCGTCTCAACAAAAAAGAACGCCTAAAAAAATGCTCACACAGAGATACTTTCCCAATTTCTGAATAAAATTAGTAATTTTCAAGTCCCTTCTTCTAAAGTTCATATGGTATTATTTCCTTTAATCACACAAAAGGTGATGAAAAGAATGCTTGCAAAAAGTCTAACCACTGGCCATTTCTAGGTTTAGCATTCCAATCCATCGGTTTTCGACCACTGTGCCACTCTATTCAAAGGCCTCCCTTATGAAGATCAGTACTGACCCTGCCCCTCATGGGAATAGTCCATCCCGAACTGTCAGGCAAGACCTCCTCCAGAAAGGAACACAAGCAACAGACCATTTTCGGCCTTGTTAGGCCTAATCAGTGAAGTTGAGCTTTGATCCTATGGCACAGTGAGATATATTGTTCCTACTGGAGCAAGACCAAGACTGACTTGCATTTGGCTGGGTCTAATCTGAAGTGGCATGATGGGCAAAGGAATGATGGGTTGGAATGCCACCCTGATCAATTGCCAGTGGTTAGACTTATTGCAAGCATTCCTCCCATCACCTTTTGTGTGTCTGATGTAACGCCCTAAGTGGACAAGGCTATGGCTAGACGTGGGTCCATTGCTCACTGTGCTTCTGGAACCAAGCTACACCCGACTGAAGAAGCCCAATCAGGTCATTCTGGTGTAGACCCTCTACATTTCTGCAGTATGAGACATTTCTCCTGATATTATATCCTCGTTACGTGTGCCCGGGACTGTACCTTGTTCATTTGTGTGGATTTCTATCCATACCATCACGGGGGTTTTAGGGCATATCCCCTGACCTGGTTTGCACCGTTCACACTCCTAGTATAACATAAACCCAGCGCGAATTAGCTTGAGCGCCATTATTCCTGTCAATACTAAAAACCCCACACTGATACATATATATTTTTTCAGCTCTCACACAATGTCAAACATAGTGTCCTTTTGGCGTCTCGCCGCAAGCCAGTGCAATAGTACTTCATATCTCCATTACAGACTGGCTGCATTCTCTTTTTCTGGTTAAAATAGAAATCACTGTTTTGGTTTGGATTGCTGGGTTTCACAGCTCTCATACTTCACCAATATCATCCTCATGTCAGATCCCAAATGATAAAATTATTTCAGAATACACTCTTCATCTTCAATCAAGACTGAGTGAAGAAATTGGTGTAGAAACAAACCGTTTCTGAATCAATAAGACTCCAAGAATAACTATATCAGATTGTTTACCAAATCTTCACAAAAACCTACAGGGGCCACTATTAATTTCTACAATATTGGAGAATGATTCAGTTTTAGAGAATCTGTCTAAAGTACTGCGTTATTACTTATATTCTTAGGTTACATTCAAACTTCGTCAAAAGGCACAACAGACTTCACTGAAAAGTTATCAGATTGAAATTTAGGGCGAAGAAATATTAATACCCTATTATGTGGCAAACCTCTATGGAGCAATTCCACATGTGGAGGATCTTCAATAATGGAAAGTTTGTTAAACGATCATCTAAAGGTCGAACACCTGAAGACACTCATGAGGACAATCCATTATAACAAAAGTGAACTTTGATGGAAAATACTTCCTAAAAACTACAGGAACATCGGTGGACTGTGTTGTTGCCTGTGAATATGCTTGCATTTAAATGAACTTTTTCAAGCAGAAGCATGTCTTAACGGACTGGCAATATTCAATACTGGTGGCGCTTTATTGACAGTATTATATTTATATGGAGTGGACCAAAAAAGAAAAAAAGAAAAAAAATCAGAATATTAAAAAACAATACAGACATCATTCAATTAAATGTACATTAAGAGAAGGCTAACCCTTGGTTAACCTTTTAGGTACCATTTAAAGGGGTGAAATAGACATATAAATACTGATCTATACATGAAGAACACGGATTGAAGCAGTCTATTTTGCCACCCAATAGTTTCACCCAAAAGTTCCGATACAGAATCCCACATAAAATCAAAGGTTACATACACAGGGAATTCTAAGAAAAAGTCTACAGCATATAAAAACAGAGAACATGAGATGTGGCAAACCTTTTTAGCCTGGGGAAATTCTGAAACAATTTTACAGAAAGCCAAAACCAAAATTTAAAAAAATAATTACATGTATCTTATCATAAGCACTGCAGGCACAATATATAAAGAAAGGTATTGAGATTATTGGAAATTATTAGGGAGCGTCCCAGAGCTTCAAAACATGAACCTGCAAAGAGTACCATTTGTCTACACCTACAATAACTTAAGGAACTACATAATTAAAGCTGAAGTTGGAACCAGTAAAACCAGAGACTAAAAAAATCAACACAGCAACATACACATGGCTTAACTGCACAAACTGCAATGGAATAATTACAGGCCCAGAAATATTCCATCTATCATCAGGAGAAACTTTATTATGTGAAAGAAATTCAAATCTACCAGCAAAAGGGAAATAAAAAATCAAATAAAGCAGACATTGGATTGAAGAGAAACATCAGATAGCCTAGGTGAGATACGAAATTTCTAGAAAGGTGCATAAACCTTTGCACAAGAAATTACTCTTCTAGAGCAAATTATTATGGATGCAGTGTTTAAACTATAGGTCTGTAGTGACCCAATGAAGATCTACAGTTTTCAGTAAGCAAAAGAATGCAAGGGAACGACTAATTCAATTAGGATCTTAATGACACAATCTAAATGAAAACTCACAATGATTAAACCCAAAAATATATTATTTCTATTTACATTATTTGTCTACGTATTTGGGAGGAATCTAAAAACTACTTAGCCCACAATCGCTCTTAACTGAACACAGCAGAACAGAACTTGCTTTGTGTAAAGAGGATCATCTGTTTTCTATGCCCATATCGATCACCGACAAGTAAAAGACGAAGAATGCATTATGGAATGATTTTATCAGCTGAGCTTTTGCACCTGTATAATAATATAGGTAAAGTGTGAATACTAGATCCTAAATTACAAATCATAATAGTGATTTCCATTTTATAAGGAATAAGAGAGCGGCAGTTTCGCAATGGAGATTTGAAGCATGGTTGCACACATGCTCAGTACACCCCTCAGGGGGATTGCATGTAAAAAAAAAACTAAGGACTGTGTACAGTGCTGGATTTGAACAAAAGTTTGTCCAGGAACCCATAAATTGAGGTCAGAGTGTGGCACAGAAAAATGCGTGGATCACGAGGGGCGGAGCTTGAAAAGCAGAGTGACAGTCAATTTATACATTCATGGTCCTCGGTTAATGCTGTATTGTTCAACTGTGACTCTTATGAATCCTCTCATGTACCTCTTGTAAACGTTATCACATAACATGTAAAGCGCTCTGATACCTTCGGGTCTAGCTAGAGCTATATAAAACTCAAAATAATAATAATAATTTTTTAAAAATCTGCTGCAAAAAATGTCAACCAGAATACATGCAACAGCAAATCTGCTTTATCTTCCATAATTGGTTTACAAAGAGACCACATTTTAAAATATCTCACAGCATCGGGTCTTAACCTGTAGTCCGGGGACACCTGGGTGTCCATGACGCCTACACAGGGGGTACTGGACTGCTTAGAAAATTAAATAATATTAACAGATTTGTAAAGTGTATATAAATAAAGAAGCAAAATGTAAAACTGACAACTTTAAAATGTTCTGTAAATGTGAAGGAATTTGAAATTGGAGGCTAAAAAATGGAGTTGTTATCCTCAGACTGATTTGTGGGAGAGTGCAAGTAGATCAAAAAGAATATAGTATGGGCGATAGGCTGTCTCAATCAAATTTTTTAAAAAGCTCCAACCTTCCCATTAACATGTAAATTTTGATTTTGCATGTTTGTGAATTAAATACAATATTTAATCATTCATTTATTCTTTTGCAGCTCAATTCATCGACTGAGTCAGTGGGGGTACCCGAATTCCAATAATGATTCGGTGGGGGTTCGCAGATTCCAGTAATGATTAAGAGTCGTCCGCAGAAATCAAAAGGTTAAGAACAACGGTCTTACAGAGTTAAGACAACTGCTGCAGAAATCTTTGTGTGCCTAGCAATTTTAAGGAGATTATAATAGTGGCAGATACATCTAGTTGTTAATGTAGTTCTGGGAGAGTTATGTGCTTTGTCCAATCAGCTATGACTCAAAGTAGCATAGAGGGTTAATGTGCTTGCTGCACAGCACATCATTTAACATGCAGATCACAGATTTGCATTTTATGCAGATAGGTAAATGAGCTACTGCTTTTGACACTGAGATCATTTTGTTACTTCCAGTTCATAAGTTGCAGTCCTAATATAGTAAAGCAACCTATTTATCTGTATCAAGGAGCTGCACGCAAACTGTAAGTCATGGGTTTCGATCCTTATTGTTTTTTTTCTCAAACGGTTATTATTTTAAGATTGTAACGAAGGGCTCCTCTTGGAATTAATGAAGTCTTGTTAGTACAGACACCCCAATCGCTGGTATGTTTTGTATGGTGACTTTGTGTTTCTCCCGACCGTTCATTCCTAACATATAGGGGCCGATTCCGATTCGGGCCGGAAATCTCTCCGACCGAGCCGGACTCGGAGAGATTTCCGACCGAATCGGACCCTAGCAGTCCGACCGAACGAGTACGATGCGCACGTATACTAGCGGACTCGATTCGGTCGGACTCCCATTGAAGTCAATGGGAGCCAGTCGTACGACGCGTACACGGGCTCCCATTGACTCAATGGGCATGACGCGAACAAGGGCGCCCCCTACAGCGTGTTCGCGTCGATGCGGGTCGCACCGTACATGCACGTGTAGGGGGGACCCATGGCTCCCCCCTGTGTGCGACTCGCGTGCCTACGCTTCCAGGGGGGTCCGACACGGACCCCCAAATTGCGGCTCCGACTGCTCCTTGGAGCCAGACTGCGCGAGTCGGTCGGAGCGGTCGTGATGCGCATCGTACTTACCCGGCCGGGGAACGTCTCCATAGCGCGGTGTGAGTCGTCCCCGTGCGAGTCGGTCGGAGCGGTCGGGTCCTGCGAACGAGTCGGTCGGAGAGTTCGCTAGCGCACGCATCGTACTCGCTCGCCCGGACGCACGTACGAATCGGTCGGGAAATAGGGCTCCGAATCGGATCCGGTAAAGCCGAATCCGATTCGGAGCCCTACCGGCCGAGATCGGAATCGGCCCCATAATGTCTACAAGTATGGACAACATAGAATTCCTACACCTTATAACCCTCATTGTCTTAAGTAACATTTCCTTTACATCGACTAACGCACTTGTATGATTTATTGTGTCCATGTGTGTGATATAAAAGTAGGCGTGGGTGATAAACTCCACTCCGCCGGTGGAGTTTACAGAGTTTTGCCCGCTCCACGTCCCGCTTGCAATGCGGAGTTCTGGCAAAACTCCACCAACCTCCGTATGGCGGAGTTTTGTTCTCATGCACAGGTCGCCAAAGTTAAAAGTTGTTGAGCGAGCGAGAATTTGCATCCCCAAGCACGATTTGCAAGCACGAGAACAGCACCTGGCGAGATTTCTCAAGACGGGTGGTTGCGACTGTACACGGTGAGAAAGATGCCGCTCGAGTATAAAATCTACTCAAGCTGCAGCAAAGAAGCCGCGCCCCCAGGTGCCGTTCGACCTGATTTTGCAGCACGGAACAAGCTCCTGGCGTTAAAAAGAAAAAATCTTTTTACGTAACTCTGCAGAATTCCACAGAGTAAGTCTGCGAGTTCCGCCCACCCCAATATAAAGTGTTCTGACACTCTACACTGGGATGAGTAGTGCTATAAAGGAACTAAAAAAATTAATTAGTAGGTGCCATTTAAATCATTTTTAGGGTAATTACTCACCCAAACAGATAAATCTTGCACACTTATAATGCATGCACATCTCTTACATAGGGGGAGTTGAACAAAGTCAAAAACCTGTCGCCAAGTCATAGTTTCTCTAAAGTACTTGCAAAGTGATAAGCTGTGCGCCTTTGTTTCCTTCCATTGCATTGTCATCTAGGTGTGAGGCTCCAGATGGCTCCCAGCCAGGATGATACTTGAACAATAACAGGGATGATGGCCAGGCCTTGGTTTGTGCCCAACTGGAAGTGAAAATAAATTCAGAAAAAAAGTCTCCTTTCTGCCTGCAGGTTGCTGCACAGAATGGAATGCAGACAGTGTGCGTGTGGGCGCTGCAGGTTCCCCTAGGCCAGCTGGATCTCAGATCAGGCCAAGAAATAGCTGCCGGAACCAGGATGGGGTAACGTTCCCAACTTTCCAGCACTGGCTGTCGACAAACAGACAACATTGTGGGGGTGTGAGTTAAGACGTGCATTGTGTACTGTACACCAGAACTGGTGAATTGTAAGGCTTTTTCAGTTTTGCATTTGCAGAATCATAACCCCTGCTTGTTCCACTGAATATCAGGGGGTTTTATAATGCGTTTTGTGTTTATATCAAAAGGGGAAACACTGCGCCCGTGTCCAGGGTTAAAATTCAACTTCAGAATAAGGGCCATGATGAGAAAGATTTGCTTTAGAATAATAAAGAACACCATTAAGTAATAAGACCTTGATAGTGATTGGGGAAATGGACTACATTCTTAATGCAGTAATTGGGAAAGCAAACTACTATATTACCAGAGGGACTAAGAAAATATCCAACAATATCATCAGGGCGGCAAGGTGCACAGGTCACACTATCATTGCTCTCAGAAGAAAATACCCGGTTATCGTGAAAGTGACCGGGAAAAGACAGTGAGCCGCAGCAAACAAACTACCAAGTCACCAAAAAGACTACAAAGCAGGGCTTTAAGTGGGATGAAAAAACTAGGGGGGGGGGGGCTCTCAAAGGGGCGTGCCTATGTATTTAAAGGCGTGGCTTAAAAACATGTAAACTGAAAATCTGTACTTCGTGTAGTGTGCCGTCCGACTGGTATTTTGGTGCTTCTGTCACTGCATCCAGATATATAACACAACAAGTAACATTACACCTACAACCAGCCTTTGCTATTAGCTTTGCCAATGGTTGTTAGTTGCATAAGATAAATAAGCCACAACTATGGCTTCGTTGTATAGAATATTGAAAATGCTTCAGTTCTGAAATGAGGAGACTCTGAAAGAACTATAATGAGTCTCTTAGAAGTTGCATCAAAGGCAGTGAAGGGTGGTACTGCTGCTGAGTTAAGATTTGTTTTTCAGCCTGAGAGCAAAAATGGAGAGCTCGATAGGGACCCGTCTCAGCACCTGCTTTATAGAACTGCCGGTGCTCACCACCGGCAGGACCCGGCCCACTTAAAGCCCTGCTACAAAGTATTCTAAAATTCCATCGTTGCGTCGATAAACACGTTTCAGTGTCGGTAAGCATGCAGAAAACCAAGAGCCGATTCGTCATTAAAGCACCACGAGAAGCAAATATTGACAGAGCTCAATAAAACCACCAGTAAAACGATCACCGTCAGAAGGGAAACCGGCGCCAATGTCAAAGCAACAACCTGGTAAACAGACTATAGCGTCATGTCAAAGCCCAGCAAAACACACTATATTGTCAAATAAACCAGAATAAAACGTTGCAAAGTCATCAGGGCAGTCAGAAAAACAACTCCCTGACCACAACCAATAGTATGAAAACAGGCTAAATATTGCAACAGTTAACAAGCAAATACGCTACACTGTCATAACAGCAACCAGAAAAAAGAAAACTGGAGTCCTTTACTGACCAGGCTATAATTTGCTCTCAGCGATGGTGTAATCCATGTTTTGAAACTTGGGTTCAATCAGCAGTCAAGCCAAAAACCACCCTTCAACAAACACTAGCAGAAAGTAAGAGCACATTGACAGGGCAGGGCAGGTGTTTTGCTTTACTGGAAATCCAGCACTCAAAGGAGATTGAGGAAGGCTTTGAAAGCCTAGTCCTGAAAGGCTTCCTTGTCAACCCAGACCTTGCAGGCACTCCAAGACGTCTACGGATCAAGCTCGTCTAGGCCGGGTTCATTCCCAGTTCGTGGCATCAGATGGATGCATATTTATATTGCAAAGTCATGCTTTGCCTCTAGGCTCATATTTTTTGTATAAACATTTGCCTTTTGCCTTAAAGAACAACCGCAAAGGATTTGAAGATCTTGCTTCTATGAATGAGGTACCAATGACCATAACGCGTCTTTCAACATGACATCAGCCACTGCAAGCAAAGCAGGAATGCGAAGGGAAGCAAAAAAGGTTTGCAGCGGTCTAAAGCAGATCGCACAGGTAGTCCAAAAGGTAGTATAAAAGGAGAAGTTAGGAGGAGAGAGTAACTAAATGTTCCGAAGAGTATATCAGGGCCAAAAGCAGACTGATCCACAGACGCACAGGAGGCAAGACCTAAAAATGCTAGCGAGCATCAATGCCAGCATGTATTTTGACTAAGGTACTGCATCCAGGAAATAAGTAAGTCTGTTAGATGGAATGTTAGTTAAGGTGCTGAGGAAGAAATACATACTCAAATGAGCAGAGCAAGGTTAGTTAATTCTAAATAACCTGCTAGGACTACGAACATGACTACATTTTACCTAATGCTAGCCTAAGAAATTAGATACTATTGTGTGCAGGGCAAAAGCATGGTGGTCGGACTGAAGGGTGTGACCAGGATCATGCACATACACAGACATCAGTGATCCAGAAAGAGACTGGATAAGCACAGTCAGATGCACTGTTACGGAGCAATCTTGTGCAATGTTGCAGAAGTAAAGCACGAAGAAGAGATCCAAGGGACCAGCTCCTTTCGTTGCAAAAGATGTGTTTTCAGCTATGTTGTACGTGAGAAATGGGTCTCATCGAAGGGACACACAAAAGTTTTGTTGATAAAGCCTATAACAAAGCTTGAAATGTGGGGTCTCCACCTTGGAATAAAAGCAAGAGTCTGTACCCGAGCTGCACTTGTTTTTGATTGGTGACTGACAAATAGGGTCCTTCTGGTGTTGCACATCTGGAAGAAGGTGGTGAAGAATTTAGTGTTTTGAGCTGTGTTTCCCAAACTGTGGGTCGCAAGAAGTCTAAGTAATTAATAAAGATGTCTTTAAACTTTGTATTTAACTTGTTGAATTTGCGGCACTTCAAAGGCAGAGGTCAAATGTCAAGCTGTATCTTCAGACAAATTGCTGCTTATTTTTTAACACATGATTGGTGCTTATAAACTTCTCTCACTTCGAAGTCAGAGAAAGAAAAATAAAGTGAATTATGTGACTATCTTCCAGGGGTACATGAAGTGCGCAAGGAAAGGCTGTAGGATGTCATTTTTTTGTAAAGCACAACAAAATATAAATACTGTAAATGAGCTGTACACATTCAGCAGTTAGGAAAGCAAAAATGAAGAACTTTTTTGAAGTGTGATGGAAGCAAAGATTTTAATAGGATCAAAACAAACCCAGACACTTTACTTGGTAATGCACAAATGATAATATTCACGGAAACCCAATTCCCACACACTATCTATCCTTTGTGTGCAGTATAGTTGTACCAGTAAAGCGGTGTCTATGCAAATTTAGTGGTCATTTCAATAGAAATTGTGCTGTCTGTAAATGACAGAGCGCTCCACACAATGCTTTAGTTGCATTAAAAAATTGCCCGCCTCAAGGCAATTAAAGCAAGGTGGGAGGCGAAAGTTTGTTGTTCTAAAAAGTGGGTTGTGGTTCTAAAAAAGTTTGGGAAGCTCTGGCCTAGAGTATAAACTTACTCTTGACCGATACACGGGGTTCTTAATTATATTCTTGCAAATCCCCACATGCAGAGCTATGCTCGCAGGTGAGAGTCCACTCTTCCCACTATGCTATAGCTAGGATTTGCGACAAATGACATTTCAGCTGCCTCAAGAAGAACTGCATTGCTGCTACAGAGGGACTGCAGCAGGAACTCTCCTCTTTGAGCAAATGAGACCTGCAACACCACAGGCTTTGAAGATTATTCATGGCGATGGTCTCCCACGGTTACAGGTAAAGGGTGGAGCCTTCTTCACATCATAACTAATGTCCTTAAAATGAAGGGCACATCACCGATTTTATTTTTCACACCTTTCAGATTTTTTTTATTCGAAAAGACGTCCAGGTACTTGGTCAAACTGGATTATGCGACAATAAGGCTAAGTCTTTTGCTGAACTGTTGCCGCATCAGCCAAAGAATGCTACATAGGAAGCTTTGAATGCAAAGTGCCTCACAATACGGACCAAGAGCATTAACACAGCATAGCCAAGTTAATTTTTTTTAAAAGAAATTAGCTTTATCCTCAAAAAAAGATTCTTCATGGCTTTTATTCTTCTGAACATTTCAGTAGAAGTTTTGGTTGGAGTACGAGTCACAGACATTTAACTTCATCCCAAATTGATTTAACACCCACTTTAATCAACAACACAACAAAAGATATACTACTGATGTGACAACTCAAACTCAACTAGAAGTGGGGCTGTGTCTACATCTTTCAATCAGGGCGAGAGATACTGAGCCCAAAAGCACCGCCAGGACATCTTAAGGACAGAAAGCATGTTGTTTGAATACACGCGTGCTACATGAGCACCTCTTGGATAACAAAATTACACAGTGGAGGGTCTGCAAATTGTCCTGAACCCAAAGGAGGCCCGCAGGGCTACAAAAATAGACTTCACCTGTAACCCTGTGAATGTGGATTTTTTTTTCTTTTCTTAAATTCCTCTTCTTTCACGGTAAGTTGCAAGATTATGGCAAACAGAAAAGCAAGTTTTAAGATGGGACAAAGCTTAAACTAAACATATTAGTTCATTGACTCGCACCTCTTAAAGCATATCCCAATAACCGCAACTGTAGGCAAGAACTTTCTACCGTTGACTTCATTTTTGAGCGACTTGTTTCAGCTCAGGGTGGCAAGGCGTCGTCCGGTGCGTTAATCGGAGCATACTCAGTGCTTTAAATGGGGAAAAAAATAAGTGCAGGTACTCATAAAATGGAGCTAGAGGTGTAGCAAGTGGGCGGGGCTAAAGGTGGGGCTAAGGGCAAGACATGATACATAATGACTTCTATACCAGTTGCAGCACATATCAAAACACAAGAAAAAAAGCTTTTATGTAAACAAAACAGGTTAAATCATTACACAAAATGAAAGCCAAACAGAATAATATGTTAACATTTCCTTGTTTTGTAATATTTGCAACTCCTTAATGTCATACTGTTATTTGATGTTTGGCACAATACTATATATTCTCAAGCAAGCAAGCACACAGAAAGTAACAAGCAGAAAGAAACAAGCAGACGTGTACACAAAAGCATGCCACACATTCCCTTTAAAATATCTCCAGAGTGTGTCCTGATTCTCTCCCTCTTCTCCCACAGAAAAACAGGCACACACAAGCAGGCAAGCACACAGACACAAGCTGGCAAGCACACAGACACAAGCAAACACTCACACAAAGTCTCAGGAGGGATTAAAGACATTGTAAACTCCTTACCTCCTATGGCTTTCTTAATTGCCGCTGTCTGTGTGCTACCTCCATACCTGTGTTTGCACAAATTCACAAGATAGTGTGATTGTGATTAACAGAAGAGGGCCTAAATGGGTCCTCCACTGTCAAACACAGTGTGACGGTGACAGCAGGGACATCTTGCCAGGTAGGTCGCTCCCCCACCACACAGCTCCGCCTGTGTTGTCCTGCCCGCTGCTGCTGCTGGTAAGCTCGCCCCTCTGCTGTTGCCTCGGTGCCCGTTTTGCTTCTGTTTCCCCTCGTGCCCCCATTTCTTGTGTCCATTTTTTGCCTTCTGTTCCCCTCGTGCCCCCATTTCTTGTGTCCATTTTTTGCCTTCTGTTCCCCTCGTGCCCCCATTTCTTGTGTTCATTTTTTGCCTTCTGTTCCCCTCGTGCCCCCATTTCTTGTGTCCATTTCTGCCTTCTGTTTCCCCTCGTGCCCCCATTTTGCTGTGCCCAACTTTGCCTTCTGTACCCCCCGCCGCTGCGTCCCCTGACTGCCCATTCGCTGCCCCTGCCTCCCGCCTCCCAACTGCTCCTCCCTCCCAGCTCCCCATATATGGCGGCCGCTGCGCGGCCGCGCCAAAGGCGCACCTAAGGCAAGCTTGTCTGCGCCCGTCCGCGCCTGGACCGCACCCAGCGCCAGAACCCCTGGGCCGCGCGCCCCCCGCTCCAGCCTCGAGGACCGACGCCGTTACGATGCCACCACACTCCACGCTCTCAACGCCGGACGGACACACAACTGCTTCAAGGCCGCCCCGAAACGCACACATGGCCCCTTCACCTGCCGGAACTGCAGCTACACCAGCCTCAGAGCCACCGAAGCGCCCGCCAAGAAGGACCTCAACCACCTCCGATGCATCCTACTGAACACCCGCTCCGCACGCAAACACGCCGTCGAGCTCTGGGACCTGCTCGACACATCATCACCAGACGTCGCCTTCCTAACAGAGACCTGGATGAACGACTCCTCCGCACCCGACATCGCCATAGCCATCCCAGACGGCTATAAGATCACCCGCAGAGACCGCGTCAACGGAGTAGGAGGAGGAATCGCCATCGTCCACAAGAACTCCATCAGGGTCTCGACCAGCACCGACGACTTTCTCTGCACCGCCGAACACATGCACTTCCAGATCCACACGGACCCCAACACCACCCTTAGAGGCACCCTTGTCTACAGACCCCCTGGGCCCCGACCCCAGTTCAGCGACTCCATCGCCGACTTAATCAGCACGCACGCCCTGACCTCTACCGACTACATCCTCCTCGGAGACCTGAACTTTCACCTGGAGAACAACAACGACAGCAACTCCACCACCCTGATCGACAACCCTCGCCAACCTCGGACTGAGACAGCTCGTCACAACACCGACTCATTCCGCCGGCCACACGCTCGACCCAGTCTTCTCCTCAAGCTCCCACGTCTCCTTCAGCCACACCACGGAACTCCTCTGGACCGACCACCGCTGCATCCACTTCACCTTCCAGAAACCCACCACACACCACCGCACCCAACAGATACCACGCCGCTGCTGGAGCAAAGTCACCGAAGACCAACTACGGGCAAACCTCGCTCTCAGCCCTCCCTCCGACCCATCCAACACCGACGACGCTGCCTGCAACCTCAGACGATGGATGAGACGACTGTGCCAACACCCTCGCCCCGCTGAAAAACTCACCTACAGCAACACCACCAAAAGAGCCAGCTGGTTCACCACGGAACTCCTAGCTTCCAAGCGTACCTGCCGGAAACTTGAGAAGAAATGGCACAGTGATAAGACACCGGACAGCCACGCAGCCCATAAAGACGCCATCCGTAACCACCACCACCTCATCAGGTCCGCCAAGAGAATCTCCTTCAAAGACCGCCTCGACAACAACGCACACAACAGCAAGGAGCTCTTCAACATCGTGAAGGAACTCTCCAACCCCAGCTCCAACACCAACGACATCCCGCCGTCGCAAGCCCTGTGCGATTCCCTCGCCACCTTCTTCCACCGCAAGATCGCCGACATCCACGACCGCTTCAACACCCAGACAGGCCTCACTAAGATAGATACACCAGACCCGCCGCACACCATCGACCATGAGCCCTTGCCAGCCTGGGCCAGCGTGAACATCGATGACACCATCAAGACCATGGGCACAATACACTCCGGCTCCCCGTCAGACCCTTTCCCGCACCACATCTTCAACAAAGCCAGCAGCTCCATCGCACCCCACCTGTGCAACGTTATCAATCTCTCCTTCGAGACCGCGACCTTCCCAGAGAGCTGGAAACATGCAGAGATCAACGCCCTACTAAAAAAAACAAAGGCGGACCCAAGAGACCTCAAGAACTTCCGGCCCATCTCCCTGCTTCCGTTCCCAGCCAAGGTCATCGAGAAGATCGTCAACAAACAGCTAACCCGATACCTCGAAGAAAACAGCATCCTGGACCCATTCCAATCGGGGATCCACAGCAACCACAGCACTGAGACTGCCCTCATCGCCGCCACCGACGACATCAGGACCCTGCTGGACAACGGTGAGACCGCAGCCCTCATCCTGCTGGACCTCTCCGCCGCCTTCGACACTGTCTGCCACCGCACTCTACGCGCACGCCTCCACGACGCAGGGATCCGAGACAAGGCCCTGGAATGGACCACCTCCTTCCTCGACGGCAGAACCCAGAGAGTCCGCCTCCCACCTTTCCGATCCGAAGCCTCCGAGATAATCTGCGGCGTACCCCAGGGATCTTCCCTCAGCCCAACACTGTTCAACATCTACATGGCCCCGCTCGCAAGCATCGCCAGACAGCACGACCTCAACATTATCTCCTACGCCGACGACACTCAACTGATCCTCTCCCTCACCAAGGACCCCCTCGCCGCCAAATCCAATCTCCATGAAGGAATGAAGGCGGTCGCCGATTGGATGAAGATCAGCCGACTAAAGCTGAACACGGACAAGACAGAGGTCCTCATCCTCGGCTCCAACCCCTCAGCATGGGACGACTCCTGGTGGCCAACGACGCTGGGAGCAGCCCCGACACCCACCGACCACGCACGCAACCTGGGAGTCATCCTCGACTCAACGCTCTCCATGGCCAAGCAAGTCAACGCAGTCTCCTCCTCCTGCTTCAACACCCTCTGCATGCTTCGCCGACAGACACAAGAAGGACAGTCACCCAGGCCCTCGTCAGCAGCAGACTTGACTATGGGAACGCCCTCTACGCGGGAGACCCGGCCAAGCTCATCAAGCGACTGCAACGCATACAAAACGCCTCCACACGCCTGATCCTCGACATACCACGCCACAGCCACATCACCCCCCACCTGAGGAACCTGCACTGGCTCCCCGTCGACAGGAGGATCTCCTTCAAACTCCTCATCCACGCACACAAGGCACTCCACAAGACTGGCCCAGCCTACCTCAACAGACGACTCTTCTTCTACGTCCCCAACCGCCAGCTCCGCTCCGCCGACCTCTCCCTCGCCACCGTCCCTCGCATTCGAAGAACAACCACCGGCGGCAGATCCTTCTCACACCTCGCCGCCAAGACCTGGAACACCCTTCCACTAAGCCTACGACAGACCCAAGACCTGCGGACCTTCAGGAGGCTACTCAAGACCTGGCTGTTCGACCAGTAGCAGCACACCCCCCCCCCTTTTCTCTCCCCAGCACCTTGAGACCCTCGCGGGTAGGTAGTGCGCTCTACAAATTCTGTGATTGATTGATTGATGCAAAGGAGCCCATGCTGAATAGTTCGGAGACCGCTCCTTCTCGGACAGCCTATTGCTCACCAGCACTAGCAGCCAATGAGCCTACCTTTCATGAGTACTGGTACTCTCCCAGGCAGTAGAGAAGTGCTGGTACTAACAGTGATAAAAATAAGAAGTGCCGGTACTCAGTACCTGTAAGTACTGGCCCATTCAAAAGCACTGCCTCTGCCCTTTTCCCTACGGTCTGGCTCTTCCGGTCTCTTGCTGGTTCAGTGCCTTTACATCCACATCTCCTTTCCATTCTCGACTCGCCTCATCTCTATGCAGCCTCTAACCTTCTCTCCCTGGTTCTGCCCCTCTTACTCCCACCTCTCGCTTACTCTCTCCATAAGTCTCTTACATTTTGTCACTGTTTTTTTCCCCCCACTTGCCTCCTCTTCTTCCTTCCATGATGTACCCATCCCCTAAATTTGCCACTTGGTCATTATTTTGTTGTGCTGTATTTCATTGTGTGTGTTGACAGAGCACGCTTACTGTTGTGGCCTGTACTTTTAAATAAAGGCTTGTTAAAATTTTTTTTATAAACTTGCAAAATCAGGATCAATATTTTTTCCTCTGATATATAACAGTAAATAAAAGCATAAATCATTTAATCACTTAAAAAGTACAAAAGTATTTCCAGGCTGCGAAAGAGAGAGGGTGAGTGAGTGAGTGAGTGAGTGAGTGAGTGTGTGTGTGTGTATTATATCAACGATTATTAAAGTTGATTATTAAAGTTAACAAGAAATACAGCAGATTTTTGACTTTACACAAATTTGTGTTAAAATACAATTTCTAAGCCCGGATTTCAGAACTGAACAAATATCTGGTATTTTTATCTGGAAAAAATGGCAATCCTAACTTCAGCGGTCACCGCACTTTTTTACATTCCTCCCTCCCCTTCCTTCTATGTTCATCTCGTTTTTCCCCCAACCAGATCCATGGCCAGTTGTCACGTGAGCTCATTCCTGGAGCGCTGCAGCGGTCCCTGCTATTCAGTGCTCTTTGGGTCAGGCAACCTTCACACCCACGGATCCGGCGCTGTTATTTTGTATATACAGCGATTAGTGTTGGAGGGGCACACAAACGGTAGCAGCTCCTGCGCTGGAAAAAAAAAACATGAAAAGAAAACCGGCTTTGGCGAAGGATTATGTTGCACCGCCACTCGCTTTAGTACGTCCAGTGCAATACCTTAAATGGGACTGGATTACTGACCGGCAGCCCCTGCCCCTTTTACGCACCTGACGGAGAGGGAATTGGGGAGGGGGCTAAAGCACTTTCAGCTGAATGGTCGTTGCACGACTAATCAACAGTGCAGGGTCTGCCTAGACCTTGTCCTGTTAATCACAGCGTGACGCATGCCCTCTCAACCCCCTGCAGTTTGGGGAAATTCAAATGGGCGCTGCTGGAATCTTCATCAGCATCTCTGAAAAAGGCTTCTTCAGGGGCTCAGTGCGACTGCGAGATCCAGAAGCAAAGGAGCATCTGTCTTGCATTGGAGGAGATACCTAACCTGAGCCTGCCGTTCCATCAATCAAGGTACCAGTACTCTCCTTGACTAAAGAGAAGTGTCGGTACTGACGGCTAGGAAATGTGGTAGTGCCGGTAGTCAGTACCGCGAGTACCAGCCCATTTAAAGCACTGAGCATATTGCAATGGGAAAGATTAGTGATGGGGGCTACGAAGTGCCCTGACTGGCTAGTGGCACCACTCTTCAATTTTTAACCGACTGCCTTCACCTACGAGCTTCCACATGCTCATATAAGAGTCCTGGCTTGCAATTTGTCAAGCAGGTTGAACGCACATGGGCCGCTCCAAACCTGCATTAAAAGTCCTCTTTTTTCTTCTGTCAGTACATGCCTACAGTCTTGCGCTTGTTTGCGCATAGAACTGCTCCTCTGGTAAAGGAAACGTGCTACGGTCACACCTGCTGAAGTCTTATTTTGAGCCGGTGACTGCAGGTGGGCCTACGGCACTCATTTCTGGGGACCTACCCTTAATTTACCTCCTCAGATTTTGACCTAGAGCAAGAGCAAGAAAAACACACAAGGAGGAAGATAAAGACTGAAAACGCGTGACAAGAAAGCAGGAACCTGCACGAGTCAGGGAGTGTGTAGTAGTGGATTAAAGAGGTATTAGGCAGAATCAAGACCATGCAATCTTGGTGTTCGGCACGCTGACATTCCATAGCGCAGGCCGCAGGCTTCTGAATAAAACTTTGGGCCCCTGCACTTCTAGGTTTTTTTTTCTTTTTACAAATTAAGCACTGCCTCCTGCCCACCAGAAGAACTTTCACACAGCAGTGCTGAGCTCTGTAGGAATAGACAGTTCCACACCTTTCGGTCAAAATTCTTTTATTCTGTAATTCTCACAATTTCTTTTTCTTCAAAAATCTCTATAGTGGTTTGATGCCCTAATAATGTGCTGTTTGCGATTTACGTACAAACACTTAAATCCACAACCCTTCCTCATAATCCCAGGAGATGTTGCAGCTCGTCCTTCTGATCTTGTTTAAAATGTTCCAGTAAAAAGACCTGTATTATACAGCAATGCATAAAGACCCACCCTGTAATTGGGATTTACCACCTGCAGCAAGTACACAATAACTGTATGTTATGATGTGTTTGGGGTTTTTTGACCGCTTGCCATTTATACGTGGTCTTGGGCGGTTGAAAATTGACTAAGCAGGATGACTTCTACAGGCTGTACCTTTCCTTCAGGCGGTTGGATTTGTGCAAAAGAACTACATGTGAGCAAGCCACGAATTCATGGGACAAGCCAGTCCAGAGTTGAGTCAGAGGTCTGTCTGCCTGGTCTTTCTGAGTAAGAGCATGAGCCGAGCCATGTGAAAATAATATTTTTTAAATCACTTATTTCCACCACAACACGATTGAACAGGGGGTCCAACGACTTCAGCCATTGGCTAACTTCACTCTGCGTCACGGCATTCTGCGTTCACGCGCAGCGGAACCACACACAAAGTAGTTTATGTAAGTACCGTGGTCTACTATGGCAATGTGGGCTTCCTGAGACAACCACAACAAGCATTGGCATAGCCAATAGGTCTCGCCTTTGAGACCTTATAAGTGTTTAGCCATGCAACAGTTGATGTTGTTGCACCAAGGACATCAACTGTTGCATGGCTAAACACTTATAAGGTCCCAAAGGCGAGACCTATTGGCTATGCCAATGCTTGTCTTTCCACCAGTGTCTGGTTTAACTTGATTTTTGTATTCCCCTCGGCCTTAGCTCGTCCCATGAGGCGTGGCAGCAACCCGGTGAGCCGTTAATGAAACGACAAAAAATGGTACTGTCCAACTGTTTTCATTCAAATCAATCTTCATTTTATTTGTTCGGAAATCCAAACGAGAGAAGCACAGGAAATGCTTGCATGCGATGTAGGGTTTTTTTTTTTGCCAAGAAGCAGTCTGGCAGGAAAAACGTGAGGATTAAAAAAAATGTTGTTGGCATCCAAAGGAAAAGTTGCTGCTAATAAAAGTAAGGAGTGGTGCCACGGACAATACGGGGTGTCAGGGGAGCAGCTGAAGGGGTGCAGGGAGGGGAGGAGAGAACGACTTCGTGGATTCAGAGTAAAAGCAGCCACGCTCTACTAAAATTAAAATAAATCAGAGTTTCTTATTTAAGCTGTTTAAGCTAAAGCGCGGGTGAAGGCACGGTAAAAAAGTGAAAGAAGCCCGCGAGCGGTGCGCGCGCGAGAGCGTGCACCATGGCCTATTGCTTGCGGTTACCCGCACGACCGCGATAATTGAAAACACATGGAGGCCGTGCGGGTAACCGCACGGAAAAGGCCATTGTGCACGAGCGTGTGCTCAGCTTTTGGAAGCCCCTTACATAAAGTCTCGCAGCGCATGCGCGCTACTCTAGGCTCGACCTAAAAATGTGTCGATTCTGAGTAGCATCAGGAAAATAAATAAACATGATCTGAACACACAAATACATCATCATCATGTCATGGCACGATAGTGGAGACAATGATTTTAAAATGAAGGAGGCAGAAGCTATAAAGAAGTTTGGCTCAAGAGTCCTGTGCGAACTCAATCAAGGTCGAGCCAGACATGTGGTCCCAGCTTTCGTGGCTCGCTAACTTTAATAAGAAATCCAACCTAAAAAAACTTTTTAAAAAATATGCAAAATGTCAGAAGTTCCTCAGAAAGTCTGAAACACCAATAGTAATAACTTTTTTTTAAAGAGAGATTGATGACCCGGTCTGGCAGAGTTACTTTCACCAAACTCCCAATAAAGGCTCAAAAGGTTTCTACTGGGATGGACAGCTCCCTCCAGGTCACTACGGACATTGCTTCCAGTCCTGGACTTTTATGTGCTAGTCTAATGCATTCTGGGAGCTGTGGTCTTGTTTTGCTTCTTTGAAACTAGTTGCCTCAGCACACCTGATTTGTAAGTAAAATGTTCAGAACTGGAAACAGTGTCCGTAATGACCTAGAGGGAGGTGATCACTCTAAAGTACTTTGTAGAGGCCAAAAAGTGACTGGTTCGTATAAGGTGGGAGACCGAAAAGCTATAATTAAATGCACAACAATCTTATCACAGCTGCAGAGGTGTCTAATGAAATAAAGATGCTCTTTGCTGCAACTTTAGAAGGGTCTATCAGTCACTGCTGACCAGCACTCAGTTTCAAAACATGTAACCGTGCCCCTCAAACAAGATGGACTAGATCACATGAACGGTTTTTAAAGGGAGAATCCTGCAAAGATTGACGAAGAAGTGTTTCACACAATCCTACACATTACAAGTATACAACATTTTCACAGCAAACAGTATGATGTTTTGACAGTCATTCACAGGTGAAAATAAGCATGGCAGAATTTGCGCGAAGTGTGATTTTTATTCCTTTCTAGGTCTTTGCGCACAATGCAGAAAACAAGAAGAGAAATATACAATACATGAATGAGTAAGTCAGTAAGAGCTTTTATTTGTAAGCAGTAGACAGAGGACCCAGGTATCGACAAATCAAATAAAGATTGTCAACCAGATGAATGGCTAGATGAACGCAGCAGTACCACCTAGGCTGTCAAAACTACAGGCGTGCTTCAATGGCTCTTCCTCCTGGTCTCGGGTGACAGGACAGTCTGTTTTCTAGATCCTACTATTCATAGGAAAGATCTTTGAAAAAACAGCCGATGCACAACTCCAAGAACACATTGATGCCAAGCATCTCCTGCAGTCTGGCTTCAAATCACGCAGCAGCAGAGACACTGCTAACTTGTACATCGTAGATGATGTCCTCTTGCGCACAGATGATGACCCTCCCAGTCTCCTAGTATTCCTGGACCTCTCAGGTTCCATTAACACCGATGATCATACACCCCACTGAACCGTGGAGTCTCTAATGAGACTCCCGTGCCCTTCACTAGTTCTCCTCCTACCTTTCCAAACTACCGGAGATTGTTCACATGGGTTCCTCTTGTTCCCAAAAGATCCCCATCATCTGTGGAGCCCACCATGGTTCCATACCGTCCTCATGTTTGTATTGTTTCTCGTCTCTTATTCTGAGCAAATAACAGGATTTATACCTTGCTTGAGCGGAGCTTCAGGTAGGCATTAAACATTCAGGTCTGTATGATGTGCAGGCAGTATTGGAGGCCATGGATGTCTGAAGCAGAGGAGACTTTCAAGTGGAGTTGTGTCATCAGCATATAAATTAATCTCAATGCTGTTATCTGTGAGAAGAGCACCAAGCGGCTCCATGTAGAGGTCGACGTTGACAGGTGACAGTATGGAACCAGGTTTGACAGTATCCCCAGATGACAGGGATCTTTTGGGAACTGGAGCAGCCCATGTGAACAAGCTGCGGTTGGTTATACAAACCTGGCTCAGTGACATGGCCCTAGATGGCTTTGAACCCCCAAAGTTCACTGAATGCCATGTCACTTGGATTCCCTCCAGACACCAACCTCACCCTCAAAGAGCACATTACCGAAAAATAAATACAGCATGGTACCTGTACTCTCTTCTTAAGAAAGTGAAACTGTTTCTTTCAGAAAGCGACTTCAGAATTGGTGCTCTAGCCCTCGTTCTCTCACATCTGGAAGGTGGCGAGGCAATAGTCAATGGTCTCCTAAACATCACATTGGCACCCCTTAAGAGCATCCTACAAGCTGGAGCACATCTCACCCAGTGCATAAAGAAATATGATCACATAACCCTCATACTGTAGGAACTGCCAGCTCGCCCCCATTTTCAAAACCAACAGCATCATTTACAAATCCATCTCGACCAGCAACCCCGCTCATCTTATAGACAAAGCTCAATTTCTCTGGTCATTCACAGAACACCTGCAGCCAAGGACAACATCAGAATGCAGGCTAAGAAGAAAACAAAAAGCAGCAGGCCTTTTCCATCTATGCACCATGGATCTGAACAACATACCTATATCCATCAGGACCACCCCAACGCTGTTCCACTTAGGGAAACAGTTGAACACCACATTATAATGCATTAACAGTCCACAAACCAGCTCCCTCTCGTATCACTTGCTGACTTTATGCTGGACTTTGACCATGATCAGCACTCCGCTGCCTTTTGGCTAGGTTTGCACTATAGAAATAGCACATACATAGATACATAGGGACACACCCACCATATATTACACAATGTAGTTAAGGGTCAGAGGCATTTTCCACTGAAAAAAGTATTTTGATTTGTCTATGACTTTACCCCAGTGAATAAATTTGCACAAAATTTGAAAAAGAAAATTTCAGTCAGCTAAAGTTTAGCATGCCAAATTTCTGGCAGTTTTGTGCAGAGAAAAAAAAAAGAGGAGGTTGTGCTTTATTTTATTTTTTTAGCTCCCACGGGAGATTTTGCTAGTGGCTAGAGCAAACATTACTGAAAGAATTTACACTAAACTTGGCATGAAAGTAGAACCCTGCTCAGAAAGCATGCTCTGGTTCGTTTGGTATAAATCAGTTTAGCAGATTTGAAATAAATGAATTTAAAAAAAGAAGGTGCCAGGAAAACTTCAAAGTGTTAAAAAAAATTATATCTCTGTCATTTAACGTTGCAATTGAGTGACTGTCAATTATATTTGAATAATTGCTTACCAATTCTGACTTTCATTTTGTGGAAAAAGATTTTTGGTGGGTGATGTGAATTATGGCGTGCGCTGCTTAGCATACCGGGCAAATTTCTGTGGTTATGTAGGTTTGAACCAGAACCATAATTTGACTCTTTTTTTCCACTGTGTGTCTGATTCTCTCTCTCTCTCTCCTCTTCTCTCTCTCTCCGTTTTAAAAAGTTGTTTTCTGTAAAGAGCAGCCAACAATAATCACTGATTGGAATTAGAATGGTTAGGATTTGTTTACTTTTGGTAAATAAATTTGTTGCTGAACTAAAGAAAAAGACAACACAAATTCTGTTGGCAGTATAGTACAGAGTTAAATAAAGCGTGTGGAAGGTCAGCCAGCTCCGTGGAACTGGAATCTGAGCTTCAACTTACAATGTGGCACCAGTTTCTTTTATACATTTTCTGAGCGTTAATAGGTCATATATTTGCGTAATCATTTAGACATTTACTTAAATACAACTTTAGATTAAAAAAAGTAATACTTTCTGCAAAAAAGCTAATCATGTGTTTATGAAATGCAATATATATGCACTTGTTATTTGTTACCCTTCTGCACCACCGCTTGTACTACCAGCTGTCTTTAGCTTGTCTCTTTGAAGACTAGCAATGCTCAACTCCCTACATGTCTACTGCTCTACAAGGCCTAACCTCCCACCTATCCTGTGCCACCTTATCTACATATTTCTCAGAGACCTGTTCTTGCAATGCAGGCCTGTAACTTTCCATTTCTGCTGTGTCTACTGCCCTCCACCCCGGGGTCCCAACTCCATCTGCGCTTTGTATTCATCACATTAACCCTAGGAATTACCACATAATTTGCAGATTTCACAAAAGAAATAATTTTTGTAGCCTAAAATGAATAAAATTATCATTGCTAAAGAACGTGCGATATAATTTTTATTTTTTGCTGCATAATGGAGATAACCTTTCCACATAATTTAGTCCTCCATGTTGCATACTCCTAGTAGCCCTAACGATGGTAAATATGCAGAGTGGTGTTGGGGTGGGCCTCATTCGGATTATCAAATCCACACTTTACAGGCAGATGTGAAATATTTTCCATATTTCATGGTTGCCTGTAAAATATGGGCTCTATACCACTGGATCTTGGGCAATACAACTACCAAAACATGTAATATACAGTGATATATCAACCAGTGTCACAGGCGAGACCTATGGGCTTTGCCTATGGGAGACAAGTGCAGACGCCACGGAAAATCAAAGAAAGTGTTTTCTGAAGATGCCTCCCACATGCCTGGTTGCATCCCCTTCTCTTCTGCTTGGGACCCAAGGGAAGGGTCAGAGACCAGCAGACACAAACAGGCAGGTTGAGGTGGAGTTGCCAGTCGCCCCAGATTTTCGAGCACAATCGTCGATTTTACTGCCTTCTATTTTACAAACTTGTGTCCCTGTGTTTTGTTCTTCACGCTGTGCAATTGTAAGTGATTTTTTTGAAAATTTAATATAGTAAAATAACTCTATTCAATGCAACACAGTAATGCACTTAGATTCATTTTACTGCATAAGTTTCATTATAACATAACCGGGAGAGCTAGGTACATTAAATATGAACTGGAGGATGCCAGAGCAGCAGTTTAGAGTTCACGAAGTGTTACTGAAACACTGTGCCACACGCAGTAAAGCAAACTCAAAGCATTTTGTGAATCACTGATGGGCCTGGTAAACATTAACCATGCGCACTCCATTTTGAAATGCCTCCAATATGCCAATTTAATGTCATGCTCGCGTTATCTGCACGTACTCATCACCAGATTCCGCAGGCACTATTTTGACTGTAGTATTGACAACAAACCAAGTATATGGAGAGCGCATCTAAAAGCTCATCTGTGGAAGAACGTGCTCTGCAAAAATGCCTCTATCTTAACCAAAGCCTCCTCGTGTGAGCGATCACCTGTCTGTGGGCGGGGATTCTGCATGCTTGGGCCATGGTGCACGGATAAAGATTATCCACTGCAAAGATAATGTGCAGTCTAGAAGGAAATATGCCCTTCAGTCGACAGATACCAGAATCTCAACTCTTCACACGTGTTTTGGGCTCAAACACCAGTGATTGCATAATAATAAACCTTGTATTTACATTTCTGGCAGATGCATGCCTCAGATTTAAGGAGTCTTCAACTGGAGTCCTGTGCATTGAAGGAGACAAAGAGTCGGAAGTTCAAACATAAACTAAGAAGTAATTAAAAGATTGCATTCCATACATTTCTATGGAAAGAAGCGGATATGCAAGAATCTGGGAGTCCCAGAATGCAATATGATTGGGGATAAAAAGCCATAAGCAGCTGAAGGTATGTTACGTTACAAATACTTATAAAGCAGGCTGGCATCCTGGCGCTGTAAGAAATTCTGCTACGTGCCAAGCCTAGAAAAACTTAAGGCTATGAAAAGAGCCAAGTCTTGAGTTTTTTCTTAAAGGGAGAAAAACTATTCTCTAATCTTATCGAATGAGGCAAGTCTAATTTGGAGGGGCTCAAAGAATTAAAAACCACGACCACTTGCCCTACATGTTATCCTAGGTACAGTGAGGACAGAGGCATCTGTGAAGCTGAGATTACATCCACGAAGATAAGGACTCACCGTCCTTGGACCCTTCCCATGCAAGGTTTTATTTACCAGACAGAGACTTGAAGGTAATCCTCTTACAGATGGAAAGCCAGTAGAGTAAAATGAAAGAAGCTGTGTGCGCTGTTCTGGATAGATTAAGGATCAGCCTGGCAGTCGCGTTGTAGACCACCTGAAGCTAAGACACCAAGCCAGCTGAGCTCCCCAAGCACAGCGGAGATCCGATGTGAAGTCAAATCAATTTTATCAGAGTTCTTCAACATTATGAGACAACAGCCAACACGTGTTTCGCACTGTTGTGGCACACAGGCCTGGGACCTTTTCAAGGCTCAAAGTATTGTGAGAAGGTAGGGAACCATTCTCACTGTAGTGTCACGAGGTCAAACAATCCATGGTCAGGAATCGGACACGCTTCAATTAGAGTCGGGCGGATGGTAGTGGTCATTCCAAATAACTGTAGGAAGTGTAATCTGCATATCATCTAGAACGCGTATCTGTTGGTCCATATCTAGTGCAAACAGTCCTGTGGTTGGTAAGGAAGCCAGATTGTGCTATGTCCAGTTGGCCGTTCAGTTATAAGCAGTTCTGGAGTGGAACATTAATCGCCTTTCCAGTACTTTTGAGGATAGAGGCAATTATGAAATGGGCAGAGAGTTCGACAGCACCCGGGAATCCCACGTTACAAGCAGCCATTTGACAATGATGGAAGTTTTATGCTACCTCAAAAGAACAGACAAACATGTTATTGCCAAACACATTTCACTGAAGTCAGATAACGAGGCTCATCTTTCTAGTTCCTCTATTGCCCATCTTTTAAAGCAAATTATTAATTTGCAAGAACGAAACAACTGTTAGGTGCAAATAAGTTGAGGGTTTCTCCAAGACGAATACGAACTAAATCAGCTTAACGAGTTCACAGATTCTGTATTAGAAACTTTATGGAAACTTCCATTTAGTGCTCTTGGGCTTTAAAACTGTTTTCTATCATTGCAGTCGCTTCCTAAGTGCCATATAGTAAAAAATATTGCTGATTGAGTTACTTCTGGTGGAGTCACTTCGGTAATGTGACATAGTTTAAAGATTGCTCCTTGTATCACAGATCTCAGCCCTCCTGAAAAATTTGGACGCTGGCTTCTCTACCTGCCTACATAAGGGAGGAGAAGGTGAAAGAGCAAGGGAACCACTGTCTCCAGTTTCAGTGAATTCATATATTTTTAGGCCACCTTCTCCTGGACAGAAGTAGATAAAAGGTTTTCCAGATACAAATGAAGATGTGTACTACAGATCAGTTGGCTACCATATATAGTATTAAAAAATTGTAAAAACAAACAGACAAACAAGATAATTAACTTGCACTGAATGCACCACACCATATAGACATACAAATGTAATACATAATCATCAAACAATACCCAGTGATATGAAGCTTAGCTAATTTGGGTGAAGTTTGATCAATGTTGTGAACATACTGTCCATGTTCTTGAAGTGTATGATATAATGAATCCCCAAAGTTATAAGACTAAACCAAACAGAGAGACAAAGTCAAAGGAAAATTCTCAAACTGATCCATGTTCTTCGAGTGTGTGATAAAGTACACGCCTAAGGCTTAAAATGAGCCAATTTAGTGGACATATAACAGCATAAAGAGATTTCCTCGTTGCACATAATTGTCCCTTAAATAGATATTCCCTATTTTGATATGTATATCCCAAATTAACCCCACTCAGTCATAGTTCTATAAATAACACACTGGTAAACCCACAAGCATTTAGATGTCATGGGGAATATTAACCTGCTATCTATCTATCGAAAATATACAAGCTTACATGCAAACTATAATAGTAAAGAACCTAGGAAAATGTAAGAATGCATACTAACAGCTGTAAACCAGGCCAGAAAATCTAGATTTTACAGGAAACTGCACAAAAATCACACAATACAGACCATCATCTCTAGGTTTTGTGCTTCCTTCTGCTGCCTAGGCACATTATTGGTGGTAATGAAGGTACTCAAGAGAACCTCAGAGTTTTTGGTGTGAGGACTCGCTTCACAGATCACTGGGGTGAGGTTCTTGCATTGCTTAAATGAATCGTATGAGATGGCCCGGAACACAACTCTCATGCCGATGGCAAATGCTTGCTCCTATGCTGAAGACACAGAGGCGAAGTTTCAAAGAGGCCATTTACGCAAGAGGCATAGGCACTTGAACCTGAGCCTGGCTTCCTCAATGAGGCAATTCAGAACACATTGACATCCAATCAAATCTGAAAAAGTTCTGTAATAATGCTTTCTGATGGTGAGGTAGTGCTTATATATAGCATAGCAATGTTACATGCCATTGGCAGGTGGTAAATGTATAGGAGAACTTCTGTGACTGGGAAACTGGTCTCAACAGCAATTCAGCCCTTTCTCAATGCGATTTTACTGGACATAATTTCCAGTCTGTAACATTAAACCAGTATTCGAACCCCCGGGAAATCCAGGTTCGGTGACACTAGCCCACCTATAATAGTGCGGAGTAGAATTCTACAGGGGCGTTCGACTCTCCACAATTTGTAATCCGGGGTCCAACACCGCAATACAGCACTGGAGCTACGGAACTAAGAAACATGGTCACTCAACAGCATCAACATTTCAAGCTATGCAAAGGACAAATGTTCAGCTTCACCATATCAATTAAAATGTACAATCCCGCAGCACACACCCTTATGCCCACTGTAAGGTGCATTTTTTTTAGAGATTGGCAAAGATCAATGTATTTAGCTCTATTTTATTCCAGAGATAAAGCAAACTGCAGATTACAGACAGATGACTGCGAGCTTGGGAAACCATTTTAGTGAATTTACAAAACAGGAAGCCCTTATTCCTTGAAACAATGGAGGACATTTGAATAAAAAGTAAAAAGAAAGACATGGGCCAAGAAAATAGGTAAAGCTAAAAAGTGAGCAGGAGTAATAAAGATGGGAGCGGGAACAGTTACTAGGCTATATTGAGATAAAAATGTTTTAGTACAGAAAGGGGATGGCGGTATTACGGTTTAGGTAAGGTTAGAGGTGGTAGGATTTAGACAGGTGAAGGCACAATGGCACTATAGATGTAGATTGGTATGTGCAGGTAGAGGATGCAGGGTTTAAGCACGGGAACATCAATTAGGATAGAGACTTGGGCACAATCAATGGTAAAGAAAAAACATTGACTAAAAATAGTGGAATGACTGAGTTGGTTATGGCAAAAGGATTGAAGAATAGAGGACAGAAACAAAAGATGCAGTTTGTGGGTGTCCACCAACAAACAAGACAAGGAGCAGGTAGACATGGAGGAGAAAGACAGGGGGACATGGAGTTTCCTCTGTAAAAGTGAAAGCAAAGATTAGATCTATGTCATTTTGGGAAAAAGGACTTCTGGGAATTTTTTAAACATCAAGGGAATTCACAAGAATAGGCTCAAACTCTTGGAAATGGATATAGTTTGGAAAAATTAGAAAAATGTGTCCAGAACAGGCTTCCTTAATTACAAGCTTCTCAGGAATCAGTTATAATCTTTATCGTAGCCTCGTAAAATAAAAAAAACGAAACATAGGACTTCAGAGAATCTAAGCTTGTTTACAAAACCATTGGAAAATTACTTCAACCGAAAAAACACCCTTGCTCCAGCATCAGTACACAATATCTGGAAAAAGAGAAAGCTCGCAACCACACAGTAGTGAGCTACCTCAGAAAAAGCAGTGCTGTTTACAACCCAGTACCCGGGAACTACTTCAGTACAATATTTACAAACTGTAACAATATATTATTTCAGAGAACAGTAGCTAATACTGGACAAGAATAGGTACAGCAGGAACGTGCCATATGAAAAGTAAGCATATTAACTTACTGCAGCATTGAATAACGTAAGCCAGGCTGTAAAATATGCTATAAAAACCCAAAACGGTCTTAAGCAAGGCTGCTTGTTGGCTCCCCTTTTGTTTTCTTTATATATTTATGATCTTCTAAGCACCTTACATCAAGTGAGGGGTGATCCTCCCAGAATGGATGCAATGTCCATTGGCTCTCTACTATATGCTGATGATGTAGCCATTATGGACCGAACTCCTATTGGCTTGCAGCGACTTCTTGTAGCGTTGTCAAAGTACGCAGAAGCCGACACTTTCTGAAGATTAACATTTTTAAAAGCAAAGTCTTGATCTTTCGGAAGTATAGGTCAAGACAAAAGAGGAATTTTAATTGAAATTTGGGTACTGACAAATTAGAAATAGTGGAATCATATCTCTATCTTGGGAAGGTCTTCTCTAAGAATGGGCTGATATTGATCACAAGAAGCTCTGTTCGAGCAGGGCCCTCTCCCAGGCCAAAGACCTGCACTGATTTTACAAAAATTGTGGGCGACGTCATTTTGGGCATGTAATGCCAGTCCATAGGGCCACCCTCCCCCACCCCCCCTCAACCCTCCCCCTCTTTGTGCTATGCGTGTGAAGTGTTAGATATGAGTTATTGGCACTTTTTTGAGGGTATGAAAGGCTGAATTTGTCAGTTCTGTAATTTGAATACACTAGCAGACCCTCATGCCTTGCGCCTGGAATTTAGTTTATTATTACTGCTTATTTCTTCTCCGTCGCAACTGTTTTGAGGTGGGGAAACACTTCTATGTGGAGAGGTGGAAACATTGTGGGCAGCACTGAAGTTTGAAATTTTCTCCCTTCAGAAAGAACGGAAGACGTTTTTTAGGTTTTTAAGCAGGCTAATGAAACCTTTGGGCTCGATTTGAATATAGATTCTTTTTTGCCCAGGTCCACTCTGAAGAGCTTAATAGAGGGCTCTGTGTTTAAAATAAGTTTGGCCAGAAATGCTGCCCTAAACTAGTCAAACCTGTGTAATCAGGTGGTTCAGGAAAGCAATCTGGGTAACAAACCTCAGCCCTACCTGAAATCTAATCTGCTGCATGGAATCGGAAGGCTGATCCTATTGCTGAGACTGGATTTGCTCACTTTACGTGTGATTACAGGCATTTGGGATAAAACTCCGATAAAGGATAAAGATGTGAGTTGTGCCAGCTTGATATTCAAAATTTCAACCACATATCATTTGTGTGTCCTGTGCTACAGAATGTTTGTTGCCAGTTTTTAAGGCCTTTGTTTCTCAAATACAACATACATTCCGCATTGGAGGCTCGCAAATTCACATTGTTTTCCATGAACGAAATGATATGCAACAAGATTTATCAATTTTTTAGATCCGTTTTGAACATCTATTAGGGACCTGGTGAATGTCTAGTGGGTGTTTTTAAAAATATTTTTTAGATAATTTTAGAACAACTATTAGGGCCTTGTGCTGTTGGTATGCCTAAGAGGCACTGGATTTACAATAGGTGATATATGAGGTTTTAATAGTGGACAAGGATTGTTCAGCATCCGAACTGGCGGTTGAAGATAGGACTTCCCGTGACTTTGAGTGCTGCCCTGAAAAAGTCCCATGTGCATAGGGACGAAACGCGTAGGCTGTTTTCATCTTGGATTTGTCATCCTGTTTTTATCCTAACATTTGAGTAATTCTTGAATAAAGATGATGAAAAACAATCAGTGTGAAAATAATGTGTGTTATATGACTAATAGAATTCTTTTGCTGTCATTTGCTCTAGTGCAAGCAGTGTATAAACTTTGTGATTTATAAAAGATCCATTAAGACTCTTTCATGAAAAGTTCTATTGTGCTCCTCAAAATTGTGGAGTTGTATTTATAGATTTGGGTTTTTTCGGTTGGCCCAAAAGAGTGAGCACATTTGAAAACGTCTGGGATAAACGGTGTGCGGGCAGAATTTAGGCCATAACCGGTATTTTGTTGTGATATCGTTCATATAAGCGTGTGCTCTAATACCTTCATTATAATTAGGGCACCCGGTTTTATGGTATTTATTTTTTTGACATTTCCGTCTGTATTTATCCATATAAATTTTCGTCAACTTTATCTGTATTTATCCATAATTATTATTGAGTTTGTGAAAAACAAAGTTGAAACTGGTATATTTTCACCTTTATTTAACAAATAAATATGCAGTCATGCTTGATTGCCTGCCAGGTTTCAGTGATATGACCACCCGTAGAAGATAAACAAATGCACTTATATGAAAAAATGCACATTTCAGTACCAGCCTTGTGCATATCTACTGCTGTTTAAGCCTCTTCACTAAAATTCCTTTTTCTTTTAACCCCTTACCTATTATTCCACACAGTTATTGGCCTGGCAGTCATGGCAAAGTGTATTTAGAATCACTCAAAAGGCACACAATTTCTGTTTTTATCCACATTTAAAAATATAGACAAGAAAATAAATGGTTTTCTGTCTGTATTTATCTGTAAAAATCAGTAAAAACGGAAAACAGGGAGCCTTAATTATAATTTTACAAATTGTAGTTTTCGTTCACATTTACACTTATGCATTTCAATTTATACTGCTTTTATTGAAAATTAATTCTTATGTACTCATGTATTCATTTATTAATTTTTTGCATTTATTCTGTAATCGTAGGTGCATATATAATCAGGTATTTACTGTGTAAACTGACTTATTAAGTTAGATTAACCAAAGGCCTTAAACATTTGGTCCTCAAAGTTGAACCTTCAACATGAAAGTTTTGCTTGCGCTGTAATGTTCTTTCTTTTGCAGGTGCGTTCACATGATTTCACAGTTAGTGAAAGGGGTATTCTGTATTAAAGATATGAGGGCCGTGAGGAGAACTTTTGGCAAGAATGAGAGGCGCTAATGAACTGAGAGAAGACTCCTATTCATGTCATATCAGGAGCAGGGAGACATCCACGATCGTCTTGATGTTCAATTCGTAGGTTGTGACAATCGAGTGAAGTTGGCAAGTTCGACTGAGAAGGTGGAAAACTATTGCAGTTGATGACGTGCGAATCTCAAATGTTTTGTGGGTTTGATTGGTGTTCACACTTCAGTCTTTAGAGCAGATACCCTTTAGACTCAGAGGTACAAACCTCTCTGCTCATATTTCCATTGTGTCACTTTATGCTACACTGTGCCTCGTTTTGGAAAACTTCTACTGAAGTCTGCACTATGCTGACACCTGCCTGCTTTGCCCGATTTAACTAGGGTTCCCTAGTTTTTCCAATTTTAGTTTAGGACTAACTAGTTTAGGGGACTTTAGATTTATTCATGCATAGACAGGAGGATTGAAACCTAATCATCAAATTCTATTTCTTATCTTTTGTACTGCTGCAACTGAATTTCCGGTATGCATTATGCTACCAACACTTGATTTTACTTGACGGTTCGGTTTACCGTTGGTAATTCTGTATCTTTACAATATGCTCTTGAGATTCATATATATCAGTTTGGCCCTTAATTTGTAATAAACTCATTTAACTTTTACTTATGAATTCCTGGTCCTTAATGTGTGGCCAAATGAGTTACACTGTATATTGAATTGTTTGACTGATGTTAACTCGCCTTTACCTCTCAGGCAATTATAAAAGGTTCATCGCAGGATAAATGGTAAGGGGGGCCAAGTGCTCCATCACCCACAATCTAGTGAACAAGAGGCAAACAAATGTGAGTGAAAATGAAGCCAAACAGAACAATATGTCTGTGCTGCCTTATGCGAGACCTAAAAATATGTCCCACATGGGAAGGGCTAGGCCAGTAGACTAAACAACAAAATAAAACGTTGGTTGGAGTCCCCTATCAATATATTGAGAACACTTTGAAATATTAAAATAAGATAACATAACATTGGTGCCTATGACAGAATGGTACTGTTTTACTTTTCGGGACAACACGTGGGTAAAATGGTTATGGAGTCGAATGGCATTTCTAAAACACTTGTTTCCATATGTGGGCGTCATTCCTGAGGTCTGCCACATCTGTACTTGTTTAGGCTGGACTCACTATTCAAGCCATCCATCAAAGGTTTATAAACAAGGCCAGACCGCCCCAGGGCTTCTATTTGGAGGCAGTTCTCTTAAAAGGAGAGACCGATCCGAAAAGGGCCAGGGCTAAGAAACTCTCAGGGAGAATTTCTCCATTTCCTGACAAGCTTGAAGTAGGTCTGGAAGCTTCCCATGGTTGTTGTGGAAACCACAATTTGAGGGTGGATCTATGTTTTTTTGTTTTACTATCTTGCAACTAATTTCTAGGGTTTTTCTTTTTTGACGAGCAGGCGGCTGGGGACGTGCTTTTGCAACAGTTTTTCTATTGCATTGGACCCTTTTCTCACCAAGTGCAGAGATTGCTATTTGGAGGGCTAACGTTTGCAACCTTCACAATTAACAAGCATGTGAGGCGCTCGCGCTGCGACCATCAAGGCAGACTGTCATCCTCGGCTCAAAGTGCTCATGAAAGGACTCAAAACATGAAAAGACTGGGTAAAGGGCCCGGGGAAGGTGCCCGCAAACTCAGCCGGGTTGCCAAGAGACGAGGAGCTGCTCTGTCAATGTCTGATTGGTGCATTCAATCCTGTTCCCTCTTCTCAGAAACTGATTAGCACTTTTTAATGAGAACCGTCTTTTCAGCAGACTGAGGATTTCGGCGACCGCTTCAGAAAGTTTAATATTTAACTAGCACATTGGCAAGTTCTTTTCTGTGCTTCTTTTAGAAGACACTTTCTCATTCTTGGTCTGTAATCCAGGAGCAAAAACCATGAAAAGAATTAAGACAAATAAACAGGGTGGGGAAATGTTCGCTCAATATGTATGGTAATGTAGAAAATAATATTGGGTTTCTTTGTTTAAGAGTTACAACACTACTTCTGTTATTGCAGAACTTCTGAGTGCCTATTGCTTGATGACCCATTTCTCTTGACAAAATGTTAACTTTCCAAAATATTTGTATGGCCCACTCAAAATATTTTTGAGAAGTCTGATGCTAATCTAGTAGAAGATGTTCGGATTAAGACGGGGGGGCTCTTATACACAAGTATAGGTCTTAGTAGTAACTGCGGGAAGCACATCGAAGTGGGTGGGAAAAGGGACATATTTACTCCTGAAGGGGTCGGGATTAGTGAGGAGTAAGAGGGGTTTAGGATGGCTCATGGGGGGGTTTAGAAATGGATGCCAACCACCCACAAAAGAGTAAGCCAATTGCTTTACTCCTGGAGGTGAAGATGTGTAACTTACACCTTTGTAGTAAGTTTACACTCTGAATTTGTGAATACCAATAGTAGGAAACTTACTCAAATGTAAACTTACTTAAAAGTGTAAGTTCTATTTGTGAATCAGGCCTAAAGTGTTGAATTGTGAAATATCTATCACACAACATTAAAGACAATAACCCAGCATTACAATGACGGTGAAGGCCTAAAGATGCTGAAATACCCAGCATGGCTCATTTGTGCCACAGCCATATTTAGGTAGGAGAATCAAATTTCACTGCCAAAATCCCCAGAATCCCCATACTCTCAGCAAGTCAGAGACCCAACGGGTACCACACCATCCCTACCCAAAGTATCCGCACGTTATGGTTGTAAATCATAAAGTTGATTTTTAAAATGTCAACTACATCAAGGCCTAGCTGAAGTTCTCTAGATAATGTTGCATTCTTCATTATTACCTATGACAATTCCAAAAACGTTGAATTTTAAAACACGTTTTTATAATGATCCCTTAACGCTTTCCATGCTTAAGCCCCTAAAACCCAAATCTACCCCTTAAGGTTACCCTTCCCCACTACCTTAAAAAAAACCTTCCCACCTCCTAAAGCTACACTTCCAAGAGTCCTAAAAATCCCTTAAATACCCCCTAAATACCCCTCAACGCTACCAATCCCGGAAACCTCTCAATCCCTTACTACCCCTTTATGCTACCCTTCTCTGAATCCAGAAACCCTCATAGTCTTTTAATGCTTCAGATATTAGAACCCAAAAAACCCCAAACTACTCCTTAAAGCTACCCTTCTATGAACCCTAAAAAAAAACCTTACCGTCCCTTCAGGCTACTCTGCCCTCAGCCTATAAACCGCCCTCAGCCTAGAAACCGCTTACTTCCCCTTATTGCTACTCTTACCTGAACGCTAAAAAACCCTAGCTACCTCTTAAATTTACCCTTCCCGGAACCCTAAAAAACTCTAACTGCTGTGATACACAGCCCATCACCGAATCCTTATAGCCCAAATCACCCCTAATGCTACCCTTCACTGAACCCTAAAAGCCTCTACCTACCCCTTAACTCTACCAATCCCTGAATCCTACCACCCCCTTTAACAATACCCTTCGCTGAAGCCTACACATCCCTGGCTAGTTCCCCGCCCTGTTCCTCACCTAACTAACTACTCCTCCTCTCTACTTTCGCAGTAGGATACCACCTTGCCCCTGCTCAATTACCATTGACCTGTAAAGCACAAGCATTTTCAATTTTTTTTGCAGAATAACTTTTGTTATTCTATTTTTTTCAGTAGAAATTTGACACTTTTTTTTTCCAATCTACTTTTTTCTCACAATATATTTTTACTGCAAACCCATGCTATGAAAGGAGAGCTGTAGCAAGGGGAAGTTAGTGTAGTGGTTAACAGCGGCTGTGTTTCTGTGGAGGTGGTCTAAGTAAACAACTTTATAATTTCAGCTACAACCTTACAAATCCCTTTAAACTCACTTAAGTACATTCAAGTTACAAAGGTTCAATGCTCCTGTAACTCCCTTGTTAAGGTTCCAAGGTATCCTTAGGTAGTGCTGAGTAACTGCAACCATCTCTACTGAGCAATACTGTCTGGGGAAGAGGGAGCTGGGTCTGGTGGTTTAGTGGACTAATGCATTAGCTCTAGAAACCTGTACTCAACCTCCTGGTCCCAGGTTCAAATCCCGGTAGATCCACTCAGACTTGCCTTCTGAGGTCAAGATAAGGAGTACCATTGAGTTGGGTGACAATAAATGTATTATGTTATGTTACATCGTTATCCTGAATGGTAAATTGCAAAATAAATACTGTACACAGTACTCAAAATGCATGAATAAGAACCGAGGAAGGGTAACTGAGAAAAACAACTCCGAGCCAGGGCAAACTAAGGATTAGGATGGATAAAGTGAGTCACAAAGAAATTAAGTATTCAGGACAGAAATTACACTACCAAAGGACAAAACAAAACACCCTGTAAGGTTTCAGCTGATGCTTGCCTCCCATGGTAAGAGAGTGCTTCTTCAGTGCCTGCTCTGCCGGCTGCGCTGGGTTTTCAGAAAGCATCACCGGCGAGGAGTCCCACTAGAGTGCAGGATAGATGCGATGAGCACTGGCCAGAGGTGTTCCCATGGATCTAAATCCACTCACATGCAATGACTTTAAATATGAAATAGACTATATCTGCAGTCCAGCAGCACTGCCCTGAAGACATGCCGCAGAGGAAAATCATTTCCCCCACTTTAGGAAGTCTCGCACCGGGGGCAAGGCCTTTTCCTATTTGGCTCCCCTATATTGGAATTCTATACCTCTTTATCTCCGCAACTGCACTGATCTCCTTACTTTTAGGAAACTTCTGAAAACTGAACTTTTCCGCAACGGATATTCTGGACCGATGCTACATAGCGGTGTGATACCCCTGAGGTGGCGATTCAGGCGCTTTACAAATCATTCATTCATATCATTCCAACAGCAAACAGACTATGTGGCTAGAACAACGAGTACTTCAATGACATGATTGCTGAAACGCCTACAGAGAGCATTTATTTTCTGGATTATCTTTTGTTTTTTACCGACCGGTCACTGCACTGCATCACATGTGGGACTTCCATTAAAATCGTCAGTAATCAAGGTTTTGTTTTAAGTCAAGTTGTTTTTGTAACAGAAATGGTCACTGCAGCAGTATGTAAAGGGCATGTTCTTGTGATGCACCACGTAGAATCACATCAGTGCATTAGCTAAAAGTTTGCTTACATCAGCTTCTTAAGTAAATGCTCATCAATTGGGGATTGTGCAATGGGAAATGACCAGAGTTTCTGGAAAAACATTTTATAACGTTTCTTGCACTGACCAATATGCGCATTTTCTTGAATGATGTTTTTGAAGTTAGGTGCCGAAGAACGATAATCTTTTAAGAATGTTATTTATAATTTTGAAGAGTCGGTTCTGGCTACTTTTCTTCACACCAACAGTATGGCACAAATGAATCTCTTAATATAAAATCAATTAAAATGCCACTAAATAAACTGCTCGTGTCTACATGCAACAATTTTACTTTTAAGATTAAAAGGCCTATTGAAGGCACTATCTTACCTCAACATCACATATGACGCCTAATGCACCCTGACCAGTTTGAATGTTCCTGCTTGAATATTGTAAATTCGTTCAGATGTGTTTCCTTGTCCTTCCCTTCCTAGGGATGTCTTTTTGGGCGCCTAAAAACTAGTCTTTTTCTAGTATATGTAGCGCAGGAAAAATAAAGCCAAACATTTTTATGGACAAAACTAGAGCTCACATAGTTGCTAATTTCTTTAGGAAATCCCTCACGTGGCTAAAATAAATTCACGATATATTTATAGTCTGGAACATATGGACCATATTTATACACATCATCCACCTACCGTCAGATTCACCTCCATTAGTACAAAATACAGACCTAATTTACTTTTAAGGGACGTGCAAGTCTGTGCTCGCGAAAAGAAAGGTGCAAGATCTCAGGGAATAAGCAAAAAGATGCTCGCTTGTTTAAAATCTAAAATTGACGCGAGGACACCCTCAAAATATGACACTCCATATTACAGGCACCTGCAGCAATGAGGACAGTAGCAAAAAATAAACAGAGGAGTTCCTTAGAATACTACACCCTTGAGACTCTGCTGATAATGCAGTGAGAGAATGCACTTACCAAGGGAAGCACTTATTTGGAAGACCAGCACAAGTCAAAGTGGCAGAGTCTCAATTGTTACAGATTATAATCCATCAACACTCAAGTGGCATATTCAGAAAAAAGGGCTGGTTTTGAAATGCCTCCAGACACCGTCTATCCCAGAGTACCCTGTTTACAAGTACTTCCTGTTACAGCTGGACTTAAACAAGCCGCAACAAATCCAGGAGTGAATGGCTGTGATTCTAAGGTGCAGTGCATGTGAATACTTTCACAAAATTAAATTAATTCCTCTATTTCATTTATTTACTTGGAAATATTCATTAATAATTTGGCTATAGTGATTAATAGTCTCACTACTAGTGGCCCAGACCAAAGGTCTTAGTTCTGCACCTCCATAATTAATGATACCAGGAGTCCGTAAACTCTAGTAGAGCGGCATTAACAGGGATTACCGAATGAACCTTGAGTCAACACAAAAAGATGGACGAAATGCTGAACATTGTCAAACATTCACCTCCAGTCACAGATCTGGGTTAAATCCATCGTTTTTGTGCTCACTTCGTTTCCTCAGTTTGGACCCAGCCATATGCAAATCAGTCTTGAACCTGCTCCCCATGGGAACAGTCCAGCCCGAACTGCCAAGCCAGGTCCTCCCTGGACCGGAAACAAGCATCATGGGACTGGTTTCGGGGTATCACCCCATATCAGCCAGGCTGGGTTGTATCCAGCGGCACAGCCAGCACGGGAACCACGTCTGGGCATACCCTTCCCACTTAGGGCAACTATAGCAACACAAAAAGATGATCGACGGAATGCTGAACTTTTTCGTCAAAGATTCACCCCTAGTCACAGATCTGGGTAAAATTCATCATTTTTTGCTCACCATGCCACCCCAATATGTTGCAATGAACCTTGAGTCGCGGGAGTAATGAGGAATGCCAGAGGAATCTGTAATTCCACGTCCAATTCTTCTGATAACTCCTCATTCTCCCACTATGTAATCCTCAGAGAAGAGGAAACATGACAGGTCTGCTTGGTTTCCGCAAGTCACGCAATTTTCAATGGGACCTGTATCACTGTTACTAGCTCTATTGGGAATTCTGGCAAATTGCAATTAGGCCCTATGTAGTTATGGTTGAGTTGAGACTGCCATACAAATAGGATATTTCAATTGGTTAAGAACTTTGTCGCCGTTAGACAAATCCGCACTTAGTTTAGCAGATGATTAGCACGTCTAGTTCAGAATCTATATTTCACACAGATAGGTCACGAGGTAATATAATTGTTTGAAGTGGTCTTAAAAGAGCATATATCATTTTAAGTCACTCCATTCCTGTCCAGTCCCCAAGAAGCCCAAGGCTTGCTACCCATTAGGCATGACCACAGCTTCAACTGATGTGTAGTGAGTGATCTGTCCATTCACAAGGCTCCTCCCTCATTCAATCTTCCGTGATTCCTCGTCCCACGTCCATCTGAGCACTTTGCGGAAACCAGGAAGCTGCTTTAGATCAGATGCCATCCAGAGGGAAGCTGTTACAAGTACATGGCCGTAAGGCTGCATTATTAAGTGTTTCTTTGGAGTGACTCCATCGGGAAGGTGGTACTGCATTAATCGTATCAGAAACTGGTGGGCCTCCAATCATGAGTGACAGTGGGACAGTAGACAGCACGCTGCAAGGCTCAATATGCACTTTTTCATACTAGTGCCCCAGCACTTTGCCCATATGCAGAGACCTTCGCGGGTATGAAGAATCAGCATCTTATACAATCTTAGCCTAGAGAGAGCAGCGCGTACATACACACCATGCTAACAAACCTCCTATTCCATGAGGAAACCACCCCATGATGGAGAAGGTACCCTACCTACTTGGGGAGTTAATTAGCGCCCTGGGTTTTCTATTCCTTATCGGGTCTCCAAATGGGACAGTAATGTAGTGGGGAGGTTGACCAGAGATTTCTCTAAGGAACTGGATACAGTTCCAGAATGAACATCCAACACTGAAAAAAAACAGGTTAGAAAGCAGAAGGCACCAAGGCAAAGGGCAGTGGTCCCATGGTGGTCAAACTCCTACCGTGGCTCCAACGCAGACTCTTTGAATGTGTCAGAAGTAGGTCATTGAAGTGAGGCGCATGTGTTAAAGGACATGATGCTAAGGCACTCAGCTCTCCATCATTCCTTTCTGGTAGGTACGGTGGAACTGAAAGGAGACCGAGACTGCCGGATGGTTCCACTAACGCAAGAAATTGAGTACATGCATTTTTTTCTCGTTATTGTAAACCTTTGTAAAATTCCCAAGATGGGCCAATAGGTAGCTAAGTTCCTACACAGGACCATGAATATGAAGACAAACGCCTCATTGAAGGCTCTGTATTTTAGGCCTTTTGCAATATTGATATCTTGCCTCCGATTAGAGCATCCACAGGGACGTGGCCAATAGAAACGGACTTTCTGGATTGGGCTTCATTAGAATGCGTGGTAGTAACAGAACCGCCATTTTCTTTAGGTAAGCAACAATACTTATAGGTAATTACTAAATCTTTTAGAGCTTTAGGGTCGTTTAAATTGATTTACTGTTATCTAAATAAGTCTAATCCCTCGAATTATTTAGGTATTGGGGAGCAGGCATGCATTTCAAATCTACCCAGAAAGCGATGCGACTTCTGTCACGTTTCAAGAACGTCTACGTCCTGGAATTTAGAGGTACAACAGATAAATGCAGAAGCATACACGAGTCCCTCTTGAGAATTATGCAGTATGGTATGTGCTGCTCTTATTTTGAAAATGTACATAAAACATAAGAACCCGAAACGGATTAGGAATTTAATAAAGTAGAAATTCAAAGAACAGGCAAAATAAAACAATATTACTAGGTGAACTTTTAAAAATTACTCTGGTCTTACCAGGGAACGTGGGTATTAAAGAAATAAACTGTTAAGCAACGTAAGGCACTTTTAGAGATCCTAAAGTGGTCTAGAATCTAAATTACCAATTCTACATAGGTTGTGCTTGTTCTGGCTGCAGTGGCTTTTTAGTCTGGTTTCTTGTATTCCACAGATTTTTATTCATGAGGGCAGGTCTGCTACTGGCCTGCGCAGTAATAAAATTCACTTACTGTGCGTGGGTGAAACCTTTTCTGTATGCAGCTTCAGAAGTGCTGCTTAAATAATGGTTTCCCATCTAGACCATTGCCAAATCCCTCCAGGCTGCTGACAAATCGCAAATAATAAGAAGGGGTTCAGCGTGGACACCCCTTTCTCTCTCGCTTTTTTTTTCTTTCTATTTTTTGATAAGCCAATAATACATAGTATACATATACCAAGAAAAACAGCTCAACAGCCATAAACAATTTCTAAATCCAGGGGAGAAGAGACAAAATATATACAAAACAATCAATTATATAAAATCCTCATTGGATTCAGCGTACATATCAATTCATACCTAAAGTAAAAGAGAAGACAAAGAGAAAAAAAAAAGAAAAAAAAGGGGCAAAATATGTAAAATAAAAGACAGGAAAATCGTACCACAGTATGTCCAGCAATATCAGCTAAGCCCTGGTATCCGCCAAATGGTCAATTATAGGGCCCCATACCTCGATACCCAATCTCCGTTTATGCAACCCTTTGAGAGCATACAGGCTGTGCTCTAAGTTGCAGATAGAGTATAACCTTCTTCTCCACATTTCAAATGGCGCTGGTTCTTTCTGTCGCCATAATGTCGTTATACATAGTCGAGCCACAGCTACGGCTATGAAAACCAAATACCTATATTTATGCATCACGCCACTGACCATTGAGTCTTCCAAAATTCCCAATAACATAACAGTGGGAGTAATCCGAATCTGTACTCCTGTGACCTCGGTTAAAAAAGCCTCTATCCTCCTAATCAAAGGTTTCAGCTCTGGGCAGGAGAAAAACATATGTAAACTGTCAGCCTGATCCCCCCCCACATCGTGTACATTTGCCCTCATTTAACCCGCCCCAACGTGCTATTTTGGCAGGGGTATAATATAAATTAAATATAGTCTTATAGTGTTGCGTTTGAAGGCTGGAGGATACCAAATGTTTTTCAGCAAAAGCAATCGAGTCTTGTAATATGTCTCCTGCCTGCGATAATCTGACATTCCATTTTGTGCCTCCAAATCATCAGATTGCGCCTCTATGAAAAGTTGATATAGGGTACCAATCTTCCCCCGCTCCCTAATTGCCTCTAGTAAATTATTTTTGGGAGCTAGAAATCCTACATTGGTCTTTTTTAATAAATAGTCCCTGACTTGCAGGTATTTAAAAAAGTCCACTTTTGGCAAGTCGAATTCAGAGACCAACGAGGAGTAAGGCCGTATACCGTTTTTGTCCACTAAGTCTCCCAAAATTACAACATCCTTCCGTCTCCATCTGGCCATTATGATGTCCGAAAAAATAGATGGCAATAATGCTGGAGATGCTGTAGGTGTATAAAAATTAATCCTCCCTATCTACATATACCTCCGCACCTGGAGCCATACCTTGTAGGCGACGAGCACCACTTTAAAGCGCGTTTTCTTGTAATAACTAGGCTCTAAATTTAGAACGAAACCCCTCTCTGCCTCAAAGCCTAAAAGCATTTGGAAAATAAGAGGACGTTCAGCTACTACAGCTTCCCCTTCCCCCACCAATAATATTCCCATATGCTGAAGTAGGCAAGCCCAGTAATAAAACATGAAATTGGGTACTGACCAGCCCCTCGAGAACGTGGTAGATTTAAGTATTTCATTGCTCGGCGAGGTTTACCTTGAGCCCACATGAAACTGCTACATATCGACTGTAGTTTTTGAAGCTGCTTTTTAGTAAGCTACAGGGGACAGACCTAAAGCAATATAAAACTTTGGGGAGAATATTCATTTTTAAAACATTACGCCTACCCACCATTGAAAGATGTAGACCTTCTATCCGGTCAAGCTCCTTTTTAATTTTACGAACCATGGGGTCCCAATTGGAAAGTACCATTTTATCCAAAGACGCATTGACCCGGATCCCCAAGTAGGTTGCCTCTTTGTAACCCTGGAATCAGTAAAAAGCGCTTGCTTTGTACAAACTATTTGTGTCTTAGCTGCATTTAATTTATAACCGGAGCTTTGTCCAAATAACTTTGCTAGCCGCTCAAGCTCTACCACGGCATTGGCTGGATCTGGCGAAACTACAGCAACGTCGTCGGCATAAGCTAGTGTTTTGACATACTCTTGCCCAATCCTCACGGATGGAATGTTTAAACTATTTTCCAATAAATTTAAAAAAGGATTGATGTAGAGAGTAAAGAGTAAAGGGGAACATGGACACCCTTGTCTGGTACCTCTAAATATTGGCACCCAATCAGATTCAAGCCCCCTCGCGCATATTCGGGCCACAGGGGATTTATACATAGTTCTTATTGCCCTAAGGAAGCCGGGGCCAAACCCTTGCCCCTCCATAGTTGCCCATAAAAATGCCCAAGAGACACGGTCAAAATGCTTTCTCTGCGTCTAGTAAAATTATTCCACATGGAGCTTGCTGAACAGCAGCATAGTCCAACAAAGCAACCATCCTACTAATGTGGTTGACTGTGCCTCTTCCTGGGTTAAAGCCGTGTTGACGCACAGAAACTAGAGGAGTAATCACTAGTTTCTCTCCCCTCTTATTGCGATTCAAAATGACGTGATAAACCCATTTTGTGACTCAGAAAGGGTATAGTATATGACAAAAATAATTATGCCGTAGCCAATCCTTTGATTTTGCAAATCAATGGTATTCGTACATTTTGTATTTGTTTTTCTAATGGTTTACTCTTTGATCTACTATCCTTTAATCTATTCAGCAGTGCACAATCTGAACTCTGCCGACTCCAGCTCACTGAGCTGCCTCACACGTGTCCAACCTCCTCACCAGAGTCCATCACAAACATGCCTTCTTTAGACTTGATCCCGTTCACCTGTCGGTAGCATTTGATATGGTCGAGCACCCAATCATACAATGCACCCTCGCCTTCCCAGGTATCACTGGAACCAAACCAGATTGGTTCTCCTCCAATTTCTCAAATCGTTCCTTTTCCGGGTCCTGGTGCTTCCCATGTCGACCCTGGCAAGACAGACACATGCTACCATCCTTCCTGGATGCTAGACCGAGTACAAATATTTTGGGTAAGAGTAACACCGGTTAATTACAGCATTTAGAAACAACCGAAGTGTGCTAAGAAGCGCTAGTTAAAAGAAAAAGCTGTTATCTTACCATATTTCATGCTGATGAATTTAAGTTTTACGTATCTATTTTGCGTTATAGGTTTCACAAGTAAATGTTAGATATTTATTCTATGTTGAAGACTAGACCTACAGTACCCACTTTTGTAAGGGACCTCATTAGGACATATAGGCACAGAGAATGAAAACACACAATGGAACTGTTAGACGGGACAGGTTAGGAGGATCTTCCCCCAACTTTTTCACCTGCCTGCCTCCATTTTCTGAACCCATTTTTGCTGGCTCTTGGACTCTGCACACTTTAGCGCTGCTAATCAGTGCTAAACTGCTTGTGCTCTCTCCCCTAAAACATGGTAACACTGGATCGTACCCAATTGGCATATTTAATTTACTTATAAGTCCCTAGTAACGAGCACTAGAGGCGCCCAGGGCCTGTAAATTAAATGCTACTAGCCGGCCTGCAGCACGGATTGTGTCGCCCACATTAGTAGCCACCTAACCATGTCTCAGGTCTGCCATGGCAGGGCCTGCAGTTCGCTGTCACTATGACAGGTAAACCTACTTGCCAATCCCTGAACTCCCCCCTTTTATTACATATAAGTCACCCCTAAGGACGGCTCTTGGCAACCCAGAGGGCAGGGTGCTATGTCAGCAAAGGGAAGGACATGTGCATGTTTGCTTTACATGTCCTAGTAGTGAAAAGCAGCCCATTTCGTTTTTCACTACAGTGAGGCCTACTCCCCTCATAGACCGGCATTGGGAATTTCCTTACGTGCTTCTAGGTGGCAATTCCTGATCTCAGGGGAGTAGTTTTATCATGTTTATGGGTGGAATAGTAGTATTAAATGCGCATTGCTGGTAAGGTTGGATTTAACACTACTAGCGCAGAAATGCCACTTTCAGACAGTGGGCATTTTTTGCTCTTAACTTTGCTCTATATGACCTCTAGACTGTCTCTAATACCCATCTGGACGAGGTGACCCGTCCCATTCGTGCATTCCTCCCCGATAGCCATAAACCCAGGAAGGCCAGGGGTGGCTGAACTCCCTTCTGCCTAAATCTGCATTCCGATAGCCCGCCCAGGCAGACGGGAGGAAAGGGGGCTCACACCGGGACATCAAGGAGTAATGACCTGACCCAATACAAATGGCTAATGATCCCCCATAGATAACCTGACAGACAGGACTGGCTCGAAAGGGGTGCTCGTGCACTTCAAAAACACTCTTCGAAGTTTCGCCAACATCAAAGGCACATTTGGGTATACGTACCGGGTCTCTGAACCTCCCAGATCAGACAATTCTGAACCTAGAACGAATCTCTCTCAGAAGAACTGCGGTGCTCCTCAAAGGCCTAAACTGGACTGTTTTTCTGGAAGGACTGCTTTCCTGCGTGTTGCCCTGCTGCTCTTTGACTCTGCTGGAAGGAGAGCTGGACTCTGCCTTCCCTCCAAAGTGATCTACAAGGGCTTGTTCGCTTGCCTTCTGTTTCTGAAGTCTCAGGGACAGAAATGACTTCCTGCAATTCTGCGAGACTCTGCCTTCTGCGAGTCCTACCCTTGCCTGAGGTGCTTCCTCCAAGTTCTGGGCCTCAGAAGTGGGTTCTGCAGCTGAGTCTCTGCCAAATCTGACGTAATCCAGCGCAAAGCCCCGCTGCACAGATGAGCACTCTCGGTACTGACGCCAGACCACGCAAAGCCTCGCTAACTGCGCCCCAGGATCCAATGTACTGTGTTCAGCGGGCGCAAGTGGGTCCCTGTAGCCGGCCCGGGCTCCATCACTGCCGGCCTGAACTTTGGATTTGCATTGTTCCCTCACAACCTGAAGTAACCTTTTTAGCATTATCTGCTTCTAAACGCTTCATTGCATTTATTTCTACAAAATTCAATATCTCGACTTCTACTTGATGGATTTTGATCGTTTTGGTCTTGTTTTACGCAGATAAATGTTCTCTATTTTCTAAACTGTTGCAACAACAAAAAGACTCTACATTTACTGTGTTGTTGTATGGGTTATTGCACAAATACTTTACACATTGCCTTCTATGTTAAGCCTGCCTCCTCTGTGCCAAGCTACCAGAGGGTGAGCACCAGGTTCAATCCCCCATCCAAAACTCAGAATGAAGAGAGCTCAGGCTAGCCCAAGTGGCGGCCGGGAGGAGCCCGAAACAAGATTGGAGGCCCGCGCAAGCGGTGAACGGAGGGAGCATAAGACCAGGAAGAGCTTTGGGCACAGATGTAGCATATCGGGCATCGCAGTAAGAGCTAAACGAAACAAGAAAAAGACCGCTGGGCTAGTGGAGACAAATAGCGACCAGTTCAGCAACGCACTAATAAGCGTCGGGATGAACAACATCCAGACGCACAATTGGGCCGAAGAACTCTCTAAAAAAACAAAGATGATCCTCGGGCCCACACACTGGCCACACAAAGTGATGTTTTGCCCTCAGTTTACGTCACAAGGAAGGAAAGGCACTCTCAACAGGGGAGATATCTGAAATTGCTTCAACACATCCCCTCTCTGGCACACACAACGAGTAAAGACTTCCTCAGTAAACACTTTGAGGAGAATAAGCAGTGGACCACCACGGAAAACAAGATAACAATATGGAAGACAACTACCCACACTCATTTTGTCCTGCAGGAAAAGAACAGCTTTGAAAAATAGGGCATTATGGTCCAGGAGCCTGGCGACGAAAAATACCCGCACTTGCTCGATATCCAAGAGGGTGATCGCCCTGAACGACAAAGAAATGGCACAACCACACAAAGCTTGCTACAAGGGACCCATCTTCCACAATTTCATCATAGGATACAGTGAAAAAGAGGGGCAAAGTGAGAGAAAAGTATCTGAAGGTAACAGAGCAGACAAAGGCTGGCACAGGACCCAGATCCGTAAGGCCATTACAACGCAGGGCAGATACAATAACTACTCCTAGACCAATGACACAAAAAAGGGTAAAACAGCAATCACACTAAGAAACAACAATGAAGGACCCCCAAAGAGAGCACAAAAAACGAGCCTGAAGCTCATAACATGGAATGTGGCATGAATCGCAAGCACATTAAACAGCAAATCGGCAATGGAAAAGATGCAAGTAGGGTGATATTCTCTGTTTACAGGAAACTTGGGTAACCATTGAAGTACACTTACAAGGCTTTGCAAGCATACATATACCAGCTACAATATTACACTCCCACGGCAGGCCCTCTGGCGGCCTTGCAATACATGCAAAACACGCAATAGAAGTCTCCATTAAAGAGATCCGGAAACCACTGGATATGCTACAGTGTACTGTGATAAATGGGCTATTTGATGGCAAATCCAGAAAGGAACTTTTAATTATCAACGTATATCTCAACAGCAATGGCATCTCGAAGCTGTAGACAACAAAATAGATTATTGCCATTTTAGAGGAAGTGCTTTGTGAACACGCCCCTTGGAAAGGATCATCACAGGGGATTTTAACCTTCACCGTCTGAGCCCGGATAACGAAAATGGAATGCCCGCAGAAAGAGCATTTAACAACTTCCTAAGCACTTTTGAACTAATTTCAGCTCAGGCCTGGACAGAGCAACAGAGTCCTAAGGAATGAAATTTCATCACCTTCAATAATCAAACAATAACTGATTACACCTTCATTAGAAAAAGCATGAGGCACCAGATCTTAGGCTTCGAGACATACCAACATGAAGCAAGTGACCACGCAATGCTCATTACAGAATTCAATCTTCAGAATGAACATGGAGAAGAAATGGAGCTCATAAGCCACACACCAGGAGTGGAGGAGTATAAATTACTAAAGAGTATCAGATGGAACCAATTTACTGCAGCAAAGTGGGAGACTTGGAATCAGGGATCAAGATGCACAGGAAACAGTGTGTCACCCACTCCATCTATCCAGAATTGGTCCACCTGGATAGAACAGCTGCGTGCCGTCTTGTTAAGTGGGGCCAGGAAGACAGCACACAAGATGGCGGGGAATCCAGAACAAAAATGGAAATACAACAGAAGCCTGAGGGATAGTACCCTCAACTCTCAGACACGTTAAACGGGAATTAAAAAAAAAAAAAAACAGGACCTCGGTGGCAGAGTGCGCTCACAATGAAGCCCATCGGTACCATAAACACTTAATATGGAAACAAAAATGACTGATGATTGAGAGACAATGGATTAAAGTATTTGATCTGTGAAAAAACTAAAACAGAAGCAATTTTGGGAATACATAGCTACGATGGAAAATGAAAAAATTGACAGGCGAAACTCAGTGATTGTGGAAGCCTGGTTGGCACATACGGCAGAAATCTACACAATGAAATCTGGGCGTCAAAGCAGTAGGAAGACCCCATGGTCAGAAGGCCCGGCCACGGATGAAGAGGCCCTGTCACATGGGGGCTGTACAGCACAGGAAGCCAAAGCGATCACAAAGGTCATAAAAAGGATAAGAAGGGATGGGGCTCCAGGCCCCAATGGATTACCGGGCGGTCTGTTCAAACAGGACATCAAAGCCTGGGCGGAGATCCTATCCACTCTGTACACATAATGCAGATCCTTGGAGGACACCAGACTCCTGGCGAGGCTCTATATTGCAACCATTTTACAAGAAGGGTGAATAAACAGACCCAAAAAACTACAGGCTCATTGCCTTGATGGATATCGAAGACAAAGCGCATGCCAGCACCTTGTTAAAGGAGCCAACTGCCTGGATCAAGGACAATGGAATTTTACCTTTCTACCAAACTGGATTCCGAAAAGGCTGCTCGACGATAGACAACATAATGGCACTATCTTTTCTGGCACAGCAGGTAAATTCCAGAAACAATCTGCCAGTATTTGCATGCTTTGTTGACTATTCAGCAGCTTTCGACGGAGTAAATCGACATAAGCTATGGAACAAACTGAACAGCTGGAAGATTCCAGGTAACCTCCTGAAGGCAATCATGTCATTGTACAGCAACACCTGGGTGAGAATCAAACTGGCAGGGGACACAGTTATATATAAACTGCTCACAGACCGAGGGGTAAAACAGGGCTGCGTCCTTGCACAAACTCTTTTCAATTTGTACATGGCCGATCTGGGGAAAGCCCTACAAGGTGCAACCTTGCTAACCCCGAAAATTGGACAGCAATGATTATATGTGCTTCAGTACGCTGGCGACCTGGTGATCTTCGATCACACCAGAGTTGGGTTGCAAAGAGGTTTGAATGCACTGAACGTCTTCAATGAGGCAAATTAACTTGTGGCGAACCCCAGTAAAACCAAAGTCATGGTCTTTGGACAACACCCAAAAAAAGTTCTCTTAAAGTGGAGGTTGGGCAGTAAGAATATAGTGACAGAAAGAGCATACCACTACCTAGGAGCGTGGCTAAGCGATAAAGGAAAGGCAACCATGCACCAGTCAAAGCCAAAAGCCAAAATACAAGCCACTATCTACGCACTGTCCAAAGACATGGTATACTACAAAGCCCAACCACGGTACCAATAAGGAAAGTGACAAAATCTAAACTGCTTGCAGTAGCTGGGTACGCATCGCAAGCATTCCCCTGGAAGATGGAAAAGATCATGGAAAAAGCTCAGCGCCAGTGCTACAAAAGGCTTTTTGGACTCCCTAAATAGACACAAAATGGTCTGATCCGACTTGAGTTTGGCCTGGTGCAACAAAAATACGAATGTAGGAGCACCCTGATAAAATACTGGTTCAAGACACTAAAAGCCCAGAAGGGATCCCTAAAGGTGCTGAAAAAGATATTTGAATGGGATCAAACCCATGGCAGAAGTATTGTCTTGATGATGTGGTAAAGTTGGATCTTTCTACAGAGAGTTGGCCCCAAGAGGAAGTAAATTATGCAGCAATCAAGAATGCATTAAACAACCAAATTCTCCAGTTATCAAGGAAGGAAGGACGACACAGCCAGATTCAAGGATAGCAGCGTGTTGTCGGGCCTAATGAAATCCTATGAGACAAATAACATTCAGCCATACATGAATAGTGCCTTAGGAAAGAAATTCCTGAAAGAGATCCAATGGGCCCATATAGTGTTGTTCCCAATAAAGGAATTGAACCCCGGCTAGAAATCCCTGCTGAAGTTTGACAGATGGAGGATGTGCAACCACAGAGTGGAATCAATGGAACATCTAATATGTAGCTGCCCGCCTTATTCCAAAACTGCTGCAAGTTGCTAAAACCAATGTTTATAGGTATGGGGTCATAACATGCGCTGACGCAGTTGCCTTGGTCTTGTCCTGCACAGTCCCTTCAGATCAGGCTAAATTTGGCAAATTCATGAGTATTGCTCAAAGGGACCTAAATGAAACAAAACCAGATGCAAACTGCGCTGCTGATACTGATTAAATCCAGACCACGACACGTGGGACATGCACGGCAAAGCCTAGTCAGTGAAAGGAATGGAGGCTGCAGAACATAACTGGCAACAGCATGCAGGAAAACAACACAATCCAGGAATATTGCTGTCACAGTGGGGTTTGAACTTTAGACTTTTCCCTCAGAAGCTGGACGTAGCATGTTGACTTTTTGCACACAGTCATTGCTTTCAAGAGGTGAGCGGTCAACTTTAAGTTGTAATTTTAAGTCATGTACTTTTGCACAAAGTTACTGTTTACAAAGGAGCAAGGCCTGTTTTTTTAGCAGACATTTTTCAATATTGAGGTGCAATGTGCAATGATTTTAAGTAATTATGTAATAAAAATTTTCATTCACAGGATAATTTGGGATTGTGCAGTTACTTAACCTGACTAGGACTGTGGTCCCTACTTGAACACGGTGCATACCTCTGCTAACTACAGACCCAATTTCTAACAGGAACTATTTAAGATGAATTGTACAAATGTCATCCTAAACAGCGAGCTCCATGGAGAAGAGAGAACACGCTTCATGAATGCAACATAACAAAGAACAGACTAAGGCTAAGAACCGGGTACAACCCTAGTTTACATGACATGCTATGACAACTGCACCATGGGAATGTATTTAATTTTAACATTCTGTAAGACATGCAAAAATCACACGTCACTTCCTCATTATATAATCTAGTGGTGCACTCACAAGACACCTGTTAAACGAAACACTATCAGTATTCTACTGGGTGCAAAGTAGATTCCCAGGCAAAATGACAAGTGCCACTTAATGTAAAATGTTTGTAGCTTTTAAGATCCTTTCTCCCGAGTATATGGTCTTTAAATTCACAGACATTATAGCAGGGGTCTCCAACCCTTCCTGTAACAAGAACTACTCCTGTTCAATAAATATTATCCTAAGCTACAGTTATGACTGTTGTAAAGTGAGCATGTCGGACAAGATCACCTCAGTACCACAGACAGGGTTGCCATCAATAATGTAAAAAAGGTTTTTATCAATTTCTATTGAATCTACATGGGCAATATATAACAGCCATAGCTATATTACCAAGATAAAAATATGAGTAATAAGACTTCCTCATACTACTCGATTTAGTACTCAACTACCGGCTTTAAATATATTTCACAAATTGCAGCATTTTTCTCCAAACATCAGTTTATGAGTTCTGAAAATACAAAAATGTTCATCTCAAATACATGCTTTTCAGTTTTCAAGCAAAAGCTTCTTATTTAGCAGACTGAGCTGCACACAGGAGCTACTAACTGGTAGCTAGATAGCTACAGTAGGTAACGAGTTACTCCTTGAAAAAGCCTGCATTAGAGAAAACAGATATTGGCGGAAAGATGTCTGCATAGTGCTCTGCTGGGAGTCAGTGCGGGACAGCAGCCATCTATCTGTCTGCTTGTCATCGCAGATTCACATTGCTAAGTAGGTTTAAAGTGGTATTTATTGCATTAAAGTGTTCAAAACAACCTGTGACATATAACAGATTTCACTTTGTTTTTGCCGGGTAAGTAAGAAAACATAGAACAAAGTAATGTTGTCTCCAACGTAGCCTCGGCTACCGAATTTGAAACGGGAACAAATACTTTTTCTCCGATCTTTTTGGTGAAACGTGTTTTTTGGAGAAAAAAAACTGCATATCGGATAAGAATCACACTGTGTAATGCAATATTTTTTTTTTAAATTACGGCTTTGGTACAAGGTATCAAATCTACCATCAGACCCCTAAAGACAGATTTCTCCAAAGCTTGCTTACATGTACCAGATCACACCAGGAAGTTGATCGGGGGAACCCCCAAGAAGGAATTAGTCTGATGGAACAAAGAAATGGTTGGCGAGAGGCATATTCAATAAAAACAAGCACTGTCAAATCCAATAGGTCTCGCCTATTGAAGAGCTATTGGCTTTGCCAATGTGTTTTAGCCAGGTTGTTCACCAGCGTTACTTTTTAGCCATGTTGTACACCAGTGTTACTGCTGTTCAGCACGGTTAAAAGTTAGTGGGGTAAAGAAGAGTGGCACGGCGTTGAGTGTCGTCAAGTGGAGTAGAGTGGAGCGTTATGGAGTGGCGTGGTGTAGAGTAGAGACGAGTGTCATGGAGTGTCGTGGATGAGTAGAGTGGAAGGGCGCAGAATGGAGCAGAGTTAGGTGGACTAGTGTGTCGTAGAGTAGCATAGAGTGTTGTAGAGTGGCATAGAATGGCGTGGAGTAGAGTGGCGTAGAGTGGAGTAGCTTATCGTAGAGTGGCATAGAGTGGAGTAGTGTAGGAGAGTGGAATGGCATATGGTGGAGTAGAGTGTTGTAGAGTCAAGAGGCATAGAGTGGAGTAGTGTGTCGTAGAATAGAGTGGAATAAAGTGGCATGGAGTGACAGAGGGATCTGCGTAGATCATCGTAGAGTGAAGTAGTTTTGTAGAGTGGCATAGAGTAGATTTGCGTAGAGTGCATTGATTTTGAGTAAAGTGGTGTAGAAAGCCTTGGTGTAGAGCGCAGTAATGTAGAGTAGATTCTTTCAGAGAAGACTAAAGTGATGTAGAGTGGAGTAGTTCAGGGTAGAGTGCAGTGGTGCAGAATAGATTAGAATGGTGTGGAGTGATGCAGAGTAGTGGTGAAGAGAGCATTGATGTAGCGTGCAGTGGAGTAGAGTGCAGTGGAGTAGAGTGGAGCAGAGTAGAGTACAGTGATGAAGAATACAGTGACGAAGAGTACAGTGGTGCAGATTAGAGTTAAGTGCCATAGAGTGCAGTGACAGAGCATAATGGTGTAGAGTAGCATAACGTTCAGTGGCGTAGCGGCGCAGAGTAGAGTGGCTTAGTGTGCAGTCGGGTAGAGTGTTACAGAGTATGGTACAGTAACGTAGAGTGCAGTGGTGCGGAGTAGTTGGCGTAGAGTGCATTGGTTTTGAGTTAAGTGCTGTTTACTGCATTGGTGTAGAGTGCAGTGGTTTAGAGTAGGGCAGCACAGAGGGTAGTGGCGTAGAGTGGTGCAGAGTAGAGTGGCGGAATTTAGTAGCAGAGAGTGCAGTGTTGTAGAGTGCAGTGGAGTAGAGTGGTACAGAGGAGCCTGAGGGATGCGGAATTCCTATTGTTTGGGGTCAAGGGCAACAAGTTTTCATGTGTATTTTGTCCTTGGGACAAGTAGGCCCAACCCCCTACAGCACAAACCCTTTGGCTGCCAGTTTACAGTTATCACATTATGGATCAGGGAAAGGCATATCCTCCAGTTAAGGTAATATTTGAGTCCATGTGTTAATGCTGTTCAAACTTCTATTTATGGTTCATTAATGCAAAGTCTTTATTATTAGTGTGAGCGCTCTAAGTAAATGTTGTAAGCTCAGACTGCACTACTGACAGTGGTTCCAGTATGAAAATGTGTACACACGTTTTCAATATTTAGCCATATGAGGCTATGTATAATGCTCCCAGAATGCTCTCTGATTAGATGCAAACATTGGCAGAAGCTTGAAAGCAAGATTGACGATTCTTTGCTTTCAAAATAAAATGTTCACAAAAAAATGCAAAACCATTTCACTAAACTACTGTAAAATATTAAATACCATTTCTTTGCAGCATCATTTAGTAAAATGTGTTGATGTATGCTAGTATTTCCCAAAAATATTCATAATGGAAAATCAGTATACCAGTTTTAATAAGATTATGGGAAACAAAAATAAACAAGCATTGGCAAAGCCAGTAGACCTGAAATTGTTGGTCAGCCTTTTGGTTTTGTCAATGCGTGACATATTTTTACATGGTTTTTGTAAAAGCTTACTGGTGTTGGAGCTGCCGGGCCCTCGCCATTATAACAAACATTGGCAAAAGCAAAAAAAAATTTGGTCTAAAAAAGCACACATTGCCACAGTAGTTCCTGGCACTGACTGTGTGTCGATATGCTCCTTGTGAAAGAACAGAATGCGCGGTCACTCACAGTGAAGCTAGCCGATAGATAGAGAGAGACAGAATCTTAATAAACACAAAAGGTCATAATTAACGCCAGACCTAATTAGGGGCCCAATTATTAAATAAAGTCTCATAAGTGCACCCATGTCCTCGCATTAAGTGCAAATATACAGCTTTCATAAATTCACAAGACTTTACAAAAGTAGGCCTAGAAATAGTACTCCTAGAAAATATTTGTTAACTGCATTTTAGCATGAGCAAATATGCAGGTGTAGATTTGCTCATGTGAAAATCTGAGTGTTTGCAAGTTTCAGAGTAGAGTGCAGTGGCGCAGAGTGCAATGGTTTTGAGTAAAATGCGGTTTACTGCATTGGTGTAGAGTACAGTGGTTTAGAGCAGAGTAGCATAGAGGGTAGTGGCGTAGAGTGGTGCAGAGTAGAGTGGCAGAGTTCAGTAGCAGAGACTGCAGTGTTGCACAGCAGACTGTCGTAGAGTGCAGTGGAGTAGAGTGGTACAGAGGAACATTCAGACAGTAATGGCATTGAGTATAGTGGTGCAGAGTGACGTAGACACAAGTGACAGAGTACAATGGCTTAGACTACAGCTGTGTAAAGTGTTGTACCGCATAGTGGCGTCGAGTGCGGTGGCACAGAGTAGAGTGCAGTGACGCAGCGTACAGTGATGCAGAGTACAGTGCAGTGACGCAGAGTAAAGTGCAGTGACGCAGAGTAAAGTGCAGTGAAGCAGTGCAATGGCACTGAATGCAGTTGCGCAGAGTAGATTCTTTCAGAGTGGAGTGATGCAAGGTAGAGTACAGTGGCGTAGAGTGGACTGGCACAGAGTGCATTGACGTAGAGTGGGGTGGTACAGAGTAGAGTGCACTGGCTCAGAGTGGTGTGGCAGAGTGCAGTGTTGCAGAGTAGAGTGGCAGAGAGTACTTTGGCAAAGAGTGCAGTGGTGCAAGTAGTGTGAGATAGAGTGCATTGGCAGAGAGTAGAGTGGTGTAGAGAGGCGTAGAGTGGAGTGGTGCGGTGCAGATTAGAGTGTGGAGTGGCGTGGTGGAGAGGCGTAGAGTGGAATACGCATGGTGTAGTAAAACACTGCCATTACAGACAACACATCTTCACTTGAAATGACCATTACATTTGCACAGAAATACAGTTTTAGAGGTAAAAGTATACAGCGCACAAACGATAATGTGTGAAAATGTAATCACCTAGTGTATTGATTTATTTTGATCGTATTAAAATATTTGTTTCCCCACACTTCACAATTACCAAAAAATGTGCTTCATTTGTGCTTTTCTAATTCAGATATAGTCTGAAATATCTGCACAGTTCCTTAACAGACTTTTAAATTATATTGTGTGCTAACATCGTACAGCCTTCCACAAGCACTCCCTCAGGAGCCTGCATGATTCTCACATAAGTCCTCTCACTTTGAAGTCCAAGGAAGAAAAGTTAACAACAAGCTCCCTGCAATAAAGAGCCTGACATCTGACCTCTGAATTTGAATGCACAGCAAATGTGACAAGCTAAGAACAAGATTTAAAGGCCTGTTTACAGAATTCCAGTACTGGTGGAAGAATACAGCAAATAGGGTTTGGGCAAGGGAAGCACTGAACTCAAGCTGGACAGCCTAAAACAAACAGAGCCAGCAAATAGAAAGCAAGCAAATGTGAGTTACAAACAACTAAGCCAATGGTAAACAACGGGCGGAATGCACTCCCAGGGAAGCTTCCAGAATGTACCCAAGAGGTCTACAGCAAACCAGACAGCTGCGCTGTCTTCTGGGCTTCAACCTAATTGGGCTATTCGCATGAATTGTCAGAAAAACCAGTGGAACAAAAAATAATTATTTAGAGAGGTTTTATATATAACTGCTGTTAAATGGTGTAAAAACATGTCTGCAGTTCGAGCATAAAAGTGATCAGAGGGTAAAGGCAAGACTACTGAAAATGACACACGTACCTGGCTAGCAAAAGAAACACTACCTCCTGTACATTCCCTTTCGTTCTTCTAGTTAAATTTGCTACCCAGCCCGAGCGCACACTGCAGGTCCAAAAGGCAAAAAATATTTTGCGTTTTTTTTAGAGCCCATTTATGGAACAGGCTCAACTTCATCATCAAGGGGAGGAGAACCATTAGACCCTCATAAATAAACTGGTATCACACCTCTGAAGCCTCCAATCATCACAGGTCTTTTCATTCATTTCTTATGTCATTTTAACATCGAATGATCAAAATATTCGTTTTCTTGATCACTTCTTCTCGAGTCGAATCAGAATAAAACTGGTTATTTAGGTTCAGAAAGGGCTAAAGGGGTAGTAAACAATTTCTATAGTGGCATTCCCCCATGTGGGGTGCTAAAGCGCTTACCCACATGATAGCAAGCTACACTGCGTACTGGGTGAGGGATGGGAGGGTGTTTTTGTTTTGAGCTTATCTAGGAGGACATTTTCAAGTTGTGTTTATGACCGCCGAGGTGCAGTTATCAAGCTATGGGATGCAGCACCTTTTGGTGTGATGGGTGATTGCATGCGAGAGATATACGTACAAATTATAATTGTAATAACAACTAAAACATTTTGACATTTACATGGCACCAGGCTGGCCATAGGGGCATAGGAATGCTCAGCATGTGTAAACGCTCGTCATAGAAGGCCTAGTAATCCATATGGGGCAAGTGCCAGGCAGATATGGTGGTCAATAAGTGAAAGGATGCCAAAAAAAAAAAAATCAATCACATGAGCAGTAGCTATGCACTTTTTATTTACAAAAACAGGCAAAGATACTGCCCACTGCTGAACAAATACAACTCATGAATGAGGAAAGGCAATGAAAGCGCAACCAAGGCTGCCAACATAAGCAGAAACTATGTATCAGTGTGGGGTTTTTAGTATTGACAGGAATAATGGCGCTCAAGCTAATTCGCGCTGAGTTTATGTTATACTAGGAGTGTGAACGGTGCAAACCAGGTCAGGGGATATGCCCTAAAACCCCCGTGATGGTATGGATAGAAATCCACACAAATGAAGTAGGTACAGTCCCGGGCACACGTAACGAGGATATAATATCAGGAGAAATGTCTCATACTGCAGAAATGTAGAGGGTCTACACCAGAATGATAATCATAGGTGTTTAATATAGTAACAGAGCATAAGCAACCAGCCAAAACAAAAGCAACCAGCCGACACGTGTTTCGTCACAAAGGGTAGTAACCCGTGACTCTTCAGGGCTGAAAGGCGGTGCCAACAAGGTGGATTCAAGTGACCGTTCAAGAATCCAAAACGGCAGTGAAGAGCAGTGCGAACCACGGTAGGTGGACTACTGCCAAATGTAAGGAAAGGAAGACGGATATCGCCGGGCGGCGGATAAGCCAATGAGGACTATTGACCTTCAGAAAAGTCGATGCAGTCTGTGGCGACGAAATTGACCAAGTGCTAAGTAGCACAGGGGGGAATATAGAATTAGGCGTGCCAGGTCAGTAGTCCAGGACGACAACGGCGGATGCGCCGGAGTACAGGAAACTGGGAGAAGTGTTGTTCAGGAAGGAAAATGGTTCCGGAAGATGGAACTACACAATCTTTAAAAAGCCCAGGTTCACCTACTTCTGCTAGGTCAGTTGAGAGAGAACAGCATTCGTATTATTGCGATGAGCCACAGGTAAGAGAAAGCTTAACCATGCAGTGCTACAGTGCGTCACCTTGTTCCAACACCACCACTGGGAAGGACAATTGCTTGCCCTGCGAAGGTGAGCTCAACGTTGATCAAGGCCTGCCTTTCTTGGACAACAGTTTGTGAAAAGGAGCAATTGTTTCACGACTATTACCACTTTCTTACTCCAAGTCACGGTTGGCTTTAGAGCATTTGCTGTCCTTTTTAAACATGAGCTCTTCTCAAACCAACAGAGTAAGTTTACAAATGAAAAATCTGTGAATTACATGGTTTGAGGAAAAAACAAATAAGCGCTATTATATTAAAAAAGTAGCGACAAGTGAGTTACGGATGTATACAACAGAAAGGCCGCTTGCCTTCCCAAATTTCATTAGATTTATCATTCCAGTCCTTGGTTTTGCAGCCCTTCATCCCCAAACTGCCCAAGAGACTCATATATTCATTGAGCAAAGAAGAACGAGCACTCATCAGTTGCAGTTAAGAAAAAGAACGTATTTTGGAACTTAACATTTTAGATTAAGGAAAGTAACGCCAATGTAATCATTACCACATTATGACTCTATTAGGTCAGACACAGGGCATCTCGACCATACTGTGGGGTTCCACTTCAAAAGACACAATATCCCAGAAATGTTTGGCATGGAAACTCCTGTGTCCCTTCTTGAGGGAATTCTTTCATGTCTGCACATGGAGGAGAGCGTGTAGCGGATTTGCTGCTCTCTTGCTAGCAGCTACAGAAAATCTGGAAGCAGGAGCTGCCTTGGGGCCTGAATCCCGGCTTGACATTCGAACAAATGATGTAGTCAATTCACTCTATGTCCCTGAGCCTCCTTTCCCACAGGCGCCACACATGTAGATCACCCAGGGCTGATTCAATTCACGCTGATCCTATGTACATGAAACTTTATTCAGTCCGATGCTTTCACAATTGTACCTTTTGTTAGCTCCATTAAAAGTTAATGCAAAGCTTCAAGGATTGATTTTAAATTTGCTAGCAAGAAGGAAGCTTTAAAGCCTGAGAAGATTTCATTTCCCAAAACAGGACATTCATGTGTATAATTGTAGAAAAAAATGTCTAGTGATAACAGGGCCAGATTCACGCCTGTTTGTCAGCGCCTCTTCATCTATCCAGCAGGGTCATACGTTTCACTTCGTATTGAATTACAAATAGAGGGGACAAATGTATATCCAATGCAATTAAACAGAAATTGGATACGCGCAGTAATGGCTGTTTCTGTTCGCCAAGCAAAAATAACATGAGTGGAATAAGAAAAAAGCTCCCAAATTCAACACAAAGGCAGAAACAAAGCACCGGGCTAGATTCTGAGAAACAAAGCAATATAAATGCTCCAAACATCAAAGGAAATATTTAAATACCTCTGAAGTGAATTACAGAAAGTCTCTGCTCTCTTAACTAGTCTAAGGACCGGTGGGGATGGGCCGAGAGATGAGAGCGACAGAGGGAAAGAAAACAATCCCTCTTTCACCTTTCATGCACACCATACGAAGATTAAGAACACAGAAACAGCAACCAGAAAGAGGTTAAGAGGACCAAACCCCTGATCTCAAGGTCTCCATCTAATGGCTGAAAGAGAAAGAACACAAAATAACAATGCTGTGCGCTCACCCGAAGCCCAATAGAAGAAAATATTAAAGTATTGGATAGAAAAGGTTGGCCAATGACAGACACCCAACGCTGGCAAGTACATGAGCCCTTAGCAGTCAAAAGACATTAAGGCACCGAGACTGTGGTCAAAATGCAAGATGCTCTGGGAATGCAGAATAGCCATACGCCTAAAGGACAACATACAAAAGAGGATGAAACACTGTGTGACATTCACCTCTGTGTTTTTGATATTTTAGTTACAATATAACTCGTGTCCCTTTGGAAGGACTTCGTGACGGTTATCCAAAATGAAGAACAGCTGAGGTGATTGACACAAATTCTGATGTCCTCCCCCATCAGAATATGAAATGAAATGAAATGAAATTTGTACTTGTAAAGCGCACCCATACCCCCAAAGGGGTGTCCAGGCGCTGTACGCATACCGCTGTGGAACCCTTCCTGGCTTTTCCCTGTGAAATGTCCACTCCTGGGCACCCCCAGGGTGAAGCCAGGCATCCCAGCGCTGTTGGGGCCGTTGTGGAGATTAAGCAAGCTATTGCCCAGAGTTGCAGAGTGGGACCCATGATTAGAATAGGCACCGAGGCGAGAATTATCAGGTCCGAGGAAATTGAGCCCAAGACCCGCCGAGGCGGGAATTGAACCCTGGTCCCGGGCCAGATCTCTGCATCAGGGTCTGCCGCTCTAACCATTGAGCCACACTTCTCCACCTGACCTGTCCCCATCATTAGAAATCCTGTTTTACCCTGCCTGATTTATTTATCGATTTATTTCTTGTTTTCTGTTCCTCGCACAAACATACCCAAAAGGTTGCTCAGAGTAGAACACATGAAACAACTAGAACAATAGGAAGCCCCCTCACCCAATTCACTTTCTTCCTGCAGACGGGGGAAAAGCCACCAAGTTCCACCAAGTGACACAAAACCTTACAAAGCACCTTCTAGGATGACTGTAAACAACAGAAACCACTTCATGTACTCCCTGTACCTCCTCTGTTACCTGTAAATGGAACTGAATTAATAGGTCAACCACCTGATTTTCCAAGGTGGCAACTCCAGTGACTGAGCACTTTGCAAACTTGGAGAAATACTGGTCCCAATCATCCACCCTTTAGTTCTCTTTTGAATTCTGAAAAAGTGCTGCGCAATTTTATGGAGTAAAGCATGCACATTTTTCAGGACCCTCAGTTGCCAGGAACCTTGAGACCAGGAGTAGGCCTAGACTTGCAGATGCATTTCAGCAGCTGCAACCCAGGTGGAAGTGAAAGAGGTGGCCTGCCATGGGCAACACAGACCGATCCACCCGGCTCTGTGAATCGAACCTGGGGCCCAGCTTACGGAGATCTGCTCATGGAGTAGGGGAGTCCAAGACCAGAGGACTGTATGACCCAGAAGCAAAAAAAACAATTGTGACAGAGGCCTGTGCTGGCGCACCCTGTTGAACACACCAGCTTATGTGTACACTGTCACGTCCCGCCCTTGGCTCTGTCTGCTCTCATACCTTTTTCATTCTGGCATTTGATGTGACATGAAGTATGGCTTTTTTTATGTATGTTACAATGTTACATACAACACTGGCCTTAGTGCATGGCAATATATTCACTTTTTGTGCAACGCAGTATATAATGAGAGCATAAGGTCAAGAAAAAAGGGCTGGCTTATTTTTCTAACAAGACACATTCACATAGTGCAACTAATATAATGTGTGCTTGACTGTCTTTTTTCCTGAGGCTCAGGTGAACAGGCTAGAGATGGGGACATTTCCCTTTCTCTCAAGCTCTTTAATGAACACGGCCACAGAAAAGTGACTACAGGGAGAGATTACCTTGCAAGTTCTGTCCTGAAGGACAAAGAAGAAATAGTAGTAGTAAGTTTCTATGTACTTTCTATCATGTGAACAAAGGAATTGTTCACGGTCCTTTGCAGCAAAGCAGGAGCTGAGCATGAAGTGACCACTCCCTGATCCATAGAGCAAATATATATTTATATATCTCCAAAACCAGAAACGATGGGAAAGCAGGAAAAGACGGCGACACCACACCGGCATGGGAACACGTCTCCGAGGACAGAAGAAGCCATAATGGAGGAAAAAACATCACAGCTCACTGTAATGAACCTCTCTAAAAGGGCACTCACTGAAATGGAGGGGGAGGTTCTAAGACTGGGGCTGTCCTTCTGTCCGTACATGCCGCCAGATTATGCACAATTAGGAGTAGATTTACATAAATTTGCTCGCAAATTGAAGCTTTACAAAGTTAATGCCCTGAAAACCCAAAGAAGACCTGCATAGACATTGGCCTGCCAAGTAAGACAAAGAAGAAATTTATTTTGGTGACATTGAGACCCTTCATACTTTGTATGATTTAGGCGATTCTGGGGAAGAAACTATGCTTGGGGAATTATGTGAACCGTTTGATCCCACTTTTTTAACTGATTTGCCCTGCTCATATGGTATTGATACAGGGGCTAGCAGTGAGACATCTTTTAAATAACCATCTAAATATGTCCCACAAACACCATAAGATAACATCGATGTATTCTGTGAGGTGGTCGCAAAGGACATCTTGAAACTTTGTGATGAGGTTCCACATACACGTAACCTTAGCAAACACCAATGGGAAGCCATAACTACATTACGTAAAGATGAAAACTTGGTGATAAAACCCTCTGATAAGGGAGGTAATTTGGTTTTAATGAATAGGAAGGACTACGTAAAAGAAGCACAAAGACAGCTAGGCAAAATGGCATGCTATGTTAAGGTGGACAGGTCATATTTCAGGAACCTACAAATGATGTATGTAGAGCTATTGCAGGGGTGGTACAACAACCAGCTTCTGAACTGGGACAAGTTACAATTTGTAAAAAATGATTCACCCACTATCCCTGCCTGATATTTGCTAGCTAAAGTCCACAAAAGTCTTAACAACCCCTAAGGACGCCCCATTGTTTCTTCTAAAAATAGTCTTTTTAAAAATACGTCTGGTTGACCATTTTTTGTTTCCATTTGTAACCAGTCTGAATTCCAATGTGAGGGATACTAAAGTTTGTATCCAGAAAGTACAGGCTCTCCATTGGGAGAAAACATGTTGGATGGTATGTTTGGACGTAGAGAGTCTCTACAAGAGCATTAAACACACTAATGGTCTCAATGCCTGCAAGTATTTCCTACGGGTCAGAAGCGTCAACTGTCTACAGCACTTACACATGGTTTTGAGAATGATTGAGATGTTATCTTAAAAAACAAATGCGTTTGAAGAAGATTTGTTTAAACAGATATAGGGGACTGCGATGGGCACCCATTTCGCTCCCAGCTACGCTACTTTGACGGTAGGCTTGTGGGAATAGCAGGTGCTCTGGGGAGGCGATCTGGCATTGGACTGAGAAAATCAGCATTTGGCTGAGCTACATCAACGGTGTATTTTTTGTATGGGATGGCGCGGTGCCTGACCTTAAAATGGCATCTGCTCCAGTGACTGCAGCCTCGAGACAAGACCTCCGGCCAGGGTCCCCATGCTGTTCATTTAAAGTACTTTACCCACGTGCTGGGCCTCTAAACCTGGGGGAACACTAAAGCAGGCACAGTCTGGGCAGTGGTGAGCTCTGCCTGTCTCACGCACCGAACAGTGAAATCCCTGGCGCAATCCTCCAGATCAGGTCTGCGGTGCCCTCACGGTGGGGTCCCACAAAGCCCACAGCCATTTCTGCCATAGGAGGGGCCCAGGCTGAAGTCGCGCCTTGATCCTTTTGCCACCAAAAAACGCACAGTCCGCAAAAGTCTCCTGCTCCTTCACCCCAGCGATCACTGGGGCAGTCAAAGAGGGGACGGCCCAGTCCGTTGGAAGCATGGCACTCACGAGGGAAGACCTGCTGATCTCGCTGAGAGAGCTTAAGAAGGAGCTGCGTGATGACATATTTGATTGGATCCAAAGATGGCTAGGGATTGCCTTTTGGCTCTTATCCCCTGGAATCTACCCCCTCCTCAGAATTTTTTACTCACCTGGGGTTACTTGGAGTGCGGTCCTTCGACTCTCTAACTCCCGCGATTCAGTTTCGAAATCTTCTGATGAACCGTCAATAGTGTGCCGACCGCGGAGCCCGAGCAACATGGCCGATGCCCGGTGGTGCTACCAGATAGCTATAGAGGAGATTGGCTCTGGTTTACCCCCTCGGCCGTCACCTACCCAGCCGGACATTGGGCACAGTTTTACTCGTTTCTCCGTTGTGTCTCCTTCCTCCTCCGCCTTCCTGGCGAATCTCCGAAGATCTGCCGACAGCGGAGCCAATTTCAGCCGATGCTCGGTGGAGTTACTGCACGACCCGATTCTGCGTTCTTTTCCCCCTCTACCTTCTTTGCCCCATAGGACGTGTGTCTTTGTTATGCTATGCTCTAGTTACTCATGTTACTGTGTCACACTGTTTATTATGTTGTTCTTGTTATGCTATGCTTTTTGTTACCAAGCTCCTGTAACTGATGTAATTTTGTAACTTGTAACTCGCTGATCCTCATGTAAAGCGCTCTGATACCTCCGGGTCTAGCCAGCGCTATATAAAACTCTGCAAATAAATGTGAACGAGTTGAATGCCTTTGGACTTGCTTTGAATGAGAACAATATGAATTTGAGATTCACAATGCAGTTTAGCCAGAACACCATAGATTTCTTGGATATTAGACTGACAATTGTAGATGGAACCTTGAACACACAACTGTTTAGGAAAAAGACAGCCTGAAACTATTCTACATGCATCAAGCCGCCACCCATCCAGCTTTAGATGGAGTATCCCTTTCAGCGAATACCTCAGAGCAAAAGGAATTGCATTTCTGAACATACTTATCAGAGGGTGAAACAGGAGATGACGACCAGGCTGTTAGCCAGAGATTCCCCACGGAGAGCATTGAAACAAGCAAATACACGAGCGGATAGTATAGGCATTGTTTCGCCCTCCATCTGTTAAATGTCAAGCTGGGGAAGAACCCATCCGGTTCATCACTAAATACACTAACAAAGCAGGGAAACTGAAGAGAATTTTGAGAAACAGATGGGACATTCTAGCACAGGGCCATATCTTAAGTGAACAAATTGGGAATACCCCCACAGTCACTAATCAGATAAATGTGTCTTTAAAAAGACATATTGGTACACAGCCATTTAATGCCTAAAGCAATTAATTGGTTGAAACAAGGCAGGGGCTTTCGCAGCTGTGGCCAATGCAAAGCTTGCAAATATAGCACCAAAGTACAAGAAATCACTTTGCAAAGAATAAATAAGAAATGCCATATTCCTAAAGTGATTACATGCAAAACTGATTTTGTGGTGTATGCCATTCCATGTCCTTGTGACAAATGGTATATTGGCTCAATGACATTTCCAGTCAACACATGCATATTAGAGCACTGGAGAGCCATCACCCATAATGACCAGAGTTACAGCACAAACTTTAATGAGGTACATAACGGATAATTGACGACAGCCAAATTTTTTGGCATCGATTCGGTACCCAAACATTCGAGAGGTGAGAACAGAGTGACTCCATTAAGCAGACTTGAATCAAAACTAATCTTACAGGCTGGTTACATCACTCCGATGGGGATGAATGCCGAGGAATTGCACTCCCACTTATGAGATGGGCAACTGAGTAAGCCTCCTGTGATTGATACTTTTTGGTGGAATTCTTTATTTTTTCTGTATCTTGTTTTTGTGAAAATGTAGATGTGAAGTGATGTAGGAAAACACAGTGGTATGTGAAAATGTTCGACTCTCTTTAGGCTTTGACGTCTCATTTTACATTAGTTATTTTTTTACTTTTTGCTTCGAATCTGTCTAACCATTGTGAATGTTTGTTTTTCTACAGGGTGTGTGGGCATAAACCGAGGAAGATTTGAGAATAGCCACGATAAAGACAGTTAACTGAACTAGAGAGAAGGTACTAGGTAGACGTGGATCAATTTCTCCCTTTTGGTGAGGTCAGTGTAGTGAGAGGGATACTTTAGTTACTTATAATTTTGCGTAAAGAACTGACTTTATGGATACTTCGCAAATTTGGGCCATCTGATCTAATATTGCTGATTGATGAATTAAGGCAAAATATATGGCTACTTTTAGCCTTATAGGCCAATGTCTTATTTCCTTTTTTAACCTCTGAATGAGAAGATGGCTACATATGTAATATGGATACACCATGTCTTTCATGACTGAATTTGTTGAAAGATACATTAGAATATTTGCCTGCTGCAAGCCTTGAGAATGATTTACTATCATTTTTGGATTTGAATTTGATAAAGATAATAATTTCATACAAATTGTGCCACAACTACCAGGCTCACATGTACAGAATAATAGGCTACTTTTAGCCTTACAGAATAATGCCTCTTTTCTACTATTTGTTTGTTGAGACAGAGATCAGACCAATAGGCTACTTTCAGCCTTATGAATGTTGGTTTACGGCTGTATTAATTTGTGTAAAAAGAAATAATGGTCAATGTAAATTACGATGTGATCTACTAAGTTAGAGGGACCAGATTAATGGATGTAAATGTCTTATTTCCCTTGTAATGTATGTTTTCTAACAGACAGTCTTTCTAATATGCTTACTGTTGTCCCATCTTGTATCACAAGTTAAAAACACACCGAGATGGACCAGAGGTCATGTGATCATGTCATCGATTTGTTCGAAACGGGTTATTGTCTTTTTTCATCTTAAAAGTATTGTAGAGAAATATTGCTCCGGAGTGGCTCGTTCATCACGGCGAATAGGTGAGAATATAGATAGATAGATATTCTGCAAGTGTGTAATTAATTAAATAACATTCCGGATAAGACTGTTCGTTTTTGCGTAGGTCCTGTAACATTGTGCACACACGAAAATGGATTTTCCTCGTCTCTGAGACATAATAAGCCGAGCGAGACCAATAAGAGAACATATCTTGCTGTGTGAATTCATCTATGCCATGTACGAGTTGGGATTTCTCCATTTATGTCTCAATGAGGCATTATGGGACTTATAGTACTTCAAACTTACATGGCAGTTGATTGGTCCCAATATGTATGTTAATGTTTATTTGTTGCTCGCAGTGAGAGCTGACATTTGGGAAATCTCTCTGTGTGCTTATTGTAATTCATTTTGAAATATGACCTGCATATGATGAATGGACTGTAATTGGTTTCCCCCATCTTTTAAATCCGAAGGCTAGGATCTGAGTACAAGCATTTGATCTAGCTGTGAATGCAATCATCATTGAAGTCTCCCATAAGTTACAAAGACATGCATCACCTGCTATATAAATGTGCTACTTTGAGGGGGTTCTCGCTGTTTTTAAAGAAAAAGTAAGATAGTGTTTCAAAATATGTAAGAAGGTGTTTTTACATCTACCTGTGCAAATTGATCATGTTTATCTTTGTGGACTACACATATATTGCTAGTAAAGTCATACTATGCTTTATATTACAATATAATTGGGAGTTGCAACAAGTCCATTAGATTCATAATAATGTAGCATACATTTTGTATTTTACTATAGTGCTTGATATATCTTTTTTAAAATAACGTCATATTTTATCTATATCTATGACTGAGACACTTTAAATACGTTGACAAAATGGCGCTTACCAGATTGAAAGAGGATGCTGGGTGCAGCCGAAACGCATCTCTCCTGGTTGCTGGGTCGAGGGAGGCCCGAATCAACAAAGAAGCCTTAAACCTGCAGCCCTCGTGTGCGTGCTCTTTTCTGTAGGGAGCAGGGGTTGTGCTGAATATATATATATATATCCTACTGGCGGCTGCCAGTAGGTAGTTATAGTTAGGACCATGTTTACATAGGAAAAGTGTTTTTGACCTGCCTATAGCTTTGGCGCCATTTGTAGAATCTTAACAAAACTTTCGTAAATAAGTGTGCCAGTAATTTTTGTTGTGCCTGGAAAGTTTCGGGGCAATCCGTCAAGCGGGGGCCAAGAAAAAGGGGGTTGGTCAAAAAAGTTGTTTTCCCAATGTTAATTTCCATAGAGATTTTTAGACATTGGAAAAAAAAATTGTATATCTAGGGACGAGGATCCGACAGTCCCTGTGCTGAAATATGATTGGCTGCCAACACTGTAGGAAACTGGCTCTATATATACTACACCAAAGTGAGGTATAGTGTGTATAGAGTCCAGGTGACCCCAGAGGTAGGCAGAGGTTAAAGTGAGATAGAACCTTACTCTCTATTTGTGGTAGAGTGGTCGAGCAGTAAGGCAGTATCAGAGGACAGTGTTAAGCATTTGATGTACACACTCAGTCAGCAAATGAATTCACACACTCAAGAACTGAACTCTAGGCCAATTGTTTTTGTATAAAAAAAATACTGTTATTTTATTTTTAGAACCAAGCAAGCCTTGCACAGGTAAGCATTAAATACTTTTCAGTAATAAGTTGCTGAATATAGAACAGTTTGAAAATGCAACAGAAATGGTACTTTGTTTGATTTACAGGGGAAGCAGTAGGTTGCAACACTTAGCAAATACAGTACATTGAAATGAATAGACTTTTTCAGTAAATTACAGGTAAGTTACTTTTTATGTTACTTTTCTAACTCAGTGCTGGATACCTAGATTGAGCACTGGGAAATTTCCTGCAAACAGGTAAGTAAATAAGTTTTGGTTATTTTTGCGATTTTTAAAGAAGATTTTTAGATTTCAAAACTCCACACTTAAAAACTTTTTGGAAGAAAATTGTCAATGTTATCCTATGGAGGAAAAACAGGTTATCGGTTCACAGGTAAGTTATCGACTGTGGGAGTTAAGGTTCTGGGGTTAGACTCAGGGGTCCCCCAGGGTCAATGATGCACTCTTGTTACACCCTCAGCGGCACTAGGGCGGCCGGGTGCAGAGTGTTGAGGCCCAATGTTATCCAATGGGGGATAGGGGGCCTCTGGCAAGCAGGTCACTGGGTTGTGGGAGCAAAGCTCCTAGGGTTAAGGTCAGGGCAAATGGGGAAACAAAGTAGCATAAAAGGTACACCCTCAGCGGCACTGAGGCGGCCGGGTGCAGAGTGCTGTTTTGACGTCGGGCGCCCTGTTGTTTTCAATGGAGAACCTCCGGCTTGCAAAAGCGCTGCAGGCAGGGAGTCGAAGGTCTTCTGGGTGCGACCACCACTTCGAGAGGTAAGTTGGGAAGTTAGGGGCTGGTTAGGCACCGTTGGTTTGGGCATTGGTTTGGGCACACAAGGCCGTGGGGCGTCGGGTGCAGGGGTGCCTTTTGGGATCGGATCTTCTTACCAGCTCCGAGTCGCGGTCAGGGGGGCCTTCTGGTTTTAGACTGCAGGCGTCGGCTGGAGGCTTGAGGCAGGTCAGGGTTCGCCAGATCTCGGGTCAGGATCGCCGGGGTGACCTCCTCGTGGTGTTTTTCCACTCGAGCTCGGGCCGGGTTCGGCAGGTGCAGAGTGGGCTGGATTCGCGGTCTCTGGCTGCTGCCAGAGGTTGCAGTTGAACAAATCCGGTGTTCACGGGAGAAGTAGTCTTTGGAAATGAAGGCAGGCAGGTCCTCCGGGGTTTTTGAGGTTGCTGGCTGCAGGACACACCGGGATTTCGCAGGAGCAGGTTCAAGGGGAGACAGGCCTGTAGGGCTGGGGCCAAGTCAGTGGGCGTCTTCCTCTTGTTAGCTGGCTGCACGGCTGTTCGGTCCTTCTTCTTTTCTTCTTCTTCTTCTTCTTCTTCTTCTTGTTTCTGGATCTGAGGAAGCAAGGTTTAGGGTGCCCCCTAAATACTAGATTTACGGGAGTTACAGGTAGGTAAAGGGCGGGGACCAATGGGTCCCTCCCCTGGGGTAGGTACACCCCCTATCATGCCACCCTCATGTGGGAGGGGGGCAGGAGCCTGTCCCTGGTTGGTTAGGTCCCCCCATCCTCAAGATGGCGGGGACTTAGAGTTGTGCTTCACCTCGCCTCCCCCACCTGAGGGGTGGAGTTGGCAGAGGTGGGCACACCTCTTTCCCTCACTTGTTTTTCCCGCCGGTTCTCCCGCCCAAAGTGGGGGGTAGAACCAGTGGGGACCAGTTGCTGAAAGTAGCAAATGGTCTGGGGAGGCTCACAAAGGCGGCATGCCTTTAAAGCTTCCCCTTCGTGAACCCTGCCCATCCTGGGGAGGAGGCTTGGCACCTCGTCCCAGGATGTGCATTGTTTCAGGTCCCCGAGAGCAGCAGGCTCTCGACCCAGGGGTCCAGAAACATGTCTGGTGGTGGCAGCCTAAGCAGCCACTCAGTCGGATCACTAGAAGTTGGTCGAGTTTCAGGGGGCATCTCTAAGATGCCCTCTGTTGTGCATTTTACATTAAATTCCACACTGGCATCAGTGTGGGTTTAACGTGCTGAGAAGTTTGATACCAAACTTCCCAGTCTTCAGTGAAGCCATTATGGTGTTGTGGAGTTCGTAATGACAAACTCCCAGCACCATATACTCTTAATGGCAGCACTGCACTTACAATGCCCAAGAATGGACTTGGGCACTGTAGGGGTACAGGGCTCATGCACCTGTACCCTCACCACTGGTATAGTGCACCCTGCCAGAGGGGGGACTGATCTATGCCAGGGCAGTGGTTCGTGGGCATGGCACACAGAGATGTGTGCCATGTCGACTCTTCACTTTGCTCTGCACCAAGACACGCAGCCTGCAAAGGCAGTGTGTGTGTGTGTCAGGAAACAGGACCTCTAAGGGTGGCACAATAAGTGCTGCAGCCCTTAGAGGCCTTCTCTGGTGACAGTGCCCTGGGTACCTGTGGTACCATTTACCAGGGGCTGACATGTGGCCAGAGATGCCAATTGGGTTTAGGCTTCAATGCAATTTTAGGGAAGGAACATAGGCCCTGGGTACCTCATCAGCAGGAGCCCAGGGCACACTCAGTCAAAGAACATCAGCAATTCAGCAAAAAGTGGGGGGCATACCATGCAAGAAAGATGGCACTTTCTCACACACACTTCAACCAGGAAGTGCTGGCAGCCATCTTGGGACTCTGCTTCAGTCGAGTCCCCCCAAAATTTTTAAAAAATAGAGAAGGGGACTGGGTAGGAATACCCTGACCCCCTAGGCCTCTTGGCGGAGGGATCGAAGGGCAAAAAAGCATTTTTGTTTTAGCAGGAGTCGCGCTGGAGAGACAGACCGACAGAGAGACAGACCGACAGAGACATATCTGGGTGGCTTGTAGGAGAAAAAATAAATAAATAAAGAAGAAGGACTGCAGGGAGCTCTTTAAGCCCTGGGGATCACCACCTCCCTGGGGCTTTATTTTAAATGAGGGGGGCCCATACGGACCCCCCTCCTGGGGCAGGTTCAAACTCCGGGGGCCACCACCTCCCCGGGGTCTATAATAAAATTAAAACTGGGAGGGGGCCGTGTTGCCCCCCCGCCCCTCTCTGGCCTACCCGGGGTTGGCCCATGCAGATTAAAGGAGTGGGGCCACTCGCTCCCCCCGCTCCTGGAGCCAATAATGTACGTGGGGACCGCCACCCCCTAGGGTAGGCTTTTGCTGTGTCCCAGGGTGTCCACCCCCGGGACATAGCTGCTTGCTTTTGTTTGGAGGGAGCTTTGACAGCTCCCGCCAAGTTGGGCAATCACTCCGGTTCCAGCAGGCGGGAGCTGTCAAAGTGCTCTCTCCCGCTGGAAGCAGAGGTTTCATCTCTTTCCCTGTCCATAGACATGCAGGCAGGGAAAGAGATTAAACAGATTGCTTCTGCCTTTCCAGCAGCTCCCTCCGCGTAGCAGCAATGCCGGCTCCCGCAGGAAGCGGGGGGCCACCTGGGATCGTGGGGGCCTTGAGGCTACCCCGCAGTCCAGGGGAAAGAACAGAAAGAGGCAAAATAAAGGTAAGAAACGAGCAGAAAAAGGCAGAATAAAAGGTCAGAAACCAGCAGCAAGAGGCAAAACAGACATCAGAAACCAGCAGCTAAAGGCAAAATAAAGGTGAGAAACGAGCAGAAAGAGGCAAAACAGAAGGTAGAGAAAACAAGCAGGAAAGGCAAAACAGAGAGCCCTCAGACACTCACACACCCACTCATAGACTTACTGAGGCACTCACTCACTGAAAAGGTTAGTGGTTAGTTACATTTAGGAAATAAAATTCTAAAAACCTTAGACAGTCACTTACAAAAACAAAGGTTATAGGGACATTATAGTTAGGCTACTCACGTACAGCTACTCACACACCCAATTATTCACCTATACAGCCTCAACACAGCCACTCACTCACCCATACAAGCATTCACACACCCACACAACAATTTACATATCCATTCACATATCCATACAAGCACTCAAACATCTGCTCACTCACCCATACATCCATTCACACAGACACTTACTCTACAATTCAGCCACTCAATCAATCAATCAATCAATCAGGTCACTTATAAAGCGCACTACATACCCGCGAGGGTCTCAAGGCGCTGGGGGAAGAGGGGGGGGGTGCTGCTACTGATCGAAGAGCCAGGTCTTGAGGAGTCTTCTGAAGGCCAGTAGGTCTTGGGTCTGCCGAAGGTTGGTGGGGTGTTCCAGGTCTTGGCGGCGAGGTGGGAGAAGGATCTGCCGCCGGCGGTCGTTTTCCGGATGCGGGGGGACTGTGGCGAGGGCGAGGCTGGTGGAGCGGAGCTGGCGGGTGGGGGTGTAGAAGCTGAGTCGTTTGTTGAGGTAGGCTGGTCCGGAGTTGTGGAGTGCTTTGTGTGCGTGGGTGAGGAGCTTGAAGGTTATCCTCTTGTTGACAGGGAGCCAGTGCAGGTCTCTCAAGTGGGGTGTGATGTGGCTGCGGCGGGGGATGTCGAGGATAAGACGTGCAGAGGCGTTCTGGATACGTTGCAGCAGTCTCAGGAGCTTAGCCGTCGTTCCTGCGTAGAGGGTGTTTCCGTAGTCCAGCCTGCTGGTGACGAGGGCCTGGGTGACTATTTTTCTTGTTTCGGTGGGGATCCACTTGAAGATCCTGCGGAGCATTCGGAGGGTGTTGAAGCAGGATGAGGAAACGGGGTTGACCTGCTTAGTCATGGAGAGGGTGGGGTCGAGGATGACCCCTAGGTTGCGTGCGTGGTCGGTGGGTGTCGGGGCTGTTCCCAGTGATGTCGGCCACCAGGAGTCGTCCCAGGCTGAAGGGTTGGAGCCAAGGATGAGGACCTCCGTCTTGTCCGAGTTCAGCTTCAGGCGGCTGGTCCTCATCCATTCGGCGACGGCCTTCATTCCTTCGTGGAGGTGGGCTTTGGCGGTGTGAGGGTCTTTGGTGAGGGAGAGGATCAGCTGGGTGTCGTCGGCGTAGGAGATGTTGTTGAGGTTGTGCTGTCGGGCGACGTGGGCGAGGGGTGCCATGTAGATGTTGAACAGCGTCGGGCTGAGGGAGGAGCCTTGGGGTACGCCGCAGATGATCTTGGTGGACTTGGATCGGAAGGGGACGAGGCGGACGCTTTGAGTTCGGCCGGAAAGGAAGGATGTGGTCCAGTCCAGGGCCTTCTCTTGGATCCCGGCGTTGTGAAGGCGTGTTCGTAGTGTGTGGTGGCAGACCGTGTCGAAGGCGGCTGATAGGTCCAGGAGGATGAGGGCTGCTGTTTCTCCGTTGTCTAGCAGGGTCCTGATGTCATCGGTGGCGGCGATGAGGGCGGTTTCGGTGCTGTGGTTGCTGCGGAAGCCGGACTGGGAAGGGTCCAGGATGTTGTTCTCCTCGAGGTAGCGGGTCAGTTTGTTGACGATTTTCTCGGTGACCTTCGCGGGGAACGGGAGCAGAGAGATGGGTCGGAAGTTCTTGAGGTCCTTGGGGTCTGCCTTGGGTTTCTTGAGTAAGGCGGTGATCTCGGCGTGCTTCCAGCTTTCCGGGAAGGTTGCTGTCTCGAAGGAGATGTTGATTATTTTCCGGAGATGGGGCGCGATGGCTGTACTGGCTTTGTTGAAGACGTGGTGAGGGCACGGGTCTAGCGGTGAGCCGGAGTGGATGGTGTTCATGATCTCGCTGGTGTCCTCGTCGTTGATGTTGGTCCAGGAGACCAGGCGGTTGGTGGTCGTGGGGGCAGTGGTCTCGGTGGTTGCCGGGGCGGTCGTGGTGTTGAAGCGGTCGTGGATGTCGGCGATTTTGCGGTGGAAGAAGGTGGCCAGTGAGTCGCACAGGTCTCGCGACGGCGGGATGTCGTTGGTGTTGGAGCTGGGGTTGGAGAGTTCCTTCACGATGTTGAAGAGCTCTTTGCTGTTGTGTGCGTTGTTGTCTAGGCGGTCTTTGAGTGAGGCCCTTTTGGCGGATCTGATGAGGTGATGGTGACTGCGGGTGGCGCTCTTGTGGGCGGCGTAGCTGTCCGCTGTCCGTTCGTGGAGCCTCCAGTTTTCGGCATGTTCGTTTGGAGGCCTGGAGGTCTTCGGTGAACCAGGTGGCTTTCTTGCTGGTGTGGCTGTTGGGCGGATTCTTGAGCGGGGCGAGGGTGTTGGCGCAGTCGTCGATCCACTGTCTGAGGTTGCGGGCGGCGGTGTTGGGGTCGGAGGGTTCGGCGGGTGGGCTCAGGGCGAGGGTGGTGGTTAGCTGGTCTTCAGTGACTCTGCTCCAGCAGCGGCGAGGCGTTTGTTGGGTGCGGTGGTGCGCTTCCTGTAGGTGAAGTGGATGCAGTGGTGGTCGGTCCAGTGGGGTTCGGAGGTGTGGTTGAAGGAGACGTGTGGGCTTGCGGAAAAGATGGAGTCTAGCGTGTGGCCGGCGGCGTGGGTGTTGTCACGAGCTGTCTGAGTCCGAGGGTGGCGAGGTTGTCGATCAGGGTGGTGGAGTTGGTGTCCTTGTTGTTCTCGAGGTGGAAGTTCAGGTCCCCGAGGAGGATGTAGTCCGTGGAGGCGATGGCGTGTGTGCTGACGAAGTCAGCGATGGAATCGCTGAACTGTGGTCGGGGTCCTGGGGGTCTGTAGATGAGGGTTCCTCTGAGGGTGGTGTTGGGATCGGTGTGGATCTGGAAGTGCATGTGTTCGGCGGTGCTGAGGGTGTCGTCGGTGTTGGTTGAGACTCTGAGGGTGTTCCTGTGGACGATGGCGATGCCTCCTCCGACTCCGTTGGTGCGGTCCCTGCGGGTGATCTTGTAGCCGTCCGGGATGGCAATGGCGATGTCGGGGGCTGAAGCGGGGTTCAGCCAGGTCTCCGTCAGGAAGGCGACGTCTGGGGAGGTTGAGTCGAGAAGGTCCCAGAGTTCGATGGCGTGTTTGCGGGCGGAGCGGGTGTTGAGGAGGATGCATCTGAGGTAGATGGGTTCTTTCCTGGGCGGTGGTTTGGCGGGGCGGGTGCTGGCGAAGCTGCAGTTCCAGCAGGTGAAGGGCCCTTGGGTGCGCTTCGGGGTGGCCCGGTAGCAGGCGTGATCTTTTCCGGGGTTGAGTGCGTGGAGGGTGCTGGCATCGTATCGGCGTCTGTTGATGTGGCGGGCGCGGGGGATGCACGGACCAGGGGTTCTGGCGCTGGGCGCGGTGCAGGCGCAGACGGGCGCAGACGGGCTTGCCTTAGGCGCGCCCGCTGCGCACGTCCGCTGCGCGGCCGCCATAAATGGGGAGGTGGGAGGGAGGAGCAGGGAATGGGCAGTGAGGGGCGGGGCCGCAGGGGCGCAGCGGCGGGAAACAGGCCAAAGGAAAAACGAGCACAGTCAGGGCAGCAAGGGGGCACAGAGGAAAAACGAGCACAGTCAGGGCAGCAAGGGGCACAAAGGAAAAGCGAGCACAGTCAGGGCAGCAAGGGGGCACAGAGGAAAACGAGCACAGTCAGGGCAGCAAGGGGGCACAGAGGAAAAACGAGCACAGTCAGGGCAGCAAGGAGGCACAAAGGAAAAACGAGCACAGTCAGGGCAGCAAGGGGGCACAAAGGAAAAACGAGCACAGTCAGGGCAGCAAGGGGGCACAGAGGAAAAACGAGCACAATCAGGGGCAGCAAGGGGGCACAGAGGAAAAACGAGCACAATCAGGGGCAGCAAGGGGGCACAGAGGAAAAACGAGCACAATCAGGGGCAGCAAGGGGGCACAGAGGAAAAACGAGCACAATCAGGGGCAGCAAGGGGGCACAGAGGAAAAACGAGCACAATCCGGGGCAGCAAGGGGGCACAGGGGAAAAACGAGCACAATCAGGGGCAGCAAGGGGGCACAGGGCAAAAAAAACAAGCACAATCAGGGGCAGCAAGGGGACACAGAGGAAAACGAGCACAATCAGCTGGCAGCAGCAGGGCACACAGACGGAGCTGTGTGGTGGGGGAGCGACCTACCAGTCAAGGTCAGGGGTCGCTCACTCACACACCAACTCACTTAACCAGCCACTCAAACAGCCACTCACTCACCCATACAGCCATTTACACTGCCAGTCACTCACTCATACAGGCATTCAGACACCCACTCACTCACCGTACAGTCACTTACACACTCACTCATCCATCCATGCAGACAGCCATTCACTCACCCATACAGCCACTGACACACACTTACTCAGCAATACAGTCATTCACACAGCCACTCACTCACACACCCATACAGGCAATCAGACACCCACTCACACACAAATACAGTCACACAGCCACTCACATAATATATGTTAGAAATAGAATCACTTGGTAGTACAGAAAGTATACTATTTTAACATTTGTAGTACCTTAGTATATATGTTTAAAACTCTGTCTTTTAGAAAGTACTCGCACTCACTGGATGATGTCATCAGTGATGTTATTTGACATGTCATCAGTGATGTCACGGACCATGTCATGAGTGATGTAATATGTGAGGTCATAAAGCAGTGCATTGCGAGGGCATAAGTTATAGTTAGCTCAGCTAACTAGAACTGCTGAATTCCACTGGCTTTGTACAAGTGAAATCTGAGCCTAAATAGGACGTCCGTGTAACCTTTGGTTTCTTTAGTGAATATATATTATATATATATATATCTGCCAAATCCTCTTTCCAGAAGAAAACGGACCGCACTCATGCAGGTTTTGCGATTTTTATTTTCTATCTCCTCCATTAGATGTTCATATTTGGATACAGGTGAAACAAAAGATCTACGCGTTTCGGTATTACAAATACCTTGCTCACGATCATGAGCAAGGTATTTGTAATACCGAAACGCGTAGATCTTTTGTTTCACCTGTATCCAAATATGAACATCTAATGGAGGAGATAGAAAAATAAAAATCGCAAAACCTGCATGAGTGCGGTCCGTTTTCTTCTGGAAAGAGGATTTGGCAGATGTATTTAGCGGCGTGGTTCAGCCATGGGGGCTCGCACCCAAACTGAGCGTTACTGTGTCTGGCGAAAGGATGAACCAAACTGGGACAATATATATATATATATATATACATACATACATATATATACACACACACGGTATACAAGATGCTGATGTTTGGGCTGAGGTTAACCACATGGACTGACTGCCGAATTACAGAGAGTTGACTTCAGGCATGGAGCCATACTATGGTACATGAGCAGGCTACATGACTTGGCATACGACTACAAACGGATATATCCATGCTGTTAGACAACTGGTAATAACTTAGCTAGGTATTAGACTATCTAGTTATAGAAGGGTGATGAACTAGGATTGTGGCTTATTTAACCTTTGTCCTAATGGACATAATACTTGCTTCCTAAGTTTTACAATCATTCTTGTTCACATTATGTGCGAACGACTGGTTTATAATAAATACAAATATAATGCAATCTATCAATAAATAACTGAGCATACAGATTTGGGGATCCGACAGGACTTTACTGCATCACCTGCAGATATGAAAATCTACGACAGATTTTGCCTAACTTGCCTGTACTGAGGTGAATAAGTCAGCTTATCAGAGGGAGAGATGCTTACCAGTTTTATTTTTATCCTTCGGTGTCACCATAACAATTTGAGGGTGATACAACAGGCACGTTGAACTTATCTTAATGGTGTGCATGTATGGGCTGGTGTTCACGGGATTCAACCCTGAACATTCAGTCAGTCTACCACATAAGACAGTCCTTGTACCCATTCTCCAGGTTCTCAATTGGAAAACTAGAGTAACTACAGTTTCAACTGAGCCTCAGAGGGTTCTGTGAATTGTGGCATATGGGCTTTAAAGGTTAAAGTGGATACGTTTTGTCCCCATCTTCTATTCAGCTCCTGGCAACTATAAAGGAACTGGTGGCAGCGATTTCTTTGGATGGTGAGTTTGCTGGTAGGATGTGGGTTTGCAAGTATCAAGCTGTGTAGCTCTGGCCATGCCTGCTGAGGTACCTGGCTACGATTTATTAGCAGAGAGAATCTTTGTTGAAACTGGTCTCTGAAGTCAGTTTGCAAAGAATACAAGAATTCATTATGGACATGGCCTTGTGCGTGTGCTTTCTTTTCATGTTCCTTCTCACTTGCATACTAAGGGCTGACGATGGGCATGAGGGTCTTTCTGCAGTTCGTGTTACTCAGACCAATATTTTCTGCCTGGATAAAGTTAAGTGCAGCATGGGGCTTGGACATGTGGCTCATGCATCTTCAAGATATTACCAAGTAGGTACAGGGGATAATTGACCATAAAGGAGTGAGCTAATAGTGCTTAACCCTAGAGGTACAACACCATGTGTGCATTTAGGGCACCCTCTAGGATGGGGTATTGATGGTTCCAGGGAATACCTCCCAGAGAGCAAGGGTGTCTCTTTATGATCACCCTTGCTTCTGAAGGAGGTCCTCAGAAAACCAACAAGGGTACAGTGTACAAATGCACCAACATTTTAAGGGCCATCACAATCCCCTCAAGGGATGGGGGGGGCTTATACATTTTGAATTGCTGTTCAGTACTTTTCTGCTGCACTTTTGCAAGCATATGCACTAACTCGATGAGAAAGCCAGGGGGCTGGAGAGAGAAAATCTATTTTTTGCAGACTGCGAACAATATCTGGTTATCCAAAGAGGTGCTCCGGTACAAACTAGTGCCATGCACAAAATTCGCAATCAAACCCTCGTTCTCCCTTTCACAGAAACCTGCATGGATTTGTGAGACTTTTTGTTGTCTGTTAATTAACCAATCTGAGTTGGCCTATTCCAGTAAACTGGGTGGCAGCTCTTTGCCCCCGGGTTTCTGCTAAGAGAAGAAGTTTGCTACATTTAATGCGAGTCACAAGGCTTTCTACAACATCAATGATGAGCCGCGAGACAGTAGTGCCATTATAACACTCTGGATTTATATCTAATCCACAGAGGATGCCAGACCCTTCTGGTATGCATTAGTTATCATTTTAACTGTTCCACTCAGCTATAATGTAAACAACAAAAACCTATGTTTTGTAAGCTGTATCACTGGATGTACATTGACAGTTCAGTGTTATCTTGATTGATTTGTACAGATTCTGAATTCTTAATCCAGCACCACCTCTAGATTGAGACTAACTTCTCGTCCATGCTACCCCAAGGCAACCAAGACCCAAAAAGGGCACCTGCTGCACTTTCGAACATGGCAATTAACCAAAGGCCTTAGGACACCAATGGTGAACAAGTTACTTGCTTAAGAACTGCTGAGTCACCGCTGACTGCCAAAGGGCACAGCGAGAAGACCTAGTTGTTCTATTGCATTGAAATCAGCACTTAATCTTTCCTGTTGCCTTTTCCATAAACTCCATATTTAGGCCACCAGCAAACCCTGACCACTAGAGAAGTTACATACTGTCAGATTTCCTCCGCCACGTATAATAACACGTGTATCTTTGTCGATCTGCATGTTGCAGATACACTTTCCCTTACATGTCTTTTTGTCTTTCAATGGAGAGGACTACATTTCAACTACATCTCTTCATTCCGTGCACCCATCACAACTTGCAACTAGCCCATGCACTACGAGGAACGGCCTCTGCTATGACGTGTTGCATGCTCATGCACCCATGTTTTAAAGCCAGCTCCATGCCAAATAGGCAGATTGCAAAAGGTTCAAACGTCACTCATTCCACAGCAGTTTACAGGTCAATGCCAGGACTTCACAAAAAGCAAAGGTGATGCAGGGGCACTGGTGGGGCGAGTTCTGCTGATCAGAGATTCGCCCCTGGGACATTGCACTTTGGTGTGTTTTGTAATTAGCAAACAATTCGGAGTTTCAAAGCAGCAGTTTCCAAAATAAAACTCCGAGATAATCCCAATGAGAAGGTTTAAGCTTGTTTATGGACTTTCACCCATAAAAAACAAAGAAAACATTCACCAGAAAGATATTATATGCAAACCTGAACAAACTAGTATTCAAACTAATTTTCGCTGTGCCACTTTTTTTTATTTTAGAGTAAGGAGGAGTTGGTTTTAGTTTTATTTTATCGTCCAATTCGCATTTTGTGCCATGAAAACAACGTGTGTTGAGGAATGCCATCTGCTTTCATCATGTTCCCCCGTACAGTTTCTTGTTACTTATTAGTTTCATCTCTCAGAACATACTTGGTATGCAAAACAGAACGTGACATGAATAGTGCTTTGTCACTTTGAATTAGGTTGGTAAACAAGTTAAAATGTTCAGCAAAAAGGTTGGCCAAAAAATGTAAGCACAACGTTACACTGTTAAATGTTCACCGTGTAAAAACTAAGAAATTATAAGCAAGAACGTTCTATGGTGTTTTCCCGTAGAATGTTTTAAGCGCCATGATGCCTTTGGACGTACCTTTTAGCGATTTATAGATGTGCACTCACTAGAACGTACACTTGATAATATTATGAACAATAAGGTTGTTGATAACATGACCAGTGCCACCTTGCCCACCACATCATTCAAGTACTGGTACGCCTCGGTTAGTTAGCTTCTCCTTACCGTGCTGGCTTGTGTACTCTATGAGTTCATACAGCACCTGAGGCGCTGATGTAGATATAGCAGGGTTAAGAGAAAACTAACTAGTCTTGGTGTCTTTTTTTTTTTAGTAGATCCTCTTCCTTCAGCTGCCATGCACTCGGTGTAGTCAGCCACACTGGTGATGTTAAAGTTGTCTATGCACTGGTTCCTGATCAGAACAGGTTCTCTGCTATCCTTGACCCAACTCACTACCTGCCAGCCATACAGGGAACAAGTAATAATTTACCAAGAAATATGGCCCATCATTTTGAGATGACCTGAATCCCAAGACTGACAAGCTGTAAAAAGACTAACCAGGAAATAATAATAGTTCAAGTACTCACTAGTTTAACCGTATGAATATTAGTGCATAGCAATTATGAAAAACAACCTGACAGATCAACAATTTTACTTCTGTCACACAAATAGATAATTCCATGCAGAAGCGAATCTCAGTTATCATTGCTCCAGTGCTTCAAAGTCTTTGTCGTTTGGCAACATCAATTCACTGGCTCAATTTATTTTCCTCCAAGTATTACAAATAGAATTCATTCACTCGTTACAAAAACTGCAAACTAGTAGAAAGTGCAAGTGCCAATCAGTGTAAGAGGTACCATTTTCTAATACGAAAAATAATATACATTAGTGGAAACCTCACTTTGTAAAATTCAAACTACCTGTGGACTACAAATTTGACTTTCAAAGCTAGATAACGTGGACAGGATATCATACCAGTGCATAAGCAATGTAAAATACTTCTCTCACTCACTATGCACAGCACACAATGCTGAGTCAAACTATTACTTTACATAGGGAGACAAACTGAATAGATCCAGACAACAGGTACTATGCAAATGGTATACTATTTTTTAAATATATATATATATATACATACACACACCAATAAGTATATGAAAGCTTATTTATTCTATTTCATCAAGAGATCTACTAATAGGCTACTTTTATGGGGAAGACAGTCAGCAGGGCGCATGTTATAGGTTGAATATGCCCCCAGTGTTAGTTACATACCCATGACAGGTTGGTGTTTGAAATTCTCAAATAAATGTTTAAAATGTAAAAGTGTCCCATTACTGGTACATTGAAAATGGCATCACTCGCTCCTTCCCAGCTCTCACCTTCTCCAACGAGGAGCCCCTTGGCGCCGCATGTACGACAGCAGTGGAGGAGGGAACCGTGCCTCACGTTGACATTAAGGAAGGCAGCGATGAAGCCCAGCTTGGCCAGCCCAAACCAGGCCCAGATGAACGCAGGCTCGTTGGACATGAGGAGGGCAATGGTGTCTCCAGATTGCAAAGTGCCAGGGTGTCCTTCCTGGGAGCCAGGATGCATCTCCCTGCGGCACTGGGGAAGCAAGGCATTGGCCACCCGGTTGCTCAAGCTCTCCACCTGGCCATATGAAAAGTGACGCCCTTCGTAGATCAGGAAAGTCTTGTCAGGGATTGCTCGAGCACGCAGCGCAAATCGGTGGACCATGCAACACACTCCTTGGCGTATACAGGAATTTACTTCCCGCATGCAGCGCATCAGCCGCATGTAGAAGGCCAGGTCTGCGGGCAGATAGGGCCACCAGGTACGTTGGAGGAGCAGAAGGGTGACCAGCCCAGCCAGGAAGGCCCACAGCAGCATCGTAAGGTCAAAGGGAGTAGGACTCAACACTCTGCAAAGAAACTGAACAGAGGATCTGTTGAGGGTGAACACAGGAGGGACAGGTAATGAGGCAATTTAGAGAATTAAGTGATTCCGGAGAGCAGAGGGGTCATGTGAAAAGCTAAACCATTGTGGTTTACCAATGGTCTTCTGTTAAGGCATGTATCTTATGGAGGTAAAGAAGGTTTTTGGACAAACTGTCTCTTGGAGTAAACTGGGTATATTAAGAGGTAATTGGGGGAAAAGGGAAACTTGTTGTAAGACAAGGGATTTTGGACATGCCTGGGTAAGCAAGGCGTTTTTATTTCACCGGGGATCCCAGCATAGGCCTGAAAGTGGTGGATGAAATTATCTGCCCTTGGACGTAAACAAAGAAAACTTGTGGTAAATCCAGAGGAAAGTAATTGGGGGAGGCGCGGTTTAACAACAAACGAAGCTGGATTAAAACAGTGGGGACAACATACGAAATAGAAGTGGGGTGAGGGTATGTCTACGGCAACCAGTGAGAGACAAAGATTTTTTTTAAAAGGTAGGAGTTAGAAAAGAGTGTAGAAAAAGTGAGGCAAGCAGCGAAGGGCTCCAGTGAGGTGGTCTTCGAAGGCAGGTAGGGAACGTCCTCAGTGACGGCCAGAGTAACCCCAAAGTGCAGTGGTCATTTTCAGCCCAGGCTGCACACAACCATCAGCAGCGGGCAAGGTGGGGTCGCTCACTGACGTGCTGCGTGAGTGGGCTCAGTGCACGGGGGCCCTCGGTGACAGCCTCCACAGCGCCAGAAACAGCCCAGCCCGGGGTACGCACGGCCGCCCAGCTCCAGAGATCGGGTGGCAGTGAAGTCGGAATTCGAATCGCCGCCTCCAGCGGAGCTAGCTCCAGGGGCGCGAGCGCGCTCCGACGTGGCGCGCGCAGCTCCTGTGGAGAGAAGGGCGGGGCCAGGAAGGCTGCCTGTGTCCCATCTGGGACGCGAGGCAGGCGCGCGCCGCAGAGGGCTGAGAGGTGCACCAACTCTAATCATTCATTTTGGTTTGTAAACCTCTGGAAGCTTTGCGCTTTTTCTCGCCAGGTTTATACTTTGCTCGAGTTTGTACGTTCGAGTATTTGCTGTGGATGAGAGGCCTTTGAAGAGGGACCCTTCTTTTACGAAGTCTGTTTATTTTAAAGCAGACAGTTAATATATTTTTCAGTCGTCGAAGGGAAGTATACTTGAGGTAACTGAAAAGACTCTCCTGGTTTTCTGTACAGCGTCCGTAAACGTTATTCGTTTGTGTTCGATTGGAAATACAAACGTCGCTATTTATTGAGTAGAAAATGTCTTAGGTTTGTATGTTCATTTGCTAATTTAATTATTTAGGGGCTTATTTACAAGCCCCTTGTGCCTCCAGTGCGCCACTTGTAATATGGGAAAAAAGTGATGTAATATGGGAAAAAAGTGAAGCACCGGCGGCGCCGCCGGTGCGTCACTTTTTTCCCATATTACAAGTGGCGCACTGGAGGCACAAGGGGCTTGTAAATAAGCCCCCCAATATTATTCGTGCGACTTACCAATACCCAAAGCTTTCAATTGTAAATGTATTTATATAGTGCTTACTACCCCTGACAAGGCGTTGAAGCGCTTTATACCGGGCTGCACGCTGCTCCAGGAACCAAATGTTAGTGGTTAGTCCAGTGTTTATTGGCTTTTTGCATACATTTTGTGCTCGCAAGGAAACCATTTCTTTGTGGTAGATAGAATTATTAGTGTTTAGGTGTGATCATGGTTGGTCGGATCAATAAATGAGCCAAAGGGATGCAGCGCAAAGGAGTTCATTCAGATCTTTGAAAAGAGGTGCGGGCAATTTGTAGAAATGGCATCATAGAAAAGAAGGCAAACACATATGACAGAGTACGCTGTGTTTCAAGAAAGGATGAACGCAGGGATGAGAAGTAGGAAAATGTCATTGAAGGAAAAAAAATAGAGGTAACAATCAGTAGGTTTAAGTCAAGGTCGGTTTTTATGCATGGTTTAAGGAAGATATAGGAGGCTTTTTCCATTGCATGCAATTTGAGGGTGCAACAATATTATTTGCATGTGATATAGTGCGCTACTAGATACTTTTGACAGACACTAGATTCAGTCCACTGCTCAAATACCACTAGACTATCACTTCAGCAAGACAGCTGATCAGCACAGGAGTTCAAAGGTTAAAATAATAACTGGATGCATATATTGGGAAATATCAAGAGATTTATGCTGCACTGGAAAGAAGCTGTAACCTCATTATTGTAACAGCGTGAGAAAATATTTGGTTTTGAAATTCTGCATGTGCTGAAGCAGTTTTCTTATTGCTGTTCGCCCTTTTAACGTTTAGCTTACAGTATTAAAAAGGATCCATTCGGATGCTCCTGGTTTAGCATGGCATTAGATGAGGCGTGAGAACAGACTTCACAGACAATAGAAATATATTGCCTGGATTCCTGTGGGCGGGAGTTGGAGATCCAGACAGGGAGCTGGGAGGGGTGGAGACGGGACTACATTTAGAAACTTCATGGGAATTCGTTCTTTCTCAGTAGTGTCCTTCGGCAGATGGTAGGGGTAAGGGTAGGGCTCTAGTTCCTATAGTTCAAGGTGAGAACCCTTGTTGGCCAGGCCTGTTCTTTGTCTGTGTCTAATTGCTGTGTCAGGAAGGTTGGAGTGAAGAGATTTCACACCTCCTTGTGTCTCTGTTGTGGGTGCTCCTCCTTGGAGCCATACCCAGTACTCCCTTCTGTGAGAAGCATTCTTTACACAAAGGTTGTGTCTGGGAAGGAGGTGCACCTAAGAATGACAAGTGCTCTCTGCAGTGCCATTTGCAGGATCGAGCAAGCACACAGACTCAACGCTACTCAGAGATGACGATCCATCAAACTGGACATTAGAAACAAACCGCTAGCAGGTTGGATTTCAAAATTTAAAACTGAGAAGAAATGTTGGCAGGTCCATGTGCATACCAACTCCACAAAGTTTTACTTTTATTCAGCATGAAAAGAATACACACGAATGACCCGTGCTTTGCAATGTGCAGCTGCAGTGATTCACCCACACTGGAGGATGCTTAGTTCAGATGGCCTTCCCTCTCCCCTTACATTCAATTATTCTAAATCTCACCCTAAATCTGGCTTTGCTTCAACAGATACACCATACTGAAGAGAGCAGTGTTAAAAGAAAGTAGCAACTGTGAAATAGAAATTAGGAAAATGATGTAAAGCGAGCAATTATTAGTGAAACCATACTTGCACTGCAGGGAAGCACACTCTTTTTCATCCTATTGATGATTTGACGCCAATAATTCCGTCTAAATGTCATTTTTGTAAAAACGGTTCACCAGTAAACACTCATATTGCGTTTAATCGCCCAAAGTTAAGACAGACAGGTCAGCAAATATCGCTTTCAGTTGATGAACAAGGCCTGAAGACACAACTGCAATCCAGAAAAAGATAACTGAAAATATCCCGAAACAAAACAAAAAAAAATAGCTAACTGAACTTGTGGATCCAGAACAGAAGTCCAGTAAGCATCCTAATACAAGACAACTTTCTGTTCAGTAATATTTCACAACACAAGAATAAGCAAGCCCATTTACTTCTAGTTTTCACATTTGTTTGTGCAAAAGCTTGCACCAACCTTTAAATGGTATAAACTTGCATGGTACATCCGTGCACAACGCAGTATTAAACTATTTCTCTAAATTAGCTGATGCAATAACTGTTCAATTTTCGGCACACTTAATTTAAAACCCAGGTGATTTTCGCCAAGAAAGCATAAGGCAACTTGTACAAGGAAGGTGACATATCTAAGGCAATATCTAGCCATCTCCAACTCTCTCTGAAGTGCTGAAATCCTCTGTCTTGAAACCCCACCTTTCAGAAAAACAAGAACTTTAAAACAAGCCTTCTCATGGAGTGGTCCAAAAGTCTTGAATTTCATTCTGCCTGCGTTGTGGACAGATTCTTACTACATAACCTTTAAAAAATAATTCAAATACATACTTATCAATCGTCATAATTCTTGACCACTCTGACAACGGTTTCAACTTTTATAAACGATCAGAGAATTTCTGTTGCTTTCTAAATATCCGATCCTCATGTGCAATGTGTTATCTACCACACTCTATTACCCTAACAGGTGTATGATATTGATCATGTGTGTGTGAGGGGGGGAGCAGATCTGTATTCTATTTTTTCAAGCACTCTGTTACACCACCAGTTTCTTTATAAAGCACCCTGATGCCCAGTTGGGTTTTGTTCACGATATATAACCTTGCTACTTATAGTTCAATTTTCAAATTTTTTGATATTGCCTAAATTGTACCGGTATGCTTAGTAAAACTGTCTACAGAAGAAAAGCTTCTGCGCATGCCCTCGCTGTCATGGGTCCACTTGGCAGCTATGTCCAATGCTAGGTCAGCAAGCAGTGAACCGGAGCCTTTCAAGTGCCACAGACATTTTCCTATTGGTGAAAGCCTACAAAACAACACATGCGGGGGTCGAAGGTCATTGGCGTATTACTGAAGCGTGCAGATGCCACTGGTGTGATATATCTGACAAATATAGCCGTGCCCATCTGTAGGAAAGTGCCACCTTTTGCATGGTTACCCCCCCCCACTTTTTACTTGACATCTGATTCAACCTGACTTGATGTGCCCTGGGTCCCTGCCAATCAGGCTCCGGGGGCCTGTATTCTTTCCCAAAATTGTACCTTTGTAATCCCAATTGGCACGTCTCTGGCCAAAGGTAAGCCCCTTGTAAAAGGTGCCATGGGTGCCAAGGGCACTGTGACCAGGTAAGGCCTCTAAGGGCTGCAGCACCTACTGTGCCACCCTTAGAGGCCCGGTACCTTAACACTCACACACTGCCATTGCAGGCTGTGTGTTTTGGTGCAGAGAAAAGTGAAGAGTCGACATGGCACCCATCCCTGTATGCCATGCCCACAACTCACTGCCAACCCTAGCAGGGTGCACTAGCCCTCAGGTGAGGGTACAGTGGCATGAGCCCTGTACCCCTACAGTGGATTTCTGTGAAGTTCAATAAAAATGATGCGCTGTGATTTAGTGCTGGTAGCGCATTCTGTACTGAAAAATCAGTGCAATCAGCACCACGCGGTGCACAAGCACGCTGCCATTTGGTTTTAACTAGCCTGCACCTGCTGTTTTCTCCTGACTCCGTCCTGCTCCATGCCATCTAATCCACCCCATATGATCACTTTTCATAATCATTCCTACCTTTTCTTTATTTTATTTTTGACCATTCTTAGACATTGTAAGTGTAGTAAAGCCATAAAGAGTATATGGTCTGGGAGTTGGTCATTACGAACGCCACAGCTCCATAATGGCTTTACCAAACCTGGGAAGTTTGGTCACAAACTTCTCAGCACATTAAACCCACACTGATGCCAGTGTGGGATTTAATGTAAAATGCACTCAGGGGGCATCTTAGAGATGCCCCCTGAAAAACGACCAGCCCTGGTGTGGTACTGCAACAAATGATGGACGGAATGCTGAATGATTCAAACATTCTCCCCCAGTCAATAGATCTGGGTTAAATCCATAGTTCTTTTGCCCACTACGCCACCCCAGTTTGGACCCAGCCATATGCAAATCAGTCTTGACCCTGTGCCTCATGGGAACAGTCCAGACCGAACTGCCAAGCCAGGTCCTCCCTGGACTGGAAACAAGCATCCTGGGACCGGTTTCAGGGTATGTCACCCTTCATCAGCCAGGCTAGCTTGAATCCAGTGGCACAGTGAGGAAGGGACCCACGTCTGGGCATACCCGTCCCACTTAGGGTGAAAAGTGTAACTGCAACAAATGATGGACAGAATGCTGAATGATTCAACCATTCTCCCCCAGTCAAGAGATCTGGGTTAAATCCATCGTTCTTTTGCCCACACTTTTCGCCCTGGACTGTTCACATGAGGCACAGGGTCAAGACTGATTTGCATATGGCTGGGTCCAAACTGGGGTGGCGTAGTGGGCAAAAGAACGATGGATTTAACCCAGATCTCTTGACTGGGGGAGAATGCTTGAATCATTCAGCATTCCGTCCATCATTTGTTGCAGTTACACTTTTCGCTCTAAGTGGCATGGGTATGCCCAGACGTGGGTCCCTTGCTCACTGTGCCACTGGATTCAAGCTAGCCTGGCTGATGAAGGGTGACATACCCTGAAACCGGTCCCAGGATGCTTGTTTCCGGTCCAGGGAGGACCTGGCTTGGCAAAAGGTAAGGGTAAGGCAAAAGACGGAGTCAGGAGAAAACAGCAGGTGCAGGCTAGTTAAAACCAAATGGCAGCGTGCTTGTGCACCGCGTGGTGCTGATTGCACTGATTTTTCAGTACAGAATGCGCTACTAGCACTAAATCACAGCGCATCATTTTTATTGAACTTCACAGAAATCCACTGTAGGGGTACAGGGCTCATGCCACTGTACCCTCACCTGAGGGCTAGTGCACCCTGCTAGGGTTGGCAGTGAGTTGTGGGCATGGCATACAGGGATGGGTGAACACGTAGGAACCGGCTAAGGTTCCGATTAAACTGCACAGCCATTTGGGGGACTGAATAAATCAAATCAATTAAATTTCTCCACTGCATCTTCTTTGTAATCCATGCTTGCTACTTTTCTTTTCTTTGTCTTTTTGTTGTTTCATATTCACTTCATTTCATTTTATTCACTCTTCAACCATGCTGAAAATTTCACATAAACGCCATCGGACACCATCTAGTTCCACATCTCACATCTTTATTTAAAATGACCCAATGCATTTCGGAAACGAAGTTCCCTTCGTCAGGGGTATCTACAATAAAAGATTAAAAATTCATAGGAACTGCCGACAGCATAGGTAATACACTCTAACAACAGATATAGCTCAATTCATTTACATTTCTTCCAATATGCTGCGCCAATAAATACTGTGCAGACCCGTCATCATGCTGGTCTAATACGTTAGTAGATGATAATGCATCAGAGCGGTAAATTTAAAATCTGAATCCTTACTCAACTCGCGAGTGACTACCATTGGGACCTCCCCTATCACAGTGTTAATCTTACCCACCTCCGCCCGTAAACCTTACATTGCTGTCACCCTTAAGTTAATCCAACGCATTAGGCTTACCATAACGTGAGTGCCGGTTTAAAAATTAAGGGCCCGGATTCCCATGTCTCACAGCACATTCTCCAAAACGAAGTGCATACCAGGTCCTCATGATTACTGCTCAATGGCGTATCGCAGCCCAAACTGCATGCTCTGTCTATACACCTACTAAGTTGTTAAGCGCTCCTCCTTTACCCCGCAGGTGATCTATCCCGTGCAGATGACGCTACATTAGATGACGGACTACAACTGCTGAACTTAACAACATCTACCCCTCTCTTCACCCAAGTCACTCGCGAGTTGAGTAAGGATTCAGATTTTAAATTTACCGCTCTGATGCATTATCATCTACTAACGTATTAGACCAGCATGATGACGGGTCTGCACAGTATTTATTGGCGCAGCATATTGGAAGAAATGTAAATGAATTGAGCTATATCTGTTGTTAGAGTGTATTACCTATGCTGTCGGCAGTTCCTATGAATTTTTTAATCTTTTATTGTAGATACCCCTGACGAAGGGAACTTCGTTTCCGAAATGCATTGGGTCATTTTAAATAAAAATGTGAGATGTGGAACTAGATGGTGTCCGATGGCGTTTATGTGAAATTTTCAGCATGGTTGAAGAGTGAATAAAATGAAATGAAGTGAATATGAAACAAAAAAGACAAAGAAAAGAAAAGTAGCAAGCATGGATTACAAAGAAGATGCAGTGGAGAAATTTAATTGATTTGATTTATTCAGTCCCCCAAATGGCTGTGCAGTTTGATCGGAACCTTAGCCGGTTCCTACGTGTTCGTTGATACTGCAGCGCAGTTGGGCGGAGCGCGGAGCAAACTTGCACGCCTCTACAGTGCTGAAGCGGTTAAGCAAGACAAACATGGAGTACACAGGTGTGCAGTTCACCACCCCCTTGTTGACATTGAATGATTTTTCCGCCCACCCCGGCGAATCTGCACCCTTGATTAAATATGGAACGTGAAGTTATAAAAAAAGCATGAACAAAAAAACCGGAGAAAAAAACCATGTGAATTGACAAAAAACTATAAGCTGTATGGACACGAAAAACTGCCACCAGCATTTTATAATGATAGATGTAGTACGTTGGTGTCACTGCCAGTAGATAAATTGACATGAATGGATCCCATTAATCATGATGTAATTGAAATTCGTTTATATTTTATATGTTAGAGAATCTTTTAGAGCTTGTAACACCGATTAGGTTGTTATTAGTCAGCATCAGGGTGTTAGAGTTGGAACATGCTGTAGAGGTGCACCTTGGGATATGTATTGTTTTGGGTGAAGAGAGGGGTAGATGTTGTTAAGTTCAGCAGTTGTAGTCCGTCATCTAATGTAGCGTCATCTGCACGGGATAGATCACCTGCGGGGTAAAGGAGGAGCGCTTAACAACTTAGTAGGTGTATAGACAGAGCATGCAGTTTGGGCTGCGATACGCCATTGAGCAGTAATCATGAGGACCTGGTATGCACTTCGTTTTGGAGAATGTGCTGTGAGACATGGGAATCCGGGCCCTAATCTTTAAACCGGCACTCACGTTATGGTAAGCCTAATGCGTTGGATTAACTTAAGGGTGACAGCAATGTAAGGTTTACGGGCGGAGGTGGGTAAGATTAACACTGTGATAGGGAGGTCCCAATGGTAGTCACTCGCGAGTTGAGTAAGGATTCAGATTTTAAATTTACCGCTCTGATGCATTATCATCTACTAACGTATTAGACCAGCATGATGACGGGTCTGCACAGTATTTATTGGCGCAGCATATTGGAAGAAATGTAAATGAATTGAGCTATATCTGTTGTTAGAGTGTATTACCTATGCTGTCGGCAGTTCCTATGAATTTTTTAATCTTTTATTGTAGATACCCCTGACGAAGGGAACTTCGTTTCCCGAAATGCATTGGGTCATTTTAAATAAAGATGTGAGATGTGGAACTAGATGGTGTCCGATGGCGTTTATGTGAAATTTTCAGCATGGTTGAAGAGTGAATAAAATTAAATGAAGTGAATATGAAACAAAAAAAGACAAAGAAAAGAAAAGTAGCAAGCATGGATTACAAAGAAGATGCAGTGGAGAAATTTAATTGATTTGATTTATTCAGTCCCCCAAATGGCTGTGCAGTTTGATCGGAACCTTAGCCGGTTCCTACGTGTTCGTTGATACTGCAGCGCAGTTGGGCGGAGCAAACTTGCACGCCTCTACAGTGCTGAAGCGGTTAAGCAAGACAAACATGGAGTACACAGGTGTGCAGTTCACCACCCCCTTGTTGACAATACAGGGATGGGTGCCATGTCGACTCTTCACTTTTCTCTGCACCAAAACACACAGCCTGCAATGGCAGTGTGTGAGTGTTAAGGTATCGGGCCTCTAAGGGTGGCACAGTAGGTGCTGCAGCCCTTAGAGGCCTTACCTGGTCACAGTGCCCTTGGCACCCATGGCACCTTTTACAAGGGGCTTACCTTTGGCCTGAGACGTGCCCAGTCTCTGAGTGTGTGCCATCAGTCTTGATTGAGTGAATACAATAAGGGCAATATGAGGATCGAGACGGCTCCCTTGGAGCGAGTAAAGTCCTTTGATTGCTTGGGAGTAAGATTGTCTGATAAGATGTCTTGGGCACAACAGATAAGGAAAAGTAAAACTATCTTACTCCAAAGGGCTATGGCCATAGGGAAGAAATACAAAGCCACCTCCAGCGGAGCAGTATCCCCAGCCCTGGAAGTATATAGAGCCACGGCCATGTCAGGGGCAGTATATGGCACAGAGCTCTGGGGGTGTACAGACCTAAAATCGCTCAGTAGTGCAGAAAACCATTTTATCATGTCCCATTTTAATCTGCATTGTAGCACCCCACTTCGATTTGACTTGGGACTAAAAAGAGTTGATCATGTGGTTTTATTAAAACTTTTAATGTATTGGGTTTGAGTTTGGAACACCCCTGAACTTGTTATCTACAGGAAAATCCTGGAGGAGATTATCAGCCTGGGCAAGAAACTCCATATCCCACCATGGCTAAAGAAGATATAGCTTTTGTGTGAGGTTCTTAAGATGGATGAGGTGTGGTTGCAACCAGACAAATTAACAAAGGGCACAATAGCAACACTGAAACAAGTCTATTGGGCAAGTAGGCTGGAACAAATATGGAAAGATCAAAAACTCAGGAGTTTAACAGAGATGTTTTTGAGTCATAAAAGTGGCCCCTGCTTTGAGCCATTTCTAGACAGAATGCAACCAGCTCAGGCCAAAACGTTGTATATAGAGTTTAGGCATGGCACTTTACCTCTAAATTCCTTCACCTCTACATGGGATAAAAATGACCATACAACTCCCAATTGTCCTTTCTGTCTGCAGACCGAGAAATCCATCGATCACGGTTTGTTCTTTTGTCCCACCTACATCATACCCCGCAAGAAATGTATCCTTCCAGTATGTAAGCTATTGACATATGTCCATTACTGGGAAGCTTCCAGAATTCTTAGATGTGACACAAAGGAGCAACATGTGTTCGGTGTATCCAGATTTTTACAAAGGGCTTGGAGAATAAGAACCACGAAGTTAAAGGTGACTCCTTAGGGGGAAGGTATACTATCGGACTAGGGCTACCACGTATAAGATGCACTGTCACTTTAAAGCTTGCCGAGGATTACATTTTATCTATTATCTTGAATTGCAGAGTGGCATAATGGAATAATTGGTCATAAATGCTGTATTGACCTACATTTTTGTCTTAATTTAAGTTATTTGATCTGTATCATTCATTTTTATTCTTATTTTAGTAGGTTCAGCTTTTTTTACTTAATGTTGGTCATAAATTGTTTGTATGTTGCATGAACCTTTATGGTTATAAAGCCGAAATAAAGTATTGAATTAAATTGAGTGAATACAATAAATGCTTAACACACCCTCTGGATAAGCCTAACTGCTCGCCCACACTACTTCAAAGAGAGCTGTTAGTACTTACCTAATTTAGAGTCTGCTATACCTCTGGGGACTCCCTGGACTCTGTGCACACTATACCTTACTTTGATATAGTATATACAGAGCCAGCTTCCTACACCATCTGCACATTCTGGACTTCTGTTTTCTGTGGCAAACTAAGAATTGTGGTTGATGCATGCGAGTTACTACACACAGAGGTGCAGATATCAAACATTGAGGCATAAAAGCATTTATAAGTATTGGAAGTGGTACTACGGGAGTACTCTTTTGCTTACTCTTGCATACCTTTGTGAAGAGACCTGAAACGTCCAACTCCCTTTTAGTAAAAGTGCAAAGAGGGCACAGTGCATTCCATTTGTACTAACTATATTAATATTCTCTAAATACTCCGATTTAGCTGTTATTGTGCCATTTCAAGAGGCATGTAAGAGTATTCAAAAGACTATTACAGGTTTACTATTTTACATGTCTTTGTGAACAGGCCCCATGGTATTAAACCTGGTTTACACCAATGTATCTACCCTTGCTTACGTCAAAAGCATTGGCTGGACAGACCTGTGCAAATGTGGTGAACTCCCACTTGGTATTAACTGATTCACAGAAACATTGTAAATATATTTTTAAGCATATTGAAGTTCCACCTCAATGATCCGCATGCAGGTGCTGTGGAAAATGCATATAAATGCACCAAAGTACCCAGTTGTTTTTCACGGGTGTGCCTAAGGAGGAGATACATGCACAGGGAAGGTGTGTGTAGTTCCGGGGAGGAAAAGGAATTACAAAGTGTAGGAAACTGGGTTTTTGTTGGAGTAGGCCCCCCACTTTTTGCATGGTATTTGATGCAACTTTGCCTGGAGTGCACTGGGTTCCTGCTAGCCAGGTCCCCATGGCCACTGATTTTTTCCCCCAAAACAAGGTAACTGGTCAATTGATCCCCAATTGGCTTGGCCTTTAGCACCTTTTTAAGTTCCTAGTAAGTGGTACCCCTACCTAAGGCATAGGTACTAAAGAGGGTCCCTAAGAGATGCAGCATATCTTGTGCCACTCTAAGGGACCAACACCAAATCCATGCAGACTGCCACTGCAGGTTGCATGACAAAGTGCTCTAAAAAGTGAAAACACAACATGGCACACACCCTGTGTGCCATGTCCCCTAACACTGCATGTAATATTTGTAAGTCACACCTACAGCAGGCCTTATCGCCCTAAGGCAGGGTGCATTATATTACATGTGAGGACATATCTTCATGAGCAGATATGCCCCTGTGCTGGCCAGTTCAATTACAAAAAGTACGTGTGAACAGGGAAGCCAACTTAAGGTATGTACTGGGCACTGGTTAAAACGAGTTTCCCAGCTACATAATGGCTTCATTGAAACCTATGGTGTTTGGTATCAAACACCTCATAATAATAAACCCATACTGATTACAGTGATGGATTTATTAATACATGCACCCAGAGGGTACCTTAGAGGTACCCCTGAAAACCTGTCGACCTCTAGTGTATTGGCTGACTGGTCCTGACCAGCCTGCCACCACAGACACGTTTCTGACCCCCTGGAGGTGAGAGCTTATGCTCTCTGACATGGGAAACAATGCCTGCTCTGGCAGGAAGGTGTTGTCACCTCCTCCAAGCAGGATGACGAGTAATCAGCATATCAAGGCAGGAGGTTATATGCGACCCTCGCTTCCCTCAGACAGCAGAAATGCCACAACCTGCCGAGGGCCCATTTGGCACCTGGACAGATGGGAAAATTAGCTAGTCAGGAGGTGTGTTCACCCTCAGGCTAGTACCACCCCTAAAGTGGGTTACCTGAAGTGAACATGACTAGGAAAATGCCACCAACTTGCTTTTGGAGAAATTAGGTCCTCTGGGCCGAGGTCATGCACACTTTCCCCAGGAAGCGGTCATACAGAGAGCGTAGTCACCCTAAAGGTAGGTAGCCCATTGGCTGCTACCTGGCACTCCCTGTAACACCCCTAAATACATTATTTAGGGTGCAAACCCTGGTGCCAGGACTTCATATTTGACGGACACAAAGAAGGAGTGGACTAAGAAGATTTCTGACACAAGAACCGAGGAGCAACTGCTGACTTGGTGCCATCCCCACCAGCCTGCCTGCTGCACCCGACCTTAATGGAGAAACAGACTTGTCCTGCCGCTGTGCAGACTTCAAGAAAGCCGGAGGGCTGCCAGTGCTTCACAAATCGCCAGAGCACTCCCCTGGAGTAGAGGAGCTATTACCCTGCAACTGCAGGCACCAAAAAAGCACGGTCAAGTGCACCATCCTGCCACTTTCCGTGACTACTGATGCAGCAGCTACCCAGGAAGAAGTCACTGTGCTCCCACAGGTCAGATCCGTCCTCACTCCAAGTGTGGGGACAGCAGGACCAACTGGAGCCGCACAGCACCAATACCCGGGGTTCCGTACCCCTTGCAGCAACTACGGCTTTTTGTGTCCAGTCCGGACACCAACGCTGAGGAAAACCAACTTACACTTCGATGGTCTTTAGGGACAATGAGACCCACACTGAGAGTGGCCCGGCTGTCTTGTTTGCCCCTATTCTGCAGAACCAAAGAGTGATCCTCTGACCACCGGACACCTCAAAGCACCTCTGCACCTGCGCCCCACAGCCTGAGTACGAGGAAGGTGACAGTGCCAACGGGTCCTGAGACCCTCAAAGGCTGAGCCCACCCTTGGATATGCCTAGACTGGTTTCCCAGTTGAGGCTTGCAGCCTCTTTATGCAGACCCCCTCAACCGTGTTTCCTGCAGCACGAACCCGATGCCTAAAAGCTCCACTGCATCCGAGCCCCACACCCAGAGGAGAGGTGGACCAGTGGTGTCCCTACGTGCTCGAGCAGCTCAAGGACCGAGCCCCCCTGTGGGTTCACCCGGACTGGCCCCCCGCTCCCAGCTTGCAGCCTCTTTTCAACCAGACTGTTCTCCATTGAAATGAACAGGGCGCCCAACACTGAAACACACTTTTGCACCTGGCTGCCCCAGTGCCACCGAGGTGACCTATTGGAGTTGCCTTAGACCTTGCCGCATACACACCTTAAGTCCAGGAGAAGGGTTCAGTGTCTGACAAGTGCAGTATATGTTTTGCCTCCATAGGATAACATTACCGCTCCAGAAATTTCAGTGTTAACTTTTGAAACGTATAAAAATTCCTAACTCATAAAGTACTTACCCGATTCCTATGATCTTGGTATCTAAATTTATATCACAATATGTGTTAGTTTTATAAATTGGTGTCAGATTTCTTTATTTAGTGTGTGTCTCACTTACTGTCTTTGTATCTACAATAAATGCTTAGCACTACGCCTAACTGCTTGCCCACACTATGACAAAAGAGAGCATTTGGGTTATCATTTGTGCCTCTGTAAAGCAATTGAGGTTTGCCTGGACTCTACACAGTACCTCTTTTGGTCCACTATATAAAGAGCCAGCTTCCTACACAAAGTAATGATAAAATCCCTCCTGTTAGACCTGGCATCTTGTGGCATGTTTCCCCTGTTTTTTTGCTTTCTGACCTCCTGTTTTTCATGGTATGCTGGACTTCGTTTTTGCTGTTTTGTTGTCTCTGTGCACTTTACCTCTGCTGATCAGTGATAAAGTGCACATGCTCCCTCTGCAAACTGTGTTACTGATTGTTTATCCATGATTGGCATATTTGATTTACTAATAAGTCCCTAGTAAAATCCCATTGTACATGAAATACTTGTCTCAAGAAATCAGTAGTGTCTTTGATATATGATGGCAAACTCATTACCAAAGGTTGTAGGAAATAAATAATCCACATACTTGGACACATTTTCAAACAAACTTCCAATTGCAGATATGATTGGCCTCCCTGGAGGGCAATCTTTGTGTTATGGATTTTAGGTATCAAATACAATATTGGTAATCCAGGTTGTGACACTCAGAAAATTGTATTCATCAGTACTTAACAATTCCAGTATCCCGCCACCCTTTCAATTCTGTGTAAAACATCTCTTTCAAGCTTTCATATTCTGTCTTAGCGATCCTTGGGTATCATGTGCTTCTTTCAAGTACATATCTTTGGGCCAGAGTACCACGTTACCCCCTTCATGTTCTCTGTGAATGTATCTATGCTGTCATGTGGCATATTTGGTGTAAATTGAGACTTACGTCTGAAAGGGGTATCTGCCCCCTCTTCCCCCATTAATTGTTGTTCACTTAGTAGGTCCTAGTCAGTACGGTCCGACACACCACCCTCCTCCCCACGTTCTAATTTCAAAAGATCTCTCATCAGTTCTACATCTGAGGACAACAAATTACTATGTACGTGTGTAATGGTTTTTTCTTCACATTTTTATGCTGGGTTTTGAAAACCTTTTTACGGTTCACCTTACGTGTGAATATATACAAATCAAACCTGCTCTGTTCATAGTTGAATGGGGCACGTGGTGGTGGTGGTAGCGGCAGAAAAATGGTTAAAGTGACATTATATTTACATATGGTAATAAGATCTTTGCTAATATTCAAAGAAAAAACCTAGAAATTCCCTGAAAAAAATAAAGCTTAAAGTAACTTTATAGTTATTAGCTGAAATAAGTCAAAAACAAAAGCTCACTATAATCAATATTTAAAATAAAATTAAAAGTTGACAACAATGCTCATTTAGCGTCCTTCCTTACATGTTCAATCCTTTCTGTGTATAGGTGGCTTTATAATTTGGCAGTTTTGTCTTCGACCATCAGTAGGAGTATTTTTAACAAATGTGATTTTCGACAGACAGTGCAAATTCTTGAGCTGTACCTTTTACGTCTAGTATCGAAAGCCGCCATAGTCAGCCATCAAGTTTGAGTTAAGGACGTGATTGTTCTGTCACGTGGGCGTTGGTCCTTTTAGGGCTCAATAGCCCTGATTGCTTGTGTTCACACTTCACCTGGTCCGCTGATGGCAGATGAATTCAAGGCGGCCTATGCAAGCATCAGTAATTCCACAAATTGACAACACATTATTGGATCCCTGGAATTAAAGAAGTATACTACTGCGGCCCTTCATGTGCGTATGCTGCTTTCTAAGAAGACCTGGAGCAGAAGCAACCGCCTACTTTTCATTAGACCTCACATATTACATCACTCACGACATGTTAATTAAAATCATTGAAGACATCACTGCCTGCTCTGAATGGCCTGTTATGCTGCCACTGTCCCTCCAGTCTGCTCAGCGTGGTGAGCATGCTGCCCCAGTCCCTCCACCCTGCCTTCCATCGTCCAAGTCCATGCCCCTATCTCCTCCCTCCTGCCCTGTATGGTCCGTTGTGCTGCCACTCCCTCCCGCCATGCATGGTCTGTTCTGCTGTCATTGCCCTTCATACCTGCCCTGCATGGTCTGTTCTGCTGTCACTGCCCACCCTGCGTGGCCAGCTTGCTACCCCTGCTCCTTCCCCCTTCCGTCTGCTATCTGAGGGCAGCCCCTACCCCCTCCCTTCTGCCCTCCATGGTCCTTTGTGCATGCGCCTGACACCTCTCCTTTTCCCACCATTGTCCGTGGGGCTGCTACTAACCCTCCCGCCTGCCACACCTGGTCAGTTGTGCTGCCAGTGCTTCTCCCACTTGCCCTGTGTGGTCAGTTTGCTGTCCCTGACCCCCTCCCACCTTCCCTCATCGGGTTTCCAGCGCCCCATCCTCCCAAGTTACCTGTGTTTGTTGTATTTCTCTATGTTAGTATTTGAGTTGTACGATTCTGACCCACACACTGGACCACAGTCCACTTTGTGTATCAATACTGGAAGCATATATAGCAATGCCAAACCGTGCATTAGAGGGAAACACAATGCAAATAAGGGGAAGAAAAAGGCAAGAAGGGGGATAAATGCAACCGGCAACAAAAGCATATATATGTTCCACTTGTACCAATGCCGTGCTCCATCATTCCAGGGTGAGCATGTCCCGGTTGCTCTCTTTTGCTGTCACAGATTAGGTATGATTGGCAAAGGTTGCATGTTTAAATGTAGTGCCTGGCATCCTAACTCTGGGAGCCGAGCTGAGTGGGGAGCAACCCCTGGCTTAGTAAGGTCTAAAATTGGCCATGCCTTTCGGTAGTGACAGATCTGCCCTCTCTGTTTTCCTGCTTCCTGGGGTGATAAGTGAGGACAGCGCAGAGTTTGCGTCACTCAGTAATTTTCCCAAGATTGCCTGCTGTTACTATGGTGCAGGGCACAGTGTCTTGCGTGTCCCCCGCTGCCTTCTTACTACCCATGTCCAGGACAGAACGGGCAGTGTGACAGTACTTTCCCTGCCTCAACAGGGCTCCTCGCCAGGGTCGAACTGGTACAAAAAATAGGCCCGACACCAAAATAATAGTGGCCCCGGTTTTGACCTTCTAAAGACACACTGTATGAGTATTTTGCAAGGTATGTGAGACTGCATGCATGTAATATCGGGGAAATCAACAGTAAGAACTAACACAATTGGCCATAAAACAAGCCCAAAAACTTCTAAAACAAGCATTTGCAATGCAACAGGTCTCGCATTTACGCGAGTTTCAGCTATTGGCATTGTAAATGACAATGCCTTTTATTTATCTTTTGGTTTTTGAAACATAAATAAAACGCATTGTTATTTACAATGCCATAGCTTAAACTCGCACAAATGCGAGACCTATTGCATTGCAAATGCTTGTTTTTGGTAGGTACCGGGAGATTAGGTGATGTGCCCAGAATCACAGGATGTTGAGCCGACGCCGAGAATCGAACCTGGTTCTCCAGCTCCAAAGTTGACGGCCTTGGCTGTTACGCCACATCCTACCACGTCCTGTTACAGCCCAATCTGTTAGATCTTCCCTCCTGCGCCCTGGTTCTGTGTGCTGCTGTCTTCCTTCCCCGTTCCTCAATGCTGCACATTCCCCGAAGGGAGAGGACGGACTTGTGACAGGAATCTGCAAACTGTGCTTGAGATGAAACATCTGCTCCTCCCTACGGATGCTGAGAGGGGACAAGCCCTGCCCAAGGGTGCCTCAGAGTGGATCGGAGGAGCTGTCCCTGCTGGGCTTTGTGTGTGTTCTAAAGGAATGATATTTTGTGTATAGATATTGGCTCCCTGTGTAGAAACGCCATGCCAGAGAATATTTAACTGCCTGTCTGCGTATGTTACATTTTTTTGTATTCCTTCGTGTGCGAATTTCACGTGTCTATATGTAAATATGTAGCAGGAATATTGCTTGCCTGTTTTATCGTCCTTTGTTTATTTCTTCTGTAGGGTTTGAAAAGCGCTACGTCCCACATTTAGCTATACTAGCAATTCTGAGTTGCATTATGCAAATGGGAGAGATTTAACAAATAACAAAATGAACATTCATTGGTGCATGACAATGGCAGACTGGGCCTATCTTATCCTATGAGATTACAGCTCCATGGATAACTTCGGGGCTGTCCAAGGCACTATAGTTTTTACTACGTGACTCTATGTAGGTTACCGGGGAATTTGATAGTTTTGCGTCACAGACATCATAGGTCTGGGAAACATGCACCAGCCTCTACGTGGTGCGTGACAACCTAATTTTCGTTGTTGTTTAAAAAAAAAAAAAATATGAATATACATCTAAGTAAACTGACTTAAAAGTTAAGTATACGCCCAATTATCAAATCCCTTACGGGTCACAGAATATTTTAACTCCAGGTGTTTGGGCCTTGTGGTACCGCCCGCCCAATTGGGGTCAAGGGTCACTGTAGGCTACCACGATCAAGATCACCGTTCCTTACTGTGCAGGTCAACAAATTCCAGCCTTGGAGCAATGGACTCGGGAACGCCCTTTTGTTAAGGGTTACTGACCACAACACTTAAAACAATAGGTCTCGCATTTACAAGAGTTTGAACTATTGGCATTGTACATGACAATGCCTTTTATCTATGTGTTAATTAGCAAACAGATAAATAAAAGGCATTGTCATTTACAATGCCAATAGTTTAAACTCTCGCAAATGCGAGACCTATTGCATTGCAAATGCTTGTTCTGGTCTACCTTACGTTTTTAACCAGAGGATATGTACGTCCACCACATTATGACAGGTGTTAAACAAGAGCTTACACTCTACTTACACGGCGCAGACCAAGTGTTTAGATTAGTGGGGTTGAGATTTTTGTAGGGTATGGCACGAAGCATAAAGAAAAAGAGAGAGCCAGGGTGGCTTCAGGTACAACACCTAGTGTACAGTGCCACAGGACGACAGTGAGTCAAATGCACACGTCAAAGGTTCTGCACCGTAGCGCAGATCCCGCCGATTGGCAAAAATATAAAACCTTGGAGCCAAATCTGAATCACCTCAGAACCCATAAAATTCAAAGACCGTCTAAAATCTATGCGCAGGAGTTTACTAGATGTACCTCACGCGTGGAGTACCATTTTAAGCACTTTGAGTAAGCCTCATGTCTTCAACAGCCTTACTCATTAAGTCGAAGGCTCACATTGGAACTTTATTATTGGCCATTTTAAACCGTCCACTTGGCTCTAAAACCCTAATTTTATCGATAAACTATTAACACGTTGCCCAAGGAAACAAAGTATCGCTCCTAAAGGACTTTGAACCACTAAAATGTGACTGACACTAAGATGTGCACTAAACCAAGACGACTTCACATTGAGCGAGACCGGGCGAGGGTGTATTCTAGTGGTCACACTATGCAGTAAACACGGGTGGCTAAACCATGAGACTAAGGCACGGGTTCCATTTAAAATGCACATTGTTTGTAGAGAAAAAGGGTCATTTAAAAAATAATGTATTTTCTATAATAATTACCGTCACGAATTACGCCAGGGTTTGAAAGCAGAGAGGCATTTTGGTTAAGAAAGACGATAAACTCGTAGTAACGCTGAGGGCAATCCCTGCTTCTTCGCCTCGCTTTTAACGAAACCCTCCTCCGGCAGACCTGCTCACGCAAGTCCGAGGATCCGGAGCGGTGTGCAGGCCTCGCGTAGGCTGTGTTTCTCAGGCGACGTCGGCGCAGCGTTGACAAAATAGTGACCGTGTGAGGTCACGGGGCGGTCAAAAATAAATATTTCCATTTACGACTGTGGGGGAATGAGCCTGCCGGTCTACCGACAATCGTATTTTTTCTACAACTGTAAATATCTAGTAACTAAAATGGAGACTCCAAACATGCTCCTCAAACCAGACAGACCAGATAAACGGAACACCGCGGCCTTGATAAAACAAGCTGTTGACACGTTGGACGGCCCCGGCGGCGCCTGAGGGAGATTGAGACAGGAGGACGCGGCGCCGCCTGGGGTCCGTAAACAAGCTGTCGCCATTGTGGAAAAAAAATAGTGCCTACTGACTAATTTAGGAGACAGTGTAACGCCACAAGTAAAACATCCAGTCGGGATGGGCCATCCAAAAAGGAGACAGGGCGGTAACAAAGAAGCCTCATTTTCAATCGGAGGCCAGCGTTTTGCATAAACGATGACGCCAGTCAATCAAAAAGATGGGCGTGGCTTCAAACCCACTACAGAAATTTTATCGATTACAAGACGCCTCGCAGAGCGAGGAGCGCATGTGCGCTCCAACGCTAGGCGAGACCTAAAAACAGCCCCAGACACTGCCTCGTCAGACTAGCCCATCCAGCACTGCCTGATTGCCCTATAGGCAGGGCTACTGGAATTATACGATTGTGCGGCCGCTGCGATTTTCGCATGATTATAGATTTGCCGTATTTGCCACATAATCCATCATCTGCTGCATAATCTGCAGATTTTAACAAAAAAAAGTTTGTAGCTCAAATAGTTTAAAAGTTACTAAAAACGCAGCAGCACGTATTACTGCCGTTTAAAAAGATTGGCTGGTCACCTTTCCGTTGCTTATTGCTATATTTAGGTATTAAACTGTTACTAATAAGGTGCACCCAATGCCTAGACAGTGTCAACAAGTGTAAAAAGTACCAAATAATGAAGTAATACTATTAAAAAATGTGCCGCATAACGCTGCATAATTTGCCCTTTGTTGCCTCAAAATTTACTCAACCCTGCTGCATAGTTTGGCCCCGGCCCCTCCTGCCGCATAATTCCAGTGGTCCTGCCTATAGGCCGGTCCAATCTACCCCCACACACACACACACACCTCTGCCATAGAGGTGGGCAAGCCAACAAATTAGCAGGGAGAGCCGAGCCTGGTTTCTGTCTTGGTTCTAGACGCCCCTGTATGAGCCCTGCCCTGGAAATGGTTGGCATGTATATCATGCAGCAAACATCACATAAAATATGAGAAAGTCTACCCAAAACTTAAACTTGTGTAATCTTTAACATGCAGAAACGTTGACCTTAATAAGTCACATTATATCACTGCACTGACAGGTACTTATTAAAAGTGATAGTTTTTTTTTTTTTCTCATGAACTTAGAACTATTCTGACCCATGCTTCCCTCCAGGCGACAATACCCCAAAAAAATGTATTGCGTCATATAACTGGTGCTCATGTAAAGCGCTCCAATACCTTTGGGTTGAGTTTGCGCTATATAACACTGCAAAAACAACACCATTAGTGACCTAAGAACCAAGTCAGTTGTCATTGCACCTTGTATGTGGCCCAGGTTCTTATAGAGAGAGCAGCATTAAACTCTATTAAAACAAACACACTACGTTTTTCTACAGCTAGTATCCTGGACGCACATATTTGAAGGTGCTTTTATATATAATAAGGAGGATCGGTGAAATAAAATATTTGCCTACGTTCATATAGTTTGGTTAATGGTCGATCTGGGATTAATCCTAGGTTTTCTGGTTTCACTTTGTACAAATCAGTCACTAAATGGGTGTCTATTTGTCTCTCATTTTTACCTCAAATGTTAATGCTTTGATTTTAACTCCTAGACCACAAGGGGAGAGGTGGTGTCAGGCAGAAGCCAAGTGTAAGCTCAGCTCGTTTTGGGCTCGAGGTTCCACGAAGACCTCGAGCTAAGCCAGAGCCAGGCATCTCCCCGAGCGTTGAGGGGCTCACCCACTTCTACTCTGCCATGTGATGGGAGGGTGAGGGTCGTGATATGTGACACCGAGATCGGTTTGCACATATTACTGTCATAGATTTGTGGGGAGCGGACAGAGACAGTATAGTGTGCTGGTGCAACAGTTGACCTAGGTTTGAGACTAGGGGTGTCAGTACGCCAACCCAGAGAGTGCCTGCAGAGGAAGGACACTCACAAAGAAATTGATCAGTATAACTCAGTACTTGGTCTATGCTCAATGGAATCGAGAAACACACAAAGAGAAAGTGAGGCCTGCACGCACGGACCAAACAAAAGCCAGCAAATAAGAGTGACAATGACGCCAACGAATGGTAAGCGATGGGCGGGCTGAAGAGCTTTCCTGAAGGTGTATCTGCCAACAGCTCTAATAGGTTAAGCAAACATCTTGGGAACACAGTGCTGCTTAGACAACATCTGAGAAACCTTTCACTTGGCAACACATTTCTGAGATATTTTTTATTTAAAAAAAAAAAGCCTGACAGAGTTAATTAAGATACTCTGCCATTAAACCATGAAACTTGAGAGGTTCCTTGGTTTTTAAAAGTTCAAGTGAAGAAAAGCTAGTCCATCAAGGTAGAGCCTCTTCTACCCAGAGCACTGACAGCTTCCCACACTAGACAAGCAGCAGCTTGTGTGCAACCTTCAGAAGCCCCAGGACTCTAGTAATCAAGGGTTGGCAAGACTCCTAAATGCACAACGTGGCTGGAAGTGAGCAAGAGTTTGGAGGACGTTCAGGCCTTCTGACTGTGGCACTTTTTTCACGAGGTTGAAATATAAAAACAAAAGTATTGACATGTTATGCACACTGTAGAGTCCTAATACAACTGTTCATGAGCAGGCAGCTAAATACATTTTTACTAGACACACGACAAACAGTACTTCTTTAACGCTCAACGATAACGTGCTGATGGACATCCTCTTACTTTCTATTGCTTAATCTATCCAAAATTGAGGTGCCTCTCACAACTAATACCTCTCCATGTTTAAGGCAACCTGGTCTAAGGTAATGCAATGTTACCATTTCCTTCTACTAAAACCAATATGCAATTTAGGCATCATACACTGGACTCAAACTTCACACATGAAAAACAAGTGACAAAAATGTCAGGGACAGGTAACAGACGACTCAGTATCCTAAGAAAACGACTTCCTTATATTGATATGAACTTTCTTATACCTGTTGAAAATGCCAAGATTCAATGTATGTTGAACTGTGCTAACGTCATCTTTCTGGCTTTTCAGTAAAACTTCTCTACCGCCTCAAATTGGTCCAAAATGCTGCAGCTCCACTCTTTAAGGCCATCTCAAGACATGAGAGGATTACCAGTGATCCTTACACTGGCTCCTGAAACCCTCAAGTATAGCCAATAAAACCACTCACTGTTGTTCATAAAATAGTACACCATCACAGCCCTCAATTCCTGACACCCAAGTACCAACCCTATCGACCCAATAAACCATTACAACCGGCTAATCAATTCATGCCACTGGCAAATACGGTGACTTTTGGAGACCAGGCCTTCTCTTCTGCGGTGGACAAACTGTGGAATCTCTCTAGACTTTTATTCACTCTGAACCTTCTCTTATTAAGTTGAAGAAAGCCATTCACCTGACTATTTCAATCACTGTCTTTCTCCTGATAGCAGTTAGGTTACCCTTTGAGCTCCAAGAAGCTCGGTCTTACTTGCACTTTACAAATATACTTAACATGCCATAGCTCTGTGTTTCATGTTTGACTCTTTGCAGATTTGAGGCATCTATTGACCAGAGGCCTCTCTAGGAACAGGGAGCAGAAGCAACAGAACAGGGGAGCCTGCCAGGAGCGAGCACCGCCAGGGCGTAGTCTTCGTTGTGAGCCACACTGGGCGTCATTGTAGTGGGAGTGTATCTATATAGCCAGTCGTCCACAATACATGCCTGACCCTTGCTCATCCAAGATTCATACTGATAACACAAGAGTTGTGTTGGATTCGAAAATGTTGTTTTGGGGAAGACCTTAAAGATCAATGTGGGGATGAGTTCCTCCCGGATCGGGACACGTTGAAGACTCCAGACCGCCTCTACATTCCCACAAGGAGTATTGAAACAATGGGTGATTCAGAGAAGTCTTTTTCCAGTTGACCGAAAAGGTGCAAAAAAACAAAAGGGTTCTGATTACTTACTAGTAATCTTCATTTGTAAAGACTGGGACGAGCAAGACTAAGAGTACTGAAGATTACTGGTAAGTAATCGCGACTTTGCCTCAATGTCCCTCATTCTCATCCAAGCCATTACTTATGAGGAATACCCAAGCTATTCCGATCTACAGACTCAACATAAAAAAAGAAGAGAACCTACTGCAGAAACATTCTGAGAAAGTTTCTTTAGAACATGAGCTTAAACGATGTAGATTTCTATTTTAGACAATATCCTTCTGATGGGCGTGGAAGTCTCTTGGAGAGCCTGAGAAATTCCATAAAATATTTCTTCTCTTTTACTTAAAATCTCAAGTTATAATCTAGTTTCAGAACTCTATAGAGATTAAAAAAGAAGAGTTGAGGTTTTGACCTTCTATTTGTTGTTAGAGTGGTAGACATACTTCCCGGCACCTGATGCAGTTTGCTACCACTGCAAGAACATTAGCTGCATCGAGACAAAACAACATATCGGTACCAAACCAGAGTTTCCAGGCACCTTCCTTTATAAGAATATGAGACAAAAAGAAAAGGCAGACTATCAGCAAATGTTTATTAACTGTTGTAGGTTCTGAAATAGTTCAAGTAAATGAAGTCAAGGAATAGTTTAATTACTAAAGTGCAGCTTCCTTGGCGCATTCCGTCTTACTTTTAATTGTCTGTTCCTCAGTCAGATTAATGGACAAAGTCTGCATCCTGGGGTTCGCAAGAAAGCGTGGTCCTCAGCAAAATAATTCTATGGGAAATTTGAAATCTACCCACAAATAGAAAATGGATAATTGGATAAATAAGAATTTTATAGAAGCATCTTTAGAAAGGATTACCCATCACCTCAGAAGAAATTAACTGTTGTCTTAAGAACATTGATATAACTATTTGAAGCTTGTTAATGTATTCCTTTGCACTCTCTTATATACAATACACAAGATGAATGTTTTTTTGTGCAAAACTTTGACTAATTTATGTTCTCTATGTAATATCTGCTAAATGTATCAATTTAATGTTTGTTTCACTTGTTTTGGTGGTACATACACATAATATCTACTGTTATTAACATAAATACACTGCATAGCCATTAAAAAGTGAAGACGTCTTAAATTTTGTCCATTTGTTTTTGACTTAGACCTAGGCCACAAATAACGGCTAAGGTCACTGAGACCTTGAATAACAATCAACCCAAGTGATTTACCCCTGACTACCTCCACAGTGTGAGAATGGCTTCTCCATGGTACGCTATTTACTGGAAGATCAATAAATTTGTTATGAAAATCATTTATAACAGAGGATGGCTTCAATGTTACCTGCTGCTAGAGTGAGTACATCAAATATTTATTTTCACTCATCCATAGGTTTGGACACCATTTGCATATCTTCAGAGTTTGTCTATCTCTTTTCTAGACAATAAAGAGATTGTACTTTTGCTGAAAGAGTTCCACGGCGTATCCATCGCATCTCAGTAGTATATGTACCCTGGTCACAGAGCAGTTTGATCAGAAACGTAATGCAGACGGATATTTGCAGATATGGATTACTGGTGGAAGTGAGTTCCTATCTGCTTTTCACAAGTATAAGGAGCCATCTTGTTTAATACAAAAAGCAGTTCTCATTGCCCAGTCCCGCGCTGCTACCAATCACCAACAGTCGGCATTCCAGAATGTTACTTCATTTGATAATGCCTGCTGTGTTTTGTGACATCATTCGCCAGACGGTCCCTTTAAGGGAAGCGCAAAAGAATCCTTCAAAATGGATCTGGTTGTACTGGCTGCCAAGTTTCCCAGTTCTATGTGTGATGAGCTGCTCCAGTCAAGGTTTTTTCTTTGAAATCTAGGACTTTTAGTGCAGGTTTTATAATGGAAAAAACAAGACTACAAGTTCCAGAATTCTAAGAAAAAATGTAATCTACACTGAAGCCGCTAGTCACGCACGGACAAGGGAAACATGGCAGGTCTGCTGACTCAAGCTGGAGAGATCTACACCATGTAGGACTGACTTTGAGAACTTTGATTAGGACAAGATCAACCTCCTCGGGCTGGCTGGAGATGGGAGGATGCTGTCCTGCTTTCAGAGACGGATCTCTGTCTTTAAACACAGGGGGCTGCCTCTGAAGAGATTTCCACAAAATGCATTGACTCAAAGAGGGACGATGGAGTTGGGTTCCGCCAGAATGAAGCTGGAGAGTAAGGCTTCATGGCGCTGCAGCAAATGAGTGGCTGGGGCACCAATGTTGTGCCTTTATTCCAAACACCCACAAGAAAGGAATGAGAAATGTATGCGAACAGTGCTTGTGGTGCACTCTCACCTACTGTGTTTATGAGGCCTACCCATCTCTTTGGAGGCCGTGCTGACAGCTTTTGATGGGACGATCAGTCCATTTTGAGTTCAACAGACCTTTATCGTCTTTCTGCGTGTTTACAGTGTATCAAAGTGCTCTGGCGTGAACTAGAGACAATGACAATATACGATTTACCAGTTACAGCTTATTTTTATTGCATGTTCCCCCGGGGTTAGACGCAGCAGCACTCGGTATGGCATGCAGTAAAACGTTTTATCACACCACTGCCTGTACACTTCTGCTAAATAGCTTCAAGTTTGCTGCGGCTGCGTTTTTTGCCTACTTTTTTTAAATTCCATTCAGTTTAATAAGTTGTGTTGGATACATTGAAAAACCACCATTATACATACATAAGAAAACATCATGTGTATGTGTTATCCGAAATTGGAACGTGGATTTTTTTATTTTTACTTTCCTTCTTGCTCCAAAGTATATTTGAATAATAGCAATAACTAGGTTTATTTTCCAGGGTGCCGCTGGACCCCCAAGAACCTGTCCAAGCGGCGTCAATTACTAATCTAAGGTCCTGATTACAATTACGGGGCTAATTCAATTTTAGGTGTAAACTCCTGTTTGCACCCGGAACAGGATTCCAACTGCCGGATTACAAATCCAGTTTTGGGTGAAAACTCCAAGTTGTGCCCAAAACGAGATTACACACCCGGCACAAATTGCACTTCATGCTGGTGCTACCTGTCGTGATTGTCGCAAATCACAGGAGCAGAAAGCGCGCGGCGTGTTTGGTGCACACCGGAGTGGGGAATAACATATCATATGTTGGGATTATTCCCCATTCCGGGGTGTCGAACTCTGAATCGAGTGCAAAGTTGCACCCCACCAACCAGAGGACTACGCGTTAATGCAAGTTATGACCCCTCCCCCCCTGTGCAATTCGGAATTTCACAATATTTGCCGTGCCGGTTCTCCCCATGTTTTCTCCAGTGCAAAATTGTTTGCAAATAGTCTGTGTGTGTGTGGGGTGGGGGGGAGTCGGTAGTACAATTTGCGTGTCGCAAATAACACTTTTTAATCCAGTGGTTACGGGCACATCTGGCGTTTTGATCAGAAACGAAATTAGCCCCGAGTTGTGATGAGGGGGTCTAAAGTTGTACTGGGGTCACCAAACTCTGAATTACCGGCGATTCGCCCGGCTGGCTCTTCGAAACTCTTGCCCTGCAGATCACGCATGATTCTCGGCGGCAGGCAGATCAACCCGCTGAGCTATATTTTTCTTGGACCCAGACAGGGGAGGCTTCCAGCAGCACAAGGAAATGATTATGGGCCTGAAAAGCAGGCCTTTCGTCTGCTCCGCCGAGCACGTGTGACTAATGGAAAGCTGGCGGGCGGGAGAGGGGAGCGAGTGCTGGAACTGGGGCAAAGGTGAGGAGCGGATACTGTCTGCGGAGCTGCAGGGAAGTGCACAGAACGGGGCTTCAAACCACACGTCAAACGAAAGCGAGCTTGCCCCCATAACCCAGGGCCGGACTGGCCACACCGGGCATCGGGCGTTTCCCCGGGAGACGGGATGGGTGGGGGGGGGGCCGATTTTGTTACTGGGGGGGCGGGGCTGGTTTTGCAGCGCTGCTGCTATATCGGCCCCCAGTAACAAAAGCAGCAGGGGGGTTGGTCCGTCAAAGTTGCCAGGGCTGGTTTGGGTTCCCAGTCCAACCGGTCCTCCATAACATGCCCGACCTGCACCGCGCCACACCCCCGTGTGCAAAATGGGCGCTTGCCACCCCGGGGTTCATTTTAGTTAAAATTGTGCTGATTAAAAGAATACATGGGTGCTGCTTCTGAACACAGACTTTCCGAAGCGTCGTGTACCGGCCTTGAAAATGCCGGATTAGAAAGCTACTTCACGGGAAGAAATGATCAAACAGAGTGTAGGAATGTTTGTAAAAGATTTGAAAAGAACAAAACACGTATTATGGCGGAGATAGAGAGACCTCTTTGGATAAGCTGGTAAGTATTCATGCACCCGAATCAGTCATTTTCAAGGGCACGCCAGGCAGTGTAACAAGTGAACAAGATATTTGAGGCGGGGGGGGGGGGGGGCAGATTTGGAGACCTTGAATCAAAAATGATCTCTTCATAGCTCCCAGGTAGCTTTAGGTGTTGTTTAGTTTCCTTAAACAGTTCTAAGCATATAGTTAGCAGCATGTTGCATTCTGGGACTTGTAGTGTCGCTTTTTATTTTGAGCGTATAAATCTCAGCATTCAGTGTGCTGTTGATGAAAACGCCGAAGTTGGCTGACGGGCGACACATAACCACTTGCGTGAGGTGACCCCCTATAAGCCTCATGGCCCTGTTTGTCCTTCTGCAGATGTTCCCAGATCTCTCTCAAGGCACTCCACTCCGAGCTTAGCCCTCTCCAGGTTGCCACCATTTCCCTGCAGGTCTATCAAGTTGCAGCCCGCTGATATTCCACCATGGAATCTCCTGTAGTAGTCACTACCAATGTTCCCTCTAATTTCTTTCCTCTGTGTGCGGCAGTGTAAGCTCTCTGTGCGCTGTAGACAATTCTATGTGCACCAAGGAACTGATCATGCATGTGAGGGCTGCGCTCAGTTAAATAAATCTGTGGCAAACACCACTCCAAACATTTGTTTACAAAAACAGAGAAAACAGATGCATTTCACGCATACAGCTACATTTAATGGGGAAGTGAGACAGTTTTGCAATGTAGATACTCTCCATCATGACATGAATTGTTTATTCTAGTGGCACCTAAACCCCAGGTTTAAACAGGCATTGGTAATGCATCGGTTTCGCTTTTGTAATGAATAAAGAGCTGTTTTCATCAATCATCGTCCGGGTGAAGGAAAGAACTCCCTGACAGATAACACAGGAGTAGATAGGATGTGGTGCAGTGGCCAGAGCTTCTGACTTGAGAGCTGGGGATCCTGGTTCGAGTCTCAGCGGCGCCGTGCACCAACCTGTGATTCTATGCAAATCGCTTAATCTTTCTGGGTGATAAATTGTTATGTAAATATGCTGCAAGAGTAAAAGGCATTACTTTATGAAAATATAGTTCCACCAAAGTGGATGTTAACAGTATTTCGGTGGTGGGGAACTGATAAGAGAATCAGACGAGGAACAAGCATTGGTAAATGTAGGAAAATATGCTACAGCCAACAGTAATGGAGGAAAGGCAAATGGCACGCACAGGAACCAATGAAAAGCCTGGCAAGAGAGGAGGCGGGATGCAAGTCCCTTTTAAGTTTAGATTAAAAACAATAGATTTCTCAAGCGCAGGCAAGTGCTGTGCAGGCGAAACATAAAAAGGAGACGACTCAGAAGGTTGTACCTTTGAAGGTAAAGTGGTGCCCTGGTCACAATGACCTGGGAGGTTCGGAGCTGGTTAATTCAGCCTGTATGGCCCCAGAAGAGGGGGTTGGAGTGGTGGCATTAACTTCTACAGCATACAGTAAGAAAGCATCCTCAAAGCGATCCTAATGACGAACAAGTCATAAGGCACTAATGGAGATGGAGGCGGTCTTTTTACCGGGAAGAGCATGAACGTCTACTCTGAGAAGTTCTGGATCATCAGGATGATCATGACCAGGAAGGAGTACGGGGTCTTGGCATGGTGGCTGTGTTTTTTTTTCTTTCACTGACCTTGCTCCCTGCGAGTCTTGTCTCCTTCCACTCCTGAGTCCCACTTCCCAGGTTCTCCTCCTTCATGGAATCCAGGACCTCCATGGATGCTAGGTCTGTGGATTTTGAACCCCACATTATCTACTTTCTTTTTAAATCTGTACAGCAACACCATCAATGTCCCATCACTCCTGGACAGACACACTATATCACTCGCATACAGAATACATTACCTAGATTCTTATAGATGGAGCAACTTTATAAGCGACTAAATGAAACACCAGAGAATTGTTTTGTACAGTGTACATCCTGAACTCAAGTATACAAAGGTGCTCTAATATGTGATACCGAACATAATGGATTCTCATTGAAATAATGTATTTTCCTAGGATCACACAAATTGGCCAAGCAGAGGTTTTCTAGTTTCATGCTGTACAATTCAGTCACTAGATAAGTATCGGTTTCTGTTATCAAAGCTGCTTTGGGTCTACTTAAAAGATGTGATTGGATTTTGGTGACAGCTAGAATCCACATTTTATTTTGTGCAATTTTACATACTGCAAACTTTGTGCAGATTTTTCTAGCGCTTAAGGACAGACGCATATATTAAGCTTAGTCAGTGCCACGGACAACAATACATCCGTTCCTGAATCGTCTCCCAGAAGTTGCTGCAAAATCCTGGCAGGACACCCACCAGGCACTAAGAGTGAAAGCAGAATGTGTTACAACTGCCTGCTCTGAGTTTTGTCTTCCACAGTGACAAGAGGAACACTCTGCCTTTCACACGCATTCTGCTCCTCCACCTGGCATTGAAAATTCACTGCCACTGGACCTAAGAAACTGACCATTTTTTCACGCCGCTCATTAAGGTTTCTAGGTCTCGCATGGAGCACTGAAGTGCGCGCTGTGTTAGAGTGTGTGCGCGCGCTGGGCAAAGGCAGTGTGCGCGCCCGCACACGCGCCCATGCTACAGGGAACAATGGTCACTACAGCTAGAAAAAATTCCATGATGCTCTGTTGTGTCGGATGCTGAAGGTGCTGCAGGGGGCTACACTGGGAACTTTGCTTTTCTCCAGGTAATGTCTTAGCATTCGTTCTTCCATCTCCTGAGTTGATGATTTCTGGGCTCTGTCTTCCCTTCAAGGCTGTCTTGTTATTGTTGGCAATGTTGGCCCCTGGTTTCCCAGCCATGGGGCGCTGCAAAAGGGTAGGATTTCCATTCGCTGGTGCTAATGATGCCGTGGCATTGACAGCAGCATCAAAGTTTTTCGCTCGTACAGTGCGAGCTGTCTTGGTAGGCATCTTGCTGTTGTTGCCGGTGCCGGCCGCGAGTCACCTGAGCCATCTGGCTCCTCCTCTGAGGGCCAAAGCAAACGCCGGGATGAACTGCAGTACGCAGCGAGCAACCAGCACTCCGGTCAAGATTGCAGCTGCAAATGCCGCCTCTGATCCACGGATCGCGGCCCCGGTCCTGTTATGTTCCCTATAGGTACCCCAATTTAGGCTCAGGTAGTCACCTAACCTTTCACCAAATTCTCCCCTACCATTACACTGCATAATGGTTCTTAGTACTGACCTTTTACCTAGTTACAGTAATGTCCAAAGATGACATGGGGTTTTCTCCAAAAAGCTTAAGCCTCATTCATTATGCATGAGGATTCTTGCAATCACAGCAGGACAGCAGGCCTACCATCTCCTGCATAATAACTATATATAAGGGTCATTCCATCCGTCATCCTAGTCCAACGTGACACAGCAAGGTATATCCCCAGGGGGTACCACATTGGGTATATATACACCATATCTTGCTGAGAGAGTCAAGAAAAGGAGTTCCATGCTGACACACTGACGCGAGACGCTGAGGTTCCTGCACGCAGACACTCCAGCTCGCAGTGGTCTGACATCCCTTGCGGGGTGTCCATCTCGAGACCAAGACGGGGTCCCACAGTCTCTCACTTCAGGTAATGGGTTTTACTTTATCCTAGAGGGATTCTTGGCTTTCACACCCATACACATGCTAGGTACACTTAGGTACATCTAGTTAGGGTTGCATCGTAGGAGTACGCATTCTACTGTCATGTATTTTATATACTTGCCTGTATTCATTGTTTTAGCACGATGGTAGAAATCTACCATCCTTTTACTCTGTTAGTGCTTATAATCATTTATATCTGTTACTGTCTAATGGTTGTTTCAGCACACCTATTTTACACTAGAATGACGCTGGTTCAATAAATGCTTATTAAAAAACGTCCCCACCGTTTATTCTGTGTATCTCTCTGAGACGAAGTGAGCATGAGTGACTGAGCGAAAAGTAGTACACTGTTTCCACGATCCCTGATGGGACAGAGTTGTCATGTTCGATAGTTGCCAAGAACTATTCTCTCCTTGGTAAGAGGGGTTTCTAGTGGCACTGTGAGCTAGCTGGTATACAGGCTAACATACCCGGTAGGGGTGTCTAGAATCAGTCTGACACCAATCCTATAGTGTATGTTGTCTAAAGGCGCAGATCCTATATAGGTTTATAGGAACTACACGACAGTCCAAGGCCAACAACGCAGGTAAGTTAGGTCAAACATATGGGCCTTTTATCTGGATGTTTGTCGGGCTAATTCTCCATTGTTCAGTACTTAACTCCGAGTAGTGGGGGAGCGGCCGAAAGGGCCTTTTACACAGACGCCATCTTGCCTCTAACATTGAGGTATTGCCTGAATCGTAATAAGAAGCAGTCCCAACGCTTAAGTGAATTATACAGCACCTTGGCAGTTATTGAGGAGGAACTTGTCAAGCAATCGCCAATGGGATGTGTATTGAGAAAATTCTGCATAAGCTCACCTTGGCAAAGCAGCTATTGGGGAAGTCTTGGCAGCAAGAGCTGCGGAAAAATATATGACTTGGTGGCAAGACTTCTTCGAGTACAGTGAGCGGGTGGGGCACTTGCTGACGATACGGGCAAGACAAAAGACTAAGTGGGGAGATCCTTGAGATTAAAAATCACAAGGGAATATTAGAATTCCGCAATCTCTATAAGAAACTATATAGAAAGGAGGGGTGTTCTGAGGAGAGATATATAAAGGGTTATCTAGATTCCATCCGAACTGAGCTGTTTTCCCTAGAAGATGTTGAATCCCTAGATGCCCCATTCTCAGGTGAAGAAATTCAAAGGGCGCTAAAAGACCTACCCTCTGGAAAGGCTGCGGGTCCTGATCAGATCTCGTGAGAATTTTATAAAGTCTTTTTTTCAACTTTGGGGGCCGAACTGATCAACATAATGTGTCAGGCTCAAAAGGGTGTGGCTCCCCCAGAATCTTGGGCTTGGGCTAATATTATTATTTTTTTGAAGAAGGGGGAACATCATAATGAGACTGGGTCGTATAGACCCATAACCCTCTTGAACAGCGACGTTAAGATCGTTTCAAAAGTGCTAGCTAGTCAGTTAAGCCTTATTATAGGTAAGGTGATATCCCCCAGGCAGCATGGCTTTAGCCCAGGCAGAGGAACTGCCAACCACATTCGCAGAGTGGTTACATTATTTGATGCTGCTTCAATCTCCAGAGACCCTATGGCGTTAATTCTGCGTGAAGCAAAAAGGCGTTTGATAGGGACTCCTGGGAGTATCTGTGTGCCTCTCTTGAGCGGGGTGAGATTGGTAAAGGCTTTATTGATGCTATTCGGGTAATGTATAGAGCCCCCCGGATCCAGTTAATGGGAGGCCAAACAGAACCTATCCGGATCACACGGGGGACAAGGCAGGGCTGTCCTTGCTCTCCTCTCTTATTCACCCTTTACATAGACCCCCCTGATTCAGAAAATCAATACCAACTCGAGAATTCACCTATACAGTTTAAAGGCTTTGACACCAAAATCTTGGAGTATGCTGACGATCTCGCGATAGTGAAGACTGATCCTCATTTAGCCTTAACGGAAATCAAAAAAAGAGGCAGGTGATTTTGGGAAAGTTTCAGGTTATTTGCTCAATCAGGACAAAACCCAAATAGTAATAAATAGCAGGGTCCATCTGCGTGACTCCCGGGTGACGAAATCTGCGGTCTATCAAGGCAGCAGCACTTCAGTTTATGCGGGGTCTACTTCGGGGGCGGGGGGGAGATCATGGACCAATGGAGTAGCAATGGTTTCCCAGATGTATATGAGTTGTTAATAGGAAAGGAGGTTCACAACTGGCTCTTGAAATTTAACGAACCCAGTTACTTCAAGAAGGTTAGATTCAGAACCCTATGGGCGGCATCCCATGTATGGATGGCCATGAGGAAGAAACTAGGGTTAAGGAGGATGAATTTTTATACTTTGCTTTTTAGGAGCCCAGTATTTCCAGAGATATTCCACGATACTGTAATGTCACACTGGGAGGATCTTGGTGGGGGAAGATTGGGGGATCTGCTGGACGTTAGTGGAATAATGCCATTCAAGAAAGTCCAGTTGTTCTGCAGGGTTGATCGGAAAGACTTCTTTAAATATTTGCAGGTGCAGAGTTACCTAGCCAAAAAGAAAGGGGGGGGGGGGTTAAGAGCATTTAGCAAAGACCCTATAATGGAGGCTATTAGGTATCACAAGGGGTGTACCATAAGCCAAATATATGGAGGACTGAGCCAGAAGAAGCCTGATGATTTAGAGAAGCATTGTGAGAAATGGAAACAAAGACTAGGTAGGAATAGTGTTGAGTTTCTAGACTCGCTCTAGTTTGGACACTCTACTTTGAGGTCAGCTGGGTTGCAGACGCAAACTTAACAAAACAATATTTTCACTTTATTATACACCGGCCAAGATTGCTCAATGGGGAGGCTAAGCAGGGGTCCTCTGCCCCAGATGCCGTAGTACAGAAGCTGATATTGTTCATATGTTTTCTACCTGTCTGTAAGAAACTGGCTCTATATATCCTACACCAAAATGAGGTATAGGGTGTATAGAGTCCAAGTGACCCCAGAGGTAGGCAGAGGTTAAAGTTAGATAGAACCTTACTCGCTATTTGTGGTAGAGTGGTCGAGCAGTAAGGCAGTATCAGAGGACAGTGTTAAGCATTTGATGTACACACTCAGTCAGCAAATGAATTCACACACTCAAGAACTGAACTCTAGGCCAATTGTTTTTGTATAAAAATATACGGTTGTTTTATTTTAGAACCAAGCAACCCTGGCACAGGTAAGCATAAAATACTTTGTAGTAATAAGTTGCTGAATATAGAACAGTTTGAAAATGCAATATAAATTGTACTTTGTTTGATTTACAGGGGATGCAGTAGGTTGCAACACTTGGCAAATACAGTACATTGAAATGAATAGGCTTTTTCAGTAAATTGCAGGTAAGTTACTTTTCTCGTTACTTTTCTAACTCAGTGCTGGATACCTAGATTCAGCACTGGGACATTTCCTGCAAACAGGTAAGTAAATACGTTTTGGTTATTTGTGCGATTTTTAAAGAATATTTGTAGATTTCAAAACTCCACACTTAGAAACTTTTTGGAGAAAAAGTGTCAATGTTATCCTATGGAGGAAAAACAGGTTATCGGTTTGTAGGTAAGTAATCGACTGTGGGAGTTAAGGTTCTGGGGTTAGACTCAGGGGTCCTCCAGGGTCAGTGATGCACTGTTGTTGCACCCTCAGCGGCACTAGGGCGGCCGGGTGCAGAGTGTTGAGGCCCAATGTTATCCGATGGAGGATAGGGGGTCTCCGGTTGGTGGCTGCTGGCAAGCAGGCCACTGGATTGTGCGAGCAAAGCTCCTAGGGTTTAGGTCAGGGCAAATAGGGAACCAAATTAGCACCAAAGGTGCACCCTCAGCGGCACTAGGGCGGCCGGGTGCAGGGTGCTGTTTTGAGGTCGGGTGCCCTGTTTTCAATGGAGCGCCTCCGGTTAGAAGAAACACTGCAGGCTCGGGGACGAGGATCTTCTGGGTGCGACCACCACTTCGAGGGGTAAGTTGGGATGTCTTGGGTTGGTTAGGCACCATTGGTTTGGGCACACAAGGCCGTGGGGCGTCGGGTGCAGGGGTGCCTTGGGACGTCGGAAAGTCTTACCCGCTCTGGTCGCGGTAGAGGGGATCCTCTGGATCGAGGCTGCAGGCGTCGATTGGAGGCTTGAGGCAGGTCAGGAGTCGCCGGATCTTGGGTCAGGATTGCCGGGGTGACCTCCTCGTGGTATTTTTCCACTCGAGCTCGGGCCGGGTTTGGCGGGTGCAGAGTGGGCTGGATTCGCGGTATCCGGCCGGAGCCAGAAGCTGCAGTTTGAACAAGTCCGGTGTTCACGGGAGAAGCAGGCTTTGGAAGTGAAGGCAGGCAGGTCCTCCGGGGTTTTTGAGGTTGCTGGCTGCAGGACACACCGGGATTTCGCAGGAGCAGGTTCGAGGGGAGACAGGCCTGTAGGGCTGGGGCCAAGTCAGTGGGCGTCGTACTCTTGTTAGCTCTGCACGGCTCTTCGTCCTTCTTCTTCTTTCCTTCTTGTTTCTTGTCTGGATCTGAGGAAGCAAGGTTCAGGGTGCCCCCTAAATACTAGATTTAGGGGCGTTAAGGTAGGTAAAGGGCAAGGACCAATGGGTCCCTTCCCTGGGGTGGGTACACCCCCTATCGTGCCACCCTCCAGTGGGAGGGGGGCAGGAGCCTGTCCCTGGTTGGCTAGGTCCCCCCATCCTCAAAGGTGGCGGGGACTCAGAGTTGTGCTTCACCTCGCCTCCCCCACCTGAGGGGTGGAGTTGGCAGAGGTGGGCACACCTCTTTCCCTCACTTGTTTTTCCCGCCGGTTCTCCCGCCCAAAGTGGGGGGTAGAACCAGTGGGGACCAGTTGCTGAAAGCAGCAAATGGTCTGGGGAGGCTCACAAAGGTGGCATGCCTTTGAAGCTTCCCCTTCGTGAACCCTGTCCATCCTGGGGGAGGAGGCTTGGCACCTCGTCCCAGGATGTGCATTGTTTCAGGCCCCCGAGAGCAGCAGGCTCTCGACCCAGGGGTCCAGAAACATGTCTGGTGGTGGCAGCTGAAGCAGCCACTCAGCCTGGACACTAGAGGTGGGTTAGGTTTCAGGGGGCATCTTCTAAGATGCCCTCTGTGTGCATTTTTCATTAAATCCCACACTGGCATCAGTGTAGGTTTAATGTGCTGAGAAGTTTGATACCAAACTTCCCAGTTTTTAGTGCAGCCATTATGTTGCTGTGTAGTTCGTAATGACAAACTCCCAGCACCATATACTCTTAATGGCAGCACTGCACTTACAATGTCTAAGAATAGACTTAGACACTGTAGGGGTACAGGGCTCATGCAGCTGTACCCTCACCACTAGTATAGTGCACCCAGCTAGAGGGGTGACTGACCTATGCCAGGGCAGTGGGTTGTAGGCATGGCACACAGAGGTGTGTGCCATGTCGACTCTTCACTTTGTTCTGCACCAAAACACGCAGCCTGCAAAGGCAGTGTGTGTGTGTAAAGGTGCAGGGCCTCTAAGGGTGGCACAATAAGTGCTGCAGCCCTTAGAGGTCTTCCCTGGTCACAGTGCCCTGGGTACCTGTGGTACCATTTACCAGGGGCTGATCTGTGGCCAGAGATGCCAATTGGGTACAGTTTTGGGGAAAGAACACAGGCCCTGGGAACCTGATTGGCAGGGACCCAGGGCACATCACGTCAAAGTGCATCAGTCGTCTGGCAAAAAGTGGGGGGGGTTACTGCAACAGAAACCCACTTCCTTACACTGTCTGATCTTAGAAACCCTGAAGAAGGATATAGAAACCTTTTTAGAGCATTCCCTGAAGATTAAGGTAGCACTCACAGCTGAGCTAATGCTATTGGGAGTTATTAATGAAGGAACGCTAGGGGCTTACCAATACTTTGTTTTCCTGGCCGTGGCAAGAATATGTATTATCCCGCATGGTTGGACCGCCCCCCCCCCGCCCCACGCCTTCCAACTATGGCTTGTGTGGCTTTTATATATTTTTAATCTTGAAAAGGGGATTTATAAAAGGAAGGGATGGAGGGCAAAAAAAAGTAGAAAAATGCATCTGGGCCCCGATTTAGAATTGGAAAAATGATAGCGAGGTTGGATGAGAATAGTTTGAATAGCTGGCAACCCCTTGAATATGGGAATGTATTAATTGTTTCTATTTTATTGTGAAATATGAAAGATGAAATTTAACTCTTTGCATAACTTATTCATTCTTTGATGTATTTCCTCATGTATCCATGTATTTATTCATCTTTATGTATTTAATCGATGGTGTTGCAATAACAAACAAAATAAGCATTGGCATAGCCAATAGGTCTCGCCTTTGGGACCTTGTAAGTGTTTAGCCATGTAGCATATGTTCTGGGGTGCTACAACATCTACTGTTACTTAACGTGCCACTAGTGAATGGCCAAACACCCAAGGTTGGTCTTCCATGCTATTTATTGAACAGTGGAAATGCAATTTATGCCCAGACAAGGCAAGTCTGCAACTTAAAGAAATTGAAATGAATAAAAATAATGTTACTCAAATAATGCCTTCACTAATTGCACCAGTCGGTGATGCAATGATAAACTAAAATGTTCCAATGAAGGACGAAGGGAAGATTCCTTACTTTATTAAGTACATGCCGGTTCGACCGTTAAAGCAAACGGCAGCCAGTAACTGACATCCAGCCCCCAACCTTTTACATTCCACTGTGACAATACATTCACGGTGGCTCATGCCACAGGTTCAAACTCGGAACCTAACACAAACCTATATTGATTAATGTCAGGAGTGACATGATGGGTGGGCACCATCATGACATGTATAGCTACAACAGGCAAATAATTATCATTGTTATGCTAAACATGGACTCCATAATCCGAAGGTGGTTTGAGGCAGTGCCACACTTCTGAAGACCCTTGGAAATACAGACTAACGGCGTGCTACTTACGGTGTTAGCCTCTCACATTTGCACGGGTCAGCTTCAATTGTTAAAACAAATTATTAAAAAGAAGATTGGAGATACAGGTGGAATGCAGATGCTAAAATGCTGCCTTTATTGTGTATTGGATATTGGCTTATTAAATGGCTGAAGCAGATCTTTCTCTTTGTAAAACACTGATTGATTGAAAGACAACTAGCAATCCTTCAAGCGTGTTGGAAAATACGGGCAGTGCTCCTGTCACTTTACAGAAGCGCTTTTAAGAGGGCAAGTGAGTTCATAGCAAATGTTGTATAACAAAAAGAGAATGCAGAAGTCAGGAGTTCTGGACCATTTAATCCTTTGTCGCTTCTTAACTTTTGCTATTGTGTTTGGCTAAAGGGCTATTTCCAGAGCCGGACTGGCTATAGCGGGCACCAAGTGTTTCTGCGGTGGACCAGAATGGTGGGGGCGGGTTTTCTTACAGGGGGCGGTTTTGCAGCAGTGCTGCAATATGGTCCGCCTGTCAGAAAAGCGGGAGTGGTGCTTCCCACTTCCAACAAACCCTCCCAACCCCCAGGGAAGGTCGAGCTGATTGCCAGGGCTGGTTTTAGTTCCCAGTCCGGCCATGGCCATTTCTACGAGTTTAGACCATCGTAAAAGAGCACATTTGTTATTACATTGTTATAGTTTTTTGTGGCTATAAATTCTAACTGTAAACAATTAATCCGGATGGTGAGGTGGATTGGTTTTACTTAGAGAGGTTTTTATAAGTACGAGATTCGTGTACTATTGCTACCCAGCCTCCATGTTATGTGCGACCTCTTCAGCCAGCGCTGACTTTAATGTCAAAAGCAAGGTGAGGTTTGAGCCTACATTTACAATCTATATAGCAAAAGTAAGGGCCATGATTGCAGTACAATTGGCTAAAACGACAGTGCTGGTTGGTGGTGTCACCCACGGTATGGGCCTAGTGTATAGCTGCGCCTGTTTGTGTGTTACAGAACTACTACGTGTGCCATGCTGTGCGAGGGCAACTTGCACGGTTGCTGCGATGCTATCCGAAGCTGCATGTGGCAGAATGCATGTAAGCTACTCCGCGTTCTGTCTGAGGGAGGCCTGCACAATAACAATGACGACTATGGTGCACAGGCAAAGACTCTGGACCCTGAGTTTCCAGCCACACCCAAAGCCAATCGGACATGCCTGCATGCAGCAGCGGGAGGTGAAGCAGACTTGCGCTAATGACTCACATGCATTTACTGGTCGGTCTTCTCACATCATGCATGGCAGTGAGTTGCGTTGGTGTTGTGTGTGCATGCACGTACAGCCACTTCCGAATAATGTTATCCCGAACTCCTATGACACCAAGTCCCTTCCAAGGCCTCCACTCTGAAACACATGTAATTGTCAGGCAGACACTTGAAGGGAAGGCCCGACGCCCTCTTGCAGGGGCAATTCAAAGCACTGCTGACAGTGATCTAAAGTAGGTGCTGCCGAAGTGTAAGATATGCGAGTGTGATCGTCAGTTGACGGTACACAAAATGCGAGGGTTGGCTCACTTGAGTCCCGTTCTGTCCGGTCTCCTGAGGCTGCCGACCAACGAGGAAGTGCTGCTGGACAGCCTGGGCCGTCCTCTCCGCCTGCAGCGTGTGTGGCCCAGAGTTGTCAGCCGATGATTGAAATGCCCATGTCTGTAGCAGTCTCGGCGCTTACAAAGTAAAAGCACGAATGGCGCACTGAAAAGAAAAAAAAAAAACACCAGCGAGTGGGTTGTACCAGAGCTGTCGGCCGGATGATTGAAGGAGGGCCCTGCGTGGGAGACCCCTACCCACTGTCCCTGTCTGAAGCAGTCTCGGGGCTTACAAAATAAAAGTAAAAGCGCGCATGACGCGCTGAAAATAAACAAGTTGTTGCCATTGTAGAACATCGCGCTTCGCAGCCGGAATGACTCTCGGGGCTTACAAAATGAAAGTAAAAGCGCGCATGATGCGCTGAAAATAAACAAGCTGTTGCCATTGTAGAAAGTCGCGCCGGAATGACAAAAAGAAAGTGCTCACCCCCAAATTAAAGGAGACAGTCTCACGCCGCCAGTAAAGCATCCAGTCCGGGTGGGCGGGGCTAAAGAGGACAGGGCGGTAACCAGGAGGGACTATAAAGCCTCCGTTACAATCAAAAGACACCGTTTAGCATAACTTATGACGCGAACCAACCAAAATAACGGGCGGAGCCGAAACACCACTTCTGAAACTGTATTGATTCCAAGAAGCCCTCGCAGAGCGAGCAGCGCATGCGCGCTGCAACGCCAGGCGAGACCTAAAAAGGAATGGGCTATTCAGTGGGATCACCAGGAACTAGGCCAAGCAATGGAAAAGCTCTGCCAATTTAGAATAATATTTAAGTAAGTGGTCTTCCATACCTCTCCGTACTGCCTTGTCAACATACACACTGACCTCACACATTGAAGGAATTACCGCTCTGTTTACCAGAACGAGCTGGTCACGACCAAACCACTTTGTTCCAAGTCCCCAGCACTGGAAATTGTTGCTACATAGGATCTGAGGCATCCCCGCGCATAATGAGTTCAGAGCTTTCCTGAAATGTCATCTCATGAGACTGGAAGGAAAAGAACAGTTCATGAATGAATGACATAAAATGTACTGAAACTATAATTAGTTCATCCAGACAGGAATCTAAAAATCAGCCCAGTCAATAATATTCAAACCAGCCCCACACCGCTTGAGGGCCATAGAGTATGGTTTGATCACGGCAGCCCATCCTGCCCCACCGACAAAATGCAAGAGTGTCAGAATGGCCAGTACGTCCCCTAGTAATTACCTCTATTGTGTTACTGTACTCTGTTTAACAGTCTTACTGGTGTATTTTCTCTGTCTTGGTTTTGGTGTCTCCTCGTAATAAAATACTGCTTTTGAGCAAATAGGCTTGAGCTTCCTTTCTCAATCCTCGATGAACAATCTAGCTTATATATCCCATAATTTCTTCTCATCTGTGCACCGCCACTGGCATGTAAGACATTTCTGGCGGAAATGTCATGCTGATTGTAGTTAAAATGATAATAAAATAAAGGCGAGTGAGGATACCCTTTGCTATAGTAAATCTGGATCCTAATAATTTTCCACTGAACAGTGGCCTCGTCAACGTGTGAGCTGCAGCGTGAGTCTTCGATCACCTTGCCACTCAACATCAATTTGCACCCCGTATGGGAAATGGGGTGATCCACCTTCCCATTCCCCATGGTGGGTGCAAATTGATGCCCAAGGGGCTGGAGGGGTCATCTTTGAGGGGGATATACTTTCATTATTTACTAACTTTTTTTTTTTTATTGAGTACTCAAACTACAAGTTTTTACTTCAGAGCTCTAGGGGTGGGGGAGGAAAGGAGGCGACAAAACTTTGCTTCATAGGTAATACTATAAAGCATAAATCAAAGATTAGAAGAAAACATTTGGGTGTTGAAGACAATAAATATCACATAGGTGGAGAACACAGAAGGAAAATAAATATGGAATCGGGGGGGGTGGGCATTCTTAGGCGTCCGACTGATTAGAGGGCGGAAAAGGTACCTGGGGAACTCAAAGAGGAACCTGGCTGCGGAAAGCAGCACTTCCTAATTTCTGCTGACGCTGCAGGACGTGGGCTCATTTTGAGAGACCAGAACGCATTTTTCATCTGCAGACATTTACATAGAGCGAGAAAGGCAAAAGGAAGAATGCAGGAGTAAGAGAAAGGAAGGAAATCAATAATAAAGGAATAAAACAGGGATGAAAACGAACAAGTAAGCGTGAGATAAAGACCTATGAAGTGTAGAGTGGTGGACGAAAAAGGCACGAGATAGAATGAACAACTAGGCAGCCTAGGTGTTTGGCAAGCCAGCAGCGTGCTCCTATGGAAAATGTAGGGTTCCCTGCACTTTATTATTTTTTACTATTTTTGTTTTACAAACTAAGCCCTGGCAGTCCAAACCACAAAGTGGATCTCGTCTTGAGGTCTCCTACGGGGGGTGTCATTAGAAAGATTTTTTTATAACTCTTAGTGGATGAAGAAGGTACATATTAACTAAAAAAAAGAAAAAAACCTTAAAGGTTTCATCATGGGTGGTGGGGTGGCAAACGTTTTTCACTAGGGTACCTCAGCATAAAAGGTTTAAAGACAGATGGAGGTAAATAATTTAGAGTGATCACTGCCACCCACAAAACGGTGGCAACCGTGCTTTTCTGAGTTTGTTGTGGGTACAACCATGCCTGCTAAACCTTAACAGACACACAGGATAGGAGTCACTAATTAGCCTCGAAAAGGGCTACTGTTTAATGGATTCACACCGGAGAAGAGAAGGGGCGGAGACCAGCTGTCATCCCTTGGCAAACAAGGCCCTCAAACTAATGATGGATCTGGCTTAACAGGAAGGCCGGGGGGGGGCACTAAAAAGGAAGACAAGCTTGCTTTTAATTATACACACACGGCCAGAGGTTTTAAACCATGCAGACAGCTGTGCCCCCATCCCACAGTTTCCTGTGAGTTGTTTACAATCTTGAGAAGCTGATCTTAAGATCCGTTTCGCTTCTCAAACGACTTCCTAAGCCCAAATGAGTTTTTTTCCCCTCTTTACTGCATCTGACAGACTCTCATCTGAGACACCAGTTTCCCAACAGTTAATCTTTTGTCCTAAGGGACCGATGCGCCAGGGCCTGCTTAACATCACCTGGGCATAGTGCTAGTCGCAAATTTATTAGCACCCCCTGGAACCAAGGTTTACTTTTATTTTTTAATTCAAGCTTGGCATAACGTGAGGTAATCCGTGTTCATTTCTTTAATTCAGGAAAGAAAAGTGGGGCAGATATCGGGAGAGGATGTAGCCTTACGGCCAGAGCGGTCGTCCTCGAGGCTGGGGAACCGGGTGCGAGTCTCGGCATCGACGCTCAACATCCTGTGATTCTGGGCAAATCGCTTAATCTCCCCGTGCCTAACAAAAAATGAACGTGTCCATCTGTAACGAAACTGGTGTTCATGTAAAGCGCTTTCATATCTTCGGGTCTAGTTCACGCTCTATAAAACTCTAAAGAAAAAAAAATTGATGGCTCGAGTTTTGTAGAGCTCGTTATGACCCCGAAGGGATGTGGAGAGATTCCAAATGTCTTGTGCTATTACGCGGTTAAACTGATACTAGGAAGAGGCAAGAAAGCTCCTACGTGCGGCGCACCTGATTTTGACACGGAGGTTAGATTTAACTGCATTACGAGCCTTAAATTGTCATTGGTCGCAGGACGGCATTTTATCTGAGCTCCGGTGATAAGGTAATCTAGTTCTGGCCAAGGTAGCCAAATGGATTGCAAACAGGTGACATCATTCTAAATTAAGCGATACCAAAGGGGGATGATGGATGGAGCATTAGAGCAAATCAAACACTCACCCCCAGTCAACTGATCTGGGTTTAATCCATCATCATTCTTTAGCTCACTCCACCACCCCAGTTCAGACATGGCCATATGCAAATCAGTCTGACCCTGTGCCTCATGGGAACAGTCCAGCCCGAACTGCCAAGCCATGTCTTCCCTGGACCGGAAAAAAGAATCCTGGGACCGGTTTCGGGTTCATAACCCTCATCAGCCAGGCTATCTTGAATCCAGTGGCAAAGTGAGCAAGGGACCCACGTCTGGGCATACCCTGCCAACTTAGGGCAAACAAAGCGATACCAAAGGGGGATGATGGACGGAGCATTAGAGCAAATCAAACACTCACCCCCAGTCAACTGATCTGGGTTTAATCCATCATCATTCTTTAGCTCAGGGAGGACCTGGCTTGGCAGTTCGGGCTGGACTGTTCCCATGAGGCACAGGGTCAAGACTGATTTGCATATGGCTGGGTTCAAACTGGAATGGCATGGTGAGCAAAAAAACGATGGATTTAGGCCCAGATCTCTGTACTGAGGTGAATGTATGACATTGTTCTGCATTCTGTCCATCAATTGTTGTTTTTGCATTTGTCACCCCGAGTGGGACGGGTATGCCCAGACATGGGTCCCGTGCTCTCCATGCCACTGGAATCAAGCTATCCTGGCTGAAGAGGGGTAAAACCCCGAAACCGTTCCTAGGATGCTTGTTTCCAGTCCAGGGAGGACCTGGCTTGGCAGTTCGGGCTGGACTGTTCCCATGAGGCACAGGGTCAAGACTGATTTGCATATGGCTGGGTTCAAACTGGAATGGCATGGTGAGCAAAAAACGATGGATTTAGGCCCAGATCTCTGTACTGGGGTGAATGTATGACATTGTTCTGCATTCTGTCCATCAATTGTTGTTTTTGCATTTGTCACCCCGAGTGGGACGGGTATGCCCAGACGTGGGTCCCGTGCTCTCCATGCCACTGGAATCAAGCTATCCTGGCTGAAGAGGGGTGAAACCCCGAAACCGGTCCTAGGATGCTTGTTTCCAGTCCAGGGAGGACCTGGCTTGGCAGTTCGGGCTGGACTGTTCCCATGAGGCACAGGGTCAAGACTGATTTGCATATGGCTGGGTTCAAACTGGAATGGCATGGTGAGCAAGAAAACGATGGATTTAGGCCCAGATCTCTGTACTGGGGTGAATGTATGACATTGTTCTGCATTCTGTCCATCAATTGTTGTTTTTGCATCATTCTAAATTAGGCACTAGCATTACCTGTTTTATAGCATGTAGAAACAACAATAAGGCAGCCTTAAGTGCCTTATGAGCATGGCCCAGGGGCGGCTCCTCCACTAGGGCAGAGGAGCATCGCCCCACTGCTTTCTCGCAGTGCGAGAAGCAGAAACATAAAATGGTAATAACTTTCCATTATTACCATATTATGTTTAGTTGGGCAGGCGGGTGGGCAGGGCTGCTCTGCGAGCAGGCATGGGAGGGGAGGAGTGGTGCGCCCACTCCTGAGGGCGCAATGACTGTTTGGACGGCCCTCTGGGGCCGCCAAAACCAGTCATGCGCACTCTGCCCTTTCTCTATGCAGGCTGCATACATGGAGAAAATGGCCTCCCCGTAAGCCTCTGGCTGGGCGGCATCCCCACCAATCACAATGCTGCCATTGCAGTGTTGTGATTGGCTTAGGGGAGGGAGGCTACCTGCTTCCTGTTCCTGCCAGAAGCAGGAGCAGGCGCCGAGAAAACACAGGACCCGGCTGGCGGACAGGTACGTTTTTTTTTTATTATTAAATTACCCCCCCTCCCCGCGATTAATGCCAGCCGCGACTGGCAAGGCCACTAGAAATATGCGACAGGCGAGGACCTAATTATGCAGGATGTTTGATTGACTAAACTAAGCAGCAAGAAAGCAGAAATTATGCAGCATTTTTTTAATAGTATTACTTAATTATTGTGTAATTCGTACACGTTAACACTCCCTAGACAAAGTTTTCACCTCATCAGTACTAGTCTAACACCTAAATACAATAAGCAACTGGAAGGTGAATAGTCAACTTTTGAGAAGGGATTTATTTTTTATTAATTTTGATGCTAGAAACATGTTTCAGCTGTCTGGTTGCAAAAAGACTTCTTGTGGCCATTCTGAATGCTTCCCTGGGAATGCATTCTGCCCATTGCTTACCATTGGCTCTACAGTTTGTCACTCACATTTTATGGCTTGCTATTTGCTGCCTTTATTTGTTATAGGATCTCCAGCATGTCTTAGTCACTCCAGTGGAGCAATCCTTGTTCACCATCGCTCCTTGTATTCTTCCACAAGTCCTCCTTTTCTGTAAACGGGTCTTTACATTTTGTTCTTATCTAGTCACATTTGCTGTGCGTTCAAAGACAGAGGTCAAATGACAGAGGATGCTTGGTGTATACTTACTTTCTCAGACTTCAAAGTGAGAGGAATTATGTGACAATCGTTTTGGGTATTGGGAAAGAAAATATATATATTTTTAGCACACTACAACATTTAAATGAACTGTGCAAATATCTCATAATATAACAGAATTACAAAAGAAGCAATTTTTATTGTAATTAGGAAGTGTGGTGGACACAAACAATACAATCAAAACAGATCAGTACACTAGGTGATGCCATTTCCACACATTATTGTTTGTGCGCTGTATAATTTTCTCAATCAACCTGTATGAGCAAATGCAATTGTCATTTCAATTGAAAATGTGTTGACTCTAATGTCGGTGCACTACCACACCCTGCATACTCCACACTACAACACTCTATTCCACACTAGGCCACTCTACTCTACTCCAACCCCATCCTACTCTACTCTGACACACTACTCCACCATGCGCCACTCCAACACTCTTATCCGCTCTATGCCACTCCACTCTACGCCACTTTATTCCACAACACTCCACTCTTCACCACTTTACTCTTGATAACTCTACTACACTCTTCACCACTAACTTTTAGCCATGCTAAACAGCAGCCATGATGGTGTACAACGTGGCTAAAACTCATTGGCAAAGCCAATAGCTCTTGCATAGGCGAGACCTACTGGCTTTGCCAATGCTTGTTTTTTCTGTATTCTCCCTTTTTCCAGAGCGGCCACATTTTTTTGTATATATTCGGAGCCAGTCAAAGGAGTTAATGGAAAAGGTTTCCACAGGAAGACATGTTTTTTTTCAGATTTAGAAATTATCATGCATTCACATATGTACTTGATGGAAGTACTTATGAAAAGCAAATCTGAAATGGCAATCTGCGTGTACCTTTGCAGGATGCTTACATAAGCCAAATTCTAGTGTGCGTCAGCCTACAGACTATCGTCCAGCTTTGGTCCAGGAGATTCATATCCATGACATTTTCAGGATATTCACATAAAATCTATTGGGATACTGTAAATCTAATGGGGGCTCTCATACGTAAGAATTAGTTACCCTGACTTTCTGCCCCTGCTGCACATACTTATTATTTAATTATAAAATATTTAATGTATTTTGAATTTTAAAAAAAGCAACAATTTATTTTTCACATTAATTTATATTTATTTGCATTTTAACTATTTTAAATAGTGTAATATTAAGTCCTATGGGGCTTTATTTTAACTTCCTGCCTCCACTATTTTCTTTTGGAGGGTGGTGCGGTACCAGTGGCCGGCCATATATAGTGCTGGACGTACGAAAAAGTGTAAGTTACTACAGAAGTGTAATATTACTAAAGTGCAGCTTATGAATACCAAAAAGTAGTAAGCTTTCTCAAAAGTTTGTTTTCTTTGTGAATCTGTCCCGGAGTCCCAGGATACAGTGTTTTTTGGTAAGACGCTAGGAATTGTTGGAAATTTGACATGGTGAGAGAGAGAGAGAGACAGCGTGTGTGTCTCAGAACACAACTCTTTCCAATGTGTGAGGCATTCATCCTCCAAGGCGGTATAATGAAACCGAGACTCAGACGGCACCCGATGGAGCTGGAATACGCGTTTTAAATCTTGGTTTGACTCTCAGCTTTAAAATACAGAATTCTAGGCACACTTTGTAACACATATCATAGTGCGAGCCTGTGCTATAACAAAAGGCATTATCTTCTATCTCACCAAAGCCAGGAGATTTAACCAGGGTCGGACTGGGACAGAAAATTGCCCAAGCACCAAAATAAAAGTGTTCGATAGATAAAACAAAAAAAAAGTGGCCCCAATTTGCAAATTGGGCAGTTTTCAACTTTTAATGGCATGCTGTATAGATAGATATTTTGCAGGGTATAGGAGACTAGGCATTCAAGAGTGTGGTATCAATAGTGCAGCAGATGCAATGGCACTGAGATACACGTGTTTGGGGCCCAGAGCACCCAAATGACTGCTGAATGAACAAGTTACTAACCTTCGGTAACGCCTTACCTGGTAGAGATTCTATCTAGCCGCAGATTCTTTACCTAAGGATATTCCCCAGGCGTCAGACTACATCCGGAAACTTTTGGTGAGCAGTACCCCTGCGCGCTGGTAAGTGACATCATTAGGCTTCATGTGGCGGCGTCCACACCGGAAGTGACATGCGAAGTGCCTATAAAGGTGCCACTCCAGCGCGCAGACGTCAGTTTCTTTTGCTACTTTCCACACCAGAAGCGTGGAGCCACGAGGAACATTGACCACTAGTGTGCAAATCTAGGGCATTTACAGGGATTAATCCTTAACTCTATAATCTGGTCGCTGAGTGGGAAGGATCTGTGGTTCGGTAAGGAATCTGCAGCTAGATAGAGTCTCGATCCAGATAAGCCGTTAACGAAAATAAGGAACTTGTTCATCTGATAGTGACTTCTAGCTGCAGATTCCTTACCTTTGCATAGAAACCCAAGCAATCTCTCCCCAGAGGTGGGGCTGTGGTACGTATTATACTAAAAAATCCTGTAGGACCAAATAGTCAAAGTGAGTGATCGTGACACCAAACCTGTCTGCCAGGCAGTAGTGCCTTGAAAATGTGTGCATCGAAGCCCATGTTGCTGCCCGACAGATATCCAGAACAGAAACTCCGTGAGCTAAAGCACTGTTTGCAGCTTTGGCCCTGGTAGAGTGAGCGTGCAAACCCTCATGGGGTTGGTTTTTGGCCAGTGCGTATCACATTGTGATGCAGAGAACTATTAATCGTGAGATGGGCCGCTTCTGCATTGTTTTACCTTTCCTGGCTCCAACATACCCTTTAAAAGATTTGATTGTCCATACGGAACTCATGGAAATCATCAAGGTAGAATGACAACGCTCTTATTGGGTCCAGTTGGTGGAGTCTCCCCTTTAGAGGGGTGAGGCGGTGCGTAAAAGGTAGGCAGAGTGATTGACAGGCCTACATGGAAAGGAGTGACATCCGTCGGTAAGAAGGGTGCTCTAGTTCGAAGACCCACTTTGTCAGGGTCAAAGTTGAGATACGGAGGGTGTGCAGAGAGTGCCTGTTGTTCACTGCCTCTCCGGGTACATGTTATGGCCACTAGGAAAGCCGTTTTGATGGTCAGAAGCCTGAGTGGACATTTGTGGAGCGACTCAAAGGGAGCACACATCAGGAAAGTGAGAACTATTTGAGGTCCCACTGAGGCATAATAAAAGGCGCTGGTGGTAACATGTGCTGGAGACCTTTCAGGAACCTATGTATAATAGGAGATTTAAAAGGGATTGATGATCTGGAAAACACAGAAAGGCGGAAATGGCAGTAAGGTAACATTTCAATGTGCCCAAAGAAGAGCCCTGCTGGGCTAAGCTAAGAAGAAACAGGAGAACCAGGGTAAGGGGTGTGGATAGGGGGGAGGTCAACATGTTTATCTACAAACCATGCCACAAACTTTCTCCAACAGCAGGCGTATACTGTCTTGGTGGAGAGACGCGTGGCTGCCAAGATAACACTCAAACTTCGGGCACAAGGTCGAAAGCTGTCAACTGTCGCCGCTCAATCTCCACGCATGAAGATAAAGCATTTTCAGGTTCGGGTGCAGAACCCTGCCCTGCTCCTGAGGCAGAAGATCCTCCAGAAGAGGCAGCCTGATCGGAGGACCAATGTTCAAGCTCAACAGCTCTGGCTAGCAGACTCTTCGTTCCCAATCTGAAGTCACAAGAATGACTTGTGCCTGGTCGTTCTTGATCTTCTTAAGAACGGGAGGGGAGAGAGAGGATCCAGGTCAGGGGAGGGGGGTACACAATCAATTCAACATATAATGCCCATTTTTTTAACAGGTGTCCGGGTGATTAAGCACAGGCTGAAAACACAAGGGGGGCTGATATTCCCTCAATCTTTGGGGTCAGCTGCGGTACGTACCCTGATAAGTTCTAGCAGTTGAGCCCATTTCATTGAAATCAGCTTTTTCCTCAGTCCCCTATACTCCTCGCGCTGCAGCGCCTCTCTCTCAGCAGTAGCCCATTTGATAACTTCTTCTCTCCACTTTCCCTCACGCGGCGCCGCGCGAGATTTCCAGCGCTGCGTGATTAGTCTCTTGGCCAGCATCAAGGAGAGCCTTGTAAAGCGGTGCAAAACAACCGCCTTTTTGGGGAGGGGGGAAAGACCCAAAAGACATGCCTCGATAGTAGCCCAAGAGGAGCGCTCAGTAATTTGAGTGAGCCCCTGCGTGATTTCAGTCCAAAACCCTTTCAGAGAGAGACAAGCCCACATCATGTGGATGAAGTCGGCATCCGGTTGGCAACACCTAGGACAGTCTGAAGATGCTGTCGGGTACATGCCTCATATCGCCTGCGGTGTTAGGTAAGCCCTGTGTAGAATTAGCAACTGTATAGATTTAAGTCAGACATTGCGGGAGACTCGCCTGGGATTTTCAAGGTTCTGCGCCCATTCTCTGTCAGTGAATTCCCTGGCTATCCCACTTCTGGTGAAGGGACAATAGTGAAGTGCTCAAATGTACACGTATACCCCGGTATAACCATCTAACCAGATGGCTCCCATGGCCCATTATGTGTAGTGCTTGCAGTGGTTGGAAGGTAGGGGGCTCCTTCTGGTCCACTAACCAGTGCATGAAATGTGTAATTGCGGCGTGGGTTAAGAACAGCGTACTTGGAACAGCAATAGCTCGCGTAAACTCATCATGGGGCAATAGATTTCCGTCTAAGAATAAATCACCCACTGTTTCAACTCCGGCCTCCACCCAACTCCGTAACCTAGCAGTTGATAGTATTCCCCGCAAGGTTGGTGGGCCATACAGCGGAACATTTGGGGCATATGGGGTGGGCATTTTGGCATATTTCAGTGCCAGCTTCCGGTAATGGAGTGCTATATGGAGACGGAAGGGAGGGTCTCTTGCCCTTCCTGCACCGGGGCATAGTAATGCCTGTAATGATCCAAGTTTTAACCGCTCGGGAGAGTAACCTATTTCGAATAAGTTATGGCGGGTCAGCCAGTACGCCAGAGGCCTGAGCTCCACTTGAGGTGAAAAAGCGTCTCTGAGCAAGAGCTGCCTTGGAAACACGAGCGCACAAAACTGCTGACATTGTGCATTCTCAGTGGAGGTGAACAGATCTAACCAAGGATCTCCCCACTCTAGTAAGGGACCTTGCTTCACCTCCGGATGGAAACACCATTTGTGATCTGCAAGGCATCGAAGGCTGAGTTCATCCACTCTGGCGTTCAGAGAGCCCGCCAGGTGTTGAACCACTAGCGATAAACTCTGGTGTTCCAGCCATGTCCAGAGACGCAAAGCTTCTTGACAGTGTCCACAGTGCCACCCCGCCCTGTTTGTTTCAAAACCACATGGCGGTGGTGTCGTCTGTAAACACCTGTATCAGCCTTCCCTCGACAGAATACTAATGTATGTCCCGGATTCTGCTGGAGACCAGAGTCCTCTGATCTCCACCTCTCCCAGATGGCTCCCCCAGCCCAGGAATGACGCATCTGTCACTACAGTCAGTTCTGGTTGGAGAAGGGAAAGGGGTCTGCCTCTCACCCAATCGCAGTTCATCAGCCTCCACTGCAGGTTTTTTGCAGTTCCTGACAAGGTCTGAACCATGTCAGAGACATTCCCCTGATGCTGCACCCACTGGGACTTCAGGTCCCCCTGCAGAATCCCTATATGCCAATGGGCATGTGTCACAAGCAAGATTTAGGAGGCACAACATTCTCAGGGTCAGTCTCACCAAAATCCAGGATAGAGGCTCAGATATCAGTATCATAGCCTGAATATCCTGGACTTGCTGCTCGGGAGGATAGGCCCAAATTTTCACTGTGTCCAGAACAGCGCCGATGAAAGGGAGGGTCTGAGAGGGAGTCAAGTGTGACTTCGGCACATTGATCGTAAACCACAGCGAGTACAGAAGGTTCACCATAGTCTGGTGGTAGGAGACGACTCCCTGTGGCGAGCCCGGCTTCAACAGCCAATCAACGAGGTAGTGGAACGACTGGAACCCATGACCTCCAGAGGTGCACTGCAACCACCGCCATCACATTTGTGAACACCTGAGGGGCACTAGTAAGGCCGAATGGGAAGTCGACAAACTGAAAGTGCTCTTGGCCCACCGGGAACTGCAGGTAACGTCTGTGAGCAGGCAGGCAGGACTGGGAAATGGAAGTAGGAGTCCTGAAAGTCCAACACCACCATCCAGTCTCCCGGGTTCAGGGCAGTCAGGACTTACACAAGCATCTTGAATTTCTCTCATTTTTCAGGAAGAGGTTCAGCAGCTCCAGGCTATGACAATGTACTCAGTCTTTTTTGGGCACCAGAAATTAATGGTATTAGCAGCCACGACCTACTTCTGATGCCGGCACCCTCAAACACCCTCGCTGCCCCATTGTACTGTGCCCGTATTTCTTTGCTTGTTTTCTCTCCATTTTGCCTTCTGTGCCTCTCTCCATTCCCGCCGCTGCGTCCCCTGCGGCCTTGCCCCCCTGACTGCCCATTCGCTGCTCCTCCCTCCCACCTCCCCATATATGGCGGCCGCTGCGCGGTGAGGAGAGCGACCCTTGACCTTGCCAGGTAGGTCGCTCCCCCACCACACAGCTCCGCCTGTGCTGTCCGCCCGCTGCTGCTGCTGGTAAGCTCGCCCCTCCGCTTGTGGCCTCGGTGCCCGTATTTCTTTGCTTTTTGTCTCTCCATTTTTCCTTCTGTGCCCCCGCTGCCCCATTGTACTGTGCCCGTATTTCTTTGCTTGTTTTCTCTCCATTTTTCCTTCTGTGCCCCTCGCTGCCCCATTGTACTCTGCCCGTATTTCTCTGCTTGTTTTCTCTCCATTTTTCCTTCTGTGCCCCTCGCTGCCCCATTGTACTGTGCCCGTATTTCTCTGCTTGTTTTCTCTCCATTTTTCCTTCTGTGCCCCTCGCTGCCCCATTGTACTGTGCCCGTATTTCTTTGCTTGTTTTCTCTCCATTTTTCCTTCTGTGCCCCTCGCTGCCCCATTGTACTGTGCCCGTATTGCTCTGCTTGTTTTCTCTCCATTTTTCCTTCTGTGCCCCTTGCTGCCCCATTGTACTGTGCCCGTATTTCTCTGCTTGTTTTCTCTCCATTTTTCCTTCTGTGCCCCCCGCTGCCCCATTGTACTGTGCCCGTATTTCTTTGCTTGTTTCCTCTCCATTTTTCCTTCTGTGCCCCTCGCTGCCCCATTGCACTGTGCCCGTATTTCTCTGCTTGTTTTCTCTCCATTTTTCCTTCTGTGCCCCTCGCTGCCCCATTGTACTGTGCCCGTATTTCTTTGCTTGTTTTCTCTCCATTTTTCCTTCTGTGCCCCTCGCTGCCCCATTGTACTGTGCCCGTATTTCTTTGCTTGTTTTCTCTCCATTTTGCCTTCTGTGCCCCCGCTGCGTCCCCTGCGGCCCCGCCCCCCTGACTGCCCATTCGCTGCTCCTCCCTCCCACCTCCCCATATATGGCGGCCGCTGCGCGGTGAGGAGAGCGCCCCTTGACCTTGCCAGGTAGGTCGCTCCCCACCACACAGCTCCGCCTGTGCTGTCCGCCCGCTGCTGCTGCTGGTAAGCTCGCCCCTCCGCTTGTGGCCTCGGTGCCCGTATTTCTTTGCTTTTTGTCTCTCCATTTTTCCTTCTGTGCCCCCGCTGCCCCATTGTACTGTGCCCGTATTTCTTTGCTTGTTTTCTCTCCATTTTTCCTTCTGTGCCCCTCGCTGCCCCATTGTACTGTGCCCGTATTTCTCTGCTTGTTTTCTCTCCATTTTTCCTTCTGTGCCCCTCGCTGCCCCATTGTACTGTGCCCGTATTTCTTTGCTTGTTTTCTCTCCATTTTTCCTTCTGTGCCCCTCGCTGCCCCATTGTACTGTGCCCGTATTTCTCTGCTTGTTTTCTCTCCATTTTTCCTTCTGTGCCCCTCGCTGCCCCATTGTACTGTGCCCGTATTTCTCTGCTTGTTTTCTCTCCATTTTTCCTTCTGTGCCCCCCGCTGCCCCATTGTACTGTGCCCGTATTTCTTTGCTTGTTTTCTCTCCATTTTTCCTTCTGTGCCCCTCGCTGCCCCATTGTACTGTGCCCGTATTTCTCTGCTTGTTTTCTCTCCATTTTTCCTTCTGTGCCCCTCGCTGCCCCATTGTACTGTGCCCGTATTTCTCTGCTTGTTTTCTCTCCATTTTTCCTTCTGTGCCCCTCGCTGCCCCATTGTACTGTGCCCGTATTTCTTTGCTTGTTTTCTCTCCATTTTTCCTTCTGTGCCCCTCGCTGCCCCATTGTACTGTGCCCGTATTTCTTTGCTTGTTTTCTCTCCATTTTGCCTTTTGTGCCCCCGCTGCCTCTCTCCATTCCCGCCGCTGCATCCCCTGCGGCCCCGCCCCCCTGACTTCCCATTCGCTGCTCCTCCCTCCCACCTCCCCATATATGGCGGCCGCTGCGCGTGAGGAGAGCGACCCTTGACCTTGCCAGGTAGGTCGCTCCCCACCACACAGCTCCGCCTGTGCTGTCCGCCCGCTGCTGCTGCTGGTAAGCTCGCCCCTCCGCTTGTGGCCTCGGTGCCCGTATTTCTTTGCTTTTTGTCTCTCCATTTTTCCTTCTGTGCCCCCGCTGCCCCATTGTACTGTGCCCGTATTTCTTTGCTTGTTTTCTCTCCATTTTTCCTTCTGTGCCCCTCGCTGCCCCATTGTACTGTGCCCGTATTTCTCTGCTTGTTTTCTCTCCATTTTTCCTTCTGTGCCCCTCGCTGCCCCATTGTACTGTGCCCGTATTTCTCTGCTTGTTTTCTCTCCATTTTTCCTTCTGTGCCCCTCGCTGCCCCATTGTACTGTGCCCGTATTTCTTTGCTTGTTTTCTCTCCATTTTTCCTTCTGTGCCCTCGCTGCCCCATTGTACTGTGCCCGTATTTCTGTGCTTGTTTTCTCTCCATTTTTCCTTCTGTGCCCCTCACTGCCCCATTGTACTGTGCCCGTATTTCTCTGCTTGTTTTCTCTCCATTTTTCCTTCTGTGCCCCCCGCTGCCCCATTGTACTGTGCCCGTATTTCTTTGCTTGTTTTCTCTCCATTTTTCCTTCTGTGCCCCTCACTGCCCCATTGTACTGTGCCCGTATTTCTCTGCTTGTTTTCTCTCCATTTTTCCTTCTGTGCCCCCCGCTGCCCCATTGTACTGTGCCCGTATTTCTTTGCTTGTTTTCTCTCCATTTTTCCTTCAATGCCCCTCGCTGCCCCATTGTACTGTGCCCGTATTTCTCTGCTTGTTTTCTCTCCATTTTTCCTTCTGTGCCCCTCGCTGCCCCATTGTACTGTGCCCGTATTTCTTTGCTTGTTTTCTCTCCATTTTGCCTTCTGTGCCCCCGCTGCCTCTCTCCATTCCCGCCGCTGCGTCCCCGCCCCCCTGACTGCCCATTCACTGCTCCTCCCTCCCACCTCCCCATATATGGCGGCCGCTGCGCGGTGAGGAGAGCGACCCTTGACCTTGCCAGGTAGGTCGCTCCCCCACCAGACAGCTCCGCCTGTGCTGTCCGCCCGCTGCTGCTGCTAAGCTCGCCCCTCCGCTTGTGGCCTCGGTGCCCGTATTTCTTTGCTTTTTGTCTCTCCATTTTTCCTTCTGTGCCCCCGCTGCCCCATTGTACTGTGCCCGTATTTCTTTGCTTGTTTTCTCTCCATTTTTCCTTCTGTGCCCCTTGCTGCCCCATTGTACTGTGCCCGTATTTCTCTGCTTGTTTTCTCTCCATTTTTCCTTCTGTGCCCCTCGCTGCCCCATTGTACTGTGCCCGTATTTCTCTGCTTGTTTTCTCTCCATTTTTCCTTCTGTGCCCCTCGCTGCCCCATTGTACTGTGCCCGTATTTCTTTGCTTGTTTTCTCTCCATTTTTCCTTCTGTGCCCCTCGCTGCCCCATTGTACTGTGCCCGTATTTCTCTGCTTGTTTTCTCTCCATTTTTCCTTCTGTGCCCCCGCTGCCTCTCTCCATTCCCGCCGCTGCGTCCTGCGGCCCCGCCCCCTGACTGCCCATTCGCTGCTCCTCCCACCTCCCCATATATGGCGGCCGCTGCGCGGTGAGGAGAGCGACCCTTGACCTTGCCAGGTAGGTCGCTCCCCCACCAGACAGCTCCGCCTGTGCTGTCCGCCCGCTGCTGCTGCTGGTAAGCTCGCCCCTCCGCTTGTGGCCTCGGTGCCCGTATTTCTTTGCTTTTTGTCTCTCCATTTTTCCTTCTGTGCCCCCGCTGCCCCATTGTACTGTGCCCGTATTTCTTTGCTTGTTTTCTCTCCATTTTTCCTTCTGTGCCCCTCGCTGCCCCATTGTACTGTGCCCGTATTTCTCTGCTTGTTTTCTCTCCATTTTTCCTTCTGTGCCCCTCGCTGCCCCATTGTACTGTGCCCGTATTTCTCTGCTTGTTTTCTCTCCATTTTTCCTTCTGTGCCCCTCGCTGCCCCATTGTACTGTGCCCGTATTTCTCTGCTTGTTTTCTCTCCATTTTTCCTTCTGTGCCCCTCGCTGCCCCATTGTACTGTGCCCGTATTTCTCTGCTTGTTTTCTCTCCATTTTTCCTTCTGTGCCCCCGCTGCCTCTCTCCATTCCCGCCGCTGCGTCCCTGCGGCCCCGCCCCCTGACTGCCCATTCGCTGCTCCTCCCTCCCACCTCCCCATATATGGCGGCCGCTGCGCGGTGAGGAGAGCGACCCTTGACCTTGCCAGGTAGGTCGCTCCCCCACCAGACAGCTCCGCCTGTGCTGTCCGCCCGCTGCTGCTGGTAAGCTCGCCCCTCCGCTTGTGGCCTCGGTGCCCGTATTTCTTTGCTTTTTGTCTCTCCATTTTTCCTTCTGTGCCCCCGCTGCCCCATTGTACTGTGCCCGTATTTCTCTGCTTGTTTTCTCTCCATTTTTCCTTCTGTGCCCCTCGCTGCCCCATTGTACTGTGCCCGTATTTCTCTGCTTGTTTTCTCTCCATTTTTCCTTCTGTGCCCCTCGCTGCCCCATTGTACTGTGCCCGTATTTCTTTGCTTGTTTTCTCTCCATTTTTCCTTCTGTGCCCCTCGCTGCCCCATTGTGCCCGTATTTCTTTGCTTGTTTTCTCTCCATTTTGCCTTCTGTGCCCCCGCTGCCTCTCTCCATTCCCGCCGCTGCGTCCCCTGCGGCCCCGCCCCCCTGACTGCCCATTCGCTGCTCCTCCCTCCCACCTCCCCATATATGGCTGGCGCGCCTAAGGCAAGCCCGTCCACGACTGGACCGCGCCCAGCGCCAGAACCCCTGGACCGCGCGTCGATACGATGCCACCACATTCCACGCTCTCAACCCCGGACGGACGCACAACTGCTTCAAGGCCGCCCCGAAACGCACCCATGGTCCCTTCACCTGCCGGAACTGCAGCTACACCAGCCTCAGAGCCACCGAGGCGCCCGCCAAGAAGGACCTCAACCACCTCCGGTGCATCCTACTGAACACCCGCTCCGCACGCAAACACGCCGTCGAGCTCTGGGACCTGCTCGACACATCATCACCAGACGTCGCCTTCCTGACAGAGACCTGGATGAATGACTCCTCCGCCCCCGACATCGCCATAGCCATCCCAGACGACTATAAGATCACACGCAGAGACCGCATCAACGCAGTAGGAGGAGGAATCGCCATCGTCCACAAGAACACCATCAGGGTCTCGACCAGCACCGACGACACTCTCAGCACCGCCGAACACATGCACTTCCAGATCCACACGGACCCCAACACCACCCTTAGAGGCACCCTTGTCTACAGACCCCCTGGGCCCCGACCCCAGTTCAGCGACTCCATCGCCGACTTCATCAGCACGCACGCCCTGACCTCTACCGACTACATCCTCCTCGGAGACCTGAACTTTCACCTGGAGAACAACAACGACAGCAACTCCACCACCCTGATCGACAGCCTCGCCAACCTCGGCCTGAGCCAGCTCGTCACAACACCGACCCACTGCGCCGGCCACACGCTTGACCCCATCTTCTCCTCAAGCTCCCACGTCTCCTTCAGCCACACCACGGAACTCCTCTGGACCGACCACCGCTGCATCCATTTCACCTTCCAGAAACCCACCACACACCACCGCACCCAACAGATCCCACGCCGCTGCTGGAGCAAAGTCACCGAAGACCAACTCCGGGCAACCCTCGCTCTCAGCCCTCCCTCCGACCCATCCAACACCGACGACGCTGCCTGCAACCTCAGACGATGGATGGACGACTGTGCCAACACCCTCGCCCCGCTGAAAAAGCTCACCTACAGCGACACCACCAAAAGAGCCAGCTGGTTCACCTCGGAACTCCTAGCTTCCAAGCGTACCTGCCGGAAACTAGGGAAGAAATGGCACAGCGATAAGACACCGGACAGCCACACAGCCCACAAAGACGCCATCCGTAACCACCACCACCTCATCAGGTCCGCCAAGAGAATCTCCTTCAAAGACCGCCTCGACAACAACGCACACAACAGCAAGGAGCTTTTCAACATCGTGAAGGAACTCTCCAATCCCAGCTCCAACACCATCCCGCCGTCGCAACCCCTGTGCGATTCCCTCGCCACCTTCTTTCACCGCAAGATCGCCGACATCCACGACAGCTTCAACACCCAGACAACCCCAACTAAGATCGATACACCAGACCCGCCACACACCATCGACCACGACCCCCTGCCAGCCTGGGCCAGCGTGAACATCGAGGACACCATCAAGACCATGAGCACAATACACTCCGGCTCCCCGTCAAACCCTTTCCCGCACCACATCTTCAACAAAGCCAGCAGCTCCATCGCACCCCACCTGTGCAACATCATCAACCTCTCCTTCGAGACCGCGACCTTCCCAGAGAGCTGGAAACACGCAGAGATCAACGCCCTACTCAAAAAACCCAAGGCGGACCCGAGAGACCTCAAGAACTTCCGGCCCATCTCTCTGCTTCCGTTCCCAGCCAAGGTCATCGAGAAGATCGTCAACAAACAGCTAACCCGATACCTCGAAGAAAACCGCATCCTGGACCCATCCCAATCAGGGTTCCGCAGCAACCACAGCACTGAGACTGCCCTCATCGCCGCCACCGACGACATCAGGATCCTGCTGGACAATGGTGAGACCGCAGCCCTCATCCTGCTAGACCTCTCCGCCGCCTTCGACACTGTCTGCCACCGCACTCTACGCGCACGCCTCCACGACGCAGGGATCCGAGACAAGGCCCTGGAATGGACCACCTCCTTCCTCGACGGCAGAACCCAGAGAGTCCGCCTCCCACCTTTCCGATCCGAAGCCTCCGAGATCATCTGCGGCGTACCCCAGGGATCGTCTCTCAGCCCAACACTGTTCAACATCTACATGGCCCCGCTCGCACGCATCGCCAGACAACACGACCTCAACTTATCTCCTACGCCGACGACACTCAACTGATCCTCTCCCTCACCAAGGACCCCCTCGCCGCCAAAGCCAAACTCCATGAAGGAATGAAGGCCGTCGCCGATTGGATGAAGATCAGCCGACTAAAGCTGAACACGGACAAAACGGAGGTCCTCATCCTCGGCTCCAACCCCTCAGCCTGGGACGACTCCTGGTGGCCAACGACGCTGGGAGCAGCCCCGACACCCACCGACCACGCACGCAACCTGGGAGTCATCCTCGACTCAACGCTCTCCATGGCCAAGCAAGTCAACGCAGTCTCCTCCTCCTGCTTCAACACCCTCCGCATGCTTCGCAAGATCTACAGGTGGATCCCGACAGACACAAGAAGAACAGTCACCCAGGCCCTCGTCAGTAGCAGACTGGACTATGGGAACGCCCTCTACGCGGGAGCCCCGGCCAAGCTCATCAAGCGACTGCAACGCATACAAAACGCCTCCGCACGACTGATCCTCGACGTACCACGCCACAGCCACATCACCCCCCACTTGAGGAACCTGCACTGGCTCCCCGTCGACAGGAGGATCACCTTCAAACTCCTCATCCACGCACACAAGGCACTCCACAAAACTGGCCCAGCCTACCTCAACAGACTACTCTTCTTCTACGTCCCCAACCGCCAGCTCCGCTCCGCCGACCTCTCCCTCGCCACCGTCCCCCGCATTCGAAGAACAACCACCGGCGGCAGATCCTTCTCACACCTCGCCGCCAAGACCTGGAACACCCTTCCACTAAGCCTACGACAGACCCAAGACCTGCTGACCTTCAGGAGGCTACTCAAGACCTGGCTGTTCGACCAGTAGCAGCATCCCCCCCCCCCCTTCCCTCTCCCCAGCGCCTTGAGACCCTCGCGGGTAAGTAGTGCGCTCTACAAATTCTGTGATTGATTGATTGATTGATTGAAACACTCCCTTGGCCAAGAGATCCATCACTTCCTGACATCAATTTGTCATAAGTGGGTGGCATGGGAGGAAGGGTGCTCACAAAGGGGAGGGAGGTGCCCCTTTGGATGAGCTGCAAAACTCAACGGTCAGATGTTATAGACGTGCTGTCATATCCCACCCCCTCCGGATGCCCAGGAGAGTCGGAGGGCAAACTAATGGGGTTTGGAGGCTGCTGGTGGCGCGATGGACTGGCCTGACTTCTGGCTACCTGTCCCACATGGTCTGTGGGAACTGCATCCTCGACCACGAAAGGACTGCAAAACTTGCTGGCCGTGGTGGTTGGGAGTGTAGAGATGCAGTAGGAAACCCCTTCTGTGGCCACAAATGGGGGAAGAAAGCGGTCTAGGGATGGCAAGGTGCATAGAAAGGCCCAAGGATCTGGCCCTAGCCCTACTGTCCTAATAGCGCTCTAGCGCAAAGCCCTTTTTCGCACGACAACCATGTGCCATCAAAGGGCTGTTAAAACTAAGAATCCTAATAAAACCTGGAAATCTCCAGAGGATAATTGTGTTATTGATAAGATCGCCAACCTTTTGTTGGAATGTGAGCAGATATTAGTTGTGGATCCTATTGCTTCCCTCCCCAGTGCTACCAGCCCCTCTACCTCCCTGTGCAGCAACAAACCATCGTAGAATACCTGGATTGTTCCTAAAAGCCAGGGAGCAGTCCAGCAAACTGCCTATTGAGGTCCAGATTATATTATGACCCACCCCCTCTACCACTTTCCCAGCTAAGCCTCTCGCTATTGAAACTTCAATCTCTGATTTACACTCTGAGGTCTTTCCCTGCAGCAATCGCTTTGACCCATAGTGCGAGCTGCAGGAGGATCAACAAACTGAAGGTGCTTTTGATCATATAAGCAACTCTGTCTGTAAAAGCAAAACCTTTTCTCCCAGAGAACTCTTTGCCTAGGCTTTTAGCTCGGAGCGCGCACTTCCCAAAAAGACAGAATATTGACATACCCGTTACTCAGACCCTACCTCATAGAGATACTTTACATAATCTGTCTAATGCACGCTCATAGAGGACCAGATGGGCACGAGCAAACAAATAACTTATACCAAGGCAGGAGCGAGTCTTCGTTGCTGCTTTATTTCCATGATTAACATTCCTAATTTGTCTCGCCACTTACCTATAGAGTCAGAAGACACTCTCAAAAACAAGGTGATCCACTGGATTCGCCATGTTCGGGGCTGTCGATCTCTCATTCGCAACAACATTATTAGTGCCAAGAGATAGGAAGTGTCTGTTCTGGTTTTGATAATTTAGATTACATTTTTCCCACCCCTGACCTGGCAAATAACCTGGTTGACCTGGATCACAGGCCCTCTCTTTCAGGTTCATCTAATATCCAGTTCAAATATACTAGTTCACTAGCTCACTCAAACACAGGATTCCACATATCATCCCTCAATCTCATTGTTGGACTCAAACAGATTTCACAAACACATCCACATCTGACCCAGAGACCTTCAGTCAGTAGTCGTTGTATCCATACAGACAAATATAACAGCAGGAATCCTCTTCTCTAGCCTCTGCCCTGTATCTCCTTAATCTAAACCTAACATTAATCCAATAGTTCCTATCACTGCCGACATTAATGCATCTTTTCTCGGCAATCTTCAACCTCCCGGACATTTCTTACTTGGGCCTGCATATCTAAATCTGCCTGATGCAGCTCCCATGAATACGTTTACATTCTCCCACAACCTGCACACAAATACACCTGTAAGTTCTATCTCCTTTGACATGGCCCCCCCAACAATTGGACATTAACAAACTATCTTTGATTTCATGGAATGTTGCAGGGCTCAGGTCCAACCTCTCATTGCCTGACTGGACCACCCTTGTGGACGACCATGCCTTATGCCTTTTTCAAGAAACATGGTCCTTAGAGCCAATCCATATGCCTGGATTTCTCAATTTGTTTATCCCAGCCATTCCCAGGCAACGGGGTAGACCTTCTGGAGGTCTAACTCTATGGGTTAGAGCCTCCCTCAATTGCGCCATAAGACAACTCCACTCTGAATCATCTGACATCTTGACCATTGAAATCAGCTGCAAAAATAAGCCGAAGGTTACCCTTTACAGTATCTATATCAGAGGGACCTGAGGCGGGCCCAATCTTGTACAATCCATATACTTCAAGGGCTACTTGATTTATCCCTCCCTAATGTTAACTCCATAATAGCGGGCGACTTCGATTCCACCTTTGAACCGCTTGACATCAATGAGGTCTGCTTGCCTTGTATCGAAGACAGTTTGGTCAGTCCCTCAATTGGCCATTCCTCCTATTCGTTGGTGGTCACAGACCACTCTACAGCTTCAGGCTTTAACTGTGGAATATAGCCTCAGGGCTGCGAACGGGAACATAAAATCAGAACAGATAGGTGCTCACACTTTTAACAAACTATTCCATACTAGCAGGATCGACTTCATTTTGATTGATCTCAGGCTGTGGTCTTTTGTTAATGACATGCGCATCCTTGAAAGGAGTGAAAGTTACCACAATCCTCTTTATCTTTGAAGGGACTTTACTATTCCTTTTGCTTCTGTCCCTATTCTCTCCAGGGATGTAAGAATTACCTCTGACAAATGGCATTTAAAATGGAACTAAGCGGTTATCTGCCCTGAGACCATTCTTGCTGTCACTGCTGATTGTAATAATACCATGTCTAAGATTGAGGGTGGGCAAATGGACTCACACGATCAGTTGATTACAAACCATGCGGCCCTGTTTGACCGCATATCAGGATACTTCACAGTCCGGATAAGCTCCAAACCAACTACGATTAAGTCGAGCCCTTGCATTGGTGTTGAATGTCGTGTCAGAGATCAGGGCTATTATATCCCTGGCCCATAAAGTTTACAAACTAGCTATTGTAAATGCTAAAAGGAAATGGGATGACCAGAGATGGACCACCCTCAACATAGCTTGAGCCAAAAGAGATCTTACCCTGATCTGGGATTTAGTTGCTCGCAGGGGCACTCCAACTGCACCTGGCCCGGTAAATAATGTAGCTCCCTCATTGTGGGTTGACCACTTTGGGAACCTATATACTGCTACCAGCCTAAACATTCTCCCATATATGTATTCTCAACCTAATTTTCCACTGCCTTGTCAATTTCCCTCGGAAGCTTTGTTCGATCTCGATGTTGCACAATCTTTAAGGGCCACTGCTAGGGGCAGAGCTGCTGGCCCAGATGGCGTTCTGGCTGATGTTTTCTTATCAGGAAGGGAGTATGGGCACAATATATTCTGTCTATTGCTAATGCCATTGCTGCAGGGGAGTCCTATCCCAGAGTCTTGGAAAGGTGCCACTGTGAATCCTGTGCACAAGAAAGGGGATCGATCTGCCCCAACTATAGGCCAAGAAGTCTCATCGACTGCATTCAGAAAATCTTCTGTCGATGTGTTCTTGTCAAAATTCAAGACTGGTTGTCAGATATGCTTTTTCAGGCGGGATTGTGATCTAAAGTCTCCACAATAGACCAAGCCTTTCAGTTTTTGATGATTTACTGGCGCACAGTGCTTTTAGGTAAGGGTAACATATATGTCGCTTTCGCCGACTTACGTTTGGCGTTTGACTTAGTTCCATGCTCCAATCTTTGGCAAACAATTAGCGACATGAAAATGCCACCCCATTTATTGTCACTGGATGCCCATCTTTATGAGGATAATTTTGCACAAATAAGATGGGGGAGTCAGGATGCGATGACAGATGATCTCAGTCAGCAGAGGTGTATGCCAGGGATGTGTGCTGGCCCCTACCCTATTTTCGCTATATATAAATGACATTCTACCTTTTCTTAACTCAAATCTATGCAGATGCACCCTCCTGGGCTCACGTTAAAACACCAATACTTTAATTTGCAGATGACACCCTTTTGGTCTCCAAGATCCCAAGCGGCCTCCATAAGCTCTTGGTACGCTTCGAAGAGTTCTGCGCTGCAAGGGGTCTGGAGAGCAACATGGATAAAACAAAGTTAATGATGTTTAATACCAATAAATCCCTTGAAAAGGGTTTATCACGTGGAGAGGGAACACCACGAAACAGTTCACAGTTTTGCCTACCTGTAAGCAAATAACGGGAGCAATTCATAAAGAGTACAAAGCCTCTTTCATCAAACTCATGCGGCCTGCTCTTCATTTATATGAAGCCAGGGCATTAGGGTAAGGTTTTATGAGGCTGAGCTATGGGGGACACACAAATATCGACACACAGTCACCAAAAATAAATTTCTTCGTAAACTGGTCTCCCTCCCACTCACAAACACCCTTGGTTCTGCTCTTTATGGATTTGGGTCTAAGAAGCCTCCAGGATAAAGCTAGTATTCGTCCCCTGCTTTACTGGAGGCGGTTATGGTGTACCCCAGAACTTGGACATTACTCCTCAGCCCTCCAGGACTTCATGTTAGCAGGCCACTCAGTAAGAATTCCTTGGCTTATGTACAAAGATGCTAGACCATATTGGGGCTCCTGAACTTTGGATCCTTGCAGCCACATGCTTTCCTTGCAAAACACTTCCAAAAAGCTATACTGGTAAGCGATCAAGGCAAAAGATGCATCAAGAGCTGATCTCCCCCACATTGGCTTGAGAATTCCTTGATTTCAAGCCCGGATTGGCTATGAGCTCTATTGGGACAAAGTGACCGTACCTAGCGACAGGAAGTTGTACTTCCAATTTTGAGCGGGTACCATCCCACTGAGAGTTTTTGCAAAGAGTTGCTTTGCTGGGGATAGCGACATGTCCTATATGTCTGTTTCAGGTTGAGTGTTCCACGTCTTCTTTGTTTGTCCTGCCTATGCTCGCCCCCACAAGTTTTGGCTAGCTCCTATCTGCAAGCGAGTATACCAGCGCACCCATCTAGTGGCACTTCGCATACTGAGATCTGATTGCCGTCTATCACTTGCCATACCTCTTGCTAAGTTCCTAGGGGCCATGTGGATGTTGCACAGGAAACTCTTCTTGCTTAATCTCTTGTAATTTTTATCTCACGATGATTGTATCTGATGCATTTGTACCATTTCAATGTCTATTTTTATATATTTTATATTATATTGTTTATTTTTTATTGGAGAAGTTTGATGACCAACTGCACTATTGGAATGTTCTAACTTCTGTTCTGTTTCTTAACGTATCTGTACTTTTATGGCCCTGGTGGCCGAAATAAAGTTATTTTGAATTAAGTAATAATTTTTTTTCTTTGTGCACTGATACAAATTAATTTCCTAAATGGCCCTCTATTACTTTATCAATAACTACAGATGATGCAGTTTTCATCCAATATGGCCACTAGGTTTAGCTGCAATACATTGAATGAAATGCTTGTTATCAGCAGCACAGAACATTTATTTTCCTATAACATATATACTTTTTTTTTTTTTTAACAACAAATTTTATTGAGTTTACAACACCCAGTGGGTGAACCCCTGTAGTCAGTATAGAGACACATATCAATATGCATATACAACCGATACCTACAAGGGTTTCACCAAAGAATCTGCTAAACATGCAGTCCAACCTCCCACCCCTCCCCCCTCCCCCTTCCCCTGCACCACTCTTCCCACCTGAAATGAGAAAGACATACATGATCATAACACTGTGTCGAATGCCCCAGCCAATGAGCACCTTAGATTGGGGAATCATTGATGATGAGTCTTGCAATAGGGTCCGGATTCGCTGACTGTGTATGGATAGATAGGTCAATGCCCCGGTATTCTGCCCACTTGGACCAGATCCTCCCATGTTTCTGCGGGCAACCCCGTGCCTGAAACACCGCCACTTCCGCCGACATACATGTATCTAGGGCTGTCTTCCAGGCCGCCACCCCGGGGGAGAGGGAGACTTCCAATTCTGCGCTATATCACGCTTGGCTAAGGTGAGACCGAGGAATAGAAGGTGCCTCTTATATCTGTTTCCCCCGATGTCCTCTGTGCCATGAAGAAGTATCAATCGAGGATCCTCCGGGAGGTCCCAGCACAACACCCGCCCCAGACAGGACAGCACCCCCGACCAAAAGTGTTGTAGTGCCGTGCAACTCCAGACCGTGTGGAGGAAGGACCCGTCGTCAGAATTACAACGGAGGCAGGTTGGGGACTGAATAGCCCCCATCTTCCAAAGGCGAAGGCGGGTATAATATACCCTATGAAGGTACTTAAACTGTATCAACCTGTACCTAGAGGAGACGGCAGCATACCTGGGGCTGGCAAGGGCCTCAGTCCAATCATCGTCCGTGAGGGCCGGTAAATTCACCTCCCAAGCTGCCCTAGTCCGGTGTATGCGCGTCTTGGAGTGCGTTGTCAGGGTCTGATATATTTGACGGATTTTGTGCCCTCCCAGATCCCCCATCAACAGTCTGCCCTCTAGTGGGTGGAATTCGGGTAAGGACGTTAGGTGCTTTATCAGGGGGGACAGGGCATGGCGAAGCTGAAGATACCTGTGGAACTGGGACTTGTGTAGATCAAACTCCTCCTGCAGACTCTGAAAGGATTTAAGCGTGGTCCCTCGCATCACATCACCCAATGTAGAGATTCCAATAGTATCCCATCCCCGGAACCCGGCTAGAGTGGAGACGGGCCGAAGGCGCGTGCCTCGCCAAAGGGGAGTCGCGCCTGTCAGCGTATCCCACCAACCCATGGACCGGGATACTCGTCTCCAGATCTGGACTACGGTACTACAGGCGGGGGAAGAGCCTCCAAGGACGAATTGCTGTATAAGAGATCTAATAGTGGATGTGCCGCCAGGAAGAGCCGGTCCACCGCATAGGCCGGATCAGTCTGAGGATTGTACCACCATTCATTGATGACTAAGAGCTGGGACGCCCAATAATACGCCCGCCGCTGCAATGCCACCGCAATAGGTGGATTGGATACAGGTCGCCAGAGCCACCCGGACCGCCCCACCCCCCCAGAGGAATCTATTTAGGAGCGCATTGATTTGAAGAAACCACGACGGAGGGATCGGGAACGGGAAATTTTGCAACCTATAAAGCAAGCGTGGCAGTGATACCATTTTGAATATTGCAGACCGGCCGTATAAGGATAAGGGAAGGTGGGACCATACCGTCGTCTCCTCACGTACTGCCGGAAGCAGGGGGCTATGTTGCGCGACCACGCCACGACGGGGCATCTAGAGATATGGACGCCGAGGTATCTAAACCCTTCGTCCGCAATGACCAGCTGTGAGGCCCAGGTTTGACTTCCCTGTGCGCCGCATATGGGAAAGAGGATCGACTTGGACGGGTTGGCGTGTAGTCCTGTCGTCTCACCGAACACCCGCAAGATCTGGAGCACCCTCGGTCCGGTGACCCAAGGGTCAGAAAAGAAAAATAGCGCGTCATCAGCATATAGTGCTATCCTGTCCGAACACTCGGGCGACCAGACCAGTCCCCGGTAAACCGCATCCCTGCGTACCCACTCAGCCAGTGGCTCTATCGCTAAAGCGAACAGAAGCGGAGAGAGGGGGCAACCCTGTCTGGTCCCTCTGCAGATGGAGAAGGAGGGAGAACGGTGGCCAGCCACACGGATCGAGGCCGTAAGATCTGTGTACAGCAATTTAACATACGCGCGGAACCGGGGCCCCAGGTTGACAGCTTCCAAAAGTTTAAAAAGGTAGGTCCAGCTCAAGGAGTCGAACGCCTTGTCGATGTCAGCTAGCAGGACCGCCGCAGGGCGTCCCAGACGGTGGGCCTCGGCAACCGCGTTGTGCGCTCGCCGTATGTTATGCCTAGTGGAGCGTTGGGGCATAAAGCCTGACTGGTCCGGGTGGACGAGGTCCAGAATACAGGTGCGGAGGCGTTCAGCCAACACCTTCCCCAGTAGTTTCGGCTCGAAGTTTAATAGGGATATGGGACGGTATGAGCCCGGGGCCTCCGGAGGGCGGCCCGGTTTGAGAAAAACCACAATTTCGGCATGGCGCCAGTCTAGGGGCAAGATCTTCTGCTCCAACGCCTGGTGCAGCGCGCCAAGAAGGTGGGGACCAACGGTCCCCATTTGGGAGCGCAAAAAATCGCAGGGGAACCCGTTGGGGCCTGGTGCACGGCCTGGGTGGGTGTTGGTGAGGGCTGCCTGCAGCTCCTCCACCGAGATAGGCTCGTCAAGAACCGCTCGCTGCACATCAGAGAGGCGTTTTGGAGGGATATCTACAAGGAAGGCATCAATAAGCGGTGCAGCGAGTTCCTCACGCTCACAGTACAGGGCCGTATAAAAATCGGCAAAGGCCTGCACCACCGCCCCCGGGGTGACGCACATGTCACCGGCAGGGGACCTCAATAGAGGGACTTGCGTCGGGGAGGCCCTCGCCTGACATAGTCGGTGGAGCATCTGGCTAGACTTATCGCCCCAGTGATATATCCGGTGCTGGGTCGCCAGCCAGGCATCCCTTGCATTGTCCGTGAGCAGCTGGTGCAGCTGCTGTTGGACATGGAGCAGGTTACGGCGGGCACCGGCGTCGGAGCTTTCCACTAACGAGGCCTGGAGAGCGAGCTGTCTATCTTCTAGATCTTGGATCTGTGCCAGGCGGCGCCGCTTTTCCCCAGTGCGATAGCTAATATCCGCCCCCCGAATTGTCGACTTAAAGGCCTCCCACAATATTATCAGGGATTGAGTGGTCCCGGTGTTGAAAGCAAAATAATCTGCCGTGGCTCGATGGAGCATCTCCCGATACCCGGGATCTCTAAGCAACCAGGGAGACATGCGCCAGTGATAGGGGGGACGACTGGTCTGCAGACGGAGTTTGAGCTGAATGGGTGAGTGATCAGACAGGCCACGTGGGAAGATAGAGGTATGTGACACCCGATGCAGGTAGCTGCCTGGGAGGAACATGTAATCCAGACGTGAGAGGGTGGGGTGGACGGATGATGCGTATGTAAATCCATTTTCAGAAGGATGATAAGCCCGCCATGTGTCCACCCAACCCAATGTATGGGCCAAGATGTTGAGTTTAGACCTAGGAGGAGGGGTGGTCGGCGGTCGTGCCCGCCACCTATCCGGGGGAGCCATTACGTCGTTCCAGTCCCCACCCAGGATAGTCAGGCCGTCGGGGAATTCCCCCCAGAGTTGCGTCAGTCTGTCAATGAACGTCCGACCTAGAGGAGGTGGTGCGTATATGCTCCCAATTGTAATCTGTTCCCCAGCCAGGGTGCCGGAAACGGCCGTAAAACGGCCACCCGGGTCGAACCAATGCTGTGTAACTTGAAATGGGACCCTGCGGTGAATAAGGATGGCCGTACCTCGTGCCCCCCTTGAGAAGCCAGAATGGTACACCGTGGCATAGCCATAGCGAGACAGACACGGGGCCTTGTTGCCTAGCATGTGAGTTTCTTGCAGCAGCAAGACATCTGCTGAGTAGCGTTTTGCCAGGTGTAGTACAGCCCCTCTTTTAATCTTATTCAACAGGCCCCGTACATTCCAAGACACGATATTGAGATCTCCTAGGGGAGTGCCATTAGCTGTATGTGTCATGTGCTATCGGTAAGGTGTAGAGCAGCGGACATTGTGGACATATGGGACATCGTGGTGCGTATATCTTAAAAAACAACTGTATAACTAACAACGAATCGCCCTCCCAACCCCTCCCCCCGCCCCCCCAACCCCTATACTTCCTGGAACTCGGAGTACCTGTCGCGGCGGAATCTCGTCCTGGCCCCCAAACGTGGAGGCCCCGGCGGACCCTCCAAAGGATCCCCCCACCCAACATTACCCATAAAAACTCAAAACAGGGAAGGCGTGGAGAACCCACTCCCTCCAGGGAAAGAGCAAAAGTCCCTGGCTCTTAGTGGCAGGATATCCCGGCCAGTAGCAGCAGCCAACGGGCTCCGCCGTCGCATGAGACCGGGAAGAGTCAATACACCAGCGTATGTCCCAGCCTCGGGCTGCCTCAGTCCGCAGGGTCCTTCTTGTTCTGGGAGCGCCAGTTTGAGCGGGATCGATGTCGTCGATGAGTAGCGTCGCCTCCCTGCCGTCCACCCCGATGCGAGCTTTGAGAAGAGTCAGAGTCTAAAGGGGGTGGGGAATGCGGCTTCAGGTGGCGGCGCTCATCTGTCCACGCAAATACTTCCTCTGGAGTATCAAAGAAATATGTTTTTGAATCATAGATGACCTTCAGACGGGCCGGGAACATGAGCGCATAGGATAGGTTCAGATCCCGCAGCCGCCGCTTGGCCGCAACAAAGGATTGGCGTTGCTGCTGAACCGTCCGGGTGTAGTCCGGGAAGGCCATGATGGGATGGGACTCAAAGATCATTTCATCCTTATGCGTCCTGGCAAAGCGAAGAATGGCATCGCGGTCAGCATAATTTAGAAGGCGAGCAATAACCGGGCGTGGGCGCTCCCCGGCGGCGGCTTCTTGGTCAGGGCGCGATGGGCCCTCTCGATCATGAAGCAGGAAGAAATGTCATCTGCGGGTAGTCGCGCCTTGAGCCACCCATCGAGGATCCCTCGCAACCTTCTGGAAAACCCACCAGGCGGATGTTGTTGCGGCGGGCCCGCCCCTCCGCGTCTTCGGCCCTTGCCTCCAGCTCTTTAGATACCATGGCCAGCTTGTCAACCTTCTTCTGGAGGGTGGAGACAGTATCCTCAACCGCGGAGACCCTCGTCTCGGCCTCGGTGATTCGGTCGACCGCCTTCCGGAGGTCCTGACGGAGGAACGACACTTCGGACCCCACCGCACCGATCTGGGCCTCAAGGGCGGTTCGTGACTGATTGATGGCCTCTAGGAGTGTCGCCGTATCCGAGGAGACGCCCTCTGCGGCACCTTTATTCGCTGGGGTGGCCGTGGTGTATTGGTCCATGGTAGGTTGTTTGGGTGCCGCCGCCCCGGGGTTGCTCTTACCCATGATGGCGTGGAGGGTCCGTTCCAGAGCAGTCAGTGCCGCAGCCAGAGAGAATGATGGAAGGGGGGATCGGTAGAGTTCACCACCCACCCACCCCAGGGCGGGGCGGATCACCACGACCGCGTCCCCAGCGCAGGCGCCCGATCCCAGGCGGCGCCGACAGGGATCTCCGTCAAGAGCCTCCGGGGTCTCCCAGCCTCGGGCCGTCAGGACAATCCGTATGGCCGGGGGGAGGGGCCGGCGGAGCCCCCCGCCAGGGGGTCAGGCGCGTAGGCAGCAGCAGAGTCCAGCCCCACAGGTCCCCCGCCCAGCTCACCGCAATACCCTATGGCACCGGAGTCCTCAGGCAGGGCTGCAGTCAACGTCAGGCCCAGGGTAGGCCCCACAAATCCAGAGCCTCTCCTGCAGGGGACCGGAGGTAGGCGCCGTGATCGTAGTGCACTCCCCGCTGCCGCTCAGGGCCGGGGCCCGATCAGCAGCTTTCCGGGGGGGCCGCTGGGCAGGATAATAGCGTCCCCAGCCGCGCCGCCAGTGAATCGCGGCCGCCGCAGCTCAGCCGCAGCCGCCCGCCGATGCGTGCGTGGTCTCCGCCGGTCCGGCAAGCCGCGGCCGCAGCGGCCGAATTGAGCTCCCTGCCGCCACCAAGGTGTCTCGGCGCGATCGCCGCGGGCCCGTGAGCAGCCCGCTCGCACAAGCCCGAGTGTCGGGGACCAGGATAATGGCGGATGCTGTCCCTGGAAGGAGCGAACAGCGGAGCTCTACGGAGACGCGTCCGCCATGTTCGGCTCCTAAGCCACGCCCCAACATATATACTTTTAATTCATTGCACATCTGGTTGATTTATGTCTGGTATTCAGTAAACATTTTTTTCATACACACCGACACAGCCATTGCAATATGTGATAGAGGAATAAGCCCTTTTCAAAATGGCAGCTGATCGTCATGAATATTCGTCCGCATCTACTCAATATGGCCGCCATTGTGGACAGTCCAATAGCAGCTTCTTGAATTTGGTGCCATACACTCACTCAAACACTGGGACATAGCCACCACCTGCTTGATTGTCAGTACGCGACATGACTGCCTATTACTACACGGGAAACAGCCATTACAATGCAGCTGTTTCCCCGAATATACTTAACCACGCATGCGTTACAACGCATGCACAGCCTTTACAACGTATTACGTGGACAAGCTATGTGTGGGCAAGAGTGATCTATCGCCGTCGTTAGAGAAAACAGACCTTTCCGCTTCCTCTTTATGACGTGCGTCTCAGAAGAGCCGATGTCATGGACAGGTATGGGGGATTTTAAATTAAATTTGTTTAAATGCATTTATGTTAATAAACATTTATATAATGTATTTAAGTTTATTTTAAAGATAAGGGAGTTGCACCAGGGTCCCCTTTTAGGGCTCAGGGGAGGGGTAGTTTTTAGAAGTGCTGGGTGCGGAGGGGGGCGTTGGGGTCCGCTTCTAGTGCTCAGGGGAGGGGTAGTTTGAAGAAGGGCCGGGGGGGTCATGCAGGGTTCCGTTTCTAGTGTTTAGGTGAGGGGCATTTGTAAGAAGGGTATGGGGCCCACAGGGGGCGGGGTCACACAGGTGTACAGGGGAGGGGTATGGAAAAAAATGACTGGGTGCGCAAGGGACAGGTTTTAGGACTTGGGGCAGGGAAAACCTTTACCACAAATATGGCCTTAACATGCATGCTTTTACAACGAAATTGTTTGTAAAGGTATGTGTTGTAAAGGTTATGCGTGGTAATGGTATTCGCGTTGTAAAGCATGTGTGGTAAAGGCATGCGTTGCAAAGGAATGTGTTCTAACGTCATACAAGCCCCCCTACTATCGCTAGATTTTTCAGCGGAGGTAAGCTGGCTCCTTAGTACTCTTTTCCGATTGTGAATGATAATAATTTATAGTCGCTAACCTATTGAATCTTTGTTCCTATCTATTGAGTAATCAGTTCTAATTAAGATCACAAAAGTTTAACCCTTACCTAACCCAACTATAGATTCATATGAGCTCTCATACTTTAAGTATTTAATCTAATCTGCTTTTTTGAATACCTTCATCTTAAAGTAAACAACCAGATTAAGATCTACTAGCATCAGTCATTTGTGAGTATATATTAGTCCTGGTATCTTCCTCCATGTTACTTAATCTTACGTTGACAGATCACCATTAACCTATTCTGAGTTCTCTTCTGATTTCCAACATCCTTAGTGGAACTCTCACCATTTAATATGTTGCTTACACTTCACTTTTTGTTTGCAGTGTCAAACAAGTTACTTACCTTCGGTAACGATATATCTGTAAGAGACAGATTAGTTATAGATTCCTTACCTTTAGAATTACCCCCAGGCTTCAGACTGGATCCGGAGAATTTTTTCGTTAGCAGTACCCCTGCACGTCGAAAGGTCGCGTCGGTCGGCTCCGTGTCAGTCGTTGGCGTCGTGGTCGCCGGGATGACGTCACGGTAGCTACTTAGACGCCGCCCTCGCGCGCTGACGTCAGTTCTGTACACGACATTCCACGCCAGAAGCGCAGAGCCATGCAAGACACTGACCACTGGTGCACAAAACTAGGGCCCTAAAAGGGATTCCCTGACCCTAGAAGTCAGTTCGCAGAACGGGGAGGAGGGGGTAAGGAATCTATAACTAATGAACAAGTTACTTACCTTCGGTAACGATATATCTGTAAGAAACATTAGTAGTGATAGATTCCTTAACGTAGAATATCCCCAGGCGTCAGACTGGATCCGGAAAGTTTGCGTCAGCAGTACCCCTGCGGGTCGGTAGGGGCGTCGTTCGGCTCCGCGTCCGTCGTTGGCGTCGTGGTCGCCGAGATGACTTTGCGGGCGCTACTTGGATGCCGCCCACGCGCGCTGACGTCAGTTCTGTACACGACTTTCCGCGCCAGGAACGCAGAGCCATACAAGATACTGATCACTGGTGCATTGAAACTATGGCCCTGAAAGGGATGACCTTAACCCTAGAAATCAGTTCGCAGAACGGGGAGGATGGGTGGGGCGGTAAGGAATCTATCACTACTAATGTTTCTTACAGATATATCGTTACCGAAGGTAAGTAACTTGTTCATCTGAAAGAAACACATAGTGATAGATTCCTTACCTTAGAATAGATACCCCAGCAATACCAACCCCGGTGGTGGGTCTGCGAACCAAGATCACACCAGAAAGTCACGGAGAACAGAACGGCCAAAGAAGCTGTCTCTCCGGACTTGGCTGTCCAGGCAATAATGCTTAGTAAACGTGTGCAGCAAGGCCCACGTGGCTGCCTGACAGATGTCTTGCAGGGGGACATCACGTCCCAATGCAGTAGTGGCTGCAGTAGCTGTGGTGGAATGAGCACGCAGCCCCACCGGAGGTTCTTTTTTAGCCAAAGAGTAACAGGCTTTGATACATAAGACAACCCGGCGGGAGATAGTTCTCTTGTGTACCGCCCGACCTTTCTTGGTGCCAACGTAGCCAACAAAGAGCTGGTCATCCACCCGGAACTGCTGTGTGCGGTTGAGATAAAATGAGAGCGCACGTTTTGGGTCCAGACGGTGGAGCCTCTCTGGAAGGATGCGGAGGCGGAAAGAAGGTGGGCAAGGTAATTGTCTGCCCAATGTGAAAGGCCGTAACCACTTTTGGCAAAAAGGAAGGACGGGGCCTGAGCACAACCTTGTCCGGATGGACTGATAGGTAAGGAGGCTTACAAGAAAGAGCCTGGAGCTCACTCACTCGCCTAGCGGAGGTGATGGCCACCAGGAAAGCAGTCTTCAAGGTCAAGAGACGAAGAGGACAGTTATGAAGTGGCTCAAAGGGAGCACACATCAAGTATGTAAGAACCAAATTCAAGTCCCACTGAGGCATCACGAAAGGAATAGGAGGAAAAAGGTGTGTAATGCCTTTGAGAAATCTATTTACAACAGGAAACTTGAAAAGAGAGGGCTGATCAGGGAGCCTGAGACAGGCCGAAATAGCAAAAAGGTAGCCCTTGACAGTGCCCAGAGCAGAGCTCTGCTGGGCCAAAGAAAGAAGGAACAGTAGAACTTCAGAAAGAGGGGCAGAAAGGGGATCCACAGCCTTTGCTGTGCACCATGCCACAAACTTGTTCCACCTGCAGGCGTATACCACTTTAGTAGAGGGACGCCTGGCTGCCAGAATGACATCACAAACTTCAGGAGGCAAGTCGAAAGGAATCAACTGCCGCCGCTCAATCTCCACGCAAAGAGGTGGAGGCTGGACAGGTTCGGGTGGAGGACCGTCCCCTGCTGCTGCGACAGAAGATCCTCCCGAAGAGGCAGTCTGATTGGGGGATCGATGCTCATACTGAGTAGTTCGGGATACCATACTCTTCGAGCCCAGTCCGGGGCCACAAGGATGACTTGTGCCCGGTCGTGCCTGATCTTCTTCAGCACTCGGGGCAGAAGTGGTATAGGCGGAAAGGCGTACAACAGACCGCAACTCCACTCGTGACGAAAAGCGTCGCCGAGCGAGTGCCGCCTTGGAAATTCCAACGCGCAGAACTGATGACATTGCGCGTTCTCTTCGGTGGCAAATAGATCTAACCAAGGCTCTCCCCACTGCTGAAAGAGACCTTGCACCACCTCCGAGTGAAGACGCCATTTGTGATCCAGCATGCACCTGCGGCTGAGTTCGTCTGCCCTGGCGTTCAGAGAACCTGCCAGGTGTTGAATCACCAGGGACATGCCCTGATGTTCTAGCCATGTCCAAAGACGCAGAGCCTCCTAACAGAGGGTCCACGACCCCACCCCGCCTTGCTTGTTGCAGTACCACATGGCGGTGGTGTTGTCTGTGAACACCTGCACTACTCTCCCCTTGACAGAGGGAAGGAATGCCTTCAGTGCAAGCCGTATCGCCCGAAGGTTGATATGGAGCTTGGACTCCGCCGGAGACCAGAGGCCTCTGATCTCCGCCTCTCCCATGTGGCCGCCCCATCCCAGGAGGGACGCATCCGTCACCACTGTAAACTCCGGTTGGGGAAGGGAGAAGGATCTGCCGTCGACCCAATGCCGGTTCGTGAGCCACCACTGCAACTGTTGTGCAGTGCCCTCCGAGATCTGGACGTGATCGGACAGGTTTCCCTGATGCTGCGCCCACTGGAACTTCAGGTCCCACTGCAGAGCCCGCATATGCCATCTGGCATGATTGATCAGCAGGATGCAGGAGGCCAGGAGGCCATGAGGCCCAGCAGCCTCAGAGTCACTCTGACCGAAACCCGGGACAAGGGTTGAAAGATGGGAATCAGAGCCCGAATATCCCGGACTCGCTGTTCGGGAGGATAGACCCGAAACTGCGCCGTGTCCAGAACCGCTCCGATAAAGAGGAGCTTCTGAGAGGAAATCAGGTGCGACTTCGCCACATTGATGGAGAACCCCAGCAAGTGCAGGAGGTCAGCCGTAGTCTGGAGGTGGGAGACGACTGTCTGGGGCGAGCCCGCCTTCAACAACCAGTCGTCGAGATAGGGGAAGACTGAGACCCCTGATCTGCGCAGATGGGCTGCGACCACCGCCATCACCTTTGTGAACACCCGAGGGGCGTTGGTAAGGCCAAAGGGGAGCACGGTGAACTGAAAGTGCTCGTGGCCTACCGTGAACCGCAGGTAACACCGGTGGGCTGGCAGGACGGGGATATGGAAATAGGCATCCTGCAAGTCCAGCGCTACCATCCAGTCTTGTGGATCGAGAGCAGACAAGACCTGAGCTAGAGTGAGCATCTTGAACTTCTCTTTGCAGAGAAAGCGATTGACGTTCCGGAGGTCTAAGATAGGACGCAGGCCCTTGTCCTTCTTGGGCACCAGAAAGTAGTGGGAATAGCAACCACGACCTACTTCTGGCGTCGGAACGCGCTCGATGGCCCCCTTGGCCAAGAGGGCCGCAACTTCCTGCTGAAGAAGCACCAAGTGATCCCCCGACATGCGGTGGTACTGAGGTGGCATGGCTGGAGGGGTAGTCTCGAAGTGGAGGGAGTAGCCCCTCTGGACCATCTCTAAAACCCACCTGTTCGAAGTGATGGTGCGCCAGTGGGGGAGGTGATGGCGAAGCCTGCCGCCCACTGGCGTTTGATGGGCCTGAAAGTTCGGACTAGGAAGGTTTGGAGGCAGTGGTGGTGGACTGACCCGCCCGCTGGCCCCTTGGTCCGCCACGGCGGAACCCGCGTCCCGCTGGGATGCTTGCTGCGCAGGCCTGTGGCTCTGTTGCGAACGCTGCGGGGCGCCCCTTCCGGTACTACGAAAGGAGCGAAAAGCAGAAGGCGGAGGAGGGCAGACTGCAGAGAGTCTCAAGGACTTGGCCGTAGCCCGTGAGTCCTTAAACCGCTCCAACGCGCTGTCTGCTTTGTCGCCGAAGAGGCGACGGCCATCAAAGGGCATGTCCATAAGTGTGTTTTGGACATCCCCGAAAATCCAGTGGTCCTCAACCAGGCGTGGCGGCGAACCGCCACCGTCGTTGCAATCGATCTGCCCAGTGAGTCGGCGGTGTCTAGGCCACAACGAATCATGAACTTAGCTGCGTCTCTCCCCTCTGCAACAGCCTGGGAGAGAGCGGGCCGGGCTTCCTCCGGACAGTGGGGCAGCACGTCCGCCACCGTATCCCACAGAGAGTGGGAATAATGGCCCAAGAGGCATGCGGTGTTCACGGACCGCAGCGCAGAACTGGTGGAAGAAAAACTTTTCTTTCCAAACTGATCCAGTTTCTTGGATTCCCTATCCGGTGGTGCGGAAGGGAAGGCGGTAAGGGAAGCAGAGGCTTGGACAACCAAGCTCTCGGGGTGGGATGTTGGGAGAGGAAAAGGGGGTCACCCGGAGCTGGGCGATGGCGTCGGGCCACGTTCCTATCCACAGGAGCCCCTGTGGTGGGCCTGAACCAAGTGCCCAAAAGAACGTCAGAAAGGGCTTCATTAAAGGGAAGCAGCGGCTCCGCAGAAGTAGCTGCTGGCTGAAGCACCTCTTACAGGAGGGTTAGTCCTGACGGCGACCGTAGGAAGCTCGAGGTGTAGGGCCTCGGCCGCCATACGCAACACCACAGCATAACTAGCACCCTCCTCCTTAGCCACGGTAGGAGGAGACAGCATGCCAAGGTCTGGTGAGGTATCCAGACCACTGGCAGCCCCCAACTCCTCAGCCCAGTCCTGTTCAGACTCGCAAGCAGCTGCGAGAGGGTCCTCAGACCCCTCCCAGTCCTCCCCTGGCTCCTCAGGCTGTTCAACAGGTGTAAAATTAGGAGCATGGACATGGGGATAGAAATCCACGAGCAACGTTGAGAACGGCATCGATCGACGCTGCGTCCACTTCGGGGCTGAAACCGGGGTCGACGTCGTCCCGAGGAGCGGGCGGCGTCAACAGTGGTGCCGGTGGGGTCAACGTCGGTGGAGGTGTTATAAGGTCAACCGGCGTCGACTGGGATCCAGGACTGGATCCAAGGGGGTCCTGCGGCGCCGAGGCCGGAGCCGACAGCGATGCCGGGGCTGGAGCCGCCGGCGATGAAAGGCGAGGACCCCCAGTCGGGACCGCGGGGCCCGAAGGCGCACCAGCAGGACCAGACGGCCCAAAGAGGCGAGCCATGGCCGACAGGAATTCCTATATTTGGGCCGGAGTCGCCGACGAACCCGGAAAGGGCAGGTAGTCCGGCGGCGACTGCATAGGCTCCGCCGGAGCCGCGGGGGAGGCACCACCCGCACCCTCAGCCGCGTCGTGTGACCGGCGAGGGGAAGTCGGAGAACGATGGCATTTCTTCGACTTCTTGTGCTTCGCCTTACCTGACCCCGAGTGCGAAGACTTGGATCCCGAAGACCGATGGTGATGACTCCGCGCACGGTCCCTCGACCTCCCACGGGACCGGGACCTCGAACGGCGCAGAGCCGACTGCCGGGCTTCCAGCAACTTTCGGGACCGCTCCCGCAAAGTCTTCGGCGCCATGGCTCGGCAGTCGGGGCACGACTTGGGGTCGTGGTCGCGCCCCAGGCAGAAAAGACACACACGGTGCGGGTCCGTCACCGACATCATACGGTGACAGTCCCCGCAGGACTTAAAACCGGGCATCCTATCTGCACCAGGAGTCGAAGACTCGATGAAAAAACAGAGACAAAAAGCCCCAAAAACTCAGTCTAAAATTGACTGGGGGTTCCTGCTCTTCCCGGATCTGCGCTTGCTGGCGCGGAAAAAGAAAGAACTGACAGCGCGCGTGGGCGGTGTCTAAGTAGCGCCCGCGACATCATCTCGGCGACCACGACGCCAACGACGGACGCGGAGCCGCATGACGCCACCTACTGACGCGCAGGGGTACTGCTGACGAAAACTTTCCGGATCCAGTCTGACGCCTGGGGATATTCTAAGGTAAGGAATCTATCACTATGCGTTTCTTTCAGATCTATGTCTCTTACAGATATATCGTTACCGAAGGTAAGTAACTTGTTCATCTGAAAGGGACAATTAATTATAGATTCCATACCTTTAAAATAGATACCCCAGCAATACCAACCCCGCAGGTGAGTCTGCGAACCAAGTTCACACCAGAAAGTCCTGGAGAACGAAACGGCCAAAGAAGCAGTCTCTCCGGACTTGGCTGTCCAGGCAGTAGTGTTTTGTGAACGTGTGCAGAGATGCCCACGTAGCTGCCTGACAGATGTCATTGAGGGGAACTCCCCGTCCCAAAGCAGTGGTAGCTGCCGTCGCCCTGGTGGAATGGGCGCGCAATACCACTGGAGGCTCCTTCTTTGCCAAAGAGTAGCAAGCTTTAATCCACAAAATGACCCACCTAGAGATGGTCCGTTTGTGCACGGCCCGACCTTTTTTGGCACCCATGTAGCCAACAAAGAGCTGGTCATCCACCTGGAATTGCTTGGTGCGATCCAAATAAAAGGAAAGGGCACGTTTTGGATGCAGACGGTGGAGCCTCCGTTTCTCCTTAGAAGGATGCGGAGGCGGAAAGAAGGTGGGCAAAGTGATGGTTTGACCAATGTGGAAAGAAGTAACCACTTTAGGAAGAGAAGAGGGTCAAGTTCGAAGGACAATCTTGTCCGGATGAACCGCCAGAAACGGCGGTTTCGAAGAAAGAGCCTGGAGCTCACTCACTCTGTGGGCAGAAGTGATGGCAACCAGAAAGGCAGTCTTTAAAGTGAGAAGTCTGAGAGGACAGTTATGTAGCGGCTCAAAGGGAGCGCACATAAGATAAGTAAGAACCAAGTTCAAGTCCCACTGAGGCATTACGAAGGGAACAGGAGGAAAAAGATGAGTAATGCCTTTAAGAAAGCGATTTACAACAGGGGACTTGAAAAGAGAAGGCTGATCAGGAAGCCTAAGAAAAGCTGAAATGGCTGAGAGATCGCCCTTAAGAGTGCCCAGAGCAGAGCCCTGCTGGGCCAAAGAAAGGAGGAACAAGAGAACCTCAGAAAGAGGGGCAGAAAGGGGATCCACAGCCTTTGCTGCGCACCATGCCACAAATTTGTTCCATCTGCAGGCGTATACCGTCTTAGTGGACGGACGCCTGGCTGCCAAGATAACATCACAGACTTCGGGAGGAAGGTCGAAGGCTGTCAACTGTCGCCGCTCAATCTCCACGCAAGGAGGTGGAGGTTGGACAGGTTCGGGTGGAGGACTGTCCCCTGCTGCTGCGACAGAAGATCCTCCCGAAGAGGCAGTCTGATCGGAGGATCGATGGCCATGTGTAACAGCTTGGGATACCAGACTCTTCGTGCCCAATCCGGAGCCACAAGAATGACTTGGGCCCGGTTGCGCTTGATCTTCTTCAGCACTCTGGGCAGAAGTGGTATAGGCGGAAAGGCATATAGAAGACCGCAACTCCACTCGCGACGAAAAGTGTTGCCTAGCGAGTGCTGCCTTGGAAATTCCAACGCGCAGAATTGCTGACATTGCGCGTTCTCTTCGGTGGCGAATAGATCTAACCAAGGATCTCCCCACTGCCGAAAGAGACCTTGAACCACCTCCGAGTGAAGACGCCATTCGTGATCCATCATGCACCTGCGGCTGAGTTCGTCCGCCCTGGCGTTCAGTGAACCTGCCAAGTGTTGAACCACCAGGGATATGCCCTGATGTTCCAGCCTTGTCCAGAGACGGAGAGCCTCTTGACAGAGTCCACGACCCCACCCCGCCCTGTTTGCTGTAGTACCACATGGCGGTGGTGTTGTCCGTGAACACTTGTACTACTCTTCCCCGGACAGAGGGAAGGAATGCTTTCAGCGCAAGACGGATCGCCCGGAGCTCCAGAAGGTTGATGTGGAGCCCGGACTCCGCCGGAGACCAGAGGCCTCTGATCTCCGCCTCTCCCATGTGGCCGCCCCACCCCAAAAGTGATGCATCTGTCACCACTGTGAACTCCGGTTGGGGGAAGGGAGAGGGATCTGCCGTTGACCCAATCCTGGTTCATTAGCCACCACTGCAATTGTCGTGCAGTGCCCTCCGAGATCTGAACGCAATCGGACAGATTCCCCTGATGTTGTGCCCACTGGAACTTCAGGTCTGTCCCACTGCAGAGCCCGCATATGCCACCTGGCATGATCTACCAGCAGGATGCAGGAGGCCAGCAGGATGCAGGAGGCCATGAGGCCCAGCAGCCTCAGGGTCATCCTGACCGAAACCCGGGATAGAGGCTGAAAGATCGGAATCATAGCCCGAATATCCCAGACTCGCTGCTCGGGAGGATAAGCCCGAAACTGCGTCGTGTCCAGAACCGCTCCAATGAAAAGGAGCTTCTGAGAGGGAGTCAGGTGTGACTTGGGCACGTTGATAGTGAACCCCAGCGAATGCAGGAGGTGCGCCGTAGTCTGGAGGTGGGAGACGACTGCCTGGGGCAAGCCCGCCTTCAACAGCCAGTCGTTGAGATAGGGGAAGACTGGAACCGCAGGTAACGCCGGTGGGCCGGCAGGACGGGAATGTGAAAGTAAGCGTCCTGCAAGTACAACGCTACCATCCAGTCTCCAGGGTCGAGGGCAGACAGGACCTGAGCTAGCGTCAACATTTTGAACTTCTCCTTCCGGAGGAACCGGTTGACGTTCCTGAGATCCAAGATAGGACGCAGGCCTTTGTCCTTCTTGGGCACCAGTAAGTAGTGGGACCAGCAACCACGACCTACTTCTGGGGCAGGAACTCGCTCGATGGCTCCCTTGGCCAAGAGAGCCATAACTTCCTGTTGGAGAAGGGCCAGATGATCCTCCGACATGTGATGATACTGAGGTGGCATGGCTGGGGGGTAGTCTCGAAGGGGAGGGAGTAGCCCCTTCGGACTATCTGCAAAACCCACCTGTACGACGTGATGGTGCGCCAGTGGGGGAGGTGATGGCTAATCCTGCCCCCCACTGGCGATCGGTGGCCCTGAAAGGTCGGACTAGGAGGGTTTGGAGGCCGTTGCAGAGGGGGCACTGGTGGACTGACCCGGTCACTGGCCCCCAGACCCACGACGGTGGGTCCCACGTCCCTGGCCGCGCAGGGGCTGAGCAGCTTGCGCCGGCCTGTGGCTCTGGGTGGAACGTGGCAGGGCACCCCTTCCGTAGCCACGAAAGGGGCGAAAAGCAGACTGCGCAGGGCGGGTGGTGGAGAGGCCCAAGGACTTGGCTGTAGTCAGAGTCCTTGAAGCGCTCTAGCGCGTTGTCCGCTTTGTCGCCGAACAGGCGACGGCCATCAAAGGGCATATCCATCAGGGTAGCCTGGACATCCCCAGAAAAGCCAATCGACCTCAGCCAGGTGTAGCGTTGAAGGGCTACCGACGTGGAAATCGTTCTGCCTAGCGAGTCGACGGTGTCCAGTCCACATCATACGGTAAACTTGGTTGTCTCTCTCCCCTTGGCAACAGCACGGGAGAGCACGGCCCGGGCCTCCTCCGGGCACTGGGGCAGCACCTGCGCTACCGTATCCCACACAGAGTGGGTGTAACGGCCCAACAGACATGCAGTGTTTACCGACCGCAGTCCCAAGCTGGAGGAAGAAAACATCTTCCCAAGATGGTCCAGCTTTTTGGATTCCCTATTAGGTGAAGCGTTAGGGAATGCACCTTTGGACGTCAAGCTCTCAGGGGTGAGGTGTTGGGAGAGGAAAGTGGGGTCGCTCAGAGCCCGGCGGTGGTGTCGGGCAATCATTCTATCCACAGGAGCCCCTGTGTTGGGCCTGGACCAGATGCCCAAAAGGATGTCAGTTAGGGACTCATTGAACGGCAGCAGGGGCTCCGAAGAGCTCGCTGCCGGTTGAAGCACCTCAGTCAGGAGGTTAGTCCTGACTGCCACCGTAGGTAGCTCCAGGTTGAGAGCCTCGGCTGCCCTACGCAACACCACTGCGTAAGAAGCTCCCTCCTCCGTAGCCACGGTAGTAGGAGACAACATACCAAGGTCTGGGGAGGTATCCAGACCACTGGCTTCCCCCAACTCCTCTCTCCAGTCCGGTTCTTCCAACTGGTCAGTTAAAGGGTCTCCAGACCCCTCCCAGTCCCCCTCACTCTCCTCTGGTTGCCAATCTGGCCTGAGAGGAACACCAGGGTAGAACAGGGGTACAAAAGTACCCACTGGCGCCGGATCCGGCGTCGGTCGACATCGGTCCGGCTCCGTGTCCAAGTCAGGGTGGAGGCCGGGGTCGACGCCAGTTGGGGTTGCAACCAGCGTCGGCTGCGGACGTGGTGCCCGTGGAATCGGTGCCGGGGGAGGTGTTATCAGGTCGACCGGTGCCGATCCAGATCCAGGCCTGGATAAAAGGGGATCCTGCGGTGCTGAGGACGAAGCCGCTGGCGTCGAAGGCCCAGGGCCCCCAGCTGAGTTCGCGGGGCCCGAAGGCACGCAAGCGGAGTCGGGCTGCCCAAAGATGGCATGCATCGCTTTGTAAAAGCTTCAAAGGTGGGCAGGGGTCGCTCCAGGTCCCGGAAAGGGAGGGAAACGCGGAACCGACCCTTCAGGCTCCGCTTGCAGAGCCGCGGGACGGGCACCATCCGCATCCCTCATCGCGTCGGCCGACGGACGGGGAGAAGTCGAAGAGCGACGATGCTTCTTCGACTTCTTCTTGTGCTTCGACTTACCTGAGGAGTGCGAAGACTTCGAGGACGAGCGGTGGTGACTCCGCGACCGGTCCCTCGACCTCCCACGCGACAGGGACCGTGAACGGAGCGGACCGCTCCTGCAAAGACTTCAGATTCATGGTCCGGCAGTCGGAGCACGACTTGGGGTTGTGGTCGCGCTCAAGGCACCACAGGCACACTCGATGCGGATCCGTCACCGACATCAGCTTTCGGCAGGACCCGCAAGCCTTGAAACCGGGCATCCCTAAGTGCACCAGGAGTCGAAGACTCAAAAAAGGTGTCACAAAAGTCGCAAAAGATCAGTCAAAAAGTGACTGGAGGTACCGCTCTCTCCGGATCTGCGCTGGCTGGTGCGGAGAAAGAAAGAACTGACGTCAGCGCGCGAGGGCGGCGTCTAAGTAGCTACTGCGACGTCATCCCGGCGACCATGACGCCAACGACGGACGCGAAGCCGACTGACGCCACCTTTCGACGTGCAGGGGTACTGCTCACGAAAACTTTTCCGGATCCAGTCTGACGCCTGGGGGTAATTCTAAAGGTAAGAAATCTATAACTAATTGTCTCTTTCAGATACACATGCTCATCTCACTAATGGTATGGCATAGTCTGCCAACATCAATCCTCAGGCATACTTTTATGAATAATTGTGTTTTCTTTTTTGTTCTGATTTCTTTAATTGCTTTTTATTAGTGTGGGTCATCATGAAACTCCTTTAATATTTATCGTCCTGAGGAGGGTCTCACGTTCTTGTGACACAGGGGACCGTTTTGTCAATGTCTGCTCCACTTCGCACACAATAATAATTGGATTTCAGCTGATGTTTACAAAGGACTGATTCTATTTATTAAGAGTGGCCTCTACATACGTTACTCTATGATGTTCAAATTAGGCCTTTTGTTTCATTGTACATGATTGATGTATGTAGGATTGAATATGCCTAATGAACCCTACAATTCTGATCCTTTTCTTGATTTTTTTTACTATTATAAATAATATAAGTAATTTCTTTTGGAACTCATTGTGATTGTGTACGCCTGTTTGTACTCTTCTCAATGGATTTATATGGTTAATCAACTGATCTTGTGTGTTTTCAGATTACCGCTTTCTGACTCCCATCTATTGTTATATCATTTTTTTATCTAAATAACTTCATAAATGATCCCCTGTTCGCAATTTAACTCATTTGTCATAGTAATAAAACGCCGCCTCTAATATGGGGAGTCTGCCCCTGGTCAGCGCCAGCCTCGGACGACGCCTGTTCAGCTAAGTATCTGACTCAGGAATGATGATGGGGGCAGCACCACAGCCGGGCGTCAGCAAAGGAGAGGGTGCCAGGGAAGGCAGAGGTCATTACACCAGTGCTGCTCTGAATCAATCAATGGATTCCGGGGGACCGACTGGCACTGAGGGCGAACCTGCCAGCAGAAGACCAGTAAGGGCCTGACCCCAGGGTGCTCCAGAAGTTTCTGGCTGCCTAAAGATGAGATGTATGACCTCACAGTATTCTTTGAGTTGGGTGGGGGGACATGGCCCAGCAGCAGGCACCACCACAGAGCTAGGCCTTGAGTGCCGATGGCCCGCGACTCGTCCAAAGACTTGCTCAGCGAAGCTGAAGACCCTTTGACTTCTATTTCTTTTTGTGGGACCAACCCGTCGACTTGGAATGGGACGCTGATCACCGGGCACCACTTAGCGAACGATCTTGGGACCTTCCTCGTGACCGAGATCTGAAGTGTTGAGGACTCGTATGACGTTGGGCGACAATGAGCTTGAGAGATCAGTCCCTCAGTGTCTTGGGATGCATGGGGCGGCAATCCTTGCATGTCTTGGCATCTTGATCTCGCTCAAGGCATCAGAGGCAAACCAAGTGTGGGACAGTCATTGACATCTGTCGGTGAAGGCCGCATGGTTTAAAACCTGCCTCTCTGGTGGACATCCTACTCACTGGGAGACCGTCTCAAAAAGCCTTTGCCAAAAGGTCGAAAAGGGGTCAGACAAAAAGTGACTAGGGGTAGCTCCCTCTGGATCTGCGCTGACTGGTGTGGAAAGGATACAACTGACTAAAACATGCTGCGGTTGGTTGGCACCTATATAGGCACTGCGCTCGTCTAGTCCAGCGCCAAAGACTCCACGCAAAGCCCAAAAGACGCCAGCTATAGGTGTGCTGGGGTACTGCTTACCAAAGTTTCTGGACCCAATCTAAAGCCTGGGGAATATTCTAAGGTACGGAACCTGCGGCTAGAAGTCTATCAGATATTACCATTTAACGAGTGTGTGAAGGGCCATTTACCTGTTTGCATCAGGGCCCATGGCACCATTGCTACACCACTGCATGCATTTGTGTTAGCTGCAGGAAATGTTTGTGGTGATATCAGGGAAATCAACAATAAAAGCCGACACTGCAGTCCCTAAAACAGGCCCACAAGCAGTATCCCCAACCTCTGCAGATGGGCTGCGACCACCACCATCACCTATGTGAGCACCTAAGGTGTACCTGTAAGGCCAAAGTGAAGCACGGAGAACTCTAAGTGCTATCCGAAACCACAGGTAACACCTGTGGGATGGGAATGTGGTAGTATGCATCTTGCAAGTCGAGCACTATCGTCCAGTCTGCTCGAACTAGGGCAGAGAGGACTTGTGGCAAGGTGAGCATTTTCAACTTGTTCCAGAGGAAGAAGTTCAGAGGGCAAAGATCTAGGATTGAACAAAAGCCTCTGATCTTTTTGGCACCAGAAGATAATGGGAGAAGCAACCAGTCCGGATCTCTGTTACTGGCACCCTCTCAATTGCTCCCTTGGCCGGGAGTCTGAACGTTTCTGCGCAGTATGGATAACTGTTCCTCCGGGAAGTTTTTCAGTGTGGGTGGCATGTCCGTGGTGTAGGACAGGAAGGGTAGGAAATATCATTGTTTCACGATCTGGAGCACCTATTGGTCTGACATGTTGCTCTGCCATTTAGGGAGGTGAAAGGTGAGTAGACCTCGGATAGGCAATCGTGTGCCAACATGGATAAATAAACAAGTTTTGCTGTGGGGGCAGGGGTTGGACTTCTGGGTAGTGCGTTGCCCCTGGGGGCCTCAACACTTGTCGGACTGCTTCCCAGCCTTGTCTATTCAAGGGCTGGAATGCCTGTTGCTACTGAGGCCTATATTGGCAGTGCGTCTGCCATGGCTTCAAAAGGGGCACAGTTGTTGGAGAAACTGCAAACCTGTTGGGCTAGGCCCAGAGAGTGATCGGTAGACTTGCTCTCTGTAAATTTCTCAAGAGCAAAGCCAGCCTTCGCTCCGAAAAATTTAGAGCCATCAAAGGGCATGTCTATGGGGCACTACTGTACGTCCGATGAAAAGCCTGTTGATTAAATCCAGAAGTGACACCTAAGCACAAAACTGGTCATGACTACCATATGCAGGCAGCTGGAAAGAATATTCTTTTTTGCAGCATCTTGCCTGTCGAGGATCACTGTGGCAGGCTTGGTCTGACTTCCTCCAGGACAGTTGGCAAAATCTCCACCACTGTGTCCAACAAGGTGTGCGAATACTCTCCCAGGAAGCAAGAGGTGTTACCAGACTGCAAGGCTGGTACTGGAAAATATGTGCTTCATGAAATTTTTAACCTTTTGGATTCCCTATCGGGGTTCATGGTGCTGGATGATGCCTGTACCACCAAGCTCTGAAACAGAAAGTGAGGGTCCCCGGGAGCGGGTATATGTCATCTTGCCATCTATTAGTAACTGCCGGGCAAATCCTGGTTTTGCCCAGGTGTCCAATAATATATCAATAAGAGCATCATTAATAATGCAGCAGAGTTTCTTGAGTGGTAGCTGCATATTTAAGTACCTCTGTTAACTACGTTGATTTTGACTTTCTGCACAGGTAACATTAGGTCTAGGACTTCTAGTGCCATCCTGATGACAGTGGCAAAGGAGGCAGATTCTTCAGTGTCCATAGGGTTCTTCAGTGTCCATAGGGTTTGGAGAATTTAAGCTTATGTCAGAGGTTGTGTCCAACCCACTGGCATCTTGTTGGTCCTAAAAAAAATGTTGCCCTCGTAAAAATCCTCATTCTCATCATCATCATGGTCCTAATACTGGTTTTCAGGGTCAGAAAAAGTATAATCGCGTAGTCCAGATGTCATGGGTTGAGCTTATGAATCCAATAAAACTATTGGATCTGGGTCTGTTGCTGGTGATGGCATCAAGGATCGGCCGGTGGCGGTCTTGGTGTGGCGGGCAGCCTCAGTTGTTGCGCCGGTGCTGGATCTGGCGGCACTTTCCTCAAGGGAGGGGTTGACCTCAGGTGGAGACCAAGTGGCATGATCGACGTCAGGAAAGGATCCGCTAACAGGCTTCCCACTGGCAGTCACCTCCAATCCTTGTGGCATGAGGGGCTCCAGAGGGATTCGTAGGGTACTGAAAATTTTGTCCAGGGCCTCTGTCAGCTGGCATAATTTGTCCACTGTGGCTGTTTGCAAATGGTGGAGGTCAACTGGAAGCCATGCAGGAGTCCGCTCTGTGGCCTAGAGGTACCAAGATGTTGTGAGACTCAGAATGATGCGAGTGGTGGGACACTGGGGAGTCGTGTTTGGATTTCTTTTGTGTTTTTTATGTGATTTTTGGAATGTACCCAAGCTCGGACGCAGAAGTGGGAGTGCATCTGCACCTCTGACTTCGATTAGGGCTGCTTCCGTGATTTCTTATGGAAATGTGGAAATTTCTTATGCAAATTTGGCCTAAGGGTTGCAGATGGCTTTGCAGTTCTTTCTTGTGCAACAACACAACTTTGGCTCATTTGAAGCGCCGAGGCAGACATTTTGGGTGTCCATTGCCAGCATCTATCGGTTATAGTCCAGAGACAGCTTAAAAACTGCTGTCATAGGGTCCCTATGTGCTCACTGTAGTGGAATTTAAGAGAAAAAAATTTGGCATGGCTAGCTCCGGGTCCGTATCGGAAGGCACAGGAAAAAAAGGAAGGAACGGACATCAGCATGTGGTGATTCTGCATATAAGGGGCCCGACATCACGTTTGAGGCAGTATAGAGCCAAACTTTGCCACCTACTAAGGTGTGAGACAATTGCATTAAAGTTTCCGGATCCAGCCTAGTGCTTGGGGAAAATTCACAAGGCGAGGAATGTGCGGTTAGAAATCTCTATCGGAAATTAACCTCCTCTGCCACCTGTTTGCCATGACTGTCTAGCTACTAACTTGCATCCATAAGTATGGATCCTTTGACAGAATGTTCTGATAGTAAAAGATCACCTGTAGTTGTATACTATTGTTATATTTTATTATAAGCCACAATGCCACTAGCAGTAATCCTTGAAACAAAGGAGATGATAAACTACTTCTCTCATTCTCAGTTGTGTTACAAGTTCAAAGATTAAATACCTTTTCATAACAAAAACATGAGGTATCACACATTAAATTCTTCACACTTACCCTGCCATAAAGATCACTGAAACACAATCATTTATAGAATATGTTGAGATGTCATTGTCCACAAATCTACAACTTAGTCAACAATGACACTGCTACCAAAACACTCCAGGCACAAATTATACAAATATTGGTTACCTGTATGTAGTTTATTCAATGGGACAAACTCTTATGTGCTGAGACACTTATCTAAAAGAGCTTGTAATTTTTATATAGCACTAACCTAGTTAGGCTGCAACGAAGTCCTGAATAGTGGGTTAGTCCAAAGGGGTACAATTCAAGGTTGTTATAAAGCAGTAGTTGACAAATGTATCATGGAAAGAATATTGTGAAACACTGATATTGGGCCTTAAATATCATGTCAAAAATATTGTGGGTCAGAATACCGCATGAAAAAGTATTAAAAAAATATTTATTAGTGTTGTGTAATTGGTATTTATATCGTTAAAGTGCATCTTTGTTTTAATGTATTGTATTGTATTTGTTTACAAAAATTATAATAATTTTAGCTATGGTATGCTGGGCTTATAGGAGAATAGGGTGGGGAGTAATTGAAATCTTTGAATTTTTAAGTTTGATATGTTTAAAATTGTTTTTTAATTTCAATTTTTATACTAAATTATTTTTATTAAATCATATTTTAATCATTTCAATTTTATAACATTTTAATGTTTATATGAAATGCTGTTTTTATTTCATTTAAATATATTTTTTAAACTATAATAAGTATGTTTTGTATACTTTTTTTCTTTTTGATAAAGTTCTTAAATTTTATTTTTAAGTAAAATGTAATGAATTTTAATAGTGGTTTTAAATAAGTGTTATTGCACTATATATTTTTTAGATCGGGAGCTTTAAATATACGTAATTTAATTTTACAATTTAAAAAATGATTTTTAAAAATAATTTTTTTAAATTGGAAATATCTTGAATTACTTATAGTTATTAATTTGAAAGTTATAGTAAATATCTTTTTTCCTTTTAATACTTTGGTAGCACCCTAAATTTATTTTCTGGTGTAGTTTACTATTTGTGGAAGTATTAAAATGGATTTCTGTAATGTACCCTTTTTAATGTAATGCCTATTAAAACTGTGTAGTAGTTAATTTTTAAATACGAAAGTCCATCACTTTCCTAATGTGGTTAAGTTTGGATTGATACTCATACATTTGACCCCAAAGTCCAATACTTTCCCCAATGTGGTTAAGTTTGAAGTTCAAAAACTAAATTTGAACCTCTCCACACACAAAGTCCAAAACCTTTTCCAATAGGTTTAAGTTTGGAGCGGGAATAGTAAATTTGACCCACCCTCCAGAGTTCAACATTTTTCCCAAATGTGGAGAAGTTTGGAGTTGGAATAATAAGTCTACCCGTCCCACACTTTCCCTAATGCGGATGTGTGGTTAACTTTGGGATTGGAACAGTAAATCTGCCCCTCCCATCCCTACTAACCCTCCCAAGAGTCCAACACTTTCCCAAATGTGTTGAAATTTAGAGTAGGAATAGTAAATCCTAACCCCCTTAAATCCAACACTTTACAAAATGTGGTGAAGTTTGGAGTTTGAGTAGTAAATCTGAACCTGTCAAAGTCCAACCCTTCCCCCAATACAGTTAAGTTTGGGGTTGGAATAGTAAATATGAATTCCCCCCAAAAGTCCACCACTTTCTCCAATGTGTTTACATTTGGAGTGGGTGTAGTAAATCTCATCACTCCCAAAGTCCAAAACGTTCCCCAATCTTGTTAGGTTTGGAGTGGGAATGTTAAATTTGAAACTCTCCACCAAAGTCCAGCATTTTAGAATGCTGTCAATTTTGGAGTGGGAACAGTAAATAGGACCCCCCAATCCAATACTTGCCCCAATGCGCTTTAAAGTGGCAGCCTCATCAGAGAACTGATGTTCAGGCCCAGATGTTCTGGGTACCACACTCTCCTGGCTTAATACAGAGCCACTAAGATGACTTGGGCATGGTCATACTTGATCTTCAGTAAACTGGGCAGGAAAGGTAGCAGCAGGAAGGCAAACAGGAGTCTCATGCTCCTTTGTAGGCTGACTGCGTCTCTGAGAGAGAGCCTTCTTGTAAATTCCAGTATGCAAAAGCATTGACTTAGCACGTTTTCAGGGTTGTATGTTGGAACAACGAGCTCAACGACGACTACCTCAACAACGCAGTCTCTACAATGACCGTTGTGAGAAGTTGGCCTGGTATATGCTGTTCACTAATTAAAGTGGACACCTTGCACCAGAACAATTCGACTCTTATGGTAGATAGGTTTAAGACAACCTTTATAGAAAGCTATCCTAGTGGTAGCTGTGGAGAGCAGCCTTCAGGCTAAGTCTTGAAGGAATGTAAAGCAGCTTGTTTTACCACACAATCTCTTGAATCACCAAATGAAAAGACAGGTATATATATCAAATATATATGTATTTATTAATAAACACTCTCTACTAATCTCTTTATGAGATTAGAAGTCAGGAACATATGTACAAGTCAAATGTTATCAAAATAAGTTTAGCACAATCGAATATCACAATCTTAGTTTGGCTAGACCTAGGTCTAGGGCATCTAGAATCGAGGGACCCCCAAGAACCACCCCAGGTAGTTGTAGGAGACCCACAGGGGACGGACGCGGTGTCCTGGCACCGGTGCGAGTCCTGTACGAGTCTATGCGCACAGACGCGATTGAGATTTCAAAGTTAGAGGTCCCTTGCGTGTTCGAGGCGAACACACCGATCGGTCCTTGTACGAGTCGAAGGACGCGGTTACAGATAGAGTTGCAAGGAGTTGGACGCGGTGTGTCTAACACAGACGCGAACCCTGTACGAGTCAGCGCGATAGTCGCACTTGGAAAGTAAGAGTTTTAGGGCACTTCTAGGGTAGCTACAAGCAAGTCACTTACAGGGTAAGTAGTTCTAGGGCCCACACCCACAGGAGCACCGTAGTGCTGAAGTTACCTCACCCAGGGAGCCGGGTGCATAGGTGTTCTTTGGTGTCGGGTCGCGGCGTCGTTTTCAATGGGAGCCAGTGAAGACTTGCTGCTTGCGGCGACAGGAGAAGTGTCCGGAGGAATCCAAGCCTGGATTCAGAAGATGGAAGACCTGAAAGCAGAGGGGACAGTGTTCAAAGTCACTTGGCAGTGACTCGAGGCAAGGAAGATGGATGCCCACCGTCGTCGCAAGATTCAGGTCATTCTTGGGTGCCTTGACTCTTCAGCCACGAGGTCCAGGAGGCGTCGACAATGACCAGGAGCTGGATTCGGCGTGTCCCACGATGTCTGCAGCTTACTGCGGTGTCGGCGACTCGATGGGAGCCAACAAGCCTTGGTAATAGCAAGTCTCGGGGAAAGTGCAAAAAGTCAATGGCGCAGACCAGCAAGGTCTGAGGGACTCACCCACCGAGGGTAAGTCAGGGCAGGCCTGGAGCAACCAGGGGAGCCCTTTGGTTCTGTAGGAAAGCCTTCAGGGGACCCACAAGCCGGCTGGCAAGGGATCGCAAAGACGCCTCAGGAGGATTTGCTCAACAGGGGCCCACGGTCACTCGGGACGTGGTAGGCCTCTGATCTTCGGAGGAGTTCCTGCTGGAGGCTAGGACCATACGTGGTCCAAAGCACAAATTCGTAGAACGTTGTGAAGGGGTTGCACTCGACAATAGTGCACGGTACCCAGGGGTCGCGGTTCCTCGTCACTCTTGGAGTCCACTGGCCTCAGCTTCGCTGGGGGCTCACGATGGCCTTTGAGAAGTCAGGAAATCCACTTCTTGGGCTGCAGGGACTTCGGACTCCGGCAGGAGCGGCGTAGTTTGCGACCGTCGTTTGTAGTTTTTGGTGCCTGCCAAGCAGGAGAGTCACTCCTTGACTCCAAGGGAGATTCTTCCGTCTTCCAAAGGTAGTGGAACGTCGAAGGTCCAGGATTCTTCTTGCAGAGCGTCATCCAGGGATATCTAGGTTGCAATGCACAGGTTCCCCCTCTTATACTAAAAGAAAGGGAGGGACTAGCTCTATGACCCCACCTATGGGAGGTCAGGAGTGGGTGGTTACACCTACTTCCCTTTGTCCAGTTTCGCGCCAGAGCAGGGGCAGGTAGCCCCTGAGCCGGTTTGAACTGGGGTATGCACAGAGGAGCCTTCTGCTCCCCAGTGCAGGACTTCAAAGCACTCTAAGAGTGCACCCACCCAGCCCCAATACACTAAACCCTGTCTGGGAGGTGGTCACACTCCCTTGGGACAGGATATCTATTGTTGGGCTTCCTCCACTGCGAGTGTTGGTCATCAGCAGGAGGGCAGCCCAGTGTCTGTGACTGGTGGCATCCATTTTGTGATGCCAGGGCTCTGCAGGATTCTACCGCGTTTCCACAGTAGGTACATGTCTATCCCTCTAGAAGGGTGGAATGCTACCCCCGCCGCCAGAACTGGCGGGGGGGTAGTATTTCAAGATGTTTGACACCAAACACGACATGTTTTGATGCAGCCATTCCAAAGTTAGCATTCTACCGCGAGGATATAATGCACTTAAGAGTATATGGTTTAACCGCATCCACAAACAGCCCCAGAGAATGGACTCTGAGGGCTGCAGAGGGGCCCTGCTCAGGCAGAGGCACCCCCTCACATGGAAACTAAGCACCCTGCCCTCAGGATTGATAGGGCCTGCGTTAGGGGTGACTGATAAGTCTCAATGTGTGTGCAGGAGAGATATAGGGGACCTATATCTCAGTGAGGGTGCTAGCACTTCCTCACCCAGGCTGCAGTAGCAGGCCTGTGGTGTCAGATTTAGTCTGCTTCCCAGGGGTGGCATAATACATGCTTCAGCCCCTGGTAGGCCTGTGAAGTACCTATGCCCCATATACTAGGGACTCATAAGGTACCACAGTATCCAATCACTAGTGCACCTAGAGTGCACTCCAAGTCGTTTAAAGAGAAAGCAGATAGGCTGGGGACCTGAATAGCAGGTTCCCAGCCAAACTAAGTCAAAAACCAACAAAACACCAGGAAAAAAAGTGGGGGCAACCATGTAGTCAGATTCCACCTTCCTACATAACCCCCCCCCCCAAACGAAAGGAGATGAGGCTAACCTTGTCCAGGTGAGCCTGTATTTACTGAGTGGCCATATAAGGAAGTACCTGCACTAGCATGGTTACCCCGTCTTATGGTCCACTAAGTTATCCCTCACCCTAAGGGTATGAGAGGGTCTCCACCATGGGGAATTACTACCTGTGGGGTGTTTTGGTAAAGGACAAGGCTGATGAGGTGTCTGAGCAGGGAAGCGAGACCCTAGGGAAGTTGGTCTCAGTTTCCTCAGATCACTGGTCACCATGTATGCCTGTCTTTCCATGACTGAGCTGCACTTTGCTCTAAGGGTCAACCTTTGGCTGCCTACAGCTGGGGGTTGGGTCCCTTTGGGTGGAACACTGGAGGGACATGGCAGGTTTGGAACCTTTTGGTTCCAGGTTTGCCCTTGCCTAACAGAGTCCTTCTGGGGAAGGTCCCTACACAAAGGTATGGGGGATCCCTCAGTGTGTGGAGGAATTTCCACCTGGCTAGGGCTACTAGACTGGGTGCCCCTAATCTGCTGATGGGGGGTTCCTCCGGACAGGGGGCCCTGTGGGGTCCACTGACCTCCCTGACCTCTGCAGCCCTGGGCTGACTGAGGCAGGGTAGAGAGGGGCAGGTTACCTGCTCCAGACTGGGTATCACCTTGGAAGGGTCCTCTGCCATCAGGGGTGGGGCCAGGCCAGGCCTGACTACCTCTGGGGCAGTTCCTTCACTAGGGGTAGGATCAGTTCCCTGAGGAGGCTGACCCTTACCTGCTGTCTGGGGGAAGGAGACTTTTCTTCAACCCCTGTGCTCTCTTTGGGGGAGAGTGGGCCATTCTTCCAGGCTCCATCTCTCCAGCATTTCCCTGGGCTGGGGCTGTGGCCATCACAGCCCCACTAGCTTTTTCAGGGACGCCTAGCATCTTCAGATGGGTTTGGTGTTCAACTTCAGCCCAGGCTGAAATTTCCAGATCATTGCCCATCAGGCAATCTACAGGCAAGTTGGGGGACACTGCCACTCTTTTTGGGCCTGTGACCCCCTCCCAGCTGAGATTGACTATGGCCATGGGGTGATCTGTCCTGACACCATCAATGTTGGTCACCTGGTACTTAAACTCAGGTAAAAGCTGGTGAGGGGGACTAGTTTCTCTGCCACCATGGTGACACTAGCCCCTGTGTCCCTGAATGCCACAGCCTTCTGACCATTAATCATTGGCTCCAGTCTGTACCTGCCCAATGCAATGGGACCCATGGTAAAGGTGGCAAATCCTATACCACCATCAGAGTCTGAGGAGTCTGTTGAGGGGGACCTGTCTAAACTAGGGCCCACCTCTGTTCCCCTTGCAAAAGCACCTAACTTTTTGGGCGCACTACTCCCAACTGGAGGATTACTACTGGTAGTACCAGGAGGGGTGGTAGTAATAGCTGGAGGAACAGTTTCTTTATTGCCAATCCTGGGGCAACTGGGATCAGTTTTCCAGTGTCCAGGCTTTTTACAGACATGGCAATATGGTTTCTTTTCAGGAGAGGAAGGAGTTTGGGACCCACCCCCAGAAGAGGACTTTTGGGGCCCTGTAGTGGACTTATCCTTAGATTTATCCCCACCTTTCTCTTGGGACTTGGTAGAATCTTTCTTCTGGTCACCACCCTGATTCTTAGGCCTCACCCTGGTTCTGACCCATTTGTCTGCCTTCTTTCCCAATTCTTGGGGAGAGGTCAGATCAGAGTCCACCAGGTACTGGTGCAAAAGCTGGTTTTGACAGTTATTAAGGATCTGCTCCCTCATAATCAAATTGTACAATCCTTTGAGATCAGTAACCCTACTGCCAATCAGCCAACCCTCCAGAGCCTTGGTTGCACAATCTACAAAGTCAGTCCAGTCCTGAGTCTGTGCCTTCTGGGTGTCTCTGAACTTCAACCTGTACTGCTCAGTGGTTAAGCCAAACCCATCTATCAGTGCACTCTTCAGGACTTCATAATTATCAGCATCCTCTTCTCTAACAGTGAGGAGCTTGTCTCTACCTTTGTCTGAAAAGGAGAGCCACAAGATTGCTGCCCACTGCTTTTGGGGGACCTGCTGTACTCTACAGGCCCTCTCCATAGCAGTTATCCACTTGTGGATATCATCCCCACTCTGGTAGGGAGGAACAACCTTGCTCAGGTTCCTATGGTCTGGAATAGATTCTCTGCCTCTAGGGACACTGTTGCTGCCACCAAGGGGTTCTAACCCCTCTCTTCTAGAAGCTCTCTGGATCTCCAGGGCTTCTCTATCTAGTGCCAACTGCTTGGTTCTGAGGGCAACTCTTGCTTCCTCATACTGCAGCAGTTTGCACATTCTGTCAGAGGAGCTCTCTCTTATGGGAAAGTATGAGTTCCTCTGCTGGACAAATTCTCTGCCAGAGTGATAAGAGTGGTCAGATTCCCTGGAAGGGGACCTATGCCTCTCATCCACTCTGTCAGTTCTCTTAGGGAGAATTCCTCTGTCCTTTTCAGGCCCCTTGGAGCCTGGCCCTTCAATCACAGAGTCTTGGTCATTCTGATTTTCATCATCTGACCCAGACACTGTAATTGACCCACCCCTGATTCAGACCCATTAGCTCCTAGAGCCAATCTAAGATCATCTGCTGTCAGCAGATCTATCAGGTGTAGTGTGGAGGGACTCTGTCCTAGCTTCAGGTTGTCTTTCAACACACATGGCTCTCAAGTCAGAGAAAGCCATGTCCTTATACTGAGGCTGAGTGGATCCACTGGTTCCACCCTTTAAGGACATTCTAGTGTTGTGCAGTGTTGTACTACCTACACTAGTTTGTGGCCTACTGATACTAGCTTGAGCTGTAGAAAGGGTGTGCTATCCCTTGGCACACAGCTCTAAGTTCAGTAGAACTTATTGATACTAAGCTTGACTTTATATGTACCTTAAGTACCTATAGTGGTTTTCAGTTAGTAATTCAAATAGAGATTTTCTGGTAAAACAATAGCAAGCTGGAATCCCACACGCTGCCCACCAATGTGAGAAGTTGGCCTGGTATATGCTGTTCACTAATTAAAGTGGACACCTTGCACCAGAACAATTCGACTCTTATGGTAGATAGGTTTAAGACAACCTTTATAGAAAGCTATCCTAGTGGTAGCTGTGGAGAGCAGCCTTCAGGCTAAGTCTTGAAGGAATGTAAAGCAGCTTGTTTTACCACACAATCTCTTGAATCACCAAATGAAAAGACACCACACAGGTATATATATCAAATATATATGTATTTATTAATAAACAACTCTCTACTAATCTCTTTATGAGATTAGAAGTCAGGAACATATGTACAAGTCAAATGTTATCAAAATAAGTTTAGCACAATCGAATATCACAATCTTAGTTTGGCTAGACCTAGGTCTAGGGCATCTAGAATCGAGGGACCCCCAAGAACCACCCCAGGTAGTTGTAGGAGACCCACAGGGGACGGACGCGGTGTCCTGGCACCGGTGCGAGTCCTGTACGAGTCTATGCGAACAGACGCGATTGAGATTTCAATGTTAGAGGTCCCTTGCGTGTTCGAGGCGAACACACCGATCGGTCCTTGTACGAGTCGAAGGACGCGGTTACAGATAGAGTTGCAAGGGAGTTGGACGCGGTGTGTCTAACACAGACGCGAACCATGTACGAGTCAGCGCGATAGTCGCACTTGGAAAGTAAGAGTTTTAGGGCACTTCTAGGGTAGCTACAAGCAAGTCACTTACAGGGTAAGTAGTTCTAGGGCCCACACCCACAGGAGCACCGTAGTGCTGAAGTTACCTCACCCAGGGGAGCCGGGTGCATAGGTGTTCTTTGGTGTCGGGTCGCGGCGTCGTTTTCAATGGGAGCCAGTGAAGACTTGCTGCTTGCGGCGACAGGAGAAGTGTCCGGAGGAATCCAAGCCTGGATTCAGAAGATGGAAGACCTGAAAGCAGAGGGGACAGTGTTCAAAGTCACTTGGCAGTGACTCGGGGCAAGGAAGATGGATGCCCACCGTCGTCGCAAGATTCAGGTCGTTCGCAGGTGCCTTGACTCTTCAGCTTCGAGGTCCAGGAGGCGTCGACGACAACCAGGAGCTGGATTCGGCGTGTACCACGATGTCTGCAGCTTACTGCGGTGTCGGCGACTCGATTGGAGCCAACAAGCCTTGGTAACAGCAAGTCTTGGGGAAAGTGTAAAAAGTCAATGGCGCAGACCAGCAAGGTCTGAGGGACTCACCCAGCGAGGGTAAGTCAGGGCAGGCCTGGAGCAACCAGGGGAGCCCTTTGGTTCTGTTGGAAAGCCTTCTGGGGACCCACAAGCTGGCTGGCAAGGGATCGCGAAGACGCCTCGGGAGGATTCGCTCAACAGGGGCCCACGGTCACTCGGGACGTGGTAGGCCTCTGATCTTCGGAGGGATTCCTGCTGGAGGCTAGGACCACACGTGGTCCAAAGCACAAGTTCGTAGAACGTTGAGAAGGGGTTGCACTCGACAATAGTGCACGGTACCCAGGGGTCGCGGTTCCTCGTCACTCTTGGGGTCCACTGGCCTCAGCTTCGCTGGGGACTCACGATGGCCTTTGAGAAGTCAGGAAATCCACTTCTTGGGCTGCAGGGACTTCGGACTCCGGCGGGAGCGGCATAGTTTGCGACTGTCGCTTGTAGTTTTTGGTGCCTGCCAAGCAGGGGAGTCACTCCTTGACTCCAAGGAGATTCTTCCAGTCTTCCAAAGGTAGTGGAACGTCGAAGGTCCAGGATTCTTCTTGTAGAGCGTCGTCCAGGGATATCTAGGTTGCAATGCACAGGTTCCCCCTCTTATACTAAAAGAAAGGGAGGGACTAGCTCTATGACCCCACCTATGGGAGGGTCAGGGGAGTGGGTGGTTACACCTACTTCCCTTTGTCCAGTTTCGCACCAGAGCAGGGCAGGTAGCCCCTGAGCCGGTTTGAACTGGGGTATGCACAGAGGAGCCTTCTGCTCCCCCAGTGCAGGACTTCAAAGCACTCTAAGAGTGCACCCACCCAGCCCCAATACACTAAACCCTGTCTGGGAGGTGGTCACACCCCTTGGGACAGGATATCTATTGTTGGGCTTCCTCCACTGCGAGTGTTGGTCATCAGCAGGAGGGCAGCCCAGTGTCTGTGACTGGTGGCATCCATTTTGTGATGCCAGGGCTCTGCAGGATTCTACCGCGTTTCCACAGTAGGTACATGTCTATCCCTCTAGAAGGGTGGAATGCTACCCCCGCCGCCAGGACTGGCGGGGGAGGGTAGTATTCCAAGGTGTTTAACACCAAACACGACATGTTTTGATGCAGCCATTCCAAAGTTAGCATTTTACCGCGAGGATATAATGCACTTAAGAGTATATGGTTTAACCGCATCCACAAACAGCCCCAGAGAATGGACTCTGAGAGCTGCAGAGGGGCCCTGCTCAGGCAGAGGCACCCCCTCACATGGAAACTAAGCACCCTGCCCTCAGGATTGATAGGGCCTGCTTTAGGGGTGACTGATAAGTCTCAATGTGTGTGCAGGAGAGATATAGGGGACCTATATCTCAGTGAGGGGTGCTAGCACTTCCTCACCCAGGCTGCAGTAGCAGGCCTGTGGTGTCAGATTTAGTCTGCTTCCCAGGGGTGGCATAATACATGCTTCAGCCCCTGGTAGGCCTGTGAAGTACCTATGCCCTTGGTACCTAAGGTACCATATACTAGGGACTCATAAGGTACCACAGTATCCAATCACTAGTGCACCTAGAGTGCACTCCAAGTCGTTTAAAGAGAAAGCAGATAGGCTGGGGACCTGAATAGCAGGTTCCCAGCCAAACTAAGTCAAAAACCAACAAAACACCAGGAAAAAAAAGTGGGGGCAACCATGTAGTCAGATTCCACCTTCCTACAACCGTGTCTTAACCACGATTTTTTTTACCACACATTCCTTTACCATGAATTTTCGTGGTAAAGGAATGCATGGTAAAAGGAATCCCTCCCACCCCTTAAAAACGAACCGGAACCCCTCCCACCCCCTAAAAACTACCCAATACCCGCCCACCCCCTAAAAACGAATTCAAACCCCTTAAAACTACCCCAAACCCCACCACCCCTAAAAACGATCCCATACCACTCCCATCGCCTAAAAACTAACCCAAACCCCTCCCACCCCCAAAAAACTACCCCATACACTCCCACCCCCTATAAATAAACCTGAATCCCTTAAAACTACCCCAAACCCCACCACCCCCTAAAAACTATCCTATACCTCTCACAATACCTAAAAACTAACCCGAATCCCTCCCACCCCTAAAAACTACCCCAAACCCCTCCCACCCCCTAAAAACTACCAATACCCCCACCCCTTAAAAACTATCCCATACCCCTCACACCACCTAAAAACTAACCTGAATCCCTCCCACCCCCTAAAAACTAACCTGAACCCCCCCACCCCTTAAACCTAACCTGAACCCCTTAAAACCACCCCAAACCCCACCACCCCCTAAAAGCTATTGCATACCCCTCCCACCCCCTAAAAACTACCCCAAACCGCTCACCCCCTAAAAACTACCCTGAACCCCCACCCCCTAAAAACTACCCTGAACCCCTCCCACCCCCTAAAAACGAACCCAAACCCCTCTTACCTGTCCTGTTCCTGTCCTTCGCTCCTCTCTCCCCGCCCATCCCGAACACTAGACTGACTTAGCCTTAACCACGCACATGCGTGGTTAAGGCTAAGTCGTTGTTCGGCTAAGTCGTTGTTTGGCTTGTGCGACTCCGGAACTCGTTGTTCCGGAGTCGTTCAGGATGTTTCCCCGTTCTCAGCAGTGATGAAAAGATTGAGCCTGGGTTCTCCCCATTCCTGGAACACGTCCTGCGCCACCTTCGGGTTTCACTGCCATTTGTAATTCGCTAGGTATCGCCTGTTGAGTTTTTCCGCCCTGGTGTTTAAAGATCCTGCCAGGTAGTGAACAGTTTGGAAAATCCACTTATGAGCCAGCCAGAGGCGCAGAGCCTCCTGCCACAGGACTCCCATGGAGATGGTGGGGTCCGTGAGAATTTGCACCTGCCTCCCCTGGATGGATGGCTGGAAGGCCTTCAATGCCAAGAAGATTGCTGGCTACTCCACTACGTTGAGGTGGAGTCGGGCCCCCGTCAGAGACAGAGTCTTCTGATCTCCACCTCTCCCTGATAGCCTCCCCAACCCAGCAGTGACCCACCGGTCAGCTCTGGGTGAAGTAGGGAGATGGGTCTGCCGTCCAATTGCAGTCAAGCAGCTACCACTTCAGATTGTGTCAGTCTCTTTTGAAATCTGGATGTAATCAGACCGGTTGTTTTGGTGGAACCTCAGACTTCAGATGCCAAGGTACAGATTGCATGTATCATCTGGCATGGTCAATGCGCAGAATGCTGGAGGCCAGAAGATCAAGAAGCCTCAGGGCATCCTCACTAAGACCCTGACCAGAGGCTGAAACATCAGGATTATAACCTGAAATTCCAGGACTCAATCTGGAGGGGAGGCCCACAAGCACACCATTTCCGGAATGGCTGATATGAAAGGAAGCCGACGTGAAGGAGTCAGGTGGAACTTTGGCAGGTTCATTGATAACCTCAACGAAGTAAGGAGCATCACCGTTGTCTGGAGGTGGTCCGCAACTCACTCTAGCAAGCCCACCTTCAACAGCCAGTCTTCAAGGTAGGAGAAGACTTGAATATCCGACCTTTGAAAATGAGCAACGACCACCACCATCACTTCGGGAACACCAGAGGGTCACTGGTAAGGCAGAAGAGAAAGGCACACTGAAAGTGCTCATGGCCCATCTTTAACTGCAGGTTGCACCTGCAGATTTACGGAGTAGGGATGTAAAAATAGGCATCCTGCAGGTCCAATGCCACCACCAAGGCTCCGGGATCCAGGGCAGATTGACCCTGGGGTAGAATGATCATCATGAAATTATCATTTTGCCGGTAGGCATTGAGAGGGAAAAGATCCAATAGAGGACAAAGGCCTCCATCCTTCTTCGGCACAAGGTAGTAGCAGGAATAACATCCAATCCCCACTTATAAGGCCATACCCGATCTGTGGCCCCGTTGGCCAAAAGGGACTGCACCTCCTGGCCTAAAACGGACAGATAGTCCCCAAAATGCTGCTCTGATGTAGGTGGCAGGTGCAAGTGGGTGGGTTGAAAAGTCATGGAAGAGCGTGGTCCCCTTGGACAATTTGAAGGACCCACCTGTCGGATGTGATGCTCTGCCACCCTAAAGGAAGTGGCTGACCTAGCCTCTGACAGGATGGCTGGGTGCCATCAAAGGTGCACTAAAGAGGTTTACACGTTGTTGCCAGAGGGGAGGAGGATTGGGACATACGCTGTACCAGATGGCCTGGTTGTTGTCTATTGGGCCGATAAGCATGATCTCGAAAGGGCGGAGAAGCCCGTTGTGTGGGTGAGATAGTCTGACGCCACTGATACGCCAAGCCCCTGGCATATCCTTGATAAGAGAAAAACTGTTCAGAGGGATTGCCAAACTGGTGTTGATAGGCCCGAAAGGGAGTGACAGGGTCGAGTCCACCTTTTGGCCAAACAGGCTGGAACCATTGAAGTGCATGTCTATTAGGGACTATTGGACGTACCCAGAGAGGCCTGTGGATCTCATCCATGCCTGTTGCCAGAGTACAAACCGTATTCCAATAGACTTTCCATAGACAGTCAGGGGTATCTAGGTCTGATCAGATGACAACCGTAGCAGCATCACAGCCATCCTAAATGGTTGAGGTCAAGGAAACCCATAAGTCTTCTGGGACTGTTGGAAAGATTTCACTAACGATGTCCCAGGGTACATAGGTGGATGGTCTTATGAGACAGCTGGAGTGGACTGTACTCATCGCAAGCCTGGCCGATTAAAACATTCTCTTGCCTAAAGTTTACATATGTTTGGACTATCCATAGTACTCAGAAAGGCAATAGGGTTCCCTTTGCTGGTTGACGCCTGCACCACGTAAAAGGCAGTGTGACCTGTAGCTCGTCTATGGCGATGTGCAACTTTGTGATTGACCGGAGAACCAGAACATAGTTTCGCAAAAGTGCCCCAAAACGTGTCCGCCAGAGCCCCACTGAAGGACAGAAGAGGTTCAGTTATTTCTCAACCAGGCTGAACGACTTCAGTGAGCATATCAGTTTGTACCTCCATGGTGGGGAGGTGGAGGTCAAGGAGTTCAGCAGCTCTCCTAATGACTAGTGCAAAGGATGTACTTTCCTCAGTTGCTGTTCCGGGTGGAAGGGGGAGCGCATGGGGGTTGAAGTATGGCGCCGGGTGATGGGGGGGTGCGCATGGTTAAGAGGTTAAGAGACCCAACTCAGTATCGGGTGAGGTATCCAACCCAATCGGCATCTTGCAGATCTGTGTACCAGTTATCCTCATCACATGGTGGAGGCAAACTCTTCCCCATCACCCCAATTGTAGTCTCCATATTGCTGCCCCAGGTCAAAATCGAGCCCAAGCCAACAAGTTTGTGCAGTGTCTGTGCATGACTATGCAGCAATGTTATAATGTCCGAGTCGGAGGGATTGAGTAGTGGCTGCACCACATTAGGATCTGGGCGTGGCCTCCATTAAGACTAATTCAACTCTGAGTCTTATACCTTAATAGAGTGTGGATTCTCCTCCAGCACCAGCGGTGTTGGTGTCAATGTCCAACGTACTGGTGCAGATTTACGTGGTCAGCACCAGTGCACAACCCGAGCCATGTTCAAGGGGCACAAACGGCGATATTGATGAATCCACCAGTGGTAGCCCAACAGGAGGCCCTGTGGACCGCTGTGGACTGAAGGCTCGCTATGCGTACCCAGAAGTGTGCCAAAGATACATAACATGGCCTCTTTAAAAGTTTCTATCTCCTGCATTAATTGGGATCAAGGTTGGAATCAACTCCTCGGTGGAGTGAGACCTGACGGCACAGTGACACCCTGGCGCCTTCTCTGGTGAATGACATGGGCGGGAAGTGGCAGAGTCCTGACTGCTTGTGTTTCTTTTAGGACTTACCCAGATTTGCTATAGGAAAGGTTTTGGGAGCACACACGCAACTTCGACCAGGAGTGGGACCTGCGTGGATTCTAGTAGTATTTTGCCACCTAGAGCTTCACTTCCTCTGGTGGCTTTTGGATTCATATGGCTGTAGTGATTGCAGATTTGTGGAGCTGTGTGCTGAAGATAAACACTAGAGGCACACCTCATGGGGATCGGTCATAGGCATCCGTACAAGGTTAAAACCCTGTAGTCTTAGGGGGTGACATGTTCCCATGTACACAGGAAAGAATTTAGAAAGGGGAAGTAGTTAAGTAAAAATCTCTTCAAGGAATGAAGAAGAGCATAGATCCAGGACCTTGTATGAAGGCGTGGAAAGAATGGAACCTACGTCAGTGTACATTAGTGGAGCTTATATTTCCCTCTTCTATCCCTCCGCTATCCTTCTGAATCCAAATAACTGACTAACCTATCCACCACTCAAATGACTTTCATATTTCACTATACTAATTCAACACTAATCCTTTATGGGTTCCGGAGTAGCGTGCTACTCGCCGAAAAAGCGATTCGATGCCTCGTCAGGGGTAGTAAGCGCTATATAAATGCAATTACAGTACAATACAAAATATGCAGCTCCGTTCATCACTTCTGGAGTTGGACAACGCCACCTCGTGGCGCACAGGAGCACAACTTTGAGTTTCCGGTTCCAGTCTGTGGTTATTCACAAGGTGAGGAAACTGTGGTTAGAAGTATCCATCACAATTAGGAATTTATCACACGTTCTATGGAGATGTGCGTGCATATGGAGATGTTTTTGAGTCTATGTTCCAGATGGAACCAAATCAATCCTTTGGTACCAGAGGTGACTTTGTTCTTCAAGACACAAGCATTTCTCCGTCTCCATCCTACTCCTTTGAAATTAAGAATTAAACACCACCTTAAATTTACTCTCATCTCTGCTTCAAGAGTCTTGAAAGTATGCAGTAGATGTGGGAACAATCTAAGAGGACTGCACATCTTTAAACATATCTTGAAAACTAGTTAGTGACATGAAATATTAAGCAGTCTGCTCTTTGTAAAGCACGTCTCAAGCTTAGACGTTAGGTTTCTCATAGGCATCAAAGCATTCCTTAATTTGGCGGTGCATTTTTCCCACACTGGCCAGGGTTAAGAAGGTATTAAGAGTGTTTGCCTCTTCGCCTCAAAGTACGTGTCCCTTTAAAGTTAATCAGATTCATCAACAATATAAACTCAAAATCTCATAGTGGGGACTCAGCGTGAAGGCAGATGTGGATGAGTTACAAGAGAATTCCCAAAGGTCACAATATGGGGTCATCTTCTGCTTGTCGCATCAGCATGGGGACTAATTTAATCTTCAGGTTTTCCTTTCAGCGATACAGAACTGTGCTGGATTCCCTGGACACGTGAAAAGACGTGGGTTCCCTTGATCTACACAAAATGTTCTGAGTACTTTATTTTGGCTACCTTTGATGGCAATTCCTATACATGGCTGCCAGCTAGATACCTTACTTTCGTTGGTGACAGATTCCTTGTCTGCTTCCAGGAATAACAGCTGCAACAGCAGAATCGATCATTAGTAATATTGCACTCCAGAGCAGAGTGGGCAATACTTATGAGAAACGACACACATGAGATTTTAACAACAAATCCATCATTCAAGTAAAATATTGAGGAAAAACACTGCCATAAAAACAATTTTCTACAAAACGTTTTACTGTTTTATTGTATTTTAAAAACACAGCAAAATGCAAATACCTCTGGAAAAAACGGAACGTTTTTTGTAGTAACCAATGGTTTTATCAAGATGCAATCTCGAGATTGGGGAAATGCTCAATTCTACTTTAAAGAAGCTTAAAAAGTTAAAGAAACAAAACGTTAATTTCTTCAGATGTTTTCTGCAAATATCGCAGCTTCTGCTTTTGACATTTCCCCCACTCTTCTTCCGGCTGATCCATCTGTTCTCCCATTCTTGTTGTTTTGTCTCCTTTATTGTTTAAATGTCATAATCCGAGTGGTTCACACACAAACAAAGTAACAGAAAAGGTAAGCCCTCCATTCATCCACGGAGGAGGAACAGGGCAGTCAATGGCAGTTCAAGTCCCCTTCCATGAGCTCTCAAAATCCACCCTCCCTGGATTGACAATTCCCCCGCTTGTTTCTGCCACATACTCTTGGCCTCCTTCCCAATTACGGCCGCTGGATGGTCTATAATTAGTAATAAAATAACATTCTACTGCAATATTTTGAAACTCATTACACAGACTTGGAGGCGGACACAGTGAAGTAGACCACATGAACTACAAAAGAACATATGTAATTGTTCTGACTTGTACCCCCCCTGGAGGCAAGAGGGAAGTCTAACCTTCAAAGCACTCCAATTCTTGGTCACCGTCTAGTGGTATCTCCTGTGGATGTTTGGGAGGTAGAAGGTGCGCTTCAATAATTGTTTATTCATTAACCACATTATTGTGAGATCATTCATGGAGTTGGAAATGCTTGCTCAATCACTGGTTTCTCTATAAAGGGATCCAGTTTGCACAGCTTTTTAAAACGTGATCCACCTTAAGAGCCTATACCCACAGGGTGAGCGTTCAGTCGCCGTAACCATTAACTTGGCACATACAGGGATTACTTCTGACAAGGGTTACTATATGAGATTTGTAGTCACCCTTTGCAGGCTGGTCACTAAATTCAACCTCGGAAGTGATGCACATAATACGCAGTTCCTTTGGTAGCATTCACCTGTAGTTAGGTGTATGGGGTGGGTGGAGGGACTGTCTGTTCATAGGCTTTCAATGGCTGGGCATTCAGGAGACTGAGTCTGAATGCAAAGGTTTTTTCAGTCACTACTCTGATTCTTTCCATAGTTCTGTCATAGGGGAAATAAATGTATGCGATGCATGGGAATTTAGTTTATATGGAATCAGTGTTTCGTTTTATATGTATAAGTAGGAGCAATAGCGGACAATGTTTGCCCTATTTCAACATTGACATGTTGTTGAAGGGCTCAGTTGGTGCAGTTATTTCACTGTGTAGTGGCTACATTTCCGGAGTATCCAGGTCCTGATGAGGAATGAGGAATTTAATGGACATTAAGAGACCACAACAATCCTAACACTGCCAGCTATATCCAAAGTGGTAAAGCTGGGGACGGACTGTAAATTATGTGAGCAAAGTGGGCAGGACAACAGGAATTGGAGAAGCATCTCTAATTCACGACAAAAAGTAAAAAGTGGCAACATTGGGAAATGATAAAGCATAACACCTAAAAACAAAAAGGACATTTGAGAAAATCCTGCATAGGAATAATGGCTGCACTTAAGGAAAAGGCATGATACATAGGGAAGAAGGAACTACAAATAGCAAAGAAGGAACTACAAACAGGAAAATGTGGAAGAGGCGACTTCCTGAGAGAATAAGAAGCAAATAGGTGAGTAAGACCGTGAACTCAAAAGAGGGGAACATAACAGGAAAACATAAGCCAATGAAAATCTGCTCAGGACAGATGCGTAGGGGAAAGGAAAACTGCAAAACCTACAGAAAGGTAGAAGGCAAAGTAGGATAGTTCAGGGCAGGCAGAGGAAAGTACGGAACATTAAAGCCAATAGTGGAAAAGTAGAACTGTCTTGTTGTGGGGACCAGATCAACGAAGAAGAAAGGATATAAGTTTATCAACTATAGTACAAGTTATCCCCAACCAGAGCCAGAAGGAAAGGTATGTACAAGCTTAAATTTTAAGCAAAGGGTCACCTCAGCGCATGTGCAGCTTGCCCGCGTGGCCCTGGCTCCACCTCCGATGTACCCCACAACTCATATCTGACCACTTAAAGCTGGCCAGAGAAACTAGATTCAGACTGGATGATTATATGTGGAAGCTTGGAAGAAGCTTATCAACTAGGAATACATTATTACTAAGTATATAACCAGGACAGCAGTTTTATTATTGCCAACGTTTGACAATCCACTAACTGTAAGAGATTTCTGTTGCTGAGAGCCTATGTCAAAGTGAACAAGGTGTGAAGAACAACAAACTTTGTATCAGCCCCAGAACTGCCATCTAGAGATAAGGGTTCATCAAATGTCCGGGGCAACAGGTGTCTCTGTGGGACAATGATCTTTCTAAAATCAGATGCGAGATGCAAGAAAATATTGAAAGCATATTAGAAGTGAGAAAAATAAAAGCGCAGTATAATTTTAGTTGATAGTGTGGACAAATCTCTATGTTCTAATGGATTGCAAGAGAAACTCAGTACATCTTAAAATTTAAATTATGTAGAGTTTTTGCAGCATAAACGCCCTGACGTCGGGAACTGCAGATGTGAATCAGGAAAAGGAGAACCAAAATGTTTAATATATATATATACAAAAGAATATGTCATAAGAAGCTGTACCAAAAGAGTGGGTCTGCTATCACACTGCAGATAAAAGAAGCACAACCTATTTAGAAGTACAATCTTTTGCAGGAGACAGCAAGAGTTGAGTAGAATGTGTGCCATTAGGAGTGTTGTAAGCAACACAGTCAATGCCACAGGCTAAGGCTGAAGTCTCAGTTTTGACAGATTTGGAAAATACTGGACACATTTTATCGTTTAGAACTGCAGTTTCGAATTCAATGCTTGTGCCCGAAATCCAAGATTGCTCAACTCTTCGCAGTCCAACAACATTATCCACTACCAGAAGAGCAATCTTATTATTCTATAATCTTGCCCAAAAATGTGTCTACACAAGAATATGTTGGGCTTCACTGTCTGTAGCAAGGTTAGAATGGGCATGAGAAGGCCTTGAATGTTGAATGCCAGCGAGTGTTGCCTTTGTGCAGGTTTGAAGAAAACGACCCAGGCACTATGATAACCAGTGTAATGTGACTGAGTGTACATCAAGCACTTCTTGAAACCTGCACCTTGAATCGCCAAACTGTTGTAATGAAATCTAAAAAGAAATAATTTAAGGACTAAACAGGAGGATAATCTAATTTTAGTACTGATATTTAAAGCAGTGCATTAAGAGTTCCAAGTCCTCTCACAGGTATCAAAGTGTCTCAAGTGATATAAATGTAAATGAAGTGACAGATTTTTTGAGAAAAAGCACAAGAGATTTGCAGGAGTGTCAGAGGAGAGAGAAGCACAGAAAGGAGAACAGCCGAGTCAGCAAACACTGTAGAACAAAGAAAGGCAAGATCATAATGAAAAGCAATAATGGAGGGGTCAAAAGGCACAGAAGACATTCTTATGCAACATAAAAAGGCAACACCATCTAAACAAATATTTTCATCTTGAGGGGTGAAGGCAGTTTGGCTTCAGAAGGTAGAAAGCATTCCACGTTGTAGGATAACTTAAAGAACAGCACGAGAGAGATGGGCAGATAGGATAACTGAGGCTAGAGTATGGAATTGTGGATCGAGACAGTGTTGGCAAGTGCACTGTATTGAAAGCCTTATTCTAGTGCAACACTTTCTAAGATAAGCACAGAGAGAGATTATGTTGTGGTTCTGTGCAACTGTTTTGTAATCTGCCCTTTTCACTTTTTTTTTTTTTTTAAACAAATTGAGTATTTTTACATTTTGCAAGTCTTTTAGAATAAAGAGCATGTACTTTGAATTCCTTGCTGAGCCTCATATCTTAAAAATGGATTCCTCCTGTGTGCTTCCTATGGAGTACAGGATCTACAAGACTTTGAATGTCACGGTCAGAGCTAGTTCTAGAGGTGCATGTAGCCTGGCAGCAAGGTGTAGAGGTCAGAAATGCCTTTGCTTCATATGAAGGTGATTCAAATGTAATGGAAAACAAAGTGTGTGTTCCTGTTATAGAGGAATTTCCATCCAACTACATTTGTGAAACATATTATCCTCTTAAACATACAGACATATAATCCTCTTAAACATACAGGCATTGTTTTCAAACATGGTAACCAGCAGCCCCACCAAGTATGGGTTTTAATGAAATCATAAGATCTTCGCAAACCTAAGAACCATAGGATCAAGTCAAAGATTGCTATACAAAGGAGTGTGCACCCGCTAGGTGCAGAACAAAATCTATTCCAGGAAGTGTAGTCACACAAAGAAGCAGATTAGGGTTCCCACTCCGAGAGTGCAAGTCTGGAAAAGGCTTATGATCTGTGGTGAGTAACTCGCAAATGGGACCACTGGCAGAGCACAACAGGGGAAGGTGAGGAACATAATTTTAACAGATTCTAGCAGTGCCTAATTGGGGTGGCTGATAATCAAGCATTGTTGACTTCCCTGGTCACCGTCAAATTCTTGCTCAGTATAGTAAGTAATACTGGCAATGCTATCCACCATCTGCAGCCTGGAATGAAAGGCCCAAGATCCATTTTACTTACGACTCTTGGTGATTTTCAGTAGGATTTATGTTAATTTTATGTATTTCATTATTAAAATCCTGTTATTGAAACAGTTCAATTCCAATTTTCTCCTTCTGCCACTATTTACATTTTCCGATAAGAAAATACGAGTTTTTTTGCTATAAAGTTTTCTCTGTCTTTTAAGATGCCAGTTGGCTTGTCATCCTGACTTGCTCACTTGCTTTTGCACATGTCAGAGATGCAGGTCATTCTCTGGCCTGCCATCACCAGTGAAAATGACAAAGGTTCTAAATATTGAGTAAAGCGTGACAGCTATCACTCACACAGTTTCTTGGGGACAGCAATATGTCAAATCTTTCACCAAAAGACCGGTGCTTTAAAAAAAAAAAAAAAGGAATCTAAAAAGATGAAACCGAAGGCTGACAGTGCAGACTGGAATCCTGAAGGGAAGGGATCCTCGCACTGACCCAGAGCCCTTAAAGGGCGCCGCTTCTTCCCACGCGGTCGCCCATCCTTGGCTGCGGACGGCGTGCTTCGTCTACTGTAGACCCCCTGGTTCCTGATCTTCATTCAGCCACACGTGTGACAGCAAGCGTGGAGCGTATCAGAAGAGAAGGGGCTTGCTGCCCCTCAGTCGCTGTCTGAGCCCACTGCGGCAGAGCCCTTCCGTTTCCGCTTGGTAGGTTTCGGTTTTGCGTCCTCCTCATCCTGAAAAAGACACCTGAAGTTAGCGGATCTCAGAGTAGGGTAAAGCTTCACCGTAATCAAACATCCGGAATACTAGGAGAACCAAAGCAATGAAGATAAGTGATGAGCGTAAATCTCTATTGCCATTATTGCCAGGGAACTGAACAGTCCCATTCTGTATTTTGGAATTTAGGTTTCTGATCACATTGCTACTAGTGCATTAAAGCACAGGTAAATAAACGGACACTTAGTTTTGCCTGATAATAACCCACGGTTAAACTGTTTTCTGAATTAAACTTATTTCTTGATCGTACAAACACTGAAGTCTGATTGCAATCCAACCCTGCAACTCAATAATATGAGAAAGCACATAGTTTGATCAATTCTACGGCTCAAACCAGCAGTCATTGTCATAAACTTATCATTAACCACTTAACATTGCCAAAAGACCTCTTTCCAGACGAACCAAACTCCTTCAAGTGTAGAATTAGAAACTACCCACTACTCTAATGTTCACCAATTTAACAAAGCAACAACTCAACTACTGATAAATGTAGTCTGCATCTTTGCTCGCAAACTGAGACTGAAAGTAACGTGCTACAAATTTACATTTAGAAAGGCACAGTAATCTTTACTGCACCTTAATGCAGATTAAAAGTAATATTGTTCATGGACTCACCACGGTTACACACGGTTCATCCAAGGGTAGCCACAGACATTAATTGTTCAGCCTTGTTTTGGGCAACACATTTGGACTACCGCTACAATACCTGCATCAGAAGCCCGTACAAAATAGCAAATGTTCCTCATTCCAGTCCAGTATACAAATCGGTAATCCCTAAAATTCTAGGATCAGGAACCTACACAACACAGCGAGTGCAGCTTAAGCTCATCCAACAGTATCTCGAGTGTCTTAGATATCTTTAACCAGGCAACACAGACAGTGTTCCGTTCATATTAACAGTAACTGCTGCAATTCTTGAAGCAGGAATTGCAACAGTTTGGTGCTGGTGAAACCGTCCTCCACCAAACTGCAATTTATCAAAAGTGCGCCTATATTAACAAATCTCAAGCCCTAAACAAGTTTAGTATTTTAACTTGATAATTATATTATGCACATGGGTACAGAACCAGGTAAACTGTTGCCCCTGTTTTTGATGTACTGCCCCAAATAAATCTTGATACGCAAGCTCGAGGATTGCTTATCTCACTCAGACGTACAGAAGCACTGCTAGAGACTGATTCATCGTCATTATTTGTAGGCTGTGTAGCATTTTTCCGACTTCGAGGGCTGGTCATAGGACCTTTTCTCCGATTTTTTGGCGGTTTTGTGGAGTCTTCATACTCTTCTGCTAAAGAGAATAAGTCACTGAATCTACAAAAAGAAAGAACACCAGATATAATTAACACATCACAATGGCAAACACAAAATATTCACATTTTAAGGAAGTGTAATCTAGATACATGGAAGCAAGAAAACATATCATTAGAGCATTGGAACATTGAGCACCGCTGGGCTTCTAATGGCTGGTAGAAGCCCGCAGAATCAACATTCCAATGTTGCCTTTGTTCAAAGCGGTTGCTGTGAACAAAAGGCCTAACGGAGCCCGAGAGGATTTAAATCTCCTCGGGCTCCGTGAGGCCTTTGTTTTACTATTTAGAACATTCTGCCCTCAGCCTTATAGCCCTATGTAGTGGACTATACCGGAGAGTAAAAGCCCGCTCCCTTGTTAAAGGGCCCTCGCGTTCGGCTCCATCCTTTAACGCTGGAGCGGGCCTTTAATGGCCGGTATAGCCCGCTGTGGTGGGCTATAAGTTTATAGTGTTGTGTTTCTTCCGAACAAGTCAAGTAGTCCTAGATTCCTATCATATAACACCTTTCAGTTTCCGAGGGCACCATGGGAAGAACAAAGAAAAAGAGGAAAGTAATTCATTTCTATAGTATCTATATATTAGTTCCTACAGATTCCTTATAAGAATCATTATGCAAGCAACCGAAGGAGAAGGCTTAAGCATACAAACAGTAATGTTAAGCAAAATAATGTAAAGAGATCCAGGTCACTGCTGCACAGATTGGATGGAACACCTTGCAAAAGAGCAGAGGTAGGTGCTTTCCCTCTCACTGAATGAGAAAGTAGGCCTTAGGAGCTCAAAATCGTGTAGACTGTTGTGGCCCTAAATCTTTCACTTGTAAATACTGGTGACACATTATTTAGTAGGACGCACCCTCGACTTTTTTTGGCCATCCTCAAGATTGACCTCACCAGCACCATGCCACTAAACTGGACTGATCACACATTAATTCTGTTCTCCATCTAACATGCTCGCACTGCGTGGCAAACAGGTGTTGGGTCACATCACCTGGCTAAAATTATAAATAGAAGATTGGGATCCCCTCTTGTATAGTAAGCAGATTGGACTATGGTAATGTCCTCTACTTTGGGATGTCAGACAATCTTTTTTTCCCGCCTGCAGGTGATTCAAAATATGGCTGCTAAACTTATATGCAACCATGATAGGTTCAGCTTGGCTTCTGCTTATTCATCTAAGGGCTACATTTAAATTTCTGTGCCATGCACATGGGGCCCTTCACAACACAGGTCCTGTAATCCTCCGATCTATATTGGAGTTTTATACCCCCACAAGAAGTCTGAGATCCGTCACTCTTGCCCTTGCTGAACCTAAACGATTGAAAAAAGCAAGAGCTGGGTGTCGTTGTTTCGCCCATCTAGCAGCAGCACTCTGGAATTTACTGCCCCTAGATCTCTGCTGCACTAATGACTATCTTGGATTCAGAAAGAAGCTCGAAACCTGGCTTTTTCCAAAATACTGATCATTTTATTTCTGCCTTTCACAGTACGTCTGCCTATAAGACATGGCTTGCCACAGCGCTGTGATATCCCCTTGGGGATGAGTCACGCTTTACAAAAACCAATAAATAAATAACAAAAATGGTTCAGCCCCTGGGCTTGACCCCCCTAGACCGTGAATAAAGGACTCTGAAGGATTATATTGTCTATTGACTGCCTAATTCCTGCCAAGCCTGTCACAGGAAATCGAAGTAAGCCATCAACCCCCGATACACCAATGCACTTCATTCAGCTAAGCAGATGTACAAGAGACTAGAAAGATTTTGAAGGACAAATAGAACCCAAGAAACTAGCCAACTTCATCAAACTCAACTTTGCGCTGCAAAAAAATGGTCCAAAATAAGTAAAGCTATTTTCATAATCGAATTGCCAATGCAAAAACGTTTTTGAAATGTATAAAAGCTTGGCTCACCTGCAAGCAGCAATAAATCACACTATGCCATCGCAAGAGCTGTGCAGTAACATACCAAACATTTTCCAGAATATAATAAGTTATTGCATAATTTGGGATAGGTAAAAGGTCAAAATCATCTACAACACATTTGAACAAAGTAACCAAAACCATTGTCCCGGTGCTTACTAACATATGTAACTCTTCCATTCAATTAGGGATTGTACCTCTTTCATGGAAAAGACCTGCTACTCCTCTCCTGAAAAAACCTTCTCTGGATAGTAGGATGATGTCTACCTACTGCCCTATCTCTCTGCTTCCCCTCTTTGGCAAAACCATCGACATAGCAGTTAAAAAAAAAATAATGAGTGGCTTTCCGGAGGAAAACCAATTTCTCCATGCAGCCCAGTCCAGGTTCAGTAACGGTACAGAATGAACAAGCTCCTTACCTTTGGTAATGCTCCTTCAGGTAGAGACTATCTAATCACAAATTTCTCCCCTCTTGAATTTTCCCCAGGCGTCCGATTGGATCTGAAAACTTTTCAGCAGTACCTCTGTACACCTGTAGGTGGTGCCGCTTCGGAAATGACATGCGGGACCTATATTGGTGCCACACCCATATGCTGACATCAGTTGCTTTCGAGACTGTCCACGCTCCCAGACACAGAGGCCCAAAAGCAAATTGTGTGACCAGTGTGCAGATTCCTAGACTTGGGCTCTTATTAATGGATAGAGGCCAACCACAGAACAGGGAGGAAAGCGAGGGTCCATGAGGAATCTGCGACTATATAGAGTCTCTACTAGAAAGAGCATTACCGTAGGTCAGTAACTTGTTATTCTGATAGATACTTCTAGCTATAGATTCCTCAGCTTCTGAACATATACCAAAGCAGTACCTAGATGGAGATAGTCCGTGGATAGACTTTAACCAGTAAGTTCTGCAGGACCAAGCGGGCAAAATGCCTATCTCGGTGAACTGGACTATCCATACAATAGTGCTTCATGAACGTATGGAGGGCTGCCCTCAAAGCCGCCTGGCTAATATCTAGGACAGGAACACCACGGGCTAGCAGCTTCGGCCCTACGTAATCCTTCCAGAGGCTGCTTTCTAGCCAATACGTAGTAGATCTTAATGCAGATCACAATGCAGCTGCAGATGGTTCTCTTCTGCACAGCCTTGCCTTTCTTTGCTCCAGAGAACCCCACGAAGAGCTAATCATCCACTTGGTATTCTTTGGTACAATCTATGTAGAAGCTGAGCGCTGTTGAGGTCCAAGCAATGGAGTCTCTCCTCCTCTTAGAGGTGGAGCATAGAACGCTAGCACAGTGAAGTTTTGTCCGACGTAGAACAGCGTCACAACCTTAGACAAGAAGGATGCCCATGTCCACAAAACAGGTTTTTGTCTGGGAAGAAGGCGGTGTACAGCGGATGGACACAAAGAGCTTGAAGCTCACTCACACTCCAAGTCGATATTATGGCAATGGGCAACACTGTCTTAAGGGTGAGAAGTACAAGGAACAGCTGTTGAGCGGCTCAAAGTAAGTGCACATCAGAAATGTGAAGACCACTTTCAGGACGCCTAGCTGCCAAGATGACATCAACCACGTTAGAAGGAAAGTCGAAGATGTTCAGCTGTTGCCACACTATCTCCAAGCATGAAAGGGGAGATTGCGAAAGCCCAGGCACAAAACCATGCTCTGATGGTGTGACAGCAGATCATGCTGGAGAGGCTGCCTGATCGGAGGGCAGATGCGCAAACCCAGGAATTCCAGATACTATACTCTCCAAGCACAATCCAAGAGAACTAGGATGACTTGGGCCTGGTTTGACCTGATCCTCTTGAGAACTCAGAAGTGGTATCGGTGGAAATGCATACAGGAGTTCAGAGTTTCACTCTAGGTGCAGAACGTCCGAGCAAGAGACACCTTGCTAACTCCAAAGTGCTGACATTGCACATTATCGTTGATGGCAAACTGATCGAGCCAAGGTTCTCCCCATTTGCGGAAGAGAACTTTTGCCACCTCTGGGTGTAACTGCCACTCGTGATCCACTAGGTGCCAACATCGGAGCTCGTCCACCCTGGCATTCAACAATTCTGTCAGGAAAATTCTTTGGTGGGGCGAGCTATTTCCAGAGGTGCAAGGCCTTCTGGCACAGGGTCTGGGACACGCCCCAACACCCTACTTGTTGCTCTACCACATGTTGGTGATCTTGTCCGTGAGCACCTATACCAGCCTTCCCTTGATGGACGGAAGGAAGGCTTTCAATGCCAAACGGATGACCCTCAGCTCCAGAAGGCTGATATGGAGTCAGAACTTCTGATCTGCACATCTCCCAGATGGCCACCTAAAGCCAGAAGCGATGCATCGGTAACCACTGTCAGCCCTGGGTGGGGAAGGGAGAGGAGTCTGCAGCTGATGCAATTACGGTCAAGCAGCCACCACTGGAGATATTTTACAGTCTCCTCTGAAACTGAATGTAGTCTGAGAGGTCCCCTTGATGCTGGGCCCACTGAGTCTTCACATCCCACTGCATTGCCTGCATATGCCACTGGTGTGCTGGACCTTTAGGATGCAGGAGGCCATCAGTCCTAGCACCTCAGAGTAATTCTTGCTGAAATATATGGAAATAGGCACCTTCAGGTCTAACGCCGCAATCCAGTCTCCAGGGTCGAGGGCAGCCAAGATCTGGGCAAGTGTGAGCATGTTGAATTTTCCCTTCTAGAGGAAGATGTTGAGAGAGTGCAGGTCTAAAATGGGATGAAGGTCTCCTTTCTTGGGTACCAGAAAGTAGTGGAAATAACAGCCGCGCTCAGCTTCAGGCGCAGGCACCATCTCGATAGGCCTTTTGGCCTAAGGGGATTGCACTTCCTGCTGCAAAATGGGCATGGTCTTCAATCAGTTGTGTGTGTGTGCCTGGCGGGGGGGGGGAGGGGGTTGGGAGGAGGAGGTGGCTGTGCTCCACTATGGGCATGCCAAAGGAGTTTGGGAGGTAGGACTGCAGGGGGATAGTGGATTGGGCAGTCTATTGACTGTGGGCGCCACAACTGGGAAACTGCTGAGCACCTTGTTGAGGTTGGATTGCCCGATGGAATGGGACAGCAGGGAGGTCTTCAGGAACACCTGGGAGGACTTGAGCCACTGAATCTCAAAGGGCGTGCGAATAGCGCCCCAAGAGGCAGCTAGCATACACTGCTCTACGAGCCAAGCTGGTGGACGAGAATACTCTCTTTCCAAATGTCTCCAATTGTTTTGATTCTGGGTCTTGGCGATGCAGAGTTTCACCTTACAGTCTTGTATGGTCTTCGATTTCATCAGCGGGCAATCACTGCAGTTCTTAGAGTTGTGACTTGACCCTAGGCGAATCTGATGAGGATGTATCAGACATTTGTTTGCTACAGTCCTTGCAGGGCATAAAACCTATTGTTTTGGGAGGTGACATTTCCCTTGCACACTGAAAATTGAAAGATTTTGAAGAAGTAAGGGTCTCAAAGAGATGAGAGGTAGCTCTGAACCCTTGCCTGGTGGCACGTAAAGAAAAAAACCAATGTCACCACACCGAAGAGGCACCTATATAAGCTCCATACATCACTTCCAGAGCGGTATGGCGTCAGTGCAGAGCTGCACGGCATCACTCATTGGTGCTCAGAGGTACTGCTGAACAGTTTCTGGACCAGTCTGACGCCTGGGGAATATTCAAAGGGTGAGGAATCTGCGGCTAGAAGTCTCTATCACAAATTACTAAGCAGGCTCATAAAGGTCATACGGGAGACAAAGGACAAACCAGTGAGCGCAAAAAAGCAGAGGATGTGGCATTGTGGCCAGACCTGCCGACTTTGAAACTGGAAAAACCTGGTTAGAGTCTTAATGTTGGCTCAACATCCTGTGAGTCTAGGCAAATCAATCTCCCAGTGCCTAAAGAAAAAAAAGAAAGTCGACCTTGTGTAATGTAACTGGTGCTCACATAAAGCGCTCCAATGCCCTGGGGCAGTGTGTACAGGTAAGTAACTTCCATTTCTTCCATCACTGAATTTTGATTAATACAGAACAGAAAAGCAAGATCATCCTAAGACACATGTGGTGGGTAAGTCAGGTGTACACTAACTCTTATATCATAGTGGAAAGGAATGCTCAACACCAATTACATTAGGACCTCTGGGAGACCAGAGCAGTTTAAGCATCTCTTCTGGTACAAACATCAAGACAGTGTAGTGAAGATATCAGGGAACCGATTCTGTGCAGTAGAATGTTAAAAATGAACTTCCAAGAACTCGCATGATGAAAAACAGGAGTAGCATCTATGTTCTAATCAGAGACAGTTTCATGTTTTTCCATATGGATCCTTCTGGTTCCTTGTTAACCAGCGACAGCAAGGATACAACTACCCATATGTAATGTGGATCTTTTAGATATGACAAAGAAAGAACATAAAGCACTGTAGAAAATCATCTCGGATTTTACCTCATTTTAGGCCTTAATTAAATACTTTTTGGGTCCTTTGTCCCAAAGGTGTGGACAAGGTCCTTATGGTGGACTCAATATCTTCAATGTAGGCTAAGGATAAGATCTTAAAGATTTTGCATTCTCACAAGCAGCAGAATATTCAGGCGTCTCTGGAGCTTGCATCTTACCAGCTTTTCCACTGTTCTCCAGGCAAAGAGAACACATAGATTAAAGTGTCCGATACATCAGAGAGAACCCTTAAATAAAGGAAGAACCGTACAGAGAAAGGTCCTCTCTGTACTTTATGTTCTGATCGAACCCGGTCCGGAAAGGAAATACATTTTTTAACATATGTTATATATATATATATATATATATATATATATATAGATATATATTCAGAGATGCTCTCAGTTAAATATCAGATATTTCTCTGTGAGATACATTTTTCCAGAACTTTGCTCAGAGGTCTTTAAAACCTCGTTAAGAACTGATAAAGATCCCATGATTAGTGACAGATGCGATGTCCCATTTACAAATGTCTAATTACCAATTTCCATCCATCCATATTCTCCATTGCATCCTGATTTCTGTAATCCAGCTTTCACCGGGCATACCTGTTCTATGTACACCTCCTGGTGCTCAAAAAGATACCAAGGGTAGCATGTGGTCAGATGGAACAAGGAATGTCCTTCTCACTGGTAGTACAGTTGGTGTAAGTTATGCAGTATTTGCTTGAGAAGGAGAGCGGCCCAAAACAGTGGTGCACAGAGTGCCAGTATATCCTACCGTTACACACGCACGTAGTGAAAGTGAGCATTACCCCGCATATAGTGGCAATATGCAATAAAGGCAAAAAGCAGAGAGTTAGATGGCTTTCTAAATTATCCACAATGGAACTTGCAACTCCAGTTGAATTCACACGCATTTTTATCAAAGCTCCAAGTTTGCAAAAGATAGGAAGCACTGCACTCAGCTTGCCTCAATTACGCTACTGCAGCAACTGAATGTAACAATGCATACTAGTATGTCAACTGCAGTGCTTCCTGTCTAAGCTTAATACGAAGGACAACAACATTCTTCTTGTGCACAGGCCACAGTCTGCACTTAGGTTCTTAAACAGCGAACACTTACTTCATTTTGTGAGCCTCATCACAGCTGGCTTGGACGTGCTGCAGAGCCTGCAAGATTGGGGTCTGGTTGAAAACTGCAAGGAAAAGTCAAGAAAAGATTTCACAACAAATCCACAAAACTCATATTTCACTAAAGGGGCAGCTCTATAGACAATTCCAAGAGCTCTTGCAAGAGGACAGTGCTACCAAGGGAAATGGAAGGGTGTCATTTGTCTTGGTTTTCCTCAACACAGTGACAGAGAAGAATAAATGTAACCCGAAACTAAAAGGTTACTTGTCTGAAATATAAGTTCTCTATCATCAAGGGAGGAGAGGTGCGGTGTAAGCAATGCTGGCTTTGGTGAGGTATCCAACCTGCTAGACTTTTGAAGGTCAAGATAAAAACCAGCCTCTCTGTAGTGGTCCAACAACAAGTTGTCAGCCTCAGTGTCGTCCTTTGTGCAAAGATAACATTAGAGAATACAGTGTCAGGAAATGGTACTGCTGTCCTGGGATTACTTCCTAGACTGTGACCGCAACATAAAGGAGACAATCTTATCTCACCTGCTGTGTTTCAAACGCAGGAAAGATGTTTCGTCTAATCTTTCCCCCTTCTGAAGAGAGTACATAGAGGCTGTGAATGGGAGAAGAAGGGCTCATTCTGGTGGCTTAAACTAAAAACAACCTGGCATCTCTTTCCTTAATCTCCTTGGTGTGCACCCGTGCACATTTGTCAAGTTGCTGCCATAGTGTTTAAGTCCCAGGCAATAGATGGATGCTGGACATTTGTTATCAATGTCACAGGAACAGCTTGAACCACTCCATTTACAGGTGACAAACTGTATCTGCAATTATGAGGGGAAAAAATGACAACTCCTCACAACATGGCTTAAGAAAGAAGAAAAAAATGTTCTGAAATATTTGAGGGAGCCCTGGGTCTTTGTTAGGAGTGGAAAAGGGAATGGTCATCAGGGTGCAAGGTGGCACCTTATATGGCCCCAGCGTCGCCATGTTCGGCCGGTGCTACTCTGGCTCCACTTGGCGCTCCTTGGGTGCCACTGCAAAGAAACGTTTCTAGATACAGGGAGGTGTCAGGGAGTTCAGAGATAAGAATCTATGGGAAGAGGGTCCACCAGGAAAAGGTCTTCAAAATTAAAAGAAACATGATTTAAAAAACTCCACATTTGAAAGTCTACGGGATCCTAATTACAAACAGGGAAAGAATTGACTGCGTACATTGCTGAGCATTCTGGACAGCTCCAGTATTGATAAAAAGAGCACTGTCAACATTCTCTTTGGGGGAAAAGTCATGCCTGTAGGCCCCATTTTTAAAGGGAAATTAAAATGGCTAATTGAACAAGTTTATTTCACAGCTCTAAATTTTAATTCTAAATTCCATCACTAAAAAAACTCAAAGGACTGCCTACAACAGGCATAGTTGGGTCTTGCCTACAGACAGTGTTTAGATGTCTGTTTGAGAAAGTTCTCTTGTGCACCATCCCAAAAACGTAGTCGGCTTGGAGCCACCCTGCTTCTTACCACTAGATGGATTTCCGTCACCCTCATTTGCTTGGTTCTTATTCAACAGCTTTCCTTCTTGTGTCTGTCCCTCCCCTGGAGAAAAGCTTCTTTCTTTTAATTGTCCGGCTTGTATCCTTCCACTGCTACATTCATGGAAACAATTGATATTGCTTTAAGCAGTCCATAATAGAGCAAGGGTTTTCCTGCTCTCCCCCTCGGTATGCTGCTTCCTACCCTCAAATGTTCACTCCTTGTTCTTCTCTCCTCTAATCGCCAACGGCTTCCCCACTGCTTCACTTATCCGACTCCTTTTGCTTGCCCCACCACCCTCCGCATTCACCCCTCCCCCCGTCCCCCTCACCACCATCTCTGCGTAGGAGCAGACAAGAGGAAGGCATTGGAAGGGCTTGCTTTTAGATTTAGGGGTAGGCTTGTAATTTTCACAGGTGATAAGCAACAAGTTATATTTCTGAATTGTGATTTGTCGGAGAACGATCTTCAGTGTCATCATGTATACATAATTTCTTGTAAGAGTTTTTTTTGCCTCCTGCTAAGTCCAACATAAAAAGTCTCCTAGTACCATAAGAGAAGTAAAGCCTCGAAGATGGCCGGATTCCTCAATGATTTTGACGGGCACTTTTGCAGAAGTCTTTTAGGTAAAACCTGTAAAGCTAGCGGCATATTCAGCACCAAGACCCTTGAGAAGGGCTATAGTTATTCTCAGAGATGGCAGCTTTATAGGTCTGCCATTATCCAAGATCTTTTGATTTTAGTAAAATTATATGTTTCATATACTTACTTATAGAAGCTTACAGCCCACACTCTCCATCACTTGGTCTCTTATTGTGCAATTCACATTTTTCTACCGCCCACTAAAGTATACTGCATGGGGAAATGGTCAGCCTACTTTAGACTGAGTGGCGACATTCCTCTATTTCACAAGGAGTACATCCACACATAATAGTTCCTTTAAGCACCAGGGATTCCTATGGCAATGCGTGCTATTGAGAGCAACCACATATTTTTGTTTTTAGCAATTTTTTTAAAAAGAATTAATGATGGCCTGTTAGCATCCACCAGGAATAAAGATTTGCAGAAATTATGACAACATAAAATAAGCTTTGACAAACTCAAAAGGCTGGCAGCCAACGCCAGACACATCGGCTTTGCCAATGTTGCTTCTTTATTAAGGAATCTTTCATCGTTGATGAGGTGATTGTGGGAAGGGTTGTCATTGCTGATTTGTTTTATAACTGCGGGTGATTAAAGTTAATTACAGCGTAGCCTCAACGAGGTTTTGGTCAACACTGGGGTGGTGGACAAGTGATGGGTCAATGATAAAGTAGGGCTAGGGATTTTGGTGGCCACCTGACAGAACCCATGTCGGAACTTTCCTTTTTGGCAAATATGAATCGGCTTTTAAAATCTGATGACATTTTCACTGACGTCTGGCATGTTTCTCAAAGAGCTGTAAACAGGAGAGAGACAATATATGCAGACCGTATGAATATCATCAAAGTACAATTTCCTGTGCAGTAACATGAGGAAAATATACCACATTGGACCAAAGCAATAATTGAAATAGTTCTCCAATAAAAGGGGAAATAAAATAAACGGCAACAGAATGTTATTCATTTTCTGAGGAATAACTGTTCTCGGTTCAAAATGGTCACTAAAAACTTGAAATCGCAGAACAAATAGCAGAGCTCTCCAGGGGGTTCCCATCAGCCTATTGGGTAACATGCAGTTGAAATTCTGAGGTGTGGTGGCCTCAGAGGGAGAGAATTTCACATCTTATTGGCTACAGATCGAGCTAACAAAATGAGGAGGATGGAATTATTATAGTGTGTAAAGTTTGAACACTGTGTGAATGCATTTCACATGACTGTTAACTGAAATATACCCTGAAGTTCTTAGCTGGAGGTTGACAAACAATTTAAATGTGTCACTCTAGAAAAAATTCAATGCTGGAGAACTGTGTTGTTGGAGTTTTCTTTTTAACTACTTGGAATCGGGATCAGATGCTATTCCTCTGATTTCTTGTTAATCGACAAGTAAAGTGCCACTTCGTGCCCCATGAAGTGCTCCTTTACGGGGCAGCTTAGACTCTCCAAAAACAAAAAATACTGATGCGTCAATCGGGTTTTCATTAGTGGCACAAGAGGAGGAGGACTTTAGCTGAATTCTAGAACATGTCCTTGGAGTTGAGCACCCACTTTTCATGTTTTCTTGCTACAGAAGGAAACTGTTAAACCTTAAGGTGGGGGACGGTTTAGATTTCCAGTACTAGATTTAACTAAGGATGGGACTGATATTGTAATCCTTTACGGTGATTCAGATAAACAAGTTACTAACTTTCGGTAACAAACCTACTGGTGGATTCTCTATCCACCAACAAATTTCTCACCTCAAGTAACCTCACCACATGCTAGATTGGATTCAGAAAACTTGTGCTGCAAGGTGACACCGTACGACTCCAGCAGCAGCTCTTGGACCTTTCTGGATGGACCATTACATAGCCAAATAAGGCACCATCTGCACATCCAATAAAACATTTTCAGCACCCTTCAGAGCAGATCCACACATCTCCATTCTTTTTTTTAACCGATCAAAGTTCACTTAAATTTGGCAGCATGAAATTTATGGACGTCACCCCATAAAGTGTTCAGCTTCAAGCAGGTTGCACTTGCCTCAAGTAGATGTCATACACTCATGACTTCTACCTCTGGTGCCCAGGCCGCAAGCACGACTAGCTTCTGTGAGAAATTTCAAGGTAAAATCTCCCATATATTAGATGGCTGTTCGCTTCACAGACTGAGGAGGGGAATCGGGATAATTTGAAATGTCAGGCGCAGTAACATTGTTGTAGACGGTTTGGCTAAGATGTCAATAAGAGATGCAGACCATATAAATGTCATAACTGAGTATTAGCTAATGAGCCATGCATGATTCTATATGAGATTGTGCAGGCTCCTCCTCAGCTGCAACTAGACAAGCTGCTGAGTCGAAAAGGAAGACATAGGAAACAAAATGCAAAAAACAAAAACTGTCACTTTCTTGACACTTTTTTGGGGAAGAAGTCCTCGAACTCCTGCGGTGCTCTCTTCTGAAATGGCCCCATTTTAATGATCCAATTTTCTACTATACTATCTCCTCTTTCATTCTTTGGCGCTTTGTAATAACTTTTTACTTGGAAGTCTATGATGAAGTCAACCATGCATTACACTAGTACAGAATTGGACTGAGCCTCCCCGGGCTGTCTTTGTTGAAATGCAGCTAAGATCCTTCATTTAGAAATTATTTGAGGCTTGAATGTCTCTTAAGAAAAAATATGATAATTATCAGCATGTTCCTTCATGGTAAGCGTGGCGATAGTAGATCTATAGATACATAGCATGGACACCTTCACAAATATGTTCTACCGATTGCACCCCTCAGTGTTTCAAGAGGTTGTCCTTTTGGCCAGAGACTATTGTTCTGCGGTTAATGCACAAGTTACTAACTTGTGTAACGATATATCTGTAAGAGACAGTAGTTAGTGACAGATTCCTTACCTTAGAATATCCCCAGGCGTCAGGCTGGATCCGGAAAGTTTTTGCGTACCAGTACCCTTGCGCGTCGGTAGGCGGCGTCGTGCGGCTCCGAGTCCGTCGTCGTGATCGCCGGGATGACGTCGCGGGCAGTACTTAGACGCCGCCCCTGCGCGCTGACGTTCGTTCTGTACACGACTTTCCGTGCCAGGAACGCAGAGCCATGCAAGAAGCTGACATAGGTGTCTGAAAAATACTAGGGCCCTGAAAGGGATGTCCTTAACCCTAGAAATCAGTTCGCAGAACGGGGAGGATGGGTGGGGCGGTAAGGAATCTGTCACTAACTACTGTCTCTTACAGATATATCGTTACACAAGTTAGTAACTTGTGCATCTGAAAGAGACACGTTAGTGACAGATTCCTTACCTTAGAATAGATACCCCAGCAATACCAACCCCGGTGGTGGGTCTGCGAACAAAGATCAGACAAGGAAGTCCCGGAGAACAGAACGGCCAAAGAAGCCGTCCCTCCGGACCTGACTGTCAAGGCAGTAATGCTTTGTAAATGTGTGCAGCGAGGCCCACGTAGCTGCCTGACAGATATCCTGCAGCGGAACACCGCGGCCTAAAGCCGTGGTAGCAGCCGTTGCCCTGGTGGAATGGGCACGCAGCCCAACAGGAGGCTCCTTCTTAGCCAAAGAATAGCAGGCTTTGATACACAAGGTTACCCAGCGGGAGATGGTTCTCTTGTGCACCCCCCGACCTTTTTGGCGCCCACGTAGCCAACAAAGAGCTGGTCATCCACCCGGAAGTGTTGTGTGCGGTTGATATAAAAGGAAAGCGCACGTTTTGGGTCCAGACGGTGGAGCCTCTCTTCCTCTCTGGAAGGAGGCGGAAAGAAGGTGGGCAAAGTGATGGTCTGCCCAATGTGGAAGGCAGTAACCACCTTTGGCAAGAAGGACGGACGCGTCCTAAGAACAACCTTGTCTGGATGGACAGACAGAAAGGGAGGTTTGCATGATAGAGCCTGGAGCTCACTCACCCGCCGAGCGGAGGTGATGGCCACCAGAAAGGCTGTCTTCAGAGTCAGAAGACGAAGAGGACAGTTATGTAGAGACTCAAAGGGAGCGCACATAAGAAAGGTAAGAACCAAGTTCAAGTCCCACTGAGGCATCACAAACGGAACAGGAGGGAAGAGGTGTGTAATGCCTTTTAGAAACCTGTTAACAACAGGGGACTTGAAAAGGGAGGGCTGATCAGGAAGCCTGAGGAAGGCCGAGATGGCACAAAGATAGCCCTTGATGGTACCCAGGGCAGAACCCTGTTGGGCCAGGGAAAGAAGGAACAGAAGAACCTCAGAAAGAGGGGCAGAAAGGGGATTCACAGCCTTTGCTGTGCACCATGCCACAAACTTGTTCCACCTGCAGGCGTATACCACCTTAGTGGAGGGACGCCTGGCTGCCAGAATCACATCACAAACTTTGGGAGGCAAGTCGAAAGGAATCAACTGCCGCCGCTCAATCTCCACGCAAGCAGGTGGAGGCTGGACAGGTTCGGGTGGAGGACCGTCCCCTGCTGCTGCGACAGAAGATCCTCCCGAAGAGGCAGACGGATCGGGGGATCGACGCTCATACTGAGTAGCTCGGGATACCAAACTCTTCGAGCCCAGTCCGGAGCCACAAGGATGACTTGGGCCCGGTCGCGCCGAATCTTCTTCAACACTCTGGGTAGAAGTGGTATAGGCGGAAAAGCGTACAGCAGACCGCAACTCCACTCGCGACGAAAAGCGTCGCCGAGCGAGTGCTGCCTTGGAAATTCCAACGCGCAGAACTGATGACATTGCGCGTTCTCTTCGGTGGCGAATAGATCTAACCAAGGCTCTCCCCACTGTAGAAAGAGTCCTTGCGCCACTTCCGAGTGAAGACGCCATTCGTGATCCATCATGCACCTGCGGCTGAGTTCGTCCGTCCTGGCGTTCAGGGAACCTGCCAGGTGTTGAACCATCAGGAAAATGCCCTGATGTTCCAGCCATGTCCAGAGGCGCAGAGCCTCCTGACATAGGGTCCACGACCCCACCCCGCCTTGCTTGTTGCAATACCACATGGCGGTGGTGTTGTCCGTGAACACCTGCACTACCTTCCCTTTGATAGAGGGAAGGAATGCCTTGAGTGCAAGTCGGATCGGCCGGAGCTCCAGAAGGTTGATATGGAGCCGGGACTCCGCCGGAGACCAGAGGCCTCTGATCTCCGCCTCTCCCATGTGACCACCCCATCCCAGAAGGGACGCGTCCGTCACAACTGTGTGCTCTGGCTGGGGAAGGGAGAGTGATCTGCCCATGACCCATTGCCGGTTCGAGAGCCACCACTGCAACTGTCTTGCAGTCCCCTCCGAGATCTGAACGTGATCGGACAGGTTGCCCTGGTGCTGCGCCCACTGGAACTTCAGGTCCCACTGCAGAGCCCGCATATGCCATATGGCATGATCGACCAGCAGGATGCAGGAGGCCATGAGGCCCAGCAGCTTCAGGGTCATCCGTACCGAAACCCAGGATAAAGGCTGAAAGATCGGAATCATAGCCTGAATATCCCGGACTCGCCGTTCGGGAGGATAGGCCCGAAACTGCGTCGTGTCCAGAACTGCTCCGATGAAAAGGAGCTGTGGAGAAGGAATCAGATGCGACTTCGGCACATTGATGGAGAACCCCAGCGAGTGCAGGAGTTCGGCCGTAGTCTGGAGGTGGGAGACGACTGCCTGGGACGAGCCCGCCTTCAGCAGCCAGTCGTCGAGGTAGGGGAAGACTGGAACCCCTGCCCGGCGCAGATGAGCTGCGACCACCGCCATCACTTTCGTGAACACCCGAGGGGCACTTGTAAGGCCAAAGGGGAGCACGGTGAACTGAAAATGCTCGAGGCATACCGTGAACCGAAGGTAACGCCGGTGGGCCGGCAGGACGGGGATGTGAAAATAAGCGTCCTGCAAGTCCAACGCTACCAACCAGTCTCCAGGGTCGAGGGCAGTCAAGACCTGAGCTAGGGTGAGCATCTTGAACTTCTCCTTCCGGAGGAAGCGATTGACGTTCCGGAGGTCCAAGATAGGACGCATGTCCTCCTTGTCCTTTTGGGCACCAGAAAGTAGTGGGAGTAGCAACCACGTCCTACTTCTGGGGTCGGAACATGCTCGATGGCCCTCTTGGCCAAGAGGGCCGTGACTTCCTTCTGCAGAAGCACCAAGTGATCCCCTGACATGCGGTGGAATTGAGGTGGCATGGCTGGGGGTGGTCTCGAAGGGAGGGAGTAGCCCCTTCGGACAATGTCCAAGACCCACCTGTCCGAGGTGATGGCACGCCAGTGGTGAAGGTGATGGCGGACCCTGCCCCCTACTGGCGTGCTGTGCACCTGAAAGGAAGGACTAAGAGGGCTTGGAGGCCGCGGACGGGGCGGAGTTGGTGGCCTGACCCGCACGCTGGTTGCCCGAACCGCCACGGCGGTAGCCACGTCCTCGGCCACGCTAATACGCTTGCTGCGCGGGCCGGTGGCTGGGCAGTGGACGTGACTGGGCGCCCCTTCCGTGGCCACGAAAGGGGCGAAAAGCAGAGGTTAGCGGAGGGCGCACAACAGAAAGGCCCAGGGACTTGGCAGTAGCCCGTGAGTCCTTAAAACGCTCCAGCGCATGGTCTGCTTTGGAACCAAAAAGACCGACTCCATCAAAGGGCATGTCCATGAGTGTATTCTGGACATCACCCGAGAAACCAGTTGTTCTCAGCCAAGCGTGGCGACGCAGCGCCACCGTCGTTGCAAGCGATCTGCCCAGCGAGTCGGCGGTATCAAGGCCACAACGTATGGTGTATTTAGCCGCATCTCTACCTTCCGCAACGGTGCGGGTAAGCAGTGTCTGGACCTCCTCAGAACACTGGGGCAAAACAGTCGCCACCGAATCCCACAGGGAGTGGGTATATCGGCCCAAAAGGCAAGCGGTGTTGACGGACCGCAAGCCAGCACTGGAGGAAGAAAAGCCTTCTTCCCAAACTGGTCCAGGCGTTTGGATTCCCTATCCGGAGGGGCGGTAGGGAAGGCGGTTTGGGAGGCAGAGGCTTGGACAACCAAGCTCTCGGGGGTGGGATGTTGAGAGAGAAACAAGGGGTCGCCCGGAGCAGGGCGATGGCGTCGGGCCACGTTCCTATCCACAGGAGCCCCTGTGGTGGGCTTGGACCAGGTGCCCAAAAGAACGTCAGACAGTGCATCATTAAACGGCAGCACAGTCTCCGTGGAGGAAGCTGCCGGCTGAAGCACTTCCGTCAGGAGATTAGTCCTGACAGCCACAGTAGGCAATTGGAGGTGCAAGGCTCCAGCTGCTCTACGCAACACCGTTGCGAAATTTGCTCCCTCCTCCGTAGCCACGGGAGGAGACAGCATGCCAGTGTCAGGGGAAGTGTCTAGACCACTGGCATCCCCAAGTTCCTCTGCCCAGTCCTCATCATACTCACACTGCTGTGTGAGAGGGTCTTCCGACCCCTCCCAGCTCTCCTGGTCCTCCTCTGGTGTAAAATATGGAGGAGGAGCCACATCTGGGACCCAAGGTCTCATCGGCGCCGGAGCCGGCGTCGAGCGACGTCGGTCCGGCTCCATGTCCGGAACCGGAGAGAACCGGGGAACGACGCCGCCCGGAGCCCCGGGCGTCGTCGGGAACGGCACCGGGGAGATCGGCGCCGGCGTGGTTAGGTCAACCGGCGTCGATCGGGGTTGCGGTACCACCGGAGCCGGGATCGAGGCCGGAGCTGGGGCCGGGATCAAGGCTGGCGGGACAGGCGACGCCGGGACCGGAGTCGTCGGCGACGCCGGAGCAACACCATCAGGGCCCGCGGGACCCGAAGGCGCACCGGAGGGACCTTGAGGCCCGAAGAGGCGGGCCATGGCCGACAGGAATTCCTGTATCTCGGCCGGAGTCGCCCCCGAACCCGGGAAGGACGGGTAATGCGGGGGCGGCGCCACAGGCACATCCGGAGCCGCGGGGCGGGGACGGTGCCGACAGGGGCCTCAGCCGAGTCGCGAGACCGGCGAGGCGAAGTCTTAGAGCGATGGTGCTTCTTAGACTTTTTGTGCTTCGACTTACCCGAGGAGTGAGAAGACTTGGACTCCGACCGGCGGGGGCTCCGCGACCGGCCCCTCGACCTCTCACGGGACCGGGGCTTGGTGCGGCGCGGAGCCGGCTGCCGGACCTCGAGGAGCTTTCGAGACCGCTCTCGCAAAGCCTTCGGGTGTAAGGCCCGGCAGTCAGGGCACGACTTCGTGTCGTGGTCTCGGCCGAGACAGTAGAGACACTCTAAGTGCGGGTCTGTGATCGACATCATTCGACCACAGGCGTCGCATGGCTTGAAGCCGGGCATCCCTACCGACACCTAGGAGTCGAGAAGACTCGAAAAGAAACAGTGAAAAAATCACCCAAAAATTTTGTCAAAAATTGACTAGGGCACAGCTCTTCCCGGATCTGCGCTTACTGGCGCGGAAAAAGAAGAACTGACGTCAGCACGCAGGGGCGGCGTCTAAGTACTGCCCGCGACGTCATTCCGGCGATCACGACGCCGACGACAGACGCGGAGCCGCACGACGCCGCCTACCGACGCGCAAGGGTACTGCTACGCAAAAACTTTCCGGATCCAGCCTGACGCCTGGGGATATTCTAAGGTAAGGAATCTGTCACTAACGTGTCTCTTTCAGATTTCTAAATTCTCATTGCTGTACCGGATACAGTGAGCAGGCCCTTTTTTTACTTTTTTACACCTTTTCTTACATGAAATCCTTTTAATATGTACTGGTCATTCTTTTGTTAGTACATGGCTCGCTGCTCCGCATGAATTTCAACAGTTGAGGTTGAAACGCCATCAGCATAAATGGCAAATGGAATCTATTTGACAGCATTCATTGCTTGACTTATAATTGAATGTACAATAAGCAACATCGATTATCTATTCTGGTTCCCTTGCTTGTTTTTTGTACATACTATATTATTTATTATTCATCACTGTATGAACCGCACAGGCACTAAACATTTTTTTATACAGCAGTAAAACGGTGGGTAATTGCACCATGTGTGTCACTCTGTTTCATTAATTGATGTGTTTAACTGCATTTGAATTAGGCAAATCTTTTATTAATTGAATTACTCAATTTGCATTTGTCAAACCCTTCATCACAGAAGCTATGGTGTATGTCTAGTGAATGCCCCAGGTTCTAGGTGTTATTATATTACGGGTAGCCCGTTTCTTAAATATATATTTGTGACACTGGCGTCTCAACTTCGGCAAGCTGGTAAATGCCATCACAAAGGGTAAATGGTTCGCTGTTTGGCTAATCATTATAAATTTGCACTATATATCTACAAAACAAAGTTCTGCTTGGAGTTCGTTTGTAAACGATAGGCATATGAAACTTGCGTACATCAGTGTTTGTATTTTTGTTGCACCGCACGCTCATTTGAACATAAAAACTGTTCGCAATGAACCTGGATTAACTTCTTACGTGATGTGCATACTTCTGATTGTGTTTTCTTTTTAGTAATTTACATCGGTTTGTATAATTCCCAAAACAATTAGCGAGCAGCTCAAAGATGTGATGCATGATAGTGCTATCAATTTTACCGAGCTAGTCTGTGACCTGCAGCACAAGTAAAGATATGTTGGGTGATAACTGCTTCATGTCCTATGGTCTATATGCAGGTCTGCACTGCTCCATGACATTAGTATGTGTACCCCTCTTCTAAGGTTTAGTATGCTGTTCAGCCACGCCTAAATACGTACAGTTCTGCTTGGTGTTGCTCAGGTTAAGTCTTAAGTTGTCCAGATGCTCCAAGATCTGTTCCAGGGTCAGCTGGGCTAGTTTACTGCTCGAACTACGTAAGCTAGAAAAAGAATAGACACACACAGAGGGTCAGTACTTTCTGGCGAGCAAATCAAAACTAATAATGATACTGGAAGTACAATCAAAATGTCTCTCCCTCGCTTTCTCTCAATAGCCCAACCAAACCCAGGTATGATTTAGCACCACCGTGCATGTGCTAACTCTAGGTGATGGTATTTATTGGGCAAATTCCCATAAACCCAAAAATGATTGCACCAATCCACACTAGCAAGCATACCCAAGTCCAGCAAATGTCCTGCACTTGGATCATTAAGCCAACTGAATCATTTTATTTCACGTCTGTTTTATTCAACATGATTCCACCGCTGAAAGGTCTTTTTACCTTAGTGCAAGTCATATGTGATAGGCACAGAAGCACAAGTTACTAACTTGTGTAACAATATATCTGTAAGAGACAGTAGTTAGTGATAGATTCCTTACCTTAGAATATCCCCAGGCGTCAGGCTGGATCCGGAAAGTTTTGCGTAGCAGTACCCTTGCGCGTCGGTAGGCGGCGTCGTGCGGCTCCGCGTCCGTCGTCGGCGTCGTGATCGCCGGGATGACGTCGCGGGCAGTACTTAGGCGCCGCCCTGCGCGCTGACGTCAGTTCTGTACACGACTTTCCGCGCCAGGAACGCAGAGCCATGCAAGAAGCTGACACAGGTGTCTGAAAAATACTAGGGCCCTGAAAGGGATGTCCTTAACCCTAGAAATCAGTTCGCAGAACGGGGAGGATGGGTGGGCGGTAGGAATCTATCACTAACTACTGTCTCTTACAGATATATCGTTACACAAGTTAGTAACTTGTGCATCTGAAAGAGACACGTTAGTGATAGATTCCTTACCTTAGAATAGATACCCCAGCAATACCAACCCCGGTGGTGGGTCTGCGAACAAAGATCAGACAAGGAAGTCCTGGAGGACAGAACGGCCAAGAAGCCGTCCCTCCGGACCTGACTGTCAAGGCAGTAATGCTTAGTAAACGTGTGCAGCGAGGCCCACGTAGCTGCCTGACAGATAACCGGCAGCGGAACACCGCGGCCCAAGGCCGTGGTAGCAGCCGTTGCCCTGGTGGAATGGGCACGCAGCCCAACAGGAGGCTCCTTCTTAGCCAAAGAATAGCAGGTCTTGATGCACAAGGTAACCCAGCGGGAGATGGTCCTCTTGTGCACCGCCCGACCTTTTTGGCGCCCACGTAGCCAACAAAGAGCTGGTCATCCACCCGGAAGTGTTTTGTGCGGTCGATATAGAAGGAGAGCGCACGTTTTGGGTCCAGACGGTGGAGCCTCTCTTCCTCTCTGGAAGGATGCGGAGGCGGAAAGAAGGTGGGCAAAGTGATGGTCTGCCCAATGTGGAAAGCAGTAACCACCTTTGGCAAGAAGGACGGACGCGTCCGAAGAACAACCTTGTCTGGATGAACAGACAGAAAGGGAGGTTTGCAAGAAAGAGCCTGGAGCTCACTCACCCGCCGAGCGGAGGTGATGGCCACCAGAAAGGCTGCCTTTAGAGTCAGAAGACGAAGAGGACAGTTATGCAGAGGCTCAAAGGAGCGCACATTAAAAAGGTAAGAACCAAGTTCAAGTCCCACTGAGGCATTACAAACGGAACAGGAGGGAAGAGGTGAGTAATGCCTTTTAAGAACCTGTTAACAACAGGGGACTTGAAAAGGGAGGGCTGATCAGGGAGCCTGAGGAAGGCCGAGATAGCACAAAGATAACCCTTGATGGTACCCAGGGCAGAACCCTGTTGGGCCAGAGAGAGAAGGAACAGAAGGACCTCAGAAAGAGGGGCAGAAAGGGGATCCACAGCCTTTGCTGTGCACCATGCCACAAATTTGTTCCACCTGCAGGCGTATACCACCTTAGTGGAGGGACGCCTGGCTGCCAGAATCACATCACAAACTTCGGGAGGCAAGTCGAAAGGAATCAACTGCCGCCGCTCAATCTCCACGCAAGCAGGTGTAGACTGGACAGGTTCGGGTGGAGGACCGTCCCCTGCTGCTGCGACAGAAGATCCTCCCGAAGAGGCAGACGGATCGGGGGATCTATGCTCATATTGAGTAGCTCGGGATACCAAACTCTTCGAGCCCAGTCCGGAGCCACAAGAATGACTTGGGCCCGGTCGTGCCGAATCTTCTTCAACACTCTGGGTAGAAGTGGTATAGGCGGAAAGGCGTACAACAGACCGCAACTCCACTCGCGACGAAAAGCGTCGCCGAGCGAGTGCCGCCTTGGAAATTCCAACGCGCAGAACTGATGACATTGCGCGTTCTCTTCGGTGGCGAATAGATCTAACCAAGGCTCTCCCCACTGTAGAAAGAGTCCTTGCGCCACTTCCGAGTGAAGACGCCATTCGTGATCCATCATGCACCTGCGGCTGAGTTCGTCCGCCCTGGCGTTCAGAGAACCTGCCAGGTGTTGAACCATCAGGAACATGCCCTGATGTTCCAGCCATGTCCAGAGGCGCAGAGCCTCCTGACAAAGGGTCCAAGACCCCACCCCGCCCTGTTTGTTGCAGTACCACATGGCGGTGGTGTTGTCTGTGAACACCTGCACTACCTTCCCTTTGACAGAGGGAAGGAATGCCTTGAGTGCAAGCCGGATCGCCCGGAGCTCCAGAAGGTTGATATGGAGCCGGGACTCCGCCGGAGACCAGAGGCCTCTGATCTCCGCCTCTCCCAAGTGACCGCCCCATCCCAGAAGGGACGCGTCCGTCACAACTGTATGCTCTGGCTGGGGAAGGGAGAGGGATCTGCCCATGACCCATTGCCGGTTCGAGAGCCACCACTGCAACTGTTTTGCAGTCCCCTCCGAGATCTGGACGTGATCGGACAGGTTGCCCTGGTGCTGCGCCCACTGGAACTTCAGGTCCCACTGCAGAGCCCGCATATGCCATCTGGCATGATTGACCAGCAGGATGCAGGAGGCCATGAGGCCCAGCAGCCTCAGGGTCATCCTTACCGAAACCCAGGATAAAGGCCGAAAGATCGGAATCATAGCCTGAATATCCCGGACTCGCCGTTCGGGAGGATAGGCCCGAAACTGCGTCGTGTCCAGAACTGCTCCGATGAAAAGGAGCTGTGGAGAAGGAATCAGATGCGACTTCGGCACATTGATGGAGAACCCCAGCGAGTGCAGGAGTTCGGCCGTAGTCTGGAGGTGGGAGACGACTGCCTGGGACGAGCCCGCCTTCAGCAGCCAGTCGTCGAGGTAGGGGAAGACTGAAACCCCTGCCCGGCGCAGATGAGCCGCGACCACCGCCATCACTTTCGTGAACACCCGAGGGGCACTTGTAAGGCCAAAGGGGAGCACGGTGAACTGAAAATGCTCGTGGCCTACCGTGAACCGAAGGTAACGCCGGTGGGCCGGCAGGACGGGGATGTGGAAATATGCGTCCTGCAAGTCCAACGCTACCAACCAGTCTCCAGGGTCGAGGGCAGTCAAGACCTGAGCTAGGGTGAGCATCTTGAACTTCTCCTTCCGGAGGAAGCGATTGACGTTCCGGAGGTCCAAGATAGGACGCATGTCCTCCTTGTCCTTTTTGGGCACCAGAAAGTAGTGGGAGTAGCAACCACGCCCTACTTCTGGGGTCGGAACATGCTCGATGGCCCTCTTGGTCAAGAGGGCCGTGACTTCCTTCTGTAGAAGCACCAAGTGATCCCCTGACATGCGGTGGAGTTGAGGTGGCATGGCTGGGGGGTGGTCTCGAAGGGGAGGGAGTAGCCCCTTCGGACAATGTCCAAGACCCACCTGTCCGAGGTGATGGTGCGCCAGTGGGGAAGGTGATGGCGGACCCTGCCCCCTACTGGCGTGCCGTGCACCTGAAAGGAGGGACTAGGAGGGCTTGGAGGCCGCGGACGGGTTGGAGGTGGTGGCCTGACCCGCACGCTGGTTGCCCGATCCGCCACGGCGGAATCCACGTCCTCGGCCACGCGAAGACGCCTGCTGCGCGGGCCGGTGGCTGGGCTGCTGACGTGAAGGGGCGCCCCTACCGTGGCCACGATAGGGGCGAAAAGCAGAAGGCAGCGGAGGGCGTGTAGCAGAAAGGCCCAGGGACTTGGCAGTAGCCCGTGAGTCCTTAAAGCGCTCCAACGCATGGTCTGCTTTGGACCCAAAAAGACCGACTCCATCAAAGGGCATGTCCATGAGAGTATTCTGGACATCCCCTGAAAACCAGTGGTTCTCAGCCAGGCGTGGCGGCGGAGCGCCACCGTCGTTGCAATCGACCTGCCCAGCGAGTCGGCGGTGTCAAGGCCACAACGGATAGTGTATTTGGCCGCATCCCTTCCTTCCGCAATGGCGCGGAAAGCAGTGCCTGGACCTCCTCAGGGCACTGGGGCAAAACATCCGCCACCGAATCCCACAGAGAGTGGGTATAGCGGCCCAAAAGACAAGCGGTGTTAACGGACCGCAAGCCAGCACTGGAGGAAGAAAAACCTTTCTTCCCAAACTGATCCAGGCGTTTGGATTCCCTATCCGGAGGAGCGGTAGGGAAGGCGGTTTGGGAAGCGGAGGCTTGGACAACCAAGCTCTCAGGAGTGGGGTGGACAGAAAGAAACAGGGGTCGCCCGGAGCGGGGCGATGGCGTCGTGACACGTTCCGATCCACAGGAGCCCCTGTGTTGGGCTTGGACCAGGCGCCCAAAAGAACGTCTGTGAGGGCGTCGTTAAACGGCAGCACAGTCTCCGCAGAGGAGGCTGCCGGCTGAAGCACCTCTGTCAAGATGTTAGGCTTGACCGTCAAAGTAGGGAGCTGGAGACGTAAGGCCCCAGCAGCCCTACGCAACACCGTACCAAAATTGGCCCCCTCCTCCGTAGCCACGGGAGGAGACAGCATGCCAGTGTCAGGAGAAGTATCCAGACCACTGGCCTCCCCTAGACTCTCTGTCCAGTCCTCATCATACTGACAGTTGCGAGTCAGAGGGTCATCAGACCCCTCCCAGTCCTCCTGGTCCTCCTCTGGTTCAAAATAAGGAGGAGGAGGGACATTTGGGACCCAAGGGCCCATCGGCGCCGGAGCCGGCGTCGAGCGACGTCGCTCCGGGTCCATGTCCGGAGCCGGAAGGAACTGGGGACGACGCCGCCCGGAGCCCAGGGCGGCGTCGAGAACGGCACCGGAGACATCGGCGCCGGCGGAGGTGTCGTGAGGTCGACCGGCGTCGATGGGGGTTGTGGAGCCGGGATCGAGGCCGGGGCCGAAGCCGGAGCCGGGATCGAGGCTGGAGTCCCGGGCGACGCCGGGGCCGGAGCCGCCGGCGACGCCGGAGCAACCCCATCAGGGCCCGCGGGGCCCGAAGGCGCACCGGAGGGGCCTGAAGGCCCGAAGAGGCGGGCCATGGCCGACAGGAACTCCTGTAGCCTTGGCCGGATCCGCCCCCGAACCCGGGAAGGGCGGGTATGACGGGGGCGACTCCACAGGCAAGTCCGGGGCCGCGGGGACGGTGCCGGGAGGGGCCTCAGCCGAGTCGCGAGACCGGCGAGGCGAAGTCCGAGAGCGACGATGCTTCTTGGACTTCTTGTGCTTAGACTTACCGGACGAAGAAGACTTCGACGCCGACGACCGGTGTGCACTCCGCGAGCGACCCCTGGACCTCTCACGCGACCGGGGCCTCCGTGGAGCCGAATGCCGGGCCTCGAGGAGCTTTCGAGACCGCTCTCGCAAAGCTTTCGGGTTGAGGGCCTGGCATTCGGGACAAGACTCGGTGTCGTGGCCTCGGCCGAGGCAGAAGAGACACTCCCAATGCGGGTCGGTGACGGACATCATCCGCGCACAGGCGCCGCATCGCTTGAAGCCGGGCATCCCTACGACACCTTAAAGATGGAAAAAACAGTGAAAAAATCACCAAAAAGTATGGTCAAAAATTGACCAGGGCACTGCTCTTCCCGGATCTGCGCTTGCTGGCGCGGAAAAGAAGAACTGACGTCAGCGCGCAGGGGCGGCGTCTAAGTACTGCCCGCGACGTCATCCCGGCGATCACGACGCCGACGACGGACGCGGAGCCGCACGACGCCGCCTACCGACGCGCAAGGGTACTGCTACGCAAAACTTTCCGGATCCAGCCTGACGCCTGGGGATATTCTAAGGTAAGGAATCTATCACTAACGTGTCTCTTTCAGATATATACTCTTCCTTTCAGTGGCAGCTGATTAACATTAAAGCATATGCGGCGTTAACACCCTGCACAAATTGCACTAAGGTGTCAGAGGCCCCCTGGCTGAAACTAAAGGATGGCCTGGTGCCATTGTTTCTACAGAAAATTCTGAAAAGAAAAGGAACATAGGCATTATTTCACATCGAAATAGTTGCAAGGATTGAAAAATGAATAAAAACTACACAGATAACACAAAAAAGGTTGAGCTATTACCCAGGTTGGGCTGACCTCACAGGTTTAGCAAAGACAATCAGCATCCACACTAGTTTGCCATTTTCAGCAGAGAAACATCTTTTATCTTCAAAGGTCAGCTTTGCTTTCATTTTTAGTAAATATATTAATTTGCTTCAGAAAGATTGACTGCGCTTCAATTATAATACACTAATTGTAACCCCTCTATTCTCTCAGTGTTACTGGATGATTAACTAATCCCCATATATCAGTCCACATCATTCATTGGCCAGTAACGGCAATGCGCTCTGTTGCGTCCTATGGGACAACCTAAAATCATTACAACATCTATCACAACACACTCAGTCGGCCGACTGCAATGTATTTCAAATCCAGAGTTGGATCTCCTGCACTGAGGACAGGGACATTCATCTCGGAGCACAGGGATAATCAATGACTCAGCCACGTTACCTGTTAAAATCAAACGTTGCCTCGGGGGAGGTGGGGAGGGGGTGTCTTTGGATGCTGGTGTATATTTAATATCCAGACTATCGAGGTGAATCAGGCAGTAAGGGCTCAGAGTTAAGCAACTTGTTATGGATTTCAAATGGTCTTATGCTAATTAATGTTTAGGATGCTGCAGTCGAACACACATGGGGTGTCCGCAGACCTATTTAAACTCACACCGCTTCTCAGAAGGGAGCAGCAGACATGATCTCCATCACAGCCTTCATACAGCACAATCCCATGAAGCCCAGAGATGGGCGTCTCACCCCAGCTCTCAGGGACCTTATCAGAGTTTCCATAGGGTGGAACCAAAGGTTGCTTATTTACCAGCTCTCATGCATTGAAGGTCTAGATAAGTATAGTTTAGTTCACTGTACATAAACATTTACAAACCACCAGACACCAATTTAGGATGGTAGGTGGAAAAAGAGACTCCCAGCTCTGACTGAATACCTAAACCTTGTTAGGTTTTTTTTAAGTATGTAACGTTGACAATTGCAGACAGAATGGGTCGTAACTCGGCCTTTGTGCTGTTTTAATTTCATTTTTAAGATGATATTATAGGGTGACAAAATTAAGTAGTGTTAAGTCAAACCAAGGTAATTTAAATCTACAGGCGCCGTCCACCACATCCTAAATGTATGCGAGGCTACTCATGAACTAAACAGATGAGAAATAGAGTTGTAGGTTTCGTATCAATAAACTCTCCTCTCACTCCTTGTAGAAGAGCTCCAGAGAAGTGTCAGCCAGCCCATAATGACGCCAGTGGGGGGGGGAGAAGAGGGCCATATGATGAAGCATGACATCTAGTGTGCGTGTGACGGCCCTGCGTCCTAAACTGTGTTTAGCATTAAGATCACATGAAATCCATAACAAGTTGCTTATCTTTGTCACTGCTGGCGGGTTCCCCCAGCATAGACAGTCTTTTTTCTATCATTTATAGTCAAGGGAGGGTGAAAATAAAAGACTTTAAAAATTATTTCGCTCCTTTTTGAGGTTTTTACTGGATGCTGGATATACACAGGAGGGATGGTGGACATTGTACAGGTTCACTTAAACAGTACCGAAACAACGGTTACTGGCGTATTGGAGAGCCTGCATGGCTTCCACTGGCGTGTCTGAGGGGCACTAGGTGACACTGTGCAGCTCTGTACCACGTAAATGTGACTGAGTGGACCAGCACATAAGCCCCGCCTCTGTACCTTGAGGTCAGTTTCTAATTCTTTCCCCTTTCCTGGCCACAGGCACAGAACACGAACAAAGGCTGGGACCAGTGTGCAGAATACTACATAGGGACCTTTTAAGGTGTTAAAAAGAAGCCACCCCACAGAACTGGGAGGTGGGAGAGCGGTGAGGAGTCTGCAGAAAGAGAATTATTGAAGTTCAGTAAATTGTTCTTCTGATGCATACTTTTAACTGCAGATTCCTCATATTAGAATAAATACCAAAGCAGTACCTCCACCCAGGAGGAGCGTCTGTGGAGTACTCAGACCAAAAGGTCTCGCAGAACTGAGTGGACCAAATGCCCCTACCCCCAGTCCTGAAGTGTCAAGGCATTAGTGCTTCATGAACATATGCACCGACGCCCACGTCTCAGCCCAGCAGATGTCATTGGCAGGCACTCCATTAGCCCACAAAGCCTTAGCCCAGATGGAATGGGCTCTCAGACCTTCCAGAGGTTGCTTCTTGGCCAGTGTGTAGCAGAAGTTAAGGGAAAAGACTATCCACCTCGACAAGATTCTCTTCTGCACAGCCATCCCATTCTTTGCCCCAGAGAACTCCACTAAAAGCTGATTATCCACACGGTGTTTGTAGGTAAGATCACTGTAAAAGCTTAAAGCTTTTCTGGGCCCCAGCTGGAGTGCCCAAAGTAAAAGGGATTCACAACTTTTTGCAAGAATTCTGCCCAAGTGCTCAGTACCAACGTGTCCAGGTAAAAGGTGGGAGGGTAGTTTCACCGAAAGTGCCTGAAGTTCACTCACGTGGCAAGCTGGTGTAATTGCAATGAGGAAGCCGGCCTTAAAGGTCTGGAGACGCAGCAAATAACAATGATGGCACTCAATGAGGGGACATATGAGAAAGGTAAAGGCCAGGTTAAGTTCGCACTGTGGCACCACACATTGCTTGAGAGGGAACACGTGTCACACCTTTGATAAATCTCATCATAACAGGTGAATTTGACAAGGAATGTAGAAAGGCTGAAAGGGTTGACAAATAACCTGTAATGTTGTTACCCACTGCAAGGCCTCGTTGAGCCAAAGATAAAACAAACAAAAGGAAGTCCGTCAGCTTTGCTTGCAAGGGATTTTTCTTACGGGACCCACAGCAGGCTACAAATTTGCCCCAGCGCCCAGCATAAAGCATTTCTGGGAAGGGCACCTGGCAGCAAGGATGACATCCACCACCTCAGGTGGCAGATTAAACACAGTCAGTTGCCACCACTCAATCTCAACACAGTGGCATTACAAAACTTGAGCGGGCCCCCCTGCAAAGTACATAGAGGAGGCCCGATGCTCCGGACCCAGTCAGGAGCTCTCAGCTACTGCTCGTGCCGGAGGGACCCACCTGGAGCTGGGGCCACCCACACTGCGGGGGCTATTGTTACGACATTGTCTCTACGCATGTAGGTGTAGACTGCACAAATTTGAGTGACTGGTGCCCTAAATTCTTTTGTGACCAGTGGCAAGATCTCGCTGGCCCTGTCCCGAAAGGCACACCTATACAGACCTAACAGGCAAACCGTGCTGACCGACCTCAAGGCCAGATGGCCGAAAAGAACAGTAATTTTCCAATCACCTCAATCCTTTTCAACTCCCTGTCTAGAGGTGGGTGGCGTGGTGACAGAATGAGGATTCACCTGGCTGGTGAAAGTTTGGAGCACTAAACTCTCAGGCGTAGGGCGCTGTGCAAGAAAATCAGGGTTACTGCATGCTGGCGTGTGATGCCTTGCCACTTTCCTGTTCACCGGTGGGCATGAGCAAGGCTTAGACTACATGCACATTAGGTTGATAGTTGGGGATTCTTTCAATTGAAGTACGTCCTCAGAGAAGCAGGCTCAGGTTGCAAGACCTCTTCTGAAGGGACGCTTGACCTAACTTCAACAGAAGACAGCTGTAGGTCCAGCACCTCAGTGGGATGTCCAATTACGACAGCACAAGAAGCACTCTCATCCGTTGGCAGCCCGGTATTGTTGGGGGTATCAGGGGGAAGTACCAGACCTACTGGCCGCCTGTAAATCCATGTATAAACTGCCATCATCATAATGTGGGGGTAAATTAGAAGCAGAATTAAAACAGGAGTTGCTGAGGAGAGTTATGCGGTAGTGGAAGTGCACTGCCTGAATCAGGGTGTACTGGGACCATGTGCGCTGCAGTAATTCTATTTTTGCAACTGCTCCTGAGACTTGTGAATTGTTTCTTTACTTTCATGATTTAAATTGCTTATTTTGTCTTGATAGCCTTTTCCAGTTGCCCACATAAGGGATCTATTTTCCTGGTTTTGCAACAGTTGAAGCAATAACCCATCTACTACATATTCAAGAGTGTTGACATGCTGGAAACAGTTACGGTAGGTTTGAGTTTCCTTTTCACCCCCATGTTTTATTGTTCACTTTTCCTATTGTTGCTACCTTCGCACCTTACCAAGGTAGAAATTAGTCCCTTTATCTCCACAGATTGTCAGTAAGTCTTTTTTGGGGCTTTAGATGCTGAGCCCTGGCTTGTTGTTTCCAGAAGACCACTGCCCTAACAACCACTGAGAAAATGGGGACTTGAACCCAGGCTTTGTGTGCTTGGAAGTTTTCAAACAACCTCCACTTGGTTGTCTGTCCGACTTCTTACATTAGGATCCAAAGATTATTCTACAGAGCCCTTGTATTAAAGTTTGAAAAATAGTTAGAAAATGTAAAAGTGAGAAACTTTAGGTGAGGAAAATGCCTACCCTGAATTAAAAATGCAAAAAAAACCCCAAAAATCTAGGAAGGAAAACACGGAAAACACTACTGGTGATTAAATTGCTTTCCCTAACTGCTAAACTTAATTTCAAACGGAGACCCCTAACACTAAGCTTACACCCAAGCTATGACATTTCCATTGCCCTGGCTAATAGCCTCTAATATTATTATTATTATTATTATTTAGCTTGTAAAGCGCCTGGTTACTCCAACGGAGTGTCCCCGCGCTAGAACATCATCAAAACCCCAGCGACTGCCCTGAACTAACGCCCTTCCTGCGCATATGACTATCAAAACAATAGAAGTCAAGAAATATTACTTCCGTTCACCAAAAGGGTGTTGGAAGAGCCAGGTTTTTAAATTTTTACGGAACAGAGACTCTGACACGCAGGTCCTAAGATCCGCAGGCAGGTCATTCCATGCCTTAGCTGCCAGGAAGCCAAAGGATCTCCCTCCAGCTCGAACCTTCCGCACCCTGGGCACAATCACCCTAACAGAGCCCAGCGATCTCAAATCCCGTGCGGGCCGATAAACCGTAAGAAGGGGGGAGCAAAAATCGCGGCCCCTTCTGACTAAGGATCCTATGACCAAAGCATAGGGCCTTAAAGGTAACTCTGGCCTGTATTGGGAGACAATGAAGTTTCTTCAGAGCTTCCCCAACCGAGGCCCGCCTAGGGATGTTCAGGATCAGTCGGGCTGCAGCATTTTGAACCTTCTGCAAGAGGTTCAAATTTCTGGCGGTCACCCCTAGGTACAATATGTTGCAGTAATCAAGGCGAGATGTAACAAGAGCCTGTACAATAGTTCTTTTGGAGTCAAGGGGAGTAGGTCCATAATTTTGCGTAGCATTTTAAGAATGCCAAAGCAGGCTCCGGCTACAGCGGTTATCTGATCAGAGAAAGACAGAGTTTCATCGAACCATACTCCCAAATTCTTCACCTTTGCTTTCGGTGCCGGAGTAGGTCCCAGTACCTCAGGCCACCAACGCTGTGACCAAAGAGAGGGCTGCTTTCCAACAACCATCGCCTCTGTCTTCCCCGCATTCAGCTGGAGGCAGCTGTATTTCATCCAGTCCGCAAGCTCCCCCAAGCAGACCTTAAAATCAGCTGCCATTCCAGACTCCTTTTGCTCCAGGGTAACAATCAGCTGAGTATCATCAGCATATGACACCAGCTTTATCCCATGCCTCATTACAATATCTGCCAGAGGGCGCATATAGATATTAAACAGGGTGGGGCTAAGAGCCGAACCCTGCGGCACCCCCTGCGACAGAGAACAGACTCTAGAACTAAATGGGTGTTGCAGAACCTGAAAGGATCTGTTCTGCAAAAAGTTTTTCAGCCACTCCCATGTGCCACTGTCGACCGCAGCCTCTCAAGCAGAAGGCCGTGGGAGACCATGTCGAACGCAGCACTCAAGTCTAGAAGGATCATAGCAGTTGTCCTTCCTTCATCGGCTGCAATTCTCAGCGCTTCTGCTGCCAGAATACTAATACTAAGCTTACCCCTAAGCTATGAAATGTCCCTTACCATAGCTCACGGGCTTTATCTTATTCCTGTTCCAAACACGATGTCTAAATTTAACTACACATCCCACTAGAACATTAAACGTTTTAAAAAACCGTATGGTTCTCATATCGCAGTGCTTATCCCGAAGCATGCCAGTAAATATTAATCTTAACCAATGTTCTGTTTCTTAACCTAATCCCACCTCAAGGATGACGTCTTATCAAATTCATATTCCCAACGTTATCTCTAACATCCTATTTGCCTTCCTAACCTTGCCTTCTGTTTCCGCAAACTTTTTAAAATGTCTTTTTTCACAAGTTTCCATTTGAATTTTTCGCAATTTTAAACTAAACATTTTCACAGTTTCTCAGGAAGCATTATGTTTTAGGGTATATTAAAGAGTGGATGTGGTAAACCGCCATAACACTACATAGTGAAAAGCAAAACTGAAGCGTACCAAGTTAGTACAATCACTGCCATGATCACAAGCCTACTAATGTTATTTCACAAACAGGCGTACCAATCTACATGCCTCACCAACAAAATAAACGTTGAACCCTTTTACTTTTTAGTTAGGATGGGCACACATTATTTGAACAACATATTTGAAGCAGATGGGGAGTGTTTGAAGATGTAAACACTTCAGAAGCCTTGCTTTATCTTAGCTTGATTAGAGTGGCTGTTTTGAATCGAAAGCTACAGACCCTCTGTAGTACCTAGTGCTGGAGAAAAGAGGAAACAATGGGTCCCAGCTGGACAGGATATAGGACTACATCTGACTTGTGAATTAGGCATGGGTACTTGAGCACGTACAGCTTCAGGCTGCTCAGTAAGTGTACTTGTGCTAGTCTTTCTCGTTCTTACTTCATTCCTGTTTTTTGATTAAATAAACAGACATATCAGTGATAACAAACATGAAAATGCCTGATATGATATGTATGTGGGGTGATAAATATGAAGTGATAAGTTTCTTTTCCAAAGTTTTAGGTCCAGAGTCTATTCTACTTTTCCACTGCCAAACGAATGCACTACCATGCGTGGCAGCTCAAATCAAACGCCTCTTTCTGCTCATGCAACATTTATGTCTGCTTCCAGAAGATATGAAAATCACTGAGTGCCACTTTTACCATCAAAGGACGTTAACCTTGTACCAATTTTGTAGTAAGGCAAAAGAGACACAGGAGAGGATAACAGACTTATTGATTTATTTGACCATAAACTCTGGGGCAGTAATTGCAGGTAGTTTCCAACTGTGTGGTAATAGTGAAACTTTTTGCTTCTTCACTGAAAAAGTAGTCCCAATCTAAGGCAAGCTGACCTCAGGAGGTTCTGTTGAAAACTGTGGTGTATGTCTTTTTAAAAATCTTCTTACTCCCTGCAGGACCGCCACCATGAATTGGTTGAGGGGCTTGCCGGTCTCAGTGACCTGAAGAGCTTTGCCATTAAGAGCTTAGTGTCCTGGCAGGGTTACCCAAGCTGGAAAAGTCAATGGGTAGAGACCAAATGAAGTGCCATCCACTGGTCCTCCAGATTGGGCACAAGACTAACAACTTTGTCCTATAAAAAAAGCATTTGTTACGAAACCAGCAGGAAGAACTACTAAATCTTCCGGACACGAGGAACTTACAGAGTCTCTGCATGATTGACAGTTCAGTAGTCTAAGTTGCATGGAAACTACTGACAGGATGACGGAAGTTCTCATTGCCAAGTGAAAAACCAAATTCTGGAACGTATGGCCTATATATGACACAGGAAGGGGTAGCTCAAGTAACATCTGAGATGAGGCGGTTCAACCTACATACTCTGGGGGTCAGAAAAGGTAGGTGGACCGGATTTGACAGCATGAAATCACCACTTGAGAGGCAGTACTGTACTTGAGAAAGGACGATGAACAACATCAGAAAGAAGTAGCGACAAAATGCCTAACTGAGTGGAAGCCAGTCAGCAGCAGACTCGTGACTGCCCGTTTAATAAAAAAAAGGGGTGGGGGATAAATTCTGCTCCGCCGGCGGAGTTTTGGCCATTCTGCGTTACGCAAGTAATGTTTAGTTTCGGCAAAATTCCACCACCACGTGGTTGAGTTTTTTTCTCGTGCGCGGCTCACCATTGGTAAGTTCTTACCATGTGGTGCAGTTTGCGCTGATTTTTCAGCGCGGAGTGAGCTCCCGGAATGAGACAAAAATCAGCACAAGCAGCACAACATGTCTAAGTCCGCCAGTTTGCGGAACTCCACGGAATCTTGCTGAGTTTTCATGCAACTCCGCAGAATTCCTTGGAGTAAAACACAGCGAGTTCTGCCCACCCCTAGTTAAAAGGTAGACACATCAACAACACTGTTATCCAGTGCTATGCTCTGACAAGTGACACATAAGAAACTGTCAAGAACATTCTACCAATAGAGCAAGTTGAGCTTGAAGCCATGCCGAACCACGACCTGAAGTTTGTGATCTGAGTCTTGAATGCTAAAGTGGGAAATGACAACATAAACCATGACAGCGCCATGGGTAAGGAATGTTGTGGAACAATGAATGACAATGTAGAAAGACTGTTGGAAGTTTGCACAATAAGTGATCTGGTCAAAAAATGGACTCTTACCGCACTGTGATATTTACAAACTAACTTGGTGCCCACCCACTGAGAGAGACAGAAACCAGATTGACTAGCTTCGAAGCCGCACCTGGAGACACACTCTGCAAGATGTTAAGAGTGAGTGAAAGTTAGCAGTGATCACCATCTAATGACCGCCCTTGTAAAACTGAAACTCAGAAAAACAAGGCACAAAACATCAGCACGCCAACACTTCAATGTGGCAAAATTACAGGAACACAAGACAAATAAGGTATTTGTCTTACAAATTAAAAACAGGTTCCAACTTCTGGCAGAAATCGAAGAAGAGTCTGAGCCAGCTGTCCACGCAGTCAACACGAAACGGGAACAAGTCTCTTCAATATATGTGAAGAGCAATGAAACATGCCTTGGGATCTAGCCAAGTAAAAGGAAAGAATGGAAAAGACAAATGGCAAGGTATTATGGACAGGAGGGCAGCAAAGAAAACATTTATGAAGACCAAATCTGGGAAACTGGAGAAGTATAGGGAACAGTAAAAAGATGCCACTAGAGCAGTCAAAAGAATGGTAATAGCCGACAAGCGTACATGGATAACCCAGCCAGCCAAGCAGAAGAGGCAGCTAATATTGGAGAACAGGGGAAAGTCTTTAAGGTCAGGAGGATAGTACATGGTAAACATACAACACCCCTATCATAGACAAGCAAGGCAGACTATTCACAACAGAGAAAGAGCAGGAAGCACGCTGGGCTGAGCACTTCAAAGAAGTCTTGAACAGACCAGTACCAACAAGCGAAGCGAAAATCCAAAAAGCAGAGACAGACTTGGATGTGAACACTGCCCCACCACTGAAAGAAGACATCACTGCCATCCCATCTCTCAGGAACAGAAAAGCTACAGGCCAAGACAACCTTAAGATTGGAACAAGGCATCATTGTCAAGATTCCAAAGAAGGGAGCATCAACCCAGTGGCGGCTTCTACGCTATTGTGGGCATGGGCGGGAATATTCATGTGCTTATGACTTTGATGAGGATCCCCTGGAAGAGAACTTTTAGTTATTACCATTTTATGTATTTTTTGGCCGGCGGGCGGGTGGGCGGGGCTGCTCTGCTTACGGAGCAGGGCAGGGGAGAAGTGGTTTGCCCACTCCTGAGTGCGCAACGACTGTTTGGTCGGCCCTCTCGGGCCACCCAAGCCAGTAATGCGCACTTTTCCCCTTCACCATGCAGCCTGCATGGAGAACATGCCCACCCCTCCAGCCCCTGGCTGAGAGCCGTGTCACAGCGCTCAGACCAATCACAATGCTGCATTGCAGCGTTCTGATTGGCTTAGGCGTGGGAGCCTGGATGCCTGCTTCCGGTTCTGACCTGGCATCGAACACAGGCGAGCAGGAGAGAAGACACGGGACCCGGCGGCAGCAAGGTAAGTGTTTTATCTATTTTTATTTTTTTAATGCAGCCCATGGCCGAAGGCCCCCCCCCCCTTGCGAGCCGTGCCGGCCACCCCTGCATCAACCAATTGTAACAACTGGTGTGGAATCACCCTCCTGTCAATCCCAAGTAAAGTCCGAGCGAATATCATTATGTTGTGCATGTTTAATGCCGTGGACAGCAGTTAAGAAAAGAACAGACTGTTTTCAACAAGGGCAGAGGGTGTGTTGATCAGATCCTTACTCTCAGCAATGTCAAAGAGCAGGGCACAGATTGCCAGAGACTATACATCAACTTCATCGATTTTGAGAAAGACTGACAGTATCCCTGTTGATAGCCTCTGGCGTTTACTGTGAGCCTACAGCATACCGCAGCAAACAGTTCTTCTCATCAAGAGCTTTTATAATAATTTTACCTGCAAGGTGGGAGAAAGTGAGCATAGATTTGAAGTCAACACTGGTGAAAGTATTATGTGGTATGGCAGGGGTGCCTTACCATGTAATACTAGCACAATATACAAAGATGGACCCCGGGTGCTCTCTCATACACCTTCTCTCAGTCCTGGTAGAGAGGCAAAGAGCAGACAGGCTACTTAGAGGAACATGCGTTAAGCATTTCACATTACCAACATAGCTGATAAGTAATTGACACGACTCAAGATAATTCTGACACTAATTTATAAAAAATAGAGCTGATTTTTATTTCTTTGTAGACACCAAAACAGAAATCGATACATACAGGATAACCGGAGTTATCAATTTTAAAGCATTAAATAAATCAGTACTTAGCAGTGGAAAACATTAACGTTGGGGTCAATGGGAAAAACAAATATATGCAATCAGTTACTTAGAGAATGAGTTCAACGGAACCCACTCAGGGTGAAGGTCTTGTGAGTCCCTAGACCAGTTCACAACAGCTAGCACAATTTTACCTGGTTCAGGGGAGCGGGGTGTAAAGGTGCACTTTAGCTGTCAAATGGAGCTGTCAATCTGCCTTGCGGTCTTTAAATGGCTACCTTAGCAAAAAGGTACTTGTGGGCGAGTTGAGCAAAACCCTTTGGAACTTAAGCAAGGAGCTGGCCTACCTGGATCTACCTGGCTTGGTGGACTGAACAGGAGCCGCGGCAACTAGTGCTGGCAGGTGTGCCAAGAGAGGATGAAAACAAATGCAGGGTCTTTACTATGGAGTCAAAGGAGTGGATGGTCATTGATGCAGGTGGATCCCTTCTCTTGAAGCGTCGAATAAAGCAGGTAGTAGTCGGACCGACCACCAACAAGTCTCGATACCTGCAAGCACTGCAGTGGAGGACAGCTTCTTCCAGAGGACCATGGAAACGTTGTAGAAAGCTGAGCCTCACTGAGGGTCGGGACTACAGTTCCCAGAAGTCACCTGCCCATTAACTTTTGAGCAGCCACGCCGGATGGCTCGGTGGGCAGTACTTCAAGGTCGTGGATTTAGAGGTTGTGCCTGCCAACTGTAGAGGACTAGTACCTCTAGCCCAAATGAGTTCTTGTGAAGTCTGGAGTTTGCAGAGGGGTTCACCTTCCATTTGGAACCGGCCTCTTGACTTGGTCGAGCCGAAATACAGCGGGTGCAGGGTGACTACCATAGGTGCAGAGCTCTTCGTGGAGTTCTGCTTTGTCGTGGAAATGGGTCTCTTCTTGGTATCACGTCGAATCTAAGGTTCTGGTATCAGGAGTGCCTTTTAAATCCTGGATTTAGGGGGTGTTAGTAGGTGGGAGGACTAGCAGCCAATGGGCATCAAGGCTTGCCGCTAATCCGCCATGGACGTCATTTGGGAGTTGTCAGGGGTTGAAGCTGTGACCTCTAGCTTTCTCCCTGCTAATCTTGGCACTTCCTTTGCGACCCCTAGCCTCAGAGGGGGCAAAACGTTTGCCTACTTGGAGGCCAGGGGTCGAAAAGAAAGTGCCAGGAGTAGCAGGGAGCAAGCTAAAGGTCACTGCTGCAACCCCTGCCTACTCCCAAATGACGTCCATGTAATACGCCCTTGTAGTGACTACATCCGGATGATGTATGTCACTAAAGCTAGTCAGAACCTGCTTTCTAGCCTAAATTCAAGATGGCCAAAACCATCCTCAGCTGTACACTTCAGCTGCTACACCCTATAGGTGAGGTCAGCCTTGTGGATGTGTATGCCTCCTGAATAGCTAATTTTCCCACCTGCCTGCTAAAAACAGTGCATGGGTCAGGGAGAGGTTTTGTCCTCGAGTGGGGGGGACACGTTCCTTTGTCAAGCAGCGCTGGTGAAGCCTTTGAGGCTCACTGCCGTGATGGGTCTGTTCACTAGCCATCCTGTGTGGGTGGAGGTGTCACCTCCGCATACACAGGTCTTTGTTTTTGATCTCTGGGAGCGGCACACACTCCCCACAGCATGAGGTCAGATCTCTGTCTTGGCGGCAAACCATTCGAAAAAGCCAGCCAAGGCACGAGAACATTAGGTTAACTTAGTGGGCACTATCTAAAGTGCCACCTAGGTACATGCGGGTTAAACCTCAACACTGCAATCGTGTCAGGGGTTAAAAAGCAGTGTTTGACACGAAAGAAATCGAACTTCCATAATGGAGCTGGACATCTGGGGTATGTCCAGTGTCCAGCCCATGTTATCCTATGGAGGGTCGGTCACTTGCAGTAGAATTAGGTTTAGAATTCCACCACAGGGCAATATACGCTTGCACATAATATTTCCACACATATAATATAATGGAACCTGCCTTCTGCGCTATAGAAGGCCTACCTTAGGGGTGACGGACATATATCAAATACAGTGAGGTGACCCTGTTACACATGGTGTGTGCATGGCCGAAGTCGAGCAGGCTAGCTGCTAGTGCAGGGCTGACATGCCAGCCCTGCAGCCTTTGGTTTCACTTGGGTCACTCAGGTTGGCATAATAAGTGCTGCAGCCCTGGGGCCACTTTTACATCCCTGCCCTGGGTACCACTGTTACCATATACTAGGGTCTTACAGGGGTGTAAAATTACTTAACATTTGGGTGTACCAATTCACATTTACAGTTTACAGTGGTGCAGGGGCCTGGTTAGCAGGACCAAGCACACTTTCAGATCAACTACCACAGCATCTAGCAGCAAAACGTGCGGGGTGACCATCCAAGAAGGGCACTTTACAACAGGGGCGAGACAAGGATGCATGAGGTCACCGTTGCTCTTCAACCTAGACATCAATTAAGTGATGTGACGCACAATAGAAGACCATGCCAGCGGCACTAGATGGACCTTATTCTCTACACTGGAGGACCATGACTATGAGAATGAACTAGACTTGTTCTCTCACGCACATCAGCAAACGAAGCAAAAGATGTCTTCCCTCAACATCTATGCACAGCAAGGGAGCCTGAAGATAAGCACAATTAAATCAGAAGCAATGCAACTCAATCAGTGGCGGCTCCTCCACTAAGGCGGAGGAGCGTCACCCCACTGCTTTCGGCATTGAAAATAAAGGAAAAATGAAATGATAATAACTGGTTGCTATTATGATTTTATTTGTTCCTGCTCCGGCTTGGCGGGCGGGGCTGCTCTCAGAGCAGGCGAGGAGTAGTGCCACCCTCCTAAGTGCGCAATGACTGTTTGGCTGGCCCTCTCGGGCCGGCCAAACAGTCATGCACACTTTGTATGTTCTCCATGCAGGCTGCATTACAGCCTGCGTGGAGAACATGCCCAGGCCCCCATTCCCTGGATGAGCGCTGAACTACTGCGCTCAGACCAATCACAATGCTGCATCGCACCGTTGTGATTGGTCAGGGAAGCCTGGGTGCTCACCAATCACAACGCTGCATTGGAGCGTTGTGATTGGTCAGGGGAGCCTGGGTGCTCACCAATCACAACGCTGCATTGGAGCGTTGTGATTGGTCAGGGGAGCCTGGGTGTGCTTCATGGTTCCTGCGGAGCAAAGGGACGACTATGAGGAGCGGCGAGGAGGTAAGGTAAGTTTTATTTTTCTTTACTTTACCCTTTCCCTGCCTTGTCCCCCGCCTGCGTTCTGTCCACACTCTTCTATGGATCAGAATGCTGGATGATGAAAAGCTACATCACCAAACTATCAGCCTTTCACACCAGTAACCTGAGAAGAATCTTGCGCATTTTTGGGCCAGGAACCCTCTCCAACCAGGAACTGCTCAGCAGATGTAAGCAAGAAAGCATGGACATCATCATTATGAGAAGATGGAGATGGATATGACACACATCTGTAGAGAACAAGACTCCATCACAAGAACAGCTTTCAACTGCACCCCAGAAGGCAAAAAGGTGAAAGGCAGGCTAAAGAACACCTAGAGGCGAACTGTGGAAACAGAAATGAAGGCCCTGAACCACAGCTGGGGCACCATACAGAAATGTACTCAAGACAAACAGAAGCGCAGGCCCTTTGATGCTGCCCTACATTCCAGCCGGCATAACGGACAATTGATAAATACACTGTGTGTGTTTATGTGAGCTTTTTATTTTTTTTAATACAAGGGGTGACTAGTTAGCTGTTGGATGGCATGTAGCAACGAGACGTCAAACTAGCAATGTTGTGATTCAGCAACGGAAAGGTCCAAGAGTTTAGGAGGATCCATTTATGGACATCCCCCACACCTACTCATAGGAAGCTTTGTACAGTAAAGCACAATACATACCCTTGTAGTGCCTTATTAGAGGTTACAGACTTCTAATAATAAAAACAAACAGCAGCAAAGTGGAACTGAAGAAAAAGTTACTTTCCTTTGGTAACGTCTTATTTGGTAGAGACTATCTAGACACAAATTCCTTACTTAAGAATTATCCCCAGGCGTCAGACTGGATCCTGAAATTTTTCGTAAGCAGTACCCTTGCGTACTGGTACGTGGCGCTGTTGGTGTCAACCGCACCAGAAGTGACGTTCGCGGTGCCTATATAGGCGCAAACCCAGGAGTGCTGACGTCAGTTACATTTCGTGACTTTCCATGCCAGAAGCGCAGAGTCACGAAGTACACTGACCACTGGTGTGGAAAACTAGGGCCCTGAAAGGGAAGTACCCTGCCCCTAGAAAACCGCTCACAGGCGGGGAGGATGGGTGGGTCGGTAAGGAAGTACGAGTTACTTCCCTTCGGTAACGATGTATCTGGTAGAGACGTTGTCTAGCCGCAGATTCCTTAACTCAGAATATCCCCAGGCGTCAGACTGGAACCGGAACTTTTTTGCGCAGCAGTACCTCTGCGCGCCGGGGGGCGGTGCCGCCTGGCTCCGCCCTGACGTTGTCCCCGGACATGACGTCAGTGGAGCCATATAGGACCCCCCCGGCACGCTGACGTCAGTTTTCTTCGGAGGAACTTTTCCGCGCCACAACGCGGAGCCGCCAGCAAAACTGTGAGAGTATGGGAACAGTGTGCGAATAAAAAATAAAATGGGTGAGAAAGCACCATGAACGACAGTGAGAAGCACTGTCGACTGAAAGGTGTTGAAAAGGAAAGAGCAGAGCAATACATGGAGAAGCTATTTCGCAAAAGCGAAGTGAATGTCACCCATGAGGGAAAGAAATCTATAAAAAGAAGACCGAGGCAGACAACAGAAAGTCTGCACCAGATGAAGGAAATGAAAAGCAACCCCGCGAGAGAATACTCTCTCCTGAGGCAAAACGGCAATGAAAGAGCCAACAGCGACAGGCAAGAAAGCTCCAACCCACAGGATTAAAGAAGAGAAGAAAGAAATAGGGAGACTCTGTCCCCTATGATAGAACTATTGGACTGAGGAACAGGCCAGAAAGACCTGAAAACCAATTGACTGTAGGAATGTGAACAGAGAATGTGGGTGGGAGGGTAGAGAACACCAGTAGGTCCCATACTGGAGGAAACCGATGTGGAAAAACGCAGAAGGACACCTGAACTTATCGCCCAAGCATGAGATTGGGAGAAGCAGAACAAGTAAATCCAAGGAATAAGCCTGACGGGGAGGGTGGCGAAAGGTACCGCCCCGTAGAAGGACAAGCCACTCCAAGGGAGGCGAATGCAGAAACCCCACCTGAAAAGGTCCTCGCAGATCGGGGAGGATGGGTGGGCGTTAAGGAATCTGCGGCTAGACAACGTCTCTACCAGATACATCGTTACCGAAGGTAAGTAACTCGTACATCTGATAGAGACATCTAGCCGCAGATTCCTTAACTTAGAATAGATACCAAAGCCATACCCCATAGGAGGCGGGTCTGCGACAGAACCCCACTAAGTTCCCAGGGGAACAGAAGTGTTAACCAGCTGGCTAAACAAAGTGGGGGCAGCACTGCCAGAGTGGCCAACACTGGAATAGGATACTCCATAGGGAGTGGCCAACAATGAGAGGCAAAGGCATTAAAAGCTGCAGAGGGCGGCAGGAAACCCTGTCGGGTAAACAGAGGAGAAAGTGAGCACAGAACCAGAAGGGCAGTGCGGAATAAAAGTGGATACCTTCCGTAAAAGGAGAGGAACGAATTGTATGATATGAGGGATCCACAGGATCTGATGGACCTTTTAAAGAGAAAGGTCTAGCTAGGGTACAAGAACGGACCGAGTCCGAGCAGGCAGGACGGACATGCATGACAGGGAAAGAAGCACTGTGGAAGTGGGAACAGCAGCGGAAGGATGCGGACGACTCCCAGGATGAGTCAGTGTTACAGAAAACACAAGGCCTGCTAATGCACCATCGCCCATGCACCGGACATGTGAAAGGGCGGGCATCAAAAGGCAGAAGTGCAGAGAATAATGGCAACAACCAGTGCCACGCACGTGGGGAACAGAAGTACATAAGAGAAACCGTATGTACCGCCAGAACCACACCATGGAAAGGAGAAGGCCCCATGAAGCGCCACGAGCAAAAGCTGAGACACGAGAGACGCACCACCAGGTGTATCGCGTGAAAGAGAGCCGGCAAAACTAACACACGTAGAAGACTTGCGCTCACGAAAAGTGAGGAACAAGACCACGGCCACCGCAAGGAGGACTATGCCTGCGGGAGGTTTGGGTGTGTGGAGTACGCCGGACAGGAGAAAAGAAGAAAGGGCCCAGCCCGGTGGATGAGTTGAGAAAGAAAAAACATCATAGCACCAACAGCTAAGTAGCAGCGGTACCGGCCCAGAGCCAGACGCAACAGCCACAGACGGTAGGAAGAATGCACTTTCTACCGTGAGACAGACAGGGAGGCCGAGCAGTACTGGAAGGAGACAGCACGAAACGCACTGGAGGAACAAGAGTGGATATACGCATAATAGTGCACCAGAGAAACAATGCTCGGAGGAGAACACTCCCGCTGAGAGCAGCAACCGCAGCCGGAAGGAAAACAGGACAACACCAGTGCGAAATGCAGCAGGGAAATGGGAAGCTCTGGCAGGGGAAGTGGCCAAAAAAGCAAGGCACAAGACAATGAACAGCATCAACGTCTGGGGCCAGAACGCCACCATGGAGAGCGAAGTCCAACCATGAAAGGACTACGCAGCATGGATCTAGGAGAGTAGAACTAGGCAACGGAAAGTTGCCGGAAAACGCACCAGCTTGTGACAGCGAGCATACTAGGGAGCAGTCACTGTACGCTTATAGAACACAGCGACAGGGCCCTCTGGTAGGCAGTCCACAGATGGAACGGCCGCAGCGAAAGAACCACGACGAGACGGTAGGGACCTGAAAGCCCTCCCGGCCTCAAGAAATGGAGCAGTGAGATGCAGGGGTGTGCCACAGACCAGCAGCAGCCACTATGAGAGAGCCCAACAAATGGACCGCAAGAAGGCCCCGGGAGGGCCCGCAGCAGCAGTAAAAGTGTACAGGCACAGCCGCAGGACAACCTAGTAAAAAGGACCCCACAGAAGCGTACAAAGACTGCTGTGGGAAGAAGGCAGCTATATAACAGCTAACAAATACCCCACATAGGGTAAGTATCAACCCCAACAAGGGGCACCTCTTGAGCGTGAGCTCAAAGACAGAGGACGTAAATTGGTAACTCAGAAAACACAGGTTCTGAACACATAACCCTTGTAGTAAGGGTGTGCAACCTGAACCACTAGGCCATTGTGACTCAGAAAGATAAGCAGCTGACCTGCTGCATGAAAGAAAGCAAAGACGGCGAGAAGTCGCTCAGGCCGTTGAGGTATTACAGCATGAACCCAGGGCCAACATGAAGCAAAAGACAACAGGGCAGAGGGTGAGGACAAGGTCCGCAACCGGAACAAAAACTACGGAAGGGTAGACAGAAGGCGGTGAACCGTAGAGTCCGCATGTGCGTCAAACAGGGACACACCATCAAATGGCAAATCCCTGAGACTGTCACGGACATTTTCGGGGAAACCCCCGTCACACAGCCAAGCATGGTGGCGCAAAGCAACGGACCTCGCCATTGCCCGACCCACCGAATCGGTAGAGTCAACGGCGGACCGAACGGTAAAGCGTGCCATCTCTCGGCCTTCGTGAAGGAGATGAGCCACGTCAGCGCGAATACACTCAGGGAGGGCAGGCAAAAAACACTCCACAGAGTTCCAAAGGGCACAAGAAGCCCGGGCAAAGACGCAAGCCGTGTTCAAAGCACGCAAGGCCGAACTAGCGGACGCAAAAATGCCGCGTCCACATGTCTCCGACCAACGAGACTCCCTAGTAGGAGGCTGCAACAGAGGTGGAGAGGAAGGCTGCGTGGCCAAAGACACCTGCACTACGAGGCCGTGAGCCCCAGGCTGAAGGGACAAACAAGGCTGGGCTCCCAGGGGCCGGACGATGCCGATGCGCCATGGCCCTGTCGACAGCATCTCCTGAAGAGGGCCGTGCCCACGTCCCGAGAAGGGCGTTGAACAACAAGCCGCTAAAAGGCAGCAAGGGCTCAATATCCACCGCACACTGGTGGAGTAGATCCAACAATGGGTCGGAGGACAAGGAGAGAGAAGGGGGGTGCAAGTGTAAAACAGCTGCAGCCCTGCGAACACCCCTCAAAAACAAAGCACCAGCTTCAGTGGGCGTTTTGGGGGGCGACAATAGCCCATCTGTAGGGGACGGCTGCAAGCTGACACGTCCCACAGCAGGAGGAACAAGGGCCCACTGCCCCCATGGCGTTGAAGCCAACCGGCGTGGAGACAAGTCCGGGCACACCGGGTCTGTGTCCTCTGAAAGCGGAGAACCACAGGTGCCGGCGACCGTTCCGGCGTCGAACGGCGCCGCTCCGACGCCGAAATGGCGTCGAACCGACGTCAACCTCCACGAGGGGCGACCCGGCCGGACGAGCCAGCGGCGACGTCCCAACCACCGAGAGGTGCGGAGAAAGAGACTGAGGACCAGGAGGCGACAGGCATGGCGCCGCCGGCGCTGATGTAGACGCAGGGAGCCGCCAGGGGCTATGCGGAGACAAGGCAGAATGGCACGGCGTGGGGCTGGAACGCCCATCGGGGTTGGGACCCGACGCCGGCACGACGCCGGAGTCGAGGCACTCGGTCGGCGCCGAGGGCGAACCCGCCCGCGGAGATCCGACCTGAATGCCTACCTCCACTGTGGGACCCGAAGGCGCGCCAGGGAGAGGTGGTGACACGAAGATGGAGTGCAGAGCCTTGTAGTAGGCTTCCATCTGGGGCCGAGTCGCACCAGTACCCGGAAAGGGCGGGTAAATGGAGGCAGACTCGGGGGGCACGGCCCCTTGAGGGAACGGGAACCATGGCCCCCATCATCACGTGGAAGCGAGGACTTCGACTTCCGTGACTTGTGCTTTAACTTACCTGTAGACGAGCGACGTTCGCGGGAGCGACTCCGGGAGCGGACGCGGAGAGAAGAACCAACCGGAGAACGTTGGGGAGACGCCGTGCGGGAAAGCCGGGCGGCCAAGTGCTTCATCCGGCGCTCCCGTAGGGACTTTGGGCGCATCTGCCGGCAGGGGGGCACACTCCACGGAGTCGTGGTGCGACCCAAGACACCACATGCAAATGGCGTGCGGGTCCGACGCCATCTGATGCGAACAAGTCTCGCACAATTTAAAGCCCGAAGGCATCGCACACTGGTCCCCGACGCCAAAGGACGTCGAAAAAGGGCCTGAAGAAAAACAGGCCAGAGGAACAGCTGAATCCCGGATCCGCGTTGGAACGCGGAAAAGAAGGAAACTGACGTCAGCGCGCCGGGGGGGGTCCTATATGGCTCCACTGACGTCATGTCCGGGGACAACGTCAGGGCAGAGGTACTGCTGCGCAAAATTTTTCCGGATCCAGTCTGACGCCTGGGGATATTCTAAGTTAAGGAATCTGTGGCTAGATGTCTCTATCAGATTCTGCGGCTAGTTAGAGTCTCTACCAGATAAGGCGTTACTGAAGGTAAGTAACTTTTTTTTTAAAGTTCGTTTTTATTGGCATTTAAACTGCATAGAAACCATGTTACAGTCATATTGCAACAACAGCGCAGTCCCCTGTTCCCCAACATCCCATGTTGTATCAAGTCAGTCCAAACAATTTCACATTGCTCTATCTTATCTGTACAGAATGCAAACATATAAAGCCACGCTTAGGTTTTCCTTTCCCTACCCCTCCCCCCTTTCCCTTCCCAACTATAGTCCCAGTTGTCATGGGTTTTTGGTATGGTGACAGTCACTTATCCTGTATTTCAGGTGTACCTCGCACTGTACCCTCCTCCTGACATCCCCAGTGTGGTGTGGTTCCTGTTTCACTTGTGGGTTCTTGAGTCCCAGTGTCCTGTTCCCCCCTAAGGTCCTAAAGCTTCTGATACCATGCCTGGAGGTCGTCTTCAAGCTTTTCGTCTTTCCGAACCATCATCATTCGCACCCTTTCCGCTGTTACCCATTCACACATATCCCTCATCCATTCCTCTACTCTTGGGGGTCTCGGGCGTAGCCATACTATTACATTTTGCCTCCTGGCTAACACCAGTCCCAGGGTAAGAAAACGCCTAATCAATTTTTTGTTTTTAGGAGTAGGTATCAAGCCAAGGAGAATCTGTTGTATCTCTTTAGGGAGCACCCATCACTGAAGGTAAGTAACTTGTTCATATGATAGAGAATTCTAGCTTCAGATTCCTTACCTTAGAATAGATACCCAGTCAATACCTCTCCGGAGGTGGGCCTGCAAACCCATTTCACCTGAGTAAGTCCTGCAGGACCGAACAGGCAAAATGCCCATCTCTACTGACCTGACTGTCCAGAAAGCAATGTTGGGTGAATGTGTGCAATGCGGTCCACGACGTTGCCTGGCAGATATCCAGGCTCAGAACTCGGCAAGCTAACACAGTGGTTGCAGCTTTAGTGCAGTTGCACAAGTTACTAACTTGTGTAACGATATATCTGTAAGAGACAGTAGTTAGTGACAGATTCCTCACCTTAGAATATCCCCAGGCGTCAGGCTGGATCCGGAAAGTTTTTGCGTAGCAGTACCCTTGCGCGTCGGTAGGCGGCGTCGCGCGGCTCCGCGTCCGTCGTCGTGATCGCCGGGATGACGTCGCGGGCAGTACTTAGACGCCGCCCCTGCGCGCTGACGTCAGTTCTGTACACGACTTTCCGCGCCAGGAACGCAGAGCCATGCAAGAAGCAGACTTTGGTGTCTGAAAAATACTAGGGCCCTGAAAGGGATGTCCTTAACCCTAGAAATCAGTTCGCAGAATGGGGAGGATGGGTGGGGCGGTAAGGAATCGGTCACTAACTACTGTCTCTTATATATTGTTACACAAGTTAGTAACTTGTGCATCTGAAAGAGACACGTTAGTGACAGATTCCTCACCTTAGAATAGATACCCCAGCAATACCAACCCCGGTGGTGGGTCTGCGAACAAAGATCAGACAAGGAAGTCCCGGAGGACCGAACGGCCAAAAAAAGCCGTCCCTCCGGACCTGGCTGTCAAGGCAGTAATGCTTGGTAAACGTGTGCAGCGAAGCCCACGTAGCTGCCCGACATATATCCTGAAAGCCGTGGTAGCAGCCGTTGCCCTGGTGGAATGGGCACACAGCCCAACAGGAGGCTCCTTCTTAGCCAAAGAATAGCAGGCTTTGATACACAAGGTGACCCAGCGGGAGATGGTTCTCTTGTGCACCGCCCGACCTTTTTTGGCGCCCACGTAGCCAACAAAGAGCTGGTCATCCACCCGGAAGTGTTGTGTGCGGTTGATATAAAAGGAAAGCGCACGTTTTGGGTCCAGACGGTGGAGCCTCTCTTCCTCTCTGGAAGGATGCGGAGGCGGAAAGAAGGTGGGCAAAGTGATGGTCTGCCCAATGTGGAAGGCAGTAACCACCTTTGGCAAGAAGGACGGACGCGTCCTAAGAACAACCTTGTCTGGATGGACAGACAGAAAGGGAGGTTTGCATGATAGAGCATGGAGCTCACTCACCCGCCGAGCGGAGGTGATGGCCACCAGAAAGGCTGTCTTCAAAGTAAGAAGACGAAGAGGACAGTTATGTAGAGGCTCAAAGGGAGCGTACATTAAAAAGGTAAGAACCAAGTTTAAGTCCCACTGAGGCATGACAAACGGAACAGGAGGGAAGAGGTGTGTAATGCCTTTTAGAAACCTGTTAACAACAGGGGACTTAAAAAGAGAGGGCTGATCAGGGAGCCTGAGGAAGGCCGAGATTGCACAAAGATAGCCCTTGATGGTACCCAGGGCAGAACCCTGTTGGGCCAGAGAAAGAAGGAACAGAAGAACCTCAGAAAGAGGGGCAGAGAGGGATTCACAGCCTTTGCTGTGCACCATGCCACAAACTTGATTCCACCTGCAGGCGTATACCACCTTAGTGGAGGGACGCCTGGCTGCCAGAATCACATCACAAACTTCGGGAGGCAAGTCGAAAGGAATCAACTGCCGCCGCTCAATCTCAACGCAAGCAGGTGGAGACTGGACAGGTTCGGTGGAGGACCGTCCCCTGCTGCTGCGACAGAAGATCCTCCCGAAGAGGCAGACGGATCGGGGATCGAAGCTCATACTGAGTAGCTCGGGATACCAAACTCTTCGAGCCCAGTCCGGAGCCACAAGGATGACCTGGGCCCGGTCGCGCCGAATCTTCTTCAACACTCTGGGTAGAAGTGGTATAGGCGGAAAGCGTACAACAGACCGCAACTCCACTCAGCGACGAAAGCGTCGCCGAGCGAGTGCCGCCTTGGCAATTCCAACGCGCAGAACTGATGACATTGCGCGTTCTCTTCGGTGGCGAATAGATCTAACCAAGGCTCTCCCCACTGTAGAAAGAGTCCATGCGCCACTTCCGAGTGAAGACGCCATTCGTGATCCATCATGCACCTGCGGCTGAGTTCCTCCGCCCTGGTGTTCAGGGAACCTGCCAGGTGTTGAACCATCAGGAATATGCCCTGATGTTCCAGCCATGTCCAGAGGCGCAGAGCCTCCTGACATAGGGTCCACGACCCCACCCCGCCTTGTTTGTTGCAGTACCACATGGCGGTGGTGTTGTCTGTGAACACCTGCACTACCTTCCCTTTGACAGAGGGAAGGAATGCCTTGAGTGCCTTGAGTGCAAGTCAGATCGCCCGGAGCTCCAGAAGGTTGATATGGAGCCGGGACTCCGCCGGAGACCAGAGGCCTCTGATCTCCGCCTCTCCCATGTGACCGCCCCATCCCAGAAGGGACGCGTCCGTCACGACTGTGTGCTCTGGCTGGGGAAGGGAGAGGGATCTGCCCATGCTCCATTGCCGGTTCGAGAGCCACCACTGCAACTGTTTTGCAGTCCCCTCCGAGATCTGGACGTGATCGGACAGGTTGCCCTGGTGCTGCGCCCACTGGAACTTCAGGTCCCACTGCAGAGCCCGCATTTGCCATCTGGCATGATCGACCAGCAGGATGCAGGAGGCCATGAGGCCCAGCAGCCTCATGGTCATCCGTACCGAAACCCAGGATAAAGGCTGAAAGATCGGAATCATAGCCTGAATATCCCGGACTCGCCGTTCGGGAGGATAGGCCTGAAACTGCGTCGTGTCTAGAACTGCTCCGATGAAAAGGAGCTGTGGAGAAGGAATCAGATGCGACTTCGGCACATTGATGGAGAACCCCAGCGAGTGCAGGAGTTCGGCCGTAGTCTGGAGGTGGGAGACGACTGCCTGGGACGAGCCCGCCTTCAGCAGCCAGTCGTCGAGGTAGGGGAAGACTGGAACCCCTGCCCGGCGCAGATGAGCTGCGACCACCGCCATCACTTTCGTGAACACCCGAGGGGCACTTGTAAGGCCAAAGGGGAGCACGGTGAACTGAAAATGCTCGAGGCCTACGGTGAACCGCAGGTAACGCCGATGGGCCGGCAGGACGGGGATGTGGAAATAAGCGTCCTGTAAGTCCAACGCTACCAACCAGTCTCCAGGGTCGAGGGCAGTCAAGACCTGAGCTAAGGTGAGCATCTTGAACTTCTCCTTCCGGAGGAAGCGATTAACGTTCCGGAGGTCCAAGATAGGACGCATGTCCTCCTTGTCCTTTTTGGGCACCAGGAAGTAGTGGGAGTAGCAACCACGTCCTACTTCTGGGGTCGGAACATGCTCGATGGCCCTCTTGGCCAAGAGGGCCGCAACTTCCTTCTGCAGAAGCACCAAGTGATCCCCTGACATGCGGTGGAATTGAGGTGGCATGGCTGGGGGGGTGGTCTCGAAGGGGAGGGAGTAGCCCCTTCGGACAATGTCCAAGACCCACCTGTCCGAGGTGATGGCACGCCAGTGGTGAAGGTGATGGCGGACCCTGCCCCCTACTGGCGTGCTGTGCACCTGAAAAGAAGGACTAGGAGGGCTTGGAGGCCGCGGACGGGGCGGGGTTGGTGGCCTGACCCGCACGCTGGTTGCCCGATCCGCCACGGTGGAAGCCACGTCCTCGGCCACGCGAAGACGCTGCTGCGCGGGCCGGTGGCTGGGCAGCGGACGTGACTGGGCGCCCCTTCCGTGGCCACGAAAGGGGCGAAAAGCAGAGGTTAGCGGAGGGCGCACAGCAGAAAGGCCCAGGGACTTGGCAGTAGCCCGTGAGTCCTTAAAGCGCTCCAGCGCATGGTCTGCTTTGGAACCAAAAAGTCCGACTCCATCAAAGGGCATGTCCATGAGTGTATTCTGGACATCACCCGAGAAACCAGTTGTCCTCAGCCAGGCGTGGCGCCGCAGCGCCACCGTCGTTGCAAGCGATCTGCCCAGCGAGTCGGCGGTATCAAGGCCACAACGGATGGTGTACTTTGCCGCATTCCTTCCTTCCGCAATGGTGCGGGAAAGCAGTGTCTTGACCTCCTCAGGACACTGGGGCAAAACGAGCGCCACCGAATCCCACAGAGAGTGGGAATATCGGCCCAAAAGGCAAGCGGTGTTGACTGACCGCAAGCCAGCACTGGAGGAAGAAAAGGCCTTCTTCCCAAATTGGTCCAGGCGTTTGGATTCCCTATCCGGAGGGGCGGTAGGGAAGGCGGTTTGGGAGGCAGAGGCTTGGACAACCAAGCTCTCGGGGGTGGGATGTTGAGAGAGAAACAAGGGGTCGCCCGGAGCAGGGCGATGGCGTCGGGCCACGTTCCTATCCACAGGAGCCCCTGTGGCGGGCTTGGACCAGGTGCCCAAAAGAACATCAGACAGTGCGTCATTGAACGGCAGCAATGGCTCCGAGGAGGTAACTGCCGGCTGAAGCACTTCCGTCAGGAGGTTAGTCCTGACAGCCACTGTAGGCAATTGGAGGTGTAAGGCTCCAGCTGCTCTACGCAACACCGTTGCGAAATTTGCTCCCTCCTCCGTAGCCACGGAAGGAGGAGACAGCATGCCAGTGTCAGGAGAAGTGTCCAGACCACTGGCATCCCAAGTTCCTCTGCCCAGTCCTCATCATACTCACACTGCTGTGTAAGAGGGTCTTCCGACCCCTCCCAGCCCTCCTGGTCCTCCTCCGATAGAAAATAAGGAGGAGGGGGGACGTCAGGGACCCAAGGTCTCAGTGGCGCCGGAACCGGCGTCGGGAGACGCCGGTCCGACGCCGCGTCCGGATCCGGAGAGAACGACGCCGCCCGGAGCCGGTGGAGGCGTAGTTAGGTCAACCGGCGTCGATAGGGGTTGCGGTACCACCGGAGCCGGGGCCGAAGCCGGGAGCGAGGCTGGTGATACAGGCGGCGCCGGGACCGGAGTCGTCGGCGGCGCCGGAGTCGTCGGCGCCGCCGGGGCAACCGGATCAGGGCCCGCAGGCGCACCGGAGGGGCCTTGGGGCCCGAAGAGGCGGGCCATGGCCGACAAGAATTCCTGTATTTCGGCCGGAGTCGCCCCCGAACCCGGGAAGGACGGGTAATGCGGGGGCGGCGCCACAGGCACATCCGGAGCCGGTGCCGACAGGGGCCTCAGCCGAGTCGCGAGACCGGCGAGGCGAAGTCTTAGAGCGATGGTGCTTCTTAGACTTTTTGTGCTTCGACTTACCCGAAGAGTGCGAAGACTTGGACTCCGATGACGGGCGAGGACTCCGCGACCGGCCCCTCGACCTCTCCCGTGACCGGGGCTTGGTGCGGCGCGGAGCCGACTGCCGGACCTCGAGCAGCTTTCGAGACAGCTCTCGCAAAGCCTTCGGGAGTAAGGCCCGGCAGTCGGAACACGACTTCGTGTCGTGGTCGCGGCCGAGACAGTAGAGACACTCTAAGTGCGGGTCTGTGATCGACATCATTCGACCACAGGCGTCGCATGGCTTGAAGCCGGGCGTCCCTACCGACACCTCGGAGTCTAGATGACTCGAAGAAAATACAGTGAAAAATCACCAAAAAAGTAGTCAAAAAATGACTAGGGCACTGCTCTTCCCGGATCTGCGCTTACTGGCGCGGAAAAGAAGAACTGACGCCAGCGCGCAGGGGCGGCGTCTAAGTACTGCCCGCGACGTCATCCCGGCGATCACGACGCCGACGACGGACGCGGAGCCGCACGACGCCAACTACCGACGCGCAAGGGTACTGCTACGCAAAAACTTTCCGGATCCAGCCTGACGCCTGGGGATATTCTAAGGTGAGGAATCTGTCACTAACGTGTCTCTTTCAGATGAATGAGCACACAAACTCTCAGGGGATTGCTTTGTGGCCAATGCATAGCAGATTTTGATGCAGAGCACGATCCATCAGTAGATGGTCTCCTTCTGCGTGGTCCATCCTTCGGTCGCTTCAACATACCACACGAAGAGTAGGTCTTCTACGCAGAACTCTTTTGTGCGGTCAAGGTAAAATGACAATGCTATTTTTGGGTCCAGGTGATGTAGTCACTCTTCTTCCTTATAGGGGGTGAAGCGGAGAGTAAAAAGTAGGCAGAGGGATGGATTGGCCAACGTGAAATGGAGTGACCACTTTCGGAAGAAAGGAAGCTCTCGTACAAAGCACCAGTCTGTCTGGGTAGATGTTACGATAAGGAGGCATGGGTGACAAGGCCTGAAACTCACTGACCCTCCAAGTAGATGTTATCGCCACAAAAAAAAGCAGTCTCTGATGGTAAGGAGCCTGAGTGGACAATTGTGCAGAAGCTCACAGGGAGCGCACATAAGGAAGGTGAGGACGAGACTGAGATCCCACGAAGGGAGTGGGAGGAAACATATGCTTCAAACCTTTGTACAATAGGGAACTGGAAAAGGGAAAGCTGGTCAGTGAACCGCAGAATAGCATGAAATTGTGGATAGATATCTGTAGGAGAGTAGGATCTGCCTCTTATGTTGCCCCCACTTTTTTTCTGATGTTTACACTGGTTTCTGGCTATAGTCTGGCTGGGACCCTGCCAATCAGGGCCCCAGCCTCTCTGTTCTCTCTAAACGATTTGGAGTGCACTCTAGGTGCACTAGTGATTGGATACTGTGGTACCTTACGAGTCCCTAGTATATGGTACCTTAGGTACAAAGGGCATAGGTACTTCACAGGCCTACCAGGGGCTGAAGCATGTATTATGCCACCCCTGGGAAGCAGACTAAATCTGACACCACAGGCCTGCTACTGCAGCCTGGGTGAGGACGTGCTAGCACCCCTCACTGAGATATAGGTCCCCTATATCTCTCCTGCACACACATTGAGACTTATCAGTCACCCCTAAAGCAGGCCCTATCGATCCTGAGGGCAGGGTGCTTAGTTTCCATGTGAGGGGTGCCTCTGCCTGAGCAGGGTCCCTCTGCAGCTCTCAGAGTCCATTCTCTGGTGCTGTTTGTGGATGCGGTTAAACCATATACTCTAAAGTGCATTATATCCTCGCGGTAAAATGCTAACTTTGGAATGGCTGCATCAAAACATGTCGTGTTTGGTGTCAAACATCTTGGAATACTACCCCCCCGCCAGTCCTGGCGGCGGGGGTAGCATTCCACCCTTCTAGAGGGATAGACATGTACCTACTGTGGAAACGCGGTAGAATCCTGCAGAGCCCTGGCATCACAAAATGGATGCCACCAGTCAAAGACACTGGGCTGCCCTCCTGCTGATGACCAACACTCGCAGTGGAGGAAGCCCAACAATAGATATCCTGTCCCAAGGGGTGTGACCACCTCCCAGACAGGGTTTAGTGTATTGGGGCTGGGTGGGTGCACTCTTAGAGTGCTTTGAAGTCCTGCACTGGGGGAGCAGAAGGCTCCTCTGTGCATACCCCAGTTCAAACCGGCTCAGGGGCTACCTGCCCCTGCTCTGGCGCGAAACTGGACAAAGGGAAGTAGGTGTAACCACCCACTCCCCTGACCCTCTCATAGGTGGGGTCATAGAGCTAGTCCCTCCCTTTCTTGTAGTATAAGAGGGGGAACCTGTGCATTGCAAACTAGATACCCCTGGACGACGCTCTGAAGAAGAATCCCGGACCTTCGACGTTCCACTACCTTTGGAAGACTGAAGAATCTCCTTGGAGTCAAGGAGTGACTCCCCTGCTTGGCAGGCACCAAAAACTACAAACGACGGTCGCAAACTACGCCGCTCCCGCCGGAGTCCGAAGTCCCTGCAGCCCAAGAAGTGGATTTCCTGACTTCTCAAAGGCCATCGTGAGTCCCCAGCGAAGCTGAGGCCAGTGGACCCCAAGAGTGACGAGGAACCGCGACCCCTGGGTACCGTGCACTATTGTCGAGTGCAACCCCTTCACAACGTTCTACGAACTTGTGCTTGGGACCACGTGTGGTCCTAGCCTCCAGCAGGAATCCCTCCGAAGATCAGAGGCCTACCACGTCCCGAGTGACCGTGGGCCCCTGTTGGGTGAATCCTCCCGAGGCGTCTTCGCGATCCCTTGCCAGCCGGCTTGTGGGTCCCCTGAAGGCTTTCCTACAGAACCAAAGGGATCCCCTGGTTGCTCCAGGCCTGCCCTGACTTACCCTCGCTGGGTGAGTCCCTCAGACCTTGCTGGTCTGCGCCCTTGACTTTTTACACTTTCCCCGAGACTTGCTGTTACCAAGGCTTGTTGGCTCCAATCGAGTCGCCGACACCGCAGTAAGGTGCAGACATCGTGGGACACGCCGAATCCAGCTCCTGGTCGTCGTCGACGCCTCCTGGACCTCGTGGCTGAAGAGTCAAGGCACACGCGAACGACCTGAATCTTGCGACGACGGTGGGCATCCATCTTCCTTGCCCCGGGCCACTGCCAAGTGTCCTTGAACACTGTCCCCTCTGCTTTCAGGTCTTCCTCCTTCCGAATCCAGGCTTGGATTCCACCGGACACTTCTTCTGTCGCCGCAAGTAGCAAGTCTTCACTGGCTCCCATTGAAAACGACGCCGCGACCCGACATTAAAGGACACCTATGCACCCGGCTCCCCTGGGTGAGGTAACTCTAGCAGTACGGTGCTCCCGTGGGTGTGGGCCCTAGAACTACTTACCCTGTAAGTGCCTTGCTTGTGGCTACCCTAGAAGTGCCCTAAAACTCTTATTTTCTAAGTGCGACAATTGCGCTGACTCGTACAGGGTTCGCGTCTGTGTTAGAGACAGCGCGTCCATCTCCCTTGCTACTCTATCTGTAACCGCGTCCTTCGACTCGTACTGAGTCCGATCGGTGTTCGCCTCGAACACACCAGGGGCCTGTAACATTGAAATCTCCATTGCGCTGACTCCCACAAGGTTCGCGTCTGTGTTAGAGTAGCAAGGGAGATGGACGCGCTGTCTCCATCTGTAACCGCGTCCTTCGACTTGTACAAGGACCGATCGGTGTGTTCGCCTCGAACACGAAAGGGACCTTTAACATTGAAATCTCAATCGCGTCTGTGCGCATAGACTCGTACAGGACTCGCACCGGTGCCAGGACACCGCGTCCGTCCCCTGTGGGTCTCCTACAACTACCTGGGGTGGTTCTTAGGGGTCCCTCGATTCTAACTGCTCTAGACCTAGGTCTAGCCAAACTAAGATTGTGATATTCGATTGTGCTAAACTTACTTTGATAACATTTGACTTGTACATATGTTCCTGACTTCTAATCTCAAAGAGATTAGTAGAGAGTGTTTATTAATAAATACATATATATTTGATATATATACCTGTGTGGTGTCTTTTAATTTGGTGATTCAAGAGATTGTGTGGTAAAACAAGCTGCTTTACATTCCTTCAAGACTTAGCCTGAAGGCTGCTCTCCACAGCTACCACTAGGATAGCTTTCTATAAAGGTTGTCTTAAACCTATCTACCATAAGAGTCGAATTGTTCTGGTGCAAGGTGTCCACTTTAATTAGTGAACAGCATATACCAGGCCAACTTCTCACATTGGTGGGCAGCGTGTGGGATTCCAGCTTGCTATTGTTTTACCAGAAAATCTCTATTTGAATTACTAACTGAAAACCACTATAGGTACTTAAGGTACATATAAAGTCAAGCTTAGTATCAATAAGTTCTACTGAACTTAGAGCTGTGTGCCAAGGGATAGCACACCCTTTCTACAGCTAAAGCTAGTATCAGTAGGCCACAAACTAGTGTAGGTAGTACAACACTGCACAACACTAGAATGTCCTTAAAGGGTGGAACCAGTGGATCCACTCAGCCTCAGTATAAGGACATGGCTTTCTCTGACTTGAGAGCCATGTGTGTTGAAAGACACCTGAAGCTAGGACAGAGTCCCTCCACACTACACCTGATAGATCTGCTGACAGCAGATGATCTTAGATTGGCTCTAGGAGCTAATGGGTCTGAATCAGGGGTGGGTCAATTACAGTGTCTGGGTCAGATGATGAAAATCAGAATGACCAAGACTCTGTGATTGAAGGGCCAGGTTCCAAGGGGCCTGAAAAGGACAGAGGAATTCTCCCTAAGAGAACTGACAGAGTGGATGAGAGGCATAGGTCCCCTTCCAGGGAATCTGACCACTCTTATCACTCTGGCAGAGAATTTGTCCAGCAGAGGAACTCATACTTTCCCATAAGAGAGAGCTCCTCTGAAGGAATGTGCAAACTGCTGCAGTATGAGGAAGCAAGAGTTGCCCTCAGAACCAAGCAGTTGGCACTAGATAGAGAAGCCCTGTAGATCCAGAGAGCTTCTAGAAGAGAGGGGTTAGAACCCCTTGGTGGCAGCAACAGTGTCCCTAGAGGCAGAGAATCTATTCCAGACCATAGGAACCTGAGCAAGGTTGTTCCTCCCTACCAGAGTGGGGATGATATCCACAAGTGGATAACTGCTATGGAGAGGGCCTGTAGAGTACAGCAGGTCCCCCAAAAGCAGTGGGCAGCAATCTTGTGGCTCTCCTTTTCAGACAAAGGTAGAGACAAGCTCCTCACTGTTAGAGAAGAGGATGCTGATAATTATGAAGTCCTGAAGAGTGCACTGATAGATGGGTTTGGCTTAACCACTGAGCAGTACAGGTTGAAGTTCAGAGACACCCAGAAGGCACAGACTCAGGACTGGACCGACTTTGTAGATTGTGCAACCAAGGCTCTGGAGGGTTGGCTGGTTGGCAGTAGGGTTACTGATTTCAAGGGATTGTATAATCTGATGATGAGAGAACAGATCCTTAATAATTGCCAGAACCAGTTGTTGCATCAATACCTGGTGGACTCAGATCTGACCTCTCCCCAAGAATTGGGAAAGAAGGCAGACAAATGGGTCAGAACCAGGGTAAGGCAGAAACCCCAGAACCAAGGGGGTGACACCAAGAAGCAAGATCCTAAGGGCTCTGAGAAAGGTGGGGATAAGTCAAAAGACCAGAAGTCTTCACAAGGCGCCCAAAAATCTGCATCTGGTGGGGAGTCACAATCCAACAAGGGAAAGGCCAAAAGAAGCCCTGGTGCAAATTCTGTAAACAGAAAGGGCACTGGACTTCTGATTGTAACAAGTCCAAAGACCAAACCACCACCACTCCTGCCCCTAAGGCAACTGTTCCCCCTAGCTCAGCTACTGGTGGAGGTGGTACTCAGAATAAGGGTGTAGTAGGGTTGACCCTGGGTTCTGAAGTGGACTCTGACCTAGTCAGAGTGCCCACTCAGGCAATGCTGATTTGTGAGGAGACCTTAATATGTCCTTCCTAGTAAGTCCCAGTAATCTAGGCAAATACAAACAGCAGCCTGTAATAAATGGCAAACAGGCTTTGGCATTTAGGGACACAGGTGCTAGTGTCACCATGGTGGCAGAGGATCTTGTGGACCCTGGACAGATCATCCTGGGCGAAATGTACCAGGTGACCAATGCAAGCAATGTCAGGACCAACCATAGTCTGGCAGTTGTGAATTTCTCCTGGGGAGGGGTAACTGGCCTCAAGAAGGTTGTAGTCAGTGCAGACCTCCCTGTCGAATGTCTATTGGGCAATGATCTAGAGACTTCAGCCTGGTCTGAAGTAGAGTTATGGACTCATGCTGAGATGTTGGGCATCCCTGCAGAGGTATTTGCTGTGACCAGGTCACAAGCAAGAATGCATACCACTGAACCAGCTCTGGATCCTGGAACAATGGACCAGATGCTTCCCAAGAGGAGGAGCAGTAGGGTAAAGGCAGTGCCTTCCCTTCTGTCTCAGATCACAGATTCACCCCCAGAGGGAGGTGAAGCAGATCCTGAAGAAGGAACTGCCCCAGAGGGACTTGAGCCTGATCAGGTTGAGTTCTTGGGGGCAGGGGCCCTTCTAGGGACGATCTGAGTAAGGAGCAACAGTGCTGCCCCTCTCTTGAACCCCTCAGACAGCAGGCTGCTGCTGAGGCTGCTGGGAGTGCTAGTGGGTCCCATAAAGTTTATTGGGATGAGGGACTCCTATATTCTGAGGGTAGAGATCCAGCCCCTGGAGCCACCAGGAGGATGGTAATACCTCAGAAGTTTAGGGGGTTCCTCTTGACCCTAGCACACGATATCCCTTTGGCAGGTCACTTGGGCCAAAACAAGACCTGGGACAGGCTTGTTCCTCATTTTCATTGGCCACATATGTCAGAGGACACAAAGGAGTTTTGTCGCTCCTGTGTCACATGCCAAGCCAGTGGTAAGGCAGGTGGCACAACAAAGGCCCCCCTGATACCACTACCTGTGGTGGGGGTACCCTTTGAAAGGGTAGGGATTGACATTGTTGGTCCCCTTGACCCTCAAACTGCATCTGGGCATAGGTTTATCCTGGTGGTAGTGGATCATGCCACCAGATACCCAGAAGCAATTCCCCAGAGGACACCACAGCCCCTGTGGTGGCAAGAGCCCTCATTGGAGTTTTCTCCAGAGTGGGTTTCCCAAAGGAGGTCATTTCTGACAGAGGTACCAACTTCATGTCAGGATATCTGAAAGTAATGTGGAAGGAGTGTGGTGTGACTTATATGTTCACCACTCCCCATCACCCACAATGCAATGGTTTAGTTGAACGCTTCAACAAAACCTTGAAGGGAATGATTAAAGGACTCCCAGAGAAGCTTAAGCGGAAATGGGACCTTCTTCTTCTTTGCCTGTTTGCATACAGAGAGGTTCCACAGAAGGGGGTTGGTTACAGCCCATTTGAGCTTCTGTTTGGGCATCCTGTGAGAGGTCCACTGTGTTTGGTAAAGAGGGCTGGGAGTTACCTCTCAAGCCCCCAAACAAGATGTGATGGACTATGTACTTGGTCTCCGCTCCCGGATGGCTGAGTACATGAAAAAGGCAACCAAAACCTGGAGGCCAGCCAAGAATTACAAAAAGCTTGGCATGACCAAAAGGCTGTACTGACTGTATACCAGCCAGGACAGAAAGTGTGGGTGTTGGAGCCTGTGGCCCCAGCAGCCCTCCAAGACAAGTGGAGTGGCCCCCATACAATAGTTGAACAGAAGGGAGAGGTCACCTATCTGGTGAATCTTGGAACTCCCAGGAGCCCCCTGAGGGTGCTCCATGTCAACAGATTAAAGCCATATGTTGACAGGGCTGACATGGGCTTGCTCATGGCAACTGATGAGGAACAGGAGGAGGAGAGTGACCCTCTCCCTGACCTGCTCTTGCAGAACCCTGATGATGGGTCAGTAGATGGTGTTGCTTTGGCAAGCAGCCTCACTGACCATCAGCAAACTGAGTGCAGACAAGTTCTGCAACAGTACAGACATATGTTTAGCCTGACCCCTAGTCAGACTTCCTGGTGCACCCATGAGGTGGACACTAGAGACAGTCTGCCTGTCAAGAATAAAATCTACAGGCAACCTGACCATGTCAGGGACTGTATCAGGACTGAAGTCCAGAAAATGTTGGAGCTAGGTGTAATTGAGCCTTCAGATAGCCCTTGGGCTAGCCCAGTAGTCCTGGTACCCAAGCCTCATACCCAGGGTGGTAAGAAAGAAATGAGGTTTTGTGTAGACTACAGAGGCCTCAATGCAGTCACTAGGACTGATGCCTATCCCATACCAAGGGCAGATGAGCTGATTGATACTTTGGCCTCAGCCAAGTATCTAAGCACGTTTGACCTAACAGCTGGCTACTGGCAGATCAGATTAGCTGATGCTGCAAAAGCCAAAACAGCATTTTCGACTCCTGGTGGGCACTACCACTTTGTGGTGATGCCCTTTGGATTGAAAAATGCACCTGCCACTTTTCAGAGGTTGGTGAATAAAGTTCTGACAGGGATGGAAACTTATTGCTCAGCTTATCTAGATGATATTGCTGTCTTTAGTTCCTCCTGGCAGGATCACCTGGTCCACCTCAGGAATGTTTTGGAGGCTCTGCAGAAAGCAGGCCTCACTATCAAGGCCACTAAGTGCCAGATAGGGCAGAGTCAGGTTGTGTACCTGGGCCACCTTGTAGGTGGAGGCCAGGTTCAGCCTTTACAGAGCAAGATCCAAACCATAATGGAATGGGTTGCTCCCACCACCCAGACACAGGTGAGAGCCTTCTTAGGCCTGACTGGGTACTATAGGAGGTTTGTCAAGGGATATGGATCTATAGTGACCCCCTTGAATGATCTGACCTCAAAGAAAATGCCAAAAAGGTTCAGTGGACAGCTAGCTGTCAGAAGGCATTTGAAGACCTAAAGCAGGCCATGTGCACTGCCCCCATCTTACAGAGTCCAGACTACACCAAAAAGTTCATTATCCAAACAGATGCTTCTGAGCTGGGTGTGGGAGCTGTACTGTCTCAACTGAATGATGAAGGTCAAGACCAGCCAGTAGCTTTTATTAGCAGAAGGCTGACCCCTAGAGAGAAACGTTGGTCAGCTATAGAGAGGGAGGCCTTTGCTGTGGTGTGGGCCCTGAAGAAGCTGAGGCCATACTTGTTTGGCACTCACTTCATAGTTCAGACTGACCACAAGCCCCTCCTATGGCTTAAACAGATGAAAGGTGAAAACCCAAAACTTTTGAGGTGGTCCATTTCCCTACAGGTGATGGACTATACAGTGGAACATAGACCTGGGACCCAACATGCCAATGCAGATGGACTCTCAAGGTATTTCCACTTAGAACACGAAGACTCAACTGGTCAAGGTTAGTTTAGTGTCCCTGCGTTTGGGGGGGTGGGGGTTGTGTAGGAGAGTAGGATCTGCCTCTTATGTTGCCCCCACTTTTTTTCTGATGTTTACACTGGTTTCTGGCTATAGTCTGGCTGGGACCCTGCCAATCAGGGCCCCAGCCTCTCTGTTCTCTCTAAACGATTTGGAGTGCACTCTAGGTGCACTAGTGATTGGATACTGTGGTACCTTATGAGTCCCTAGTATATGGTACCTTAGGTACAAAGGGCATAGGTACTTCACAGGCCTACCAGGGGCTGAAGCATGTATTATGCCACCCCTGGGAAGCAGACTAAATCTGACACCACAGGCCTGCTACTGCAGCCTGGGTGAGGAAGTGCTAGCACCCCTCACTGAGATATAGGTCCCCTATATCTCTCCTGCACACACATTGAGACTTATCAGTCACCCCTAAAGCAGGCCCTATCGATCCTGAGGGCAGGGTGCTTAGTTTCCACGTGAGGGGGTGCCTCTGCCTGAGCAGGGCCCCTCTGCAGCCCTCAGAGTCCATTCTCTGGGGCTGTTTGTGGATGCGGTTAAACCATATACTCTAAAGTGCATTATATCCTCGGGGTAAAATGCTAACTTTGGAATGGCTGCATCAAAACATGTCGTGTTTGGTGTCAAACATCTTGGAATACTACCCCCCACCAGTCCTGGCGGCGGGGTAGCATTCCACCCTTCTAGAGGGATAGACATGTACCTACTGTGGAAACGCGGTAGAATCCTGCAGAGCCCTGGCATCACAAAATGGATGCCACCAGTCACAGACACTGGGCTGCCCTCCTGCTGATGACCAACACTCGCAGTGGAGGAAGCCCAACAATAGATATCCTGTCCCAAGGGGTGTGACCACCTCCCAGACAGGGTTTAGTGTATTGGGGCTGGGTGGGTGCACTCTTAGAGTGCTTTGAAGTCCTGCACTGGGGGAGCAGAAGGCTCCGCTGTGCATACCCCAGTTCAAACCGGCTCAGGGGCTACCTGCCCCTGCTCTGGCGCGAAACTGGACAAAGGGAAGTAGGTGTAACCACCCACTCCCTGACCCTCCCATAGGTGGGGTCATAGAGCTAGTCCCTCCCTTTCTTTTAGTATAAGAGGGGGAACCTGTGCATTGCAAACTAGATACCCCTGGACGACGCTCTGAAGAAGAATCCCGGACCTTCGACGTTCCACTACCTTTGGAAGACTGAAGAATCTCCCTTGGAGTCAAGGAGTGACTCCCCTGCTTGGCAGGCACCAAAACTACAAACGACGGTCGCAAACTACGCCGCTCCCGCCGGAGTCCGAAGTCCCTGCAGCCCAAGAAGTGGATTTCCTGACTTCTCAAAGGCCATCGTGAGTCCCCAGCGAAGCTGAGGCCAGTGGACCCCAAGAGTGACGAGGAACCGCGACCCTGGGTACCGTGCACTATTGTCGAGTGCAACCCTTCACAACGTTCTACGAACTTGTGCTTGGGACCACGTGTGGTCCTAGCCTCCAGCAGGAATCCCTCCGAAGATCAGAGGCCTACCACGTCCCGAGTGACCGTGGGCCCCTGCTGGGCGAATCCTCCTGAGGCGTCTTCGCGATCCCTTGCCAGCCGGCTTGTGGGTCCCCTGAAGGCTTTCCTACAGAACCAAAGGGCTCCCCTGGTTGCTCCAGGCCTGCCCTGACTTACCCTCGCTGGGTGAGTCCCTCAGACCTTGCTGGTCTGCGCCCTTGACTTTTTACACTTTCCCCGAGACTTGCTGTTACCAAGGCTTGTTGGCTCCAATCGAGTCGCCGACACCGCAGTAAGCTGCAGACATCGTGGGACACGCCGAATCCAGCTCCTGGTCGTCGTCGACGCCTCCTGGACCTCGTGGCTGAAGAGTCAAGGCACCCGCGAACGACCTGAATCTTGCGACGACGGTGGGCATCCATCTTCCTTGCCCCGGGCCACTGCCAAGTGCCCTTGAACACTGTCCCCTCTGCTTTCAGGTCTTCCTCCTTCCGAATCCAGGCTTGGATTCCACCGGACACTTCTTCTGTCGCCGCAAGCAGCAAGTCTTCACTGGCTCCCATTGAAAACGACGCCGCGACCCGACACCAAAGGACACCTATGCACCCGGCTCCCTGGGTGAGGTAACTCTAGCAGTACGGTGCTCCCGTGGGTGTGGGCCCTAGAACTACTTACCCTGTAAGTGCCTTGCTTGTGGCTACCCTAGAAGTGCCCTAAAACTCTTATTTTCTAAGTGCGACAATTGCGCTGACTCGTACAGAGGTTCGCGTCTGTGTTAGACACATCGCGTCCATCTCCCTTGTAACACTATCTAGAACAGTGTCCTTCGACTCGTACTGAGTCCGATCGGTGTTCGCCTCGAACACACCAGGGGCCTGTAACATTGAAATCTCCATTGCGCTGACTCGCACAAGGTTCGCGTCTGTGTTAGACACAGCGCGTCCATCTCCCTTGCTACTCTATCTGTAACCGCGTCCTTCGACTCGTACAAGGACCGATCGGTGTGTTCGCCTCGAACACGCAAGGGACCTTTAACATTGAAATCTCAATCGCGTCTGTGCGCATAGACTCGTACAGGACTCGCACCGGTGCCAGGACACCGCGTCCGTCCCCTGTGGGTCTCCTACAACTACCTGGGGTGGTTCTTAGGGGTCCCTCGATTCTAACTGCTCTAGACCTAGGTCTAGCCAAACTAAGATTGTGATATTCGATTGTGCTAAACTTACTTTGATAACATTTGACTTGTACATATGTTCCTGACTTCTAATCTCATAAAGAGATTAGTAGAGAGTGTTTATTAATAAATACATATATATTTGATATATATACCTGTGTGGTGTCTTTTCATTTGGTGATTCAAGAGATTGTGTGGTAAAACAAGCTGCTTTACATTCCTTCAAGACTTAGCCTGAAGGCTGCTCTCCACAGCTACCACTAGGATAGCTTTCTATAAAGGTTGTCTTAAACCTATCTACCATAAGAGTCGAATTGTTCTGGTGCAAGGTGTCCACTTTAATTAGTGAACAGCATATACCAGGCCAACTTCTCACAATATCCTTAACAGTGCCCAGAGCAGAGCCCTGCAGATCAAGGGAAAGAACAAACAGGAGCACCTGAGAAAGGGGGACGAAAGGGGATCAATGTGTCTTTCAGAACACCATGCCACAAATTTAGCCCAACGGCAGGCGTATACAATCTTGATAGAGGGACGCCTGGCTGGCAAGATAACATTACAGACTTTAGGTGGAAGGTCAAAGGCTATCTTTTGTCGCCGCTTAATCTCCCCGCAAGAAGATGGAGCGTTGACAGGTTTGGGTAGAGAACCCTCCTCTGCTGCTGCGACAGAAAATCTTCCCAAAGGGGCAGTCTGATCGGAGGACCAATGACCATGCACAACAGCTCGGGATACCAGACTTTCCGTGCCCCATCTGCAGCTAGAAGGATGACTTGGATCTGGTCGTTCCTGATCTTCTTGAGAACTCTGGGCAGGAGTGGTATGGGTGAAAAAGCATATAGGAGGCCTGAGCTCCATGCGACACAAAAAGCGTTGATGGCGGACAAATCTAACCAAGGCTCTCCGCACTGCAGAACAAGACCTTGCACCATCCCCTGATGGAGCCCTTATTTGCGATCTGCTAGGCATAGTCAGCTGAGTTTGTCTGCACTGGCTTGCAGAGAGCGTGCAAGATGTTGAACTACCAGGGATATGCCATGATATTCCAGCCATGTCCAGAAGCGCTAGGCATCTTGACAAAGGGTCTACGACCCCACCCACCCTGTTTGTTGCAGTACCACATGGTGGTGGTGTTGTCCGTGAAAACCTGCACCAGCCTTCCTTTGATAGAGGGTAGAAAGGCTTTCAATGCCAGCCGGATCACACGAAGCTCCAACAGATTGATGTGGAGTCCGGATTCCGCCGGAGATCAGAGGCCTCTGAACTCCACCTCTCCCAGATGGCTGCCCCACCCCAGGGGTGACGCATTTGCCCCCTCTGTCAGATCTGGTTGGGGAAGGAAGATGGCTCTGCCACTGCAGGTCCTCTGCAGTTCCCTACGAGATCTGGACCATGCGGAGAGATTCCGCTGATGCTGCACCCACTGGAACTTCAGGTCCCACTTGTAGGAAGCTGGCTTTTTATGTGGTAGTGCCAATGTAAGGGCACAGCAAGAAAAAGGTACAGATTACCCTTATTGGTTTACAGGGCTTAAATTATTAATCCTAAGGGCTCTTTGTGGTAGTGTGGTCGAGCAGAACAAGTTACTTACCTTCGGTAACGATATATCTGCAAGAAACATAGGTTAGTTATAGATTCCTTACCTTAGAATTACCCCCAGGCGTCAGATTAGATCCGGAGAATTTTGTGTCAGCAGTACCCCTGCGCGTCGAAAGGTGGCGCCAGTCGGCTCCGCGTTCGTCGTTGGTTTCGTGGTCGCCGGGATGACGTTGCGGTAGCTACTTAGATGCCGCCCTCGCACGCTGACGTCAGTTCTTTTACACGACATTCCACGCCAGAAGCACAGAGCCATGCAAGACACTGACCACTGGTGCACAAAACTAGGGCCCTGAAAGGGATTCCCTGACCCTAGAAATCAGTTCGCAGAACGGGGAGGATGGGTGGGGCGGTAAGGAATCTATAAGTAACCTATGTTTCTTACAGGTATATCATTACCGAAGGTAGGTAACTTGTTCATCTGAAAGGAACAGTTAGTTATAGATTCCTTACCTTAGAATAGATACCCCAGCAATACCAACCCCGGAGGTGGGTCTGCGAACCAAGTTCACACCAGAAAGTCCTGGAGAACAGAACGGCCAAAGAAGCCGTCTCTCCGGACTTGGCTGTCCAGGCAGTAGTGTCTAGTGAACGTGTGCAGTGATGCCCACGTAGCCGCCTGACAGATGTCATTAAGGGGGACTCCTCGTCCCAAAGCAGTAGTAGCTGCCGTCGCCCTGGTGGAATGGGCGCGCAGCCCCACTGGAGGCTCCTTCTTTGCCAAGGAATAACAAGCCTTAATGCACAAAACGACCTTGAGATGGTCCGTTTGTGCACGGCCCGACCTTTCTTAGCGCCCACGTAGCCTACAAAGAGCTGGTCATCCACCCGGAATTGTTTGGTGCGATCCAAATAAAAGGAAAGTGCCCGTTTTGGATCCGGACGGTGGAGCCTCTTTTCTTCTTTTGAAGGAGGCGGAAAGAAGGTGGGCAAAGTGAAGGTTTGGCCAATGTGGAAAGAAGTAACCACCTTGGGAAGAAAGGAAGGCCTGGCTCTTAGTACAACCTTGTCCGGATGAACAGCCAGGAAAGGAGGTTTTGAAGAAAGAGCCTGGAGCTCACTCACCCTGCGAGCAGAGGTGATGGCAACCAGAAAAGCAGTCTTTAAGGTAAGAAGACGAAGAGGACAGTTATGAAGTGGCTCAAAGGGAGCGCACATAAGGTAAGTCAGAACCAAGTTCAAGTCCCACTGAGGCATTACGAAGGGAATAGGAGGAAAAAGATGAGTAATGCCCTTTAGGAAGCGATTTACAAGAGGGGACTTGAAAAGAGAAGGCTGATCAGGAAGCCTAAGAAAGGCTGAAATGGCTGAGAGGTAGCTCTTAAGAGTGCCCAGAGCAGAGCCCTGCTGGGCCAAAGAAAGGAGGAACAAGAGAACCTCAGAAAGGGGATCCACAGCCTTTGCTGCGCACCATGCCACAAATCTGTTCCATCTACAGGCGTATACCGTCTTAGTGGAGGGACGCCTGGCTGCCAAGATAACATCACAGACTTCGGGAGGCAGGTCAAACGACGTCAACTGCCGCCGCTCAATCTCCACGCAAGGAGGTGGAGGCTGGACAGGTTCGGGTGGAGGACCGTCTCCTGCGACAGAAGATCCTCCCGAAGAGGCAGTCTGATCGGAGGATCGATGGCCATGTGTAGCAGCTCGGGATACCAGACTCTTCGTGCTCAATACGGAGCCACAAGAATGTCTTGGGCCCAGTCGCGCTTGATATTCTTCAGCACTCTGGGCAGAAGTGGTATAGGCGGAAAGGTGTATAGAAGACCGCAACTCCACTCGTGACGAAAAGCGTAGCCGAGCGAGTGCCGCCTTGGAAATTCCAACGCGCAGAATTGCTGACGTTGCGTGTTCTCTTCGGTGGCGAATAGATCTAACCAAGGCTCTCCCCACTGTCGAAAAATACCTTGCACCACCTCCGATTGGAGACGCCATTCGTGATCCATCATGCACCTGCGGCTGAGTTCGTCCGCCCTGGCGTTCAGCGAACCTGCCAGGTGTTGAACCACCAGGGATATGCCCTGATGTTCCAGCCATGTCCAGAGGCGGAGGGCCTCTTGACATAGGGTCCACGACCCCACCCCGCCTTGTTTGTTGCAGTACCACATGGCGGTGGTGTTGTCCGTGAACACCTGCACTACTCTTCCCCGGACAGAGGGAAGGAATGCTTTGAGTGCAAGACGAATCGCCCGAAGCTCCAGAAGGTTGATGTGGAGCCCGGACTCCGCCGGAGACCAGAGGCCTCTGATCTCCGCCTCCCCCATGTGGCCGCCCCATCCCAGAAGTGATGCATCAGTCACCACTGTGAACTCTGGTTGGGGAAGGGAGAGGGATCTGCCGTCGACCCAATCCTGGTTCGTTAGCCACCACTGCAATTGGTGTGCAGTGCCCTCCGAGATCTGGACGCAATCGGACAGGTTCCCCTGATGTTGTGCCCACTAGAACTTCAGGTCCCACTGCAGAGCCCGCATATGCCACCTGGCATGGTCCACCAGCAGGATGCAGGAGGCCATCAGTCCCAGTAGCCTGAGGGTCATTTATTTATTATTATTATTTATGAAATTTGTTAAGTGCTCAAATACCCATAGGTGTCTCGGCGCTGTGGACGGCTAATTAGAGAAAGACTGAGGAGGGGTGATTTATTGATTGAATAGCCAGGTTTTTAAGTGTTTACGGAAGGAGAAGAGAGTGGGGATGGTTTTAATGTGAATGGGAAGTGTGTTCCAGAGTTTGGCGGTGGCGACAGTGAATCTTCTGTCGCCCCAGGAGGCCTTTTTGGTTCTGGGAACAGTCAGCAAGTGTGCTGCTGAGGAGCGTAAGGATCTTGTCGGCCTGTAGGAGCATAGAGATGTTTTGAGGAACTTAGGTCCTGTATTATGGATTGCCTTGTGGGCGATGCAGAGGGCCTTGAACCTTGTTCTGCTCCTGATGGGCAGCCAGTGTAGCTGTCTTAACACCTTAGATACAGATTTGAACTTAGGGGTGCCTGAGAGAATTCTAGCCGCTGCGTTTTGCACCATCTGCAATCTATGTAGGACTCTTTCCTGGGCGTTAAAAGTAGACCATTGCAATAGTCTAGCTTAGACAAGACAAGTGTGCTGATGAGAGTTCTGCCCGCATTCGTGGAAGGTAAGGTAAGAGTTTTTTTTATCATCCTGATGGTGAAAAAGGATGAGGAGACGACGGAGTTGGCGTGATGAATGAAAGATAGTTTGTTGTCAAACATGACCCCCAAATTTCTAACTTTTGTGACGGGAGACGGAGGTAGGCCTAACTCTGATGGCCACCAGGAAGGAGACCAGCTGGGGGAGAGATTGCCGAAGATCATCACCTCCGTCTTTTCGGAGTTTAATTTGAGACAATTGTCTGCCATCCAGGTGCTTATAGCAAGCATTCCCTCTTGGAAATTAGCTGAGACTGTCCGACCATTGTTGTGGATCTCTAGCACGATCTGTGTATCATCGGCATAGGAAGTTAGTCGCAGGTTGTGGGATTTAATGATCCTGGCCAAGTCCGACACGTATATATTGAACAGGGTCGGACTTAGCGAGGATCCCTGTGGGACCCCGCATGGTAGTGAAAAGAGAGGGGAGTTGAAGTTGCCAAGCTTTACAAGTTGGGTGCGGTTAGACAGAAAGGATGTCAGGAGGGCCTTGGCTTTGTCTTTAATACCTATGGCTGAGACACGGTCGATCAGGGTTGAGTGATCAACCGTGTCAAATGCTGCTGAGAGGTCGAGCAGCACCAGGACCGCGGCACCTCCCTGATCAAGTGTCATCCTGATTTCGTCGGATGTCTTGATGAGGGCAGTCTCGGTACCATGGCCCTTCCTGAAGCCAAATTGGGTGTCATCCAGGAGGTTGTTGTTGTCAATATAATTTTGGCGGGGAAAGGGAGGCAGGCAATTGGTCTATAGTTCTTGGTATCTGTGGGGTTGAGGTTGTGTTTCTTTAGCAGTGGTTTGATGATGGTATTTTTCCAGATGGAAGGGTATGTTCCTGTCGTGAACATTGAATTGCAAATATTGGCTAGTTTGGCGCCTATGATATCTTGTGTAAGTTTTAGTGTGGTGGGAGGACAAGGATCGTTGGGGGATCCAGATTTGATGGTGAATAAGAGATCAATAATGTACTCTGTGGTGACCTGGCTAAATTCGGAGAAAGTGGGGGAGGGGTTATTGATAGTTGGACGTAGTTCTGGAGAGTTGGAGGAGTGTTTTTCTACGTTGGATGCGATGGTCTGATTATTAGTCGGGGAGTGTATTGAAAAATTGGTGTAGATGTGAGTGACTTTTTCTTGAAAAAAAGTGGCAAGAGAATCACAGAAGACTTGCGTGGGAGTTGTGGGCGGGTTAGTCTCTGGTCCTGAAAGCTTAGTAACGACCTGGAATAGCTGTTTCGCAGAGTCTTCATCCTGACCGAAACCAGGGATGGAGGCTGAAAGATCGGAATCATAGCCCGAATATCCCGGACTCGCTGCTCGGGAGGATAGACTCGAACTGCGTCGTGTCCAGAACCGCTCCGATGAAGAGGAGCTTCTGAGAGGGAGTCTGGTGTGACTTCGGCACGTTGATGGAGAACCCCAGCGAATGTAGGAGGTCGGCCGTAGTCTGGAGGTGGGAGACGACTGCCTGGGGCGAGCCCGCCTTCAACAGCCAGTCGTCGAGATAGGGGAAGACTGGAACCCCTGATCTGCGCAGATGAGCTGCGACCACCGCCATCACTTTCGTGAACACCCGAGGGGCGCTGGTAAGGCCAAAGGGGAGCACGGTAAACTGAAAGTGCTTGTGGCCTACCGTGAACCGCAGGTAACGCCGGTGGGCCTGCAGGACGGGGATGTGAAAATAAGCGTCCTGCAAGTCCACGCTACCATCCAGTCTCCAGGGTCGAGGGCAGACAGGACCTGAGCTAGCGTCAACATTTTGTACTTCTCCTTCCGGAGGAAGCGGTTGACGTTCCTGAGATCCAAGATAGGACGTAAGCCTTTGTCCTTCTTGGGCACCAGAAAGTAGTGGGAATAGCAACCACGACCTACTTCTGGGACAGGAACTCGCTCGATGGCTCCCTTGGCCAAGAGTGCCGAAACTTCCTTTTGGAGAAGGGCCAGATGATCCTCCGACATGCGATGGCACTGAGGTGGCATGGATGGAGGGGTAGTCTCGAAGGGGAGGGAGTAGCCCCTTCGGACTATTTGCAAAACCCGCCTGTCCGACGTGATGGTGCGCCAGTGGGGGAGGTGATGGCGAATCCTGCCGCCAACTGGCGTTTGGTGGCCCTGAAAGGTCGGACTAGGAGGGTTTGGAGGTTGCTGCAGAGGGGGCTGTGGTGGACTGGACCGCCCGCTGGCTCCCAGAACCACGGCGGTGGTTCCCACATCCCCGGCCGCGCAGGGGCTGAACAGCTTGCGCTGGCCTGTAGCTCTGGGCGGGACGCAGCGGGGCACCCCTTCCGTAGCCACGCAAGGGGCGAACGGCAGACTGCGCAGGGTGAGTGGTGGAGAGGCCCAAGGACCTGGCCGTAGCCCGAGAGTCCATAAAGCGCTCCAGCGCGTTGTCTGCCATGTCGCCGAATAGGCGACGGCCATCAAAGGGCATGTCCATAAGAGTGGATTGGACATCCCCTGAAAAACCAGTTGACCTCAACCAGGTGTAGCGTCGAAGGGCTACCGACGTGGAAATCGTCCTGCCTAGTGAGTCGGCGGTATCCAGACCACAGCGGATGGTAAACTTTGCTGCGTCTCTCCCTTCGGCAACTGCACGGGAGAGTACGGGCCGGGACTCTTCCGGGCACTGGGGCAGCACTTGCGCCACCGTATCCCACACGGAGTGGGTGTAACGGCCCATCAGACATGCAGTGTTTACAGACTGCAGTCCCAAGCTGGAGGAAGAAAACATCATCTTCCCAAGATGGTCCAGCTTTTTGGATTCCCTAGCAGGTGGTGCTTTAGGGAATGCGCCTCTGGAAGTGGAGGCTTGGACCACCAAGCTCTCAGGGGTGGGGTGTTGGGAGAGGAAAGTGGGGTCGCCCGGAGCCGGGCGATGGCGTCGGGTAATCATCCTATCCACAGGAGCCCCTGTGTTGGGCCTGGACCAAGTGCCCAAAAGTATGTCGGTAAGGGCTTCATTAAACGGCAGCAGGGGCTCTGAAAAAAAGTCAGTCAAAAAGTGACTGGCGGTACCGCTCTCTCATGATCTGCGCTGGCTGGTGCGGAAAAAGAAAGAACTGACCAGCTCTTTGTGGGCGCTAAGAAAGGTCGGGCCGTGCACAAACGGACCATCTCTAGATGGGTCGTTTTGTGCGTTAAGGCTTGTTATTCCGTGGCAAAGAAGGAGCCTCCAGTGGGGCTGCGCGCCCATTCCACCAGGGCGACGGCAGCTACTACTGCTTTGGGACGAGGAGTCCCCCTTAATGACATCTGTCAGGCGGCTACGTGGGCATCGCTGCACACGTTCACTAGACACTACTGCCTGGACAGCCAAGTCCGGAGAGACGGCTTCTTTGGCCGTTCTGTTCTCCAGGACTTTCTGGTGTGAACTTGGTTCGCAGACCCACCTCCGGGGTTGGTATTGCTGGGGTATCTATTCTAAGGTAAGGAATCTATAACTAACTGTTTCTTTCAGATTAACAAGTTACTTACCTTCGGTAACGATATATCTGTAAGAAACATTAGTAGTGATGGATTCCTTACCGCCCCACCCATCCTCCCCGTTCTGCGAACTGATTTCTAGGGTCAGGGAATCCCTTTCAGGGCCCTAGTTTTGTGCACCAGTGGTCAGTGTCTTGCATGGCTCTGTGCTTCTGGCGTGGAATGTCGTGTAAAAGAACTGACGTCAGCGTGCGAGGGCGGCGTCTAAGTAGCTACCGCGATGTCATCCCAGCAACCACGATGCCAACAACGAACGCGGAGCCGACCGACACCACCTTTCGACGCGCAGGGGTACTGCTGACGAAAAATGCTCCGGATCCAGTCAGACGCCTGGGGATAACTAACTGTTTCTTTCAGATATTTAGGCTTATAAAATTATAGTGTTAAGCATTTGATGTACACACTGAGTCAATAAAGGGGACACACACTTGAAGAAATTTGAGAGCAATTTAGAAAAATAATGCAGATTTTTACATAATTTTAGACACTAAGCTCATCGGAATCAGGTAAGTACTTTAGAAGTTATAGATTTTTGTAGAAATAGAAACATGCAGTCGAATAACGGTTTTGAGGTATGAGCCTCAAACAAGAAAACAAGTTACTTACCTGTAACTTTGGTTCTCCAGTATTGGAAGCTTTCATAGATTCCCATGCTTGGAATCATTCCCCGTCGTCGAGATGGGAGCCTCGGTAAATATATATATATATATATAACAGTAGTAAATAACCATTACAAAAGAGAAACAGGCCTAGGCCTAATCCCATTTTGTAGTCAGACCATGTCTTTTTGTAAAAGAGACCAAAAAGACTCATTAGCCAATCAGAGCCGCCTCACCCCTTAGAACCCTGGTGAAAGAACCTCAGCTCCTCAGATTTTCGTATACGTTGTGACAACATACACAGAGATAGGCTGAGCTTTCCCAGGAGGAGGGTGGGTCGCATGGGAATCTATGAAAGCTTCCAATACTGGAGAACCAAAGTTACAGGTAAGTAACTTGTTTTCTTACTCCAGTATTGGAGCTTTCATAGATTCCCATGCTTGGAATCAGAGTAGCTAGCAGTAAGGATACACATTTTCCATAAGACATTACCTGTCTGAAAAAACATTCTCCAAATACATCTTTTAAAACCAGCCAAAGGCATGGATAAGTTAGTGCATTTATAAACAAGAGAAAATGTGTATAAAGCAGACAAAAGAAGGAAGGAGGGAAGCAAGGGAAAGCTCACCACTCATTGGAAGAGGTTCCTCAGGACTGCCTGTCCAACCGCCGCGTCTTCTTGAAGTGATGACTCCAGGCAGTAATGCTTTGTAAAGGTGTGAGTGCTGCTCCAAGTTGCAGCCCTACAAATGTCCTTGATCTGGACCCCAGCAAACAAGGCCACTGAAGATGCCATAGATCTTGTCGAATGTGCTCGGACAACACCCTCCAGGGGTTTGCCCGCTGCTGTGTGACAGTATCGAATTGCGCTCACAACCCAGCGAGATATCCCCTGTTTGGAAATGGGAAATCCCTTGCGGGGAGCGCTATATGATACAAAAAGCTGTGAAGATTTGCGGAAGGACTTAGTTCGATCCAAGTAAAATTTTAAACATCTTTGTAGATCCAGAGAGTGAAGAGCTCTCTCGGCCGGTGAAGTAGGCTGAGGAAAAAAGCTTTAAGGATCACTGGTTCGTTGAGATGAAAAGAAGAAGGTACTTTAGGAATAAATTTTGGATTAGTTCTCAAGATGACAGTATTTCCCTTGAACTGAAGGAAGGGTTCCTGAATTGTAAGAGCTTGTAATTCTCCTATCCTCCTGGCTGAAGTGAGGGCCAACAACAGAGCGACCTTCCAGGAGAGAAACTTGAGATCTGACCGATGAATCGGTTCGAACGGATGCCTCATAAGTTGAGAAAGAACCAAATTTAGTTGCCACGAAGGCGGTGGATGCTTCACTGGCGGAAACACCCTGAAGAGGCATTTAAGAAACTGTTTGACAATTCTGCTTGACCAAAGAGAAGGCCCAGAGGACGTGCGTCGAAAACGAGAAATTGCTACTAAGTGCACCTTAATGGAGGAATGAGCCAAACCTGCCCTAGCCAAGGCCAGGAAATACGGAAGGACCTTGTGTGGTTGTGATAAGAAAGGATCCAAATTATTGCTTAGACACCATATGCTAAAACGCTTCCATTTTAAGCGGTAGGTCCTGTTCGTGGAAGGAGCTCTTGCCTGTGAAAGAACATCTTTAACCTCCTCTGGAAGATTTAAGTGAAGAAATTCCCCGCTCTTCAGGAGCCATGCTGTGAGCTGTAACGAGCGAGGATCTGGGTGTAGTATCTGACCCTGAGACATTGTAAGAAGGTGAGGAATTGGTCGCAGTGGAAGAGGATGGTCCAAGGAGAGAAGGTGAAGTTCGGTGAACCAAAACTGCCGCGGCCAGGCAGGAGCTATTAGGATCATCTTGCATCCTTCCACTTTCATCTTCTTGAGTACTCTGGGAATTAGCGGAATGGGGGGAAAGGCGTAGACAAATGCGCCTGACCAGGCTATCGAAAGCGCATTCCCCAGTGACCCTCGATGGTGCAGCTTGTGGGTAGCACTGGCATTTCCTGTTTTCTGTTGTGGCAAACAGGTCTATGGAAGGTCTGCCCCACTGGCGAAAAACCCTCTCCAGCGTTGTCTGATCCAGTTCCCATTCGTGTGTGACAGACTTCAGCCTGCTGAGTCTGTCCGCCTTGTCGTTCAGTACTCCTGGCAAATGTTCTGCCTTCAGAGAAATTCCCTGACAGATCGCCCACTCCCAGATTATTTGGGCTTCTTGTGACAATGGCAGAGACCTGGTGCCGCCCTCCTTGTTGATGTAGTGCATAGCTGTGGTGTTGTCCGTCCGGACAAGTACCGACAGACCCTGCAACCTTGGAAGAAAAGCTTGAAGAGCTAAACGAATCGCTGTCAACTCTAAGAGGTTGATGTGAAGGAGGCGATGTTCTGGAAGCCAGTGACCACTGACCTGCAGATCCTGCAAAACTGCGCCCCAGCCCTCCAGTGACGCATCCGTAGTTACCACTTGAGGTGTTGGAGCGGTTACGAAGGATAGACCTTGGGACAAATGCTCTTGTTTTGTCCACCATCGAATGGCCTGGCGCATGTCCTGAGTGATCCGAATCTTGTCGTTGAAGGATCCGCTCACTTGTTTCCACTGTAAATCCAGAAGCTCCTGCAGGGGACGCATTCGCAATCTGCAGTGAGGTATCAATGGAATGCAGGAGGACATCATACCCAGCAGGGACTTGTAGAGGCGAACAGAAAGATACTTTTTTCTTCGCACTAGGTGGCCCATTGAGATTAGATTTCTTTGTCGCTCTAGAGAGGGAAAAACCTTGCTGAGAGATGTGTTTAAAATCGCTACCAGAAACTGAACCTTCCTGGAAGGGCGAAGATAAGATTTGGTGGTGTTTAGAGTCAAGCCCAGATTGGAGAAGAGGCAGGTGCAAGAGGCGACCGCCTCTGCTGCTGCCCTCTGGAAGGGGCCTTTAGCAACCAGTCGTCCAGGTAGGGAAAGACTTGGAAATGATGTTTCCTGAGAAATGCCGCTACCGGTGCAAGCACCTTGGAGAAGACTCTCGGAGCTGAGCGAAGGCCAAATGGAAGCACCTTGAATTGAAAATGGCTCTTGGCGACTGTAAATCGAAGAAACCTTCTGTGCGCCCGATGGATGGGTATATGGAAATACGCATCCTCGAGATCGAGAGTGGCCATAAAATCCCCAGTGTTGAGAAGACGCAGAATGTCCTGGAGAGATACCATCCGAAAGGATTGTTTTGTGAGATAAGTGTTGAGCTCCCTGAGGTCGAGAATCGGCCGCCATTTTTCCAATGTCTTCCTTACCAGGAAAAACCTGGAATAGAAACCCTTGCTCCTCTGAGAGAAAGGAACTGGCTCTACTGCCCCTTTGATCAGCAGTTGATGAACTTCGAGCCGGAGAAGACGCAGATGTTTCATGGAGGAGGCGGGAGGAGCTCTGGATGGTGGTAGGTGAATGAACTCCAGGGTGTGGCCACTCTGAATGATGTTTAGGACCCAACGGTCTGATGTAATCCGTTGCCAGTTTTGAAGGTAAAGAGAAACCCTGCCTCCTACAGATGTCTTCGAGGAGGAGGAGGGCACAGCGCAAAGAGCCAGGTCGCCGCTACTGCCTCTTAGAGGCGCCTCGTCCCTGACGATTCTGTCTTCCCCTATAATTGGATCTGGAGAAAGATGACGTCTGGCCTTGTTGCCTCTGGTTGTAAGAAGGCCGGTAAGATTGGGATGCGGGAGCATACGAGGAATATCGCTGTTGCTGATAGGATCCTCTATATGAGGGAGAACCCCTGCCTCTTGCTCCCCGAAAAGGGACATTCCGATACTGAAGGGTCCCCAATGACCTAGCCGTCTCAGTGTCTTTTTTAATGTCTTGGAGAGCATCATCTATGTGCTTCCCAAACAAAGCTTCCCCATCAAATGGGAGGTCCAGGATCTTATTCTGAACCTCTGGCCGGAACCAAGTTGCTTTGAGCCAACCTTGTCGACGAAGCACAGCTGCCCCTGCCAAAGAGCGGAAAGATGTCGTAGCTATGTCCATCGCACAGTCTATAATCTCTGCTGATGTTAGCTCTCCTTCATGCAGGATCTTTTTCGCTTCAGACTTAGCTGTATCAGGCAATTGATCAAGGTAAGGCGAAAGGTCGCACCACAATTGGCGGTCGTATCGGCCAAGTATCGCTAATGCATTAGCAGCCCTAATAACCAGACTCGCCATAGAGGAAAATCGTTTCCCTGCATTGTCTAGGCGTCTGCCTTCCTTGTCCGGTGGTGTGGTCAGAGGTACTGAAGGATTCTTAGATTTCCTCTGCGCTGCCTGGGAAATCACTGAATCTGGCTTTGGTTGACCAGTCAACGAGGCTGGGCTGTCCTCAGAAGCTTTATATTTTTTGTCTAGCCGTGGTAGGACTGGGACCACTGTAGCTGGATTCTTCATGGTCCTTATCCCCTCTTCCCATACATGATTTACAATGGGAATGGAACGCATCATCCTCCTACCCGGCTCCTTAAAATCATATAGGAAACACTCCGTTTGAACAGATGGCATAGGAAGTTCAAAACGTAACGAAGCCCTTTCCATTAGCTTGTGAAAACCCCCTATATCAGCCGGAGGGGAATCCACAGGAGCAGGAATTGGAGAAGCAGGATCAGGGATCACGTAATCGTCCCACTCCTCTCCCTGATCCGTTTGCACAAGCTCACCTTCTTCCTCATCAGAAGAAACATCCTGAAGTTGAGGGACTGCCTCCGTTTGAATTTGTGGATGAGTCATTGGAGGTGGTGAAACTATCACCATGGGTTGAGGAGTATGCACAGTTTGTGGTAGGAGAATAGGTTGCGGAGGAAGCGAAGACAACCTCTGACGATAGTCAAGGAGCATCCCCTGTAAGTCCGATAACAGAGAGGTGGGAACAGAAACCATCTGTTGCTGAACATCCTCCTGCTGTGGATATTGATGATGTATAGAAACTTGTTCCTGGCAGTATTCACCCTCAGAATCAGTTTCTTGACATTTCACTAGAAGCTGAGATGGGCTGTTAGCATAGCCAAATTGACTGTCCTCACCATAAGAGTCCTCTTCCTCCTCCAATAATAATGCAGGTGGTAAAGGATCCACTCTCCTGGGTGAAAGCCTCTCCGGCGCAACCCCTTTTCTTTTATGGAAATTGAAATTTTCCCCGTCGACGACGTCGTCGACGGTCTCGTCGACGTGGAGGTGAAAACCGTCGTCGACGGTCTCGTCGACGTGGAGGTCAAAACCGTCGTCGGTGACATCATCGTCGACGGGGGCACCGTCGACGAGAAAGTTACTGGAACCAGCGTCGACATCCTCGATGACCGTCGACGAGACGATGGGCGTCGTCGAACCTGTCGTCGACGAGATAAGGCACACCCCTGCTGATGTCGTCATCACTGTTGCAGTCGTCATCGTCGACACTCTCGTCGTCGACGCCACAGTGGTAGACGAAACTGTAGACGCCGTCTTCGTCGACACCGCCGTCGACGGTGCTGTAGATGTGCTCGTCGACGAGCCCGTCGACACTGGGAAAAGAGACGGAGTCGACACAGGAACATTTTTAACCTGTGATTTTTGCGTTTTCGTCGACGAGGGTTTATGCTTTGTAGACGAATGGTCCGAAGAATGTGAAGAAGACTTCTTCAAAGGTTTCTCCTTGCCAGGGAGAGTCGCAGATGCAGATAATGGTTCTTCCCTCTCCTTTACACCGCAGTGAGGAGATTTCATGGAACCTTGGCCCTCAGACTCCTTTGGAATCTTCTTTGAGGCCTTAGAGGGGTGACCCAGAGATGATGAAGGGGAACCCCTACCCCTCTTGACTGACCTTCTTGAAGAAACTGCGGAAGAAGCGTCCTCACTGTCACTGGACACCGACTCTTTCCTTGGCTTCAACTTGTGAAGCCAGGTAAGTAGACGACCCTCACGATCCCGGGGAGTCTTAGTCGAAAAAGTGCGGCAAATCTTGCACTCCGCAGCCTTGTGGTCCGGGTATAGGCAGTATATACAGTCCTTGTGCCTATCCTCCACATAGAGCCTCTTTTTCCACAAGTGGAACAGGCCTTAAATAACCCTTTCTTTCCTTTCTCAGACATTTCACCAAGAAAACCTGAATAAAACAGCTGAAAAGTGTAAGAAATAGTCTAAATAGAGCAGAGCTCCAGGAGACTCCCTTCTGCACAACGTGCGGTAGAAAATCTGAGGAGCTGAGGTTCTTTCACCAGGGTTCTAAGGGGTGAGGCGGCTCTGATTGGCTAATGAGTCTTTTGGTCTCTTTTACAAAAAGACATGGTCTGACTACAAAATGGGATTAGGCCTAGGCCTGTTTCTCTTTTGTAATGGTTATTTACTACTGTTATATATATATATATATATATTTACCGAGGCTCCCATCTCGACGACGGGGAATGATTCCAAGCATGGGAATCTATGAAAGCTCCAATACTGGAGTAAGGTAATGTTATCCTCCGGGAGAAACATACACAGCATACATATACTTGAGGTCGTTTCTTGAGGGTTACTTTTGGGACAATAGGTGTCTTGGGGGGGCAAGGTCAGAGAAACCACCAGCTGTTCGGTTTTACCTGCCCTGGTCAGTCCAGGCGCAGTGCGGCTGGTCGCGTTGGTATCCTCGAGCGCTACATGGTAAAGTCAACGGCAAAGTACTTGGGATAAGAAAGGCTGCAAGGGGGGACATGCGGACAAGTCTGGCAGAACCCAAAGGGGGGGCTCGGCTCTTGAGGGTCTCTGGAGCACCGAACACAGCTGGTTTATGTGAACCCGGGGTGGGGGGCTCAGGTGCAGAGATGTTTTGTCCGCCGGGTTGCTGTAGTTAGAGGCTCTCACTTGGCTTTGGCGAACTGGAGATGGAGAGAAAACAGGCTAGCAGGTCCACTCTGGATGAAGACCTCGTGGATCCTGAAGTCCCTCGACGGCAGATCGGCATCGGTGGTGTCCGGACTGGACACGCAACAAGCTTTTGGCGCCCATGGTATTGGTGCTGAGAGGTTCGGCGAGGGGTCAGTGACTCGAGACTTGGTGAGAGCAATGGGGCTAGCCTCCTGAACTCATGACAACCTCTTCCTGGTGAGTTGCTCTCTCATGGGCCCAATGGCCAGCAAGATGAATTACCGGGTCAATGCGGGCGGTGCCTGCAGATGTAGGGGGATGGCTCCTCCACCTCAAGGGAGATGCTGCCTGGTTGTTGAAGGTAAGAACAGGCCTCCAAGGTTTTGGGGAGGCTTTTCAGCTTCAGGATGAGTCAGTCTTTGTGACTGTCGCGGTGCCAATCTTGGTGCAGGACTTCTGTTCTCACTACTTCAGTCCTTCTATGGCCTTCATTCGGTTCCCAGTAGACGAATTAGAGTTCCTAGTGTCAGGGGGATCCCTAAATACTGAATTTAGGGGCATTTAGGGGAGTGTAGGGTAGTAGCCAATGGGCTACTTACCCCTACGGTGACTACACGCCCTATATGACCACTTCCTGAGGAGAGTGGGCATATCCTGACCCAGAGTTCCTAGTTTCACCAAAATCAAAATGGTGAAACCCTTCCTTGGCTGACCACTTCAGGTGGGCCACCTTAAGGGTGTGTCTAGCCTGAAAGTTTGACACACCTCCTGACTAACTGATTTCCCGCCTACACTAGTGCCAAATAGGCCCAGGGCAGGGGCTGGCATTCCTCAGGTCTGGAGGAAGCCGTTGTTGCATATCTAAGGAGGCAGAGGTTTTGAAGCCTCTGGCCATGTCATGCTAATTCACTAGCCATATTGCTAGAGGAGGTGTGACACTTTCCTCCAGAGCAGACATTGTTTCTGGCCTCTGAGAGCGTGAGCTTTCACCTACAGGGGGTCAGAAACTGGCCTGTCGTGGCAGGATGGACGATACCAGTCAGCCAGCAGCATAGAGGACTAGGTTTTCAGGGGCAACTCTAAGGTGTCTTTTGGGTGCATGTCATAATAAATCTAGTACTGACATCAGTACAAATGTATTAAGATGAGGTGTTTGATACCAAACACCAATGGTTTCTGTGCAGCCATCATGTAGCTTGGCAACTCGTAATGACAGGTGCCGAGTACATATATTTAAGATGGCTACCTGATCACTCGCAAAGTCTTAGTAATAGAACTATGCATCACTAGGCCCATCTGATCATGCAGATGGGCCCTCACATATAATATAATGCACCGGGCCTTAGGGCTCTTAAGCCTGCTGTACGGGTGACTTATGTATCAGGCTTCGAGAAAGCTACTCGCCCACTTGCTATGACGAGTCAGGGCAAGGTATATTTAAGTCCTACTCGCCCGTTCTGGCGAGCTAATAAAGAACAGGTGTTCTGTTCATTCAGAAAGTGATGGAGCAATAAAGATGCCTTTAAATCTTGCTTTTATTGTGTCACATTTGCTCTGTGTTTAGAGACAGTTCAAAGTCAGTTTAAATCTACTTACAATTACTTTTAACACATCATTTAAATAGCTAATAAGTGAACTGTACAAACATTTCAAAATATATTTCAGTATTTATGAAAGCCCATTTTTTTGTAGCTATGTGTGATGAAAAAATATTTTAATAGGATGAAAACATATCAGAGCCCTTTACTTGGTGATGTGCAAATGATAAATATGTTTGCTGAAACCCAATTTTCACAGATTGTTATTTATACACAGGGCTCAAGTTCTAAAAAACAGAAGTGGGGGGACTCACCAAGTTAGGCAGAATGGATGTGACATCACAGGAAGTGACATCACTGCACGTGAATTCATAGGAAGTGGCATCACAGCCCATGACCTCACAGGAAATGACATGAGATCTTAAGACCTCACATATGGTTAGCAGGTCTCTCATGAGTACATTAGTGCCAATTACAATATTTAACAAATTTGATTTCGCATTCGGGTTGTGCCAAAATATTTAAGCAACCCAGACGCAAAATCTGGGCCTCAACTTATACATGTATTTATTTTAATGCCTGCCACAAAGAAATTGGCAAAAAGGAGAAATGTGACAGTAAATCTCTTCTGCTTAATTGGTTGCAATGTCTGTATTTTAAAATATCTTATGGGGTTAAGTTACTTGCTGCAGAGTTCTTCGTGTGCCAGCTAAATCGCAGGTAATAATAATAATGGTAAGATAACTCTGGAGGATAACGTATTTGCTGGAGGGATCTGTGTTTTGCCTAGTCCTAGTTTCGAATCAAAGTAGCATAGAGGGTTAATATGTCTCCTGCAAAGCACATTGTATAACACACAGATTACAGATTTTTATTTAGGTAAATGGGTAAGTTGGTTACTGCCTTTAACACTGATATCCTTTTGTTACTTGCAGTTCATAAATTGTAATCCTTCTACTATACCACAGTGAGCTAAGGAGGACATGTGGCTCCTGCACCTTGTAACCCTCACTGTCTTATGTGATACATCCTGTACATTGATTTACACACATGATTTATTGGCAATGTATAGTGTGTACGTGTGATGTAAGGCACTCTGACATCCTGCATAGGGATGAGCAGTACTAAAGCTCTATAAAAGAAATAAAACAAAAAATAGTGGTATTTAAATTGATATTTATGTAAATGCTGGGGCAACCAACACATCTGACATTCTAAGGTATGCATATCTCTTATATACAGGAACTGAACAAAGTCAGAATCATTTCTCTTAAGTACCTGTGAAGTGATAAGATGTCAGGCTTTCTTTCCGCCCCATTGCTTCTAGGTGCAAGCCTCCTGATAGCTCTCAGACAGGATACTCCAACAAAAAGAGGCCTAATGGCTCCTTAACTAGGCCTTTGTTATGGGCGAAGCTGGAATCTGATAAGCCCCTTCCCTGTCTGCACGTTGCTGCTTGGAACAAAAGCAGATGTGAGGGCTGCTGAAAGTTTCCCGGAGTCTGAAAATTAAACTGTTATGAGTTCAGCCTATTTCTGTGAAGTCTGGGAAAAGTAGGAAAGGAACGTGGCACTCTGCTTAAAGTGGCCAGCTTTGCAATAGGGTAGACGGTGTCTACCCTCTGAAAATATTGGGTAGACGGCATCTACCCACTTCTACCCTCAACTCGAGCCCTGTTTATACACTATATAGTTTTATCAGTAAAACTTCATGTTAGTGGGAAAGTTTTTGTCCATTTCAATGGGAAATTTACTCTCCGTAAGTGACAGTGCGCTACCATATTATGGTTTAGTGATATAGGGCCATATCTACAAAACCTTTTTGAGGCCGCAAATTACCCAATTCGCAGAATCGGATCATTTGTAACCGCAAAAAAGGTTTTTAAAATGTAAAAAGGCCAAACTGCCGATTGGAAACCTGTTATGGAATCGCAGTTTGGGTTTGCCAATCGGTATTTAGAAGGGGCATGTTTAAGGCGTCCCTTCCCAATACCAATTTACAGTGGTATTTATTTATTTAGGCAATTTATTAAGCGCGCAAATACCCTTAGGTGTCTCGGCGCTGAGGATTGCTGAGTGGCGAAGGTAAAGGGGAGATGTTTATTGATTGAATAACCAAGTTTTTAGTTGTTTACGGAAGGATAGCAAAGTAGGTATGGTTTTGAGCTGTAGAGGGAGTGTGTTCCAGAGTTTGGCAGTAGCGACCGTGAATCTTCTGTCCCCCCAGGTGGCCTTTTTTGTGACCAACTTATGGATGCAAAACATTCATTTTTTACCTACACCATTAAGGGTAGTAATCATTCGCAAACGGGCCCCCATTGGATCTCTTACCCTTTGTAAATGTTGATACAAATATTTTTTAAGAGCAGGCAGTGGTCCCACGCGTCACTGCCTACTCTTAAAAATGAACCTTCAACATTTCACTTGTTTCTTTATAAATACATCCTGTTTTCCTTTAAGGAAAACAGGCTGAATTTAAAAACTAATTGTTTTATTAAAAATCAATCACAGACATGGTGGTCTGCTGACCCCAGCAGAGCACCATCCCTGTGATGGCTGCAATTCCTAATGTGTTGCAAACTGCAACGTACCTCATTAATGTTCATGAGGTAGGTCTATTGTGACCCCATTAGGAATTGCTATTTACAACTTCTAGGTTTTTGTGAATCAGAATATGCGATTTACTAATTGCGATTCGCAAAGAATAGCAATTAAGAAATCAGAATCCCTAAATTCTCTATATATGGCCCCATATTTATTACAAGTAAGTAAATATGAACTGAGAAACACTCCAGCCCCTGCCCTGATGGAAATGCTATTATTGAAAATGCTATTATTGAACTAAGAGGCAAGTCAGGGATCACGTGTACCCTATATGTGGGCTAGATCTCCTTATACATGGAGCAAACGTTTGGCCAATTTAATGAAACAAGAGGTTTTTTTTGTACAGCGAAAATGCTGCACTCTCATATTTGAAGGTGCTCTCAAATGTGATAATAAAGGAAAAGGCGGCTCTGTAAAATAATTTGCCTAGAATCACACAATTTTGGACCAGTTGACGGATCAAGTACATTACAGTTAGGTTGAGTAGATTATTCAAGTAACTCGATCTGCAGGTCTAGTAACATTTTAATGATTTTTCGAGGCCTGCATATAGTATATGCAATGTACCATGGCACGGCACACTGAGTGTGCCATGTCGTGTTTTCAAAATGGTTTGCACCATTTCACGCATCCTGTGATGGCAGTCTGCATGCAGTTTTGGTGTGGGTCCCACTGGGTGGAATAATACATGCTGCAGCCCATCTCTTTAGTACCCATTCCCTTGGTACCAGGGCTACCATTTACTAGGGACTTGGAAGGGTGCTAAAGTCCTTGCCAATTGGGTTACAATTAGACAGTTACCTTGTTTTAATAGAAAGAGCACTGGCACTGGGGGCCTAGATAGCAGGGATTCGGTGCACTTTCAGTCATAAAGCATCAGTACTAGGACAAAATTTGGGGGTGACCATGTCAAAAAAGTGCACTTTCTTACAACACTGCAGAGCCCGCATATGCCAGCGGGCGTATGTCATCAGCAGGATGCAAGAGGCCATGAGTCCCAGCAGCCTCCGAGTCAGTCTCACTGATTTCCAGGATAGAGGCTGATACATTGGTATCATAGCCTGAATATCCTGGACTCGCTGTTCAGGAGAATAAGCCCAAAACTGCACCATATCCGAAACAGCTCCAATGAAAGGGAATGTCTAAGAGGTAGTCAAGTGTGACTTTGGCACTCTGATAGTGAACCCCAGAGAGTGTAGGAGGCTCGCCGTAGTCTGGAGGTGGGAGGTGACAGCCTGGGGCGAGCCCGCCTTCAACAGTCGGTCGTCAAGATAGGGGAAGACTGGCACCTCTGATCTCCACACATAAGCTGCAACCACTGCTATCACCTTGGTGAACACCCGATTAGCACTGGTAACACCAAAAGGGAGTATGGTTAATTGGAAGTGCTTGTGAACCACCGTGAACCGTAGGTAATGCCTGTGGGCACTTGGCTCACTTCCTGGCTGAGAAGGGATGGGTGGTCCTCTGTCAGCATGTCGTACCTAGGTGGCATGGAGGGAGGGGAGAGAGTAGCCCTTTGAACTATCTGCAAAACCCACCAGTCTGATATTATAGACCGCCAGTGGGGCTGGTGATGGCGGATCCTGCCCCTCACTGGGTGCCCTTGATGGTAAGAGGGCAGACTATAAGGGTTTGAAAGCTGCAGCTGCAAGGGGAGTGGTGGACTGGCCCGACCTCTGGCTACCCGACCCACGGGGTCTGTGGGTGCCACGTCTTTGGCTGGGCAGCTTACGCGCAGCGGGGGCTGGGAGGGTATACGCATTGCGGGAAGTCCCTTCTGTGGCCACACAAGGCAGATTGGGAGTGACAAGGGACCATGGAATGGCCCAAGCACCTGGCTGTGGCCCTGCTGTCCTTAAAGCGCTCAAGAGAAAAAACTGCCTTCTGTCCGAAGAGACGGAGCCATCACAGGGCATGTCCATAAACGATGCTTGGACATCCCCTGACAATCCAGTCATTCTCAACCAGGCATGGCGTTGTAAGGCTACTGTCGACAAAACCGCTCTGCCCAGTGAGTTTGTGGTGTCCAGTCCACATCGCATCGTGAACTTTGCTGCACCCCTCCAGTCGGCAACAGCCTGGGAGAGTATGGCCCAAGCCTCCTCCGAAACTGTTGGCAGCACCAGCGCAACCATATCCCACAGAGGGTGAGAATAGCGGCCCAAAAGGCATGTGGTGTACACGGACGGCAGTGCCAGGCTGGTGGAGGAAAACATGTTCCTCCCTAAAGGAAGCCTCTTGGATTCCCAATCTGGTGGTGCGGTTAGGAATGCGCCATGGTAAGTGGAGGCTAGGACCACTAAGCTCTCCGGGGTAGGGTGCTGTGTGAGGAAGTTGGGGTCCCCTGGGGTGGGGCATTGGTGGCGGGCTCCCGCCCTGTTCACAGGAGCCACTGTGCTGGGCTTGGACCAACTCCCAAGCAGGACATTGGTAAAGGCCTTATTAAATGGTAGTAGCAGTCCTGAGGGGGACACTCCTGGCAATAGCACCTCTGTCAAAACGTTTGTCTTCACTTTCACAGAGGGCAGGCTAAGGTGAGGGCAGGCTAAGGTCCAAGACCTTGGCCGCCCTCCTCACCACCATTGCGAATGACAGGCCCTCCTCTGTAGCCACATCAGGGGGAGAAAGCATGCCAGCATCTGGAGAGGTGTCCAGTCTGCTGGCTTCCGCCAAATCCTCACTTCAGTCCAATGTTGCAGTCATAAGTCTGGTATCCTCCAGGGTTAAGCGAACCCTCGCAATCCTCCCCGAGTCCTAGCCCATAAGAATAGGGCTTAGGTTATGGCCTGGAAGGCATGACCCCAGTCGGGCCGGAGTCTGACGTCGCCCCTCCGTTCCGTGTCCGAGTTGGGGATCAAAAAGGGGACGGCGCTGCCAGGAGCATCAGGATCGGCGCTGGGGATAGTCGAGGAAGCATGATCGGCACAGGTCTGGATCCATCTGTGGATCCAAGGGGCCCAACTGGCGCTGGGGCAGGAGCCGCCGTGGTGGATCCAGTAGGTGGCCCCCTTCCGGACCTGTGGGGCCCAAAGGTGTGCCAGCAGGAGCAGGCCACTCAAAAATTAGGTGCATGGCCTCATAACAATTCTGGAGTTGAGCTGGGATCTCTCCCAGAAACTCTGGGAAGCGTGGAGCCGACCCAGGCACTGGCTCAACTGAGGAGCCAAGCCTTGAATAGCGACACTCTCTCAACTCATCGGCCTACGGATGAGGTGAAGTCGAAGACTGCTTTAACGTCTTGCTCTTCTTGCGGTGTGGCTTACCCGAGTGACCCTACGACTTTGAGTGCGACGAGGACCTCTGGCTCTGCGACCACTCCTGGAACCTTCTTCTCAACAGGGAATGAGACCGTCAAGGCATCGCATGTGAAGCCTTCAGGAGCTTGAGGGATGGCTCCCTCAAGGCCTTCTGGTTCATGGCGCGGCAATCAGAGAAGGTCTTCGGATCGTGGTCGAGGAATCAAAGACATACAAAATGCGAGGTTGTCACAGACATCGAGCGGTGATGGGCGCTGCAGGGTGCTAAGCTGGCTTTCTGAGAGGACATGCCTGCCACACCAGGACGAGATCTCAAAAACACATCGACAAAAAGTCAAAAAAAAGGTTAGTCAAAAAATGACTGTGACATTGGGCACTACATCACTCTGTATATCCGGAGGTTGTGCAATCATTTACTCCCTTCGAGAAGCTTGTGAGAGCATATAAAGGCTCGCCGAGGCTTATTTCCAACACATAGTGCATGCTCCAACACTCCACATCCCCCGCACCAGACAACATGGTAGTCAACCATAATAGAGGGCATATCGGCCAAGCAATGGGATGCCCTGTGGCACAACATACCCAAAACATATCTTAGCATCTCCCTCAGGGAAACAGCATAGAAGCTCATATTCCAATGGTATTACACCCCAGCTCGCCCATCAACTATCTACCCTGGCACATCCTCTTTGTGCTGGCGAAGCAAAAAGGATCAAGGAGACTTCTGTCATATATGGCGGCCCTGCAGCCTCATTGCTACCCTCCTGGAAAGAGGTGTTAAGTCATATCAAAGCCACTGTGGGGCACCCACTTCCATCTTCCTGCACTATGGTCATCCTGGGGATTCGAACCCTGGACTTGAAAGCGATGACCCACGCTGACTGGACGCTTATTAGCTACATGCTCCAAGTAGCCAGAAAACTTGTGGCCCTAGCTTGGAAGAAGACTAATCCCCCCTCCACAGCACAATGGTTCTCTCACCTATGGCATACCCTGGTGATGGAATAGCTCTTCAACAAATTAACTGGCACAGAACCCAAATTCCAACTTCTGTGGCGACCCCTGATACAATGCCTGACCCGCATAGCATTCACCTTTTTTTAAATGCTGAGACTGCGGGAGCTCCAGCTCTTTTGCTGACCTGCCTTTACTGGGGTCTTGGGTAATCGACTGTCTCACCACTGCCTGGTAGGAGGGAGCGCCTATGATGTCCCTTAATACTCCAAGACCGGTGCAGCAACCAAGCAATTCTGGCTTCCCCTGGACCAAAATGTGTGATTCTAGGCATGCATTTTATTTCACCTAGCCTCCCTTTTCTTCGTTATCACATATGAGTGCACCTTAAAATACACAAGTTCACAAGTATATGCTCTGTAGAAAGACATGTTCTGTTTGATTTAATCGAAAATAACAGCTTCATGTTAATGTTGCTTCATGTAGCATAAGAAACTAGGCCACATATACGCCATGCTTCGATACAAAGGTTAGCTGGGGTATAAGCCTGGGAGTATAGATTGAGAGAATGCATTACTGGTGTACTGAGGGTTCCACAGCAGGTAGCATCCACTGAGCATAGTGCATAGCACTGGAGTTTTAGCCGACAAATATTTCAGCACCAGAAGCACAAGTTACTAACTTGTGTAACGATATATCCGTAAGAGACAGTAGTTAGTGACAGATTCCTTACCTTAGAATAGATACCCCAGCAATACCAACCAATGCGAACAAAGATCAGACAAGGAAGTCCTGGAGGACAGAACGGCCAAAGAAGCCGCCCCTCCGGACCTGACTGTCAAGGCAGTAATGCTTTGTAAACGTGTGCAGCGAGGCCCACGTAGCTGCCTGACAGATAACCGGCAGCGGAACACCGCGGCCCAAGGCCGTGGTAGCAGCCGTTGCCCTGGTGGAATGGGCACGCAGCCCAACAGGAGGCTCCTTCTTAGCCAAAGAATAGCAGGTCTTGATGCACAAGGTAACCCAGCGGGAGATGGTTCGTTTGTGCACCGCCCGACCTTTTGTGGCGCCCACGTAGCCAACAAAGAGCTGGTCATCCACCCGGAAGTGTTTTGTGCGGTCGATATAGAAGGAGAGCGCACGTTTTGGGTCCAGACGGTGGAGCCTCTCTTCCTCTCTGGAAGGATGCGGAGGCGGAAAGAAGGTAGGCAAAAGTGATGGTCTGCCCAATGTGGAAGGCAGTAACCACCTTTGGCAAGAAGGACGGACGCGTCCGAAGAACAACCTTGTCTGGATGAACAGACAGAAAGGGAGGTTTGCAAGATAGAGCCTGGAGCTCACTCACCCGCCGAGCGGAGGTGATGGCCACCAGAAAGGCTGTCTTCAGAGTCAGAAGACGAAGAGGACAGTTATGTAGAGGCTCAAAGGGAGCGCACATTAAAAAGGTAAGAACCAAGTTCAAGTCCCACTGAGGCATTACAAACGGAACAGGAGGGAAGAGGTGTGTAATGCCTTTTAAGAACCTGTTAACAACAGGGGACTTGAAAAGGGAGGGCTGATCAGGGAGCCTGAGGAAAGCCGAGATAGCACAAAGATAACCCTTGATGGTACCCAGGGCAGAACCCTGTTGGGCCAGAGAAAGAAGGAACAGAAGGACCTCAGAAAGAGGGGCAGAAAGGGGATTCACAGCCTTTGCTGTGCACCATGCCACAAATTTGTTCCACCTGCAGGCGTATACCACCTTAGTGGAGGGACGCCTGGCTGCCAGAATCACATCACAAACTTCGGGAGGCAAGTCGAAAGGAATCAACTGCCGCCGCTCAATCTCCACGCAAGCAGGTGTAGACTGGACAGGTTCGGGTGGAGGACCGTCCCCTGCTGCTGCGACAGAAGATCCTCCCGAAGAGGCAGACGGATCGGGGGATCTACGCTCATACTGAGTAGCTCGGGATACCAAACTCTTCGAGCCCAGTCCGGAGCCACAAGAATGACTTGGGCCCGGTCGTGCCGAATCTTCTTCAACACTCTGGGTAGAAGTGGTATAGGCGGAAAGGCGTACAACAGACCGCAACTCCACTCGCGATGAAAAGCGTCGCCGAGCGAGTGCCGCCTTGGAAATTCCAACGCGCAGAACTGATGACATTGCGCGTTCTCTTCGGTGGCGAATAGATCTAACCAAGGCTCTCCCCATTGTAGAAAGAGTCCTTGCGCCACTTCCGAGTGAAGACGCCATTCGTGATCCATCATGCACCTGCGGCTGAGTTCGTCCGCCCTGGCGTTCAGGGAACCTGCCAGGTGTTGAACCATCAGGAACATGCCCTGATGTTCCAGCCATGTCCAGAGGCGCAGAGCCTCCTGACAGAGGGTCCACGACCCCACCCCGCCCTGTTTGTTGCAGTACCACATGGCGGTGGTGTTGTCTGTGAACACCTGCACTACCTTCCCTTTGACAGAGGGAAGGAATGCCTTGAGTGCAAGTCGGATCGCCCGGAGCTCCAGAAGGTTGATATGGAGCCGGGACTCCGCCGGAGACCAGAGGCCTCTGATCTCCGCCTCTCCCATGTGACCGCCCCATCCCAGAAGGGACGCGTCCGTCACAACTGTGTGCTCTGGCTGGGGAAGGGAGAGGGATCTGCCCATGACCCATTGCCGGTTCGAGAGCCACCACTGCAACTGTTTTGCAGTCCCCTCCGAGATCTGGACGTGATCAGACAGGTTGCCCTGGTGCTGCGCCCACTGGAACTTCAGGTCCCACTGCAGAGCCCGCATATGCCATCTGGCATGATTGACCAGCAGGATGCAGGAGGCCATGAGGCCCAGCAGCCTCAGGGTCATCCGTACCGAAACCCAGGATAAAGGCTGAAAGATCGGAATCATAGCCTGAATATCCTGGACTCGCCGTTCGGGAGGATAGGCCCGAAACTGCGTCGTGTCCAGAACTGCTCCGATGAAAAGGAGCTGTGGAGAAGGAATCAGATGCGACTTCGGCACATTGATGGAGAACCCCAGCGAGTGCAGGAGTTCGGCCGTAGTCTGGAGGTGGGAGACGACTGCCTGGGACGAGCCCGCCTTCAGCAGCCAGTCGTCGAGGTAGGGGAAGACTGAAACCCCTGCCCGGCGCAGATGAGCTGCGACCACCGCCATCACTTTCGTGAACACCCGAGGGGCACTGGTAAGGCCAAAGGGGAGCACGGTGAACTGAAAATGCTCGAGGCCTACCGTGAACCGAAGGTAACGCCGGTGGGCCGGCAGGACGGGGATGTGGAAATAGGCGTCCTGCAAGTCCAACGCTACCAACCAGTCTCCAGGGTCGAGGGCAGTCAAGACCTGAGCTAGGGTGAGCATCTTGAACTTCTCCTTCCGGAGGAAGCGATTGACGTTCCGGAGGTCCAAGATAGGACGCATGTCCTCCTTGTCCTTTTTGGGCACCAGGAAGTAGTGGGAGTAGCAACCACGTCCTACTTCTGGGGTCGGAACATGCTCGATGGCCCTCTTGGCCAAGAGGGCCGTGACTTCCTTCTGCAGAAGTACCAAGTGATCCCCGGACATGCGGTGGAATTGAGGTGGCATGGCTGGGGGGTGGTCTCGAAGGGGAGGGAGTAGCCCCTTCGGACAATGTCCAAGACCCACCTGTCCGAGGTGATGGGACGCCAGTGGTGAAGGTGATGGCGGACCCTGCCCCCTACTGGCGTGCTGTGCACCTGAAAGGAGGGACTAGGAGGGCTTGGAGGCCGCGGACGGGTTGGAGGTGGTGGCCTGACCCGCACACTGGTTGCCCGAACCGCCACGGCGGTATCCACGTCCTCGGCCACGCGAAGACGCCTGCTGCGCGGGCCGGTGGCTGGGCTGCTGACGTGACTGGGCGCCCCTTCCGTGGCCACGATAGGGGCGAAAAGCAGAAGGTAGCGGAGGGCGTGTAGCAGAAAGGCCCAGGGACTTGGCAGTAGCCCGTGAGTCCTTAAAACGCTCCAACGCATGGTCTGCTTTGGAACCAAAAAGACCGACTCCATCAAAGGGCATGTCCATGAGTGTATTCTGGACATCACCCGAAAAACCAGTGGTTCTCAGCCAGGCGTGGCGACGCAGCGCCACCGTCGTTGCAATAGATCTGCCCAGCGAGTCGGCGGTATCAAGGCCACAACGTATGGTGTATTTGGCCACATCCCTTCCTTCCGCAATGGCGCGGGTAAGCAGTGTCTGGACCTCCTCAGAACACTGGGGCAAAACAGTCGCCACCGAATCCCACAAGGAGTGGGTATATCGGCCCAAAAGACAAGCGGTGTTGATGGACCGCAAGCCAGCACTGGAGGAAGAAAAACCCTTCTTCCCAAATTGATCCAGGCGTTTGGATTCCCTATCCGGAGGGCGGTAGGGAAGGCGGTTTGGGAAGCCGAGGCTTGGACAACCAAGCTCTCAGGAGTGGGGTGGACAGAGAGAAACAAGGGGTCGCCCGGAGCTGGGCGATGGCGTCGGGACACGTTCCTATCCACAGGAACCCCTGTGTTGGGCTTGGACCAGGCGCCCAAAAGAACGTCAGTTAGTGCATCGTTGAACGGCAGCACAGTCTCCAAGGAGGAGGCTGCCGGCTGAAGCACTTCTGTCAAGAGATTAGTCTTGACCGTCACCGTAGGGAGTCGGAGATGTAAGGCTCCAGCTGCCCTACGCAACACCGTTGCAAAATTGGCTCCCTCCTCCGTAGCCACGGGAGGAGACAGAATGCCAGTGTCAGGGGAAGTATCTAGACCACTGGCATCCCCTAGTTCCTCTGCCCAGTCCTCATCATACTGACACTTGTGCCAGAGGGTCCTCAGACCCCTCCCAGTCCTCCTGGTCCTCCTCCGGTTCAAAATAAGGAGGAGGAGGGACATTTGGGACCCAAGGTCTCATCGGCGCCGGAACCGGCGTCGTGCGGCGTCGGTCCGGCTCCATGTCCGGAGCCGGAGAGTACATGGGGACCACCGCCGCCCGGAGCCCCGGGCGGCGTCAGGAACGGCACCGGAGACATCGGCGCCGGCGGAGGCGTGGTCAGGTCGACCGGCGTCGATGGGGGTTGCGGTACCACCGGAGCCGGGATCGAGGCCGGGGCCGAAGCCGGGACCGAGGTTGGAGGCACGAGCGACGCCGGGACCGGAGTCGTCGGCGACGCCGGGGCAACCCCATCAGGGCCCGCGGGGCCCGAAGGCGCACCGGAGGGACCTTGAGGCCCGAAGAGGCGGGCCATGGCCGACAGGAATTCCTGTATTTGGGCCGGATCCGCCCCCGAACCCGGGAAGGACGGGTATTGCGGGGGCGACTCCACAGGCATGTCCGGGGCCGCGGGGACGGTGCCGGGAGGGACCTCAGCCAAGTCGCGAGACCGGCGAGGCGAAGTCCTAGAGCGATGATGCTTTTTGGACTTCTTGTGTTTAGACTTACCGGACGACTTAGACTTGGATCCCGACGACCAGCGAGGACTCCGCGATCGACCCCTCGACCTCTCACGCGACCGGGGCTTGGTGTGGCGCGGAGCCGACTGCCGGGCCTCGAGGAGCTTTCGAGACCGCTCTCGCAAAGCTTTCGGGTTTAGGGACCGGCAGTCGGAACACGACTTCGTGTCGTGGTCTCGCCCAAGGCAGAAGAGACACTCCAGATGCGGGTCTGTGATGGACATCATCCGAGCACAGGTGTCGCAACGTTTAAAGCTGGGCATCCCTACGACACCTTGGAGTCAATTGAAGAAAACAGTGAAAAAATTCACCAAAAAAGTTAGTCAAAAAAAATGACTAGGGCACTGCTCTTCCCGGATCTGCGCTTGCTGGCGCGGAAAAAGAAGAACTGACGTCAGCGCGCAGGGGCGGCGTCTAAGTACTGCCCGCGACGTCATCCCGGCGATCACGACGCCGACGACGGACGCGGAGCCGCACGACGCCGCCTACCGACGCGCAAAGGTACTGCTACGCAAAAACTTTCCGGATCCAGCCTGACGCCTGGGGATATTCTAAGGTAAGGAATCTGTCACTAACGTGTCTCTTTCAGATAAACCCAGCATTATAATTTCTACATTTCATCACAGCTAGAGCAACTTTCCTGCACGTTCCCATTGTGCTCTGCATCTCGGGCTGTAATGAATTCAGCTCCTTTCTGCTGCACAGCCCAGGGCCTCCACAAAGCCCTGTCTCGAGCTGTCAATCAGAGGGATCCCTGGACATGAGCCAGCCTGCGGAATGCAAAGGACAATGAGGCAGGAGAAAGGGAAGGCACAGGCTGCGGCCAGGCGATTGAACACACATTATCGGCCCCATTCATGTTGAACAGTAAACTGAAGATGTAAATTAGAACGGAAGGCTTGAATGCTGCAATCCTATCAGATTTCCAATTGTGTTGCAATCATAATGCAAATTATGAAATCCCCCCCAAAAGTATTAAGCAACTACAGCAATTATGCCACACTGTTTTCACCTTAGCAGCCACAGATTCTTTGCGAGTATATTTCTAGACTTCTGATGTGGTCGAGGTTGCTTTGTGCCGAAGAGCCAATGCTGACGTAGCTCTTTTGATATTTATTATATTAAATAGCATGAGAGCTGTGCCGAGATGGGATGGACAAAGCGCCCCAGTGAAGGCATAGAGGACTGTGTTAGCTGGCAGAGCCCCTTGTCCTCAAGACAGAATTCATTTAGTGAGATGGCTTAAGTACGCATGGCAGGCTGGCCGAGTCCAGAGACCGGCCAGCCTGTCATGATCAGTTAATTACACAGCTCCTCAGATGTACATGTAGCAGCCACGCCCCCTCCGGGCCCTACCTCTCTATTGGCATGTGACATGTCATTTCCTTCCAACGGGGCCACTGAAACAAACAATGAGCTGTTTGATCAAAGTAAGTGGCAGTGGCACTGAACGAACGAAACCTCACCAAAAATAACAGAGCAGAAAACAAATTAAAGAATTCAAGCTGCTTTATTTTTCTGGGGTATTGGCAGCCCAAACTAGGGGGGCAAAGCTCCTATAAAGGAGCCGCCGCTGGGTGAGGGTGTTATCAAAAATCACTCTAAGGTTTTTAGCGGCTACCACAGGAATGGGTAAAGGGGTGCATGTCTCAGGCCACCAGAGTTCTTGCAATTCTTCAAGCTAATCTGTACTATGTGATTCTCCATGTCTGTTGTTATGATGTAGCGAAACAGAAGCCTCCTGAAGTTTGGTTTGAAAAACTTTAATAAAGACATTTTGAGTAAAAAAATGACTAAGGGAGGGCTTTCTCCGGATCTACACTGACTGGCGCATAAAGAAAATAACTGACATCAGTGTCTATACAGGCACTCTGCAAGTCACTTCTGACGTGGATGACGCAACGCAGAGCTGAATGACACCACCTACTGGCGCGCAGGGGTACTGGTTGAGAAATATTCCGGATCCAGTTGGACGCCTGGAGATAAATCAAAAGGTAAGGAATCTGTGGCTAGAACTCTCTAGCAGATAAATACAATGTAAACAGACCACTGTGATCTGGTCAACGAATCTCCTCTAACCATAAAGGGCACTCTGATTCCAAAGGAGCTCTGGACCATACAAATGGCAGTAAGGTGCCATACAAATTCATGTAATAAAATAGTACATGTACCTGGCTCCGCTGTTTCCCAAATCAGTTTGACATATTTAAGTGCCAATTCATAAAGTCTAATCCAGCAAGGAAGTTGTAGGCAACAGCTGTTCGTAGTCTGGGAATTATATTTTCCCCTATGCAAGTAGGGTCCAAAGGTCCCAGCACAGCATGCTTCTGGAGAAACAAATGTCACTCTCAGAAATAGGACTGCCTGATGTTTATTTAACTTTCTTGCCCCTTCGAAATTCTCCCCTAAGTGTGGTGAAAGACGTTGATATTATGCACGACACTTTGGGGACCCAATGCTCTAATGTTTAGCACGCGGATTTTGAGACATCATTTAGCCTCACATGCCCTTTACGGATGTTTCAGAGAAGTCAGAACGATCACAAAATAAAATGCAGAAAAGTCTAGACCGTTATTGCATTTCCTTGCAAATCAAACATACTCAATGCAGTAAGTGTTTAATGCTACAAGGCCCATCACTTCTGTGCACCCCCACTAAAAAGGCACATTGAAAAGACTCACACTGGGTGATCAGGTACAAAAATATCTACTGAAGACAAATGCTTAAAGAAACTCCATTAACAAACCACTGCAAAACCAACGGTTTAGATGAAGACCAAGTCTTTTAAGACAAAATTAAAAACTAAATGGAAAAATTCCTTGTGCTTCTGTAGCCATCTACATACAAGATTAAAATATACAGTCCATTTGATTTTCTTCACGCTTTTCAGGATCCAAATATGCATTTATAGAGGAATTTCACCCTCCTTAAAACAGTACTACGGACGATGCACCTACTAACCACTAGGTGGCAGCCATGCTCCGAAGTCGAGAGAAGACGGAGAATTGCAGTAGGGCCAGCACGGTCACCATTAAATACAACCGACCTCCCCGGGCTGAAATCAAATGCCAACTGTTCGCACGTTAAATTCCAGGGCTTCAAACTGACGCACGTGCATGACAAAGCAACGGAAATGAGATCAGAGAACGGATCAGCGAAGGGCAGGTCAGCCTGGGTGTCACCGGGAGCGAACGCTCGAAAGGAGCCAGTCAAGCGCGCGCGGTCGGTGCTCTGATATTAATGTACGCAGTCTCAGTGCTTTCCGGTACTATCTGCACTTCTTTCATTTGAAAGGGATATTCAGGGCTCTTCTCAGCACGGCTGCGATAAATGTAATGGGAGAGTTCCCGCACTTCTAAGGAGGAAAGGGGTATTTCCATTTAAAGTACTGCACTGCGCAGCGCCTAGTCCAGGAGTAGAGCTGCACGAGGCGTTGTATGACAACGCAGCAGTCAGACGAAACATCAATTCAAGCTCATGCCGATAAGGCCTTACACCCCCCTCTAGAATGGAACCTGCGTAGATGCTGAACGCATCTGGAGACACACAGGGGCAGATTTACTATTTTTTTACGTAGCGCACTGCAGCAGCCGCAAATGCTGCGCTACGTAAAAAGGAGAGAGGAGGATAGCGCCCTATTAACTAAAATAAGGCACTCTCCTCTCCTCCCCTCTCACTAGCGCCAGCACTGAAATCAGCTGCCGTGCGCCACGGAGACCCTTTGCGCCATGGTGCAAGGGTGTCTCCGTGAGTCTAGCATAGGTTTTGTACTGGAAGGAGACCCTTCCAGTACAAAATACTATGCAGACTCACTTTAACCATTTTCCCACTTTGTATGTGTGCAGTAAAGTGCAGTGAAAGCATTACTCCTTCCTTGCACCTACTTGAAAATGGCGCAGTTTAATCACGCTAAACCCAATCTACTTTATTTAGTACATTGGGTTTAGCATGAGAAACCTTGGGTGGTTGCATAGGAACGCCCATGACCCTCCCATGGTACATCCCCATGGCGCAAAGTAATGCAAAGCAGCTTCACATTACTATTCCATTATTTCCAGTGCTAAACAAGTTTAGCACTGGAAAGTAAATTGGAAAAAAAAGATTTTGCGCCGATTTGCGTCAAACATGGCTCAAAATCTTAGTAAATCTCCCCCACAGTGTTCATCTGGGCTACAGAAATGGCCAGCCATTTCACCGGCAGTGCATAAAGAATTTCTGCAGCAAAGCAATTAACATTCCCACATACTGAAGTGTTGGCACTTTCCAAGCAACTATAATGGCAATCACAGATTTAGTAACCACACCTGCATACAGTATACTCAGTAAAGGGGCATGTTCACATCCATTAAAATAAACACCAAAGTCTGTAAGGCTGTTAGAACAGTCCCAAAACATCCCGCCCTCCCTTCCCAGACAAGTCAAGGCTTTCTTAAAGACAGAAAACACCTGGTATATTGGTAGGGAGTTAGGAAGAAGCTTCACTTCCAAGGGCCTGTTCTATGTTGGATTCACAACCCGCAGCTTAAAATGCAGGCTATTATCAGAAACTCACAGTAGTCTGCCCAAAGTGAAATTGAAGTACTCGGACACAGAAAATAGCAGTGTTTGAACCTTGAAGACCAAAAGGGCACCATATATGGTGAATCCAAAATCTCACTGAAAACCACTGGAGATCCGACAAGGCCTGAGCAGCGAATATGCTTCAATTATCAGTTAAACTACAGAGCAACAGCTGCCGAAAACATCCAGACAGCCTCCCCGGAAACACTGCAGACACAGCCTCTCCGGAAACACTGCAGACACAGCCTTTCCGGAAACACTGCAGACACAACCTCTCCGGAAACACTGCAGACACAGCCTCTCTGGCAACACTGCAGACACAGCCTCTACGGCAACACTGCAGACACAGCCTCTCCGGCAAGACTGCAGACACAGCCTTTCCGGCAACACTGCAGACACAGCCTCTCCGGAAACACTGAAGACAGCCTTCCTGGAAACACAGCCTCCCAGAAACACTGCACACAGCCTCCACGGAAACACTGCACACAGCCTCCACGGAAACACTGCACACAGCCTCCACGGAAACACTGCACACAGCCTCCACGGAAACACTGCACACAGCCTCCCAGATGCCAAATTAAGGTGAACCGGAAAATGAAAAAACATTTTTGGGCCATGATGGGTAAGAGTATTACCGATTCACAAACTGTATGAGTGGTTTGGTAGTTCTAATGTGTGAATACAGGCAGCTACCAATGCAGCGCAGTACAGCGGGCAAGCCCCAGGTGGGACACGTGGGCGTCGGGGGCAGAGGGAGGAGAGGTGGTAGAAAGGGTGGGAGTTCAGCCTGTCCCTCGTGAAGGTCAAGAGACCAGCTCTGCTGGGGTCACATCCTATTGCCATGTAGGTGAGCAGAGGCCCTTCAAAAGGATGAAATGACCAAGACCCTTCAACGCAGGCATTGTTCAGTCCTCGATCAGGGAGCATTTGGGCCAGACAGTGACGAAAAAGTGCGAGGAGGCCGCTCTGCACCACTCAGCGGTTGACCATAGAGAAGCAGATTTATATTATACTGCGGGAAATAAACTGACCTGCTAAAAAGAGAGTCAAGTTCCACACGTGCGCACACCTCTATGTTTAACATGTTGTTAATGAAAAATCTGTTGCATTCTTGCGGACACTGAATTACTGTGGCGCAAGTGAGAGGGGAACAGGCCTAGTAAGAGGGCGAATCAACGGGGGAAGGGGGCTTCTCCATTAGGGCAAAAGGGTGTTGTCCCGCCCCCGCTGTGAGCCATGCAAAATATATTTGTAATAAATAAAGTCACTAGTTTATTCTGTTTCCAATTCCCTGCCCGCAGCGCTTTTTCTGTTGTGCTGGGTAAGGTGGTGCATTTCAGAGCGGGCCAATGCTGGTAGAAGAGGGACTGCATTGAACAAGGTCAGTACATATGAAATGCGCATGTCTGGTTGACAGTTGTTTGGTATGTCCAGCCCGACATGCACACTGGAAGCCTCTCAAATCCACGCTGTACTAGGAGACGGGGAGAACACAGATGCAGCTCCCCAGTCTCCTATGGAGCGTAGGATTTGTCTGACCAAACCAATCTTGGTGCTGCTTTCATGCCGTTTACTGTTATAATCCGTATGATTGGATTGGTTTTAGAGGTTTAGTCTCTACTCGCACGGCCCGGGCTCAAGCGGCAATGCGGGGGCAGGAAAATTGCACAACTTGACCAATCACCATGTGGCCTTGTTTTGAAGCCACAGTTTTTAGCAATGTGTCTGTGGCAGTCTCTCTCTGGCAGCGTGCGGACTCCCTTGCACTGCACAGCTGACAACACTGTGCAAGCAACGAGGTAGTGAAAATGGGAGCACTGCCGCCGAGAGAGCTGCCTGTTGACCACCGTGTGCGCAGGGCAGGCACAATTAGCAATTCAGCATGTCAGTTGTTTGTTTTCCTCTGGGATCATTCTGCCTTCTACGTTAATCCTTCTCAACTGCCACTCAATAAAGCAAAATAAACAAAAACGCTGTCACTAGAAGACAAGAAAGAAAAAAACAAGTTACTTACCTGTACACTGTGGTTCTCCAGTATTGATATCTTTCATAGATTCACATGCTTGTATCTTCCCCGTCGTCATGGCGGGAGTCTCACGGTATAACAGATAGCAGTACAAAGAAAAAACTGCACCAGTAACAGAGAAATGTCTTTTACTTAGTAACCCAGTACCATCATTATATGGTCCAAATAACGACCAATGAGAAGCCAGCCCTGTGATCACAATCCCCAGCAGAGCCACCATACCTTAGATTTCCAGCCCAAGTGTGAGCCAAGAGAGTATCAAGAGGTAAATGTGTTCTACCTTAGAAACGGGGAGGCGGGCGGGTCGCATGTGAATCTATGAAAGATATCAATACTGGAGAACCACAGTGTACAGGTAAGTAACTTGTTTTTTCTCCAGTATTGAATCTTTCATAGATTCACATGCTTGTATCAGAATAGAAAGCAGTATCTCCTCCATAAAAGGCATTTCCCAGGTAGAAACTCTATTTCCAAATCATCAAACATAGTCTTTCACAAGACTACCAGAACTTATAGATAATAGATTGGATTGTGTGTCTCAGCATGTACAATAGTGAATCGTACAATTTAAAAAACATGAACACATTACGAGTCTTACGACAACAAATTACATAAATGGAACAATACCTTAAAGAAACAGTCGGCGCAGCACCGCTTGTCCCACTGCTGAATCTGTTTTCCACGCTGTGTCGGGACAGTAGTGTTTGGTAAATGTATGGACATTTGACCACGTTGCCGCTCTGCAAATGTCCGGGAGCGATACTCCCGCGAACAATGCAGCAGAAGTCGCCATCTTTCTTGTTGAATGAGCTCGAACTGCCGAGGGTAAAGGCCTTCCAGCCTTTTTGTGACAGAAAGTAATAGCCGAGGCTATCCATCTGGAAATACTAGATCTTGACAAAGCCAAACCTTTCCTGGGAGCAGCATACGCGATTAATAGTTGATTTGTTCTTCTAAAGGATTTTGTCCTGTCTATATAGAATTTTAGACATCTTTTGATATCCAATGTGTGAAGAGATCGTTCTGCTGCAGAAGATGGATCTTTAAAATATGTAGGTAAAACAATAGGTTCATTGAGGTGAAAAGACATTGGAACTTTCGGAATTAATTTTTGGATTTGTTCTGAGTATTACTCTGTCTGCTTTGAACTGTAAAAAAGGTTCTGCTGTAGAAAAAGCCTGAATCTCACCGACTCTTCTGGCTGACGTCAGAGCCAGGAGTACAGCCACTTTCCAGGAAACGAATTTCATGTCAGCTTTGTGAATCGGTTCGAAAGGTGGCTTCATCAGCTGTGTTAAGACTGTGTTAAGCTGCCACGGCACTGACGGTCGTTTAATTGGAGGGAATTTCCTAAAAAGACCTTTCATGAACTCTTTAATCACTCTCTGAGACCAAAGCGACGGCGGAGATGGCCTTCTGCGATATCTTGAGATTGCTGCAAGATGCACCTTCACCGATGCGTGAGATAGCCCTGCTTTGGCTTAAGTCAAGAGATATGGAAGGATTTGTTCTGGAGATGATAGCAAGGGATGTACCGCTTGATCCAGGCACCATTGACAAAACCTTTTCCACTTTGCGGCATATGTTTTGTTGGTAGACACTGCCAGAGAGTGAGAGAGAATATCGCGGCATTCCTGAGGGATATTCAGAGATTTAAATTCGTACTCATGAGGTTCCAGGCTGATAAATTCAGTGAGTCCAACTGCGGATGAAGCACCTGACCTTTGTTCATTGAAATCAGATCATGCATCAAGGGAAATTGCACCCGGGGAGCCACCAACATCTGTAGGAGCTCCGAGAACCAGAACTGCCTCGGCCAAGCCGGGGCTATGAGAATCAAGTGACATGGTTCCAATCTCATTTTCCTTAGAACCTTCGGGATCAAAGGGAAAGGGGGAAATGCATACGCAAACATCCCTGTCCAGCGAAGGTGAAGAGCATTCCCCCATGAGCCTCAATGAGGGAATCTGCTGGCAAACTGTTTGCATTTTGTGTTGATTCGAGTGGCAAACAGGTCTAATCCTGGGGTGCCCCAGAGTTGGAATATTTGCAATAGATGACCTTGATCCAGTTCCCATTCGTGACATAGGGATGTCGATCTGCTGAGCGAATCTGCTCGCGTATTGCGAATCCCTGGGACATGTTGAACTTGTAGAGTGATATTGTGTTTTAGAAGCCACTGCCAGATTTCTTGCGCTTGTGCAGACAAGGGTTTCGATCTCGTCCCTCCTTGTTTCAGCAGATAAAACATAGTCGTTGTACTGTCCGTTCTGACTAGAACTGGGGAGTCTTGAATTCCTGGCAAAAATGCCTGTAGGCCTAAAAACACTGCTTTGAGTTCTAACAGATTGAAGTGCAGCTTTGCTTCCTGATTATTCCAATGGCCTTGAATTTCCAGGTCCTGTAGATGTGCTCCCCCCATCCCTGTATTGAGGCGTCCGTTGTCATCACCTAACTGGGAGAGTGTGGTTCGAAGAGTAGCCCTTCTGAAAAAAAAATTCTTATCCCCCACCATGACAGAGCTTTCTTTATCAGAGGATTGATGACTATTAGATCTTCGAACGATCCTTGATGTTGTACCCACTGTAGGTCGAGAAGTTCTTGAAGAGGCCTCATGTGGAGACGGCAATTCGGGACTAAAGGGATGCAAGATGAAAGCATCCCCAGCATGGACTTGAATATCCTCACTGAAGCGAAATTTCTTTTTCTCAACTGAGAACTTAACTTCAAGATTTTCTGAATGCGCTCCTCCGACGGATACGCCTTTGCTTCCCTTGTTTTCAACACCGCCCCCAGAAACTGGAGAGTCTGGGACGGGACTAAAGAAGATTTTTCTAGATTTATCTTCAAACCCAGGGATACAAAAAGGTTCATGCAACTTTCCAATGAGTCTTGAGTGTCCTGATACGATGGGCCTTTGCTCAGCCAATCGTCCAGATATGGATATACCTGGTGACCTTGCCGACGTAAATGTGCTGCCACTGGAGCCATGCACTTCGTGAATACTCTTGGCACAGAGCGGAGTCCAAAGGGCAACACTCTGAACTGGTAGTGGCGCCCTGCCACCTCGAACCTGAGATACCGTCTGTGCTTGACGTGTATTGGAATATGGAAGTATGCATCTAATAGATCTAAAGATGTCATATACTCCCCTCTGTTCAGCATCAGCAGTATATCTTGCAGGGATAACATTCGGAAAGACCGTTTCCTGATAAATTTGTTTAAACCTCGCAGATCCATCACCTGTCTCCACTTGGTAGTCTGGTTTTTCCATATCAGGAAAAAATGCGAGTAGAATCCTTTCCCTCGTTGTAGACAACGAACCTCTTCTATTGCCCCTTTTATGAGAAGAGAAAGAATTTCTGTCTTTAGGGCCGACAGGTGCTGCTGTTTCCTGGGAACCGGAGGTCGGTCCGGTGGTCTTTGGATGAAGTCTAGGGTGTGACCATGATGAATAATGTCTAACACCCAACTGTCTGATGTTATTGACAACCATTGGTGGTGAAAACGAGAGAGGTAATGGGTCCGGTGAGGAGTTGTTGATCTCGGAGTGGTTGATATCGAGGTGGTTGGCGCCTTGAGATTGTCACTGTCTCCTATTAGAATCCTGAGGTTTTCCTCTTGCAGAGGACTTTCTTCTGTTCGTCTGCTGTTGATACGAGGGACCAGATGATCGAAATTGTTGCGTATTGGAAAACTGACGATACCCCTGCTGTTGGTAGGGCTGGTACCGATATGATAGAAAGGATGGTCTTTGCTGATAATGACCTCTTGTTCCTCTGCCTCGAAAGGACTGGAATCTGTTCTGCTGCAGAGACCCTAAGGCTCGAGCCGTATCCGTATCTTTTTTAATCCCTTGCAGGGCATCTTCCACATGTTTCCCGAAGAGGTTCTCCCCATCAAAGGGCATATCGACAATTTTTGCTTGCACCTCTGGTCTAAATGAGGTGGCCTTAAGCCAGCCCTGTCTCGGAGTGCCACAGCTCCTGCCATCTGTCTAAAAGCCACTGCAGATATATCCATGGCTATGTCGATCATCTCAGAGGCCGCTCGGGCCCCATCTTGAAGGATCTGTACGGCCTCTTCTTTCTTGTCCTCCGGAAGATATGATAATAAGGGTGCCATATCTGACCACATTTGTCTATCATATCGACTGACTATAGCCAGCGCATTAGAGGCCTTGATAGACGCGGCCGCCATGACGCAAAACGTTTTCCAGCGCCATCCAGTTTTCTACCCTCTTTGTCTGGGGGTGCTGAGCAAGCCGCAGTCGGGTTTCTTGAACGTCTTTGAGCCGCCTGCATCACAACAGAATCCGGTCTGGGATGACCTATCAGGCAAGCTGGGGACGATTCCGGGGCTTTATATTTCTTTTCAATTCTCAGGATCGAGGCTGAGATGGAGGCTGGATTCCTCATGATTTTTAAGCCTTCTTCCCATATATAATTGACGACAGGGATAGTCCTGATTGATTTCCTGGCAGAATCTTTGAAGTCATTCTGTTTTGAAGTCATTCTGTTTCTTTTACTGGAAGAGGGAGATCAAATCGTTTTGAGGCTCTTTCCATGAGTTCGTGAAATCCCCCGAGATCCTCCGGCGGGGAGTTTGCTGGAGGAGGTGATGGGGAAGGAGATGATGGAGCAATATATTGGTCCCATTCATCTCCCACAGGTTCGTCCTGTGCTAATTCTCCTTCCTCTGGTTGGTCCTTCTACCTCGCTTTCTACATAGTCGTCTCTGATGGTTATGACTTTCGGAGGTGGTAACTTTTGCGAGGTTTGAGGTGTCTGCACTTTCACAGCCTGAGAAGCGCCGTGCGTTTTACTTGTAGTGTCAGACGCGGGAGCATTGGCTTCCGGAAAGCGGCGATAGTAATCTGAAATCATATGTCGTAAATCCGTTACCAAAGATATTGGCATGGAAATAGCCTCTTCCCTTGGGGGTATATCCTCTTCCTCCTCATATTCATAAGTATCGTGAAAAGATTCATATCTTTTCGTGCTTGACAGAGGGCGATCCTTGAAAGAAAATTCTTCTGGGTACCACTTCGGGTTGTTCCTGGTATTCCTCCTCATCTGTGTCCTGGCTCTTTATTTTAAGTTGAGATGGGCTGTAAGCAACTCCATAAGCATCATCTTCTTCAGACTCCTGCATCTCAAGCAAATTGGATGGAGTAAGCGGCGAAATTCTTGTCCAAGACAAAACCTCTGCTGAAGGCATTCCTGATTTTCTTTCCATCGACGGAGGATACCTTTTAATAGATATAGACGTCACCGCTGTTGGAGAAATTGGAGACTTAAAAGTCGTCGTCGACGGAGCGGTCGTCGACGGAGCGGTCGTCGACGATGTCGTCGGCGTAGGCACCATAGACACCTTTACTTTCGTCGACGGGTCCGACGACGGAGCCTTAGTCTCCTTAGTTTTCTTGAGAGGAGTGTGAGGCACTGAAGAGGATGCAGACTCCTTTTCCTTAGATTTGCTAATTTTGGGTTTTTTAGAATCAGTCTTCGACTCAGAAGGCTCCACCTTTCTTTTTTTGAGAGGAATGAGCCTTTTCTTCCTCTGAACCCGAGTCAGACATGACCTTCTTTTGAAGCCATAAGAGCACGCGTGCCTCTGTCTCTCAGAGTTTTCGCAGGAAAAGTCCTACAATGCTTGCACTCCTTAGGGACATGCTTAGGATGAAGGCAGTATAAGCAATCCTTGTGGGGGTCCTCCGAGAACAGTCTGGCCTTCCCACAAGATCTACAAGGCCTGAGCAGCCTCTTCTTAGAGCTGTCAGACATTTTATAACTGAAGACAAAAGGCAATACCTTAGTTCCAGAATAAAACTGCTGTGAAGTAACAGATCAAAAGTTCACCAAGGAACAAACTGAGCAGAGCTCAGGGAGACTCCTTCTCACACAACGGCGGTTGGAAATCTAAGGTATGGTGGCTCTGCTGGGGATTGTGATCACAGGGCTGGCTTCTCATTGGTCGGTATTTGGACCATATAATGATGGTACTGGGTTACTAAGTCTAAGACATTTCTATGTTACTGGTGCAGTTTTTCTTTGTACTGCTATCTATTTGTTATACCGTGAGACTCCCACCATGACGACGGGGAAGATACAAGCATGTGAATCTATGAAAGATATCAATACTGGAGAACCACAGTGTACAGGTAAGTAACTTGTTTTTTTCTTTCTTGTCTTCTAGTGACAGCGTTTTTGTTTATTTTGCTTTATTGAGTAGCACTGGAGAAAGAAATGTTTCTTTCTTATCTTCTAGTGACAGCGTTTTTATTTTGCTTTATTGATGAGACAGTTCACTCCAGCGACAGCCACTTTTATGCCCACCGCTTTTTAAAGTTACCATCCGCCACAGCGAATAAACCCTTGCATGGTGTTTGTATCTAAAAATTATTGCTGCAAGAGCCTTCTGAAAAAGGAAGGCATCCCCCGTAGCACCATTTTGAGGAAGATGTCGACCACATGCACCTAAAGCCTTTCCATCCCAAAACAAATAAAGAAAGCATGAATCCATCATGTTTCCTGAAGCAGGTGTGCTTTCCACAACCAGCATGCAGCGTAAGCCCTGGAACTCATGATCGCATGGATGCGCCCTCCAAAAGAGGGCACGACGGTTTCATCATCATAACCAGAATTTTACAAATAACATTTCCCCCTGAATCCTGAAGGTTATGCTAGACAGCAATAAATTTAATCCTACCAGTGAAGTAGTCCTTTCTAATATCTGACAGGGAAGCAGTGACCCTTGGTTCAAAGCTCACAGTGCCAAAGCCAGTGTATGGAGTTCCAACACAGCATTTTAGCAGCGGAAACTCTCCAAATGCATCATCTTGTAAACCAGAGTTAAAAGCAGCTGATCACTCTAAAGAAACACCGCCTATAGTTTTTGGAGTGCCGAGTCATATAGACGATAGGAGCTGTACTCCAAAAAATGCTCCATGGGCAAATGGTCTTTTGGTGTTACAGAAGGGGTCATTGACACTTGCGCGGCCTCATTTGTAATATGGTTCATGCAGGCGCACATCTTGTACTAATGCGATCCAGAATGCAAGAGCTCTTATTTGCTTGAGGGCGTAAGCCATGCAAATGAGGGAAAGCCTTTGCCTCTGGACACATTACAGAGTAGATGCAGGGACAAACAAGCTGTCAGAAGGCACATTGGTTGTTCACCACATATAAGGTGGTGCCCTGCCAGTGTGCCCTCCAAACCCCCACAGCAGGCGGCACTCGGGAGGGAGGCATGTGGTCCCAGGGACACCCAACCAACCCACCATATGAGGGTGCAGTCCCATACTACACCCACCTGCGGAGTTATCTGTGCCCACCTCCTTTGAAACGGAGGCCATGTCCTCCGCCTACCGTGAACGGTAGACCAGTGGTTTCAAACAGCCAGTCCGTCTCTCACTAATGCACTGTTAGCAATGCGGGTGCGAGATCGCGCCTGCACCGGGAGCACAGCTTTTAATGTAATCTGGCTCATCTAATTAAGGTGTGCCGTCACACAGATTACGAATGCTTCTTTCTCGTGTAATAGTGTCCTAGGAGTTTAGAGCTGACCTAGGTTTGCAGTGGTACTGATGGCTCTAAAACTTAGTGTAGGAAAGGCCCATCCTTAATGTCAACAGAATGTGTCCTCTAACAGCGCAAGATGTGTCATCCAGCTCTGAAGTGATGGCTACAGACTGTCCCACCAGAGTGACGTCTGTGAGGGTATAGGATGGGTCTCCACACACTATAAAGAACGTGATTTGTTCAACTTGTGACACATGAAAAAATGCCCTTGAAGGTGATCCCGGTACTTTTTGTCATGGGTCTTCCACCATCACAACTGATTGGGAATTGCCTGCATCGGAGCGGACTGGAAAGTGCATCTTAAAATGATGCTCCCATTCCCACAAACAGCCCAGCAGCAGTTCCAGGTGAGCATCTCACCTTGCTCTTAGGTTCTGACCTCATACTGTGTTTCAACTAGCATCTCAATAAAAGCACCGTGTATTTTCTGTCAAAAATCCCGGTGTTGTGAATGAGGGAGAGCGACAACAAAATTCACCCTGAAGGAAAACGTTTCTTATTCTTTCCTCCCTGAATCATTGGACACCGGATTCTAGTGGTTGGAGATTTGCCAGCGGGTATGGGGATAGTTGTGGGGTTGCAATAAACCAGGCTTTAAGCAAGTGGGTTCCTATACTTTCATGGCCAAAAGCTTCATCTTTGCTGGAAGAAACAGCCAAACAGTAATGCACTCGTAGAGAGAAGCGACGTAAAACAGACCCAGTAGACAGTTCCAAATTCTCCTTCCCTTTAAACAACTGCTATTGCGAAACATAAAATTGTTTAGAAACTGAAAAAAACAATAACAGACAACCATATTGCAATAAATAAGTATTATTACTCAAGATTATTTCCCCGCTGCGCCTTGCATCAGGGGTACTTAGTTACATTTCCCACAAATCTATTTAAATAGCACCCATCCCATTCTTGAGAACAAACTCCCATGAACTCAACCCTTACCACCACGATCCACACTCATCACACTGGTACTTTCCAGACTCACCTTTGCCGTTTACGTGGCAAACTGTTGTTCTTGATTAATAAGGGCTTGATGTGCTCCGCCAGGACATCATCATGCTTGATGCACCAGTGACGTAAGATACTGGTGGTGAACTGGTCATCTGGGTGGCACGGTCGGCTCAGAACCATTTTCACCATTTCTTCGCTTGGCCTGAGAACAGAATGCATGTATCAAGATAGGAGCAGAAAGTGGGCACAATTAGACACCCATTAACTTTCGCAAGACTTATCCCATAGTTATTTCAGGTATTAAAGCTAAATACAATGGCAGATCAAATCACACAAATGCTCAACGGTTTTCAATTAATTCTACTCTAGCACTAGGAGTTAGAATATTTGCAGTTCTGTGAAATACATCAGCCTAAATCTTTTGCAATCCTTGCACTAGCATTTCATATCATTCTACACCTCGCTATTAGTCGGAAGTAACCGAGTAGAGGAAGGACCCAATATCTGTTAGCTTGTACACTATGATCCTATTTCCACATATGAAAAGACCGACATAAACCGTATCCTCCAACACTGACCACATTTCTGATTTTATTTTTATATAAAAAAGCAGGTCTATGTTGCAGTGTACACCATCTCACCAGGCTTTGCAGAGCTGCACACAATACTTTCAGCACACCTACCCAGAAGAGCTTGGTAGTAACATGTAAGAAAATACATATGATCTCATGAATAAGGCCACCTCAGCACAGAGCGAGCAGAAAATCTCCAACAAGTCCTGAGACACCAGAGGTTGAGTTATTCCGACAGGTGTCAGGTAATTGCAAATATAAGTTAAAAGCGCTTGAGAACTATTGCATTGTTAGGAGAGGCTTACAGCAGGTGCCCTCAGCAACACCACTATTCCCTCCACACAGGACAGAGGCTAAAGACAGAGTTTACAAGAAACAAAATAAGAATAATATTCTGAAATGTAAAAGAATACACAGGCCCATTTAAACTAACTTCTAATGGAGCCACCTTTCTACAGCTTGCTTTTGTGAATCAGTTACTAAAAGAGGGCAGGCTAGGATCTAGAGAATAACAACATTACAAAGCACTGCCAAACTGAGAAACCTCCATCTTATGGCAATCCAAACACCACTGCTTGGACAAGGGGCTGAGAAATCATCTCAGAAACTCTCCTTAGAAGAGCAGATGACGCACTTTATCTCAAGTAGATTGAGCTCTAAGCCCTTCTGAATAATCTTTTCCTGCTAGCCCATAATAGAACTTGAGTACTGAAAGTATCCATCTTGAAATTGCTTGTTTCTGATCAATCACATTGCCAACGCGGGCCTTCATACTTAACAAAATACATTATTGCAGCGGTTCTTAACCTTTTGCCTTCTATGGATCTCCCCCGATTCACTATAAGAAGCTCGGAACCACGGACTAAGCAATATCTATGATTTGAACTTCAGAAATATACACACAGAAAAAACAGCTATAGGCATACTACAAATAAATACACAAATTATTACATATTTCCTTTAATTCACAATCAAAAAATGCAAAAATCGAACTTTTAATGGACGGTTGGGACCTAACAAATGTTTTCTTTTATTAACAACACGCAAAGCAATATGCTAGATCCTAACATGTCACTTTTTTTTTGCTGCTTAAACCATCCTCTCTTTTTTACCGGCCTGTAGTAGTGAATGAATCAAGCTAAGGATGCCAATTTAATTTTTAGTTTACAATTTCAAATTCCTTCATATTTACAGTGTTTATATTGTTCAATGTAGCTATTTTATATGCATAATTTCTTACTCTGCTAATATTTCATTTTCTAAACAGTCGCAGACCCCTAGTGGGTGTCGCGGATCGCCAGGGGTCCACAGACCACACATTAAGAACAGCTGCATTACTGTCAATACTTGTACCTTTCGCTTTCTAAATGTAGTACCTAAGTGCCCTTTTGCCCCGAACTACTGAAGACGACAGAAAACGGTGAGCATAGGTAAAAAGGTGAAGTTTCTGATCTTTGGGTACAAAGCATAACTTTACTGTGAAATTAACTATCTTTCGAAAGTGTGGCAGGTCAAACTGTGCCAACAATGTGCCAAGATTCCCTACTCATCCAGCTGAAGAATGCCAGTGAGACAGCAGCTTTTGAACTCAAATGCTGTAAATGGCATTAATGTAATAGTCAAATGAGCAGCTTAAGAAATAAATTCAAATTCCACAATGGGATAATGTATTCAAAACATTTTAAAATAAAATATATCTTGCATCACTGGTAGCTGCAAAAGAGAAATTCATCAGAGAACCTAGATCAGCCGAAAACAGAAATGCAGAGGTTACAGTCAAATAATTTGTTACTCTTCCTTTGTGAAGACCTTTTCCTGCCAGGACGGTCACAAACTGTAGGATATGGGCAGTGTTAGTTTGGAAAAAGATCAAGGCTTTCTTATTCACAACTAAGGATAAATACCCTCCCTACTGGAGTACAAAGTATTTGTAGACGGCCACCGGTCAACTAGACCAACATTCAAAGCTCTAGAGCGAAAGCACTGGCCTAGGTGTAACGCTTTCAAACAGGAGGTTGAGGATGTGGAGGCTAGCATAAAACACTCAACCATCTTGTTCTGAAGGCAGGTTTCCCTTCAGGGGAAGAGAACACAAGTGAGTTACTGCAGATTTGATTCAGATGGTCACTTATGCGGGCGGGGCTGTTGGGTTAACACATGTTCTCTGTCGATGAATCTTCCGATTTACTCTTGAATCATAAGAACTGAAGCACAAGTTACTAACTTGTGTAACGATATATCTGTAAGAGACAGTAGTTAGTGACAGATTCCTTACCTTAGAATATCCCCAGGCGTCAGGCTGGATCCGGAAAGTTTTGCGTAGCAGTACCCTTGCGCGTCGGTAGGCGGCGTCGTGCGGCTCCGCGTCCGTCGTCGGCGTCGTGATCGCCGGGATGACGTCGCGGGCAGTACTTAGGCACCGCCCCTGCGCGCTGACGTCAGTTCTGTACACGACTTTCCGCGCCAGGAACGCAGAGCCATGCAAGAAGCTGACACAGGTGTCTGAAAAATACTAGGGCCCTGAAAGGGATGTCCTTAACCCTAGAAATCAGTTCGCAGAACGGGGAGGATGGGTGGGGCGGTAAGGAATCTGTCACTAACTACTGTCTCTTACAGATATATCGTTACACAAGTTAGTAACTTGTGCATCTGAAAGAGACACGTTAGTGACAGATTCCTTACCTTAGAATAGATACCCCAGCAATACCAACCCGGGTGGTGGGTCTGCGAACAAAGATCAGACAAGGAAGTCCTGGAGGACAGAACGGCCAAAGAAGCCGTCCCTCCGGACCTGACTGTCAAGGCAGTAATGCTTTGTAAACGTGTGCAGCGAGGCCCACGTAGCTGCCTGACAGATAACCGGCAGCGGAACACCGCGGCCCAAGGCCGTGGTAGCAGCCGTTGCCCTGGTGGAATGGGCACGCAGCCCAACAGGAGGCTCCTTCTTGGCCAAAGAATAGCAGGTCTTGATGCACAAGGTAACCCAGCGGGAGATGGTCCTCTTGTGCACCGCCCGACCTTTTGGCGCCCACGTAGCCAACAAAGAGCTGGTCATCCACCCGGAAGTGTTTTGTGCGGTCGATATAGAAGGAGAGCGCACGTTTTGGGTCCAGACGGTGGAGCCTCTCTTCCTCTCTGGAAGGATGCGGAGGCGGAAAGAAGGTGGGCAAAGTGATGGTCTGCCCAATGTGGAAAGCAGTAACCACCTTTGGCAAGAAGGACGGACGCGTCCGAAGAACAACCTTGTCTGGATGAACAGACAGAAAGGGAGGTTTGCAAGATAGAGCCTGGAGCTCACTCACCCGCCGAGCGGAGGTGATGGCCACCAGAAAGGCTGTCTTCAGAGTCAGAAAACGAAGAGGACAGTTATGCAGAGGCTCAAAGGGAGCGCACATTAAAAAGGTAAGAACCAAGTTCAAGTCCCACTGAGGCATCACAAACGGAACAGGAGGGAAGAGGTGAGTAATGCCTTTTAAGAACCTGTTAACAACAGGGGACTTGAAAAGGGAGGGCTGATCAGGGAGCCTGAGGAAGGCCGAGATAGCACAAAGATAACCCTTGATGGTACCCAGGGCAGAACGCTGTTGGGCCAGGGAGAGAAGGAACAGAAGGACCTCAGAAAGAGGGGCAGAAAGGGGATTCACAGCCTTTGCTGTGCACCATGCCACAAATTTGTTCCACCTGCAGGCGTATACCACCTTAGTGGAGGGACGCCTGGCTGCCAGAATCACATCACAAACTTCGGGAGGCAAGTCGAAAGGAATCAACTGCCGCCACTCAATCTCCACGCAAGCAGGTGTAGACTGGACAGGTTCGGGTGGAGGACCGTCCCCTGCTGCTGCGACAGAAGATCCTCCCGAAGAGGCAGACGGATCGGGGGATCTACGCTCATATTGAGTAGCTCGGGATACCAAACTCTTCGAGCCCAGTCCGGAGCCACAAGAATAACTTGGGCCCGGTCGTGCCGAATCTTCTTCAACACTCTGGGTAGAAGTGGTATAGGCGGAAAGGCGTACAACAGACCGCAACTCCACTCGCGACGAAAAGCGTCGCCGAGCGAGTGCCGCCTTGGAAATTCCAACGCGCAGAACTGATGACATTGCGCGTTCTCTTCGGTGGCGAATAGATCTAACCAAGGCTCTCCCCATTGTAGAAAGAGTCCTTGCGCCACTTCCGAGTGAAGACGCCATTCGTGATCCATCATGCACCTGCGGCTGAGTTCGTCCGCCCTGGCGTTCAGGGAACCTGCCAGGTGTTGAACCATCAGGAACATGCCCTGATGTTCCAGCCATGTCCAGAGGCGCAGAGCCTCCTGACAAAGGGTCCAAGACCCCACCCCGCCCTGTTTGTTGCAGTACCACATGGCGGTGGTGTTGTCTGTGAACACCTGCACTACCTTCCCTTTGACAGAGGGAAGGAATGCCTTGAGTGCAAGCCGGATCGCCCGGAGCTCCAGAAAGTTGATATGGAGCCGGGACTCCGCCGGAGACCAGAGGCCTCTGATCTCCGCCTCTCCCATGTGACCGCCCCATCCCAGAAGGGACGCGTCCGTCACAACTGTGTGCTCTGGCTGGGGAAGGGAGAGGGATCTGCCCATGACCCATTGCCGGTTCGAGAGCCACCACTGCAACTGTCTTGCAGTCCCCTCCGAGATCTGGACGTGATCGGACAGGTTGCCCTGGTGCTGCGCCCACTGGAACTTCAGGTCCCACTGCAGAGCCCGCATATGCCATCTGGCATGATTGACCAGCAGGATGCAGGAGGCCATGAGGCCCAGCAGCCTCAGGGTCATCCATACCGAAACCCAGGATAAAGGCTGAAAGATCGGAATCATAGCCTGAATATCCCGGACTCGCCGTTCGGGAGGATAGGCCCGAAACTGCGTCGTGTCCAGAACTGCTCCGATGAAAAGGAGCTGTGGAGAAGGAATCAGATGCGACTTCGGCACATTGATGGAGAACCCCAGCGAGTGCAGGAGTTCGGCCGTAGTCTGGAGGTGGGAGACGACTGCCTGGGACGAGCCCGCCTTCAGCAGCCAGTCGTCGAGGTAGGGGAAGACTGAAACCCCTGCCCGGCACAGATGAGCTGCGACCACCGCCATCACTTTCGTGAACACCCGAGGGGCACTGGTAAGGCCAAAGGGGAGCACGGTGAACTGAAAATGCTCGGGGCCTACCGTGAACCGAAGGTAACGCCGGTGGGCCGGCAGGACGGGGATGTGGAAATATGCGTCCTGCAAGTCCAACGCTACCAACCAGTCTCCAGGGTCGAGGGCAGTCAAGACCTGAGCTAGGGTGAGCATCTTGAACTTCTCCTTCCGGAGGAAGCGATTGACGTTCCGGAGGTCCAAGATAGGACGCATGTCCTCCTTGTCCTTTTTGGGCACCAGAAAGTAGTGGGAGTAGCAACCACGCCCTACTTCTGGGGTCGGAACATGCTCGATGGCCCTCTTGGTCAAGAGGGCCGTGACTTCCTTCTGTAGAAGCCCCAAGTGATCCCCTGACATGCGGCGGAATTGAGGTGGCATGGCTGGGGGGTGGTCTCGAAGGGGAGGGAGTAGCCCCTTCGGACAATGTCCAAGACCCACCTGTCCGAGGTGATGGTGCGCCAGTGGGGAAGGTGATGGCGGACCCTGCCCCTACTGGCGTGCCGTGCACCTGAAAGGAGGGACTAGGAGGGCTTGGAGGCCGCGGACGGGTTGGAGGTGGTGGCCTGACCCGCACGCTGGTTGCCCGATCCGCCGCGGCGGAATCCACGTCCTCGGCCACGCGTAGACGCCTGCTGCGCGGGCCGGTGGCTGGGCTGCTGACGTGAAGGGGCGCCCCTACCGTGGCCACGATAGGGGCGAAAAGCAGAAGTCAGCGGAGGGCGTGTAGCAGAAAGGCCCAGGGACTTGGCAGTAGCCCGTGAGTACTTAAAGCGCTCCAACGCATGGTCTGCTTTGGACCCAAAAGACCGACTCCATCAAAGGGCATGTCCATGAGAGTATTCTGGACATCCCCTGAAAAACCAGTGGTTCTCAGCCAGGCGTGGCGTCGGAGCGCCACCGTCGTTGCAATAGACCTGCCCAGCGAGTCGGCGGTGTCAAGGCCACAACGGATAGTGTATTTGGCCGCATCCCTTCCTTCCGCAATGGCGCGGGAAAGCAGTGCCTGGACCTCCTCAGGGCACTGGGGCAAAACATCCGCCACCGAATCCCACAGGGAGTGGGTATATCGGCCCAAAAGACAAGCGGTGTTAACGGACCGCAAGCCAGCACTGGAGGAAGAAAAACCTTTCTTCCCAAACTGATCCAGGCGTTTGGATTCCCTATCCGGAGGAGCGGTAGGGAAGGCGGTTTGGGAAGCGGAGGCTTGGACAACCAAGCTCTCAGGAGTGGGGTGGACAGAAAGAAACAGGGGGTCGCCCGGAGCTGGGCGATGGCGTCGTGACACGTTCCGATCCACAGGAGCCCCTGTGTTGGGCTTGGACCAGGCGCCCAAAAGAACGTCAGTGAGGGCGTCGTTAAATGGCAGCACAGTCTCCGCAGAGGAGGCTGCCGGCTGAAGCACCTCTGTCAAGATGTTAGGCTTGACCGTCAAAGTAGGGAGCTGGAGACGTAAGGCCCCAGCTGCCCTACGCAACACCGTACCAAAATTGGCCCCCTCCTCCGTAGCCACGGGAGGAGACAGCATGCCAGTGTCAGGGGAAGTATCCAGACCACTGGCCTCCCCTAGACTCTCTGTCCAGTCCTCATCATACTGACAGTGTCGCGTCAGAGGGTCATCAGACCCCTCCCAGTCCAACTGGTCCTCCTCTGGTTCAAAATAAGGAGGAGGAGGGACATTTGGGACCCAAGGTCCCATCGGCGCCGGAGCCGGCGTCGAGCGACGTCGCTCCGGGTCCATGTCCGGAGCCGGAAGGAACTGGGGGACGACGCCGCCCGGAGCCCAGGGCGGCGCCGAGAACGGCACCGGAGACATCGGCGCCGGCGGAGGTGTTGTTAGGTCGACCGGCGTCGATGGGGGTTGTGGAGCCGGGATCGAGGCCGGGGCCGGAGCCGGGATCGAGGCTGGAGGCACGGGCGACGCCGGGGCCGGAGCCGTCGGCGACGCCGGAGCAACCCCATCAGGGCCCGCGGGGCCCGAAGGCGCACCGGAGGGGCCTGAAGGCCCGAAGAGGCGGGCCATGGCAGACAGGAATTCCTGTACTTTGGCCGGATCCGCCCCGAACCCGGGAAGGGCGGGTATGGCGGGGGCGACTCCACAGGCATGTCCGGGGCCGCGGGGACGGTGCCGGGAGGGGCCTCAGCCGAGTCGCGAGACCGGCGAGGCGAAGTCCTAGAGCGATGATGCTTTTGGACTTTTGTGCTTCGACTTACCGGACGAAGAAGACTTCGACGCCGACGACCGGTGTGGACTCCGCGATCGACCCCTGGACCTCTCACGCGACCGGGGCTTCCGCGGAGCCGAATGCCGGGCCTCGAGGAGCTTTCGAGACCGCTCTCGCAAAGCTTTCGGGTGGAGGGCCTGGCAGTCGGTACAAGACGCCGTGTCGTGGCCTCGGCCGAGGCAGAAGAGACACTCCCAATGCGGGTCGGTGACGGACATCATCCGCGCACAGGCGCCGCATCGCTTGAAGCCGGGCATCCCTACGACACCTTGAAAGATGGAAAAACAGTGAAAAAATCACCAAAAAGTATGGTCAAAAAATGACCAGGGCACTGCTCTTCCCGGATCTGCGCTTGCTGGCGCGGAAAAAGAAGAACTGACGTCAGCGCGCAGGGGCGGCGCCTAAGTACTGCCCGCGACGTCATCCCGGCGATCACGACGCCGACGACGGACGCGGAGCCGCACGACGCCGCCTACCGACGCGCAAGGGTACTGCTACGCAAAACTTTCCGGATCCAGCCTGACGCCTGGGGATATTCTAAGGTAAGGAATCTGTCACTAACGTGTCTCTTTCAGATGGGACCACACAGTGAAGACCAAACAACCACTGAAGAGTCTTTGAATCTCTCAACTGCTCCTCGGGGAGCTCCCCTGCAGGTGTGGCATGCAGACGTCACATACACTTGTGGACTCAAACAGCTTGGGATGAGCTTGAAGCCCTGGTATAGTCATTATTAAAAACACAAAGCTAATTTCAGATCCATATAATGAATGATGACCACAAATGAGTGAGTGTAGCACAGGGAAAGTACAAGAACGAGGAGCTACTCCCTGATTTATCCAGAAGCTGAAATGATCTTTGAAATAAACAGAAAGGGCCATCCCTTACTTTGAAACATGGTGATCACCCGGAATAGCAAAAATCTTGTCAGACAGTAGCGAAAAGTACATTAAAGCAATTTTTCAAGACGACCTTAAAAATCACAGGGTCAAAGGGCTTATATGTGTTTGCAAGAGAAACACAGGTGGATTACCAAGAGGATGAAGCATAAACAATAGCCAGCCTGTAAACATGTACATCACATTTTCTGAGCAGGAAGCTTATGGATAGGAAGTTTAAGTAAGTGAAACTGCCCTGAAAAAAAGTGATTTAACATCTAAACACTAAATGCAACATGCCCTATAAATGTGAGTGCAAAAGAAAAGAAGTGTTCAAAATTAACCAATTTTTTGGGCTAGCGGCTGTAATCAACTAACAATGTACTTAAAAAGTGCTGTTCAAGTGCTATATTACACTTTATTGTATACGGTTTTGCCAACCGCTGGAGGTTGGAACTGGAAGGATTGCTCAAGCACCTGGCCAATCCAGGCACCTGCTTTAGCATCTAAATGGATAAAATATTCAAGCACAAAACTGTTCACTAATCTCCACGTAGCCACTTTGCCAATCTCAATAAGAGCGACATTGCGAAAAGCCGAAACCATTGCTGCCTTGCCTCTGGTGGAGTGAGTTTTCGTTCAGCTGGAAGCCCCCTTTACAACTCGAGTTAACAGTTTGATGCACTCCAAAATCCTCCTTTAAATGGATTACTTGACAACTGAATAGCCTTGACATAAGTGACCAAACGTTGCTCGACTGTCCTAGTTTTCTTAGCCCGAACAATGTATTATTTGAATGATCATCTCGCATCTTATGTCTGGAGAGTGCATTCTGCATTCATTTCCAGATTCTGGAAAAAGGCTGGTAAAGCTACTGTCTGAGACAACTTAGCCGAGAAGGAAGTGTGAGTTCTCAGCTCCACCTTGCCTCAAGAAAAAACAAAAATACTGCTCATCTACCAGCGCTGTTTTCATTTCACAAACCATACAGGCAGAAGTCACTGCTATCAAAAACGCTACCATCTGAATCGAATATTTAATTACACACCTGGGCATTAGCACAAAAGGAAAATCCATTGACAAACCTGCCACTAGTTAGCTGGATTGCTGATCCGCAGAACGTCCTAAATAAAAGGGATCTTAAAAAGCACCTCTGGTTAGGACCCTTCCTATACCCGATACAAAAGGGTATAGGAGTGAGCTAAAGAATGATGATGGATTAAACCCAGATCAGTTGACTGGGGGTGAGTGTTTGATTGGCTCAAACGTTCCGTCCATCATCCCCTTTTGTATCGCTTTGGTCGCCCTAAGTTGGCGGGGGTATGCCCAGACGTGGGTCCCTTGCTCACTTTGCCACTGGATTCAAGCAAGCCTGGCTGATGACGGCTGAAATGCCAGAAACCGGTCCTAGGATGCTTGTTTCCGGTCCAGGGAAGACATGGCTTGGCAGTTCGGGCTGGACTGTTCCCATGAGGCACAGGGTCAGACTGATTTGCATATGGCCATGTCTGAACTGGGGTGGTGGAGTGAGCTAAAGAATGATGATGGATTAAACCCAGATCAGTTGACTGGGGGTGAGTGTTTGATTGGCTCAAACGTTCCGTCTATCATCCCCTTTTGTATTGCTTTGGTCGCCCTAAGTTGGCGGGGGTATGCCCAGACGTGGGTCCCTTGCTCACTTTGCCACTGGATTCAAGCAAGCCTGGCTGATGACGGCTGAAATGCCAGAAACCGGTCTTAGGATGCTTGTTTCCGGTCCAGGGAAGACATGGCTTGGCAGTTCGGGCTGGACTGTTCCCATGAGGCACAGGGTCAGACTGATTTGCATATGGCCATGTCTGAACTGGGGTGGTGGAGTGAGCTAAAGAATGATGATGGATTAAACCCAGATCAGTTGACTGGGGGTGAGTGTTTGATTGGCTCAAACGTTCCGTCCATCATCCCCTTTTGTATCGCTTTGGTCGCCCTAAGTTGGCGGGGGTATGCCCAGACGTGGGTCCCTTGCTCACTTTGCCACTGGATTCAAGCAAGCCTGGCTGATGACGGCTGAAATGCCAGAAACCGGTCCTAGGATGCTTGTTTCCGGTCCAGGGAAGACATGGCTTGGCAGTTCGGGCTGGACTGTTCCCATGAGGCACAGGGTCAGACTGATTTGCATATGGCCATGTCTGAACTGGGGTGGTGGAGTGAGCTAAAGAATGATGATGGATTAAACCCAGATCAGTTGACTGGGGGTGAGTGTTTGATTGGTTCAAACGTTCCGTCCATCATCCCCTTTTGTATCGCTTTGGTCGCCCTAAGTTGGCGGGGGTATGCCCAGACGTGGGTCCCTTGCTCACTTTGCCACTGGATTCAAGCAAGCCTGGCTGATGACGGCTGAAATGCCAGAAACCGGTCCTAGGATGCTTGTTTCCGGTCCAGGGAAGACATGGCTTGGCAGTTCGGGCTGGACTGTTCCCATGAGGCACAGGGTCAGACTGATTTGCATATGGCCATGTCTGAACTGGGGTGGTGGAGTGAGCTAAAGAATGATGATGGATTAAACCCAGATCAGTTGACTGGGGGTGAGTGTTTGATTGGCTCAAACGTTCCGTCCATCATCCCCTTTTGTATCGCTTTGGTCGCCCTAAGTTGGCGGGGGTATGCCCAGACGTGGGTCCCTTGCTCACTTTGCCACTGGATTCAAGCAAGCCTGGCTGATGACGGCTGAAATGCCAGAAACCGGTCCTAGGATGCTTGTTTCCGGTCCAGGGAAGACATGGCTTGGCAGTTCGGGCTGGACTGTTCCCATGAGGCACAGGGTCAGACTGATTTGCATATGGCCATGTCTGAACTGGGGTGGTGGAGTGAGCTAAAGAATGATGATGGATTAAACCCAGATCAGTTGACGGGGGGTGAGTGTTTGATTGGCTCAAACGTTCCGTCCATCATCCCCTTTTGTACCACTTCCTATACCCAGCAACACGAGGTGGGGCTTAGCAATAATGAATAACTATGGCCACCATCCCCTTCAGGCGTGAAAGCGGCTGTGATGATGCGAAATGCGCCAAAGTCCCAGAATCGTGTGCATTTATATTAGTAGCATGTCCTGATGAAGTCTTGATTTTAGATCTAGTTGTCCGTATTATAGAACTTTGAACACCTTATTACCAAACGGAGAGAACTCGGGCTGTGGTGAAAAAATGACGCTGCTGCTCTGTGAAAATAGGCCTCGGCTAAAGAAGCGGCTGAGGGGAGATGCAACTACGTCACAGAATGTCCAGGTACCATATTTTCCTCACCAGTGTGGGAGCAATGAGAATCATTGTGTTTCCTGATGTTCTAAACTTCCTCATAGTTATTACAATAAATGTCCAATAGAAGTCCATTTCCCACTTCTGTAGTTAACAGCTATAGAAGTCAAAGATAACTCAAACCAGGTCCAACTCGAGATCATTTGTGCTTTCCTAAGAAGCTCCTCATTAAATCCCGTGATTCAGACTGAAAATGTTTCTAAGGCCTGGAACGCCCGGTGGAAGGTACAAATGCTTAAGTTAATGATTTCTATAAATGAACGGCCTAGTTTTTCGTGCATATAAATATACTGGTTTCCTTGTCTGTCTGAACCAGTTTAACGTTTCCCTGCAGAACACGAAGAAATGTATGCAAGGCCTACCTGATGAATCTCAGCCCAAAGATATAACCGCAGGCCAGGGTCTGAGCTAAAAGATCACGCAGCAGGGTTCTTACCCTTTCCAAGACACCGCCTCAATGATCCCCACCCCATTTAAAGCTGGCTTCAATAGGAAGTCTCCCTCGTTTGTGGCATCCATCGACGACTGAAGAGCATGCGTACAAAGTGTGACCCTGCTGTTCCAATGGTCAGAAATAAGCAGACCTTCAGTTGAACATGCAACAGAAATAGCCTCAGGCATGGAGGATCAAGTATATGCAGCAGGAAATTATGGAGAGACAACTAATCCGATAAAGGGTAAGGAACTGCGGAAACTGAGATGCACGTCTTCGTCAAAGGGAACAGCATCCTTTTGTGCATACCCACATTTGTACTCAGGAAGTCAGTCTGATGAGGGGTCAAAGGTAGGTCTCCAGGATAATCGATAATCTCGGATAAGAAGCAACATTTTAGGTGATCCACAGAGTGTCAACAGCTCCCGCCACTGAGGTGGCTTTCAGCAGCTAGATGTTCACATAGCGAAAGACATGGAGGTGTGGATGCTAACGATTTGCAGCCACTATTGTCAGGCATTCTGAAACTACCCTTGGAGCAGACTTCAAACCGAAGGATAGAAACTTGAACTAACAGCGGGAATTATCCACCAAGAAACAAGTATCTGCCGTTGCTCCTTCCAACTGAGAAATGGACATATGCACCCTTGAAATCTAGTGTGACCGAAAAAAAACCTGGAAGAGAGCTACGACTCATAACGTAACTGCAAACTTTTCTCTCATTATAAATTTGTTGAGGCAAAGTACGTCGAAAATGAGCTTTTTGCCTTTTGGTGGTTTCTTGACCACCAGAAAGTATAAATGAGCTCCTTTCCCCAGTTCACCAACAGGAACTTCCTTCACTGCATCCTTTGCCAGAACGCTTGCGGCATTCACTTGGTGAAGCACAACATGCGCCACAGAAGGAATCTACAGCAGCAGGGGTATTTCCAATGGAAATTGAAAGTATTGAAGGCAGTGATAATGACTTAACTTCAGCTCCCCAGAAAGTTATGTGATTTCTTCCCCACTGGGAAGAAAATCTTGCACTCTACCTCCAACCAGGTGTTGGAAGGGAAAGAGACACTGGAAACAGTATTTACTTACAGTGGTCACTTCCCTTGAAATAGACAAATGTTGCATCTCCGCAACCTCTTCATCTGCCTCGTTGGCAGTACCGAACTGGTGTCTATCTGGTTCTTTAAACCTCTATCTCCTTCTAGCAGTAGCCCTAGGGCTTCCTAAATGAAAAGGCTTTTATCCCCTGTTTTAACAGATTTTTCATCTGTGTCCTTGCCCTTTGCATTTTACTACCCGAATGAGGGCCGGAAAGAGTAGAGCTGGAAAAAGGGAGCTGGGTAATATGCTGCTGGATCTCTGGACGGAAGCCAGACAAAATAGAACAAGCATACCACTGGATCAGCACTCCACGAGCAAACACAAATCTGCAAAATCTGCTGGTGGGCTACCAGATGGTTGGAATGTCTTTTCTCTCAATATGAACGGTTCCGCTTCCACCCTCTCTTCTTCTGAAAGGAATTACAACACAACCTATCTATTCTGACCCACCTGCTTCGATGTACCCTTCTTAGGGCATAGGTAGCACTGGCAGCATGGAGTCAAACCCTTCTCCCTCTGTACACCCAAAGACTAGCTCCGCCTATATGGAGATGCTGCAGCACTAGAACTCCTTAGAACTTTTGATATCATCACTAAGGGGTCAGATGACAAGCTGCCTTGCTGAAACACTAGGTTCAAATCAGGAGTCTTATATTTTATTTCACAGGAGTGGAAAACGGTATTATTGGCAAGCTGAAGTAATACAGACTGAGTCGGTTGGATCACATGGACCACAGAAACAACCTTTATGGGCATCTCGGGGTCTCTAAAGTGTCAAATCACATACCTATGGCATGGAGTGCAGGACTGGAATGTCAAACTCACTTGCCACTGTATTCATCTGATCCGGGACGGATAAAGGAATGACAAGGCACCGTTTTCAAACTCCTTCCTGTAACCACATACATCTCCAAGTTCATCATCTGGTGGCATAGTGCCAAATTATCATCTGCATCTTCCTCAAAAGAGCAGCAATGTTCTACCGCCCTAGGAGCCGTCACATCATGCTGCTCATACGAGGATTGCTCCAAAACCCTCTCCGCTGAAAAATCTCCCTTGGCACACTCTATACCCCCAAACCAGTTGGTACATGACCATTTGGTGCCAAAAACACTTTACAACTACAGCACATATTCCTCTCATAGATCATATGAATTGTTCACTCTGCGGTGTACCCAGCACTGAATCTGATGGTATGGACAGGAGCCTTGGGTCAAAAACATCCCAATGAACAGGAGAGGAGGTGCGGGTGCCTACATAAAAGGCCCACGTGACACTTTGCTGAGAGGCGTGATAGCCAAGAAAGTAGGAGTACAAGATTTGAAGGCTTTGAGTTGAGAAGAGTTCTAACTGATTCTGCCTAAAGGTGACAGGTCTCATTAGGTCTCGCCTACGCAGCGCGCATGCGCTGCATAGGAGGACCTTTAGCCGTCGCTCTGATCTTTTTGGAAGCACACACTCGTGCTTGTGGCGGCATCCCGCTTGCGGGAGCGAGCAGGGGCGCGCCACAAGCACGAGTGCAGTGCTTCCAAAAAGAGCAGACTGCGCGCGCACGCACGCACCACTCCCGGGCTTGTTCTTTTTTGTTAATCACTCCAGTTGGGATGCATGTGTTTTTCAGCTCTCACCTTTGTGTACTTCTCTCCCTCCTCACTCTGTGTTGCTGACTGCACCGGTGTGCTTCTCCCCCACTTCCCTCCATGATGCACTCACCTGCACGTCTCTCCATAGCTGTCTCTCCATAGCTTTCTCCCCTATGTGCTTCTCCCACCCCATCTCTGTGCTCTACGTTGTTCGCTCTGTGTGTCATTTGCTTCCCCCACCTGTGCCTCTGGGGTGCTTCCCCCTACCCAAGCCATCAGTGCTGCTTTTGCTGACCCGATTGCTTACGCCACCCCCTGTTTTTATGCCGTCCGGTGTTGCTTCTCACACCCACTTTCCAAAATTAAAATTAAAAAATCGCTTTTGCACATTTTTTTCTTTGAATTTGCTGATCCAACTTGGCTTGATGTACGCCTACAAAACTATATGGATGGCTACATCATAGGCTATATTTCTAATTTATCCATGATGCACACCATCCTGGATACTGAACAATAGGCTAAAAGCTATCAGCAAAGCCAGTAAGTCCCAAAGGGGAGACCTATTGGCTTTGCCAGTGCTTGTGTATAAGTAGAGGCTGTTAGGATACAGTTAGAGTTAAATGTATACCTAGGGCTGTTGCAGTTACAGTGCTGTGTGTGCTGTGCAGGTAAACTGGCAGTTACTGGCCCCAGTGGGCTGCTGATTACAACGTTCACCGCATAAATACAGACTATTAGGGTAACAGCGTGTAGTGTTTGTATACTTTTGCTTCTGCGGTACCACGTACTGTGTCTATTCGCCTTACGGCGTTGTGTGTCTGTGCACGTGAGATCCTACTGTCGCATGTGCAGTGTATAGCATGATGTGCCAGACTTCAGGTCAATGAACATATACAGCAATACGGGATATCACTGTGTCTTCGAGCACGTATATAACAACAGTGACGCTGTTCTCAAGGCGCTGCGATGGCCGAGTGGTTAAGGAGTTGGACTCGAAATCCAACGGGGTTTCCCCGCGCAGGTTCAAATCCTGCTCGCAGCGGGACTCACTTTTGTATGAACATGGTTCAGTTTATCTGAGTAAATCTTTACTTCACGGAGATAAAGGGCAATTATACAATTCAGATTAAAACATTCAGACAATTTCCACACGAGGACGTATTTTAGAGAGCGGGTGGGCTCAGGGTGCTGCTGTACTGTTAGTAGCTAATCTTGTCTACTTCCGGGATCACTAACAGATGCAAATAACTGCGATTGTTATGAAGCGTGCCTGTTTAGGCAATTGAACTGTTTTTGACTGCTTTCACGGGCTCTTTTACTAGGCCGCTATAAAGGGAGATGAGGGATAAAAGTGAGGTTGACGTGATTACCGAACAGCATCTATGCTCTGCAACAGACTTCGAGTGATGTATACTAGGTGTATTAGTGGACTGCATATTATTGTATTTAATTATTGGCTGGAAGCATGTGACTTGTGGCAACAATCGCACTGCTGGTATATTCTCCGTGCCTGCGTTGCTTTTTGTCGCTAGCATTTTACTTGTGATTATCTGGCTTGAATTAAAGTGACTTGCAACACTAATTTTTTTGTATCTGAACCTAAACCCATAGGCAGAAGTAAGATTGTATAGTAGCCTGATTGCCATACTTTTTTAGGTTTCACAAGACAGACCCTTTGTTATCTTCTAGTGGACTTGGATGCCGCCCTTTGATTACCATTAGTCGGTTTTAGTGTCACTGTCCTATGCTTGCTTCTTCTTTGTCAGTTTCCATAGGCTTCCTTCCTCCTCATCTGTTTGTGAAATTCTTCATGTGTTCTTCCACGGCTAACTCTTTCAAGGCACTACTTTTTTTCTTTACCGTCTTTGCAAGAGTTTGTGCGTTTTTCAGCTGTCTCCCTAGTGTATTTCTTCCCCCTCTGTTTTCCTCACCAACCCCTCCCACCGACTCTGCGTTGTCCATGTACTTGTTAGTTTGCTTAACGCAGCCACTTCAGCCCATCCTCTATGGTCTGCCTGCTACCCCCAGCTCCCACCCACTCGCTCGCCCACTCCTCCCACCCCCTCTTTGTTGTCTGCTCGCTTGTGCCAGCCCCTCCCACCCACTCTCCATTGTCCATGTACTTGCCCCCACCACTCCCATCCATCCTCTGATGTACGTGTGCATGCCCCACCCCTCCGTCCATCCTCTGATGTCCGTGTGCTTACCCCCAGCCCTCCCGTCCACCCTCTGATGTCCGTGTGCTTGCCCCCAGGCCCTCCCACCCTCCCTTGCCTGTGTTTTCCCCAGCCCTTCCTGCCCATTCTCCATTGTTCTCTCCCTTTCTTTGCATTGCCCCGTCCACCAGACGTCTTTTAAAACAAGCATTGGCATAGCCAATAGGTCTCGCCTTTGGGACCTGCTGCATAACTAAATACTTATAAGGTCCCAAAGGCGAGACCTATTGGCTATGCCAATGCTTGTTTTTAAGTAGTGTCTGCAAGTCAAGATGTTAAGGTCATGGGGCAAGCAAAAAAAGGCACCTGGAGTGTATATTCTAACACAACTAGCCACGAGACTGATTGAAATTTTTTATTTTGGGACAGGAAACGAACCTCAGAAAAATGAAGCTAAGCCAAGAAACATTGAACAAACCTCTTTGGGTGACCAACTGGTGTCAATGGAAAGCAAAAATACTCTGTAGAACAAAAAATGTGTAACTTGGTCTTGCTTTGTTATTTCTGAAAAAAAGAAATAATGAAGGCAAAATAGCAGTCTGAGGGCTAGTGGCTGATCTCTGACCCATAAAGCATCTCTCCCTGCAGTAAAGAAAAAAAAAGCGTCAAGCAAAATATATTCATTTTGGAGGTGGTTCGGTTCCTAGTCCGATTTTTGTGTATGGATTCAAACTGTAATTAGATGTAATCATTTCCAAGAGTGGGAAGTAGAGAAAAAAACATGTTTGTTAACTAAAACAATCGTGTTGACCACGACCAATGGTCTAATGCTGGGCAATTAATCAGTAAGTCTTTATTCGGTTGATTAACCATAAAAGATAATCATAAAACAATAAATTTATAGCTAAAAAGAATACGTGCATTAGAATACAGTAATAAAAGCGTAACAAGTACAAGATACTAAAATCTAAATTCAGGTAAATATTGACCGTCTCTTGGCCCTTACATTTTTTTATTTTCTAAATATTACGACAAAACAATACTAATTTTGGCCCTGAATGCTCGTTATAAACAAGGAATTATTACAGCAAATGTATTTAAATTGTTTCAAGTTGGTGCAAAAAGAAAGCATGACTGGATTGCATAAAACCGTACTTCTTTAATAATGGCCTATTTTACAGTGAAAATAATATCTTTATTTAATTTACAAAAATAAATCATAGTGTAAAGTGCTTTGCTGAGGCATACCGTCACATGGACCGGCCAAATGGTCTCTAGACCATTCGTCCATTTTCTGAAAGCAACCATAAAGTGAACTGAGCTTAGTCAACATGGGGGTTAGTAAAAGCAGACAAATAAAATTGCAGACTCTCCGTAGCTAGAATCAAAGAATGAGCAATATTAATTACTTTATTTGCTTCCAAAGGGCGCCACTTCGCAAAGCCCAAGAAAGGAACCACGATTATCAAAAAAGTCAGGTTTATCTAACATGGTACAAAGGTTTGGGGCCGGCAGTCGCTGCATGGTTTTGAAGATGTGTGTTGTTTTGCAAAATGTAATGAACATTTAAAATATAAATAAAAATCGCACACAGGTTTGCTACGTAAGTGAACCAAGAGATACGAAGTGCATGGTTGAGAGAGACATTGCCAAAGCGCCAACCTATTAAAGGAATTTTCCGGTTTCGTTCATACAGCATATCACAGCAGAGGCAGCCAGAGGCTAATAAAGTCCTCCAGGTAATTTATAACCATCGCCCGGTGACATATAAAATTGAAAAAGCTCACATCTTTATAACAGGAGGCAGCAGGCCATAGTCTCACTGCTCTTGCTCCTGAGGCATGTTGAGTGGCAATAGCAAAGATGGCGGCTTTCATTTCAAGGTCTTGAGCATTTTGCCATGGGGTGGAGGACTCCTCTAACATCCCTCTGCCCCTTCTGAGACAAGGAATATCAAAACTTGGAGTAAATTTTCTGAAGGCGACAGGCTCCTGGGGATCATTTGGGGGGGGAAAAAGTTTAACTAGCCCTGAATTCATTTTTTAGGCTCTCGTGTGTCAGGCACAGTGACCCATGGATTTAGCATCACGTCTTCGGATTTAAGAATGCCTTGCTTGCAGCATCCTAGAGTTAAGACACCACCGTATGTAAGCTGCAATCTCTGTATCAAAACACAACCGAACACTGAAAAGGATTTTTTTTAAACTCTGCCTTCTGTTGGAACTTTTGTTACAGCAAAGCGTATGATCAGAAGATGAAAAGATCTGATGCTGCTGAGTTTCCTTCAAGGTCAGCCTAAGCTTCTTTTAGGCAGGGTTACTGTGACAAACAACTATCGAATTTATGTGCTGACTTTATGATTTGTCCCTGGTAAGCCTATCAGTCTGTCCTTGCGACTCCGAGAGAGAATAGCATGTAGACATGTCTGCATCTAGCTTGTCACTCAACTCTGCCACCCTCCTGGGGCAGCAAGAGGTTTCCTGCTGACAGCATGTCAGGTTGATGGCGGAGCCATAGAATCGGTCAGGGCTCAGTGATGCACGGGCAGAAAGGCAGCGTCTGACGTTACAGAATATCAAGACGCAAATCTGAGAAGCGACTGTATCCAGGGGAAGCAATCGGAACTCTGTTCCTTTTACACGTCGCCAGTGATACAGGAAATTGAAAACAGTTTCACACAACGAGCAAAACATGACATGATGGCATCTCACTACCTGCACTTAATCCTATGCTTCCTTTCGAATGCGGCCCTGGCTCTGGATCACGTATTCCTACAATACACAATCACAATATCAGAAGATCTGGTTTTATTTCCAGGGTAGCTCAATGTGTATGATTCAATCAAGGGAGGAAAAATAAGAGTAGGCAAAGTAGGGTCCGATTGTGTGAGGTCCTTACAGGACTACTGATGCCTGCGCATGATACTAAAATGATTAACTGGTTATTGTCCTTTACAAAATATGGTGTGTGAAGAGGCATATGCAGGCCAAGACCTATTTACAACATGCCGGCTTTAATACGAGGAGGAAGCTACTTAAGTGAACCTTTCAAGAAAAAGAGAAACCAGCATGAAACCGCTGTCGCTATATCATACATTCCACTTGTGTCCACAGCAACGCATGGACGGTGCATTTGGTGAATGGTGACAAGTAATCTATTTTTTGTGAGGTTTCTGTATGTGATTGCCACTAAAAGAGGGAGTAGGCTTTTGGGAGAAGGATGCATAGTAGCCTGAGGGAGGCACCTGTGTTTTGTAATTTAGCCTAGGAGACAATCTGGCCTCGCGAGCCCTCTTTGGCTACATGCAATTCAATATAACGCAAGGGAGAGTGTAGAGGAATGTGGCCTTAGTACACCAATCACCGCGACTCAATTGCTATTCATGCCGCTGGTGCTCATTTTGTGATTAGTGATCCCAAAATTCCAAGGATCCACTCAAAACATTTTGTAAATTGAGGGAAGGTTGCATCGGAGGTCTCTCCAGTTCAGCCGTCGCAGTGTTTAGGGTACCCTTGGATGCAATCTCATACGCGGAGCATTGGGCTGCCTGACAAAGAAATAGCAAGGTCCACCACCCCACCTTGGGACCTGCCTCTTGATGCACATTTATGAATGTGTCCATCTGTAACGAAACTGGTGCTCATGTAAAGCGCTCTGATACCCGGTGTCTCGGGTCTAGTTCGCGCTATATAAAACTCTTATTAAAAAAAAAAAAATGAGTGCCCCTCGTTCTGAAACCCTTGAGAAGATTTTACTTCAGCTACTTTAATCAGGGGTGCTTTTCTCGTCACCATGGACTCTGGAAGTGTGCGGGAAGTACTAGGAGCTCCAGCAGGCAAAGAAAACTATTTAAGATTCGCAAATGACGTCTGTTGTGCCTCCTCTTTATTTTTGCCCAAAGCCAACCTCTGAATTTGACCTTTATCAAGACAGTTCTTCCCCTGAACCCTTGTTCCACCTCCATGAAGAAGGCAGTGAGGTAAAGGTGTACCTAGCATGACCAACTCCTTTCCATGCCTGATGCTTTGTTTGTAGCTTGAAACCCGGTCAAATGTCAGATGGATCCGCCTAGCAACATCAATGGCTTACATCCTGGCAGGATTGAAACTTACAGGTGCTGTACAACTGCAGCGGAGTGTACAAAGTCAAAATCTGCAGGGCTGGTGCTTGCACCACACTTCGAGGAATACAACAAACTCAGTGTCGTGCCTTTTAGAGTGTCCAGTCTGAGCACAACCCTAGTCAAACCGGAAGCTGTGGTGTTTATCATTCAATCACGTGTGCGGCAGTGCTTTTAGGATACAACAGTTTTCTTCCATCAGGGGTTACCATCTTTTTCCTATATTATCAAGGAATTAGATGAGGAAGAGGGATGGACTGATAATGCTCTCATCACTTATCGCAATCGTTATCACAGAGTCCTACTGTTTTTGGGCATGATGAAGCATTTTTTCGGTGTGTGTGGGGCAGGTGTGCGGGATCATGACAGAGACATTATTATTAACATTTGAAGGGACCCAGTGGAAGTCTGTTCTCGACAGGACAAACCAATTTGGCCCTTTATGTTCGCCTATTCCAATGTTTGAGAGTGCTGGCTCAAGTCCCAACTCAAAAATACGATTACCATAAGGAGTGGGCTACAAAGACCTGTTTCATCAAGCTTGAAGAAATATCACGATTTCTGCATCAATGTATTCACAGCAGTGAGGATATTTTAGTCGAACCTCAAGGTAAAGTTAAGCAATCCAATTAGAGAAGGTTCAATCTAATGGGTCCTGAGGTCACAGTCACCATCAAAGGATTTTCATAAGTCCCTTGCTTCAAAGAGACTTATTTTCATTTCTTGAGAAGAAAGCAAATCTGTCCTTTGTTTAAAAGATAGAAGTCTTATTAGTAGCAACATTTCCTTTCAAATGTTAAGAACGGTAAATGTCGCCTTTTTCTTATTCTTAGTCAAAATGACTAAGCAGGTTCGACTTCTGAACCAGGAGCAGGTGAGAGAGTTGACTAGCAGCCCCCTTCAAGAAAGGCTTCCGTGGAAACAGTTTATTTTCGTCCCATTCCTGGGTGTGATATACATCTCATGAACTTCCTGTTCTGCATTCCCACTTTCACAAACTCTCTGCTTTAAGAACGCGATAGTATGCCACACTCGCACCCAAAACTCGTTTAGGGAAGCCTGGGGCCCTTTGTTGCTTAAATACACAGTTCTATTATTCTCCGGGTTCCCAAAGGAGCCTAGAACAACACTTTAAAATAATATTCTCATTCAATTTCCAATGAGAATCTCAGGTGGCTAGACAGATATATTTACTAGAGGCTTTAAACAATTAATGGCACAAGTTTTAATGTTCACAAAGTGTTCTTGACATCCTGCAAAGGTTTCATCTGCAGGTGCACTTGTTCTCCTCAAAATAGTTCTTATTGATAGTCCAGATAAAAGAGTGTGCAACCTTTTGTTGCCCATCTGTCGCAATGTATGATGAGTCACAATTTTAAGAGGTGTGGCTCTTTGGAGTGCAACATGCCAATTTCAAAGGGTATACGTCATGCCTAAATTATCGGATGCCTCAACCCCACCTGCGGGGATGCCTGGAGTCCTATGGACCTCAGTCACCCCTCCCATCTCAGGGCTCCATCAGGGGCACGCCAACTGTGCACTCACTCATGTGTCTAGCATAATCAGTGTGCCTCGGGAGTGACTCTTTGCCCTTGCGCCCGGCTCAGTAATATGGCAGTGGCACATGGGCAAAGGCATTCACTCACTTGCTTGGGGCCGTAATGATATGCAAATGAGGGAATGCTGTCTTGGGATCCTGTTGCGGCGAATGTCCAAACTAATGCTTTTGATCCAACTGAGTGTCCTTCCGCTACTTGCGCTTTGATTAGCTGCCCTATTTTTTTCTGTTGGAGGAAGCACTCCATCATACTGCATCTGTTTGCAGGCCTCTTTTTCTGTCCGGCTCAGACTCCAGTTTCAAACGCACCTCACCGTAGCAGAGAAAATTTATTTTCAGGCTGCGCGTGTTCATATTTTCCTGAATGTTGTTGTTTTTGTTGTATGACAGACATGTCCTTCCGTGCTGCTTTGCACCTTTCCTCTCACATTGCTTCCCTCTGTCCATGTTGACTTTGTCCCTCTCCCATGACGTCCCTATGGCTTTTGCACCCTCTCTCCGTCTTTCATACTGCTTCAAACCTGCTACATCACAGTTGAGAAAGTTTATTTTCGGAGTGCGCGTCACTTATATTTTTCTGACTTTTGCTTTAGTTGTATTACAGATGATATTCCTATGTGTTGCCCTCTCTCCCACAGTCCATCTATGTTGCCTTTACCCACCCTCTCAATCCAACCCTCTGTTTATGTGCCTTTGCACATTTCCCTTCCTCCCACCACCCATTACCACCATCCGCGTGGCTTTTGACTTCTCTCTCCGTTACCATACCATACAATGACAGGCCATAACATGCCATACCATACAATGCACAGCAGTCACACTGCTGTACAACATGGCTAAAAAACAGTGGCAAATTTAATAGATCTCACATAGGCAAAACCTATTGGCTTTGCCAATGCTGGTTTAATTATGGAAGAAAAGGCTGGCGTTGGATTATTCTTGACAAGCACACGATGCAGGCAGCATCCAGGCATCTCCCCCGGTTGCAGTTCGGAGGGGCTTCATTAATATACTGCACAGCTCTTGCCCCACTCGAACCTAATCTGTTTGCATAACCTCTGGGGCCAGGGTTGAAGATGCAACAATCGGACTCCAATATTTCAGCCTCGCTTGCATATAAAGGGCGGTTTAATTTCACTCCGGTGAAAGGCAGGGGTTTCATGGCTTCAAAAGGTCTTTGGGACACAAGCCTTCAGCTAATTACTGATGGTTCCGATACAGCTGCTGCGCGGCAGCCCGAGACCGCTCGGCTGCGTCCGGCCGGGGAAGAGGCGCGGTGTTTGCTGATAGACACGTGCTCTAGCCGACGAGAAATAAATATATGCTCACATTTCTACAGACCTGCGCCACTGGAGAGGGAAGAAATGCAACGAAATCAGCAGTGGGACGCGACAAGAGTCAAAAGAAGAAAAAAACATCACCATTTTTAATTAAAATACAGTCTCTCAGAGTTGGATTTCTTCGGTTATCAAGGTCCGCATATTGCACCACCTAGAGCGGTTCCCAGTGTCACAGCCAACTCAAGCTTGCTCTCATTGTCTATTTGATGTCAGCGGCAATTCCTCGGAATAAAACATCCCGTAATTCGCGGTTGGCGGTTGCCCATCTATAATTCTGTACAATCTGATCATCCTAGGGGTTTCACACCACAAATGCAACTGGCTTTCAACAAAAAGTGTTTTATTTTAATCGTAAATTAGACAAGCCTTTGCAATGCAATAGGTCTCGCATTTGCAAGAGTTGGAGCTTTTGGCGTTGTAAATGACAATGTCTTTTACCCATGTGTTTGATTTTGAGTGGAGTGGATGTATGTGGTTTGGAATGGAATTCTATGGGTTGAATTGGAATTAGTTGCGAAATTGTGTGGTGTGTAGTGTATTTGTGTACTGGAATTATGTGGCATGGGGAATAGATAGGGGTGAGAGCTGCACAGAATAAATAGAAAGATAGAGAGGGATAGGTAGTTTGCGCACAAAGTGGTGAATGAACTCCAGACAGAGAAGCAGAAAGAGTGTGAAGAAGGGGAGAGCAGGCCACAGACACATAAAGAGGAATAGCCTGAACGCAGAACAGGAGGAGAGCGTGGGTAACGTAATGAATGCCCGCAAGACAGCAGTTAAACCGGTGCATCGACTGTAGAGCTCTTTGTGTACACTGAAGGTGTCCGGTTGAGCTTCCAGTGGGGCCATGCAGCCTTCATCATGCCAAGCTTGATAAAGAATAATGTTCCTTTGAGATTAACCCCTTATTCGCAATAATCTTCATGAAGTGTGGTGCTTTTTGAGTGGGCTAGCTGCATAATAATGTAAAACGTTTGAGCAGCCTCTTCAGCCCTAGGGCACCACTCCCAGTATATTAATCTCGAAGTTTCTAGGATACATTGTAAAGTTAAAAAGTTGCCTCTGATGGTTATTCCTTTAAAATAGAAATATTACTCTTCTTCAAAAAAAAAGCCGCTCGGCAAACAACATATCCTGGAGTAGGCTTTTTGGAAAAATTATTAATCCTTTGACCAACCTAAATGCACTTGACCAACATGTCGCAATAATAGATAAAGCACAGCGACCGTGAAATGGATTCCAGGCGAAGTAAGAAATTTTAAACTCAAACACTGTGGTAGTGGTCCATTTGGAACATATTAAAGTACTTACTTTGAATGAAGTGTTTCCTGTAAGGAGCAACAACAAAGCAAAGACACCATGGCCAATAAATAAAGAACGGAAATAGCTTACGCATTAAAAAAAAGAGAAAGGGGTGAAGCACTGCTACACCATAACGAAGCTAGTTGGCGCACAGAGTAATGCGCGCATAGACGCATACTAATATATTGGAGGTGTGCATGGAGAGCATAAATAATAAGGTAAAGAGTAGCACATAAGATAGACAATGAAAAAGTAACGAAAGTGTCCAGTAAGTAATTCACTAAGGTGCATGTGAGAAAAAAAACAGATTTTCGCCTAATGGAAAAGATAACGGTTTAGTTTCACCTTTCTTACACTCTTTACTTTATATTGGAAACTGACCTACTGCAATTAAATAGCTTATCCGGGCCAGGTATTTTCTTTCCATTCTGGGACTTGTAGAGCCTGTCATAAGGACTGCAAACCACTGACTGCAACGCTAAATACTTGGACTGGGTGAAATACGCCCGGGATTAAGACATGTTAAAGAGCTGCCGAAGCATCTTGTGGATTAGAAAGCCGTGACCCCAAACACTAAAGGTGCAGTAATCAGTGCTTAATTTGAGCCCGTGGTTTCCGGTTACGGGTACCTGCACTTAATTGTCCGCACCGGCACTTAATTGTCAACACCTGGCATATTATGACAGCTTGAATTCAATGAGGGTGAGATGCACACCATTTCGATCCACTTTCTTCAACAATTTAAACCAAATTTATCCTTTCAAACAATTCTGGCGTGCAATGCTTTCTACGCGCTTCGTCCCGTTGCGCTGCAACCATAACTACGCCACGAAGGGAACCAACATTGGTTCCACAAAGCTGCACAGCCCTATAGTAGCTTGAATCCAATGAATTAAGTTCATGTGCTTTTTATCGCTTTTCACTATTTCATCCATTCATTTTTCTTTACTCTTTAATGTTCAATTCATTTTATTCAATCCGTTTTTCCATCCATTTTCAAAACAAAGCTCGAAAGCATGGGTTGAGTTTCATGCCATGATTTATTTTCGAAAGCCCAATGCATTTCGGGAATAACACTCCCTTCGTCAGGGGCATTGGCAAATCTTAAAACATCAGATGGACGCTTCCCGTTAAACCCCGACCATCTAAAAACAGTGACTCAGTGTTTCCTTTTCAAAGCGTGCCATCGCGCGCCTATTCTGTTTCGTAGTGAACTTAATTCATTGGATTCAAGCTACTATAGGGCTGTGCAGCTTTGTGGAACCAATGTTGGTTCCCTTCGTGGTATATTATGACAGCTGCCACATGGTGGCGCTGTTTGTATAATTTAGAGATGAGCAGAAGAGCAATTGTTTAGTATGCATTAAAAATAATTAATACCTGCCACCCAAGCTTTTTTTTATAGCTTTGGTGGCCTGGAATAGGCTTGTAGCAGTGTGGTGGTTAGTAGTTTTGTAGGTTCTATCATTGGCAACGCTGGCAGTGGCAATGGGTGGTGCAAGCTGCAGAGGTCTCCTGACTTGAGCCCTGGCACTTATACTTTTTACAAATTAAGCACTGGCAGTAATGTAGAACCGGTAGGGACTGTATGAAAACATAGGAACCCGCGCGCCGCTGTTCAAAGCTCTATGTGCATCCTGCACCAAGATGCGGTGAAACCGTCTTAAAGCTCGGACATGGCGGTTTAACCAACTCTTGTAGCCCTGCTTGTCCGCCTCATATTTGTTCAAAGCCTTTTCGTTAAGGAAAGTGATGCAAATACTAGAAAGATGTCAAGGCGCAAGACAAGCATGCTCGACAATTCGAACTCAGTAAGTCTTGGCGATCCGGTCGTGAATGAGAGCTACTTGAACAAGCAAACAAAAGCAACAATCATTTGCAATGCTATAGGTCTCGCATTTACGCGAGTTTAAGCTATTGGCATTGTAAATGACAATGCCAATAGCTTAAACTCGCATAAATGTGAGATCTATTGCATTGCAAATGTTTGTTTAACTTTAAAACTAAGCGCGGCGCCGCGTCAAGGACACCCCACAAGGTTTGTTTATTTTTTTTTTTTTTTTAACTTTAACACTGAGCACAGTGTTAAAGTTAAAAATAAATAAAGAAACCGAGCGTGGTGTCCTTGAAGCGGCGCCACACTCAGTTTTAAAGTAAAAACAAAAGAATAAACAAACAGAGCGCGGTGTCCCTGAAGCGGGCACCGCGCTCACTATGAAAGTTAAAAAAAAAAAAATTAAACAGAGCGCGGTGTCCCAGAAGTGAATGCCGCGCTCAACAGGAAAAATGAATACAATTAAAACTGAAAATGATCGCGGTGTCCCTAAAGCGGGCGCCGCGATCATTATGCAAATTCCCCAAAAAGCAGCCGCCATAGTCCCCATCAGTGGCAATAACAAAAATACTGCTCACCCCCTAGATAAAGCAGGCCGTGTAACCAGCCAAGTAAAAGGTCCAGTCTTTATGGGCCGTAAAAAATGGAGACAAGGTAGTACCAATGCGGGACTAACAAGCCCATTTACGAATCAGAAGCCACCATTTAAGAAGGACAATGACACAAAGCCAATGACAAATATGGGCGGAGAGTGGTAGACGCTTCAACAACATACCCTAATACAGCATGCCTCGCAGAGTGAGCAGTGCATGCGTGCTGCTGCCAGGCTTGACCTAAAAACAGGTGGGAGGTGGCGGTGTGGGGACGGCTCCGCACGGGGAGATTAAGTGAAGTGGGAGCATACTAACTCTGTGTTTGTACCACAGAAATGAACTGTTTCCAACCGAGATGGATGCTGCGTGTAGGGGACGATGCAATGGAAATGCAAATAAAATTAAAAGGGATGGCGGGGAAACAGGGTCATTAAAAAAACACGACAAGACAAGATCAATCCGGTGAAAGCAAACAGTAAGTCCAATAAAAGGCAAGATGTGGATACCTCTTCTAGGAACGGATACAAACTAACTCCATCTTTGGACCACAAAAATGAACGTGCTGCTGATGCAAATAAAAATAAAAGCAGCGGCTGTGAAGCACTGGGTCATGCAGTTTGATCCAGGAGAACATGCTTGCCTCAAGAAACACTTATGGACACTAGAGTACTGACCAGGAATCGAAACAGCACACCTAAGCACCATAAAAACATGGAAATGTTGCACATAAGCAAGCCCAGAACTTGTCAGCTGTGGCCCATGAGTTAAAATGTTTTGGGGTACGCAAGTGAAAAACCGAACGTTCAAGTGTATGCAAACCTATGAACAGAAATTAAGTTTGCAAATTTTTACCAACCCATTTTCAGCACAGAAACCCTGCTATTCTGGGCCGCCCCTTGTTTCACCTCATAACATTGCATTGTGGCACCGATCATGAGGAATTAACATCACACAACCTTGAAGTTTCACAGAAATGGAACAGAAAGCAAACCAACATGACATCGAACTGCACGTTCCCTTATAAGTCAAAAGTGCCAGCCATTTTGAAAGAGTAAAAACCACTCTCTTTTATGTGCTAAGTCCATATGCAAACCATCATCCTTGCTATGTTTGAAATATTCTATAATTAAGTTCACAATAATTAAACTAAAAAAAAGTAAGTCCTAATCGTCGTTCCGGAAAGTGATGCAAATACTAGAAAGATGTCAAGGTGCAAGACGTGCATGTTCGACGATTCAAACTCATTAAGTAATATCGATCCAGTCGTGAATGAGACAAACAAGCAAACAAAAGCAGTGACGGGTAGGAGGTGGTGGTGTGGGGACGGCTCCGCATTGGGAGATTAAGTGAAGTGAGAGCAAACTAACTCCATGTTTGTACCACAGAAGGCGCTGCCAATGCAAACAAAAAATCAATCGGTGGCCATGAAGCGCTTGTGTTGTGTATGAAGTCTGCCCATATGTTTGTACCACAGAAATAAAACGTTTACGACAGAGATGTCTACTACGTGTAGGGAGATGATGCAACGCAAATGTAAATAAGAAAAGAAAGGCGTGGCCGCTCTTGTTGGTGATTAAGAGCAGCGTGCTGCGCTGCTCCAAAAAAATATAGAATGAAAAAATAGAGTTGGGTGAGCCGCACGGTCGCCATTGTTTAAGATTAAGAGGCGTGCCGCGCTACTTAAAAATAGAATATTAACCCGTTGCGTGCGTCTGTCGGCCAACGGCCGTCGCGAGCACTACCTCTGTAGTGCTGCGAACGTCCGTTGGCCGCCACGGCCCCGCCCACTCCGCTAAACCGCCGCGGAATTGCCGCCGCGGTTAAGCGGTTAAAAAATAGAGTTTGGCGAGCCATGCAAAAAAAAAAAAAAAAAAAAAAGGAGTGTGACCTTCATTGTTAAAGTTGATGGGTCCAATGCAGCGTCATCGTGCAGTTAAACTGCAGGGTGGGTTGCATAAGCGGGAGAGCGTGTCCTGCCTGCAACAGCCGCTAGGAGAAAGTCATTAATAAAATAATGCTCAGAAACTGTAAATACAACATACTGAGTAACAATACATGTAACCGGGGCAGTCCTCATGGGAGGTTACAACAGGAGAAAAGGAGGTACTAAGGAGGTGCTACTAAGCCTATTAACAAATCAAAAGCCACCATTTACAAAGGACAGTAACAGGAGCCAATTGAACAGATGGGCAGAAAATGGGCGGGGCTTAAAGTCCATACCTGAATACAGAATGTCTCGAAGAGACCGTGCAAGCGCTGCCTAGGTGATACCTAATAAACATGTCGCACACCAGGTTAATGTAACAGCCAGCCTTCATCAATACAAAAAAATACTGTAATATACACTTAATGAATACCCAACAGTCATGAGGAGAGAATCATTTTCTCATTAAATAAGCACAGCAGGAAACTAAACAATTTTTACGAAAAAGGCGGTACCAAAACCAAGCCTTAATCATTTCAAATTAACATTTTTATATACCAAAGGTTGATTTTGTATTAAGAAGAGAACTTGGTAACATATTCGTCTAGTAAAATGTTACGCGTTTTAGGCTCATTGTTTGGGTTCAGAACTTTTCTTTCTGAAAACCTTCATATCCGGCTGTCAAATATAAAGTGTATAATTCACAAAAGCACAGACAATAATGGACAGGCCAAACAACTGGTAATGTGAAACATAGCCTTGTGTTGTCTTGTCTTCAAAGGGGAAACACACACTGTATGCAATCAGGCAATCGAAAATAAGTACAACGCCACTTCCTTATATGACACAGATCACGTTCATGGTAGCATATTTTCCCCTAGCACAGGGAGATGGGGAATAATACTTTTGAGTAAAGACATCGGTTTAGGTATATTTTTAGTGGAAAATACACTACCATATACACAAATGGAACTGTGTAGGCACGCCAAGCGTTCTTGCCACTAAGCACCAATGATGGAAATGGATAGTATTAATTAAGTGATGCAGTTGAATGGCTTCTTTTTTTACACAATGGCAAATTTCCACATTGAAAGCAGTATATTATCCATTCATGGCCAAGGCAGACAACAAAACGCATTCTCTCACTCTATAACGTCTGCCATGCCAGCATGCATCAGTTAAGAACTCTTTACAGACACAGGAAACCAGACTATCTGCCTCCCCTATGTCAATGGTAAACACTGATTCCAGAATAACAACCGACGATCTTACACTATGAAATCTGAGCACTGGCAACAAACACACCACACGAAGGACCCCTTGAACAAAAAACATCACTTTCAATGCTGGAGCATTTTTCTGGAAACAAAAGCCTTGAGTTTGAAATATTGAACTTTTTTGACAGAGCTCCACCTTTTCTCTTTTAACAATCCTTTCCACAAGAACCTCCAATCCTTAAACTCTGTTTCCAAATAGCTAGCGAGCACTATGGCTCAGTCATGGAAAAGATGTGGTTTTATAGCAGAAGAATAGGACAGGTATAGAACACGTGTGGTAATCTGACACTGGAAGTCGGTATGAGCAAGGGAAATCAGTTCCAAAGCTCCTTTGCTTCATAGAATTTCTCCACTTGAAATATTACAAACTAGACCCCAACACAAGATAGAAACTTATCTAACTTAGAGTTTCTTGGTTGAGCTAGGTATCCATTAAGACTATCACTGCTTCCATGTGATTTAATGTACATCTTGTTGTTCTTATGGATCTTCCTACATTGTGACTTGGGCACAAGCCCCAAGACGAATAATCTTCCAATATCTATTTCACCCTTTACTCATGATACCATTCTGATAGCACACATGCCTTACAAGCTAACCTTCCCACTCTCTCTAGAAGGAGATGATTGCTGGAGCCGGGCACTCCCTCCGAAGGAAGTTCAGTACAGACGATGAAGCATTAAGGCATGGTCCTTGGTTTGAGTGACCAGAAATCAACCAGCTGAAGTGATCTTTGAAACAAGAGGAGGACTCTGCTACCATAAATGAAAATGGCTATACTGTGTTCCAACAGAGCTAGGAATGCAGTGCGTCTCCGTAGATTTCCTTTGCCGATATGTTGCTGTTATACTATATAGTGAGCAGCTACAAGGGTTTTTCTTCTGGGTCAGATTTCTTCACGTATTTTCTAGAGGTTTCAAATGAATTAGCTCCTGCCCTGAGCCCACTTTTTGGACGCTCTACTGGCTTCATCTGAATGCACCGTTGATTATGCTCATATCATGTCCAGCCTAAAACTTTATATTTAGGGAACAATTGGACTGCGCCATGGTTGATGGCAGTATTTAAGTATGCTGAGAGGAAGCTACTGGGAGAAACAGAGGCTACGGATGAGCTCACTTTGTGCTGTCTGCTTCTTGGGAAGGTTCTGGCTTGCAATAAATCAGAAGTGAGCCATGTATCATATCCTGACGAAGTGTCGGTTTTTCCCATTGTTAAAACTGTATTTCTTGTTTTTTTTAAAAAGGGACTATACGTCAAATTCTAGTTCTGGGGGAAAAATAATGATTTATACTTCCTAATGCCATTGATATATCGGAGTGAATGGCTGCCCAAGTTTCTTCTTCTGCCCCGCTAATGCTGGATTAAGGTGTCCTTTGTTTTAAACCAACGTTCAATGGGGAAGATACTCAAACGGTTCAAGCAGCTGTACCATTGATACGCTCTACAACAAGCAGTCATACCAGTGCTAGAGGACATTGTTTGTGGACAGCATGGACCCGAAGGGCTGCTTCACAAACAAGGTTAGCATCGTTTCAAAAGCAAGACCTCCTCTTCACGATAATCCAACTTATACAAAAACAAAATTTTTAATTACAGAAATGCAATAAAATTGACCTGCCTTTTGTAGGAACTTTGGAAAAATGAAACATCTATTTCCGTTCCATTTTATTCGTCTTACAACTTTTCTTCGAATAGATACATCTCTTAACTTGGTTTGAAGCTAGCATTAAGGTGCATTCTGCCTACGTCTATGAATTTTTTTTTCTTTCTAAAGACTCCCTACAATACCATGTTGACGTCACAGATATCTAATCGAGTGCACAATAAATTGCTTCATAAACAGCCAAGAAGAAGAATTAAACGCGGCACACTGGACCTGCAGAATCATAAATTAACTTGCAAGGCTGCAAGCTGGAAATAATTTTTTTCCCATTTATTCAGACAAAGCAAACAATTCCAATGTTCAAGGGCAGAAAGCATGTTATTTTCATTCACAAGCATGAATCAGGGCCAGAGAGCAGGCAGTACTTACTTCTCTCTCCTCAGTTGCAGCAATAAACAAGACAGTGCCTCAGGGTGCTCTGGTTAAGAAAGATACAAAAAACACCTCTCAGAATACAGACTGCATTTTTGATGTGTACAAGTGAAAAAGACGCATGCAGAATCAAATCCGCACAATTAAGTCAGAATTAATAGCAAGAGAGCCCTGGCCCTGGTTGTGCATCTCTGCTTATCCCATTGCACCTTTAATAGTGAGACTGGGTCTCTTGAGCTCTAGAATCATGCACCAAAACCGCATCTCCACCACTCTGGAATACTGCACTGCGGACCCAAGCTCCTTTCCTTCTAGAATCCAGAGCTGTGAGACGCAGCCCTCATCTGAGACCCAGATGCGGTAAGGAACAGTCTTTTTGCTTCCTCTTTCGAACATTTTACTGCAAGATCTAGTATTCTCCTCTGTTATCTGGAAGGGTGGAACCCAGTTTTTATCCATGTAGAATACTGCACTTAAAGATCCAGTCTCCTGTCCACTCCTCTACTGCCAGAGCCCATCTCCTCTTAAGAGTAAAATACTGTACAAGTCTTTGCATATTCCCCTCTTGACTCATGTACTGAGAAACCCTCGGTTCTCTAGATCACTAGAATGCAGGGTTATCATCCTCTCAAAAATACTGACTAGAGATCCTGGCTCCTTCCCACAACACGACTGTGTCCGGTCTCCCCCCCTTTAGAATACAGTGCGAGACACGCAGACTACCAATCACCGGAACGGTGAGAGAATATCACGTCCTATCTTTGCGACTGTACTGAGATCCTCAACCTTTAGAATCATACCCAGGATGGTCACACAATCCTGCCTTCTACAATGCTCGACTGGACTGCAGGAGGGGGTCTCCTGCTCAGGAACTGACTACATCGAAAGAGTCTTCTCTACAAACGCCTTCCGACACCCAACTGCTCTTCCCTAGAATATTTCAGTAGGATAATACAATATACATTCCAAAACCCTATGGTGGAAGTCCCATTCCTTCCTCTACAGAACACCCTAATGAGACACGGTCTCATTCTCTGAGACCGTATAGATATAAGTTTCATCCAGACTAATGCACTGAAAGACAGTACTGCCTCTCTGGAACACTGCTCTGAGAACATGCCGCATCCCTTGTACGGCCCTTTAACGAGAGTCCAGCCCTCATATTCTGAGTCCACTTCTTTACTCCATTGATTTAAAATCGTATGAGATCTCCTCCAGACTTTCGAGACCCCGGGTGAATCCTTATAACGCTAATAGTGAGGGAACAGTTCCACCTCATCTACGGTGTTGTTCTAAAACAATCTCTCCTACGGGCTCTAGAAGATATATCGTCCAACCGTTCTTCTCACTTACAAGCAATTTTAGCGTCCCACCCCTTCTTTAGCACAGGTAGGGCAGCCCACTGTGTTCGTCCCAGTTTCATAAAGTGAAGCCACACCAGTGTCACTCACCTTTGTACTTTAAGTGCTGCAGGATTGGAATGATGGTCTCCAAAGGGATGTTGTGTGCCAGGAAGAGCTGCCACGTGCAGTACTGCTCAAACGTCTCCCAATCCAGGCTCTGAACTAGAAAGAGGGCGAAAAGAAACCCAGGGCTAGTCACAACGAACTTGCTCCGACACAATGTCTGAAACCCGTCTGGTCCCCTTTCTGCCAGGCTAGGGTGCCTAGCTAAGGCAGACTGCAGTCAGGTGCACTCAGTGGCTATTTTAGTTTATAATCGGCAGTGCAAGCTATGGCAGCGTGGAAGGCACATTTGTAGGTAGCGACAGAGGTTTAGGTCAGCAGGCAGGACCTTGAACTCTTAGCACACTTTATACAAATACAGCGTACACTACTTATTCATTACAAATAACTTTTCTGGAACTAGCAGTCAATAAGACCCATCAGGAGTGAGTTTTAAATTCAGGTACTGACGAACAGAACTAATTCACTAATAAAGACCAGTAGAACCAGAGCTGGTGGGCTGAAAGGTTATGTGGGGGATAGGACAGTGTAGGATGATTAAACCTGAATTTAGGACGAGTGTGGGTTCCAGTTTCAGGACAGTGAACACCTCCATTGGAACAGTAAAATCATTTTATTTATTGGACTTAACCGTGCAGTGGAGCTTGCAAGCAGCAGGAAAAAGATATGGGTGGACGAGGGGCGGAGACATTTCAACAAATGGAACGAACCAAGGCATGCCCCATACATTCACCGTATGTATTAACCTTCCCTCATCACTTGGTTTAGAACGCATGATACACAGGGGGCCATATTACAGTACAGATTCAGCGCATTTTCCTGGATTGTGCTGGGCGCACCTTTCAAAAGGTGCGCCCAGCGCAATCCAGGAAAATGCGCCGCATTATGGTGAATGCGCTGCCCCCAAAACAGCTATGACCTCGAGCCGCGGGGGGTGTGAGGGGGATTGGAGGGGGGACAGCGCAATCATGTGAAAAACGGAGCGGCTGATTTGAAGCCGATCTGTGTATTATTCACAGAAGCCGGGACTGGTGGCTCAGTGGACTAATGCATCTGCTGCAGGGGCCTATGTTCGACCTCATGGTCACAGGTTCAAATCCCGGCGGGTCCACTCAGCCTTTCATCAATCTGAGGTCGATAAAATGAGTACCATTGAGTTGGGTAACAAGATACCTCTGTTATTCAGCGCCAAGATACCCGTCAGGGTGAACATGCGCTTTACAAATACACATGTTATGTTACAGTGATGGCGGCAACCCGCCTGCACTTTTAAAGGGGATTAGAGATCCCCTTGCAGGCGGGTGCAGGGATGTCTAGGGGGTCCATGGGCTCCAGAGGGCTGCCATCAGGGAGCGCACTGACAGTGTGCCTCCTGAGAGCTTCTTTGCCTCTGCGCCCGCGTCCGTAATACAGCGGGGGCACAGAGGCAAAGGGATTCCCTCATTTGCATGGTGCACGCCTACATGCAAATGAGGGAACGACCGACCCCTGAAGATAGCACTTGGGGTTTATGTGCGCCGTGCTATCAGTATTACAGCAGAGGCTTCACTAGTGTCTGCGGCCCCTTCTGTGATACCAAAGTGCCCCGGGGCGCGCAAACCGGGTGCAAACATGCGTTGCGCCCCATGGGGCACTTTGTGTAATATGTCCCTGGGTGTATGTCAAACGCAAGCTCTCACTTGACTTTTTTTGAGGGTGGGGTTCTGTGAAATGGACGCTTGCTCCACTTAGCCCCTGCATTGCATGTCTCTTTTGCTGCAAGCTCCGAAGCGGATCAGCCAAACTCCCCATTTTAGGAGGCACGGACAAGAAAATACTATCTAAAATGGTGGTAAGTGCTAGATTCCCAAGACTGCACAAAGAGAGACCTGGGGAGTATTACACTAGGTGCACTGGTGGCGAAACAGGTGTTTGCACCCGTTTTGTGTGCCCCTGGGGCACTTTGATATTACGAAGGTAGCTGCAGACGGTTGTGTGGCCCCTTCTGTAGTACCGAAAGCACTGGCGCTGTATTGCATGGGGGTGTACCCCCATGCAAATGAGGGAATCCCTTTGCCTTTGAGACTGCGCTGTATTATAGACGCGGGTGCAGAGGCAAAGAAGCTCTCAGGAGGCGCACTCAGTGCGCTCCCTGATAGCAGCCCTCTGGAGGGGGGAAAGGGGGTCCTATGAACCCCCCAGACATCCTCTTGCAGGTGGGTGTAGTCACTTACTGCACCCGCCTGCACGGGGATCCCTAACCCCCTTTAAAAGTGCAGGTGGGTTGCAGCCTGCACAGTGAAACACACAGCAGCTGCTTCAAAGCCGCTCTGTATTTCACTTGAATGCGCTGCCCCTGGGCAGCACGAGTTTGCGGCTGCCCTAGGGGCAGCGCATTCTATGTGATAGGTTGCACTTTCCCTGTTTGCGCCTGGCACACCTGTTTTAAGATGCGCCAGGGCTCAAACAGGGAAAGTGCACCCTATACATAATAGGGCACCTGGCTTATGGTAAAGGTACCAGGTTGAAAACCCTAAAAGCAGTGGAGACCTTGATGGGTGTCCTAAGATCAGACCAACAGCTCTTCGGAATGACAATACACCCCCTGGAACTGTGGGCACCACAGTGGGGAGAGTCCAGCGCCCTCTTTTTGCTGCTCACCAAGCGTAGGCCTGGTCAGCACCGCTCAAATGTACAGCCTTTTTAAGGTCATCTGTATATTATAACCTCAGGTTTGACAAATGATCCTATAATAGAATTCGCCACATTAGCTGCATTAAAAAATAACTAAGTCCACCGTTATCTATCATTTTGGCAGTCTGAAGGTGCAAGGACGTATTTCCCAAGGGAAAACCAATACATAAACAAGAAGCAGCCTGCTATGTATTTTAATGTTTGCTGGAACGTGTTCAAAGTTTTAAGGAGGTCCCTTTCCTCCGCGCTAAGCCCTCGTCTGTACCAGGAAACGCAGCAAAGCACAGGTATCGAAGTTCAAAACTCTGAATGGAGGGTTTCAATGACAGGAGTCAAACATGAGCTTGATTCTGAACGAGCAGACGCTGCTCTAAGTTTTAGGTATTTGGTACAAAAGCTGGCCCAAAATATATCTGCTCCATTCAAGCAGTAAACTGGCTATTCTACAAGACAGTTGCATCAAGAACTAAACCATTTTATCCTTGGCCAAAAGAAAAAGCGGGGGAAGAAGGCTTCGAAATGCAACAACAGTAGTGTGACTGTACAGTGTGAGGGAAGGAAAGGAAGGGAAGCGACTAACTCAATCCAATTACTCCCCTGCAGGCCTCCAGGCCTCTGTGCTCAGGAGCTGATGCAATTTTCATTATCGTTAATAATGACCTTTAGAAATACATCAACAAAGAGGCTCGCTTGGATCTTCCAGGCACTCGTTCAACTCCGAGGAGGGAAAACATTCACAGGGCCAGAGATTTCATTAAAAGTGACAAAGAGGAAACACAGATCAACAGCGAACAGCAATAAAAGGACGAGCTGGAGAGTCAAAGGGGGCAAATGGGGTGAGGCAATGGGGGGTAAAAAGAGCAGGAACTCAGGGTAGGAAGGTAGAAGAAACCAGGATTTAAGGTAAAAGACTATGGGGACCCAAGAAGGCTTGGCGGTTGAGGAGCAGTGTGCGGCATAGGTTTAAGATGCTTGAGGTATGCCCAGGGCACTTGGAATTATGCGATGTTGCGGCTACGGCATTTTCTGCGTAATGATGGATTTGACACGCTATCCATCATCTGCTGCATAATCTTCAGATTTTAACAGAAGCATTGGTTTCAAGCTCAAACAGATCAAAAGTTACAAAAAAGGCTCCAACACGTGCAGCTGCGCAGTGAACGCCCCTTTGCAAAGTTTGGCTGGTCACCGTTCTGTTGCTCATTGCTGTATTTGGGTGTCAGACTGCTACTAATGAGGTGACACCTTTGCCCAGATAGTGTTAACGTGTAAAAGTGATCAAATGAGAGAACACTATCACAACATTTGCAGCATTATGCTGCATAATGTGCCTTGCCGCATAATTTAGCAAACCCTACCACCTAATTTGGTCCTCTCCTACCCCATAATGATAGTGTCCCTGGTTTTGGCACACCTCTCAAACTCATACTTATTTGCTGGAAGTCCCCCTCCTTGGACCCATCTTACCCTCCAAACAAGTGAAATCCCTCTCTTAGACTTCAATGGATCTCCCACCCTAAAAGCATACCTCCCTGCCCCTCTTCCAAGAACAAAAACACCAGGTAATCACCATCCATTGCAATGGGATCACTCATTGTACATAATCTGGCCTTCGGCAAAGCCGAGAGAACATGGACAAGTGCCAAAGTGTCTACAAATCTACTTATTTAAGATGTTGGGGAATTTTTGATCGGAAGCAATGAAGAAGCCTGGCTGGATACAGAAAAGGAGTACGTACTATGATACTGCCTTTGGCCTCCACTTCTGGCATTTTTGCTCTGTGATATTTCAAACCATTTTACATTTTCCAATACTATTATCAGGATGGAGAAATAGTGCTTTGCTGATATTATTTTGAGTTTAATATAGCTCTAGCTAGACCCGAAGGTATCAGAGCGCTTTACATGTTATGTGATAACGTTTACAAGAGGTACATGAGGGGATTCATAAGAGTCATAGTTGAACAATACAGCATTAACCGAGAAGAGTACTCCAGCAATAACAATAGTTACCAAGTGATTCTTGCACTACTAGTTATTTCCAATCATTCCTCTAGATTCCTTGGGTGCCTGATCTAGTAAGGACCCAGGTCGAGGGTGTATTTTAGCAGAGCACAAAAAGTTAATTTAAAAGTCTAGGTCCGGGTAACACAAACTTCCAAATCTAACTATGCGGTTTTAGAGCAAACTGTTGAAAGTAAAAAAAAAGTTACTTATCTTCAGTAACAATCCTTCTGGCAGATACTCTACCTACCCGCAGATTCATCACCCGTTGAATATCTCCAGGTGCCAGTCTGGATTAAGAAACCCTTTATAGCTCTCCTACATCGTCAGGAAACCCTGTCTCCATCTCTGCGCCCAGGCTCTGGGCCCCAACAGTATCCTTTTAAGGGCGTTTTGGCTTGCCTTTTGGTTGAGGTGGAATTTTCCAGTCACTTTCCTACTTGCTTCATCCCATACCCCTGATTGCTTAAGTTTTAAGGAAGATTCGCCAGGATTGGGCACAAGTCATTCTGGTTGCCACTGGACTGGCCAAGTAGGGTGTGGTACACAGACCTCCTGAGACACTCCCTGTTCCTCTGCTTTGTCTACTGCTCAGGCCTCACTTTCGCTTCCAGTCAGAGGGTTAAGTTCAACATCCCAGCTTCCTGGACCTCCAGCTTCAAGTGTGGAGACTGAGCTGGGACATCTAAGCTCCTTCCACTGAATGGTGCTGCCCGACCTTGAGTTGTGTCTACTCAGAAAGGTGGAATAATTTGGTCGCATGGAATGCAGAGCAAAAGATGGACCTGCAGAAGGCACATCTGTCCGATGTATTGTGCTTTGTTTCTTGCTATTCCTGCAGGGTTGTGCGATGGGCAGGCCCTTGCACCATTTATTTGCTTCCCTGACCAGCCACCTTTATTTAAGTAGCCGATGGTCATCAGATTTCATAAGGGACTAATGTAGAGTTGTTCCCTACACATTTTCTTACACCCCAATGAGATCTGAATTTGGTCTTGACCTTTTAATGTGGGCTCCGTTTAAAAACGTGCAGTGTTGTCATTTATGTTTGTTGATCTTTAAGGCTGTTCTTCCATCATATTGGCCATTATATTGGTGAGATGCATCAGTGAGCTGCAGGCACTGTGTGTGTGTGTCCGCCTTTCACATGCTTATATCCAGACAAATTGGTCCTGAAGACTAAAGCAGTTTTCCTTTCCTAGGTGGTGACCCCTTTCTATCTGGGTCAGTCCATCATCCTTCCTTCTTTCGCCACTGCATCCCACCAAGGAGGAGGACAGACTACACCGGCTGGACCCCAGGAGGACAGCCAATTACTACATTTATTGCACAAAGGAGATCTACTCTGACGACCAGATCTTTGTGGGGTATGTAGGCAACAAAAAGGACAAGGCAGTCCAGAAGAGGTCTTTATCACGCTGGATAATTCTGTGCATTAAACTGTGCCAAGCCTTTGTCAAAAAGGCACATCTTGGGGAAATCTGCAACCAGAGCTGGCGCCAGGGGGTATGCCAGAAGCTGAGATTTGTCGTGTGGCATCATTGGCATCCCCTTCACACTTTCACTAAGCATTACTGCTTGAGTTCATAAGTGGGAAAGGATAGCCATTTCTCATGTTCTGTAGTCCAGGATTTCCTTTTTGACTACTGCTTCAGACCCACCACAAAGGAGGCAATCTATGAAGCCGGCAAGGATTCTACAGGCAGAAGTATCCATCAGAAGAAAAAGTAACTTGCCTTCAGTAACAATCTTTCTAGGGGATACATTTTTAACCTGCAGATTCCTCACAGTACCACCCTCTTCCCTGTTCTGAAGAATTGGCAATGGCCACCATATTATTAAGAATATTTCAAATCTAGTTGTTGGACTGCACTACCACGACTGATCTGTTGCTTCCTCAACTCTGCCACTAAAAGCATGGTGCAAATGGGTGGGAAAGTGATTTTGGCACTACGTGTGGGCAATATATGTCTCCAGGAAAGTCACCCGGGTGCTGCTTCCTGCACTTTGATGGCGTCAGTGCTGCCTAAAGGCGTAGGAGGGCTACAAAACGTTTCTGGATCCTGTATAGTGCCTGGGGATATATACAACAGGTGAGGAATGTAGAAGTATCCAACAGGAAGACAGGATCACAGGAGTTGCTACCGAGAGAAAAACAAAAAAAGCTGCTCGTTGTATTAGTTCTCATCCTTGAGCATCTTTCAATACACAAATGACAAGTTGTTTCAGGGGATGGCATTATGGAGGACAGCTGCCTTAGGATTTCAAGCGCAAAGAAAAATAAGTGACTACAAACCTGAGAGTGGTAGGTTCTACCCATTTATAGGCTCTGTCACCTTGTCACGCAGTACCCATCACTTACTCTTTTTTCCCCACACAATTAATGGAATGCAGTATTGCCAGAACAGTCAACGAAATTCAGTCTGGGTTATATGGCAGAACACAACCACAAGGTCTGTGGAAAGAAGGTGTATTCAAAGTAGATGGAACATCCACTTTTACTTGCCCCATTCTAAATGACCCTGAATATCATTTCAAGCTCCTGTCCACTGTTCAGCAATCTGCTTGCTTCACAATAAGCTTTGTGCTATATAAATAACCCTTTATCCATCATCCCACACAATGGAGAGAATCCACAGATACAAGTGATGCTTTTTCGCTGTAGTAGGAAGTGCATCAGTCTTCCCCCTACAGGGCACCCTTAGATTTGGAACTGTTGGGAGTCTTTTTTGATCCTGTAGGGAATCTGATCAATCTGGGGACTGAACAGATGCTCACCATCAAAAGGGACATTGAGGTGGTGCTGTTACACCTCGGGTCTAAACCCGGACACCCTAAGCCAGGCATGCCTACAGAGGAGGATGCAAGTGCTGATACCCCACTGTTACAAAACAATGGGGTGACACAAAGTAAACCTGAAGGATCTGGGTAGCTTGCCATACAGACAATAGTGGTCCAATCGCAATTAACGAAGAAACTATTTTCATCATGGGGGGCCCAATTAATCAACTCCTCAGCTGACGGTTGTGGGAGGAGGATACTCTGTAGTTGGTGTAGAGCCTGTTGTGATTTGTGCACAAATAGGCGGATTTAGGAATTGCTTTCCCGGTGAAATGTCTCAGATTTATCCCTTGAGGTGGAAAGAGATTGCTTGAATTTACCTCCGCAGACCGTTCTAACATCAAATTATATATTTAATGGGAGATAATACTGGCAAATAATGAGGATCCTGTTGGCCTTCGATTTTCTGTTGAAATTATGAATGGTTTTACCACACATGGATGACGTTGTTTCCAGGTTGCTCCTTCTTTATGTACTTTCCCAGTCCTGATGAAGACCCGCTGTTGAGGCACTAACTTGCCTCTTTGTGTGTTTGGTCGAAACATCGACATCCCAAAAAAGCCTGGATTTAATACAGGGTTCACAGATCGTTAACTGTACCCCTTACTGATAAACGGATTTGGCATATATTAAATTTGTTAAGACAGGCTTCCATATGAAGAAATATGGTATATGTAATAGGTCAATACCTTTTGTCTCCTTCTCTCTAAATCTGCACAAGTGCCTTCTCTGAGCACCGCTCTATCACCAAACCTTTCTGGAGCTAAGAATTTAATGTAAATTGTATTCATATTGTGGTTTTGTAATACAATCTTCAACATTTCTAGAATATATTCTTTGTGTGTGTCCTGATTTTCTGACCTCTTATCTGTCCTGATTGAATCAGAGTAGGGTTTTTAAGAAAACTAGGAGGAGTTGATTAATTGGGCCCTCTGTGATGAAAATAGTTTCTTCGTTATCTCCGATTGGACCAGTTTTGATACCCCAAGCAGCTGTGTCTGCTGCGTCCACGGCACACCTATTATTAGCACTGCTAACGGCCTTCCCTTCAGTGAGCAGCAACTGTCTTCTCTCTTTCGAAGCTTCACCTGCTTCCATTCTCCTCCCAATGGTAGTGCTCGTACCTCGAGAGGAAGCCCACCAAGTCAGCAATGTGCCAGTGAGTGGCTGGACAAAGCGCTACCCACTTTCTGGCAATATCGATTTTCTTAGGACTCCTTGACAAGTGAAGCAGTGTCCCTTGTTGTTTGTGCAAAGGCCCTTTTACAGGCAGTGTGCACTACCAATGAGTATGGAGCAATATGGCCCCAAATAGAAGCACAGTCAACCGGGGCAGGCTTACATTTTGATTTTAAACAAGTGGACTTACTAAACTCGACTTCATTGGCTCTCTGAAATCAGCACTGGCCACCTTTGGCATCCCTTAAGCAGGGGTAGATAATATAATGTGCGTTCTGTTTTGGCAGGGCTTCAACAAGAAAGTGGCCCTCATGCTCCACAGTATGCAGTTTTGTGCGGTCCTTAGAAATTACTGCATGATATGCAGTAGTGTCAGCTGGTGAGGATGCTTCAGCAGGGTACAGCTCTAGATCTGGGTCTGTCTATGGATCTACTGCATAATCCTACCAAGGATCAACTCCCTCATGCCGCCTAAACAGTTCATCATAGGGGTCATGGTGATAATAAGGACTGCCTGGATCTGAGTCAGTATCTTGTGGCTCAGGTGGAGGAGAGTGTGGTGGTGGTTGAGGAGGATGTGTGGATGGTAATGGTGTAGGATTGGTGGCCAAATCTCCAACCCTTTTAGGGCTTGATGATGTAAAAGAGTCAAGTGCACGCTCCATCTTGAAGGCGAGAGAGTGCTTCTTAGGGATAATGCTATGTCTCGGGGCCAGGGATGTGGAAAATATCTTGCCTATGTCTGGATGAATAAAATTCTTTTTTTTTTTGTCCAGTACATCTGCCTGCTTGTTGAAGATGGGCCCCCTCTTAGGTATACGTTTTTGGCTCCAAGGGTGACTTCATGCGGGTGTGGAGAGGCTTTTGTGGTATTGACTTCATCTTTTTTCTCAAACATCTGTTTATTATGTTTTATCCAACTTACAGTACATAGCCACAGGAATTGTCACCGCTCGCAGGGGGTGGCGCGAAATTTACCAAGTCTAGGTAAGATGCTAACGATATATCGCGGTCAATGATAGCCTGGTCTCGTTCCTAACAGGTTATATAAAGGAAGGATACAGTGTGCTTATTCTCAGAGACCAGGACAAAGCATAAAACTCTAGACTCATTTTGATATAAAGCCGGCATGCCTCCCATCTTTCTTTTGTGACGGTTAGCATCCCCCTCACCCCCTGGCAAAAAGGTCTGTGCTTAACTAGGAAACAGTGCATAGAAGCAACCCCCAACCGGGGGTCACAAACCGAAAAAATAAAAAGCAATTCCCTCCCCCCTCCCCCTCCCCTACCATGGTGGCGGCATTAGCTGTACCTTGTACAATACTGGCAGCAGTGACAGCAGCTCAAAATTGAAAGAGATGCAAAGCTCTGTTGGACGAGGGGCAAACCGCGGAAGGTAAACCTCTGGAGAGGAAGGAAACCAACGGGCCCCACTGGAATTCAAAATTCTTAAAATCCTCCTTAAAGATCTCCGACATGCGTTCTAAACTTAAAAGACGCCAAAGCCTAGAGTGCCAGAGTGAGATTGCCGGAGCCGCCTTACGCTTCCAGGCAGCCGCTAGAGTGATCTTCGCTGCTCCTATGCAGAGCCACATGATTTTCTTGTCAGCTCGTGTTTGGTGCTCTAGGGAGGGATCGCGCAGCCCCAGAAGGACTTCCGCCATGGTAGTCGGGACAGGGTACCCAAGTATGTCCTTTATATGCGCTAGGATCTCTTCCCAGTAGGGGCGAATAGTCGGGCAGTCCCACCAGATATGCTGGAAATCCCCCAGTAACCCACATCCCCTCCAGCATCTGTCAGAAGTCTTCGGGAAAATTTGTTTAAGCCGGGAGGGGTGGAGGTACCAGTCCATCATTGTTTTAAGATGGGCTTCCCTAAGTGCAGAGGAATGATTGAATCTGGCTGTATCGGTCCATAGGTGGCCCCACTCCTCTTCAGTGATATCACGTTGTATCATACCCTCCCACATAGACATGTAGCGCGGACGCGGAGAGATGGTGGTGGTGAGAAGTAATTTATATAAAAGGAGATCGTCCCCCTCATGACTGGTGCTTTAGTGAGAAAGGACTCAAACTTCGTAAGGGGGCGGGTGGCAGCGTCGCGCACCTGCGGTGACAAGGCCCAATGCATTAACTGAGTATAATGATACCGCTCTAAGGTCCCTACGCCATAGTCGCGCTGGCAGTTGTCGAAGGAGAGGGGATCGAAGTTGTGAAAAAGATGGGTCAGTGCAAGGCAACCACCCTCCCGCCAAGCATCAAAGGGACCCTCCTGCAGTCCCGGCGGGAACGCTGGATTAAAATGGAGTGGTGTAAAGGGAGAGGGAAAGGAGGTCCATCGCTCATCCCCCGACACTGTATCCCAGACTCTAAGGGTGGAGCGGGTGGGAGTGGCAAGATAAGCATTCCTAGGTCTGTCTTGTTTGGGGCGCCATATCAGGTCCCAAATAGTCCTCCCCGTTACACTACGATCCATGTGGAGCCAGTGTTTGTCGGATTCCCTTTAGACCATTCAACCAGGACTCTTAGTTGTGCGGCTTTGTAGTACAATTGAACGTCTGGGAGTCCCACTCCCCCTCGCCCTGGGACGGCGAAGAATAGAAAAAGAGAAGCGCGCACGACCACCTTGCCAAATAAAGTGCAGAATCATTGTTTTAATGCGGCGGAAGAAGTCTCCAGGCATCTCAATTGGTAAGGCTTGAAACAGGTAGAGGAGCTTCGGGAGCAGGGTCATCTTCACCGCGTGAATACGACCGAGCCAGGACAAGAAGAGAGGCTTCCACTTGGTTAAGTCTGATTGGATACGTGTGAGAGCAGGCGGGAAGTTGGCTGCGTATAAGCCGGCGATTGAGGGGGTGAGGTGCACCCCCAAGTATTGTATAGAGGTGTGAGACCACGAAAGTGAGGTAACGGATTGGAGTCTACCGACCTCCGTTGGTGGTAAAGTAAGGTTGAGAATGTATGATTTATTGTAGTTGATTTTAAAACCGGCCACCCTCTCAAATCGTTCGAGTTCCGCTTGTAAAGGCGGAAGAGATGCTGACGGGTCGGAGAGGGACAGGAGAACATCGTCTGCGAAAAGGGAAATTTTGTGATTATCGCCTGTAAAAGGAATCCCCTGAATCGCGGGATTATTTCTAATTGCCATTGCCAATGGTTCAATGCTGAGGGCAAAGAGGAGGGGAGACAGCGGGCAGCCCTGTCTAGTTCCTCGAGAGTGGATAAAGGAGGAGGATTGTAGCCCGTTGACCATTACCTTAGAACGGGGTTGCTGGTAGTTGGCTTGTATCATGGTTAAAAACTTGGAAGAAAAGCCAAATGCCGTGAGGGTCTGGAAAAGGAATGCCCAATCCACCCTATCGAACGCTTTCTCAGCGTCGAGACCCACCAGAACGGCAGGGAGTTGTCGCCTTTCGGCCTTTTCGATAAGGTGGATAATCCTCCGGGTATTATCGTGGGTCTGCCGACCCTTAATAAACCCCGATTGGTCAGGGTGTATGAGATCAGGAAGTAAGTCGTTCATTCTCTTGGCGATGATAGAAGAGTAGAGTTTAGCGTCTAAGTTTAAGAGCGCGATGGGTCGGTATGAGGCACAATGGTGGGGGTCCTTCCCAGGCTTAGGTATCACAGAAATCGTAGCCTCTGTCATAGAGACAGCAGGCTCCCCCTCTGTCGCCATCTTATTAAACAGAAGCGTAAGGTAAGGGCTGATATCGGGAGCAAAAGTTTTGTAAAAGAGGGCAGTGTATCCATCGGGGCCCGGGGCTTTATGGGGTTTGAGGGCGTTGATGGCTAGGGTGACTTCCTCGTGGGTGATCGGAGCGGTGAGTGTTGCATTCCACTCGTCAGACACCTGGGGGAAAGTCAGAGTCCGAAGGAAGTCCTGCTGGGCTTCCGTATCTAACATTTCCCTCGAGTATAGATTCCTGTAAAAATCACCGAATATTCCAGCTTTATCCGCATCGTTGTGCGTGGCCTCGCCCATGGGTCCCCGAATTCCTCCGATGTATTCCCTCTCTCTTTTATCGCGTAGCTGTCTCGCGAGATGTTTCCCAATCTTGTTACCCTGAGAGTAGGAAAGCTGACGCAATTTAAGGAGTGTATACTCCGCTCTATTGTCATAGATGGCTCGCAGCTTACCGCGGAGGGCTGTAAGGTTACGGAGAGTTTGACGAGAGGGATTAAGTTTGTGATCGCGTTCGACAACTGCCAGTTCTTGCTCTAAGCGCTCCCTATCCCTAGCGCGCTGGACATTAAGTGCCGAGTTAAGGGCGATGCATTGCCCCCGAAAGACCGCTTTAAATGCATCCCAAGTGTTGAGTTCAGACGTGTCCCCAGGAAGATTAATGTCAAAAACTCCGCAATGCCCCTTCTAAGCTGAGTGCAGGATTCCTTATCGCGGGTCAGCGCCGCAGGGAAGTACCATCTATAGGTCGCCGGAACATTGGCCTCCCAGGAAAGGTTAATGGCGAGGAGGCTATGATCTGAAACTGAGAGCGGAAAGATTTTGGACTCCCGGAGGGAGCCCAACAACGACTGGCTAATAAAGACATAGTCTAACCGGGAATATGAATGATGGACGTGGGAGTAAAAAGTGTAATCCCGGGTATGTGGATAGAGGGTACGCCAAGCATCCAGGAGGCCCATATCGGAAATGCGCTGCTGGGTATCAGAGGAAAACGAGCCTATAGCTGAGCGGGATGGGTGTGAGCTGTCAAGGTCCCCTTGCCACGTCAGGTTAAAATCTCCCATAAGGAGCAATGCCCCCTCTACAAAATCTAGTAACCTACCTAGAAGAGTGTGTATAAAGGAAGTCTGACCAGAATTAGGGGCGTATACCACTACGAAGGTGCAAGTTTTCCCTCGCAGGCGACCCTTAACCATTAACCACCTGCCATCCTTATCACCAAGGACCTCTATGGGCTGGAATTGGAGTGCTGCTCGGAACATCAACGCCACCCCTCTATGCTTCGTGAGTGCTGAAGACCTATAAATTAAGGGGTACTGCTTATGTTTAAGGCGAGTGTCCTCAGCCCTAGTTAGATGAGTCTCCTGCAAGGCTATAACATCCAAATGGTGGTCAATGACATATTTCCACACCTTTTGGCGTTTTTGAGGGGAATTAAGGCCTTTGACGTTCCAGGTCGCTATAGTGATCGTCATGGCAATAGGAGTAGGAACCTCATCCCTCCGGTAGTGTCTCCTCGTCTCCCCGTACCTCCCGTTTCATCCCACGTGTTACATTTCAAATGCCGCTGCCTCGCAAGACTAGTACAAGTCGAGTTGGTCATATTGCCATCAGGGCTATATAATAGAAAGCCGCCACCATGTCCCACCCATCTCCCCCAATACCCACAACAAAAAAAGAACACCCAAACATAAAAAACATAGTCAAAAACCATTACGTAGGTCCCCGCAGGAGGGGTTAGTGCCCCCTCCGGGGCTAGGGGGGACTACGGGTCCGAGGACCCCGTCCACGCCCGGTCCGGCAACATGCACCAAAGGGAATATCAAATAGGCTATCACCAGAATGTGACTGAAGGTTATCAAGCGGTACAGTCCCGCAGCCAGCATGTGGATAGTTCATGGGACTCTAGCTGTAGATGTAAGCCCCCAAAGTGTCGAGCACTCATCTTGAAGAACCCCTTGTAATACTTCGTGTATCAGCCAAGTCCAGTAAGCAACAAAAAGGTCAAAGGGAATGCTGCTCGTACATTTGGGAAGGGGAGAGTGCATATCTCCGCCGCGTAGCAACCGGAAATCCAAAGTACCAGTGTCAATGTGTCCCCAGGGCTAGAGACGAGGTGAAGGATCGGGGCTCCCCCTCTGTCGTATGCGTGCTCCCCCAGGCTCCGTCGCCAGGAGAGGGTGATTCGTGGTCCCCCTCCCTCTCCGCTGCAACAGGGAGCAACACCGTCAGGGCGTCTCTGGAGAATTTCTCAAGAGCTCATCCGCATTTCATCGACGGCCCCCTCGGGAGACCACTGCCCACGCCGAAGGCTTCAAAGATCCGCGGGGGGATCCCCCGGTCGCAACCCGTGAAGGCCCGGGCTCCTCGACCGGTAGGCCCAGCAGATCCAGACCCTCCCTTAGGTCTGTGATGAGGCGACGTTTGTTTTTGTACTCGAAGCTAAGACCGAAGGGGTAGGTCCACCTGTATCTTATGTGTTCGTCTTGGAGCTTGGTTGTGAGGGGCCGAAACGTTTGTCGTCGCATCAGAGTGGAGGGCGCCAGATCCTGGTACACATCGCATGAGAAGCCCTGGAAAGAGATGGCTCCTTTTGTTCTGGCCGCTTTAAGGACTGCCTCCTTGACCGTGAAGGAGTGAAACTTCACCAGGACGTCTCGTGGTCTCCTCCTCTCGCCCGCCTGCAAGACCCCCACCCGGTGGACCCTGTCCAATTTGATTTTGGGGGTCTGGGGAGCTAGGATCTCCGCAAACAGTCCTTCCATAAAAGCCACCAGGTCCGGGCCCTCCGCATTCTCCTCAAGATTCCGAATTCGAATGTTCTCCCTCCGGGTTCTGTTTTCAAGATCCTCTGTCTTGAGCTGCGCCTGGTGTAGTTGGTCCCGCAGAGATTGCACATCCCCTCTCACCTCAGCAGAGCGCTGTTCTTGCTCTTGGTGTTGCGTCTCTAAGTCCAAGACTCTGGTACCGATCGAGTCCATGTCTTGCTGGAGAGAGGTTAGGCGCCCCGTTAAATCTGACCGCAGTTGGTCGATAGATAATGGGATGTCTTGTCCCAGTTCTTTGCGCAGTTCGCCTTTGAAATCCTGCAGCAAGGTAAGTAGGTCTGACTTCGTTAGGGCCATGGCTGTGACTGCTGTATCGCTTTTCTGCGCCGGGGCTTTGTCAGAGGGCGCAAAAAAGTCTGGGACTGTACTCGACGGTCTACTCGGCACCTTCTTTGGCGGCATAGAGAGCCCCCCAGCACAAACCCGGGGACCCAGGTGGTTTGGCAAGGCCGGGTAAAGATCGTGCTTAGCAGGCCCGGGAATGACAGAATGGCCGAGGGCCGGCAGAGACCACAGCCGATTCAGCGGAGGTAGGGGATGGCCGGGCACCCAACAGTCTCAGTGATGGCAAGGGGTGGCCCGGGCTAGGTATGGGCTTCCTCTGTTTACGGTGCCGGCTTCATCACGTGGGACCACGGCCACCCGAGGTTAGTAGGTTGTGGTAGGTGGGGGTTAGACCCAGTGTACAGTCCAGGGCTGGCGTCGGCACGAGGTTGGAGGCGGCGGGTGCTGGTGTAGTCCCGAGAGGTCCAAAGGCCGCGGAGGGTCTGCAGGCTGTATCTTAAGGTCAACGCTGGCGGGTGGTGTATCCCATGGCCGGGTGCCGTCCGGGATCCACTGATCAACACAGGGCAAACAGGGTCCCCTGTCTATGGAGGCAGTGCGTGCCTCAGAGGCTGGATGGCGGTAGAGTCAGGGGTCCTCCAGCAGCACACCCTCTCTCTCGCAACCGGTAGCTGCCAATCTTCAATAACCCCCCTCCCGGAGATGCAGGCCTACCTCGGCCGCCCCGTCAGGGTCAGGCGGGCGCAAAGGAGTCCGCTGCAGTGAGCTCGTCCGCAGCACCGGCAGTGGTAGGGGCCTCTTCAGTGGCGGCCACAGGGCCCAGACGTCAGCAGGGAGCAGTATCCCCCCAGCCGCCCACGCGGGAGCAAAGGCGTTCTTCTACGCCATTGCAGGGTCAGGCAAACATCGTAGGATCCTCTTCGCGGGGGCCCTGCTCCGCGCGGCGCCGCTGGGGAGCTGGATCGCGCTAACGTAGGCTGCTCGACCATCCGCTGCAGCTCCTCGCCCGTACCTCTACTGCTGTGGGCCCGGTCCAGTCACCACCTCCGGGAAAGCTCCGTCCGCCATCTTGTGGAGCCCAGCAATACCTCGCGGCACCCGCAAGTCTCCGTCAATTCCGCGGCCCCAGGAGGGATCAGGGCTGCTCCGCCGACTCCACCGGCTCTCCGCTGCAGGTGAGGGTCATCCAGACCGGCACAAGAGTCCTCCAGTTGCTAGGTGCAGGGCCAGAGCAGAGCGCGGACCGGGAGCCGAGACGGTCTACGTCCGGTCGGCCATCTTGCCCGGCCACGCCCCCTTGACTTCATCTTTTGACCACGGCACGGGTGTGTAGAAAAGGGCCTTGGGATCTTCCTCTGCTTTGCCTTCTGGAATCCCCTAAGGCCGGGCAGTGTCTTCCTTGGCCTCTGGCATAGCCTTGGCTCCAAAAATGTTGGGTGTCACTGACAAGACTTGTTTCTACATTTTGCAGTGCACCCCCCACCCCCTTTTGACACCTTAGTGTTTTCTTGCAGCGGAAGGAGAGGCAATCTTCACAGGGTATCTCAATGTGTTCTGGGGAGAGGCAGAGTTTATGACCTTGTGATGGTCACTCTAGGGGTATTCTGCGTGCCACCTACGGCAGAAGTGGAAAAAGGAAAATGTAACTTACGCAGTAAGCATCGGTTCGTGGCATGTAGTGCTGTAGATTCACATGCTGTGCATCATCCTGCCATCTAGTGTTGGGCTCGGCTGTGTGCAAGTTGTTTTTCTTTGAAGAAAGTCTTTAGAGTCATGAGGTTTTGTGACTTCTCCTCTTACTGGTAATGCACATGATCATCAACTCCATTGTTAAGATAGTCGGGTACGGACGTGTACTCCAGTGCTCCGGTTCGACACTGTTGTGGTGAACTGTTTTGGTTTACATGCTTCCTTCCCTCCTTGGTATTGTTATCAATCGTGTTTCAATTTCCCTTGCGTTCAGTTTGACGACTCCTGAATCGACCGGGCGGCTTCAGTCAGCTTCGGGCCCACGTGGGCCTTCGAGCTTCAGGCCTCCTTCTGTTAGGCGGTTTCTCCCACCATTTCCTCACAGTGATGGAATGGACAGCTTTTCGCTAATGTCCTCGCTGTCACGCAATCCGATCTCCATCAGGTCTGCAACTTGCGTCTCTCAAGCACAACAAGGCTGCTTGCGATGCTAGCTGCTCCTTCTGGTCGAAGACAACACTATGCGACCGTCGGGTTCCACATCTCAAGAATGGTATCCTACTTATACAAGCATCCAATAATACATAGGAGACAAATCGATACTCCGTACCAATATCTACTCAACACCAGTCCCCCTGGGAAGGTCCGACCCTTCACACCCGAGTACATTCACTCTCACTCCTTGGCCACATGGTAGCAATCCCATAACAGCTAATGGGTAAAATGAGAATAGCCCTCGATCTCGACATCACACTATAGCATTATCAACATCAGTATGGAATATGGCTGTACAACACTACCTGGACTACTCAAGATCTCCATAGCCTACCCAAAAAGCTTGTCTAAATGCAGCCGCTAGACTCATTACAGGTTTTAGAAAATATGACCACATCTCTCCACACCTTAAGGTTCTAAACTGACTGCCATATGAAGCCAGAATATAACTTAAACTGGCATTTATTACACACAAAGCACTCCACTATAAAACACTGATGTACCTAGCACAGAAAATGGAGATATCTGGAGGTGGCAGATCATCTTGTAGCACCAGGGACCTGGTGCTGAAACCTCCTATCTTTCAGAAGAAGAAAACATACAACCGAGCATTCTCCGGATATGCCCCTAGAATCTGGAACTTGCTTCCTCCAAACATTAGAAGAATCCTGTCCACGTCAGTTTTCAAGTGGGAAGCAGAGATCTTTCGAATGAGCAAATTCTTACCATAATTAACTACAGATCACATACATCGCTGTTAGATAGCTAATGTGTCGCCTAGCCCTACTGGGCGTGAAACAGTTCTCTACAGAATGATTCAAAGCTGAATCCTATCAGATCTTTCCACTTATCTGGGAGTTATTTCAAAGTGATCAGGCAGGTGCTTTTGCCCCTGTACGACTAATGTATATACGCTTCAGACCGTACCAATTATTTGTGAGTGAACTTAATTTTCTACCCTCTTATACTCAATCGGTCCATGTGGTATGTATTGGATGAAATTGTTTTATTCGTTTTCATTGTGTTACGATGTCTCCTTAGCCTTTTTTTCGCAACTGTTGATACCATGTAAATGTAAAGCGCTCTGATACCCAACAGGTCATGTTCGAGCTCTAGAAAACACTGAATAAATAAAATAAATAAATGATGAAGGAGGAAACATATGTTACAAACCTTTCAAGAACCTATGTACAATAGGGGATTTGAAGAGGGATGGCTGGTTAGGCAACCGCAGAAAGGTTGATATAGCAGAAAGATAGTCCTTTAACGTGCCCAGAGCAGAGCCATGCTGGGCAAGGGAAAGAATAAACAGAAGACCCTCAGAAAAGGGGAGCAGAAAGGAGGTCAACCTGCCATTCTGCACACATGCCACAAACTTGCCCTAACAGCAGGCATATAACGTTTTGGTGGAGGGACACCAATCTGCTAAAATAACATTGCAGACTTAGGGCGGAAGGTTGAAAACTGTCAACTAGCACCGCCCAATCTCCAAACAAGAAAGCAGAGCATTGGAAGGTTTGAGTGGAGAATCCTCTCCTGCTGCTGCAACAGATGATCCTCCCGATGGGGCAGCCTGATTGGAGGACCGATGGCCATGTCCAACAGCTCAAGGCACCAAACTCTGTAAGCCCAGTCCGGAGCCTCAAAGATAATCTTCTTGAGAACCCTGGGCAGGAGTGGTGTGGGCAGAAAGAAGTACAGGAGGCCTGAACTTTACTTGAGATGAAAAACATCTTCGAGCAGGAGACGCCTTGGAAACTCCAGTACGCAAAACTGCTGACATTGCGCGTTCTTGGCGGTGGCGAATGGAACTAACCAAGGCTCTCCCCACTACAGAAAGAGAACTTGCACCACCTCTGGATGGAGATGCAATTTGTGATCTGCTAGGCATCGTAGGCCGAATTTGTCCGCCCTGGCATTCAGAGAGCCTGCAAGGTGTTGAACCACGAGGGATATGTCCTGCTGTTCCAGCCATGCCCAAAGACGCAGGGCCTCATGACAAAGAGTCCACAACCCCTTCCTGCCCTGTTTGTTGCAGTACCACATGGCAGGGGTGTTGTCCGTGAACACCTGCACTAGCCTTCCCTTGATGCTTAGGTCCCAGCTACCTAACCAAGAGACTCTCACATAATCACCCGTCTAGAACATTACGCTCTGCAGATAAATTGTTGGCTAAGACTAAGAATAAGAAATGGGAAGGTACCTAATTTTCTGCATTGGCTGCTTCGAGCTGGAATGCCCTCCCCTTGCATCTGCGTGCTACAAAGGATGCAGGTTTTTTTAAGCGCGACTTAGAAACTTGGCTGTTTAACTGCGCTTTTTAATTCTTGTTCCACTGATCACCTCTTTTAAATGGCCATCCCAGGAGTGACGCATCTGTCAGCACTGTCAGATCTGTTTGGGGGACGGGTGAGGGGTCTGTCACTGACCCATTCGCGGTTCGTTAACCACCACTGCAGATCTTTTGCAGTTCCCTCCAAGATCTGGACCATGTCGGAGAGATTACCCTGATGCTGCGCCCACTAGAACTTCAGGTCCCACTGCAGAGCCCGCATATGCCAGCGGGCATGTGTCACAAGCAGGATGCAGGAGGCCATGAGGCCTAGCAGCCTCAGAGTCAGTCTCACTGAAATCCAAGATAGAGGCTGAAACATTGGTATCATAGCCTTAAAATCCTGGACTCGCTGCTTTAGAGGATATGCCCTAAACTGCACCGTGTCCAGAACTGCTCATATGAAAGGGAGTGTCCGAGAGGGAGTCAGGTGTGACTCTGGCACGTTGATAGTGAACCTCAGCGAATGCAGGAGGTCCGCCGTAGTCTGGAGGTGGGAGACGATAGCCTGGGGCGAGTCTGCCTTCAACAGCCAGTCATCGAGACAGAGGAAGACTGGCACCCCTGATCTTCGAAGATGAGCTGCAATCACCGCCATCACGTTGGTGAACACCCGAGGAGCACTATAAGGCCAAAGGGGAGCATGGCGAACTGAAAGTGCTCGTGGCCCATCGTGAATTGTAGGTAACACCTGTGGACAGGCAGGACAGGAATGTGGAAATATGCATCTTGCAAGACCAACACTACCCGGGTCCGGGGCAGACAGGGCCTGAGTGAGAGTGAACATTTTGAACTTTTCCTACTAGAGGAAGAAATTGAGAGAGCGCATGACTAGGATAGGACAAAGGCCTCCTTGGTCCTTCTTGGGCACCAGAAAGTAGTGGGAATTGCAACCACGATCTACTTCTGGCATTGGCACTCTCTCTATGTCCAAGGTACCCGTCTTTTCCTGGCAGAGCAAGGTAAGATGGTCACCTGTCAGCCTGTTGCAAGCAGGTGGCATGGGTGGAGGGGTAGTCAGGAAGGGGAGGGAGTAGCCCCTTTGGACTATTTGAAGAACCCATCGGCCTGATGTTATAGACTTCCAGTGGGGCAGGTGACAGCATGTCCTGCCTCCCACTGGGTGCCCATGATGGTAAGAGGGCAGATTAGAGGCGGCGGCTGCCGAGGGGGGTGGTGGGTTGGCCTGACCTCTGGCTGCCTGACCCCCTGGGTCTGTGGGTACGTGTCCTTGGCCACACAGAGGCTGGGAAACTTGCACACTGTGGTGGCTGGGTGGGTTGGTATAGACCACGAAAGGCGGATTAGGGTGGCGAGATGCCATGGAAAGGCCCAAGGACTTGGCAGTAGCCCTGCTGTCCTTAAAGTGCTCCTGTGCTGGTCTCCAAAGAGACAGGAACCATCAAAGGGCATGTTTATAAGCGAGGCTTGGACATCTGCTGAAAAGCCAGGCATGGTGCTACAGGCTACTGGCGAGGAAACCATTCTTTCTAGCAAGCCAGTAGTATCCAGTCCACATCGGATCGTGAACTTAGCTGCATATCTCCTGTCAGCAACAGCCTGGGAGAGTATGGCTCGGGCCTCCACTGGGACCAACAGCAGCACTTGCGCAACAGAATTCCATAAAGCATGGGATTAATGGCCCAAAAGGCATGCAGTGTTCACGGACTGCGGTGCCAAACTGGTGGAGGAAAGCATCTTCTTCCCTAAGGTATCCCGCCTCTTGGATTCTGTGTCCAGTGGGGCGGTAGGGAATGTGCCAGGATTTACAATGGAAGTAGAGGCTTGGACCACCAACCTTTCCAAGGTAGGGTGTTGTGTGAGGAAGTTGGGGTCCCCTGGGGCAGTGCAGTGGCGGCGGGCAATTATCCTGTTCACAGGAGCCCCTGTGCTAGGCTTGGACCAAGTCCCAAGCAGGACGACTGTAAGGGCTTCATTAAATGGGAGAAGCGGTTCTGATGGGGACACTTCCGGCTGGAGCACCTCCATGAAGACGTTCGTCTTGACAGCCACTGAGGCCAGGCTTAGGTCAAGGACCTCAGCCTCACTTCTTACCACCACTGCAAAGGATGCTCCTTCCTCTGTAGCCACGATAGGGGGAGAAAGAATGGCAGTATCTGGAGAAGTGTCCAGTCCACTGACCTCCGCCAAGTCCTTACACCAGTCCATTTGGGGATCAAAAGGCTGGTATTCCTCAGGGTCCAGAGACCCCTCACAATACTCCAAGAGTCCTAGTCCATAAGAAAAGGGCCCAGGCTCCGGCCTGGAAGGCATAGCTCCAACCGGCGCTAGAGCCCGTGTCTGATGACACCCCTCCGTGTCGGGAATCAGAAGGCAGACGGTGCTGCACGGAAGACCTGGCCTGGCAGTTCGGGCTGGACTGTTCCCATTGGACACAGGGTCAAGACTGATTTGCATATGGCTGGGTTCAAACTGGAATGGCATAGTGAGCAAAAAAACGATGGATTTAGGCCCAGATCTCTGTACTGGGGTGAATGTATGACATTGTTCTGCATTCTGTCCATCAATTGTTTTTGCATTTGTCACCCAGAGTGGGACGGGTATGCCCAGACGTGGGTCCCGTGCTCTCCATGCCACTGGAGGCAAGCTATCCTGGCTGAAAGCCCGAAATCGGTCCTAGGATGCTTGTTTCCAGTTCAGGGAGGACCTGGCCTGGCAGTTTGGGCTGGACTGTTCCCATTGGGCACAGGGTCAAGACTGATTTGCATATGGCTGGGTTCAAACTGGAATGGCATGGTGAGCAAAAAAACGATGAATTTAGGCCCAGATCTCTGTACTGGGGTGAATGTATGACATTGGTCTGCATTCTGTCCATCAATTGTTGTTTTTGCAAGGTCATGGTGGCACCACCGGTGCTGGACCGGAACAATATGTGGATCCAAGGGACCAGACTGGCATCGGAGCTGCTAACGTGGAACCAGTAGGGGCCCCTCCCAAACCAGCAAGGCCTCAAAGCACGCCGGTGGGAACGGGCCACTCAAATATGAGGTGCATGGCCTCATAAAACTCTTGGGAGTTGAGCAGGGGTCACTCCGATTCCTGGAAACTCAGGGAAGCATGGAGCTGACCCAGGCATTGGCTCATTCGCAGAGCCAGGCCTCGAATGGCGGCGTTCCCTCGTCTCGCCAGCCGATAGACGGAGCGAAGTCGAAGACCTCTTCAACTTCTTACTCTTCTTCTTTCGGTGGGACTTTCCGAGCGGCCTGACAACTTAGAGTGCAATAAAGACTTCGGGCTCTGTGCCCGGTCCAGGACCTTCCTCTCGATCGGAATAGAGATGTCGCAGCGTCGCACATTGGGCGGCAAGGAGCTTGAGGGACAGCTCTCTCAATGCCTTGGGATGCATGGTGCGGCAATAGGAGCAGGTCTTCGCATCATGGTCGTGTTCCAGGCATTAGAGACATACAAGATGAAGGTCCGTCACCATCATCTGTTGATGGCGAGCGCTGCAGGGCTTGGAGCAGTCCTTCCTAGTGGACATCCCTGCCACACCTACCAGCGCGAAGGGGTACTGCTCTCGAAAAATGTTCAGATCCAGTCTGACGTCTGGAAATAATTCTAAGGTAAGGAATCTGCAGCTAGAAGTCTATCAGATTATATATAGCTATATATTCACTGAACAAAAAAAAGGATAAAGGGGCGTTGTAGTTAGGTGAGACTGTCACTCATAACATTTTAAACCTTGAAAACCATTGAAATTTGCCAGCCATACTTCAGCAACCAAATCGTAGCATGCGCCCCTGCAATGCACTGCTTATGGTCTCACATACTGCATTACTCATGACAAGTTCAATTACATCATTGGTGGCATCACTGCTGAAATCTCAAATGACATCACTGATGACATCATCCAATAAATGTGAGTTTGCCATATGCTTATCATACTGGAAGGTATTCAGCGTGATATATCCATACCCAATTTTCTATAGCCTCTGTTCTGCTAACTGGTGTAAGCGTTCGCAACATGCTTGCCCTTCTAATGGGTCTCGGGTATGTAATGGGCGTGAGTGCTCCATGAACGACTGTGCACAGGGCGAAGACTGTTCATAGCAGGGACTTGCCAACTTGTGTTTCGTTGATTGACCAGGAGAGATTAGCTATCCTCAAATGGTTTGCTACAGAGTGAAGGTTATACGTAGTATGTGGCTGTTCTCCTAAGGAGGATTGACTGTCTGGAGATAGCGCGCTCTCTTTTAGAAGTTATGCATGGGTGCAAAGACCATACGCACCAGGTACTTGACCACTTGTGCGGCTGATTGCCCACAAGAGGTCAGCTATCCATGAAGGGTTAGATACTGGGGAAAGGCTGGTAATAGTAGGATCTTGGCCTTCTAATGGGGCTTGGGTGTCTGCCGGGAGTGGTGATGAGATGATGAGAATGGCATATAACATTAACACAATGCTCGAACACACCTTGACTTGTGTTTGTAAGTGAATTAGTCACTCATTACACATTCTTGAACAATGTCTAATGTCCCATAATTTTCACAGAACTTTTGTGCAGAAATATCGGCTTTCTATAAAGCTGCACTGTATACTCCATTTGTTTAAAGTACTACATAACTACTCTATCAAGTCGCCGTGTAGATAACTACTTTATTGGGAAAAGTAGCTTTACTTTTTCCTCTTTTTTATCTCTGCAACTCTTCGTATATGTGCGTAGTGTTTACCTTATTTTTCTCAAGTATTGTTTGGGTTAAAAACTATACATGTAGTTATAAGCACCCTTTACATTTTATCACAGTGAATAACTAACATTTGTCTTAAATGAATGAATGGAAGATTTATAAAGCGCAAACTCCTGCCCAGGGGCGACTTGGCGCTATAAGGACAGGTACAGCTACAGAAAAGGTAGTCCTTGCAGATACTCTAATATCACCTAATCCTGACAAGCAAAATGGAGGAGTGCGCTAGGAGCCTTAACACTTTTTGGGCAGAAAGGGTGGGGTGAGGGAGAAGGACTCGAGGCGGTAGAAGTGAGTGGAGAAGAGTCAGAGAGGGATGGAGTTATAATCAGGATTCTAAAGGTGCCCATGATAGGAGATTTCAGGAACCAAATAGGAGATACTGCAAACTAATATGCTGGTCACAGTTGGTGAGGTGCTAGGAGGGACTATACACCGTGTATCTCTAAGTCCCCTACTCCCCACACAACTGATGAATTAAATGTTAGTTACCTCGAACTTTTACAAACTGAACACTCTTGAGTCAATTGGATTACATGTTTGATTTTAAATTTGTTGAGAACACTATTACCACAATGGTGTCCTGGCATTAGGGATTAGACTGGAAAGCAAACTTAATAAGTACCCAGAGAATAACTGGAAAAAAGCCAAGTTAGCAGAGCTAATCTGAAAAGCAGAAGCTTTTGTTTAAGGCAGATCGCGAGTGGCAGCTTGTTGCAAGCTTGGCTTACCAGATACAAAAAAAACGACCACCAGGCCTACATGGTTTTCTTTTTTGGGTACTGACAACTAAAAGCAGACTTTAGGTTTCTATTAGGTTTATGCAGCCTAAATTTAAAAATGGAGGAACCTTGATCAACACCTGCTCCATGAACCTGGCACAGACTCTTATTTCTATCTTTTGAATACTGGAAGCCAGTGCCGGGAAGTAATACGCAGTGACATATGAGCCATTCAATCAAGTTCAAAGAAAATGTTTTGCTGCAGCTTCTGCACTACAAGTAATCAATCAAGTTGGGGCATTCCTAAATAAAGAAATGTCCATATCGTCACTTGGACAGAATATCCTGTACACTACAGAATGTAAGGAACTGATCTCTATCAACCGTTTCCAGTAGAAAAAAATATGATAAGGTTACTCTGCTCATCTGATTAGATAAGAAGAACAATTAAAAGCACAACCTAGATTTCTAATTGCCAAACACGAGGCTTGTGGCAAGGTCTTGAGACTTGTCAGACGCCATTTCATAGACCATTCTTGAAAAGAACCACCAACTAAAAGGATTTCATTCTTTCTTGTATTTAACCTAAGTGAATTGAGGTTCACCACTGAAACCGGACATTCTTAAACGAGGGTCTCTGTACTTCCAGTAGAATCATAAAATCGAATGGAAAACATATGCAGTCTTTCTGTCAGCAATATTGGAATGCAATAAGCTATGTGGCCTCAGAGAACCTGAAACCAGTTTCCTCTGTTCATGAAATCAAGCACTGTTGCATACAAAGATTTGCTGAAGCTGTGGGAAATTGTGTACATAAACTGAAGCCTTTAGAACATTAGCACATGCTTATTCACATTCACTGCGAAACCCAAAATAAGAGCCTATAGAACCTTCTTAAGATGGGACATTGTTGTTGAGAAAGGCAGGATGGATCAGGGAGCTAAGCGCTTGCTGCTAACCTACATTTGAGAAGAGAGACAGTTATAGTTAGCAAATTTGCTGTGCCAACTTTGCTCTACTAGCTTCCTTCCTAACTCAATAAAATAGGCATCATTATTTTAGCTAATGTTATCACCCGATATTTACAGGGCTGCAAACAGCAAAACTGCAGCAGCGTGCATTCCATTATAAATGTACCACTACCTGATCCTATGAGTAGCTGGTATTCCTCTGTTTCCACAAGTGGCCAGGCACTGCTATCAAAACCTTGTTCTGCATGAGAAGTTTAGACTAGACGTGAAAATGACTGACATGGTGCCCCTTTCACTGCTTGCAGTGCAAAACCTAGACCAGGATGCTCAAGAGAAGCCAGTTATCCATTATAAAGCACATTAAATTAGTGTGTTAACATTGCGGTAGAGAAGGGGCTGTAAAACGAAACACCTCACTCTTTGTTCTTTGGTAAGTCCAGAACCTCCATACAGGGCTATTTAAATCATTTTATCCACTGTTTTAATTAAGCAACATTCGGTGCCTGTGGAGACATCCAGGGTACTTTTCTCCTGTGAATAGTACCAGGCCTCTTAAACAAAGAGGAACTATGGATTTGAAAGAGATTTGGAAAACAATTTCAAACTGTATCGAAAGATCAAAACCTACGTTCCAGGTGTACACGAAGAAATAAAGAGGATTTAATTGATTAAAACAACTGATTCTAAAAGAAGCACAGGAGAAAGTTCTCCTCCCTTGGTCCTGTGGAGTAAACGAGTGCTGAGGTGATGGGAGCTGCCATTGAGAGAGGAGGTCAAGCCTGGGAGTCGACAGCATCACCAGTCATTAAGCTTCTAGTCATTTTGTTCGCTAGAAGACTTACATCCTTGCCCTTTGAGTCCTGCAAAGGGTGTCTGAGTACTCAGTCTATAGAAGAGTACAAATTAGCATCAGGAGGCTGCATGCCTGCCCTGACAACTTGGTCCCAGAAGGGCCCCTATTTTAAGAAGAATCCTTAAGTCATGGTGTTCCCACAGTCAAGCTTTTGTCACCATCATATAAGACAAGAGACCTCACTAAAGGCATAGTTGTGGTTTATAAATGGTCTGTAACAAAACAATGCCTTTAAAGCTCGTTTTATCCACGACCCAATTTAAATACTCAAAGTCTATCAAGGCAGTACAAGGTGTTGAGGGAACAAGACTGCAACAGTAATAAACTGATTTACATGCACATCAAAGATCAAACTTATGCATAATATGAAAAGGAGCTCAATTAGGTTACTTTACACAATATTAAGCTTTCAAGTGAGAGTTTCAACAAGAGTAACGTTCATCTTTAACACATTAAAAAAGTGTAATTAAATAATTTGAGTAAAGCACCTTGACACAAGGTTACAATGATACCTTATTAAAAAATACTAAAGTTCCTAACCATAAAGATTAACTATGGACAGAGGCACCTCTACAAACAACAAGCAGACAGATCTGAACTACTTATATTGAATCCTATGAGGTGCTTTTAAATTTTGAAAACAGAATCTGAGAACCTAACATGAAAACATCGTCCACCATCTGAGTTTTTTTTAAATAAAAAAGGCATTTCGGAGCAAAATTAGTTCAAGAATCCAGGTCCTTGGCATTTTGAGAGAAAAAGACACACTGATGAAGAATGTCAAAGTCAGGGCCCATGGCTGACCATCAAGTGATGGGGTTCCTGTTTGTAAATGTCTGAGTGCTAGCTGCGAAGAATGCCTACCTTCTGTTTGCTGATTTTGGAAATGTGCGCTTATATAATGACTCATGCCTCCTACCGGACCACCAGGAGTGTAAATAATGCATTGTTTGTATGGTACTTGAAGTTGGAAAAAGCTACTTGCCTGTAGTAATAGTTTTGTAACTAGGTGTTCCATATGAATAGTCTGTATTATTCAGTAATCTGGTGGTTGAGCTTACGAAAGCATTTATTTAATTTTTATTATGTATGGCTCTCATAGATAGCCTCCATCATTTATTTTAGTTTCTGACTCTCATAACCCACTGCTATGATACAGCAACAAGTGATAACTGGTTACTGACTGCTGCTATGTCATAAAGGCCTTCAAGACCAGGCTGACAGGGATCCCTGCTTGTCTGCTTTGACTAAATGCAGAAAGCACAGCTGCAAGAGAGGGAAGGAAGGCAGGGAAGGTGGTGGGGGTTGGTAAGGTTTTTTGTTTTTTTAACCTTTTGGACAGGTATACATAACAGAGGTCATGTTATGTATGGCTCCCCATTACTTCTCTGCCACTGCATAGTAGCTGAAAGCAACAGCAGATGATTTTAGGGGCCATACATATCATAAGATTATAGATGGGTAAAAAGTTAATTATGGGGATGTTTTTCATCTCAAGGTGCTGAGTGACATCATTAAACAGTATGTGAGATTCTGAGAGCGTGTGATTGGGCACAACAGTTCTGTAAGGTGGTGCATTTATGAACACCTCGCGGATTTATGGGTGCTCTGCTGTGGTTCGTGGTTTTCAGCCTGGCAGTGAGATATTAGGCTTTTGAGGTTCAGAATAAGGTGCTACTGCCTCGGGCCGAGCAGTTGTAATCTTAGCAAAGTTGACTCTTAGGATGATTTTGCGGGCGCAGATAAGGTGTGCCCTTTACGCCACTGGATGCCAGGTTGCTGGTCGTGGTGGAGGCTTTTCCTTGACGTAATCTGTGTATTTTCCCACAGGTGGGCTACGAGAGGGCTTGGCTCTTCTTTTGTTTCAGTTTATTACCTGTCCTTGACTCTGGAAGTCGTGGCAGGGCTTCTAGTGCCTGTCTGATTGAGTGTGTAAACTTCGTCACTCTAGCGAGGATGTAGGTTTTTGTTTCCTAGAAACACCAGTCCGAAGCCTCCTTGCAGGATCTTGCGCCGTGGGCCCTAAAAATGGGGTGAAGCAACCTTTGTCGTTCGCTGGCCAATTTAGGACAGCAGCATAAAAGATGAAGCCAGGATTCCCTTTGATAGTTGCATAGCTGACAAGAGACTGCTCCCTATTCTCGCGCCCATGTTGAATTAAAGTCCGAGATTTTCAGGGCAATGGGCCTCATGAAAAGAATTCTTCTACAAGCTTGGGCTGATAGTGTTTCCCGTAGGCACTGTTGGGATTTCCCCAGAGAATAAGTGTCATCCAGTACCGTTGTGTTGGTGTTGTAGCGGAGTAGGGCTTGATCCTTTTCATACGAGATGGAGCGGACTTGCTGCTTCACAGCGTTTGACCAGGCCGTTTGCGGAATGTCAGGTAGGGGTAACCTTTCTGATTCGATTTTCAGGGTCTCTAATGCTTTGCCCAACTTGATGTGCCAAGGGGAGTCTGCTTCCCTGAATAGTGTTTCCAGATGATATTTGAGGGTGTTGTTCGAGGCTTTGAGGTCCCTAAAGTATTACTTAAGTCTTCCTGAAGTGCCAGTTCTGGTCTGCAGAGCCCTAATTCCAGTCGTAGCCTGGTGTTCCTTGCATATCTGGGAGCTTGTAGTACCGTCTTGTATGCTTTGATCAGAGCTGCTGCTATAATAATGTCTTAAGCTCCCGGGAAGGCCAAGTGACCGTAGTCAGCATAGGCTCTGATGTAGGGCTTGACAGGCGTTCGCTTAAGTGCCTCAATGAGAGGATTATGCAGTTGGTTTTGGCGTTTAGATGTTTTATGTGTGTTGCCGAAGTGGCCCTCTCAGATAGCCAAACCCCAAGGTAATTATAGGCTGCTGTTGCCCCTATTTGATGGTCTACCAGTTTCCAAGTAGTTTGCTTTTTGAGGGGATGTTTACAAAATATTATTATCTTTGTTTTGCTCTGATTAACTATCAGGCAGCTTTCCTTGTTATACTTTCCCAGTTCCTTTAAAGCTCTTTGGAGGCCCACCCTGGTGTGGTCCATTATTACAGTATCATCAGCATACTGTAGGATTACGAGTCTCGCCTTGCCCAGTCTCGGGGAAATTAGACTGGCTTCTTTCAGGGTATTCCCAAAGTCTGCAGTGTAAAGATTGAATAATAATGGGGCCAGGACGCAGCCCTGCTTCAGTCCGTTGTTAGTTTCGACTCTTGATAAGGGTGTGGGGCTTATTTTGACCTGGACCCAAGTCCCCTCATAGAGAGCTATAGTTGCTTTCAGAAGCTTCGGTGGAATCTCCCAGGCTAGTTAAGGTTAGCTATATATCCCTCCCTACTTTAGGCATCTTCTGATAGCTGAGAACCCCCACGAAGCACAGACCAGTGTGTGTGCGCCACACAATTGTGAAAATGTGTTTCCTGTTATGGTGTGGAGGAAGTTGGCCTGATGACTGACCCCAATATCTGTAATACTAGAACCGACAGATGTTCTATGAAAATTAAGCGGTTAAATGAGCTAAACTCAAAAACATACTCAAGATTCCTTCAGCAGGATAGCACAAGATACAGGAAATACAAGAAGCTAAGGAATGCTCATGTGAATCCCTGTCAACCTGTATTATGGGTGCAAATTCATCAAAAACTCCTCGGCTTTCCCCAAGTCCATTGGTGTATTCTGTGCAACTGTTAGTCTAACCCAACCCCCACCCCCAATTGCTATTAGAAATGACACCATTTTAGCATCATTTCTCTGCGATGATGAACAGTATTTTCCAATTCATGAGAATTCCAAAGCAGCACAGGATGCCATCCAAGGACCCGCATTCCAAATCTAATATCTCAATTGTTTCAGTGAAGATGCCTGCTCCTTCCCCATTAGCTTTCAATTCTTGCCTTCTCGCACTCATCAAATCAGTTGCATTTTCTAATTTGCTACTGTGGCCCTCCTGAGAGAACTTGTTATATATGCGAAATATGAGGAGGGAAATAGGCCGGGCTGCCATATGCCATGTCTGTTGGCTCTCATCCAGCTCCCAAACTCTGGATCTACTTCAAGTGAGGCATCAGAGCAGACGTCGGTCCCGCATATATCGGACGCTGGTACCGACTCTCAGGGATCTGGCAATAACCTGGGGGCGCTCAGCAAGCTGCAGCAACTGGCAGGCAATGGCAACAGATGCCATCTCCAATTACCTGCATTATTAATGAGAGCTTCTGTCGCTGATGAGTTGGAGTAATTTAACGGGTACGGATCCCTGGCACAATCTGCCTTGAGTTCCGCCTCACGCTGAGAAGTCAGAGCGCGCCGCATAGAATATACAGCGATAAATGCACCAAACGACGGGCACAAAGCATAAACCCAGCAATTATTGCAGAGTTCAGAGACAGCTGCTACGAGTCAAACACAATCTCACCACTTACATGCCATGTATCATTGTGGACCATCACAGCCAATAGGAGAGTCAAGCCTAGACAGTAACATTCCACGTATATATGTCTCGTTTTTTAGGTCTCGCCCTGAAGCCAGCGCTTGCGCTGGTCTGGGCGAGACATTTTGTAAGTGGGCTTTTAGAAATGCGACCACTTTTTTTTGGGCTTGCCTAGAGCATGCGGGTACGTGCACAGTAACGCGCATTCCTCGCATGCTCCAGGCGCCATATGTCTTTCCTCTCACTTGCTCCTCCCCCACCACAGAGCGCTTCTCGGGGCCGCGCGGCCGTGACACTTTCATGGCCGCGCGTCACTTGCTCTCCCGCTCCTCCCCCACCACAGAGCGCGTCTCGCACGGCCAATGCTTGTTTTATTTAGTTTTTGCGCGCGCACACAACTCCCGGTCGCGGCCGAAATTCTTGCTCGCGATCACTTTCTCGCGCACCATTTGCTTGTTTGAACACTTCTCGCCCTTTCCTTGCTGTTTTCTGTGCATCGCTCATTCTTTCATTACTTGTCACTTTTCTGTGCATTTCTCAGTCTTTCTTTGCTACTTCACTGTGCATTACTCCTTCCTTCTTATTCCTTCTTTGCTGCTTTTCTGTGCGTTTCTCATTCTCTTTCTGCCACTTTCATGTGCTTTTTTCATTATTCCGCAATCTTTTTTTGCTGCTTTTTGAACTTTTACACTGATTCTGTGCCGATCTGCTGGGCATCTGCCACTCTTTCTCATTCATTCTTTGCTGATCTTCTGTGCTTTTGCCTTTCATTCTTTAACATTTTCTCTGCCCTTTTCACTCAATCCTTGCTGCTCTTGGCTTCTTTTAGTCTCAGCTCTTCTCTTCGAGTTTCGAACTCAATTGCTCTCTTAACTCCTCTTCTTCCTTTTTCTCACTCTTTTGCTCTTCTTCCTGCCCTTTTCCTGAATTTGCGACCTTCCTTGCTTCCTCTCCCACGCCGCACTCCCTTCTCGGTTCCTGCCAGTTACTTAGCCCAACCCATTGCCCCAGAGACCCCCGCTCCTAATTCATGTCCGCCGCAGCTTGGATGCACAGCCCGTATGCGCCCCTCCCGTGCCCAGCGCCAGACCCCTTGCTTTCACTCCCATCACTGCTACGTCTCTGCTTCCCTCTCCTCACCCTGAACCTTGAATGCACCTTCCAGTGCTGCTGCTACGCCTCGGTAGTCGACTGCGAAGGTGCCTTCCCCTGTTCCACCTGACACTTTTCCTGCACCTTCCCACACCTTCACACCACCCTCACATGCACCGCACACAACACTCACCTCTCCCTCGGCCACGCACACCTACACACCTCTCCCCACCCCTCCCTGTTCTGCCTTCTCCTCAACAACACCTCCCTCAATAAACACGCTACTGAAATATGGGACCTGCTGCACAACCACACATTGAAACTGCTCTTCCTCACAGAAACCTGGCTGATTCTATCGACATTACCACACCTATTCCCCAGGCACAAGGTTATAAGACAGGACAGAATTAACAGACCCAGTGGATGACATGTCATCGTTTTCAAAGAGCTCATCAAGTGTTCCACTGCCTCAGCTAGCACCAACAGCACTGATGCTGGATGTGTTTATTGTGCCAAAATGGCTTCTTTTGTCATCTTCAATGCAAGATGGTGCACACTCTGAAATCCGTAAAAGTGCACTCTCTTAATGCTTTATTTTAATAAATATATTTAGGGTGATCACCAACCTCTAGTTCAGTGTGGACACTTTCTCCAGTCCTTGTCTTCTCTCTCTGTACGTCACACCTCTCTTTCAATAAACCTCAGTGCCCCACAGCACTTACCTCTCATGACCTCAACTTGCCACCTCTCTCCGATCCTACCTCTAGATCTCTAGCTCTTGGTCAGCTCTCTGCCCCTCTCTTCTCCTCAAGTGCCTCTCTCTCTCTCTATACTTTCTCTTCTTTCTGCATCTTGCTGCTCTGTTTGCATCTCATCCCCCTTCATTTCTCTTCCATTTACTTCCCCTCCTCTTAATTTCATCTCTTTATCTTACCCTTTCTATCATTTTTGCCATCTATACCTTACCTTTCTCTACCTCTCGCATGCCTCTTTCTACCTCACCATTCTCTTTCATTTCTCTCTCTGCCTCACAACTCACTGCCTCATCTCTCTCTTCCCCACCTCTCATACACTATCTAGACTCTCAATTTACATCACCTATTGGCCTTCTATGTCTCTCTTTTTATTGATGTCCTCTTTCCCTCGCCTTTCCCATTATTTTATTTCTTTCTCTCTACAATGCTCTCCCTACCTCTTCCACTCCATCTATCACTCCCTTTGCTTTCATCTCTCTTTCTATCTCCATCACTGTTTCCGTTCACTCTCTCTGCTTCCAATGTCTCGCTCGTTTAATACATCTGTCTTACCTCTCTCTCTCTCTCTCTCTCTCTCTCTCTCTATTTCACCATTCTCTACTTCTCCCTCGCACTTACTCTGTATTAGCCTCATCTCTCTACCTCATCTGCACCTCTTTTTCTCTACTTCTCATATCTTTCTATTTTTCATCCCACCGGCTCTACCTGCCTCGCTACTTTGTTTACCTGACCTGTCATTCTGTGCTTCACCTTTCTATTTGTGCTATCTCATTATAACTCACCTCTCTTCCTATCTTATTTCTCTCTAGACCTTGCCCCTCGGGTTGGCACCTTTCTTACCAGCCTACATTTAAAACTGCATGCCAGGCCTCTAAAAACAAGCATTGGCATAGTCAATAGGTCTCGCCTTTGGGACCTTATAAGTTTTTAGACATGCAACAGTTGATGTTATTGCACCAAGGATATTGTGCTGCATAACTAAATACTTATAAGGTCCCAAAAGCGAGACCTATTGGCTATGCCAATGCTTGTTTAAACTCATGGCCTCAATCTGAAAACTTTTAAAATTCTGCTTCATTTTAACTGCTTCTGCTAAATCCTAACGTCATCCACAGTACAGACCTCTATTCTACAATTATTGAGACCCATCAGTCATTCTCTAAACTGCCAAACGAGCGAGGAGTTACAAAAGTTTAACATGTTTTCTCGAATCAAGGCAAGGTGGACTAAACACCTAAAACTCAAGGAAATGACACATTGTCCTGCTCATTTAACACCATACAGAGATGATAAAAGTCCAGCCAAAACACTTACTTAGCCTGCTCCTTTAGGTGTCACAATCATCCAGGTCCTTTTATAAGCGGGAGCATTCGCCTACCAAGTATCCACCTAAATCTGAGGGCTGTCCACTTAGCAGGCAATTTGTGATGGTCTGAATTTCATTTTTAATGACAAAATTCCTAACATGAGTTTCATTGTAAACAATGCATTTAATGTAGAAGCTGCTCCTGAACGCCCGCTGACACTTGTACTACGTCTAAATTCTCCCTAAAACCTGTTGATGATCTCATTTCATTTGATCTACTGTAATCTTAACCCTACAGACTCTGTACTAGACCCTGCCCAAGTCCTGAAGATATATGCCCACCTCCTCCGCACTTCTACTGTGAACATAATGAACCGCTCGGTCAATGAGGGCTCTAATGTGTGCAAAAAAAAGGCTTGGCAGTTTTTATACTGAATAAACTAATTCTAGCTGCAAACGCTAAGCAACTGCAATTACATCACTCCCTTGCCTGCATTAGCCAAATTAGTAAAAACGATATTAGTGGAGTTTTAAAGCTTTCCTGATAAACATCACTGTATTAGCCATCTTCAAACTTGTTTAGGTATAGCTATGTTACAGACACTGCTTTACTCATTTATTAGGACCAGACCAGTAATGTAGCTTTACTCGTCATACTGAGCCGGTCTGAAGCATTAGACATCATGGAAAATTATACATTATCTAGGCTCTCCACTGTGTCTAATGGAGACTCTTTCACCTTAAAAGATGTTTGCTTCTTTTTTACCGGCTAGGACTCAGCCTCTCAAACTAGGCCCCTGCAATCACCGCCCGCCGAGTACTTCAGAAGTCCTCACTGTTGCCTACATGATGAATGTGTACCTGCCCCCCCCCCCTCCCACCTATTTAACATCATTAAACAATGTTTTGCTGGATGTCCTAACTAAGACAACATCGGAGTAAGTGGCCCTGATGAACTCTTCTCTCCATTACAACCATGCAGTCTTGGGGGTAAGGAATGGATGAGACATAATTACTTGCAGTTAAATGGTGCAAAACCGGCAGTCCTACATCAGTCTTGGCCAAACGAACAGACCTATTGGGACTTTATTTGCCTCCTGTTCCTAAAGTCAAAATCTTCACATTATTTCTGAAATTAACATGAGTCTTGAGGCCCAAATCAATACAGTAGGACGTCATTTTTAATCCCTTGAAAGAGATACTTCTATCGCTCTCTTCATCGTAAAACAGTCATGTAGGGAGCAGCCATTAACCCCCGTCTCATCTACACCGGTCCGTATAAGGTGGCAGGTACAATATCCTAAAGCACAAGTTACTAACTTGTGTAACGATATATCTGTAAGAGACAGTAGTTAGTGACAGATTCCTTACCTTAGAATATCCCCAGGCGTCAGGCTGGATCCGGAAGAGTTTTGCGTAGCAGTACCCTTGCGCGTCGGTAGGCGGCGTCGTGCGGCTCCGCGTCCGTCGTCGGCGTCGTGATCGCCGGGATGACGTCGCGGGCAGTGCTCAGACGCCGCCCCTGCGCGCTGACGTCAGTTCTGTACACGACTTTCCGCGCCAGGAACGTGAGAGCCATGCAAGAAGCTGACATAGGTGTCTGAAAAATACTAGGGCCCTGAAAGGGATGTCCTTAACCCTAGAAATCAGTTCGCAGAACGGGGAGGATGGGTGGGGCGGGAAGGAATATGTCACTAACTACTGTCTCTTACAGATATATCGTTACACAAGTTAGTAACTTGTGCATCTGAAAGAGACACGTTAGTGACAGATTCCTTACCTTAGAATAGATACCCCAGCAATACCAACCCCGGTGGTGGGTCTGCGAACAAAGATCAGACAAGGAAGTCCCGGAGGACAGAACGGCCAAAGAAGCCGTCCCTCCGGACCTGACTGTCAAGGCAGTAATGCTTTGTAAATGTGTGCAGCGAGGCCCACGTAGCTGCCTGACACATATCCTGCAGCGGAACACCGCGGCCTAAAGCCGTGGTAGCAGCCTTTGCCCTGGTGGAATGGGCACGCAGCCCAACAGGAGGCTCCTTCTTAGCCAAAGAATAGCAGGCTTTGATACACAAGGTTACCCAGCGGGAGATGGTTCTCTTGTGCACCGCCCAACCTTTTTTGGCGCCCACGTAGCCAACAAAGAGCTGGTCATCTACCCGGAAGTGTTGTGTGCGGTTGATATAAAAGGAAAGCGCACGTTTTGGGTCCAGACGGTGGAGCCTCTCTTCCTCTCTGGAAGGATGCGGAGGCGGAAATAAGGTGGGCAAAGTGATGGTCTGCCCAATGTGGAAGGCAGTAACCACCTTTGGCAAGAAGGACGGACGTGTCCTAAGAACAACCTTGTCTGGATGGACAGACAGAAAGGGAGGTTTGCATGATAGAGCCTGGAGCTCACTCACCCACCGAGCTGAGGTGATGGCCACCAGAAAGGCTGTCTTCAGAGTCAGAAGACGAAGAGGACAGTTATGTAGAGGCTCAAAGGGAGCGCACATGAGAAAGGTAAGAACCAAGTTCAAGTCCCACTGAGGCATCACAAACGGAACAGGAGGGAAGAGGTGTGTAATGCCTTTTAGGAACCTGTTAACAACAGGGAACTTGAAAAGGGAGGGCTGATCAGGAAGCCTGAGGAAGGCCGAGATGGCACAAAGATAGCCCTTGATGGTACCCAGGGCAGAACCCTGTTGGGCCAGGGAAAGAAGGAACAGAAGAACCTCAGAAAGAGGGGCAGAGAGGGGATTCACAGCCTTTGCTGTGCACCATGCCACAAACTTGTTCCACCTGCAGGCGTATACCACCTTAGTGGAGGGACGCCTGGCTGCCAGAATTACATCACAAACTTCGGGAGGCAAGTCGAAAGGAATCAACTGCCGCCGCTCAATCTCCACGCAAGCAGGTGGAGGCTGGACAGGTTCGGGTGGAGGACCGTCCCCTGCTGCTGCGACAGAAGATCCTCCCGAAGAGGCAGACGGATCGGGGGATCGACGCTCATACCGAGTAGCTCGGGATACCAAACTCTTCGAGCCCAGTCCGGAGCCACAAGGATGACTTGGGCCCGGTCGCGCCGAATCTTCTTCAACACTCTGGGTAGAAGTGGTATAGGCGGAAAGGCGTACAACAGACCGCCAACTCCACTCGCGACGAAAGCGACGCCGAGCGAGTGCCGCCTTGGAAATTCCAACGCGCAGAACTGATGACATTGCGCGTTCTCTTCGGTGGCGAATAGATCTAACCAAGGCTCTCCCCACTGCAGAAAGAGTCCTTGCGCCACTTCCGAGTGAAGACGCCATTCGTGATCCATCATGCACCTGCGGCTGAGTTCGTCCGCCCTGGCGTTCAGGGAACCTATATAAAACAAAGAGAGGGACCCTTTGCAACCAAAGGACTGGGGTTCTCCAAAACTGTAAAATCGTTCGTCCTCTGTCAACACAACCAATATATAACCCAAATACACATTGAAAACACCATCCAATCTCACATAAAGGTGAGATATCACTGATGAATTGTTGTACTGATTATGGTTTTAATATGTGATGTTTTTAGTAAAAAATGATGATTTTTTAATAACACATTCCTTCCCCTTTTTTTATATACAATTAAAAGACAACATTCTTTTGTGCACATATGTATTAATAAATTGAATTTTTTACAATTGTTTTTATGATTGATGTGATTTTATTGGTGGGTATTTGCTATTGGACAAAATAATACACCCAGAGTAATTGAGTGTGATATCTCACCTTTATGTGAGATTGGATGGTGTTTTCAATGTGTATTTGGGTTATATATTGGTTGTGTTGACAGAGGACGAACGATTTTACAGTTCAGGGAACCTGCCAGGTGTTGAACCATCAGGAACATGCCCTGATGTTCCAGCCATGTCCAGAGGCGCAGAGCCTCCTGACAGAGGGTCCACGACCCCACCCCGCCTTGTTTGTTGCAGTACCACATGGCGGTGGTGTTGTCTGTGAACACCTGCACTACCTTCCCTTTGACAGAGGGAAGGAATGCCTTGAGTGCAAGTCGGATCGCCCGGAGCTCCAGAATGTTGATATGGAGCCGGGACTCCGCCGGAGACCAGAGGCCTCTGATCTCCGCCTCTCCCATGTGACCGCCCCATCCCAGAAGGGACGCGTCCGGCACAACTGTGTGCTCTGGCTGGGGAAGGGAGAGGGATCTGCCCATGACCCATTGCCGGTTCGAGAGCCACCACTGCAACTGTTTTGCAGTCCCCTCCGAGATCTGGACGTGATCGGACAGGTTGCCCTGGTGCTGCGCCCACTGGAACTTCAGGTCCCACTGCAGAGCCCGCATATGCCATCTGGCATGATCGACCAGCAGGATGCAGGAGGCCATGAGGCCCAGCAGCCTCAGGGTCATCCGTACCGAAACCCAGGATAAAGGCTGAAAGATCGGAATCATAGCCTGAATATCCTGGACTCGCCGGTCGGGAGGAAAGGCCCGAAACTGCGTCGTGTCCAGAACTGCTCCGATGAAAAGGAGCTGTGGAGAAGGAATCAGATGCGACTTCGGCACATTGATGGAGAACCCCAGCGAGTGCAGGAGTTCGGCCGTAGTGTGGAGGTGGGAGACGACTGCCTGGGACGAGCCCGCCTTCAGCAGCCAGTCGTCGAGGTAGGGAAGACTGGAACCCCTGCCCGGCGCAGATGAGCTGCGACCACCGCCATCACTTTCGTGAACACCCGAGGGGCACTTGTATGGCCAAAGGGGAGCACGGTGAACTGAAAATGCTCGAGGCCTACTGTGAACCGCAGGTAACGCCGGTGGGCCGGCAGGACGGGGATGTGAAAATAAGCGTCCTGCAAGTCCAACGCTACCAACCAGTCTCCAGGGTCGAGGGCAGTCAAGACCTGAGCTAGGGTGAGCATCTTGAACTTCTCCTTCCGGAGGAAGCGATTGACGTTCCGTAGGTCTAAGATAGGACGCATGTCCTCCTTGTCCCTTTTGGGCACCAGAAAGTAGTGGGAGTAGCAACCACGTCCTACTTCTGGGGTCGGAACATGCTCGATGGCCCTCTTGGTCAAGAGGGCCGTGACTTCCTTCTGCAGAAGCACCAAGTGATCCCCTGACATGCGGTGGAATTGAGGTGGCATGGCTGAGGGGGGTGGTCTCGAAGGGGAGGGAGTAGCCCCTTCGGACAATGTCCAAGACCCACCTGTCCGAGGTGATGGCACGCCAGTGGTGAAGGTGATGGCGGACCCTGCCCCCTACTGGCGTGCTGTGCACCTGAAAGGAAGGACTAGGAGGGCTTGGAGGCCGCGGACGGGGCGGAGTTGGTGGCCTGACCCGCACGCTGGTTGCCCGACCCGCCACGGCGGGAGACACGTCCTCGGCCACGCGAAGACGCTTGCTGCGCGGGCCGGTGGCTGGGCAGCGGACGTGACTGGGCGCCCCTTCCGTGGCCACGAAAGGGGCGAAAAGCAGAGGTTAGCGGAGGCGCACAACAGAAAGGCCCAGGGACTTGGCAGTAGCCCGTGAGTCCTTAAAACGCTCTAGCGCATGGTCTGCTTTGGAACCAAAAGACCGACTCCATCAAAGGGCATGTCCATGAGTGTATTCTGGACATCACCCGAGAAACCAGTTGTTCTCAGCCAGGCGTGGCGACGCAGCGCCACCGTCGTTGCAAGCGATCTGCCCAGCGAGTCGGCGGTATCAAGGCCACAACGTATGGTGTACTTTGCCGCATCCCTACCTTCTGCAATGGTGCGGGTAAGCAGTGTCTGGACCTCCTCAGAACACTGGGGCAAAACGTCCGCCACCGAATCCCACAGAGAGTGGGAATATCGGCCCAAAAGGCAAGCGGTGTTGACGACCGCAAGCCAGCACTGGAGGAAGAAAAGGCCTTCTTCCCAAATTGGTCCAGGCGTTTGGATTCCCTATCCGGAGGGGCGGTAGGGAAGGCGGTTTGGGAGGCAGAGGCTTGTACAACCAAGCTCTCGGGGGTGGGATGTTGAGAGAGAGACAAGGGGTCGCCCGGAGCAGGGCGATGGCGTCGGGCCACGTTCCTATCCACAGGAGCCCCTGTGGTGGGCTTGGACCAGGTGCCCAAAGAACGTCAGACAGTGCATCATTAAACGGCAGCAATGGCTCCGAGGAGGTAGCTGCCGGCTGAAGCACTTCCGTCAGGAGGTTAGTCCTGACAGCCACAGTAGGCAATTGGAGGTGCAAGGCTCCAGCTGCTCCTACGCAACACCGTTGCGAAATTTGCTCCCTCCTCCGTAGCCACGGAAGGAGGAGACAGCATGCCAGAGTCAGGAGAAGTGTCCAGATCACTGGCATCCCCAAGTTCCTCTGCCCAGTCCTGATCATACTCACACTGCTGTGTGAGAGGGTCTTCCGACCCCTCCCAGCTCTCCTGGTCCTCCTCTGGCTCAAAATATGGAGGAGGAGAGACATCAGGGACCCAAGGTCTCATCGGCGCCGGGGCCGGCGTCGAGCGACGTCGGTCCGGCTCCATGTCCGGAACCGGGGAACGACGCCGCCCGGAGCCCCGGGCGGCGTTAGGAACGGCACCGGGGACACCGGCGGAGGCGTGGTTAGGTCAACCGGCGTCGATCGGGGTTGCGGTACCACCGGAGCCGGGATCGAGGCCGGGGCCGGAGCCGAGGCCGGGATCAAGGCTGGCGGGACGGGCGACGCCGGGACCGGAGTCGTCGGCGACGCAGGAGCAACCCCATCAGGGCCCGCGGGGCCCGAAGGCGCACCGGAGGGACCTTGAGGCCCGAAGAGGCGGGCCATGGCCGACAGGAATTCCTGTATTTGGGCCGGAGTCGCCCCGAACCCGGAAAGGACGGGTAATGCGGGGCGGCTCCACAGGCACGTCCGAGGCCGCGGGGACGGTGCCGACAGGGGCCTCAGCCGAGTCGCGAGACCGGCGGGCGAAGTCTTAGAGCGATGATGCTTCTTAGACTTTGTGCTTCGACTTACCCGAGGAGTGCGAAGACTTGGACTCCGACGACCGGCGGGGGCTCCGCGTCCGGCCCCTGGACCTCTCACGGGACCGGGGTTTGGTACGGCGCGGAACCGACTGCCGGACCTCGAGGAGCTTTCGAGACCGCTCTCGCAAAGCCTTCGGGTGTAAGGCCCGGCAGTCAGGGCACGACTTTGTGTCGTGGTCTCGGCCGAGACAGTAGAGACACTCTAAGTGCGGGTCTGTGATCGACATCATTCGACCACAGACGTCGCATGGCTTGAAGCCGGGCATCCCTACCGACACCTAGGAGTCGAGATGACTCGAAAAGAAACAGTGAAAAAATCACCAAAAATTTCGTCAAAAATTGACTAGGGCACTGCTCTTCCCGGATCTGCGCTTACTGGCGCGGAAAAAGAAGAACTGACGTCAGCGCGCAGGGGCGGCGGCTAAGTACTGCCCGCGGCGTCATCCCGGCGATCACGGCGCCGGCGACGGACGCGGAGCCGCACGGCGCCGCCTACCGGCAGCGCAAAGGGTACTGCTACGCAAAAACTTTCCGGATCCAGCCTGACGCCTGGGGATATTCTAAGGTAAGGAATCTGTCACCAACGTGTCTCTTTCAGATCCACATATTCAGATGGATCGAGGATGCTGTTACAAAGGTCTATGTCCCCAATAACATGAATCACATTTCTGAAACTAGAAGCTCCTTGCACTTGATTCTCATAAAAGCCCTCGTTGACTTTAAAACCACCAACCAGCTTATAGAATCTACCAGGGATGGGCCCCGACTATAAAATGACTAACCGCTACCGTTGAAAACCAATCTCGGACCCTCAGGAGTACTCTTGCAACTGCCTCTGTTCCCTTTAGGTCAGTCTTGTTTGCTACAAGCACGGTTTCTCTGGTCAGGATGTCCTCACATGGGATAACCACAATAATTCTAGTCGGTCTTAAGACTAGTCAAACCACCTTTAAGTGCCTGCTTGGGACACGCTTGTTCTGATCCAATTAAGTCCCAAACACATAGACTCTACTGGGTATCAGCAAACTACACAGGTACGCTTAGCCAGTCAGTGCAACCTAGGAAAGTCAAAAGAACATAAAAGGGAAAAGGAAATAATGCAGCAAACATTTGCATTCTGCCCTACAGTGTGTGATTCCAAAGTATTCTAATCTTCAAAACTAGCAAGCTTTGAATTGCAAAGTTAAGTTCCACTGTGGTTGAGCAAGTAATTTTGGAATGTGTGCAAGGCTGCCCTGCAGATCACAACAAACAAGACGGCTCGCAGAGGCAATCATTCTTGATGCTATAGGCACACTAGAGGACAGAATGAAAAAAGGTCCCTTCGCTGAAAGTGCATTTGTCCAGGTCTGGTTTCTTTCAGACTCGCTTGTCTGGCTATACCTCTTTTTGGACTTGGAACCCTTGGTACCGCTCACGCAGAACTAAAGGATTTACATCTAATACAGGAGCTTCTCCACCTCAGCCAGTGAGATGGAATGGCAGAAGCTCCACACACAGATGCAGTCTTTAGCACAAATGTGCTAGCTATCTGTCTTACTGGGAAGGAGGAGCTGTTCGCACGTAGTTCTTGGAGAGTTGGTAACACTGGCGAAGGAACAACAGTTCCAGACAGCCAACTCATTCTTTAGCAGCTCTGCCCGCCGCTTCTATTATTCTTGTTTCGCTTCCTCACTGCAGATCCAGAAATGAGCGCCTTAAAGAAGTCTTGTGAGAGACAGTCCATGGCTGACTGATAGGCGAGAGCAGGTCCTGTCTGTGTGAAAGCATCTGTGGTGGCTAAGGCTGAAAGACTGGCTTGCACTACTTCATATGTTATTTGGCCGCAGGTGCCATAAGTGGATTCCGCTGGGTGCGACCCTGTAGCCCATGTCTGTATGAGCAGTTGAGAAAGGGGAATTTTACCCCACCACCATTTATACTCTATCCAATGAGGAGAAAAAAGTAATTATGATGGGAATTTTTTTAAATTTAAAGATGAATCTGAAAATAGCCAACGTGAACTTTGCTCTGCCCAATGAACCGGTAAGACTTATCAAGCCTTATCTGTCAACTTGACCTAACTACTAGTATAAATTCAAAATTATGTAAATGGCCAAATAAGCTTTGAAAAAGCTCACCAGCTGGTTGGCTGGAGTGAAACAGGTGTCAGGTGCCTTCAAACCCTCTTCCTATCATACTGAACTATTTCTCTCCACTGGATAGAATACCAGTGGTGCTAGGACACTATTACTACTGGTCATTGTATTAAAGAAATGTGCTACGGTGTCTACAAAGGACCCATGCCCATAGATGACTAACGCTGTTGCCAATGCTGCTGTTAAATGGATATTAATTCCATGCAGTATAACAGGTTTCAGCTGGCCCATGGCATGGTGCTGAATTTTAAGCCAACAGCACAGGCCTGTTGACCCATATCACAATAACAGTTTTCTATCTTCAGTATACTAACAGTACCTAGAATATTTCAGTGGGTATAGTGTAATTCAGCAAAATTATTTTTAAATAATTATAACTTAAATGTTTTATTGTAAAAAAAACTATGCACTGTGGTTAAATTACTGGTCACTAACCAAGTAAGACACCTGCCTTTTGGCAGTCAAAGCCTCCTCCATGCCGGCTCCTAAGTTATATTTGAAGGGATGCTATAGATTTCTCTAATACACGGAAAGCGGGGTTGGCCAATTATAAATATAATGAAAATACCCAGGACGGATTCGCAAGCAGTGCCCCCATGATTGGAGGAGGGGATAGAGAAATTCCATCACCTAACCTAACATAAGCTGTTGGCGTCTGCTTGCTCTGTTTGACAATGCGCTTTGGCATCAAAGCATACGAGTAGTGTGCAAGCGGAGTACGCACAGAAAACAGCTTGGAAGCACAATAGAGTTCTCTGACAGAACAGTGCCTGACAGAGCTGCAACAGCAGCGTTCTCACCAGGAGAACTCACTTTAGGCAAAGGAACCACAGCATCAGCTGCGACGGTTAATACAAGAAAGGAGATATTTAAAAAACTCAAGGGCTCATCTGGAAAATGGAGCCCATCAGAACTTAACCAATAAAACATGTTGATTATCATAAGGTCATACTATCTTCAGATGTATAATGCCAATACTAATCTGGAATTATAACAGATTTTTGAAAATCTATAATTTACCCCATGTACCCAGTTTTTCCATGTATATAGTTTCGATAACATAGATCAGAGTTTTGTAATATAAATACAAACAAATCTGCAAACCCAAATAACAGATTTAGGCACCAGTAACTACTAATCTGTATAAGTGGTAAGAGCCAGATATCAAGAAAAGCAAATCAAGCAATTATGTAAACAACGACACATAGCAACAAGGACACTCTGTTACCACATCGGATTTACGCTATTTACACTTAAAAAGTTGGTAAAGTCAATCACGATATGGAGGATTAATAACTGCTTTTGAAAGACAGAAGTTAAATGAATGTCTTCCAACCACAAAATAGGAGCCTCCTGTACAGTTTCATAAAATGTATGTCTTCACAAAAAGCATACAAAAATAGGAGAATGCACTGTGAATGTCTCTTCACAGTACGACAAACAGTCTTACTGGTGGCTGGCTCAAATCACCAATCATATAGTGTTAAGCTTCGGTATAAAAAGTACATAAAACGATGCAATCCGAATAAATATATAAATGTCAGACCATGAAAAAACAGTCAACTATCTGCTGTGGTGAGCATAGTTAATGTAATCAAAAGATTGTGCTAAGACAAATTTCAACAACAAAGAATATCCTGATTGACATAGGTTTAGCAGGAAGAGTTAAAACATTACTTCTATATTGTCTACATTTACAAATCATAGGCTGCAAGAGACCATTTAAGATACAGAATAAGAGAAGATCAATCAAATATGGCTACATATTTAAAAGCCTTTAACATTAGTTGGCAACAAGTAAACTTAATGAACTATCCATGCCTATCTACCTTAACACTGTTAATAAAACAAGTTATAATACTGAACGTTAATTGAATCTCAAGTGTTTCCTGATGAAAGATTCACTCAGAAGCGGATTCATACAAAATAGGCTTGGGGTGGTCAGTAGAACAGTCAATTATGGGATTTGTTGATTTAAGAGCTGTATAAAGGAACTTGTGGTTGAATATAACTAAGATTTCTAGATTTAGGAATAAAAGCATCAATACCAGAAAGTGTCAACAAATGCCAGACCCTGTACCATGGAGGAACACTACCAAACTGAACTAAATGTGTAAAGCCCTATACCAATGCCAGAGAGAAGAGGAGAAGTATTTCTCTTTTGATAAAGGACTCCCAGTCAGAACATTTCTGTGTGACGTGCTTCCTCATAGAGTCCTCGTCTGGTAAAAAACCCGTGGGCTCAACCCCACTTCTGGGGGAGCACTTTGAGGGCAATTTTGGCAAGGACTTTCTGGGATCAAAAGTTAAAATGCCTGCGGGTAATCCCTATTCTGTTCAAGCTTTTTGATCCTTAGGGTAAACCGAGGCACACTAAAAACAAGAGGGAAGTAATTGGAGTCAATTATTTACTCCCACGTCGGACTGGTCAAATTCCCTGTCGAGATTACCAGCAGACATTTTACCTTTTGAAAGGGTCCCTTTTCCATCTGCTCGAGGCCTGCTGACCACCAATCTGCCAGCTTATCCTATTTTCCATAAACCCTCTTTTACCTGCAGATTTTTAGTCTATTTTTAAGTAACACGGTGACTAATTTCCATGGGGCTTATGGTCTGTGGGGTTTGTGATCTTGGAGACTCCAGGCACACTCAGAAGACAATAACAGAGTAGAAAGATTTGTGCTCAACGAAACATGAATAAGCAGGCAACATTTTCCAGAGCAGGTGAGCTCGGTCTCCTTCTTTGATTTACTTGTGGCTTTAGCACCACACTATTTGTTTTTGAAAACATGGACTCAACATGTCATGCATTATCTTGCATTCTGCTTATTATAAATGTGATATGGCAGCAGAACAAAGAATGGTTACTTCACACATTACAGTATTAATTCCTCAAGACAGATCTGACAAGGACGTTTTAAGCTAGCTGCTGTACAACTCAGAAAGACATTCACGAAGGGGAATAAAGAGAATACCTTTTTAGGTGACCGCCTAACATGTGACTTTACTCTTCCTAAGCCCAAACAGCCATTGAAAATTATCTGCCAGCTAGAGCTTGCGGAGTTTCACTACAACTCAGGTTGTCCATGTTGCATTAAAATATCTACTCCTGGCTCGCCTTCGTACAAAAGCTTATATGATGATACTGGAGAGTCACTCTCCGAAATAGGAATGCCTCTGAAAGGAGAAAGCTGTCCATGAAGCAGGCACCTTTCAGAGCTGTCAGTAAAGCTAGTCAACAAGATCCACAGTGTGTCAACTCCTGAGCTCGTCCCAGCATTCCTTAGAACTAATCTGACAAGACTGGCATTTATAGGACACATGGCGGCTAGGCTGTCTTGCTTTATGAGGCCTGGAAGTGTGATGGAAAACACTAACAAGCCAAGAGAAAAGAACTTGATTGTTTTGTTTGTTTGCAGACTGTTTTGTCATAAATAGGAACAATTTGGTTGTGCACTGATAATGTGGGCGATGGATACAGATCTGGGTTATTCCCTTCTCAAAGCATACGTAGGAGATGCTCAATTTAGCACAGATCTTACATCAGAAGCCAGGGGCTTGCCTATTTGAGGAAGTAGTTCATCAGCAAAAATATGATACCAAGGTAGCAGACAACACAGAATAACCTCCCCAAACATACTGCAAACTCTCTACGGAAGTCATAAATCTAGAATGACCACTGAAGCTGGGAGATAGCGCCTCCTTATCTTATAAAACCCCACATCCTTATCTTATAAAAGGAAGTATGTAATATTATTTTGTACTTCAGTCAAACATCAGTGCTGAAAAATTCTGCAGTAAGCGCAGATAATAGAACCTTTTTTGTATTGGTCCGAGTTGTTACAGACCAGGGAAGGAGCGTCAAACACTCAGGTGCTAAGAGCCCTGTGGAGATAAAACTGCTCTTCTGCTATTGAAACTCCATTGCACTCTTGGGTTCAGCCCAGTACCACATGCAAAGATCCCAAAGCAACGTCGCACACTAGAATTGAGCAATCTCCTCCCTTCTGTTGCTGCAGGCCTGATGCAAAGAAGAAAAGGTTACTTACATGAGGTAACCATCTATCTGATGGATACTCTACCTACCTACAGATTCCTCACCTGTAGAACAATCCCCAGGCATCAGACATGATCTGGAAAACTTCACAGAGAGAAGCTCCCAGTACAGGGCGCTGGACTCAGCCAGCGCCAGAAGTGATGTCAGCTGACACCACTGAGGCTATAAAGCACTCACCCCAGCGCATCCACATCAGTTTCCCTTTGTTGTTGTTTTTTTTTTCCCCAAGACTGGGGCGAGAGGGCAGATTGACATCGAAGAAAGAATGCAGTACTAAAATATTGCAAAATGGGATCTTATTAACTTTCCCTATAAACCATCCATCAAACAGGGAGGCGTGGAGGTCATGAGGAATCTGAAGGTAGATCGAGTATCCACCAGAAAGAACCGTACCGCAGGTAAGTAACGAATAGTTTCTTACCTGTCGGTGTAGTTTTGCAGCTTGAAGACTTTCTGGATTCACTATGCTGTGCATTATTCCGCCATCTCGTGGTTGGGTCCGGATTCGTAGTCTTTTCTTTCCTTTTTTTTTTTTTTTTTTGTTGTTGGCCCAGGTGGGCGGCGACGCCCCCACCATTTGGTGTCCTAGGTGACGTCGTCGCGCTTCCTGCGGAAGCTCCCACCTTTGGTCGCCATCTTCGGATTCTTTTTTTCTTTTCCTCTTATTGTTTTGTCGTCTATGTCTTTTTCTTTTATCCTTTTATTTTCTTTTTGATCCCTCTAAACTCTGTGTGTAGTCTAGTTTTACCCTTAACCTCCTATGTTATCTTCCTGGCGGAGGCGGGTGGGATCGCTAGTGAATCCAGAAAGTCTTCAAGCTGCAAAACTACACCGACAGGTAAGAAACTATTCGTTTTGCAGCGTGAATCTTTCTGGATTCACTATGCTGTGCATAGACTTTGTAGCGGTTTTCTGTTATTGCGGTGGTTGGGTGGAAGATGAGCATTGGTTGCTGAAAATGTGCTGTAAGACCTTCTGTCCTACTTGTGCCTCTTTGTTCATCTGGATATCCACACAGTAGTGTTTGGTGAACGTGTGCACGGAAGACCATGTTGCCGCTTGGCAAATGTCTTGGATAGAGTGTGTTCGCTAGGAACGCAACCGTTGCTCCTTTCTTCCTTGTTGAGTGGGCCTGGGCGGCTCCCTCTAATTCTTGTCCTGCCTGCTTGTGGCAGAGTTGTATTGCCTGCGCAATCCATCGTGCGATGGTATTTTTGGTTACTGGTCGTCCCAAGAAACTGCTTGCGAAGGAAAGGAAGAGTTGTTTTGTTTTCCTGCATTCCTTTGTCTTTTCTATGTAGTTCATCACTGCCCTTCTGGCGTCCAGCGTGTGTAGCGCCTTCTCTGTGGGCGTTGATAGTTTTTGGAAGAAACTTGGTATCTGTATTGTCTGGTTAATATGGAACCGCGACACCACCTTTGGCAGGAAGTGTGGGTCCGTTCTCATGACAATTCTGTCCTTGTGTATTTGCAAGTAGGGCTCTTGTAGTGTAAGAGCCTGCAGTTCACTGACCCTTCGCAGTGACGTGATAGCCACCAAGAATGCCGTCTTTAGTGTGAGCATGTGCAGTGTAGTCTTGTGTATGGGCTCAAACGGTGATTTCATCAACTGTGTTAGCACAGTGTTGAGGTTCCAGCTCGGGGCTGGCATCCTTTTGGGGGGCTATTCTTTTAGCCCCCTCCAGGAATCTTTTGACCACCTGGGAGGTGAAGAAACTTTTCCCCGCTTCTCCCCTGGTGTAGGCCACTATGGCTGCTAAGTGAACCCTTAGTGACGAGTAGCTCAGCCCGCTGTGTAGTAGGTGCGTTAAGTATTTTAGTACCGTTGATTCTTTTGTGACCTTTCGTTGCAGTCCCTCTTTAAGGCACAATTGCGAGAACCTTTTCCACTTTGCAATGTAGCACTTCCTTGTAGTGGGTCTCCTTGCTTCTCTGAGTACTGCCATAGTGCTTGCTGGTAGCTTGAGGTGTGCGAATTCTAGGTCCTCAGGAGCCATGCTGCTAGGCTGAGGCTCTCTGGTTCTGGGTAGAGCACTTTTCCGTCTTGCATTGTCAGGAGGTCTTTCCTTCTGCTGAACCTGTGCGCTGGTTCCTGCGCCATTTCCATTATTTGTGAGAACCATGACTGTCTGGCCCACTGAGGTGCCACCAGTATGAGTGTCATGCTGCTGCTCCTGCATTTGCTGAGTATCTTGTGTAACAGTGGTATCAGGGGAAAAGCGTATGCAAATTCGTTCGACCAACTTATCCATAGCGCATTCCCTAGGGACCCGTGGTCCGGTTGTCTGGATGCGTAATGTTGGCATTTTGCATTCTGGAGTGTTGCAAACAGGTCTATCCGTGGTGTACCCCATTTTTGGAACAGCCGCTGCACTTCCTGTTGGTTGAGCTCCCATTCGTGGGATGCCGACGTCTGCCTGCTGAGACGGTCTGCTTCTACATTGTCTATTCCTGGAAGGTGTATTGCCAGTAGGTCTATCCTTAGAGGGATGGCCCATCTCCAAATCTCTTGTGCCAGGCTTGATAGCGGTGCTGTGTTCCACCTTGTTTGTTGATGTAGAACATGGTGGTTGTGTTGTCTGTTTGTATCAGCACTCTCTGGCCGTAAAGCTGCTTCTGAAAGGCTCTTAAGGCTAGGAACACAGTTTTTAGTTCTAGGTAGTTGATGTGTCTCACTGCATCTTGCTGTGACCACAGCCCCCTGACGCGGAGTCTGTCCATGTGCGCGCCCCAGCCCTGCTGTGAGGCGTCTGTTGTGATGGTCACTGTTGGAGTTGGCTGTGTGAATGGCTTCCCCTGTAATATGTTCTCTTCCTTCCACCACGCTATTTATTGCTCCACTGCGTGTGTGACAACCACTAGATCTTCCCAACTCCCTGTTGCTTGTGACCACTGTTGCTGTATCCATTCTTGGAACGGTCTCATGTGCAGCTTGACATTTGGGACCAGGTGGATGCATGATGCCATCATCCCCATTAGTCTGCTCACCGTCAGAACTTGCCCCTTGCGGTAATGACGTGTTTCCCTCAGGAGCGCTATAGTTCTCTTCTCGCTGGGGAACACTTTGGACTGTGTGCTGTCGATCTGTGCCCCTAAGAATATCTTGATCTGCTGCGGTTCTGTTGATGATTTCTCCCAATGTATTGAGAAACCTAGTCTGGACAGTGTTTGTATGACTTGTTTGATGTGATCTTTGCAGTGCCTGTATGATCCTGCTTTCACAAGCCAGTCGTCGAGGTAGGGGTATACATGTATGCCCTTTCTCCGTAGGTGCGCTGCCACTGCTGCTAGGCATTTTGTGAACACCCTTGGTGCGGACTTGAGCCCGAAGGCTAGCACTGTGAACTGGTAGTGATTCTGGCCTATCACGAATCTTAGTAGACGTTTGTGTTTGTGGTTGACGGGGATGTGCAGATATGAGTCTTTCATGTCTATGGTCGCCATGTAGTCCCCTTGTTGGATTTGGGGTATTACTTCCTGAAGTGACGTCATTTTGAATTTTTGAGTTCTTACGAACTTGTTCAGGAATCTGAGGTCCAGTATTGGCCTTAGTGTTTCGTCTACCTTTGGCACCAGGAAATACGTTGAGTAGACTCCCTTGTTCCTTTCGTTGATTGGAACTGGTTCTATTGCTCTTTTTTGAGCAGCTCCTCTGCTTCTAGACGTAGGAGGGCGAGCTCCCTTGCGGGGAGTGGGCGGTGTCTTGGTTTTCTGCCCGGGGGTGTTTTTGGAGTTCTATGCAGTATCCGTGCTGTATGATGTTCAGTATCCACTTGTCCGTGGTAATCTCTCTCCATTGTGTGAGGAAGTTTCCTATTCGGCCCCCACCGGGGTTGTATGCTCGGTGGTTATTTGTTTGTTGTGTATGTTTCTTAGTTTTTCCTTCTGTTGACTTCTCCTCTCCCTTGGTGGTGATAGGGGAGGGTTTGGTTTCTTTGCGGAGTCACTTTGAGGTGGGCTGCTGACCCCCCTCTTCAAGACTGTCCCCGTCCGTACCCGCGTCCTCGAAAGGACCGTCCTCTGGGTTGATACTGCCAATTTTGCTGTTGTTGTCCCCGTTGGCTTTGGCCCTGGTTGTTCCCTGGTATCCTTGTTGGGGAGATTGGTGGGAAGTGGCGGGCGCATTGCCCCCTCTACCATTGGGCCGCCTTGAGGGGGTTCCTCTTCTCATCCCCCTGAACTGCAGTGCTCCCATGGACCTCGCAGTTTCGTTGTCTTTTTTAAGTTGCGTCAACTTCTCGTCGACTGGGGCTCCAAACAGTTTCTGGCCGTCGAATGGCGTGTTCAGGATATTGCTTTGTACCTCCGGTTTAAAACCCGAGATCCTGAGCCATGCGCGTCTCCTTTCAGTCACCCCTATCATTATCTGCCTGCAGGAGTTCTCTGCTGCGTCCAAGGCTGATTTTAGGCAAGTGTTTGCGATAGCCTTGCCCTCTTCCACTAGGTGATTAGCCCTTTGTTGGTGTTGTTGTGGCAGGTGTGTTATGAGCTGGCTCATTTCAGCCCAATGCTGGTATGCATGCCTGCTGATGAGGGCGTTGGAGTTGGCGATGCGCCAGTGTATGGCTGCGTTCCTCTCCACCTTTCGTCCTGTGAGGTCTATTCGTTTGCTCTCCTTGTCTGGAGGTGGACCTGTGTTAGTGGGCACATTGGCCCTTTTTCTGGCCGTTGCCGTGATAATGGAGTCTGCTGGCACTGACCCTTGGATGTACGCAGGGTCTTTTGAGGAGTGTTTGTACTTCTTTTCGCTCCTCGGTGTAACAGCTTTGCAGACTGCCGGTTCTTTGAAGGCCTCCCTTCCCTGGTCCAGGACGCTAGGAAGCATGGGTAGGAACTGGGACCTGGTTTGTTGAGGAAGTAGGGTTTCCAAAAGGAAACATGCCTTCGCCTTCTCCTCTTGCATTTCGACGCCATACGTTGCTGCAGCCTTTTGGACGACCACATTGTAGACTCCAAAGTCGTCTGGCGGCGAAGGCCTCGAGGGATAAGAGTCTACCCCTTCTTCTGGTGATTCTGCGTCGAGGTCTTGCCAGTCTAAATCTTGTGCTTCCGAGGGCGTCGAGTCCCGGTAAGACTGGAGCTCTTCTTCGCCTTCGAAGTAGTAGTCCTCTTCGCCCTGTTCGTCGAGCGGTTTGGGGGTTTTCGGGGGTTCGATGTCTTCGGTGTCGCCCTCCCCGAGTGCTTCGCGTGATGGCGTTGAAGTCTTTTTTCCATTGCAGGATGCTCGCCATCTCTGCTTCGAGCCTTCTCTTTTTTTTCTCCATCTCGTGGGTCTTTTCGGCGTCGATGGCTGAAGCGCCTCTCTTCGCGGTCTCGGACGTCGAGGATGACGCCGGAGCCTTCTTTCTCGGCGTCGAGGCTTCCTTTCGGAGGTTACCTTCGACGCCCTTGGTTTTCGGAGGCTTTTACCGATTGGGAGTCCTTCCCGAAGGATCCGCTCGGCTGTTTGTCCCTGCATGCTGTTGCTTTCGTCGAGTGTTTCGACGGCAACGCTCCCTTCGAGGACTTGGCTTCACTTCTAAGAGTGTCGCTCGGGGCCTTGGCTTCACTCTTTCGAGCGTCGCTTGGGTGCTTCGGGGTCAACATCTCCCTTACCTCCTTCGACGTTTTCTTGTGGACCTCGACGACTGAGCAGTCCTCCGGTCCCTCTGCGATGTTGTCTTCCTCTCCACTCGAGAGGCCCAGGTCTCGGAGCGATGGAGCTGGTCCCTGGCCCTGCATGTTGTAGTTAGCCCTTCTTTGCCTCTCTCTCACCCGGAGGGTTTTCGGGGTGAACGCCGAACACGCGTTGCAGTTTTCACTGATGTGGTCGAGCGGCAAGCAGAGGTTGCAGACTGGGTGCTGGTCCTTCTGGGCGTACTTGTGGTGACAGTTTTGGCAAAACTTAAACGGTGTCTTGTCCATAACCGCGCTCAGGGGGCCCCCTGTGAGCGCATTCTCTGTAGGCGTCGAGATTTTGGTCGTGGACCTTCTACCTCGTCGTCCTTCTCGTCGCCTCCGGTACTCGTCTCCTCGTCCGGTGTCTCAGGAAACGATCCTCTGTGGTGATGATTGAATTTGCGAGATTCTTCGTCCAAAGTTTCTGGAACTTCTCGTCAACGATCCAGACCCCATGGCGGAAAAAAGAATCTGAAGATGGCGACCAAAGGTGGGAGCTTCCGCAGGAAGCGCGACGACGTCACCGAGGACACCAAATGGTGGGGGCGTCGCCGCCCACCTGGGCCAACAACAAAAACAAAAAAAAAAAAAAGAAAGAAAAGACTACGAATCCGGACCCAACCACGAGATGGCGGAATAATGCACAGCATAGTGAATCCAGAAACATTCACGCTGCAAAACTTTATTTCTGATGGATGCTTTTACCTGTAGATTCCTCACTTGTAGAACAGATTTTACAGCAATACCATGCCCAGTAGGAGGGTTGATGAATGATCAGACAAGGAAATCCTGCATGACGGACCTGGCAAACTGCCCATCCCTGTGCACCTCCGCATCCAGACAGTAGTGCTTAGTTTAGTGTGCAAGCAAGCCCATGTTGCCGCCTTACAGATGCCTGCACTTGGATCATCTTCGTGGAGTGCAGAAGTGGTTGACTTAGTCCTGATGGAATGAGTCCTGATTCCTTCAGGAGGTTTTTCTTGGGTAAGGTGTAGGAGGTCTTGATGCAGAGGACGAGCCACAGAGATACAGTCCTCTTCTGTACCGCCTTACCCTTTTTGGTGCCCCAGTATCCGATAAACAGCTGGTCATCCAACTGGAACTCCTTGGTGTGGTCCAGGTAGTAATCGGCCACACGTCAAGGATCTAAACGACTTAACCGATCCTTCTCTTTCGTAGGATGAGGTGAAGAATAGAAGGTCGGAAGAGTGAAGGATTGAGGAAGTTTGAAAGGAGAGACCACTTTAGGAATGAAAGCAGCAGTACGTTGCAACATCAACTTGCCCCGGAAAGATAGTAGTGAAAGGATGGCGGCAGCTAAGGGCCTGCAACTCACTGACCCTTCTAGCAGAAGTGATAGTAACCAAAATCAGAGTTTTGAAGGTAAATATACGAAGAGTACAACTGCGAGGGGGCTCAAACTGAGTCCCCACAAAAAAAGGTAAGAATCGGATTTAAGTCCCACTGAGGAACCATAAAGGAAGATGGAGGGAAAAGACTGGGCAGGCCCTTGAGAAAAAGCATGGCAACAGGGGACTTAAACAGGAATGGCTGATACCGTAAACAGGAAATCAGACAATGCAGCTAAATAACCCTTCCGGTGGCAATGGCACATCCCTTTTGAGCAAGGGAAAGAACATATTGCAACACATGAGAAAGTATGGCCAGCAGGGATCCACGCCATTGTCCACACACCATGCAAAAAACAAAGTTGCCGCATCTGCCGGAATAAGCATACTTAGTGGAGGGGCAATGCGCAGACAAGATGACGTCTACCACCTCTGGTGGCAGCTGAAAGGAGTTCAGATGTCCCGCTCAATCTCCAAGCATGTAAGCGGTGATCTAGTCTTGGAGATTTGGATGATGAACTAATCCCCCGACTGGGAGAGAAGGTCCATCCTGATTGGAAGGCAAAGTGGGGGGACATGTGGAGAAACACAGAAGGTCCGCATACCACATCCTTCTTGGCCAATACAGGGAAATGAGAATGACTTCGGCGCGGACTTGGCAAATCTTTGAGAACTTGTGTGAATTAAGGGTGAGGGGAAGGCGTAACGCAGCTGAAAGTTCCACCTCAACTCAAACACATGCCCCAAGGCTCCCCTCAGCAGATACTTGAGGGTGCAAACCTGCAGGCAATGAGCACTTTCCAAAAAGGCGAATAAGTCCACCTCAGGAGTGCCCCACTGGGCAAAGATGTCCTGGAATACCTCCAGTAGAAAACGCTTCTCCTGATCGGCAAGATAATGCTCAGACTGGCAGCACTGACACTCAGAGAACCTAAGTGATTGGCGGTGTGCTCAAGACCACAGACGGGAAGAGTTTCGTAGCTTGCACAGCAAGGTTGTGGAACTCGCTCCCCCTAGAACACAAGTGTAAACCAAACCTATTAGAATTTAGGAAAAGTCTGTAAAGCACAAGTTACTTACCTTCGGTAACGATATATCTGTAAGAAACATTAATAGTGATAGATTCCTTACCTTAGAATATCCCCAGGCGTCAAACTGGATCCGGAAAGTTTTCGTCAGCAGTACCCCTGCGCGTCGGTAGGGGCATCGTGCGGCTCCGCGTCCGTCGATGGCGTCATGGTCGCCGAGATGACGTCGCGGGCGCTACTTGGACGCCGCCCACGCGCGCTGACGTCAGTTCTGTACACGACTTTCCGCGCCAGCGACGCAGAGCCATGCAAGATACTGACCACTGGTGCATTGAAACTAGGGCCCTGAAAGGGATGACCTTAACCCTAGAAATCAGTTCGCAGAACGGGGAGGATGGGTGGGGCGGTAAGGAATCTATCACTACTAATGTTTCTTACAGATATATCGTTACCGAAGGTAAGTAACTTGTTCATCTGAAAGAAACACAGTGATAGATTCCTTACCTTAGAATAGATACCCCAGCAATACGAACCCCGGTGGTGGGTCTGCGAACAAAGATCACACCAGGAAGTCACGGAGAACAGAACGGCCAAAGAAGCCGTCTCTCCGGACTTGGCTGTCAAGGCAGTAATGCTTGGTAAACGTGTGCAGCGAGGCCCACGTGGCTGCCTGACATATGTCTTGCAGGGGGACACCATGTCCCAATGCAGTAGTGGCTGCAGTAGCTCGGGTGGGATGAGCACGCAGCCCCACCGGAGGTTCCTTTTTAGCCAAAGAGTAACAGGCTTTGATACACAAGACAACCCAGCGGGAGATGGTTCTCTTATGGACCGCCCGACCTTTCTTGGTGCCAACGTAGCCAACAAAAAGCTGGTCATCCACCCGGAACTGCTGTGTGCGGTTAAGATAAAAAGAAAGCGCACGTTTTGGGTCCAGACGGTGGAGCCGCTCTTCCTCTCTGGAAGGATGCGGAGGCGGAAAAAAGGTGGGCAAGGTAATAGTCTGCCCAATGTGAAAGGCCGTAACCACTTTTGGCAGAAAGGAAGGATGGGGCCTGAGCACAACCTTGTCCGGATGGACTGAAAGGAAAGGAGGCTTACAGGAAAGAGCCTGGAGCTCACTCACCCGCCTGGCGGAAGTGATGGCCACCAGGAAAGCAGTCTTTAACGTCAGAAGACGAAGGACAGTTGTGAAGTGGCTCAAAGGGAGCGCACATAAAGTACGTCAGAACCAGATTCAAGTCCCACTGAGGCATCACGAAAGGAATAGGAGGAAAAAGGTGAGTAATGCCTTTAAGAAACCTATTTACAACAGGGGACTTGAAAAGAGAGGGCTGATCAGGGAGCCTGAGAAAGGCTGAAATAGCAGAAAGGTAGCCCTTGATAGTGCCCAGAGCAGAGCCCTGCTGGGCCAAAGAAAGAAGGAACAGTAGAACCTCAGAAAGAGGGGCAGAAAGGGGATCCACAGCCTTTGCTGTGCACCATGCCACAAATTTGTTCCACCTGCAGGCGTATACCACTTTAGTAGAGGGACTCCTAGCTGCCAGAATAACGTCACAAACTTCAGGAGGCAAGTCGAAGGGAATTAACTGCCGCCGCTCAATCTCCACGCAAAGAGGTGGAGGCTGGACAGGTTCGGGTGGAGGACCGTCCCCTGCTGCTGCGACAGAAGATCCTCCCGAAGAGGCAGTCGGATCGGGGGATCGATGCTCATACTGATTAGCTCGGGATACCATACTCTTCGAGCCAAGTCCGGAGCCACAAGAATGACTTGGGCCCGGTCGCGCCTGATCTTCTTCAGCACTCTGGGCAGAAGTGGTATAGGCGGAAAGGCGTACAACAGACCGCAACTCCACTCGCGACGAAAAGCGTCGCCGAGCGAGTGCCGCCTTGGAAATTCCAACGCGCAGAACTGATGACATTTCGCGTTCTCTTCGGTGGCGAATAGATCTAACCAAGGCTCTCCCCACTGCTGAAAGAGACCTTGCGTCACCTCCGAGTGAAGACGCCATTCGTGATCGAGCATGCACCTGCGGCTGAGTTCGTCCGCCCTGGCGTTCAGAGAACCTGCCAGGTGTTGAACCACCAGAGACATGCCCCGATGTTCCAGCCATGTCCAGAGACGCAGAGCCTCTTGACAGAGGGTCCACGACCCCACCCGCCTTGTTTGTTGCAGTACCACATGGCGGTGGTGTTGCCTGTGAACACCTGCACTACTCTCCCCTTGACAGAGGGAAGGAATGCTTTCAGTGCAAGCCTGATCGCCCGCAGCTCCAAAAGGTTGATATGGAGCCGGGACTCCGCCGGAGACCAGAGGCCTCTGATCTCCGCCTCTCCCATGTGGCCTCCCCATCCCAGGAGGGACGCATCCGTCACCACTGTGAACTCCGGTTGGGGAAGGGAGAGTGATCTGCCGTCGACCCAATGCCGGTTCGTGAGCCACCACTGCAATTGGTGTGCAGTGCCCTCCGAGATCTGGACGTGATCGGACAGGTTTCCCTGATGCTGCGCCCACTGGAACTTCAGGTCCCACTGTAGAGCCCGCATATGCCACCTGGCATGATTGACCAGCAGGATGCAGGAGGCCTTGAGGCCCAGCAGCCTCAGAGTCACTCTAACCGAAACCCAGGACAAGGGCTGAAAGATGAGAATCAGAGCCCGAATGTCCCGGACTCGCTGTTCGGGAGGATAGACCCGAAACTGCGCCGTGTCCAGAACCGCTCCGATAAAGAGGAGCTTCTGGGAGGGAATCAGGTGCGACTTCGGCACATTGATGGAGAACCCCAGCAAGTGCAGGAGGTCGGCCGTAGTCTGGAGGTGGGAGACTACTGTCTGGGGCGAGCCCGCCTTCAACAACCAGTCGTCGAGATAGGGGAAGACTGACACCCCTGATCTGCACAGATGAGCTGCGACCACCGCCATCACCTTGGTGAACACCCGAGGGGCGCTGGTAAGGCCAAAGGGGAGCACGGTAAACTGAAAGTGCTCGTGGCCTACCATGAACCGTAGGTAACGCCGGTGGGCTGGCAGGACGGGGATGTGGAAATAGGCGTCCTGCAAGTCCAACGCCACCGCCAGTCTTGTGGGTCGAGAGCAGACAAGACCGGAGCTAGAGTGAGCATCTTGAACTTCTCTTTGCGGAGGAAGCGATTGACGTTCCGGAGGTCCAATATAGGACGCAGGCCTTTGTCCTTCTTGGGCACCACAAAGTAGTGGGAATAACAACCACGACCTACTTCAGGCGTCGGAACGCGCTCGATGGCCCCCTTGGCCAAGAGGGCCGCAACTTCCTGCTGAAGAACCACCAAGTGATCCCCTGACATGCGGTGGTATTGAGGTGGCATGGCTGGGGGGGTAGTCTCGAAGGGGAGGGAGTAGCCCCTTCGGACTATCTCTAAAACCCACCTGTCCGAAGTGATGGAGCGCCAGTGAGGGAGGTGATGGCGGAGCCTGCCGCCCACTGGCGTGTGATGGACCTGAAAGTTCGGACTAGGAAGGTTTGGAGGCAGAGGTGGCGGGGGTGGTGGTAGTGGTCTGACCCGCCCGCTGGCCCCTGTGTCCGCCACGGCGGAACCCGCGTCCGCAGCGCTGGGATGACTGTTGCGCCGGCCCGTGGCTCTGTTGCGAACGCTGCGGGGCGCCCCTTCCTGTGCCACGAAAGGAGCGAAAAGCGGAAGACGGAGGAGGGCTGACTGCGGAGAGTCCCAAGGACTTGGCCGTAGCCCGTGGGTCCTTAAACCGCTCCAACGCGCTGTCCGCTTTGTCGCCGAAGAGGCGACGGCCATCAAAGGGCATGTCCATAAGGGTGCTTTGGACATCCCCGGAAAATCCAGTTGTTCTCAACCAGGCGTGGCGACGAACCGCCACCGTCGTTGCCATGGATCTGCCCAGTGAGTCGGCGGTGTCTAGACCACAACGGATCATGAACTTGGCTGCGTCTCTCACCTCTGCAACAGCCTGGGCGAGAGCAGGCCGGGCCTTCTCCGGACACTGAGACAGCACGTTCGCCACCGTAACCCAGAGGCAGTGGGAATAACGGTCCAAGAGGCATGCGGTGTTCACGGACCGCAGCGCAGAGCTGGTGGAAGAGAAAATCTTCCCAAACTAATCCAGCTTCTTGGATTCCCTATCCGGTGGGGCGGAAGGGAAGGCGGTTGGGGAAGCAGAGACTTGGACAACCAAGCTCTCGGGGTGGGATGTTGGGAGAGGAAAAGAGGGTCGCCCGGAGCCGGGCCACGTTCCTATCCACAGGAGCCCCTGTGGTGGGCCTGGACCAAGTGCCCAAAAGAACGTCCGAAATGGCTTCATTAAAAGGCAGCAGCGGCTCCGCAGAAGTAGCTGCTAGCTGAAGCACCTCTGTCAGGAGGTTAGTCCTGACGGCCACAGTAGGGAGCTGGAGGTGTAGGGCCTCCGCCGCCCTACGCAACACCACTGCATAACTGGCTCCCTCCTCCGTAGCCACGGTAGGAGGAGACAGCATGCCAAGGTCTGGTGAGGTATCCAGACCACTGGCTTCCCCCAGTTCCTCAGCCCAGTCCTGTTCAGACTCGCAGGCTGCAGCGAGAGGGTCGTCCGACCCCTCCCAGTCCTCCCCTTGCTCCTCAGGCTGTTCAACAGGCCGAAAATAAGGAGCAGGGACATGGGGATAGAAATCCCCAAACGGCGTCGAGAACGGCATCGACCGACGCCGGACCGACGCCGCGTCCACTTCGGGACTGACCCCGAGGTCGACGTCGTCCCGAGGAGCGGGCGGCATCAGGATCGGTGCCCGTGGGGTCGACGTCGGTGGAGGCGTAACTAGGTCAACCGGCGTCGACCGGGATCCAGGCCTGGATCCAAGGGTGTCCTGCGGCGCGGAGCCGACAGCGACGCCGGGGCCACCGGCGATGAAACGCGAGGACACCCAGGCGGGACCGCGGGGCCCAAAGGCGCACCGGCGGGACCCGACGGCCCAAAGAGGCGAGCCATGGCCGACAGGAAGTCCTGTATCTGGGCCGGAGTCGCCGCCGACCCCGGGAAGGGGGGTAGTCGGGCGGCGACTCCATGGACTCCGCCGGAGCCGCGGGGTGGCACCACCCGTACCCTCAGCCGCGTCGCGCGACCGGCGAGGGAAGTCGGAGAACGATGACGTTTCTTCGACTTCTTGTGCTTCGTCTTACCTGACCCAGAGTGCGAAGACTTCGATCCCGACGATCGCCAATGGTGACTCCGCGCGCGGTCCCTCGACCTCTCTCTAGACCAAGACCTGTCACGGCGCGGAGCCGACTGCCGGGCTTCAAGCAGCTTTCGGGACCGCTCCCGCAAAGACTTCGGAGCCATGGACCGGCAGTCGGGGCACGACTTGGGGTCGTGGTCGCGCCCCCGGCAGAAGAGACACACGTGGTGCGGGTCCGTCACCGACATCATCCGATGACAGTCCTCGCAGGATTTAAAACCGGGCATCCCTAACTGCACCAGGAGTCGATATCGACTCGAAAAAAGGTGAGAAAAGATCTCAAAAACTTAGTCAAAAAAGACTAGGGGTACCGCTCTCTCCGGATCTGCGCTTGCTGGTGCGGAAAAAGAAAGAACTGACGTCAGCGCGCGTGGGCGGCGTCCAAGTAGCGCCCGCGACGTCATCTCGGCGACCACGACGCCAACGACGGACGCGGAGCCGCACGACGTCCCTACCGACGCGCAGGGGTACTGCTGACGAAAACTTTCCGGATCCAGTCTGACGCCTGGGGATATTCTAAGGTAAGGAATCTATCACTATGTGTTTCTTTCAGATCCTAGTAATTCAACAAGTAGTTCCTATCATCTTGCTGTCATCATCTACAGTCTCATTGAATCAGCTTAGCACCTAGATACCCCTGGGTAATAGTTGCGCTCTATAAATTTTATTTTCATTTCATTGAATGTCCTTTATTCTCTGAAGCGGAGGTAAGGTGCGGAGAAGGGTGGTTTCCAGTACTGACCCTATGAACTGGAGTTGTGAGGGCCTCAGATGTGATTTGGGCTCGCTGATCGAAAAGCCCAGGTCGAACAGCATAGATGCCATCAACTGCAAATGGCGCGCCACCATGTCCTTTGAGGAGTCAATCATGCAGGTACATTAAAATGGGGATACCAAACTATCTGAGATGGGCCACAACCACTGCCATCACCTTCATGAAGACTCAAGGTGCCGATGCCAGTCCAAAGGTTACTATCGCAAATTGTTAGTGCATAGAACCCACTACCAACCACAAATATTTCAGATGAGTTTGCAGGACAGGGATGTGGAAGTACTCATCCTGCAGATCCAGAGGCACCATCCAGTCTCCAACCTTAAATGCTGGTAGAACTTGAGCTAGGGTCAGCATCCGGAATTTTTCCTTTTTGAGAAAGAAGCTCAGGCCCCTGAGATCCAGAATCGGATACAGACCGCCACCCTTTTTGGGCACTAGGAAGTAACATGTGTAACATCCCCTGGCTCTTTTCCGTCTCTGGCACCAACTCCACCACTCCTTTGAGGAGGAGAGCTGTCACCTCCTGCTGTAGAATGACCAAATGGTTGGAGGTGGAGCGGAAGGAGGGGGAAAAGGCGAGCATTACCTGAAGAAAGGGAAGGGCTAGCCCTTTTCCTATAATTTGAAGGACCCACTGGTCTGAAGTAATGGCCATCCAGAACGATAGAAAACAGGACACCTGCCCTCCCACAGGCTCTGCGTGGGCCTGGGAAAGCAAACTATGCCTGCGTTCCAGGTGTGGAGGAAGAGGAGGAGGATTGCAAGGCGGATCCATGGTCTTTACCTCTACCATGGCCACTGTACTGTTGGACAAGAGGATTCAGCTGCTGCTGAAGTGCCGGTGTGTACGGCCGGGACCGAAAGTAGAACCCTAGTCTGAAGCTGTGAAAGTGGCAAGAGGAATGGGAGTCAGAAGCTGAAGGCCCAATAACCTGGCCATGACTTACCAGCCCTTAAACCACTCCAGCGCTAAGTCAGTCTTAACTCCAAACAATCGGATGCCGTCAAAGCGGGAGGTCGATCAGATTAGCCTGGACATCGGATGAAAAATTAGACATCCTGAACCAAGCGTGGCGTCATACTGTCACTGAAGTCACCATGGCTCTGGCAATGAAGTCTGCAGTGTCCAGCGCAGATTTCATTAATATGGTGGGAGGCATTCTGCCTGCCAATGATGAGCACCTGAAACTTTTCTTTCATGTTGGCAGGAACATTTGAGAGAATCATCAGGGCCATGTCCCACAAGGCGTGGTTTTAGCAAGCAAGAAGGCAGTTGGCATTAAGGGACTTCAAGGCCATACTCCCTGCAGAACAGGCCTTTTGCCCCAGGGTTCCAAACATTTTGATTCCCTGCCGGAGGGAGCTTTAGGGAATGCACCTCCTGATTGGGTCTCCGAACAGGATGCTTGGACGACCAACCCATCGTGAGCAGGGTGCGTGGAAAGGAAGGTGGGATCGCCAGGAGCAAAGCGATAACGGCATTCAATGAGCTGTTCAGAAGGTTTCTCCCATGCCACCATTATAGTTTCAAATATAGCCTATTTGAAGGGGAGAAGGGGTTCTGAAGAGGTTGTTGGCAACTTCAAGTCCAGTATTTCTGCCGCCTTTAATAAGACTTTGTGTAAAGACACAACCTCTAGCGTTGGTGGTCCAATTGGGAGGCCCATAGCCAGCTCAGGTGAGTGTATGCCACCGGCTGAAGACCGACCTTGAAATCCAAGGGGGTCTTGGTCACCACCAGGTAAATACTCCACAGGGCCGTAATCTGCGAAAAACATTTCATGGAGGCATGCTCTATAAGCATCCTTTTCAAGCAACTGCTGGATCTCACTATGAGAGTGGATCTGACACTCTGCTTCGATCTGTGGCGCCGGCAGCGTTGTGTCTCGAGCCGGAGGAGGGGATGGTGGAGGCGGAAGCAGGGAGGCACACATTCACATTAGTTGCAGCACCAAGAAGTGCAGCACTGGGTCAAAGCAATGTGGCAATGGCCGTGGTTCCAACAGTGCAGCACTGAAGGGTGTTGGTTGGAAAGTCATGAAAATTGGCAGACGCGATGGGGCGCCAGATGGCGCTGAGGCCTTGGCGAAGATAGACTACATTGCGTTCAGAAGCGCTGCCTGGTCTGACCCTGGAGCCGAGAACTGGGGAAAGGCGTCATAGGCTTGACAGATGGATGTGCCGGCGCTAAAGGCTCCGAGAATAGAGGTCTGTTCAGAGCCGGGTCCATAGAAGGAGCAGGGCTGTGTGGAGCATCCATCTGCATCAAGTCGACAAGCTGCGGTTCCGAAGACAAAAGTCCTGTGGGAGATGGACAACGATGAGTTTTAACTATGGAACGCTTCTTCTTCCTTCTATGCTTGATGAAAATGGAGAGTAGGAGCAGTGCCAGCAACGCTTCCGGCATCAGTACAGGGTTTAAACCGAAACTTTTTGAGAGGAGACTTTGTACTGTTCCATTTTCAAATGTGGTGAGGAAATTTCCTCAGAGAGTAAAGCTCCCGATCCGCATTGAAGGCATGAAAAAAATGGAACTGACTTCGATGAGCCAGGATGGGTACTTTATGGCCTTGGTGGCGTTGCCTGTCACTGCAGGTGGCGACTTAGTCCACGCCCTCTACTGGCGAACTCGTTGCTTTTAAGTTTTTTGGATCCAGTCTGATGCCTGGGAATAGTTCTACAGGCGAGGAATCTGCAAGTAGAGGTATCCATCAGAAAGGTCAAGTATATCTTCTTCCATGAATGCACGGCAGGGATCAAAGTCTGTGTTCATATAAGGTACTCTGGGAGACATGCACTGGGAAGTACAGCTCAGTTCAGCCAGTGGGCAATCTCTGTCATACGGCCTTATCAGATAGGTCTGTCGCCTGATTTTTTTTTCCAGCCATAGGTTTATGTATAGCTTCTGCACTTTACCAGGAGGTTGCTGAGAGAAAAGTGGCAGTCTGTGAGTGAACGGAGACCCTTGCTGCAAGAAGCAGTGCATAAGACTGCTCCAATACACAGCTTCTGTGCGCCCATACAACACATGCATGTGTACAACATACATTGGACATCCCTATCCTTTTGCATAGGCTTGCTCTTGGCAGTGATCCAATTTTTAAAAAAGGAGTCAAGAGTGTTTTCTATGACTAATGGCAAATGGGTCAGTTGGGGGTGGTGGAGGGGCAAAAATGGCAGCAATCATGGGAAAAATGCCATTGGCTTAGAGTAGTAGCACCACATACATAACTTTATCCTACTAAGTTGTAGGCTCCATCCCATTCTCAAAGTGTGGATTGAACGCACAGCACACGAGTACAGGAAAGGCTTATCAAGCAGTTTAGTCTCAGGAGCATAGTAACAAGAGAATGCCTGTGGGGTGGCCACATACCAGCTTGGCATATGTCTGGCAGGCACTTGCCTGCAGAATGATGCCAACACAACACCACCTGAGCCATGGTGGAGGGTGCCAGTACACTTGATGAAGGTTGGACTGCATACACAATATAGGTGGTGATACATGATGTCAACCATCTAGCAATGGTGGCTTAAACACCTGCTAAACCAGTATCATGGTCCTCAAAGGACACACAAATCTTACCTGGGGACTGTTAAAACCTTTTTCAAATAAGAAAGAAGCTAAATGATGGCCTCCTATCCAGGTATTGGATACTTTTTTCAGCTAAAAGGCAGGATAACATGGAGGAAAGGTGGAAGAGCAATTATTTTGTTCAAATAGATTTCCAACATCATTTTCAGAATGATGGAATGGTGGTCTTGGAGTCCAGTCTGCTGATTGTTGTGACCAGCTTAAAGGTGCAAATGGCTTAAACCTCAATTACACACCGACCAGATGTGCTGGCAACAAAGAAGGTCTCCCTTCCAGAAAACTCAATTTGCCAGATGTCACTAGCTAAAAATGCATGTGCATCAGCCGACTTAAGAACAAAAATGGGGTCTCATGAGGTGGTATTGGAACATACCAGAGGTATGTGGAGAAGGATGGCCCGGGAGTAATACTGTTGGTCCCTAAGGGCACATGGTATGATGGAACCTAGTCTGGCATTTCAGGATGAACTGCCGCTATTGAAGAAGGACAAAGGCGGCTTTGCATTTGGGTGGTTCCCGTCTGTAGTGGACTGGTGGCCAAAAGAAAAACTGGATCATAATATACGTGGCATTTATTCAATGAAGCATTCAATTTACTAAAATAATTTCCCCATACTCACTAAGGATGTTTAAAACGGAATCCTTCCGGAACATGACCAAGTTTCCCATCATCACATGGCACACCAATTCCTGGAGCTGAAAAAGCAAAGAAAGCATTTGGTGATAGAAGACAATATTAAAAGGCAAGAAATCTATGGAGGGTAAATGAGACCGCCAAGGTTTAGCATTCTGCAGTGAGGGAGCAAAACAGAAAGAAAGTCTGTGAGGGGGAACAGACAGGAAGTAAATGGGAGAATGGAAACACTGAAATAACAAGAAGGTGAATATATCCCTAGGAACGGGAATTTCACAAGACACAGAGAAATAGCTAGGGACAAAAATATCCAAAAACAAGCTGTAACTCGCAAAAGAGGACTTATAGTATCAAAATATACACATATTGGATGACTTGCAAAAGAGAGTTGGGCAACTGGGGCCATCGTCAGAACAGTCTGTGGCTGATTTGTCAACAAGCAGAAAAATCTGAGATTGGTGGAAAGGCTCCGAGCTCAGCTGACTGGATGAAGGCATAATAAATCAGGTGACGAAAGGAAGAATCATTGCATTTGTGGTAGGAGGAAATAGTCTACAGATAAGGTGATGGAGATCAAATCTACATTTGGGTGACAGAAGGAAGAGTGACTTGTGTAACTGATGGTGGACGATGGCTAGATTGAAAAACGGATAGCAGGATCCAAGATTGGGGATCAATGACAGATTTGTGAGTTATAGACATGTCAATGCAGACATCTGCATATTGATTGCTATGCAAATCCCCAAGTGATAGAAGGAAAATGTAAGCAATGGGCAATTGACGAAGTTATCTGAGGACTGACTGAATGGTGAAGAGCTCATGCAAAGACCCTTCATCAGGGAAAAAACAGCATTAAGGTTGGCTAAGTGATAATGCAATAATTTCAGTTACCACAGAATATTTCTGACTATGTTACTGGTGAATGGAGCAAATGATTATGACTGAATAGGCTGAGGCACCAGATGGCTGCTTTATGGACGCACTGAAGGATACATATGCATTCTTATGATTTTTACTAAACTGGTGTAAGGGGTTTTGAGGAAGTGATTTATTCTGGGGCATTCTGATCTAGCTTTGGAAGAGTCATTGAATTTCGGCGATAACAGGATAGAAAAAGCAAGATGTCGTTATTAATGAAGGGTTGAAACAAACAGTAGTAACTGACTGTAGGAAGGGATCCCCCATTGATGGAGGTGCCCCAATTCAAATGGATCAAGAACTGATGAAAAAACGCAATGCACTCCACAACTGGTGGAAATAGAAATTAATTCAGGGAAAACCAGGAAGTTAGTAAACGCATCTGTTGCAGGGTGTCATGAGGGAAACCCCGCCAGGAGACAGATGCAAAAAGCACTTATCCTGTCTTTTAGGCTAAACATTCTCATTCCTAGTTTGAAATTCAACACTCATTCACAGATGTAATTAACAGCTGCCACTGTTAATCTCTACCTGGATGAGGGGACGCACCTCCCTTCCTTCACCTTCGCCTACTGCCAAGCTTCTCTACTTCGTTTTGGAGGGTTTGCTCGAGTAAAACAGATTGATTCACCGTGCATCAACAAGAAAATATCTCTGGCCTGAATATCAGATAAACTGCAAATAATAGAAGCTGTGCCTTTACTTAAGTACCCCTATCCATCAAGCAGACAACCCTGGAGCCCTCCCCAGAGAGACGCTGCACTCTAAGTCGCACAAGGCTTGGTGATATAAAAATATCTCAATATTGCAGACGGGAGAGGTGGAAGGGCAGCGCCAAGCTAACTAGGTCACCTCGTCCTGTGCGCACACGGGCCCCAGCCCCTCAGACAGCGCGGAGGACGCCCTCATGGAGGAATATGGGGGCAGAAGAAGTGATGCTACCACTCCCTCGACGCAGAATATAACTGACCAAACGTCAATTAACCCAGACACCACCTTAAAACGTACATGGGAGGGGGCAGGATAACACAGTACATTCATTTTGAAAAACGCCCAGATGCATAAAGTTTTTTTTTGACATTTTTTTTTTGTTTTCAATAAAAGATTATCGAGATATCCGAGAGCGCAGGCAAACTAACAGTGCACATTCTAATGGCCGGGTCAGAATAGTTATCGCTTGACATCATTAACCTCCCGCAGCAGCGGCAGCTATTTCTGGTTTCCCTTTGCTTGTGTCCATGGCAACTCTTGCAGCCATTACTAAAACCCGAGGGCAAAGCACCAAGCCCCCGAGGCAAGCCTTGCAAACCGCTCCAAGGATCTTGGCAAACGAGGACACACATATTTACTCAACAGTCACGATGAAGTACTAGATGGACTGTGCAAACCACTGAGTTACACAGAAGTCTGATTGTGCACGAACAATGATTTCATTAAAGATATTCATTCACACTTTGACAAAATCCAGCGGCTTTCTAAAAGATGAAATGGAACCTCGGATAAACAAACAATCAGAGGAAATTTATCTTTAGGATTATTACATTTTTTTGCAACATTTAAAATTGGAAGTTACAAGTACAAGTTGCCGGCCAAGCCCTTTATCGGCGTAATTGTCTTCTTTATAGACACTAACATCGCCGGTTGGAGAGCTTCAGTGTGGTCGGAAAGGGGAATGACGTTGATTGGGTCATTTTCTTTGGTCTTACCGTGCACCGTCACTTGTCTTTCTTGCCAACCCCCAAGAGGCTCAACATGTCAGAGCTAGTGCACTGCATTCTTTGAGCTCTACTTGGCCTGGGTTGGGTTCCACTTGATGGAAGTTGAGACTGGACAGATTTTTTTTCACAAGAGGCGTATTTCGGGGAGGTCCTGTTAGCTGTAGGACTTCATCCTTTAGGCACCGCTCCCTTATTTTTGAAAAGTGCGAATCTTCAGTTGTATTAATATTGGGCGCAGCCAGTAATTCCGGAGTGGAAGTAGGTTTTCGCATACACAAGGTATGTGCCTTAGAGACAAGGGGACAGCTCTACATACTCTACAAGTGCGGTCTGAGTCACCTTGGAGCCTGCCATACCGAACAACATTCAACGGCATCAACCCAAGTTTTGCACGCATCCACTCTATTTTCTGATTTAGCGGCAATTGAAGGGCTAACTACTGATCGTTCAGTGGATCACAACGTAGGAGCTATTTCTGTGTGAACTTTTTTTTGCTGAAATCATCCATGTTTTGTTGTATGGACTCATAGACAATGCCCCATACACACAGTGTAAACAAGCCAAATGACACCAAGTGCTGGCAATGTTTAAAGCAGAAGTATAATTTTCCACTCATCCACCCCCATTGGCATGACATCCAATGTAATACAATGCCACCTGTGCTCTCTCTCTGGCTTCTGTCGGCCCAGTGAGTAAGCTATAGAATAACCAAGACTTTGTTGCAGACACAGACATGAAGTCAGCAGCACATGTAACTTTTAAGTAAGGAATCAATCGCAGGCCCACAGGTAGTCATCAAAGGCACCTACCCACTCAAAGTTGAGACAGCAAACAGTGGCTATAGTCATTCCGTTTAGGCAGTCTTATCCACATGCTTTGCATACCTACAAACAACTCCAGGTAGCCAGGACATCTGCAAAGATGGGTAATTTAATACTCTCTATCGCGTTTAATGTAAGACTTTTGACCCAACACTGAATTCAGCCTATAAGGCACCAATGATCAACGACAACTCCAAGAATTAATGTAATCATTAATTAGCAGGAATGTTAAAGTCTCTCAAACTAGACATTTGCAATTTGGATGAAAAATGATCCTCGTCAACAAAGGCGAGCCTCTGTGTTAAGCTGATCAATGGATATTGACAGACAGAACATGTCCAGACTGGGTTTCCAGTTTTCAAACTATGGGGTGATCAGGAGCGCAATCTAGTTAAAGACATTATTTGAAGGGCTATAAAATACAGACATCATCCTACAGGCAAACAGGGAGAACAAATATGGGCCAATTCTTATTCTACATTGTCACAGCAAATTTATTACAAAGGTTCATGGTCCGCAGGAGTCTAGTAATGAGGAGTTACTTACCTGTAATCCTAGTTGCCTCCGAATGGGTACCCTCATAATTGATATACAAAAGAATATCTCCCCAAACAAGTGGGACATCTGGGAACAATTTTTCCAGTATATATTTTTTTATGTGAAACAAAGTATTAAATACATTTAAAAAAACATGGCTACTTTCGGCAACTAAAAAAAACATTTTTTAAATTGATAAACATGCAGCCAATTAGATAATTTAGTCATAAAGTACATTTTAATGAAAACCACTCTATGTGGCATTTTTTAAAATTAAAAACAAAGATGTAAGAGTGCAAAGCAGACACTGCAGCTTTAAGAACTCCAGAAGTACCAGCTTCCACATCCAGTCACTCAAACAGTATTTGCCTGTTAAGTAGAGCTAAGCCATCCTGGCCTGCTAATTAGTGAACTTGACAAGCAGCGTGCCTACTGGGGCTTCATATTTTCTGTTGCTTAATCTCTAAAGCACAAGGCTCTACTTGCCATGAGTATTGCCACAAACTGTACTCAACCCACACTGGACAGTGGCTACTGTCCTGTCAACAGGGTCACAGAAGAGTGATGTCAGTGTTGGCTGAATTTCCCAGACATTTTTAGCTGGAACCCAGGGAGAGAACTTACCAACCCTCCCATGGAATATCCATTCAGTTGCTCATAACAGGGCAGCTTTGAGTTTCCACTAAATGGGTATGGAGTACAATGACAAGTAAGAACAATGTGAAAGGAGTTGCGTTTGAATGTTGTAGAAAAGTGCCCTTTTTGACATGGTCACTCCCACTTTTTTTGCCCTAGTAATGATGTTTTTGGACTAAAAGTGCACTGGGGTCCCTGCTAACCAGGCCCCCAGTGCCAGTGCTCTTTCCCTTAAAACAAGGTAAATGTCTAATTGTAACCCATTTGCCAAGGACTTTAGCACCTCTGTAAGTCCCTAGAAATTGTACCCTTGGTACCCAGGGCATGGGTACTAAAGAGGGTCCCTAGGGCTGCAGCATGTATTATGACACCCAAAGGGACACATGAAAAACTGCATGCAGACGGCCATTGCAAGATGCTACGCAGCCCCCTTCCCAGGAAAAAAAAAACGTCTCCCAAGTCACCGGAGGTCACACACCCTTCACCACCACTCTGTAAACATGCCTCCTGGCGCAGAGGTGGTTAGGGAATAAAGTCCCCTTGAATGCGGAGGGACTTTGGGGGCCATCAAGCCCTCTTGTTACCTCCAGGAAGTCGCAGACAGCGGGATTGCTGAAAGGACTTGGAGGCCATGCCCCCTTTCTCCACCACTCTGCAAACGCACCTCCTGGGGCGCTTCGGGTTGGGGAATAAATTCCACTTTACTCCTGAGGGTCTCAGGACTAAAGTGGACTACTTCCACCAACTAGTAGTGCGCCAGGCGGCGCGTTAACAGAGTAGTGGAGAAAGGGGGCATGGCCTCTGACAATCTCTCAGCAATCCAGATGTGTGGGTCTTACTGGAGGTGACAGGAGGGTTAGTTGGCCCTCAAGAGCCAAGGGGACTTCATCCCACAACTAGTAGTTCGCCAGGAGGCGTGTTTGCAGCGTGATGGAGAAAGGGGGCGTGGCCTCCGACAACCTCAGCAATCCCGCTGTGTGGGACTTACTGGAGGTAACAGGAGGAGTAGTTGGCCCCCAACTTCCTTGGTGGCCAACTACCCCTCCTGTTACCTCCAGTAAGTCCCACACAGCGGGATTGCTGAGGTTGTCGGAGGACACGCTCCCTTTCTCCACCACTCTGTAAACGCGGCTCGTGGTGCACTACTGGTTACTGGTTGGGGGATGAAGTCCACTTTACTCCTGAGGGACCTTGGGGGCCAAGAAGCCATCCTGGTACCTCCTGTAAGTGCTACACAGCAGGATTTCTGAGAGCTGGCCAGAGGCCCAGCATCCTTTCTCTACCACTCTGCAAACGCGATTACTAGTTAAAAAAAAAACACATAGAAATTCACTTGGTAAAAAACAAAGGTTACAGGGACGTTATAGCTAGGAATGCACTTTTAAAAAAACCTTAGAAATTCCCTGAAAAAAGCCGCCAAAGGTTACAGGGAGGTTTTAGTTAGCAAATAGAATTAAAAACAACCTTAGAATTTCACTGAAAAAAACAAAGGTTACAGGGACGTTATAGTTAGGGTCAGATTTCACTCATACAAAACAAGTGAAATTCGGCAGTTATAGTTACCTGAGCTAACTATAATTTACGCCCCCCGCAATGCACTGCTTATGACCTCACATATTACATCACTCATGACATCTCAAATGGCATCACTGATGACACCATCCAGTGAGTGTTAAGTACTTTGTAAGAGTTTATGATTGTTAAATATATAAATATATATATATATATATCACCCAACTCCTCAAAAAGGACCAGGATCGCTCTCCGCAATGCCGAATATCAAAATTTATTTGCTTAGGTTTCAACCAACAACAACACAGTTCATGATCTGATCAACGTTTCGGTCTCCTCACGAGACCTTGCTCACGATCAATTTACACCCCCCAGTGTTCACAAATAGTAGTATACTAGGTGTACCACTAATAAGTGATACTACCTTTAATATATATATCATGTGTGTGGCTGTGTGACTGAATATATATCCTTGTGTGTATGGGTGTGAGTGGCTGTATGGGTTCATAAGTGGTTGTGTAAGTAGCTGTGTGGGTGAGTGAGATGCTGTGTGAGTGGCGGTATTTGTGAGTGAGTGGGTCAGTGGATGTATGGGTGGATGAGTGACAGTGTAAGTGGCTCTATTAGTGGGTAAGTAGGTGTGTAGTGAGTATGGGTGAGTGGGGGTCTGAATGGCTGTATGAGTAAGTGACTGGGTGTGTAAGTGGCTGTATGGGTAAGTGGTTGTTTGAGTAGTTGTTTTGTTAAGTGACTTCGCGTGTGAGTGACTGTATTTTACAGTGAGTGTCTGTGTGAATGGCTGTATGGGTGAGTACAGGGATGTGTGAATGGGTATGTAAGTGGTTGTGTGAATGAGTACATGAGGGCTTCTATGGGTGTGTGGTTATGTGGCTGGCTGTATGGGTGAGTAACTGGTTGTATGAGTGGCTGTAGGGGTGAGTGAATGGCTGTGTGAGTGGGTGTACAAGTGAGTGTGTGTGTGAGTGGCCCTATGGAGGCGTGAGTGGGTGTATGAGTACTGGTATAGGTCTCTGAATGGGTGCGAAAGTGGTTGTACGGGTGTCTGAGTAGGCATACAAGAGGTTGTATGGGGATGTGAGCAAGTGTGTGAGTGGTACAGTGGATGATGTCATCAGTGATGTCATTTGAGATGTCATCAGAGATGTCACTGACCATGTCATGAGTGATGTAATATGTGAGGTCATAAGCAGTGCACTGCGGGGGCTTAAGTTATAGTTAGCTCGGGTAACTATAACTGCGGAATTTCACTGGTTTTGTACGAGTGAAATCTGACCCTAACTATAATGTCCCTGTAGCCTTTGTTTTTTCAGTATGAGTGCATATTTATATATACACACACACATATATATTCTTTTCCAGGTAATCCCACACACCCACTGCACTCAGGACGGGTGCATCCGTTCGCGAGGTGGGAACTCGTGTGCCCCACAGCAGAACATAAAACAGGATACTGAGCACTCACGGGGACTTTCAAAATATTTATTAGCAGCTGTTGTTCCGGCATGCCGCGCTTCGGCGTTTTGCCTTTTTCAAATGCCATAGACTGCTTTCGACAGCGCGTGCACATGATTGGCTAAAATACCATATCCACCATTTTCACTGGTGGATCCTTGGCCGATGAAGGGACTGATTCTTCCAATGTCTTTTAGCGGTCCCCTTCTTTTCTGACATCACACAACAATCCACGATCTTATAAGTCTGCATAAGGGCTCCAATGCCCCACTAACATTTTCCGCCGATGGGCTGACTTGGATGCGGGTGACATCAAAAAGGTAGGACTGTCCATTAATTTAAATCCTTAAAAGTCCCTCAAATATATTCAACATGAATTGTATTTAAACCTCTGTATAGGGTAGGCCAAGTTATAGTGCATATATTCGTCCCCTCGCCTCAGCCGCTGGATGTGAAAACTGGAAACACCCATAGGTGTCGGTCAGATGGCTCGACATCCTCAAGTTTGCATAACTCAAGAACTTGATATCGGTCGATGGAGAAACCCGTCAGCAGTGCAATGTGGGGGCGCAAGTTATGGTTAGCTCAGGTAACTAGAACTGCTGAATTTGACTGGTTTTGTACGAGTGAAATCTGAGCCTAACTAGAACGGGGGGAGGGAAAAAGAGAAAGAGAGAGCGTGCGTGTTTCGAAAAATGCTACACACTGGCAGACCGGTAACACCAACATTTTTTTTATTTATTTAACTATGGCGCGCAGACCTGACATTCATTTTAAGAGCCATACTGGATCCCAGCTGCTAAATACGCCCTTGGTTCACCGAGGTAGCATGCGCGGGTAGGTAAGAGTGTCGTAGGCGGAGGCCATCTTTAGGAGCGGGCGCTGCATTCCATTGTGGAGGGCGCGCGAGTGTAACAGTAGGTACCGGTCCATGGGAATTCTGAGAGCCGCGGAAACATGGCAGACCTATTTACGGCTGCAGAAAGCACCAGAAACTTTTCAGCAGCCGAAACTTCCGGGTGGCTGGTAATGAGCCGGATTTCCCCATCCTGGGAATAATCGTACCGTTTTGGGAAATACCAACTTTTTTCCCCAAGCCACTCCTAATGAAGGCCCAAGCAGGGCAACCCGCGCGGAACCCCCCCTCACTGACGCCTGTCCCCGCTGTCTGACAGGAAAGGGCCCGGTGGGGAAGGGTTGCTATGCAAGGAGATTAAAGTGAAACAAGCCTCGACATTAATCTAGGAGAGGACTTCTAATATTCTCGGACCATGCCTCACTCCGTCGCAGCGCGCCAGCGTCCCAACAGGTTCACATCTCGGCTGACGCACGAAAAGCGCTCATCCTCTCTTCCCGCCGTGACCTCGGATTTTTAATCAAAAATATTCGCGAGCACCTGGCCGAAGGCAGCGGAGGTCTGGCCGCGCGGCGCACATGAACACTCCAGGGGATTTATTGCCGCGGTTTGCAAAGCTCAAAACTTGCGCGGGAAAAGCTTTTGTTCTCATTAAAACTAATGAAGACAGAGAAGTCAGGCGAGCTTATGTTCCGGTTTACTGCTTCTGCCACCCCATTCCTCACGAGACTGATAGACATAACTCAAGGTGAGGGAAACGCCACTTATAATCAGAATGTGCCCCTCTTCTGGAAATCTCCGTAGAATTTACAACGCCGAATCTCTCCAACCATGTCGGACACTTTTATTAAGAACCTGCTCTTCTACGAAACTAGTGTCTAAATATGTGTACCTAAGGGCAAAATAACAGTGTTTTTGAGAAACACAAATAGAATCGAAACACGAACAGCAGGAAAACGGGCACGCAAGGGGGCCATAAGCGCAATACTTCCTTCGAACAAATCACGACTCTGCCTCACTTCGAACCAATCACGACTCAGCCTCACTTCGAACCAATCACGACTCAGCCTCACTTCAGAGAAGAACAACCACTAAATGGACAAACACAGCTTGGACAACCCAGAGCGACAACAATCCATTTTGACGAAATTCTAAAACGAGGAAAATTCTCTCCTTCGAAAAATCTGAAATTTTTGGGAAAAAAACAATACAATAAAGCTGCACGAGTAATCGAGGGGAGCTAGGGATTAGGTAAGAATAGTGAGAGCAGAGATCCAAATATGTAGAGGAGCGAGAGGGAATCTACCTTTTAGGCACAGGAAGAGGTTCTAGGTGATTGTCGGGGGCAAAGGTACCGGGGCATAGGAAAAGTACTAAGGTACTGGCAGGAGATATGGGTGCCATTGTATAGGCAGTGACACTATGATATTAGTAGGATATAGATCCAGGATATAAGCAAAGGGCTGATATACTACAGTATAGAGGGGCAAGCAGGAGTACAGGTACTGGATTATAGTTATGGTTGTAGGGTATGGTTAAATAAGATGTGCTCGGAAATAGCCATGGGTAGAGATACTAAATATAGAAAGTGGTTTATAGGGTTGTTTCCAAGTATAGATGCTCTACGGTATAGAAAGTTTTGAGTATAGAGACGGGAAAAAGTGCTAGTGTCTAGAAAAGGATAAATGTACAATGGCACAGACAGAGTGGCTACTACGGGTATAGGCAGAGGTAGTGGGGTAAATGCTGGTATACAGGACTAGGGTAAGACATGTATTGGCATAGCCAATAGGTCTAGCCTTTGGGACCTTATAGGTGTTTTGCCAGAGCTATTGGCTTTGCCAAAGTCTTTAAGCTATGTTGTGAAGCAGTATGACTGCTGTGCAGCATGTTAAAAAGTATTAATAAAAAGTGTAAGCATTTTTGTTACCTTATATATAACCAAGAAGACAGATACAACTGAACGCTTATTGAAAAAAAATAATTAGCATAAAAAAATGGTTTTCCAGTTTTTTGTCCTTGCAATGCTAGCAATTTTTTTATGCCTGTTCTAATGCTGGTTTGTTATAGCTTTTAATAAAACATATGGGGGGGGGGGTGAGGGGGCATAAACAGGAGGGTGGAGGTTGGAAAACAGTACCTGAATTACAACACGAGCAGCAGACAGACACTAGGGGAGAAACACCAGATGCCAGATTCCGAGGACAGGCTGAGGTGGTGCTGAGTAGTGATGAGGTGGTGGTCTGCTGATGCCGAGGCGATGCTCAGGTGATGCTGAGTGATTCTGTGGTGCCGACTTATGCTGCGGTAGTGGTGCTGCACTGGTGCTCAGGTGGTGCTGAGTAATGCTGAGTTGGTGCTGTGCTGAGGTGATGCTGAGTTGGTGCTGTACTGGTGGTGGTGCACTGATGCTGAGGTGGATGCTGAGGTGGTGGTGCGCTGATGCTGTGGTGGTGGTTGTTAGGATTTCGGCAGCAGATGCCCTTGTAGGAGAAATGTCGGTACCTTGATGCATGTGTACTTCCCTCGTTAGTTCACAGTGTGAGTTCTTTTGTGACGACCCCTACCTGCTATAAGAGGCCGTCTCACCCAATTGCCAATGCTTGACTTACTATCCCTAACTAGTGACCACGCCCCCTTCGAGCTCGGAGTTGAGTACCTGCTCTTTGGATTGATTCCTGGTATCCGGCTTGAACTCTTCTATCCCGAGTTGCCTTGTCTACTTCTGCTATCCATCAGAAGTTCTGTTCCTTCCCTGACGAGCGTGTGTCTCGCTGATCCGCTCCTCTCCCCACGGAGCCGGCCAGCGTGCCACGCCTTCCTTTGCTGACCTGCCTTCGTGAAAGCGTCTGTGCCGCTGATCCGCTCTTTTCCCCACGGAGCCGGCCAGCGCGTCACGCCATCTATTGCCGACCCACCTTCGAGAAAGCGTGTGCGCCTCTGATCCGCTCCTCTCCCTACGGAGCCGGCCAGCGCGCCACGCCATCTTTTCCTGTCCCGCTTTCTTGAAAGCGTGTGCGCCGCTGATCCGCTCCTCTCTCTACGGAGCCGGCCAGCGCGCCACGCCATCTTTTCCTGTCCCGCTTTCTTGAAAGCGTGTGCGCCGCTGATCCGCTCCTCTCTCTACGGAGCCGGCCAGCGCGCCACGCCATCTTTTCCAGTCCCGCTTTCTTGAAAGCGTGTGCGCCGCTGATCCGCTCCTCTCCCTACGGAGCCGGCCAGCGCGCCACGCCGTCTTTTCCTCTCCCGCTTTCGTGAAAGCGTGAGTGCCGCTGATCCGCTCCTTTCCCTACGGAGCCGGTCAGTAATTCTTGGAATCCCCACTCCCCTTAACAAACTAGGGGACTCTCCCTCTTTTTGAATCACCCAACGTGACCTTGAGTGGTTGTGGAAGTGAGTGGTTGTGTTTGTCGTCCCTTAGTAGTTCATCTTCTCAGTATTCCCTTACCTGCACTTCCTGGTCTTTCATCGATTGGGCCTGGGTTATGCGCTCATAGGACGCTGAGAAATATCAGAATATCCTGGGACTCTATCACTGGTAAGTGAACTGCATATGTTGGGAAGTGACATGCATTAATGTTCTTGACTACTGTTTAGTTCTTGAGGAGTAAGACCAGTCTTATTTGTTATCTCTTTTGTTTAGCTTCTCTGTGGAACCAGCTCCCCACTACCACGCTACCTGGTGTCATCTCTGGGGAAAGAGTGGTGGTCACTCTATGCGTTATTCCCCTTACTTTTGGTTAGCAGCGTCTTGTGAGTGAGTTACTATACCTCCTCCAGGAGTTGTTGTCTAAAGGTGGGGGGAACTAATTTCTTTGCTCCTGTGGAATCTCACGTGGATTGGACTTCAGACCCGACAGAAAGTCAAGCCCAAGAGTTATTTCCACCTGAGCAAAGATGAATACTGACGGGGCTAGCGCCCCTCTAGATCCCTCTCTCCACTCATCTTTATTAGGTCCCTCAGTAGAGGAACTTGCGGCAGTTCTAGTTGAATTGCAATCGGAGGTAGGGAGGTTAAGGTCTGAAAATCAGAGATTACAGACAGAGTTACTACAATCAAAGTCACAGAATTCAGTAGACCCTAGGAACCCTGGTACCCTTCCAAAGACCCGGAAAAGTTACATTCAGCCTGCGCATTTTTCAGTTCCGTCCCATAGTCCCAATTCCTCCACAAGGGTAGATAGCAACATACCTCCTGTTCACTTTACTGTTCATACTCCCAGCCCAGTTCCACTAGCTATGCCAGAGAGGTTCAACGGAGACAGTGCTAGATTTAGCGTCTTCATGAACCAATGTCAGCTACAGTTCCTGTGTAAGGCGGCATCGTTTCCAGACGACGCTGCTAAAGTAGCCTTTGTTATATCTTATTTAGCAGGCAATGCTGCAGATTGGGCTGTTCCATTGGTAGAAAACAACGATCCATTATTATATGACTTTATGCTATTTCAGGATAAGATGAAGAGTCTTTTTTCAAAACATACCTTTATGCAGGCCAGCGATAATGCTCTTCTCAATCTTAGGCAGGGATCCAAGGACCTACTTACGTATATAACTAACTTTAATAGGCTGGTAGCTGAAACGCATTGGCCTGAGGAAAAAAGAACCTCTCTGTTTTATCGAGGGTTAAACGATGAACTTAAAGATTTGTTGTCTCAAATAGTAGATCCTCCTGATGACTGCTCTGCCTTCATAGATATGACGGTCAAGTTGGATCATAGACTCCATGAAAGGAAAGGGGAAAAATCACGTCTTACTCTTTCTAAATATATGTTAAAACCTGAAAAGAAAGACATTAAAGACGTTGCTGAGCCTATGCAGATTGGAGGACTGAGGAGTCCGCTGTCTGCTGAAGAAAAAGACAAGAGGAGAAAGAACAATCTCTGTTTATATTGCGGGAAAGGAGGACATTATGCTCGTGAGTGTCCAATCAGACCTCGTTCCGTTGCTAAGAAAATCGCAAGTAGTATTCTTCCTACTTATATGGAGGAAAACTAGAAGACTTGAAGAAAGCAGAGACCAATTCTTCAAGTGTTGTCTTTTCTACGGTCTCTACCACAAAGAAAATCCTTCCCCTAGTACCAAGACACTTTACCTTGTCCATTACTTTGGTGATATCTCCTCAATGTCGAAAGAACATGTCTATATTATTGGACTCAGGGGCCACAGGGAATTTTCTTGATATTCAGTTGGCCCGAGATGTCGGAATCCCTTTCTTATTGAAACCTCATCCTGAACCGGTGAGAGCGGTAGATGGGTCTGAGTTATCATCTGGATTGATTACCTATCAGACTCCCCCGATTGTAATGGTGTGTAATAACGGACATTCAGAATCTATAGTCTTTGATCTTATAGACACCCCCAATTTCGGCGCTATCCTGGGGGTTCCCTGGCTACAAGTTCACAATCCCCAAATAGACTGGGTGACTCGAACAGTGACACTAAAATCTCATCATTGCATGATAAACTGTTACCAAGAAGCAAGTGAATGGAATAGTTCGCTTTGCTGTGCGGTACATATAATGTCCACAGTTCCTGACCTTCCGGCGCACTATGAGGAATACCTAACTGTCTTTGACGAAGTTAAAGCCTCTGCCTTACCTCCGCACAGAAGCTATGATTGTCGCATTGATTTAGTACCCGGAGCAACCTTGCCAGTTAGTCGTATTTATGCCCTAACTGCACCTGAAACTGAATACTTGCAGAAATACATCGAAGAAATGCTGGAAAAAGGGTTCATACGTCACTCTACATCTCCAGTGTCCTCTCCCATCTTTTTTATTCCAAAGCGAGAAGGGGGTCTTCGAGCGTGTTTGGATTATCGCGCCCTTAACAAAGTCACCATAAAGAATAAATATCCCCTACCACTTATTTCAGTTCTTTTGGATCAGGTACGAGGAGCTAAGATCTTTACCAAAATAGATCTTAGAGGAGCCTACCATCTCATTCGTATTAAACATGGAGATGAATGGAAAACAGCATTCCGTACCAAATTTGGGTTATTTGAGTACTGCGTAATGCCGTTTGGTCTTTGTAATGCTCCAGCGGCATTTCAATTTTTTGTTAACGAAATACTAAGAGAATACCTTGATGTCTTCGTGATCGTCTATATCGACGATATCCTGATTTATTCACAAACAGAACAAGATCATATTATCCACGTTACAAAAATCTTGAAAACACTGAAGGAAAACCAATTATTCGCCAAACTTGACAAGAGCACCTTCCATACCACCAGAGTGGAGTTTCTAGGATTTGTGATATCTCCTGAAGGCGTACATATGGACCCCAAAAAGATAGAAGCCTTGGTTAACTGGTCTAGTCCCTGTACAGTAAAAGAGGTGCAATCTTTTATAGGTTTTGCCAATTTTTACCGCAGATTTATAGATCACTTTTCTGAATTATTAACACCCATTACTCGACTTCTGCGGAAAGGAGTACAGTTTGAATGGAATCAAGAAGCAGAACGAGCCTTCTGCATTTTAAAGGAACGATTCACTACCGCTCCTGTCATCAAACATGCTGATAATACGCAACCTTATTACGTTGAAGCAGACGCTTCTCAGTATGCGGTGGGAGGAGTTCTCTCTCAGAGAGATACTAACACAGGACGCTTGCATCCTGTTGCTTACTATTCTAAAACCCTATTGCCTGCTGAACAGAACTACACAATTGGAGAACGTGAACTATTGGCCATCAAGCTTGCCTTCCAGGAGTGGAGACACTATTTGTTAGGATCCCCACATATAGTTACCATCTACTCTGATCATAGAAATCTCCAATATTTTCGGTCAGCACGAGCACTCACTCCCCGTCAAATGAGATGGGTTTCATTCTTTAGTGAGTATGATTTCGTTATCACTTATCGCCCTGGATCTCAACATGGCAAGGCAGATGCACTCTCTCGACTTGGTCCAGAGAAAGTTGCCTCTCCTGAATGTTATCCCCCTTTTTTTCTGACAAAAAAATTATAGGGGTAGAATGCCATGGGGACGTCACTCCCTTGGGGTTTATAGACAAACTAAAAGAATACTACCGTACCATCCCTTCTGAAGAATGGGAAAACGATCCCCTGAATCAGATCAGAGACCAGTTGTATTATCACGAAAACAAATTATACATACCAACTGTTGCATTGCAAAAACAACTATTGCTCTGGTGCCACAATAGCTCACTGGCTGGACATCCAGGGAGTAGCAAAACCCTCAAGATCTGTCAGAGATGGTTTTGGTGGGAAGAAATGGCCAAAGATATTATAGCCTTTGTCAATTCGTGTTCCACCTGTGCTCGACAAAAAGCCTCACATTGTGCTCCGGCCGGGTTATTGAGAACCACTGCCGTTCCCCCTTCCCCCTGGCATTCCATTAGCATGGATTTTATTACAGATCTCCCGAGAAGTCAGGGATACAACACCATCTTTGTAGTGGTAGATATGTTAACCAAGATGGCCCATTTTGTCCCTCTAAAAAACTTACCCACATCCAAAGAATTAGTGCATATTTTTCTAGAACATGTAATCAGATTACATGGTCTTCCTTCGATAATCATTTCAGACAGAGGGGCCCAATTTGTGTCCAAATTTTGGCAAGGCATGTGTAAGACACTGGGTATAGATCACAGACTCTCCACCGCTTATCATCCCCAAACCGATGGTCAAACCGAAAGAACTAACCAGACTTTAGAACAATATTTACGTTGTCTGTTAGCCACAATCACAAGTGACTGGTCCCGAGCTCTCCCTATGGCTGAATTTGCCTATAACAATTCCACACATTCTTCTACTGGTGTGTCTCCTTTCTTTTTCACATTAGCACAACACCCTAAATTCCTGCCTATTTCTCTTCCCTCAGAATTAGAGAGTATCCCTGCTCTTAAAGATCATCACAAAGTTCTTTTGTCCAACTGGGACAACGCAAAAAAGAATTACACCGAGCCAAAGAAGCCATGAAACTACAGGCTGATAAACACAGACGTCCTGAACCTGCTTATCAAGTAGGAGACAAGGTGTGGTTATCAACTAGAAATCTGAGATTGAGAGGCTCTAAAAAATTACAACCTAGATACATAGGTCCTTATCTGGTAAAGAGAGTAATAACACCTGTTACAGTACACCTGCAGTTGCCAGACGACATGCAAATACACCCTGTATTTCATTGCTCCTTAGTCAAAAGATACATACCCCCTCTAGTCCCTGAGAAGCCTCCTCCCCCAATAATCATAGAGGGTGAAGAGGAATATGAAGTGAACATGATTTTAGATTCCCGCAAACACAGAGGCAAAATACAGTACCTCATTGATTGGGTAGGCTATGCCCCAGAGGATAGGTCCTGGGAGCCTGCTGAAAATATTCATGCCCCTGTGTTGATTCGCAGATTCCATGCACTCCATCCTTCAAAACCCCGCCCCGGGAATAGGCCTTTGGGTGGGAGAACTGTTAGGATTTCGGCAGCAGATGCCCTTGTAGGAGAAATGTCGGTACCTTGATGCATGTGTACTTCCCTCGTTAGTTCACAGTGTGAGTTCTTTTGTGACGACCCCTACCTGCTATAAGAGGCCGTCTCACCCAATTGCCAATGCTTGACTTACTATCCCTAACTAGTGACCACGCCCCCTTCGAGCTCGGAGTTGAGTACCTGCTCTTTGGATTGATTCCTGGTATCCGGCTTGAACTCTTCTATCCCGAGTTGCCTTGTCTACTTCTGCTATCCATCAGAAGTTCTGTTCCTTCCCTGACGAGCGTGTGTCTCGCTGATCCGCTCCTCTCCCCACGGAGCCGGCCAGCGTGCCACGCCTTCCTTTGCTGACCTGCCTTCGTGAAAGCGTCTGTGCCGCTGATCCGCTCTTTTCCCCACGGAGCCGGCCAGCGCGTCACGCCATCTATTGCCGACCCACCTTCGAGAAAGCGTGTGCGCCTCTGATCCGCTCCTCTCCCTACGGAGCCGGCCAGCGCGCCACGCCATCTTTTCCTGTCCCGCTTTCTTGAAAGCGTGTGCGCCGCTGATCCGCTCCTCTCTCTACGGAGCCGGCCAGCGCGCCACGCCATCTTTTCCTGTCCCGCTTTCTTGAAAGCGTGTGCGCCGCTGATCCGCTCCTCTCTCTACGGAGCCGGCCAGCGCGCCACGCCATCTTTCCTGTCCCGCTTTCTTGAAAGCGTGTGCGCCGCTGATCCGCTCCTCTCTCTACGGAGCCGGCCAGCGCGCCACGCCATCTTTTCCAGTCCCGCTTTCTTGAAAGCGTGTGCGCCGCTGATCCGCTCCTCTCCCTACGGAGCCGGCCAGCGCGCCACGCCGTCTTTTCCTCTCCCGCTTTCGTGAAAGCGTGAGTGCCGCTGATCCGCTCCTTTCCCTACGGAGCCGGTCAGTAATTCTTGGAATCCCCACTCCCCTTAACAAACTAGGGGACTCTCCCTCTTTTGAATCACCCAACGTGACCTTGAGTGGTTGTGGAAGTGAGTGGTTGTGTTTGTCGTCCCTTAGTAGTTCATCTTCTCAGTATTCCCTTACCTGCACTTCCTGGTCTTTCATCGATTGGGCCTGGGTTATGCGCTCATAGGACGCTGAGAAATATCAGAATATCCTGGGACTCTATCACTGGTAAGTGAACTGCATATGTTGGGAAGTGACATGCATTAATGTTCTTGACTACTGTTTAGTTCTTGAGGAGTAAGACCAGTCTTATTTGTTATCTCTTTTGTTTAGCTTCTCTGTGGAACCAGCTCCCCACTACCACGCTACCTGGTGTCATCTCTGGGGAAAGAGTGGTGGTCACTCTATGCGTTATTCCCCTTACTTTTGGTTAGCAGCGTCTTGTGAGTGAGTTACTATACCTCCTCCAGGAGTTGTTGTCTAAAGGTGGGGGGAACTAATTTCTTTGCTCCTGTGGAATCTCACGTGGATTGGACTTCAGACCCGACAGTGGTATGCTGAGATGCGGAGGGGTGCTGTGCTCATGCGGAGGGGTGCTGTGCTCATGCTCAGGTGGTGCTGCTCTGATGTGGACGTGGTGCTGCACTGATGGTCAGGTGGTGCTGCGCTGACGGTCAGGTGGTGCTGTGGAGATGCTGAGGTGGTGCTGCGCTGATGCGGTGTTAAGCGATACTGCAGTGGTGGTGTGCTTGTGCAGAGGTGGTGCTGAGTGATACTCGGATAGTGCTGCGCTGGTGCTGAGGTGATGCTGCACTGGTACTGAGGTAGTGCTGTGCTAATGCTGAAGTGGTGAACCATGCGTGCGTGCCCAGGCAGAAGGATGCAGGCGCCATTTCATTTGACTTTTTATTGACAAATGTAACATCACAAACACCGCTAAGATTGTTCTATTAGCAGCGCAAAAAGGAGCACGGGGCAGTGGAGATGCACAAGAAAGAGAGCAACACGGAGCACATGGGAGGGGAGGAGAAGCAGATGAGGAAGAAAGCTGACAAACACAAGATGGACATGGAAAGCCATTGAATAAGAAGCAAGGACATGAGACTGACAATAAGACAAACTAATGGCAAACAATGAGCGGGCTCCTAGCTTCTTCAAGTTCTTGGTACGCTCACAACAGATGTTTTGCAGCCAAACAGTCAAACAGCCAAACAGTTTGTGCTGTCTGGTAAGCTTGAGCTTAAAACAAAGTTGGTAGACTTGGTATTCTGCAACTGCAGAGTCCAAGCATAATACGACAATTTTTTGTTAATCAACAAAAAGTCTGAAATCTACTGAAATAGAGAGCAGGACATTTGCAAGAGTAGGTGGTGAACTGTTTGTAGCCCCGACCTGTGACTCGGGTACCAGGAGTTGAGGCTAATTTGCAAGTTCACAACCGCAGAGATGAAAGGAAAGCTGCAAGGGGCCTCCTGCATTAACAATGAATGACTCCTAGCCATGTGAACACTGAGCGAAACCGGTCCCAGGATGCTTGTTTCCGGTCCAGGGAAGACATGGCTTGGCAGTTCGTGCTGGACTGTTCCCATGAGGCACAGGGTCAGACTGATTTGCATATGGCCATGTCTGAACTGGGGTGGTGGAGTGAGCTAAAGAATGATGATGGATTAAACCCAGATCAGTTGACTGGGGGTGAGTGTTTGATTGGCTCAAACGTTCCGTCCATCATCCCCTTTTGTATCGCTTTGTTCGCCCTAAGTTGGCGGGGGTATGCCCAGACGTGGGTCCCTTGCTCACTTTGCCACTGGATTCAAGCAAGCCTGGCTGATGACGGCTGGAATGCCAGAAACCGGTCCTAGGATGCTTGTTTCCGGTCCAGGGAAGACATGGCTTGGCAGTTCGTGCTGGACTGTTCCCATGAGGCACAGGGTCAGACTGATTTGCATATGGCCATGTCTGAACTGGGGTGGTGGAGTGAGCTAAAGAATGATGATGGATTAAACCCAGATCAGTTGACTGGGGGTGAGTGTTTGATTGGCTCAAACGTTCCGTCCATCATCCCCTTTTGTATCGTCTGGTAAGCTTGAGCTTAAAACAAAGTTGGTAGACTTGGTATTCTGCAACTGCAGAGTCCAAGCATAATTCGACAATTTTTTGTTAATCAACAAAAAGTCTGAAATCTACTGAAATAGAGAGCAGGACATTTGCAAGAGTAGGTGGTGAACTGTTTGTAGCCCCGACCTGTGACTCGGGTACCAGGAGTTGAGGCTAATTTGCAAGTTCTCAACCGCAGAGATGAAAGGAAAGCTGCAAGGGGCCTCCTGCATTAACAATGAATGACTCCTAGCCATGTGAACACTGAGCAAAAACAAAAGTCTATTGGGATTCATCATTCGAAGGCATTTAGTAAGCCTGGTTCACAACAGAGACACAACCGCAGAGGGAGAGTAAGATATGGCAGAACAGGTCCTCTTCATGCTAAAAATCGGTTTAAAACCTAAGCCGTCTATACACTCTGCCCTTCAAAACGTTGAGTAACGAAGTAAATTAGATCTTTCACCGCCTCTCAATCAATCAATCAATCATGTCACTTATAAAGCGCACTACATACCCGCGAGGGTCTCAAGGCGCTGGGGGAAGAGGGGGGTGGTGCTGCTACTGATCGAAGAGCCAGGTCTTGAGGAGTCTTCTGAAGGCCAGTAGGTCTTGGGTCTGTCGGAGGTTGGTGGGGAGGGTGTTCCAGGTCTTGGCGGCAAGGTGGGAGAAGGATCTGCCGCCGGCGGTCGTTTTCCGGATGCGGGGGACTGTGGCGAGGCGAGGCTGGTCGAGCGGAGCTGGCGGGTGGGGGTGTAGAAGCTGAGTCGTCTGTTGAGGTAGGCTGGTCCGGAGTTGTGGAGTGCTTTGTGTGCGTGGGTGAGGAGCTTGAAGGTTATCCTCTTGTTGACAGGGAGCCAGTGCAGGTCTCTCAGGTGGGGTGTGATGTGGCTGCGTCGGGGGATGTCGAGGATAAGACGTGCAGAGGCGTTCTGGATGCGTTGCAGCCGTCTCAGGAGCTTAGCCGTCGTTCCTGCGTAGAGGGCGTTTCCGTAGTCCAGCCTGCTGGTGACGAGGGCCTGGGTGACTGTTTTTCTTGTTTCGGTGGGGATCCACTTGAAGATCCTGCGGAGCATTCGGAGGATGTTGAAGCAGGATGAGGAAACGGCGTTGACCTGCTTAGTCATGGAGAGGGTGGGGTCGAGGATGACCCCTAGGTTGCGTACGTGGTCGGTGGGTGGCGGGGCTGTTCCCAGTGATGTTGGCCACCAGGAGTCGTCCCAGGCTGAAGGGTTGGAACCAAGGATGAGGACCTCTCCTGACATCATTTATACAAGAATGGAGAAATAAAACAATGGCTGGGGCGGTGATAGAAAACCTTGGGAAGTCAGGTGTAAGGCTTTCCTGTGAGAAGTGAGCTTATCATAGGTTGCCAAGGTTCCTTGTTAAAGGCGCCAGACCAGATTTATTAGTCTCGCAGCATTCAGTTGCTATTGTAGTTCTTTCAAAGCACTTGGTTACAAAGAAATAGAAATTATACCAACCGATCATCTATGCTAGCATGCCAAAACAACCCGTCGGGGCAACAGAAATTCAAGATAACTAGGCTGAAACCCAAAGAAGAAAAAGTTAAAACAATCAAACTCCATGAAAAGCAACCTTACATTTGAAATCTAGGTCTTGGATGTATAAACTAAGAACAATACATCAGTGTCCAATATTTTTTAACATAATGTATTCACAACTTTAGAAGAATTTAACCAAGTCAGTATTTCAAAAGCTGCTTTAAAAGTAGTATGACAAAATAAATACTACGTGGGGCAGACACGACTGATGATAAAAACAGATTCTGCTCGTTTCCCTCGATTAGTATAAATTGTACAAATTTATAGTTGACTACAAAGCAAATTATTTTACGCAAAGAGTATCCCATTTTTCCCAGTAAGTGTTTTAAATTTGGTGCGCTGATGTTCTACTTAGTTTTCCAATGGTCTCTAGATTTCTGTGTTTTAAACTGCAGTTAAAAGTCACCATCTTGCATATTATCTTCTCCAACTGTCGCTTCCCTCGGCCCCCTTCCCGGCCACACTCATTCATAATTATGGAAAGGCAGAGCAGGAGTGAGAAGACTACAAAACCGAAGCAGGGGAGGCCCCCAGAGTTCATGGTAGTCACGTGGCTGCATGCAACTCTTGCTCAGATACTAGTGAGCATCTGAGGCAACAGTGGAGCTCACTTTGTACATGGACCTTCGAAATCCAGCATACAAAGACCGGTCTGTTCATTAGACATTGGGCAGTCTGTGGCAGCACAGGGTGGGGAGCAGCTGATTCGATAGCTTGAAATAAGCCGGCGCACGAAGTAAACAAACACTTATCAACATTGCTCTTAAAGTAAACGAGAGTGTGGTGGGCGTGAAGAATGATCATGTACGGCAAATGAAGCAGCCCCAAACCTTTCATCAAGCTGGCGTATGAAGTAAACAAAACATTAACACATCGCTACAATCCAATAACTCAAGCAGAGGCAGGCAAAAAAAAAAAAAAAAGTGCTCACAGAGTATCATAAATAAATGAAAGAGTAAGAGCACATGTAACAGGGGCAGTCCTCAAGGAAGGTTACCAAAGTCCAAAAGGAGGGACTATTATGCATATTCACCAAACAAAAGCAGGCATTTACGAAGGGCACTGACAGACACCAATGAAAAAGATGGGGGTGCTCGAAGCCCACACTGTAAATACTGCACGTCTCAAAGAGACAGTGCGCATGTGCTGCGCAGCCGAGGTGGGACCTAAAAACGAGGGAGAGGGTGGAGGAACATACTTGGGTATAAGAAGAGGTATAAAGAGAGATAGGAATAAAACAATTCGGTCTCCCTCAACGATACAAAGGAAGGGTGAACTGAAAGGGGGCAAAAAAGTTACTTACCTTCGGTAACATTATTTCTGATGTATGACTGCTCCCATAGATTCCTTTAATGAACACATTTCCTTGAGTCAGACTGGATCCGGAAACACGTTTTGCAGTAATATCAAGTTAAATGCACTAGGTGGTACCATTCAATGTCATAAATGGAGATGTTTACCTGCTAGAACTGGCAATGGGAATCCATATAATGAGTCAAGGGAGGCTGTGACCAGCTCTGCTTAGATTTTTCAAGTGCCCATCAGAGACTAACAAAGCAGAGGGAGGAGCCAAGCAAGCTGTCAAAATCATTTTAAGCCACCCCCAAGAGGTGAGGTTCCTGCAAAAGCGGACACAAAAATACCTTACAAAATGTAAGCAACGTTCTTCTAATGAATATAGGCTCCCATCCAATTCCTTCAATGAATTATTACAATAGCAAAAGGTGGAGTGCTTTTGTTCAAATGATGCTAACCCGCTTTGAGGACTGCTCACACAACATGATCTCTGGCAATGGAACGCACAGAGGCCCAAGTCACTGCCTAGTAGATGTATTATACAGGAACTACTTAAAATGAGGTCAAGCATACCGCTTTATCTCTTAGAGAGGGGGTCTTAAACCTTCAGACAAGTCCTTACCGCTAGCTCATAACTTAAGGAGATCCAAGGAGACAGCGGATTCCCAACTTTCGTTCCCACTAGACGCCATGCAAATGCTAGATAGATCATTACCAGTCTTGAACTTTGCAGATCAGTGGATTTATGCTCATCCAGGGTCATTCCTCCGCAAACCTTCCTCATCTTCTGAAGGGTGAGTCGCAGGATAGAACAATGGTAAATCAGGAGTGAGATAGATGGAACTGCGAAAATACTTTGTCTGAAAAGGCAGTTTTCAGCCTCATTGTAATCAATTTTATTAGTAATACTGTGAACGATGAAGACTCAGACAGTGCCGGTGTAGGTTCTGATTATCAAAAGGAGAAAACCCGGCAACCCATTATTCTAGTTGAATTGATGACAAATACTAGTAAGTTACTTACTTTTGGTACGGATCTTTTTTGTGAATACTCTTTCTAACCACAGATTCCTCAACCTGTGAATCTCTCCATGTGTCAGGTTGGATCTGAAAACTCTTGCAATAGCTCCTGCAAGCCATCTGGGGAGCCATCGGCCTCAGTCACTACTCAGCTACGGCCTTTGGACAGGACGACACGAGCTGCATATAGACACTGACCCTGTGTGCTGTTGTCCGTGTATTTACAGTTTTCTTTCATGCCCGCAAACTTGGGGCATGGCTGACAGATTGCATGAGCTGGCAGTGTGCAAAAACCAACTTGGGACCTTATTACCCCTTAATGTCCACTCCACACTACGGGAAGGTGGGTGGGTGGTGCGGAATCTGTGGTTACATAAGAGTATTCATGAGAAGAACAAGTTACTTACCTTCGTTAACGATATATCTGTAAGAGACATAGATTAGTTATCGATTCCTTACCTTTAGAATTACCCCCAGGCGTCAGACTGGATCCGGAGAATTTTTCCGTCAGCAGTACCCCTGCGTGTCGAAAGGTGGCGTCGGTTGGCTCCGCGTTCGTCGTTGGCATCGTGGTCGCCGGGATGACGTCGCGGTAGCTACTTAGACGCCGCCATCGTGCGCTGACGTCAATTCTTTTACACGACATTCCACGCCAGAAGCGCAGAGCCATGCAAGACACTGACTACTGGTGCACAAAACTAGGGCCCTGAAAGGGATTCCCTGGCCCTAGAAGTCAGTTCGCAGAACGGGGAGGATCGGTGGGGCGTTAAGGAATCTATAACTAATCTATGTCTCTTACAGATATATCGTTACGGAAGGTAAGTAACTTGTTCATCTGAAAGAGACAATTCGTTATAGATTCCTTACCTTTAGAATAGATACCCCAGCAATACCAACCCCGGAGGTGGGTCTGCAAACCAAGTTCACACCAGAAAGTCCTGGAGAACAGAACAACCAAAAAAGCCGTCTCTCCGGACTTGGCTGTCAAGGCAGTAGTGTTTTGTGAACATGTGCAGAGATGCCCACGTAGCTGCCTGACAGATGCCATTGAGGGACACTCCCCGTCCCAAAGCAGTGGTAGCTGCCGTCGCCCTGGTGGAATGGGCGCGCAATCCCACTGGAGGCTCCTTCTTGGCCAAAGAGAAGCAAGCTTTAATGCACAAAACGACCCACCTAGAGATGGTCCGTTTGTGCACGGCCCAACCTTTTTTGGCGCCCACGTAGCCAACAAAGAGCTGGTCATCCACCCGGAATTGCTTGGTGCGATCCAAATAAAATGAAAGTGCACCTTTTGGATCCAGACGGTGGAGCCTCTCTTCCTCCTTAGAAGGATGCAGAGGCAGAAAGAAGGAGGGCAAAGTGATGGTTTGACCAATGTGGAAAGAAGTAACCACTTTGGGAAGAAAAGAGGGTCAAGTTCGAAGGACAACCTTGTCCGGATGAACCACCAGAAAAGGAGGTTTTGAAGAAAGAGTCTGGAGCTCACTCACCCTGCGAGCAGAGGTGATGGCAACCAGCAAGGCAGTCTTTAAAGTGAGAAGTCTGAGAGGAGAGTTATGTAGCGGCTCAAAGGGAGCGCACATAAGATAAGTAAGAACCAAGTTCAAGTCCCACTGAGGCATTACAAAGGTAACAGGAGGAAAAAGATGAGTAATGCCTTTAAGAAAGCGATTTACAACAGGGAACTTCAAAAGAGAAGGCTGATCAGAAAGCCTAAGAAAGGCTGAAATGGCTGAGAGATAGCCCTTAAGAGTGCCCAGAGCAGAGCCCTGCTGGGCCAAAGAAAGGAGGAACAACAGAACCTCAGAAAGAGGGGCAGAAAGGGGATCCACAGCCTTTGCTGCGCACCATGCCACAAATTTGTTCCATCTGCAGGCGTATACCGTCTTAGTGGAGGGACGCCTGGCTGCCAAGATAACATCACAGACTTAGGGAGGAAGGTCGAAGGCTGTCAACTGTCGCCGCTCAATCTCCACGCAAGGAGGTGGAGGCTGGACAGGTTCGGGTGGAGGACCGTCCCCTTCTGCTGCGACAGAAGATCCTCCCGAAGTAGCAATCTGATCGGAGGATCGATGGCCATGTGTAACAGCTCAGGATACCAGACTCTTCGTGCCCAATCCGGAGCCACAAGAATGACTTGGCCCCGTCGTGCTTGATCTTCTTCAGCACTCTGGGCAGAAGTGTTATAGGCGGAAAGGTGTATAGAAGACCGCAACTCCACTCGCGACAAAAAGGAGTGCCCCCTTGGAAATTCCAACGAGCAGAATTGCTGACATTGCGCGTTCTCTTCGGTGGCGAATAGATCTAACCAAGGCTCTCCCCACTGCTGAAAGAGACCTTGCACCACCTCAGAGTGAAACGCCATTCGTGATCCATCATGCACCTGCGGCTAAGTTCGTCCGCCCTGGAGTTCAGTGAACCTGCCAGGTGTTGAACCACCAGGGATATGCCCTGATGTTCCAGCCATGTCCAGAGACGGAGGGCCTCTTGACATAGGGTCCACGACCCCACACCGCCCTGTTTGTTGCAATACCACATGGCGGTGGTGATGTCCGTGAACACCTGCACTACTCTTCCCCGGACAGAGGGAAGGAATGCTTTTAGCGCAAGACGGATCGCCCGGAGCTCCAGAAGGTTGATGTGGAGCCCGGACTCCGCCGGAGACCAGAGGCCTCTGATCTCCGCCTCTCCCATGTGGCCGCCCCACCCCAGAAGTGATGCATCCGTCACCACTGTGAACTCCGGTTGGGGAAGGGAGAGGGATCTGCCGTTGACCCAATCCTGGTTCGTTAGCCACCACTGCAATTGCCGTGCAGTGCCCTCCGAGATCTGAACGCAATCAGACAGATTCCCCTGATGTTGTGCCCACTGGAACTTCAGGTCCCACTGCAGAGCCCGCATTTGCCACCTGGCATGATCTACCAGCAGGATGCAGGAGGCCATGAGGCCCAGCAGTCTCAGGGTCAGTCTGACCGAAACCCGGGATAGAGGCTGAAAGATCGGAATCATAGCCCGAATATCCCGGACTCGCTGCTCGGGAGGATAAACCCAAAACATCGTTGTGTCCAGAACCACTCCGATGAAAAGGAGCTTCTGAGAGGGAGTCAGGTGTGACTTCGGCACATTGATCCCCAGCGAGTGCAGGAGGTACGCCGTAGTCTGGAGGTGGGAGACGACTGCCTGGGGCAAGCCCGTCTTCAACAGCCAATCATCGAGATAGGGGAAGACTGAAACTCCTGGTCTGCGCAGGTGAGCTGCGACCACCGCCATCACTTTCGTGAACACCCGAGGGGCGCTGGTAAGGCCAAAGGGGAGCACGGTAAACTGAAAGTGCTCGTGGCCTACCATGAACCGCAGGTAACGCCGGTGGGCCGGCAGGACGGGGATATGAAAGTAAGCGTCCTGCAAGTCCAACGCTACCATCCAGTCTCCAGGGTCGAGGGCAGACAGGACCTGAACTAGTGTCAACATTTTGAACTTTTCCTTCTGGAGGAAGCGGTTGACGTTCCTGAGATCCAAGATAGGACGCAGGCCTTTGTCCTTCTTGGGCACCAGAAAGTAGTGGGAATAGCAACCACGACCTACTTCTGGGGCAGGAACTCGCTCGATAGCTCCTTTGGCCAATAGAGCCGGAACCTCCTGTTGGAGAAGGGCCAAATGATCCTCCCACATGCGTTGGTACTGAGGTGGCATGGATGGAGGGGTAGTCTCGAAGGGGAGGGAGTAGCCCCTTCGGACTATCTGCAAAACCCACCTGTCCGACGTGATGGTGCGCCAGTGGGGGAGGTGATGGCGAATCCTGCCGCCCACTGGCGATTGGTGGCCCTGAAAGGTCGGACTAGGAGGGTTTGGAGGCTGCTGCAGAAGGGGCGCAGGTGGACTGGCCCGCTCGCTGGCCCCCAGACCCACGACGGTGGGTCCCACGTCCCCGGCCGCGGAGGGGCTGGACAGCTTGCGCCAGCCTGTGGCTCTGGGTGGAACGTGGTGGGGCACACCTTCCGTAGCCACGAAAGGGGCGAAAAGCAGACTGCACAGGGCGGGTGGAGAGGCCCAAGGACTTTGCCATAGCCCCGGAGTCCTTGAAGCGCTCTAGCGCGTTGTCTGCCTTGTCGCCGAACAGGCGACGGCCATCAAAAGGCATGTCCAGAAAGGTAGCCTGGACATCTCCGTAAAAACCAGTCGACCTCAGCCAGGCGTAGCGTCGAAGGGCTACCGACGTTGAAATTGTCCTGCCTAGCGAGTCGGCGGTGTCCAGTCCACATCTTATGGTAAACTTGGCTGCGTCTCTCCCCTCGGCGACTGCACAGGAGAGCACGGCCCGGGCCTACTCCGGGCACTGTGGCAGCACCTGCGCTACCGTATCCCACACAGAGTGGGTGTAACAGCCCAACAGACATGCGCTGTTCACCGACCGCAGTCCCAAGCTGGAGGAAGAAAACATCTTCTTCCCAAGATGGTCCAGATTTTTGGATTCCCTATCAGGTGGTGCCTTAGGGAATGCGCCTTTGGATGTAGAGGCTTGGACCATCAAGGTCTCGGGGGTGGGGTGTTGGGAGAGGAAAGAGGGGTCGCCCGGAGCCGGCGTTGGGCCCCTGTGTTGGGCCTGGACCAGGTGCCCAAAAGGATGTCAGTAAGGGCTTCATTGAAAGGCAGCAGGGGCTCCGAAGAGGCCGCTGCCGGTTGAAGCACCTCCGTCAGGAGGTTCGACCTGAGCGCCACCGTAGGTAGCTCGAGGTTGAGAGCCTCGCCCGCCCTACACAACACCACTGCGTATGAAGCACCCTCCTCCATAGCCACGGTAGGAGGAGACAGCATGCCAAGGTCTGGGGAGGTATCCAGACCACTGGCTTCCCCCAACTCTTCTCTCCAGTCCGGTTCATCCAACTGGTCAGCTAAAGGGTCTACAGACCCCTCCCAGTCCTCCTCACCCTCCTCTGGTTGCCAATCTGGCCTGTAGGGAACACCAGGGTCGAACAGAGGTACAAAAGTACCGCTCGGTGCCGGATCCGGCGTCGGTCGACGTCGGTCCGGCACCGTGTCCAAGTCAGGGTGCAGGCGGGGGTCGACGCTGGCTAGGGACACAACTGGCATCGGGAGCGGACGTTGTGCCGGTGAAATCAGCGCCGGGGGAGGTGTTACAAGGTCGACCGGCGCCGATCCGGATCCAGGCCTGGATCCAAGGGGACCCTGTGGCGCCGGGGCCAGAGCTGCCGGCGTCGAAGGCCCAGGGCCCCCAGCCGATTCCGCAGGGCCCGAATGCGCGCAGTCGGAGTCGGGCTGCCCAAAGATGGCATGCATTGCTTCGTAGAAACTCCGAAGCTGGGCAGGGGTCGCTCCGGCTCCCAGAAAGGGAGGGAAACTCGGGAGTCCACCCTTGAGGCTCCGCACGCGGAGCCGCAAGACGGGAACCATCCGCATCCCTCGTCGCGTCGGCCGACAGACGGGGAGAAGTCGAAGAGCGACGATGTTTCTTCGACTTCTTCTTGTGCTTCGACTTACCTAGGAGTGCGAAGACTTCGATGACGAGTGGTGGTGACTCCGCGACCGGTCTCTCGACCACTCACGCGACCGGGACCTCGAACGGCGCGGACTGCCGGGCCTCGAGAAGCTTTCGGAACCACTCCCGCAAAGACTTCGGATTCATGGTCCGGCAGTCGGAGCACGACTTGGGATCATGGTCGCGCTCCAAGCACCACAGGCACATGCGGTGCGGGTCCGTAACCGACATCAGCTTGCGACAGGTGTCGCAAGCCTTGAAGCCGGGCCGAGGACGACTGGACATCCCTGCGTGCACCAGGAGTCGATAGACTCAAAAAACGGTGTCAACAAAGTCGCAAAATAAAAGTCAGTCAAAAAGTGACTGGAGGTACCGCTCTCTCCGGATCTGCGCTGGCTGGCGCGGAAAAAGAAAGAACTGACGTCAGCGGCGTGTAAGTAGCTACCGCGAAGTCATCCCGGTGACCACGAAGCCAACGATGAACGCGGAGCCGACCGACGCCACCTTTCGACGCGCAGGGGTACTGCTGACGAAAAATTTCTCCGGATCCAGTCTGACGCCTGGGGGTAATTCTAAAGGTAAGGAATCTATAACTAATTGTCTCTTTCAGATATAAAAAGTATTTAACTTTGGTAATGCCCTTTCTGATGTATACTTCTAACCACTGGTTCCTCACCTTTTGAATATACCCAGACACCAGACTAAATCTGGAGTTTTTCAACTGGTTCGAGATGTCAAAAAGGCAGCGGATGAGATGTGCAAAGGCAATGACAGCATCTATCTCCCTCCTCACTCACATACTGGAAAGGCGGAATTTTTGGGCGAGGTTCAGGTTAGCTGAAACCATGATAAAGCTAATACAGCAGCATATATTTTTTAAAGTCTTCGAGCCTCCCTTGTACCTCATGTCTTCTCGCTGATACACAACATTATCAAGCAGAGAAGCATTCCTACAGAGTGTGCGGTTCAGGAAAACACAATGCAGATACTACATGGGTCTTTTTCTTGACCCCTTTCTCTCATTAACAAACAGCGAAGCATATTAAATTACTAGCATTAGCTGGTAAAAGCAGTAGAAAAGACAAGTGGATGTCAAAAGATGTTAAAAGGTGATCAGGTGTGATAAAAACAATTATTCTTGTGAGTAAATGTAAGGAAAAAGTTATCAACAGAGCTCAAAGCTCTGAGATCCTGCTCATGGGACCAGAACATGAACGGACTACGTTATCAAGAATGAAGCCACTACCTACCTAGCCCAATTTCTAATATTTGTTCCTTTTCTTTCTTGAAAAGGAACCAGAAGGAGTTGATTAAAGTCTTCCTTGGATAATGAGACTTATGTTCTAATTCTAATCAGATTTGGAAAAATAAAATGCATTCAAATTATGTTTCAACTGGTAAAGAAATTTCCCTAATAAAACTCCTCCAAGATCGCACACTGGTGTTGATATTCAAAGTTTATGAATATCAATGATGATGGAGACTCTAACTTCTATTAACATCACATTAGAAATACCAAGTGAATTGTTAAAATTGCATCAAATGCACTTTCATTTTCATCCCAATTTAAAAATTCTGGAAGCAAGCGTGCTTTTCTGGTTGTAATTTTAAAGTGAATGCAGGTCAACTGTGTGAATCAATGTGGTCTTATCTACTGCTACCCTGGTGAAATCAGGGTTTTTATCTATTTGACGTGAGGGACTGCATCTGCTCTATTTCATATTTAACACCCCCCACCCCCCGAATCTTTGATTGGGCTGTCACCTACAGGTACCTCAAACAGAGTCCAAAGCCACTGTTGGAGTACCATCAAAAGGTACTGCACAATAACTGAAGAGCTCATTCCTAGGACTAGGGAGATTTTATTTTTTACTTCCATGGTTTGAGGACGGGTGGTAGAGCACATTTGACATACAATTTGTGTTTGCTTGTCAGGAGAAGCCTAAAGGAGCTTGAAAAACACTTGATTGTCAGGAATCCCTAGGTAAAGAGCTACACTGGTAGAACGCAATAGAATTCTAGGCTTCAGCAACAATATCAGCATCAGAAAGACTTACTGGTTGGAAGAAAAGAATGAGGGGTATACCATGCCAGAGGGCAGGAAGGTACGAATGAACCAAGGAGAATGGGATGGAAAGAAAGTATTTAGAGTGACGATTACAGACAGGAACACAACGGAAGTGTGGGATAGACCAAGTTAAACAAGAAAAGGGAGCACAGAAAACTTGTTAGGAGGAAAACATTTCTAGAGACGCACACTTGTTGTAGTCTGCACTCCAAAAAAACAACCTTCATCGTACAAATATTACCTGCGCAGAATCTATGACAGCGACAATCATATTCAGCAGCTCACCACTTCTCAGGGTTTCATCTGGAAACTGCAAAAATGGGAAAAAAACTATCAGTCCTGCAAATACTATTAAATGAGGATGACTAACAAAGAGGGGTGAATATCTATGGTAGCATATGGTCTAGAACATGGTCTGTGAAACAAACTTCCTCGATGGATTGATCAAATATAATTTTGAAATGATCTTTCTAAGGCATCTTGGGCAGAGCATTGGTCCAAATCAATGCCTATTACTTTAACAACAATGAAGCTTTGTAGAAGGTGGAATCAGTTGTATGTGCTGGTGCTTAAGGGACTGCACCTCTTGCTCCAGCAATGTGAGATGACCTGTAATCACAACCAGGCATCCTGAAGCATATCAAAAGGTCTTCATTAAAATGAACACATGAGAAAGAAATCATTTCTCTGGAGTGACCTCTCGGCATCTGGGACAAAAGTTATCTTTATGTTGGAGAAGGAAGGTCAGGCTGATGGGGACTGGAAAGACGTTGGCCTAGAACCACCTAATTGCCAACTTGACAGTGTCTTCTTAGCATTCCCTAATCTCGCTGAACTCTTGCTGAATGCTTACCATGCTTACATGTAAAACATGATGGTTGGAGGACCATTTTGAGTGCTCATCCTTGAAATGCATAGTTTTGAACTGCAGTCAGGTTTATATCTGCAGCATCAGCCTCGTGGTATATCTTCTACAAAGCAATTTCCAATGCATGGATCAAAAAAGGTGCAAGCACGCTAAATGGTTTCTGATTTTCACGCCTATATAAAAAATATGAAAGCCATGAGAACCTCTTCTATGAACAGTCTCAAATCTTGACAAATCTTGTCTACAAATTTCAAAACTCTGCCTTACTATCTCTGTGTTACTGTGTCCTAATAGGCTACACAGTGGTTTAATAAAAGCCACTTCAAGATGGCACTGGTGCACAAGAGTCATTGTGGAATATCAATCAAAGGGGAGACATTGAGAGCCAAATACTACTGACAGCCAACATTTTTTCGCTTTGATCAAAACAATCAACCAAACCACTTGATGACAACATCAAGCACAGCCTGTGAATCTACAACAAATTCAAGTGGCAAATGCAGATTTTCTCATGCCTTTTCAAAAATGTTTGAGTTGATACGTTTCCCCCCTTTACAGCATTTGACATAGCTGACGTCAGTTGGAAGCCTGCACATTTTAACCAGCCAATGGGAGACAAACCAGGATATAAGGAAAATGCTACTTACCAGTATGCATCTGTTCTTGGCATGTAGAGCTGCAGAATCACATACATGTGCATAGATCGCCATCTGGTGGTGGGCTCGGATGTTTGCACTTTGTTGTTGTCTTGGAAGAAGTCTTTGTAGTCACGAGATAGGTGACTCCTCCCTTGGACGATAGTGCGCATGGGCATCGACTCCATCGTTAGATTGTTTTTCGCCATGAAGGGAAACGATGGAGTTTGTAAAAAACAGAAAAGATGTCCATGTGTAATGTATCTAAGTAAGATAACACTGGAACAGATAGAGGTACCGGGGAGGCGGGTGGGCGTATGTGATTCTGCAGCTCTACATGCCAAGAACAGATGCATACTGGTAAGTAGCATTTTCCGTTCGAGGCATATGAGCTGCAGAATACATACTTGTGCATAGACTGAATAGCAGTGCTCTCCCTTAGCGGTGGTCACCTGTATCTGTTGCAGTGGTTTGAAAAAATGTTTTAAGAACAGCCTGGCCCTCAGAAGCTTGTTGTTTTGCCTGCACATCTACGCAATAGTGTTTGGTGAAGGTGTGTGGCGTAGACGCACAAGTTACTTTTCTTGTGTAACAATATATCTGTAAGAGACATTAGTTAGTGATAGATTCCTTACCTTAGAATATCCCCAGGCGTCAGACTGGATCCGGAAAGTTTTCGTCAGCAGTACCCCTGCGCGTCGGTAGGCGTCGTCGTGCGGCTCCGCGTACGTCGCTGGCGTCGTAGCCGCCGAGATGACGTCGTCGGAGCTACTTAGACGCGCCCACGCGCGCTGACGTCAGTTCTGTACACAACTTTTCCGTGCCAGGAACGCAGAGCCATGCCAGAGACCGACTACTGGTGCAATAGAACTAGGGCCCTGAAAGGGATGACCTGTACCCTAGAGAACAGTTCGCAGAACGGGGAGGATGGGCGGGCGGTAAGGAATCTATCACTAACTAATGTCTCTTACAGATATATTGTTACACAAGTAAGTAACTTGTGCATCTGAAAGAGACACGTTAGTGATAGATTCCTTACCTTAGAATACATACCCAAGCAATACCATCCCCGGTGGTGGGTCTGTGAAGTGAAATCACACCAGAAAGTCACGGAGAACCGACCGGCCAAAGAAGCCGTCTCTCCGGACTTGACTGTCAAAGCAATAGTGCTTAGTGAAAGTATGCAGCGAGGCCCACGTAGCTGCCCGACAGATATCTTGTAGGGGGACACCGCGTCCCAATGCTGTAGTAGCAGCTGTCGCCCTGGTAGAATGGGCGCGCAGCCCTACCGGAGGTTCCTTTTTAGCCAGAGAGTAACAGGCTTTAATACACAAGACAACCCATCGGGAGATAGTCCGCTTGTGCACAGCACAGCCTTTCTTGGTGCCCACGTAGCCAACAAAGAGCTGGTCATCCACCCGGAACTGTTGTGTGCGGTTGAGATAGAATGAAAGCGCACGTTTTGGGTCCAGACGGTGGAGCCTCTCTTCCTCCCTGGAAGGGTGCGGAGGCGGAAAGAAAGTAGGCAGAGTGACAGTTTGCCCGAGATGAAAGGCAGAGACTACTTTTGGCAGAAAGGAGGGACGTGGCCGCAGCACAACCTTGTCCGGATGAATCGCCATTAAAGGAGGTTTACACGAAAGAGCCTGGAGCTCACTGACGCGCCTAGCGGAGGTGATGGCCAACAGGAAGACAGTTTTCAAAGTTAATAACCGCAAAGGACAGTTATGAAGAGGCTCAAAGGGAGCGCACATTAAGTATGTGAGAACCAGGTTCAAGTCCCACTGAAGCATCACAAAAGGAATAGGAGGGAAAAGGTGAGTAATGCCTTTGAGAAATCTATTGACAACAGGGGACTTGAAAAGAGAGGGCTGATCAGGCAGCCTAAGAAAGGCTGAAAGAGCAGAAAGGTAGCCCTTGATAGTGCCCAGAGCAGAGCCCTGCTGGGCCAAAGATAGAAGGAACAAGAGGACCTCAGAAAGGGGGGCAGAAAGGGGATCTACAGCTTTCGCTGTGCACCATGCCACAAATCTGTTCCACCGGCAGGCGTATACAGTTTTAGTTGAGGGACGCCTGGCTGCCAGAATCACATTACAGACTTCAGGAGGCAAGTCAAATGGAATCAGCTATCGCCGCTCAATCTCCACGCAAGGAGGTGGAGGCTGGACAGGTTCGGGTGGAGGACTGTCCCCTGTTGCTGCGACAGAAGATCCTCCCGAAGAGGCAGCCGGATCGGGGGATCTACGCTCCTACTGAGTAGCTCGGGATACCAACCTCTTCGAGCCCAGTCCGGTGCCACAAGAATAACTTGGGCCCGGTCGCGCCTGATCTTCAGCACTCTGGGCAGAAGTGGTATAGGCGGAAAGGCGTACAACAGACCGGAACTCCACTCGCGACGAAAAGCGTCGCCGAGCGAGTGCCGCCTTGGAAACTCCAACGCGCAGAACTGCTGACATTGCGCGTTCTCTTCGGTGGCGAATAGATCTAACCAAGATTCTCCCCACTGTTGAAAGAGACCTTGTGCCACCTCCGAGTTAAGACGCCATTCGTGATCCAACATGCACCTGCGGCTGAGTTCGTCCGCCCTGGCGTTCAGGGAACCTGCCAGGTGTTGAACCACCAAGGAAATGCCTTGACGTTCCAGCCATATCCAGAGACGCAGAGCCTCCTGACATAGGGTCCACGACCCCACCCCGCCTTGCTTGTTGCAGTACCACATGGCGGTGGTGTTGTCTGTGAACACCTGCACTACTCTCCCCTTGACAGAGGGAAGGAATGCTTTCAGTGCAAGTAGGAACGCCCTGAGCTCCAAAAAGTTGATATGGAGCTTGGACTCCGCCGGAGACCAGAGGCCTCTGATCTCCGCCTCTCCCATGAGGCCGCCCCATCCCAGGAGGGACACATCCGTCACCACTGTGTGCTCCGGTTGGGGAAGGGTGAGGGATCTGCCGCTGACCCAACGCTGGTCTGTGAGCCACCACTGCAAGTCCTGTGCAGTGCCCTCCGAGATCTGGACGTAGTCGGACAGGTTTCCCCGATGCTGCGTCCACTGGAACTTCAGGTCCAACTGCAGAGCCCGCATATGCCATCTGGCATGAATGATCAGCAGGATGCAGGAGGCCATGAGGCCCAGCAGCCTCAGGGTCTTCCTGACCGAAACCCAGGACCAGGGCTGAAAGATCGGAATCATAGCCCGAATGTCCCGGACTCGCTGTTCGGGAGGACAAACCCGAAAGTGCGCCGTGTCCAGAACCGCTCCGATGAAGAGGAGCTTCTGAGAGGGAATCAGATGCGACTTCGGCACATTGATGGAAAACCCCAGCGAATGCAGGAGGTCGGCCGTAGTCTGGAGGTGGGAGACGACTGCCTGGGGCGAGCCCGCCTTCAACAGCCAGTCGTCGAGATAGGGGAAGACTGAAACCCCTGATCTGCGACCACCGCCATCACTTTTGTGAACACCCGAGGGGCGCTGGTAAGGCCGAAAGGGAGCACGGTGAACTGAAAGTGCTCGTGGCCTACCGTGAACCGTAGGTAACGCCGGTGGGCCGGCAGGATGGGGATATGAAAATAAGCATCCTGCAAGTCTAACGCTACCATCCAGTCTTGCGGGTCTAGGGCAGACAAGACCTGAGCAAGCGTGAGCATCTTGAACTTCTCCTTCCGGAGGAAGCGATTGACGTTCCGGAGGTCTAAGATAGGACGCAGACCCTTGTCCTTCTTTGGAACCAGGAAGTAGTGGGAGTAACAGCCACGACCTACTTCTGGCGTCGGAACGTGCTCGATGGCCCCCTTGGCTAAGAGGGCCGCGACTTCCTGCTGGAGAAGTGCCAAGTGATCCCCCGACATGCTGTGGTACTGAGGCGGCATGGCTGAAGGGATAGACTGGAAGGGGAGGGAGTAGCCCCGTCGGACTATCTGCAGAACCCACCTGTCCGAAGTGATGGTACGCCAGTGGGGGAGGTGATGGCGAATCCTGCCGCCCACTGGCGTCTGGTGGGCCTGAAACACCGGACTAGGAAGGTTTTGAGGCAGTGGTGGCAGGGGCGGTGGTGAACTGAGCCGCCCGCTGGCCCCGTGACCCACCTCGGCGGGCCCCCCGACCTCAGCTGCGCTGAGACTGCGGCTGTGCAGGCCGGTGGCTCTGAAAGGAACGCGTTTGGGCGCCTCGACCCTGACCTCGAAAGGAGCGAAAAGCAGACCCTACGGGAGCGCGCGTGGTGGCAAGACCCAAGGACTGGGCCGTAGCCCAGGAGTCTTTAAAGCGCTCCAAAGTGCTATCCGCCTTGTCACCAAAGAGGCGTGTGCCATCAAAAGGCATGTCAAACAAAGTGTTCTGGACATCCCTGGAGAAGCCAGTAGTTCTGAGCCAAGCGTAACGGCGTAGCGCCACTGTTGTGGAAAGTGCCCTGCCGAGAGAGTCGGCTGTGTCAAGTCCACAACGGATAGTGAATTTAGCAGCATCTCTCCCCTCGTTAATGGCTTGGGAGAGCACTGCCCGAGCTTCCACTGGACACTGAGGCAGCACCTGTGCTACGGTGTCCCACACAGAATGGGAATAGCGGCCCAACAGGCACGCAGTATTCACCGCCCGCAACCCGGAACTGGCAGAGGTGAAAATCTTTTTCCCAAACTGCTCCAGTTTTTTAGATTCCTTGTCCGGAGGTGCGGAATGGAATGTGCTTGGAGAGGCAGAGGCCTGGACAACCAGACTCTCAGGCGTTGGGTGTTGTGTGAGAAAAGAGGGGTCGCCTGGGGCCGGGCGATGGCGGCGTGCCACACTTTTATCCACAGGCACCCCTGTATTAGGCTTGGTCCAGGTGCTTAACAGAATGTCTGTAAGCGCGTCGTTAAAGGGCAGTAGCGGCTCCGCAGAGGAGGTCGCTGGCTGAAGTACCTCAGTCAGGAGATTGGTCCTGATAGGCACAGAGGGGAGCTCGAGGCTAAGAGCCTCAGCCGCCCTACGCAAGACCACAGAAAAAGTCCCAACCTCCTCCGTAGCCACGGAAGCAGGGGACATTGTACCAGGGTGTGGAGAGAAATCCAGATCGCCTGGACCTTCCATATCATCCTCCCACTCAGGGTCATCTTCGCATTGAGTGGCGAGAGGGTCCTCAGATCCTTCCCAGTACTCCCCTTCGTCCACCGGCGGTTTAAGAGGCTGGTAAGGACGAGGTGCCCGGGGAAAGGGAAAAAACTCCCCACCTGGAATCGGAGGATAAGAGACCAATGCAGGCGCGACGTAGTCCGGCCCCGTAGGCAACGGCGTCGTGTCCGGCGCCGAGGCCGTAGGCGGCGCCGAGGCCGGAGCCAACGGCGTCGCAGGGTATCTTGCCGGCGTAGCCGGGGCCAAAGTCGGCGGCACGGGGGCAGAACCACCCAACGGGTCCACGGGGCCCGAAGGCGCTCCGGAGGGACCCGATGGGGCAAATAAACGGCCCATGGCCGACAGGAATACCTGTATTTCTTCCGTAGTCGCGTGCGGGCCCGGGAAAGGCGGGTAGGCCGCAGGCAACAACGGAGGCTCCATCGGAGCCACGGGGGAGTGACCACCCGCCCCCTCCACTGCGTCCCGCGACCGGTGAAGGGGTAGACGAAGAGCGACGTCGCTTCTTCGACTTCTTATGGCGTCGTGACTTACCTGTCCCCGATTCCGACGAACAATGGTGTCGGCCCCGCGACCTGTCCCTCGACCTCCCACGGGAGCGGGACCTGGAGCGGCGCAGAACCGATTGCCGGGCCTCCAACAACTTTCGGGAACGTTCCCGCAAAGCCTTCGGGGCCATGGCCCGACAATCGGGGCACGCCTCGGGGTCATGGGCGTGCCCCAAGCAGAAGAGACATGTCATGCGGGTCCGCTACCGACATGGTCCGACGGCAGTCCCTACAGGACTTAAACCTGGGAATCCCTACTGCACCAGGAGTCGAGTACTCGACAAAACAAGAGAAACAAGTTCTCAGAAACCAAGTTAAAATTTTAACTAGGAGTACCGCTCTCTCTCAGATCTGCGCTTGCTGGCGCGGAAAAAGAAAACTGACATCAGCGCGCGTGGGCGCGTCTAAGTAGCTCCGACGACGTCATCCCGGTGGCTACGACGCCAGCGACTTACGCGGAGCCACACGACGACGCCTACCGACGCGCAGGGGTACTGCTGACGAAAACTTTCCGGATCCAGTCTTACGCCTGGGGATATTCTAAGGTAAGGAATCTATCATTAACGTGCCTCTTTCAGATCATGTTCCTGCTTTACAAATGTCATCTAAGGGAATGTTTCCTAAGAATGCCATGGAAGCCCCTCGTTTGCGTGTTGAGTGCGCTCTAGGGGGAATTGTTAATGTGCGTTTTGCTTTGTGGTAGCATATTTGAATACATTTGACTATCCACCTGGCAATTCCAGCTTTGGAAATGGGGTTTCCTTTATGAGGTGGAGGGAAAGCTACAAACAGCTGGTTTGTCTTTCTTAAAGGTTTAGTTCTGTCAATGTAATAAAGTATAGCTCTTTTTACATCAAGTGTGTGAAGAGCTCTCTGCTACAAAATCTGGTTTTGGGGAAAAAACGGGTAATTCAACAGATTGATTAAGATGGAAAGCAGAGATTACTTTGGGAAGGAATTTTGGATTTGTTCTAAGAACCACTTTGTTATGATGTATTTGTAAGAATGGTTCTTGTATGGTTAAAGCCTGGATCTCACTTACTCTTCTAAGAGAGGTGATTGTGACAAGGAAAGCTACTTTCCATGTAAGGAACTGCAGTTCGCATTTGTGTAGAGGTTCAAATGGAGGCCCCATGAGCCTAGTAAGGACAATGTTTAAATTCCACACTGGAAAGGGTGGGATTGTGGGAGGAATTATCCTTTTAAGGCCTTCCATAAACGCTTTGATGGCAGGTACCCTAAACAATGACAAATGTTGTCTGTTTTGTAGGTAAGCTCCAAGGGCAGCAAGATGTAGTCTTATGGATGTGTATGCCAGATTACATCTTTGTAGATGCAGTAAATAGCAAATAATGTTTTGAATTGAAGCATCTAGTGGGTCAATTTTGATGTTATTGCAGTAAATGACAAATCTTTTCCATTTGGCTGCATAGCAAGCTCTAGTAGTAGGGCGTCTAGCTTCTTTAATAATGTTCATACAGTCTGGTGGGAGGTTGAGGTAACCGAACTCTAGGACTTCAGGAGCCAGATTGCTAGGTTTACTTAAGCTGGATCTGGATGCCTTATCTCTCTATGGTTCTGTGTCAGAAGCTTTGGGGAGAGTTGTAGTTTTTGGTGTGGAACTAGTGAGAGTTCCAGGAGTGTTGTGAACCATGGTTGCCGGGCCCATGTTGGAGCAACCAGGATCATTTTGAGAGACTGTTGTTTGAGCTTGCGCACTACTAATGGAATGAGCGGGAGTGGTGGAAAAGCGTACGCAAATCTGCCTGACCAGTTCATCCATATCGCATTGCCCTTGGACGATGGGTGTGGATACCTGGCGGCGAAGGTTGGGCATTTTGCGTTTGCATGTGTGGCGAAAAGAACGGATGAATAACTTGTGGATGAAGTTCCCATTTGTGGATGTGCTGTGTCTGACGACTGAGCAGATCCGCAATCTGATTGTGTACCCCTGGAAGATGTTCTGCTAGAAGGTATATCTTTTGTGGGATGGCCCATTTCCATATGCTTTGCGCTAGTTGAGAAAGCTGCAAAGAATGTGTTCCTCCTTGTTTTTGTATATAATACATTGCTGTCATATTGTCTGTGCGGACAACGACAGTTTTGTTGATGAGATGTGTTTGGAATGATTTTAATGCTAGAAAGATTGCTAGTAACTCCAGGTGATTGATGTGGAGCACTTTTTGTTGAGGGGTCCACCTGCCCTGAATTGTATGGTTTAGGAGATGGGCTCCCCAGCAGGTGAGCGATGCGTCCGCTGTTAGCACTATTTGTGGAACTGGGTCTAGGAACGGCCGCCCTTTGGAAAGGTTTTGTGTGTTCCACCACTGCAGAGAGCGATGTGTGCAGCTGTCCACCAACACCAGATCTGAAAGTTGACCTTGAGCCTGGTTCCACTGACGTACTAAACATTCTTGTAAAGGGCGCATCTGAAGCCTTGCGTGAGGTACTATGAAAATGCAAGAGGCCATCATTCCTATTAGCTGCATAAACACTCGAGCTGGTAGTGAGTGTTGGGGCTGAAATTTTGTTATGAGGGTTTGCATACTGGCTATTCTGACTGGATTGGGGTATGCAAGGGCTTTGGAAGTGTCTATTGTGGCCCCTAGATACTGATGTATGTGGGACGGCTGAAGATGTGACTTGGTGAGGTTTATTGTAAACCCCAAGTTGTGGAGCAGCTGAATTGTTTGGTAAGTGTGATGAACACACTGGCTGTATGACTTGGCTTTTATGAGCCAGTCGTCCAGGTATGGAAACACATGACTTTGTTGTCTTTGCAAGTGGGCGGCTACTACTGCCAGACACGTTGTGAAGACTCTGGGTGCTGTGGTCACTCCGAATGGGAGGACCTTGAATTGATAGTGCTGACCGTCCACTACAAACCTTAGATACTTCCTGTGAGCAGGGTGAATAGGAATATGGAAGTAGGCGTCCTTGAGATGTAGAGTGGCAAGGAAATCGCCTTGTTGGAGCAGTGGGAGGACCCGTTGAAGAGTGACCATGTGAAAGTGGTCTGATTGTATGTAGATATTCAAAGGTCTGAGGTCCAGTATTGGTCTGAGAGTACCGTCTTTTTTGGGGATGAGAAAATAGAGGGAGTAAACGCATGTGCTTTAATGCTGAAGGGGAACTGGTTCTATTGCATGCTTTTGAAGAAGTGAGAGAATTTCCTGTTTGAGGAGCGCTAGATGTTCCGTGGACATTGGGCGTTGTTTGGGCGGTATGGTTGGAGGAGTTGCGGTAAGTTCCAGGCAGTAACCATACTGGATAATTTGTCTTACCCACCTGTCTGTAGTGATGGAGTTCCAGACAGGTAGGAACTGTGAGAGTCTTCCTCCGACCGGAGTGGAATGGTCTGGAGGGAGAGGAGGGAAGTTATTGTTTGGTAGTAGGGGAGGTTCGGTTGTTGTTACCTCGGCCTCTACCCTTGTTATTATTTCCTCTGTACCCACCTCTAAAATATGCCTTGTTGGGAGATGTTTGTGTGGGACTCTTGTAGGAGGAAGAAGTAGTGTCTGTGCTTATGTTCTTGGATGCGCCCCTATAATAGGAGCGACGAAAGGAAACTCGTGGTGTTTGAAATTGTAATGCTCCCATGGATTTTGCAGTGTCTGTGTCTTTTTTCATTTTCTCTAAAGCTGTATCCGCAGCTGGGCCAAAGAGGTGTTCTTGATCGAACGGCTGATTTAAGATAGTTGTTTGCACTTCTTGTTTAAAACCAGAAATACGCAACCATGCATGTCTGTGAAGTAAGACACTGGTGTTGACAGATCTAGATGCGGTATCTGCTGCATCGAGGGCACATTTGATGGATGCATTTGTAATTAACTTGCCCTCTTGGACCAGATCGTTGGCCTTGGCTTTGTATTGGTCAGGTAAATGTTGAATAAGATCTTCAAGCTCATCGTAGTGAGCTCCGTCATATCTGGCAAGCAATGCTTGTGCATTAGCTATTCTCCAGTGATTGGCTGCTTGGGAGGCAACTCGTTTGCCTGATGCATCTAGCAGTTTAGACTCTTTGTCTAGAGGTGGAGCATCACCAGAGGTTTGAAAATTAGCACATTTTCTTGCATTTGAGACTACCAAGGAATCTAAAGGGAGTTGTCCTTTAATGTAAATTGGATAGTTAGGGGCAGGTTTATATTTTTTATTCAATTCGAGGATTGAGAATCCTGGTCCTTACAGGGTCTTTAAATATGTCTGGTGCATGTCTAATGACACCTTTAAGCATGGGTAATGTCTGTATTGATTTTTGTGACTGAGCAAATGTATCTAATAGGAAATCTTCGTCCGTGGGGTCTGAATGTAGTTCAACCCCATGATATTGGGCAGCCCTATTAATGAGCTGACTAAAACCTATGTTGTCATCTGGAGGGGATGGCCTAGATGGGTATACATCTGGATCAGGAAGGTCTGGAGGATCTGTGGGATTGTTGTAATCTTCCCATGTATCCTGTGGTGGAGTAGTGTCATCATCAGGGTCATCTAAAGGATCCTTATTGTGTCCACCCCCCATCCCCTAGATCATCCTCATCCTGTGGTGGTAAGGGTGAGTATGATAGTGTTGGAGAGAGTCTAGGAGAGTGTATAGGAGAGTTTGTAGGAGACAAAGGTTTGGTAGGAAGAATAGGAGAAGAGGGTCTTATGGGTGAAGTTGCAAATCTCTTTTCTTCACAGGTACCTCAGGAGAGTGTGAGGTATCTGATTTCCTCTTCTTTGACGGGATATTGCCGATATGGCCTGTTTTAGGGTCAATATGTAATGTCTTTTGTTTCGGATCGATAGGATGTGGCCGAAACAGTTCCTCCTGCTTGTTGTCTCCTTTCGGTGCCGATTTTTTCGGTTCCGAGCGTGGTTTCGATTTGGGCTCTGGAGCCGTAGGAGGGATCTTGTGCTCCTTTGGCTTCGATGTCGGTGTCGAGCCCGAAATCTTCTTCGGATCCGAAGGTTTTGGTTGTTTGTTCGGTTCCGAGGCCTTATGGTCTTTCGGTGCCGAAGAGTTCGATACCGAGGCCTTTTTGGGTGTAACAGGAATAGGGTGTATCCCTGATTTCGGTACCGAAGGTGTTTTATGGGTACTAACATGCGGCTTGCTCGGTCCCGAGCCGCCGGAAGGCTTTTGTTTTGTATTCGGAGCCGAGCCCGGAGGCGGGGCTTCTGAAGTTTTCCCTCGGTCTCGACTAAGGCCTTCAGGCGAAGTTTTGACCGGAGCCTTCTGTTTTTTGGATGGGGCAGGGGCATGGACGTTTGTACTCACTCGTTGACCAGGAGTGATGTGGTCATCGGAGTCGGAGTCATCAGCTTCAGAGACGATGTCGAGCTCCTCCGAATCCTCTGCCTCTGGAACATCGGGGCCTCCGTTGAAAATGTTGTGCGGCGCCGGTGTAGCCTGTTGAGCCATAACGTGTCGTCGAGCCCGGCGATCACGGATAGTCTTTTTGGAGCGAAAAGAGGCGCAGGCCTGGCAATCCCTTTCCTCGTGTTCTGGTGAGAGGCAAAGGTTGCAGACCTTGTGGTTGTCACTGTGTGGAAATTTAGCTCCACACTGGGGGCATTTTTTAAATGGTGTCCTTTCCATTAGCCGTAGGGCCGAATGGCGCAGATAGGCCCAGCGGCCCGCGTCGACGACCGGAATCGAGGATTTTGAGGTTAGCGCGTCGAAGGGCATGCGAACGAAACAATACCGTCGAGTGGTGATGGGTTGCGCGTCGAAAAGGGTTGGAAACACGGTACCGAACCGGAGCGCAGCAAGCACATCCGAACCCGATGGCGGAAAAAACCAATCTAACGATGGAGTCGATGCCCATGCGCACTATCGTCCAAGGGAGGAGTCACCTATCTCGTGACTACAAAGACTTCTTCCAAGACAACAACAAAGTGCAAACATCCGAGCCCACCACCAGATGGCGATCTATGCACAAGTGTGTTTTCTGCAGCTCATATGCCTCGAACATAAAGATTTATTTTAAAATAAAACCCAACAAGGCACAAATTGGTTTAGAGTGTGTAGTTTAGTTCAACTGCTGCCTAAGAAGCCATTGTAAACTTTGCAGCTTTCAGAATGTAATCATCAGATATCTTTGCAAAGTCACACATGCCGGTAGAGTATCCATATGCAACCTCATAAAAAATGAGAACATTTAATTTGTGCAGGTGATAAAAGAGGATTGGTAGTTTTACAGTGCTATCCCACAACTAAGTAAATTGTTGAAAATAGGTTTTGGGTTGTGGACACTCGATTGTTCAGGGACAGTGGTTTTTAGTCCAGAGCTCGCCATGTCAAATTCTACTGAGTCCTTAAAACTAGGGTCCATGCCTTCCTTAAAACATGTGCATTGGACACAGCAGAATGTGCTTTCCGTGTGTGGTACTGGGAAACAGTGTGCAGGGTGACTGGAAGTCCAGTTGTAGTAAAATCTAGAAGTGAGCTAACGATGGTTACCCTGCAAGTTATCATTACCCATACCAGTCATGACAAACAGCTATCATTTATCTAGGGGTCCCTACTTTTAACCTGTAGATGTCTGGATGGTGGAAAACCCTTCCCAGCTTAACTAGCTTTCCTACTACCCTGACCACACCCTCCACTTTTCCTATATTTGTCTGGCCTTTTGGCAACCAGGGTAAACTCGACTCACCTTCATAGCTTAATCTATAAAAACACCTTGACCAGTTTTGCAACTTGATCTCTAAATGCCTGAATGGAAAGCCCAGAAAAGAAAGGGTTATATGCTCAAGATAACCATATTTTGAGTGAAGAAATAATTTGAATAGACATCACCTTTAACGTTGTCCCTGGCTTGCCTCCAATGCCCCACAAAAGGTGGATCCGGCTTTTTATGGCCAGAAAGTCTTTGTTGCATCGGACCTCTATAAAGACTGTACACCACCACCAGCAAGGAGAAACCCTTTACCAGGGTCCAGATTTTTCAACCACCACTAAAAGCCTGGGACAAGCCAAAGTTCCTGGAAGAAGGCTAGCCACTACCCCCTCCTTGTTAGGTGGAGGATGAACTGCTCAAAAAAAGAGTAGAGCCGGGCCCTGATCAAGTGGTCAAAATAGGGCCAAGCTGACTGAAAGGCACTGTGGAGGTCACTGCCAGGAGTGAATACCTACAGGCCACGAGGATTTTGCAACCAAGCTGTCTAAAAACATATCAAAAGTAAATTGTGTAATAAGAGGCTGGGGAACAGGAAAGTCTGAATTTGTCTTGTCTAAATGGGTTAGAGTAGTGGGCTTTGCTCCTTTAATAAAAGATATAGGCCTTGCCTTTTGTGATGGGAGTTAGTTGTTGGTATATGTTTGAGCACCTCTTTCAGAGTGACAACATTCCTCACAGAGAGGAGGGTTTTCTTATAGGACCAAAACAACTCCCAGCTATTCCTTCTCTCGCCGCCTTCGATACCATCTCACACAGTATTCTCCTTGCAAGACTCAAATCCATTGGCATCGCCAATACCGTCTTGGCATGGATTGAGTCCTTCCTCACCAATCGCAGGCAAGCAGTGTCACTCGGAACGTTCCTCTCCACCGAACGTCCCATCAAAACCGGAGTGCCACAGGGCTCATCCCTCAGCCCGCTGCTGTTCAATATATACAGGACCCCACTAATCTCCCTGATAACTGCATTTGGGATAGAAGTAACGTCGTACGCAAATGACACACAATTAATCCTATCCCTGGACAAAGACTCTACTGATGCGGAACTCAATTTTAAACTTTGTCTAGCCAAGGTCATTCACTGGATGAGGAACAACCACCTCAGGTGCAACACCGACAAAACTGAGATTCTATTAATGGGGAAAAACAATCCCTTCCAGCCGAATGTTTGGTGGCCCGAGGGAACGACACCACCACCTACCACTGTTAAAGTGGCAAAAAACTTAGGAGTACAGTTCGATACCGATCTCTCCTTTCGACCCCACGCACTAACTGTAGCAAGGACCTGCTTCAGCCTCATCAAGTCATTGAGAAAATTCTTTGACTTCATCCCCCTAACGGCCAGGAAAACAGTAGCGGTGGCTCTGATTCTATCGCGCCTAGATTACTGCAATAGCCTCATAGCAGGAATCAACAAGCAAAGGCAGAAAAGACTACAGGTGGTACAGCATGCGGCAGCACGTATAGTCCTTAAACTACCACGAAGGTCATCAGCATCTGCAGCACTTAAAACTCTCCATTGGCTCCCACTGCACAAGAGAATCCTGTTTAAGATCCTCTTAATCACTTTCAGAGCCACGCAAAACCTTGGCCCAACGTATCTCTCAGCCAGATTCACGCCTTATACCACATCCAGAACTTTGAGATCATCATCAGCAAACCTCCTCAAACCGCCCAATTTCAAGTACAAAACAAAGGGTGGCAAAACAGTAACCGCATTAGGAACAAAAGCCTGGAACCTTTTGCCAACACACCTAAGGATGTTAAAAACTGAGACACATTTCAGAAAAGCACTGAAAACCTGGATCTTTGCGGCTCCAGACGAACTCTGCCTATCCCTGATATAGAGTCCCCACAGCTTCTACCTCATCCCCGCCTCCGCATAGCGCCAGGATGCTCCCTATGGAGTGACAGTCTGCGCTCTATAAATGCAACAATCAAATCGCTAGTCTTGAAACTCTAACATGGACCAGTCACATTTGGTGTTCACAGATTCTACAAAACATAATTCCCCCCCACCCGTTGATGGAGACGAATCTATGATTAAACCACTACTTCCTTAACAACGTTTTCCTAAACCACGAATGCTGAACCACGAACAATGCTAAACCACTACATTCCTAACGACTTCCTGAACCACGAAAAATATACAATTAGCTCATTACCCGATTATACCACTCAGTGCTTTAAAAAACGCATGTTTAAAACCATTTTACAATATTAATAATTTAATTCCCCAAAAACAATTTAATTATGTCAATACATTTATATTGCCTACCTGAAAACCTTCAGCTTCTACCTCATTGTCCAGGAACGGCAGGGGATAAATGCCCTTTAATCTCATATTCCGGCATCTTACCTTCTCGCCACTTTCCCTCTCCTTTTCAAATACACAATATCCTCCATGTACTACCTCCCCTTTCTTGCTGATAAAGTGAGCTGGTCTCCGTTCCTGAATCCTCCTGCCAGAAACAACACACCGGAAGTAAAACTTTGAAGCTGTTCGCCTGTTCATGCTGCGAACCACTTCCGCCTTGCTCCAAACCAGGAAATAGCAGATCTACTTTGCAGAACTGGTCGGCATGGAACTTTGATGCTGTTCTCCTGTCCAAGGAGGCACCACATTGTGTGCTTTTGCTGCCCTAAGATTAAAGCAGGTAAGTTGAGAGTGTTCCCGAGCACCCGAGACTGTAAAATAGCATTCACATCATCACAGTTTCTTTTTTGCATCTCCGTGTCTCATTCGAATTTGAATGAATGCGACAGTCAGCCATGTTCTACCCAGCTAACAATGTAACCACACGACAAATCATCTTTTTTTAGAGCACGTATCGTGGAGGGTGTACATACAGCCTTCCAGAGTAGTAAACTAAAAGGAAGAGAGGCTGGCAGAGGTGTCAGCGTGCATTGCGGATGATGATGGAATTGCTGTCGAGAAAGAATTCAGATCCTTCCGTGGAGGGGAAACAACCTTAAGCACGAATCTTTTACATAGACGGTACTAAACAGCGAATTATTACCTATTTCGTTGTTCATGTAGTCGTTGTTCATGTAAGCCGTGGTTTAATCAAGTCGTTGTTCAGGAAAGGTGGTTGTTAAAATTCGTTGTTTAGTACCGTCGTTGTAAAAGATTCGTGATTAAGGCTGTTTCCCGATGGAGACTATTCCGTGACATCAACACAACTATTTAAAGCACAATTTTGTACCACCACTATTTAAAAGCACAATTTTGACATCCCAAATTTAAAATTCTTAGAAATGCTGCGCAAATAATATGGCAGTAAAAAGTCTAACCAGTTAAGCTATTTGTGACTGAAGGCACTACGGGCACGTCTGCCCCCAGTGCATTACATAGTCGTCTTTGAATAGAAAACGACTAAAGCGCTGACCCCCGCCTTCAACCAAGTAGTAGCAGAAGAACAGCACACTCCTTCCGCAACAAAAAGCCCCTGAAGAGCCGCATCGGACTGAGGAACGTGAGGGTGAAACCCCCGTTGATGGAGTATTCCGTGAGGTGAACACAACTATTTGATTTGAATTTATGATGACTCACCGCCCGGACTAGGCATTTATCACAGAATCTTGGGCCAATGAAGCCTCTGGCCCGGACCTAGCTGATTCAGTTCCCTCAGGGTACTCAATCCTAAGACTTGATAGGATAGGTAGACCAGGAGGAGGTCTGGCCATTATTTATAAGTTAATGTACCAATGCCATCTGGAAAGGATAGCATGTGAGAGATCCTGCGAGGCATTAGGTTTCACTATGAAGATTACTCCCAATAACTCTTTCACTGGAATTCTTATTTATAGACCTCCTGGACCTAGGATGATGTTCCTTACGAAGGGGGCAAGCCATATTTAACTAAAAAGGAATTCACGTTCATGGGTGACTTTAATTTCCATCTACAGGACCCTAACAATAAAGATACTAGCGCACTGAAAGAAATGCTTGCTTGTTTGGGGCTACATCAGCAGATTAGGGCTCCCACCCATGTGGCCGAAAACACTCTTGATGGGATTTTTACTAATGATACCCGTCTAACAGTACAGGAAGTGCTGCCCCTTACCTGGTCAGGTCATAGCGCAGTGTCTTTCTCTGTCTATCTTCCTTCCCCTTATAAGAGGGATAATGCACCCGGTACCAAGATCCGCTTTAGGAGCTGGAAGGGAGTCTCAGTTGAGTCCTTTCCTGATACCCAAAATATAATCCCATGCACCCCCTAGGAGTATGTGGATGAGGGGGCAAAAAGTGTTTCAGCATGGGTCTGCTCTGTGGCGGACGTAGTAGTTCTCCCATGGGAAGCATCTCGGCAGAGGAAAGTGCCAACCGCCCCCTAATTCAATGACCGACTTAGGATCCTCAGGCAGGCATGTCGTCACCAGGAGCGTTCCTGGAAGAAACTATATGGGGAGAAGGAGAGGAGGTCATACAAGGCAGCCCTTAGGGACTATAAATTGGAGATCAGAGATGAAAAATCGCTTTATTTGAACATCAAATTTGAGGCGACCAACTCAGCAAAAGAGCTATTTACACTTCTACAACAGGTATCTGCACCCCCGACATGCTCAGGAACAGAGGCCTCACAAGAATTATGTAACAAGCTTGCTGACTTCTTTGAGCATAAAATTGCAACTATTTATGCGGAGCTTGATGCCTATAATACAAAAGAGGTTGGTTCACCTAGTCCCAGTAGGGAATTGGGCAATGCTCGTTAGCATCCACAGAGGTGAAGGAGCAGAATGTTCGGACATTGGAGGTCTTTGCGCCTCTGACACAAGATCTAACGGAATCACTTCTCCTTAATACTAAATCGGGATCTACGCAGGAGCCCTGCTATGCTAATATTTTGCACTAGGCAGCCAGTACGGTCTCTCGCTCTCGAACGGCAATTAAGTACACAGCCATTAAGATATGGCACTATCTACTGATGTGGAAACAGGCGTAATACGTCCCCTACTCAAGAAGCCAAATCTAGATCCTAATGATCTGAAGATCTATTGGCCTATCTCCCCGTTTCTTTTTACAGCAAAGATTCTGGAGAAACACCTTTATCAAATATTGATGGGATGTGTGGAGGAGCAGGGTCTGCTAGAAGTGTCGCAACACGGCTTCGGTAGAAACTATAGAACAAAAACGGCTATGATAGTTGCTACTGATAGCATCAGATGCCTGGTTTACGCAGGGCAGGCAGCAGGACTGATCCTGTTGAATCTGTCTGCGGCCTTCAATATCATCTCTCCCACCCTGCTGATGAAGTGTCTGCAGGCACTAGAAATTAAAAACACAGCTCTGAATCTGCTGTCCTCTTTCCTTTCCTTACTGAGAGATCTTCTAGGGTGTCAATGAACCAGTTTTGCTCAGAGCCATTTTTGCTGCCATTTGGGGTCCCTCAGGGCTCTTCTCTGAGCCGAACCTTAATCTTTACGTGTCCCCACTCGTTAAGCTCGTTCATTCATTTGGGTTAAAAGTAGTGTCATATGCCAATGATACTCAGATCACTGTGTCAATCTCGAAAGACACCAAGGATACTTCAGCCAATTTTAATCTCTGCATGAAGACTGTAGCATCTTGGATGGCCAAGAATTTCCTTAAACTGAATGGAGAGAAGACAGAGGTACTTCGCTTTGGAGGTCACTCCTCAATTTGGAACAGCAACTCGTGGTCAGACACGCTAGGTATGCCTCCAACTCCAGTGGACACTGTTAAAAATCTAGGTGTCCTTCTGGATAGCAAGCGGTCTATGGACACAGTCTAAACCTGTGTCTGGAAGATTAGAATGCGGAGATATATATTCCCGTTTACGGCCTCCCAGCGCGTAAGCACGTTGCTCCTGCCCGGGTCTCCTCGAGGATAGATTACTGTAACGGATCTACCTTGAGGCCAACAAGTCAACTCTTGCAAACCTGCAACTTGTGCAGAATGCAATGGCAAGGCTCACACTGGACATTCCAAAATGGCATTCGGTGTCGAAAAGACTCTGAGACCTCTACTGGCTACTGGTAGGAGAAACATGTCCAGTTTAAGACCTTATGTACGGTGCACAAAGCAGTCTATATGGAAAACGCAGCTGATATTAAAGCCATGTTCAAATTGTATGTACCTGATAAAAAATCTCCGCTCCACACACCAAAATTGGATTTTAGTCCTGCGAGTCCGGAAAAAGAAATGGTGCGGCTGAGCTTTCTCAGTTGCTGTGGCAAGGCTCTGGAATACTCTTCCACGCCATCTTACATCCCTGAAAATGCATCTCCCTTTTAGAAAAGCCTTAAAAACCTGGCTGTTTACTCGATGAAAGTATAATTTGAAGTACTCTATCAGTTCACTATGGGGCTTGGCAACACTACAGCGCCTAGACGCCCATGGGCCTTTCTGTGCTTTATAAATTCTGTTCATTTCAACACTAAGGTGAAGAATCGCTGGGCTTGTGGGTAAAGGAAAATTAGGTGATAGGGGAAGGTGTGATGGGGGGGGGGCTTGATCTTTTTAGCCGTGCTCCTTGAGAAGAAACCTGCCTGAATCAATACAATACTCTCCTAAATGAGAGTTCTGGTTTGGCAAAATAACTACCTTTGCCCTTGTGAGATCAGTGATTCTCATTGTGTCTTGATCGCTCTGTGTGACTGATTTCTCCTTTCCCAGAGCTGCAGCGTTTTTTTTCTTCCCGTTCATTAAACTGTTTTATTTTTGAGCCTTCTCTTCAACATTTCTTGATATCGACTTCCTGTACATTGGACTCCTTATCACCATTACTGGGCATTATCCATGACTTGTCTCAATCCTGCTTGGAATTATGGTACACAACCCTCATAGCACTTTCTCATTTACTTGAGGATTGTTGACAGTCGAGGACACCAGTGTCAGTCAAGCAGTGCACACAACCTAGGTGAGAAGCATCATCACAAAGCCCTTTGGCCACATTGGGCTCAGGCTTTGAACTGGACTTTCTTAATCTTCTTTGTCTCACTGCTGCAAAATGAAAACATTACACTTCTCACTAGAGAACTGAACAACTCATCAGCAACAAATCATGCAGTCAGGACAGCTTCAATATATGTTGTTCTAAAAAGTATGAATAGGGCTTATGAAGGGACTCCCTAATGCTTCATGTGCGGAGATGAATCCAACTAAAACGATGCAAGTTAGAGTCGGGATAATGAAGGACAGAGGGAGTTTTGATGATAAGCTCTAGTCACTGTTGAAAGCAGCCCTAGTGTAATTTACTGGAAAAATTACAGCCTGACACAAGGGAGTTTTCAAATAACCTATTATTCTACCGAAAGCTGGATTCACCATAAAAAAATTCACAAGCATTGGTAATGCATCGGTTTCGCCTATGTAATGAATAAAGAACTGTTTTCATCAATCATCGTCCAGGATAAGGAAAGAGCTCCCTGACAGATAACACGGGAGTGGAGAGGATGTGGCGCAGCGGCCAGAGCTGCTGATTTGGGAGCTTGGGATCCCAGTTTGAGTCTTCGTGGCGCCGTCAACATTCTATGATTCTATGTAAATCACTTAAATCTCTCTGGGTGATAAATTGTTATATAAATATGCTGCAAGAGTAAAAGGCAAACTCTATGAAAATATAGTTCCACCAAAGCGGATGTTAACAGTATTTCGGCGGCGGGAAACTGATAAGAGAAGCAGATGAGGAACAAGCATTGGTAAATGCCGGAAAATATGCTACAGCCAACAGAAATGGAGGAAAGGTAAGTGGCACACACAGGAACCAATGAGAAGCCAGGAAAGAGAGGAGGCGGGATGAAAGTCCCTTTTAAGTTTATATTAAAAACAACAGATTTCTCAAGCACAGCGCTGTGCAGGCGAAACCTAAAAAGGAGACATCGTAAAAAAGGCCATCAAACAACTATAGTAAACAGTGAGCACACAACATTAACAAAACGTTTTCATTTGGAGCCAGGCATTAACTTACCAGGTATGAAGTCTTGAAGAGGGCAGAGCCCCGTGAAGTGTGAAAACTCCAAATAATTGAAGAGGAAGAGGATTCCCCAGTGTGTTTCTAAAGTACTTCTGCATAAAGCCATGAAGGACTTTACAGTGTATGATTCTGGAGAAGAACCGATGCTGGAGAGCAATGTAAAAAATATAGCAGAAACCCTTACTGGAGGACTTGTCAGCTAGTAGAAATAAAAGAGATTTAAGGACCCCAAAGAAGATTCTGTATATTAAACTACCATAGAGTGCAGTGTGTGCAACAGGCTTCAGCCGTGGTGGGAACGTACCTCGGTGTAAATGGAAGGCGTCAGGTAACAGAGAAGCCGAACATCGTCTTCTTGGCAGGCTTTCATGTCCATCATCAGGCAGGTATGGAGATCGCCCAGCTGTGTGGCTTGTGCAAAGGACTCGTACAGGTTCATTTTTCCAGCTGCTGCTTTACTGAAAGAAAACACAAATTCAAACCCTGACTACCTCTGGCACACCTGGAACAAGCAAGGATGCAGAATACTCCGTTTCTGCATCACCGTTCCCTGGGCGTCGCTTATTTGAAACTACCAAGCCCCCCTCTGCAATCTTGCAATCACAAAAATGCCCCTCGATTATCAGTCTTACCCTTCTTGGCAATAGCAAATCTCGGATTTTCAAATCCTGGATGAATCCTTTCAAGAGTTCCACTAATATTTGTTTTTTGCTCTAGCAACCATATTCATTCCAATGCTGTGCACCTGCACTTCTGCCTCTGGTCCATAGCCATTTGCAGTCTCACCCTCATCCCACATAACCCTGCTTCTATTAGCACTTAGGTTCACCATCTCGCCTGTTGCCTTCTGCACGGTCACTCGCTTATATGGGCAAGTTATGAGGGCCCCGGCTCTCCTACCACAGCGCGATGTGCAGTGCCACTATAAGACACGAAAGGTAACTTCTTGCCTAGCCACCTGACAGGTCACCCCCTAAGCCCGCCATTGCCTCAGTGTATTCCCACTACTTTCGATCTGATGTGGCTTCAGCACCTCCAACACTGGAGCTACTGCACTCAGGAATCCGAGTCTGGTCTCACAGGTTTCAGTACAACAAACGACAAGTGCAAAGCAACCGAGGGCGATGTTTATGCATGATATGAAGGCAGGCGGGACAGCTTTAGTCCCATCTGCCAGGCAGGCTCAAAAGCACCCCAAAGACAACTGAACAGAACCTAAAACCGTCCGGGGGAAAGCATGGAAGCTCTGTCTGGCTCCCTGCCTAGGACCCGGTTCACGGGACCGGAGCCTACCAATCTGAGTGCATGCAAACACCGTGGCGGGAGCGGCTGCCAAGAATTCATTTCAGGCAGCGCTTTTAATTAAGGAAGCAAAGATGCAGAGAGGAAGATTGGAGGAGGGAAGGGTCGTGCCTCTGACACACACACACACAATAAAAGATAATGAATTGGCAGGAGCGGTAGCGTTTAATCTCATTAGTAGGGGATAAACCTTTAACAGAAGGTTAAATCTTCTCCGAGATGAGATAGAAATCGCTTCCCCTCTAGAGAGTTCAAGCGTGCTTGCGGCCGAGCTCTGTAACAGAAGCTCCTCAGTTTTAATGCAGGCTTCTGTGTCCCTCACTGGTGAGTAAGCTTGTCTTTTTACATTAAATTAGATGTTTTTCTTCTCTGCCAGGTTGCAGGATAGCCGCAGCGAAGACTATACAAAGTGTACAGGACACACATGCAGCGAATGCTGCCGCCTTTTCTCTGGTCCAGTCTGTAGTTATTGGCCGGTCTCCCTGGGGATAAGGGGGGTTTCCTCGGGTGTGTTCCAGGTCCTCAGCTGGATAACCAAGCCATTTTCTCCATCGACGTCACCTGCCTTGAGCAGCCAAGGTTTAGTCCGAGAGGTGGTGGTAGTAAGTTTGGAGCTCGAAGTCTAGCATAGTATCCTGTAACACTTCTAAAGAAGGCGTTGATTTACTGGTGGATAAAATAGGACTCTTAAAACTGATCAATTCCACACAAAAAACAGAAGGTCCTAGCACCTTTTGTGGCCGCGCTATGAACCCTACTAATAACATGGATGCCTATGGACAATGTTACCAAGGGGAACATTTGTGACTTTTCAAATATCCTCGAAACATTTTCTGTGTCATTCTATTAGAACGACAGTTTATCGACCCCAGACAGAAAGTTACGTCTCATGCATTTCTGGTCTTTCATATTTTTTTGGTATCTTTTGATGTGGCCTGGGGAGAGGGATTGGGGCGCATCTTATTATAAGCTAGGACCTTATGTTACTTAAATTTTTTTTAAAACAATGTCCTTTGTAGTCATCGGTAGAGCGGAATTTAATAAATCCCATGTCATAAAGGAGTGAAACATTACATTGTCATCTGGTGCAACATCTGGGGAGGCTTACTACAACAGTGCACAGTCATCCCACTCATGCATACATCTACAAACTCCTGCCTCAGCAGTGTGAGCTGTCAGGGTCCCGCCTCAATATGGGCCAGTTTTGTTTCAATTTCTTTTTTGTACGTATAAAATAGACGTAAAATAACCACAATCCCCAAATTCCCACTTTCCCCAACCCCGTGTTCTCATCAAGCTCTGGAAGTTCTTCATTCTAATCGGCTGCTCCTTTGGGTTAGTTTAACTCACTTGTTTAAAGCATGTTCAACAGTTTCATGGAGGGTCTTCGCCATCTTGGACAGAGTCTCTAGGGACGATTTAGGTCACCCGCAATGTGCTTGGACAGGCAACTTGTCTATTGTCTTTGGCAAATTACTCGAGCAGTGGGTTCAGGGAAAACGAAGTCCTTTTTAGGTCCCGCCTAGGCAAAGCTTGAACTGTCTCTTCAAGACATGCTGTATTCAGAATGTAAAAGACACAAGGATGATAGACGGAATGCAGAGAAAATCAAATATTTACCCCCAGTCAAGAGATCTGGGTTAAATCCATTGTTCTTTTGCTCACCATGCCACCCCAGTTTGCATTTGTCACCCCGAATGGGACAGGTATGCCCAGACGTGGGTCCCGTGCTCTCCATGCCACTGGAGTCAAGCTAGCCTGGCTGATGAGGGGCGATACCCCAAAACCGGTCCCACGATGCTTCTTTCCGGTCCAGGGAGGACCTGGCGTGACAGTTCGGGCTGGACTGTTCCCATGGGGAACAGGGTCAAGACTGATTTGCATATGGCTGGGTCTAAACTGGAATTGCATGGGGAGCAAAAAAACGACGGATTTTGGCCCAGATATCTGCACTGGGGTGAATGCATGATATTGTTCAACATTCTGTCCATCAATAGTTCTTTTTGCAGTATTCAGAATTTGGCTTGAGGACTTCCCCTCTTACTTGTGTTCCTGCGCTTCTCCTGGACACTATTCTTTTTGTTGACTTTTGGCTTTCCAGCAAACACACACTGCATTTGCATTTCTTTGTTTCTTGCGCATCAGACGGGTGCTTGTTCCGTGCACTTCCCTCCCTCACCCTTGTGTTCTTTAGGTCCCGTTTGTTCACCCGATCCAGTAACTGTTCAAACATTCTTCATTTCTATTTGTTATCAGATTATTTTTTTTGTGTTACCAGTGGACCCGAGACTTGAACCCAGTTCCCCAGGCTCAAAGTCCGCAGCTCTGTTTCTTATGCCACATCTTATTTGAAAAACAAACTGCTTCCCTGGGGACATGCTCTTTGGACTCTCGAGTTCTGAGCAGAGTGTCCAGTCACCAGGGCTTTAAGTGGGGAAAAAAAACTGGGGGTGCTCTAAAAGGGGCGGGGCAAACCTCTTAAAGGGGTGTGGCCTATCCAAGTAGGAGGCGTGGTCTAAATCAAGATAACTAGCATTGTGTGCTTAAGAAAATCAAAGTCACATCCAGCAAAGGATATTCAGTAAGGGCATTGTCTAACCATCAGAGATCATCCGCTCAGCAATACTCTTTGAGCTTTTTAATGATACTTCCTTCAGCCAAGAGATGCCGTTTTATTTGTTTGTTATTCTAAATCCACTGTATAGGTTTTATTTGACTAGGTTTCGCATGGACACTGTACACTGTAGCTTTCCTGACCCAAGGTGGATGGACAGAAAACCTTTCACTATTGCTCTTGCGACAATACCTCAAAGCAATCCACATTGCACTTTGTTCACTTCTGTGCACTTTACAAAACCCCAAGAACAACTTTTTTGCTTCCACTCTTGAGTACGTTGCCCTAGTTCTTATGGAGAAGGTTTTAGATTACTACATTCTCTCGACTCCCTGAAATCTGCTATGCTGCTCTTACTTTTTTTTTTTATAAGAGCCACACCTCTAGTAAGAAAGCGTTATGGTTAAGTGTTGTTTTCTAAACATGAAGGAAATTGCAGCTTTACTGACGTAACGTTTTACATGATATATGAAATTTCCATGATAACACCTTGCACTGATGCACTTTCAATAAGAAAGATTCATGGGTAAATTACCACTTGCTGAACAGGAAGAAAATTGTTGTTATATTGATGTAACTTTTTCAATACATATAAAACCTTTGTGATAACATCTTGCACACCGCACTTTTTTTCTACATTTACTCTTGCCCCTGTACATCTTGATTAATTAGATGCTCATAGGAAAACAGCTTCATGGCTTTTGTATCCATCCGAGTCCTGTTGATTTTCTAAGTCTCTGAGAGCGCTAAGATGATAGGCATTGTCGGCTAGGAGAAGACATGTTCAACTTGTATTCTATGAGATAACGCTGGAAATTGTTGACGTATTGTTTGATGTATTTAATGAAAGGAATCTGTATTTTATTCTGTGCTTTTATGATTTGCAAAAATCGAATAAAGCTTTTATGATACTGATACTATGACATTTCTGTGGGCTTTCAGGTTTGGTCATAGCCACAACATCTTTTCAATTGACATCTTTATAAATAAATATATAGGTTTCGAAATGTGTGGTTGATGGAGGAAATGTGGCGCCAGATTAACATAATTAGACTTCTGCTGATCTGTCTTGCACTGATATCAGTCACCAGGAATGCCAAAAGCTTTTGAGGGGTCTGGGTGTCAAACATCACACACAGCCCGTATCTGGGGTCCTGGCACCACGAGTACCTCGTTCAAAATATAAACATTATCCTGAGACACAGAGAGGATGCTCCAAAATATGGCATGGCCTAGCGGAAACTGACGTTATACGGCTCTTCATAGGCTTATTACAAAAGCAGTCCTCGTCTACTTTTATGATTTATAAATAAATTAAGCAGTGGCAGGGTGGAGTGGACGCCTTACAAGGGACTGTAACAACAAGGATCATATTAGTGATGTCATAAGCACACAAGTCTACCTAAAATGGCCAACATCTAGCCCCCGAACAGTCTCTGAAGTCATAAAAACAGGCTGATCCCTCCAACTCGCTATGTATCGATCTACTTTTGAAACCTGCATCGACGCCTCCTCACATAAAATGCACCTCTCCACAATGAAGAACAAGCGTTGGCAAAGGTAATCATGTTGAAAATAATTGAAGAGATGAGCTGATGGTGCATGGAGAGCAGAAACTGCCGACCCCGGCAACCCCACCGATTATCCTACCTTCGGAAAACACGGCGTCCAAATCAAAGTGTAGGTCGATTTCAACTTCTAACTTCCTGGTGCTGTTAGGGCTGGGGCAGGATCACGCAGACTAGTTCCTCTTTCTGCGCTTCACTTGTGGTCGTCTCTCTCCTAATCATCCCACGATGTCAAGGCTGGCACCACGACGTTGCTCCTGCGCTGCAAAAAGGGAAGGGAAATCCTGAGAGAAAATGGCTCTCTTTAAAGGATTTCCCTTCCTCCTACAATGCGGCTCACCTGGCATGACGTCATGACGTCATGCCTTGACCTCCACCACTCAGTAGTGAGCAAAATGAGCATGCTCTCACTGCAGTCCAAGAAAAAAAAAAGAAAACGGCAAGAAAAAAAACCAAGCATTGGCATAGCCAATAGGTCTCGCCTTTGGGGCCTTATAAGTGTTTAGCCAGAGCTATTGACTTTGCCAATGTCTTCAAGCTGTGCTGTAGAGAAGTGTGGCTGCTGTGCGGCATGCTGAAAAGTTATAATAAACAAGCATTGGCATAGCCAATAGGTCTCGCCTTTGGGGCCTTATAAGTGTTTAGCCAGAGCTATTGACTTTGCCAATGTCTTCAAGCTGTGCTGTAGAGAAGTGTGGCTGCTGTGCGGCATGCTGAAAAGTTATAATAAAAAAGTGTCAGAAGCATTTTTGTTACTTTATATATGACCAAGAAGGCATTATGTAAAACTGAACGACCATATTAAAAAAGTATTTACAATAAAAATTCTCAGTTTTCTTTTGTTCTTGCAATGCTGGCAACTTGTTTCTGCCTATTGCAATGGTTGTTTGTTAAAGCTTTTTTTTTGAGGGGGCATAAACAATCGGAGGGTGAAGGTTGGGAACTAGTACCTGTATTATAACACTAGCAGCGAATCAACAGATGCCAGATTCCGAGAGCAGGCTGAGGTGGTGCTGAGTGATGCTGAGGTGGTAGTGGTGGTGGTGGTGACTGTTGCGGAGACGATGCTAAGGTGATGCTGAATGATACTCAGGTGTTGCTGAGTGATACTGCTGTGGTGCTGAGTGATACTGCTGTGGTGCTGAGTGATGCTGCGGTGGTGCTGAGTGATATTGTCTTGGCGCTGAGTGATGCTGTGGTGATGCTGAGTGATATTGTCTTGGCGCTGAGTGATGCTGTGGTGGTGCTGAGTGATATTGTCTTGGCGCTGAGTGATGCTGTGGTGGTGCTGAGTGATATTGTCTTGGCGCTGAGTGATGCTGTGGCGGCGCTGAGTGATGCTGTGGCGGCGCTGAGCGATGCTGTGGCGGCGCTGAGCGATGCTGTGGCGGCGCTGAGCGATGCTGTGGCGGCGGTGAGCGATGCAGTGGCGGCGGTGAGCGATGCAGTGGCGGCGGTGAGCGATGCAGTGGCGGTGCTGAGCGATGCAGTGGCGACGCTGAGCGATGCTGTGGCGGCGCTGAGCGATGCTGTGGCGGCGCTGAGCGATGCTGTGGCGGCGCTGAGCGATGCTGTGGCGGCGCTGAGCGATGCTGTGGCGGCGCTGAGCGATGCTGTGGTGGCGCTGAGCGATGCTGTGGAGGCGCTGAGTCATCCTGTGGTGGCGCTGAGCGATGCTGTGGAGGTGCTGAGTCATCCTGTGGAGGTGCTGAGTCATCCTGTGGAGGTGCTGAGTCATCCTGTGGAGGTGCTGAGTCATCCTGTGGAGGTGCTGAGTCATCCTGTGGAGGTGCTGAGTCATCCTGTGGAGGTGCTGAGTCATCCTGTGGTGGTGCTGAGTGATGCAGTGTTGGCCCTGAGTGATGATGTGGTGTCGCTGAGTAAAGCTATGGTGGTGCTGAGTGATGTTGTGGTGGCGCGGAGTGATGTTGTGGTGGCGCGGAGTGATGTTGTGGTGGCGCGGAGTGATGTTGTGGTGGCGCGGAGTGATGTTGTGGTGGCGCGGAGTGATGTTGTGGTGGCGCGGAGTGATGTTGTGGTGGCGCTGAGTGATGTTGTGGTGGCGCTGAGTGATGTTGTGGTGGCGCTGAGTGATGTTGTGGTGGCGCTGAGTGATGTTGTGGTGGCGCTGAGTGATGTTGTGGTGGCGCTGAGTGATGTTGTGGTGGCGCTGAGTGATGTTGTGGTGGCGCTGAGTGATGTTGTGGTGGCGCTGAGTGATGTTGTGGTGGCGCTGAGTGATGTTGTGGTGGCGCTGAGTGATGTTGTGGTGGCGCTGAGTGATGTTGTGGTGGCGCTGAGTGATGTTGTGGTGGCGCTGAGTGATGTTGTGGTGGCGCTGAGTGATGTTGTGGTGGCGCTGAGTGATGTTGTGGTGGCGCTGAGTGATGTTGTGGTGGCGCTGAGTGATGTTGTGGCGGCGCTGAGTGATGTTGTGGTGGCGCTGAGTGATGCTGTGGCGGCGCTGAGTGATGCTGTGATGGCGTTGAGAGATGTTGTGTTGGTGCTGAGTGATGCTGTGCTGGCTCTGATTGATGCTGTGCTGGCTCTGATTGATGCTGTGCTGGCTCTGATTGATGCTGTGGTTGCGCTGAGTGATGCTGTGGTGTTGCCGAGTGAGAGATAGAGTGAAGATATAATGCCCAATTAGAGAGGGTGGTGAGACAGAAAGAGAGAGAAAGGGTGTACATAGAATAAAGAGTGGAGCGGGATAGAGAGAGAGAAAGAAGGGGAGAGTGAATGAAGGAGTTTGAAAGAGAAACAGATAAAGGGGTGAGAGAGAATGAAAGGCTAAAAAAGATAGAGAGGGGAGAGTTAATTAAGTAGAGAGAGAATTAGAGAGGGGAGAGAGAGAGAAGGAGAGAGACAATAAGAGTGGGGGGTGTGGAGTTTAAATAGGGTGAAGAAGTGACGCGGAAAAAGTAACCTTAAATATAGCTTTGTGCGAATAAATATTTTTTTTAAAAACAGTGAGACACAAAAATACTGGTAATTAGGCTGTGACTCCCAATATAAAACAAATAGCGATATAAGGTGAAATCAACCCACCGAAGTAATATTTCTAACTAGACAAAAAACAAGCATTTGCAATGCAATAGGTCTCGCATTTAAAAGAGCTTGAGCTATTGGCTTTGTAAATGACAATGCCTTTTATTTGTGTTTTAAAAACTTGCAAGTGGTGCGTAAACACGCACTTTGTACTTTTAGTTGCTGCTTACCAGAAGCAAGTGTGGCAGCAACTGTGTCTATTTTACTGCCATGCTTGCTTCTCGTAAGCAAGGACTACAAGTACAAAATGGGTGTTGACGCCCTGCTTGCAGGTTTTTAAAACAATTGTTTTTATTACATGAGATTTCGGAAGCGGAACCGCCGTGTAGGCGAAACCTAAAAACAGGCCAACATCATGAGAAAGACAAAACAATGGTAAAGGTGCAGTACAAAGAATTAGCCAACAGATGGGGGGGGGGGGGGTATATATCAAGAGAACCGGATTGGGCTCAGCCCTGTGGGGAATACATCTGGGCTGGAGGAGGGTTTCTGTTTTTGCTGGTTCCATTTCTGTCTTTATGATGGCCTCCATTTTAAAGGCAAAATGAATCTGCTGTTTAAATACTGTTACTACAAGCAGAGACAGTTCTAATCTGCTCCGAAGAGTGTGCACATGTGAATTGCTTCTGGAGCTTTTTGCTATTTTGTCCCTATGACCCTCCCCTTCCTCAGACTAGTTCATCCTGTGTCTGTCTGAAAGTGCGAGCAGAAAGAGGCAGGGCACGTTATTTGTTCAATTTAGCAATTGTTTGCTCCTGAAATTGTTCCTTTTCAGAGACATTTGAAGAACACCTTTTATCACAGTCTACTATCTCACATTCTGTACAGTTTTTGTAGAAGGTCTTTTAGTTTTATGAGTGATTAGCTCTGCTTTAAAACCTATAAATGAAATGTGTGGTGGTTTAAGTCAAATAAGTGTATCCACTCATGTTTGTAGAAAGCACCTTGCTAAGTTTGTACAGATTCTTTGAGGATAGCGTTGCACAAAGGGACCTTTATGTTAATGTGCAAGGAAGCCCTGGGAATGTGCACAGAGTGTAAGTGCGTCAAGAGACAACGCTGAGCGTTGCTAGATTATTACACGTGTTTTGCTCTCCCGTTTTATGGAAGTTTGTGTTCTGACAATGTGCACCTGTGGATGGAGTCAGTGCTCTATTTAAATGAAAAGATTATGCTCTATATTTTAAAAAAACCTGAAAGTCCTAACAAATAGAAAGGAAAACATTTTATTAAACTGGAAGAGGCAGCTGTGCAATCACATGAATTTGTGAGTAATTAAAACAGGGAGTGGCGGTGCTTTTTGGTATTAAAAAGTGAAAACATTATGTTGTATTGTAATTTGTTGAATTTTGATGTCTGTCTTTTTGCATACGTGTGTGTATTTTTGCGAGTTTTGTGAATGTTTCTGGCTTTAATTGATCTGTATGAGGCCGGGTGATTCTACTAAGGCAGTAAATGAAGCCTCGAGTGGGTACATTTCAGGGCAGTGACTAGATTCCCCTACGATTGATCAGGACATTCCTCAGCTCTCACCAGGGCAGAGAAAGAAGCCCTGGGTGACAACATTGCCAAGAGGAAATCCCTGTGCTCGTCCCGGGAGATGAGGATTAATAAAGTCATCGCATGCATGCCGAAGCAACGTCATTCTGCTGCGTAGAGGAACAAAAGCAGCAGCTGTGGCAGAATTGCAACATGTTGTTAGGCATCCAGGGTAGGGCGCGAGTGGGGGCAATGTCAGGGCCTTGGAAAAAGAACGTGCTGATAAACCTATACCACTGGAATGGTTCGGTAACTAAAAGAATTAAAGGAAGAACCATCAGATTTGTGAAGCTGTGTGCGTGACTTACCCTCGATGAAATGAAGGGAAACACATTAATCTTTGCACCTAGTCTGAGGGTTGTCTGCCGAAGTCAGCCTTACCGAGAGGAAATCCCTGTGCTGGTCCCGGGAGACGAGGATTAATAATGGCACCACATGAATGCCGTAGCAACGTAATTTGGCTGCGTAGAGGAATAAAAGCAGCAGCTGTGGAAGACGCGTTTTTAGGCAACCAGGGTAGCGTGCATTTGGGGGCAATGTCAGGGCCTCGAAAAAAGGATGTGTTGCTAATGAATACAGCTGGAATAGTTCAGTAACCAAAACGTATGCGCGTGGCTGCTTATTAAGCAGGCGCATGGTAATAACAAGCATTGGCCGCGCGGCCGTGAAACTGACACGGCCGCGCGGCCGTGAAAGTAATCGTGAGTAAGCGGGTTTTGGAAGTGCAAACAGTGGCTTTTGCTGGCGACCAGCTTGCGTTCACGCGAGCGTCCAGATGGTAAGGGAAGCCATATGGCGCCTGATCGCGCGTGCACGCTCGCGTGAACGCAAGCTGGTCGCCAGCAAAAGCCACTGTTTGCACTTCCAAAACCTGCTTACTAAAACTCTCGCCAGAGCAACGCATGCGCTGGCTCAGGCGAGACCTAAAAAGCTTGCACTTCAATGCTAATCGCTGTTGTTTTTCATGTGACTGTAGTCCAGGGCCCTCAGTTGGTAATGTGAGCTGCTGCTGCGATTGAAACATCAGAGTCCAGTGAGTTAATGAGCCATGACGAGGAAATGAGGAAGAGATAGGAAACCCAGATGCCAGCTGCGCGTGCACGCCATCGTGAACTCAAGCTGGTCGCCAGCCGAAAGCCAGTGTTTGCACTTCCAAAACCCGCTTACTAAAACTCTCGGCCAGACCAGCGCAAGCGATGGTGCAGGCCGAGACCTAAAAAGAAAATAGACTACCTTTGTGAGGCCCGAAAATAGAGCCCGATAGAGACCCGTTTCGAGGCCCCCTGTAAATAACTGCCGGTGCTCAGACCTGGCCCACTTAAAGCCCTGCCAGTCCCTCATGTTGCTCCCCCACCCCTTTCCCTCCTCCCACGCACCACTTCCCCACCCCGTCTTGGGCCTCACTACACTGTCACCATCTTGTATGCGCATTTCCAGCAAGCACACACAGCATTTGCATTTCTTGCTCATCAGACGGGCCCCTATTCCGTGCACTTCCCCCTCTCTTCCCCTTGTTTTCTTTTGCTCCCGTTTGTTCACCCGATCCTGTAACTGTTCAAACATGGTTTTATTCTATTTGTTATGAGATAAAAAAATGTTGTGTGTTACCAGCCGACCTGTGACTCGAACCCAGTTCCCCAGGCTCAAAGTCGGCAGCTCTGTTTCTTAGGCCACATCTTACTTGAAAAACAAACTGCTTCCCTGGGGACAGGCTCTTTGGACTCTAGAGTTTTGAGCAGTGTGCCCCGCCCCTCATGTTGCTCCCCCACCCCTTTTCCCTCCTCCCACGCACCACTGAAAAAAGAAAACACTTCCACACACAAGCATATTGGGCCTCGTTACACTGTCACCATCTTGTAAACAATGCAGGCGCTTCTGGGCGGATTTATGTTAAAGGAGGCCAGGACCCCCATCCCCAGAGCCCGTGTGCTTCTGCTGGAGCGGCAGACACCAGGAAAGGCTGCCGGTTGGCGCAGCAGCACGCAGATGTGGGCCCATTAAAAGGAGGGAAATACAGGGCGGGGCCACAGAAAGGAAGGAAAACGCAAGGAAAACTTTACTGCGGCTCTCCCTGGTTCAGTGGGGGAGCAGATACTATAATATTCACTGCACTATGGAAACTTACCCCACAATGCTTTGCAGGGCCCTTTATTCAAAAAAATTGTTTGCCCATAACTAAGCCAGTGGTGGTTCTAGTATGATGGGACCACCACCAAATCATTCAGCACAGCGTGCTTTTCCTATCCAGGTCATCTTCTGGGTCCTCACTGTGCGATTAATTTTTAAATTCTCCCTCCCACAGTTGGGAGGATGTGTGTATGGTAACTTCTTAAAAGGCTTTGAAGGCCAAAATGATGTGTAATGCCTTATTTGTGTGATGTTTTCTAGGGGGCGATTGTATGGTTATGTAGCATTGTTTTTGTATAATGCTGGTGAAAAAACTGAATGCTTCAGTTTTCGGCATTTACCAATGCTTTTTCCTTCTGTTGCTTCTCTTATCAGTTTCCCATTGGTAAAATATTGTATCAATCCACTTTTGGAGAACAGTTTTTTTAAAAAGTGTAACATCATGCTTCTCCAACGAGTATCTCCTGCGCTACTGGTAGCACTTCTGTGTGCATCCCAGCCTTTTAAATTGGAACTGTTTGTTTGTTTAAATTAACATATATATGACAAAATTATTTATTAAAAGATGAAATGGGTGTATTTTCAGAGCTCGTAATCTGATGTTTGGAGAAAAATGGCTGGATTTCTAAAATATATTTAAAGGTGATTTTTGAGTGATAAATCATGTGCTGAGACTTGATGCACATGATTTTTTCACTTACCATACGACTGGCAGCCGTCTGCTTTTCTTTGAAAATAGTGCAACAACAGGAGAAATCCCCTACTTCCACACGGAATATTCTAGCCTTTATTTTTCAGTTTGTTCCTTTCATAATTTGCTGTATGTTCTTATGACTGTCTTTTAACTCTGGATGGCAACCGGTACCGCAATTGGCATTCTTGAGCAGCTTATTATAGGTACTGACTTGGATGCCAGCAATGCCACAGTACAACCATGATTCAACCAGACCACCATAGAACACCACACATTTTTACACTCCACATAATACCACTCAACAACACAATTCCACTCCACCCAACTGTACTCTACTCCATACCACATAAATACACTCTATGCAACATAACAATCCGCATAAATACACTTCACACCATACCACATAATTACACATCATAATTTCACTGTAGATGCATTTAGGGTCTTTAGAATTTCATCCCGGTTAATACGAGGAAGTAGAGTGGATCACTCACTTCACCTTTTTGAGTTGTCATATCTATTGATTTTCAGAAAAGATACAACACTAGCAAAACGAAAGGATGGACAAGCCACCATATAAAAGATCTTGTCAGAAAGAAGGCAGGAGGCGGTCTAAGATATACAGAGATTAATGAACTACTGCGGTGTGTAAAGTTAGCTATGAGTCTACGAGTGGGATGCACAACGAATAATCAACTGAAGATGGAAGTACCAGTGAATACAGAAGTTCCAGTGAATAAATAACTGTAAAGAGTTAGCGGGAACCATGATGGTGTAAGAACAATAACATTTTAAAGAATATAGTTCCATAGATAAGCTTCAAATAGCACAGCAGTTTCTGTCTTATATCCCTTCTGAAACACCTTCCGGAATGATTTCTTGTTGCTTTGCTGTTGCTAGTCCACTGGTGTCATTCAAAGGGAGTTCTAGTTTGACTAACAGTTTATTATCTGCACTCTTGCTAAAAATTCTATGGTGCTGACAGAGTTCCACAACTGGTGGAAGGTGGGCTCTCTGCAAACTTTAAACTGGCCATAATGTTCGGTAGAGCTATAGTGGTGACCACGTCTAGCAATCGTAGATTTTGCCAATCGGTTGCTGTAGGGCTTATTTACTGAAAGACTGTAGTTCGAGCAATATAGCTGATGATTTCAGTCGAGATTTTATTCCAATAGATATCTATTTCTTGTCATGAGTAAAACGTGTTCAACTGTGGCATTACTTTCACTATCGCCAACAAGAAGTCTGCTTTGGAAAGTTTGCTTGGTGAATCAAAATCGCCTACTAAGAATACAGTTGATCAACTGTGCTAGAGGTGGATTTGGTCCATCAGTGGATTATTTTCCAAACTTGGTACTGTATTTACTCTATTCGGGGGATACTGAAAAAGCCGGCCTCAAGCTGATTGTTGCTGTAGGGTGTATCAATACTTTTCCTGATGTATTCATGGAAGTTTGCATATTTCAGTAATATCATAAATGTTGGTTGTTTCATAAATACTGGACTGTATTGATTGCTTTCTTTTAAATTTAAGGACCATGTAAGTTGTGAGAACCTTTTGGGAGAGAGCATAGACGTGCATTTCATCTTTGTTGTCAAGATTGAATTGAGATTTAAAGTCCTGAAAAGTGATTGTGTTTAATGGTGAAAATGCTTTTACACATGCACCAGTTCCAGTAAGCAATGGGGTGGGCGAACCCGCAAAATTGGACTCAGAGGAATTCCACGGAGTTACGCAAAAACTCTGCGAGATTCTGCCAACGGCAGAAATAGGCACACAGCACAGTGATTTAGTGCTGGAAACGTGTTCCACGCTGAAAACTCTGCGTAAACGGCATTACAGGGCACATCAGAGAGCGCAGCTACTCGAGTTGATTTTACTGCTGCTCAAACACATTTTCTACTCGAGCGCAGCCCTCTGACCACAAACTGTCGCAACTGCAACCACCAGAAAAATCTCGCCGCATGTCCTCCTAGCAACCAGAAATTGCACTAGGGGATGCCAAATCTCACTTGCCCACTTACCGTTCTGGAGCTGCTCGTGTATTTTTTTTTTCAGTAAGCTGCGAATGGGGGAATTTTTTTTGGAACTCCGCAAAAAATCTGCCAATTTCCCCGACGGAAAGAAATATTTCGTCCACCCCTAGTATGGATGTTGAAGAGTTGTCTTAAGTTCGCTTCTTAACCATATACATTTGCAGAGCCAATCGAGTTCAGTTGACTGATACACTTGGGCAACTTCTTTAGTTCTCTTTTTGAGGAGATCAGGATGATAAGGTTGTGTCCTCCTTTGAGGTTGTTAGTGAGTCACAATATCAATGGAAAGGGGCCATTAAGAAAGTCCTAGAGCATGATCAATGGGAGGCGCTTCAAGTCAGCCAAAGCAGGTTACCAATGGACGCTTGAGCTCATCAATACACTTTATGCTCCCAGTAAATACATGAGTTTGGGAAATTAAAACTTTTGCCTTTTGAGAGATGAATTTTCCCAATTTTCTGTCTAGGGGTGAATCCCATCCCATTAAAATGTACTCAGAGTACCATTCATTTTTAGGACGAATGAGAGTGAAAAAGTCAACCGGTGGATGCAGGTGATCTTGATGGTATCAAGCCAATCTCAGCATGATAATTTAAGTTAGTTCAAGAAAGAAGCTTTGTTTTTGATGTGGTCCACCAGTATGTTTTGGTTCAGGTATGAAAATGTGTTAATGTGCCTGGAAGGAAAATGTTACTTACCCAGTAAGCATCTGTTCGTGGCATGTAGTGCTGTAGATTCACATGCTTAGCATAATCCTGCAATCTAGCTTTGGGCTCGGATGTGTGCAAGTTGTTTTTCTTTGAAGAAAGTCTTTCGAGTAACGAGGTAGTGTGACTCCTCCTCTTGCTGGTAATGCACATGACCAACGACTCCATTGCTCGATTGTTTTCCCGCAAGGCAGGTGAGGATGGAATGTGAAGCAGAGCATAGTATAGCGAGATGTCCATGTTAAAGGAGTTTGTGACAACCCATAAAATTAACTGTAACAAACAAAGGTGTCCGGAGAGGAGGGTGGGCGCATGTGAATCTACAGCACCACATGCCACGAACAGATGCTTACTGGGTAAGTAACATTTTCAGCTCGAGCCATGTGTGGCTGCAGATGCACATGCTTAGCATACTGTAAAACAGTCCTACTCCATAAGCGGTGGCTTCTCTGTGGGGTTGCAGTTGTTTGAAATAGTGTACGCAGAATTGCTTGGCCCACATTAGCTTGATGGCGGGCTAGCACATATACACAGTAATATTTTGTAAATTAATGCAATGTAGACCATGAAGTTGCCTGGCATATATAAGCTATAGATTTATATCCTAGAAAGGCCTTTGAAGCCCTATTTTTACAAGTGGAGTGAGCTCTAGGAGAGATAGGTAAAGTTCTTTTAGCTTTAGCATAGCACGTTTGGATGCATTTAACAATCCAACGTGCAGTGCCTGAATTAGAGATGGCCCTTTCTTTGTGTGGTTTTGAAAAAGCAACAAAGAGTTGTGTTTTCCTAAATGATTTAGTTCCGTCAATATAGTACATGAGAGCTTGTTTTACGTCTTAGGTATGCAAAGCCCTTTCCGCAACGGAGTCCGGTTGGGGGAAAAAAGACAGGCAATTCAATAGATTGATTAAGGAGGAATTGAGAAACCACCTTTGGAAGAAATGTAGGATTAGTACGAAGTCCCACCCTAACTCTATGCAACTGGGAGAAATGTTCTTCTAAAGTTAATGCCTGAAGCTCACTGACACGTCGGAATGAAGTGATGGCAACTAGGAATGTTACCTTCCAGGATAAAAACTGGAGGGTGCAGTAGTGGAGGGGTTCTAATGGAGGGCCCATTAATCTTGTTAATACAATATTTAAGTTACACGTAGGAGCTGGTTGCACTGTAGGTGGAATGACTTTTAAGGCCTTCCATAAATTCTTTGATGACTGGAATCCTCAATAGGGAAGTGTGCTGTCTATTTTGTAGATACGCGGCTACTTCCGCATGGTGTAACATTATGGATGTAAAAGCTAAACCAGAGGTATGCAAATGAAATAAGTAGCAGACAAGGTCTTGAACTGTGGCTGCTAATGGGGCAATTAATTTGGAACAACAGTAATGAACAAACCTTTTTCATTTAGCAGCATAACAGGCAAGAGTAGTAGGCCTGCATGCCTTTTTCAGAATGCCCATACACTGCTGTGGTAGATTCAGGTAGCCAAATTGTAAGACTTCAGGAGCCAAATCGCAAGGTTGAGGGACCTGAGAACTGCGAGTCTGATTTCTCAATGGTTCTGCATGAGAAGGTCCTGCCTGTTAGGCAGTATTTCATGGGAAACTACTGAGCGTTCTAGGAGTGTGGTGAGCCATTGTTGCAGCGCCCTTGTGAGAGCCACTAGGATGAGGGTGAGAGATGTTTGCCGAAGTTTGTGAACCACAAACGGTAGCAGTGGGAGAGGTGGAATAGAGTAGGCAAATATCCCAGATCAACTCATCCATAGTGCGTTTCCCCTGGATTGTGGGTGTGGATACCTGGCAGCAAAGTTTGGGCATTTGGGATTTTCCCTTGTGGCGAAGAGGTCTATTTGCAGTTGACCCCAATGCTGGAAGTATTGGCGGAGGACTTGCAGGTGGAGTTCCTACTCGTGGACTTGTTGATGCCTCCTGCTGAGATCTGCAAAGTCGTCATTCACTCCTGGGAGGTACTCCGCAAACAGGTGAATGTTGTACTGGAGGACCCACCTCCAAATGATCTGGGCTAAATGAGAAAGCTGAGAGGACCTGGTACCACCTTGCTTTTGGAGAGAATACATGGCTGTCATGTAGTCAGTTCTGATTAGGACTACCTTGCCAATCAGGTGAGGAAGGAAGGCTTTCAGCACTAGGTGAACAGCTAGTAGCGCCAGGTGACTGATGAGGAGATGCGTCTACCAGGGTGTCCAGTGTCCCTAGAGAGTTAGATTATGGGAATGAGCTCCCCATCCCATGAGGGAAGTGTCTGTTGATATGATTCTTTGCAGAACTGGGTCTAGGAAAGGCTGTCCATTTACCAAGTTTTTGGTGTTCCACCACTGCAGAGTGGCAAGCTTGACGGACGACCAACACTAGATGTTTTAATTGACCCTCCGCTTGAGTCCATTGGTGCGCTTAGCACTCCTACAAAGGGTGCATGTTGAGTCTTGCATGAGGTACTACGGCTATACATGAAGCCATCATACCGAGGAGAAGCATGACTGTCCTCACTGTTACCTGTTGATGTGGCTGAAACTAGGGAATGATTATCTGGAAGGATTGTACCCTGTTAGTATTGGGCAAGCTATCCCTGTTGTGAGTCGAGGATCGCTCCTAGGTAGGGTTGTATTTGAAGGGGTTGGAGGTGGGATTTGACTGCGTTGATGGTAAAGCCTAGTCGATGAACTAGGTTTATGGTGGCCTGAGTGTGTTGGGAGCACTTTTGCCAAGTTGCGCTATTGATTAGCCAGTCATCTAGATATGGAAAGATATGAATGTTTGGTCTGAGCAGGTGAGCAGCTACTACAGAGAGACATTTGGTGAACACTCTGTGGGCTGTTGGGTCCCCGAAGACAAGAACTTTGAATTGGAAGTTCTGACCATTTATGAAAAGCCTGAGATGCGGTGATGTGCACAGTGAATAGGAATGTGGAAACAGGCGTCTTTGAGGTCATGAGCGGCCATGAAGTCGCTTTGTTGTAATAAGGGGTTGACATCTTGAAGTGTGACCATGTGAAAGTGCCTCAAGAGAATATATTCATTTAGGGGTCTGAGGTTCATGATTGGTCTCAGGGACCAGTCTTTTTTGGGAATTAGGAAGTAAGGTGAATAGACTACTGTGTCCTGCTGGTGGAGTGGTACTGGTTCTATAGCACCTTTTTTGAGACGTGCCTGAATTTCTTCCCTCAGCAACCGCTGATGATGTGGTGAGAGTTTGTGATTGCGAGGTGGAATGTTTGGAGGTGTGAAAGTGAGCTCCAGGCAATTACTAAGTTGGATAATATCCAACACCCACTGGTCAGAGGTGATGCTCTGCCAAGCGGAAAGAACCCTTGTATTCGACACCCGACAGGTGTTATGTGATGGGGGGAATGGTTGGCAAGTCAGGGTTTTGTCATTGTGGCGGATGACTTTGTGAATCCGCCTTTGCCTCTATCTTTAGAGTTGTTACCCCTGTAGGATCCTCTATAGTATCCTCTAGGCAAAGTGGTTTGTGCCTGGGGACACTGGTAGGAGGTGGAAATCTCAGGGGAGGTAGTCTATGAGCCTTCACGGTAAGAGGAGCAGTGAAAGGAGCCGCAGTAGGATGGTGTCTGCAATGCCCCCATGGCCTTAGCTGTTTCATTGTTCTTTATGATCTTCTCAAGGAGAGTGTCGAGCTGAGGACCAAAAAGATATTCTCCATCTAATGCGAGGGCCAAGAGGTTCTGTTGAACCTCCGGTTTAAAGTCTGAGACCCAGAGCCAGGCATGTCTTCTGAGGAGGAGGATGGAATTTATGCCTCCAGCTGGGATGCGAGCAGCATCAAGGGCACAACACATAGTGGTATTAGAGATGAGCTTACCCTCAGAGGCAATCTGATAAGCTCTCTTTTTATTCTACTGAGAAATGTTGGAGGATTTCCTCCATCTTGTCCCTGTGGGCCCTGTCGTAGCGCGAGAGGAGGCCGTTGGAACTGGCGATCCACCAATGGTTGGCGGATTGGGCAGTCATCCTCTTTTCTTACTTTATTTGGTGGGGGTGCCTCATCAGATGTTTGGGAGTTGGCCCACTTGCATGCTGTGGCAACTACCAGGGAATCAGGTGGCAGTTGTCCTTTTATGTTTATAGGGTCATTGGGTGATGCCTTATATTTTTTATCTACCCGTGGCACAAGTACCCTAGACCTAACGGGGGTCGTTAAATAAATCTGTGGTGTGTCTCAACATGCCTTTTAGCATCAGCAGGTATTGTGCCAAGCGCTGGTTAGAGGATAGAGTCTCAGACAAAAAATAATCCTCTAGTGGCTCAGTGTGTAACTGCACTTTATGAAAGATGGCAGCTCTACCTATGAGGTCATGGTAGGTGGTGGCGTTGTCCGGGGAAGAGGGTTTAGCAGAATACAGGATCAGGGTCTGTATTAGCAGGTGGTTCTGCATCGTGAGTGTCCCAGGGGTCCTGTTATGGTGAGAAAGGAAAACGTCCCCATCTTCTCCCCCCGTGTAGAGTGAAGTGAAGCCTCCGGTATGTGTGGTGCAGGGGCAGCAGGTGAAGCCGGTGGTGAATGTGTATGGTGAGATTAAAAATGTGCTATCCCTTAATGTAAACTTAGGAACAAATAGTATCATAAAAATACAAGCCTATTATTCCACTCTATGTCTGAAAATATCTGTGATACAACTCCAAATATGTGACAAATAGTATATTTATTTAAAACATTAGTATCCAATTTACATAACTTTAAAAATCTCACAAATCATGTGACACTCTATTCATTAAAAAACACTAATACCTAAAATGCAATAAAAAACACATCATACACAATACATTTTCATAGAAAAGATAAGAGAAAAAAAGGAAAAGGATTATGACAGTACAATTTGTCATTAATGTTGCATATCGATTGAGACAATTAATCACTGGGCCTTGATGCACTTAATTTGACCACATATACAAAGCCAAATGTTCCCCTGGATTATGCAGTTAATTTTGCGTCGACGCGTTTCGATGGCTTCTATTTATAATCCATCTTTATCAAGACCAAAAAATATTCTAATCTCTCTGTGCTCTTCTTATTGTAGCCATTGACCGTATCCTGTTCTTTAGATCAACTCTATGGAGGACCAAAGCTTTAGCTCTTCTTTGTGCTGACGAACGACAGGAAGGACGTACGAGGCCCTAGCAATATTTTATTTGAAGTTGATTGGGACTACAATTGTGAGGAACCTTGCAGCACGTGGTCCCACAGCCTTTGAATACAAACGGATGGGGAGCATATTGATCGAAGTTTCCTTATCGAATCTTAAGTAAAGTATCAGGAAGCAGTAAGGAGCCGGGAGATGACGTAAATAGGCGAGTGTTACCTAGAACTAAAATATTTGCAAAGAAGATTGCGAAAGTTGCCTACAAGCATTAATCAGAAAGAGAGGTGCTTTGAATTTTAAAAATATATTACAGCACAAAGAAGAGCTAAAGCTTTGGTCCTCCATAGAGTTGATCTAAAGAACAGGATACTGTCAATGGCTACAATAAGAAGAGCACAGAGAGATTAGAATATTTTTTGGTCTTGATAAAGATGGATTATAAATAGAAGCCATCGAAATGCGTTGACGCAAAATTAACTGCATAATCCAGGGGAACATTTGGCTTTGTATATGTGGTCAAAATAAGTGCATCAAGGCCCAGTGATTAATTGTCTCAATCGATATGCAACATTAATGACAAACTGTACTGTCATAATCCTTTTCCTTTTTTCTCTCTTTTATCTTTTCTATGAAAATGTATTGTGTATGATGTTTTTATTGCATTTTAGGTATTTGTGAGATTTTTAAAGTTATGTAAATTGGATACTAATGTTTTAAATAAAAATAAAAATACTATTTGTCACATATTTGGAGTTGTATCACAGATATTTTCAGACACAGTGGAATAATAGGCTTGTATTTTTATGATACTATTTGTTCCTAAATTTACATTAAGGGATAGCATATTTTTAATCTAATAAATGGTACTCTAATCCCTTTGTGTAGTAAGGGGTCTCTCTTCATATCTATCGTACAAATGTGTATGGTGTACAGCAGGTGTTGGAGGTGGGCTGATGTGCACCGGGCTTGTGGCCTTGTCCGACATCTTTCTATGCTTTGGTGAAGATGAAGTAAAAAAAAAAAATATTGAATTGTTGATTGTGAAGATGAAGTATCCAAAGCCTCTTGAAAGGACAGCTGTCTCTTAGATTGCTGTGCATCAGTGTGTGGAGATCTTGTGATGATGCGTCCAGCGTCTCAATGAATCATAATATGTTTTTGTTGAAGTCTGACTCCTCCTGCAGAAGCTGAAGCGCAGGCTCCACAGGCTCAGAACTGTGTGGTGGTTTTCCTGAATGAAAATGTTTTCGGCCTCAGTGTGGAGGTTTTCGGTGCCGATGGTTTCAGGTTTGAAGCTGGTGTTTTCGGCACCGATGTCGAACGGTGTTTTGATGCAGAGGATTTTGGCTTTGATGGTGGGCTCGAGACTGATGCAGGAGTCATCGGTTCGGGAGCGTGTTGCATGTGTTGTATTTTTGGCGCAGAGTCGAAGCTGGGTGTGTTCGAGACAGCTGGTCAGTGCCGACCTTGGTCCAAAGATTCACCCAGCGGTGGATTTTGGCCTGTGGCGTGGGTAGGCGACCCTTTGTGGTGGTGTCCTGGGGTCGGGGTCAAAGTGTAAGGGGCACAGTACTCACACCTTGACCTGGCGTGAGATTGTGTATTTCAACCTCAGAGCCGGAGCTGTTGTTAAGGGAAAATGTTCCTTCGTCTGCAGCCGACGCCTGCACCTCCTCTTGAAAGTTCTCGGATCCAAAGAGATCTGGTGTTTCTTCGATGCTGCGGCAAGACATTTCGAGGCGCTGAGCTCGACGATCATGCAGCGTCTTGTTGGACCACAAAAGAACTGCAGGCCTGGCAGCTGGCCTCATCGTGTTCAGGGGAGAGCCACAAGTTGCACACCTGGTGGAGGTCGATGCACGGGTACTAGGCGTGGCAGTGAGGACTGAAGCAGAAGGGCGTCCGTTCCAACACGTGGTGGACATGGTGCGGGGGAACACCAAAGATGTAAGGTCTGCCCCAATGGGCAAAGACCCACAAAGTCCGCTGCAGACTCGAATCGCCCCGAAGAAGTCGACGTCTTTGAACAGACGAGAGAGAGAAGAAGAAGCCACTATCGAAACACTACCAATGGTAAAGCCTAAGAGAGGTAAGCGAAGACGGTGAAGAACTGGAACAGAGGAGTACACGTGCGAACACGACGGTGGAAGAAAACAATCTAACAATGGAGTCCGTGACCATGCACATTACCAGCAAGAGGAGGAGTCACACTACCTAGTGACTCGAAAGACTTTTTTTGAAGAAAAACAACTTGCACACATCTGAGCCCAACACTAGATGGTAGGATTATGCTAGGCATGTGTATCTACAACCACACATGCCTTGAACATAAATGTTCCCAAATGTTATCTAGATTAGTGGTTACATTTAAATAGCAATGAGGAAATGTGAGAGTCAAGGTTCATAACGGGGTAGGATCTCAGTAGGCCCCTTGTTTAGATATTTACTTTAAACATAGTTAATTTCCTGTCTCAAAGAATATGCCTAACGAAGGGTTACTCAAAGGTTAGGTCGCTGGCTGGGTAAGCCATAATTTGTATACATGGGAAATCATTATGATTTCTTCAATATCTGGGGTTGTTTCTGATCTTTTGTAGGAGCAGTCAACAGCTAGTATGTAGCGAAAGGGAGAGAGATTCCATCATTCTTATATGGTGCCTCTTTGAAGGCTGATTCTTGCTTGGGGTTCACCTAAGGAAATTCCCTAAGGTGAATTAAATTCTCTGGTGGACTCTGCCATTCATGTGCGTTCAAGAAATAAAGGCATACACTGTACTGAAAGTCCTTGCTGCATCAAGGATGATGGCATACATTATCTTTCTCAAGTTCAGAAAGTGAATTAAAATTTGCTACAAGTCTTGTATTGATTTCTGAAGAGTTATACTTGACAAAAATGAAGTGATCAGGGTGTGTTAAAGCGATAAGATTGGCTCTGTTCGGGTAGCATGGATAGTGGCCAGAAGTGATCAGAGAGTTTGGACATTAGATTTTTGTTTCCTGAGGAGCTTCACTCTGCCAGTGGAACACATGAAATAAGGCTTCTGTAAATATGCCATAGAGCATTGCAAATTGACACAGTGACTCTAAAGGGAGGAGAGCATTGGTCTCAGTATTTCTTTGAGTGCCTGAAATAAGTCTGGTGGGAGCCCAAACAATCAAGGTGCTTCTTCATTTTAAAGTCTTTTATACAATTGAACATTTTTGTTTATGTAATTTAGATGCTCGGGCTGTGGAAGGTCCACTGCTTTGTGTGCTGCATGAATAATACCACGAGAAGTTTTCCTAATCATCCTTAGAAGATGCTCCAAACTACGTCTGGTGAGATGTCTTCTTCTACTATATTGACAGAGAAGTTAGGAGTGAATGACTTTGGGTGCTGCACACTTTGCTGATATGTGCTTAATTGCCAATATACAAGCTTTTTCTAAATATATTTCTTATGTGCTATTTGTACATTTCAAGCGTGGGACGGTTCGAATTTCCAGACAGTTCCCAAAGCAGGACAAAAGGGGAGGCCACAGAAAATGGTTTGCATCAATAAAGGGGCCAAATGCTGCAATTATAGGTATCTTCTTATTGTAGAGATCTGCATGAAGAGCTGCCAAAAGCCAACTGAATTGTTGCAGTCAGTCCACTGTCCTCTAGCTCAACTGAGACCAGCCTGGTGGGAGTTGATTAGCAATTCACTTAACCCGCCTAGACAAACTGCAGAGATATGCAAAGGGAAACTAAATGAACAATCTTGGGTGCACAAGGAAACATGGAAGGGAACAATCAAAGTCTGTTAAATCTGAGATGTTCTCGGGAACATCATTCATACATGAACACAACATGCAATTCACAAGTGCTAAACATCAAAACTTATCACATACATCAAGGTGGAAATGAAGGGACCCAAGTATAGAGGACGAATATCTCAAGTGGTACAAGTACAAGGGGGTGCGCTGCACACTAATCTAACAACTGCCACCAATTGCCAATCCCCCCCTAGCCTACTAGAGGTGCTGTTTCAACCACTCTTTTGTCCTCACCTTGCTTTCAAGTAGTACAACAAGTGGTAGCCAATCTTTGGCTGCTTCTGATAGAGTTCAGACAAGAGATCTAGGAGTAATGAAAAGCCACTGTTATCTTCCTGCATCTGAATCAGGTTCCTAAAAAAGGGCAATAGAAGAAAGTGTATCAGATAGTTCTCTCCGATGCAGTTAGCATTAAAAAAACATTTGTAAGTGATCTGATAAAGGCATCTTTCAGCAGGATTCACTTCATATGAATATCTCTGTTCACAGCAGGATGCATCCCGGCTTTGTCCTGCCTTCATCCCAAACAGAACCCCCTCGAAGTCCTTAGATACCATTCACTACAATGTGCATGGTCTTTTGGATTTAGGAAGAGGGCAAAAATGTCTACGCCTAACTTACCTAAATATTAAGTAAAGAGGCTTTCCCACAGTCTCCTCCAGGGATCTGCAAAAAAAAATTATACAAAAATTGGATATCCCAAGTCAGAAACCCGCCTTCCACAACACAATGAAACTGTTTTAGAAAAATATATTCCTGCAAGTGTCCTTAATGATAAATACCAAGATCAAGCTTACGAAGAGCTCAAAATGGGTTCTTTGCTTTTCATACCATTATTGCCATACATTAACTTGTCAAAACATTTCTCTCCCCCCACCCTATGATCCACCCCCTCAACATCCGATCCAGAAAGAGAGGGGAAAGTGATTGACTCGGGTATCGCAATAAGTATATCAGATCATCATTGAGTAGGTTGTGGCCAAGCTCAGTAAGAGAGAGTGTGCTGGAGGAGCAGAGTTGGAGGTGCCTAGCGCTGGGGTCTTAGAGAGTTTCTGCTCCTATTCCATGATGTGTGATGAGTGAAAAGCTGCAGAAGTTCAAAGCATGCGATTTCCCATCTAGAGAGGTAGTCAATCAGAGTGAGATACACTGTAGATTACCTGTTCCATGGCGAGAATATGCCATAGTTTGTTGAACCATAGAGCTACAGAGTGCAGAGCACTCTTTTTTCTAGTATACAGCAATAGTTGCTTTGGGGCCCCTGCCACATGCTTTACCAAGGCCCAATCAGCCGATGTCATACCTTCCGCAGTGTCAAGTCTCAGTATTAGGAATTTCAGAGTCAGCCAAGATAGGGCATCCAGAGATCCCTCTTAAATGCCCCATGATATCTTCCCACAAGGTCTGGGCCACCAAATGTGTATGTATGTTGTGGGTTCCTGTTCACAGCGCCAGCATGTATCGAAGACAGAGGGAAACATGCACAAAAGGCATACAAGTGTTAAGTACCAATGGTAGAGTTGTTTGTAGGTTAACCCTTTGCGGGGCTACAGTGAGTCTTCAGGATTTTCAGCCATAGCCTTTCCCATTGTTTGTGAGAGAATAAAGTCTCAACGTCCCGTTCCCATTAATGTTGTAAGGGAAATTTGCTGGCTGGTTTGCTATTTTGGATAGCTTGATATGTTCGACATACGAGACCCTTGGAGTCAGAGAAGCTACAAACTAGTTTTTCAAAGTTTGTGAGGGATATGGTGGCAACATTTGCGTTGGGCTGATAGAGCACCAAGTGTCGCAATTGTAGATATTGGAGGCAAGTCACTTTAGAAACAGAATTCTTATTTAGATTGTTCTTAAAGATCGCAAGTCTCTGCACTCCCCTGTCTCCCACCCCTGGTAGAATGTAGTTGCTGCTGCCGGAATAAAATCAGGGTTGTGGTTAACAGGAGTGTTGGGGAAAGGGTACGTCGTGAGACCCCTTCAGGATGCTACTTGGTCCCAAGTCTTTCGGACAATAGATAGGTAGATTTTTCAGGGTCTGCATGAACGAGCAAGCCAGGACAAGTCCCAGAGTAGCCAGAACGCTACAGCCCATTCCACGTGTAGCGATTTTTAATATCACTCTTTCCCTCACCACACATTCTGATATGCATCGTAGGTGTGCCACCCAATAGTATCCCACCATGTTGGGGCACACCAGATACCCAAACCACTCCCTAGGCAGCATCTAGAGCACAGCTGGAATGCAAAGCATTTTGCCTTCTCATACAAAGTCTGTTAGTCTTTTTTGTAGGGAATGCATTTTACCAATGGCAACAGATATTGGCAGGAAGTAGAATACGTACAGACAAAAGGTGATGAGAGGAATGCTTGCAAATAAGTTTAACCACTGCAATTGATTGGGCTAGCATTCCAACCCATTGTTTTTCCACCCACTGTGCCACTCTAGCAAAAGGCCCATCGAATGCAAATAAGTTCTTACTCCGCTCCTTATGGAACAGTCCATCCTGAATTGCCAGGCAAGCACCCCCTCCCCCTCTCCAAAGGATCACAAACAACCCCAAGACTGTTTGGCTATTTCTAATCTGAAGCCATGTTGGGCATAAAAAACGATGGACCGCGTTCCTGCCCGAGTAATTACCAGTCGCTGAGATGCAAGCATCTCCCCCATCACTTTTTTGTTTATTTTAGTGTGACAACTTAAGTGCGAAGGATGCACCCAGACATGGGTCCCATGCTCGCTGTGTCACTGGAACCAAACTGCACCCGACTGAGGAGCCCCAACTAGGGCGAAACTGGGCCAGTTGGTATGGGTAACATTTTCCAAGTATCCTCTAATGGTGCGGCCTAGGTATCTAACAGAGGTGTCCATTCATTGGAAGGGGTGAGTTGTTAGAACTGTGGTACCACTGAGGGCAGTATTGTGACTTTCCATATTTGTGATTTGTGTTTATTGACCTTGAAGCTAGATAGAGATTTGAAGGGATTCATTAAGTCTACTATCGCTGGGAGAGATGTAGGGGGTCAGACAAGGTGAAGAGAAAATCAGCTGCAAAGAGATAGGCCTTGTGCGATTCTCCCCAAAACGAATGCCTGTCACCCAGTTTGAGATCCTGAAGTGTGTAGATAGGGGTTTGACATTGAGAGTAAAGAGAAGGGGGCGGGGGGAGATACCCCCGTCTAGTCCCCCTAAGTAGTGGAAAGAGGCAGAAGCGATGGCCCTTAAACCCAAATGATGCTATGGGAGCTTTGTAAGAGATGCCACTTTTTTGAGCATTTTGGAGACTGGTAGGAAAATGCCATCAATAAGGGTCTGGAGAACCTAAAGAACTCAACACAATGCTTTAATCGACCTTAACATAGAAATATCCAATTGTATACTAGAATGCACATCTCATTTGAAAACTGAGCAGTTGCTGTCACCTTCTGGACAACATCCAGAGAAGAAGCAAGGTGTATACACACACACACACACCACACAAAAGTGAACATATCTATATATCACAAGAATACAAACCACTTACTCTTCGGTAATCTCTTCTGGTAATACCTCCCCTCGAAAGTGAGCCTTAAATAACTCCTGAAGGCAGGAAGCAAGAACAGCCAGCTGTTCTGAATCAAAGTCCTCCTGGAAAACAGATAAAGGCAGAAGGGGTGAAAGGAATGGAGGGGACATAAAGGACAGTGAGACAGGAAGGCGCACACATGCAGCAATTACAAAATGTTAGAAAAAACAAGGAGAACAGAAACGGAGAGCGAAATGGGTAAACAAGGAGAAAATGTGATTCTCCCACAATATAGGGGTTACAGCTCATATGTGCTCTCTGCTGATACACCTAATCTTTAAATCTTCCTTATAAGTTATTACCATGGAAAACAAATACATATACAAGATTCAATGATGCACAATGCAAGCGTAGTACACTGCTCGCCACAAGCCACTTTCACACAAGGCACAAAATAACTAGTTTACCTCCAGGATCTGTTCCACAATTTCTTGCATGACTTCACACTGTGCCTCGGTATCACTGCATCAGAAAAATATAGGTAAGCACCACATATACATAAACAACTGAACAATTCTGGGTAAGAAACTGAAAAGGTAAGGGGAATCACACAGCAAGAAAGAGTAGAAAGGGCACAGGAGAAAATGCAGGAAGCAACTAAAGATGAGAACAGGGAGAAAGCCAGGAAGCATTAAAGAGATAAGTACCAATGAAAGAAAGGGAGGTGGAGCATGAAATAAAAGACAGAAGAGGCAGCCAAGAATAGGTGAAAAATAACAGCACGGACAAGGATTACGAGCACAGTTTACCCGCAAGATGGTAGGTGATAACAGAAGGGGGCAGAGTACCACGATAATCAACAAAGTGCCAAGGAAGAGGGAAAGCATGCTGGTAATGAGAGGGGAGGGAGCAAAAATTAAGAGAGAAGTAGAGTGTTAAAAAAAATAGTTTCACTGTGGTGAAGGAGTAGGAAGAGAAACAGCGAACAAATATGGAAGTAGTGTGGCAGGTAAATAATGAGGGGCATTGCAGGAGTAAAGGGAGTGGATTGAATCATCATCGAAAGAGGATCGCACGCACACACAGGGAGTGGAGTGTTCTGCAGGTAAAGCAATATAACACAAACCTTCCTTTTTGGAGGGAAACCACTTTATCTTTCAAAGACTCGTCTAATTGGTCCAAATAAGGTGTAATATCGATTGGCTCCTCAATGATTGTCTCTTTGATCGGGTGGAATCGAAATTCTCTCTTCTTGCCTATGAAGAAATCACAACTTTTTGAGCTTGATGAAGATAAGTTACTTACAACTTTAGTTCTTCTGTGTGGGTATCTTTCATAGGTTCACATGTTTGAATTAGTCTCTGTTTTCAGTCTCTGAATCCAGGGTAGTTTAAAAGAGCCAATTAGCACTGATAAAATAGCTGTGGGCCCAATAACAGTGTTTCTTTAGTAGCACAGGCACATTATTCAAAAACAGCCAAACGTTAACCAATCAGGTGAATGCTTTAGCACTCTCACTCCGGCTAAAAGGCCACCATTGCTCAGGTTTTCTACCACACGTCACCTCCCCTATGTCACCTCAGAGGCCTGTTTCTGTGAGTAGTGTTTGGTGAAAGCATACATGTCTTTCTGAATCACAGCACAACTTATGTCGTGAAGTTGCACCTGCATAGAGGCTGCAATTGAACACATACTTTTGGTAGAATGTGCCATATGTTTCTTGCAGAGACTGATTAGCATTCTTGTGACAATAGACGATGCATGGAGACACCACCGTTTCCTTCTTTCTCACTGTTCTACCTTCTCCGCTTTTCTCCTTCTCGCTTGCATTCGTGCATTCTTTCTTTCCTTCTCTCCTTTCCTTTCATTACCTACATATCACATTTGTTTCTTCTCCTTTGGTCCTTCTTGCATCTTCCCTTCTCCTCTTCGCTCTTTCTCGTCTTTGTTCCTCCCTTTCTTATCTTATTCCCCTTTATTCCAAATTTCCCTTTCTTCTTGCAGTCACTTTGTCTCTTCTTTCCCACTCTTCATTAAGTTTTGTCCCTGCCTCACTTCCTTTCTCCCACTTTTCACTTTATCTTTCTTCCTTTACTCCTTTCCTTTCTTTTTTCTTTCTCTCCTTCCCTTCTTCAAGAGTGCTTAATTTACTATTAGGGAGTAACTAAGGATGGATTTAATTGCCCAGAAGTAGCTCTCACTGTTGAAAAGGTTAGAGATACCTGGTCTAAGGACTTCAGGAATTCCTCTTCTGGAGCAACAAGTATACCTCTTTGGAGGGTGATCATTCCAAAAAACTGCCTCTTAAGAAGCCTACTATGATCTTGTAGATCTACATCGGGTGTCCAACTGCCCATCTTCTTTCCGACTAAGAAGAATGTGGAATAAAAGCCCTTATTGTGTTGATTTATCCAGTACTTTCTCAATAGCACCCTTAAGGAGATCATAGATTTCATATTGTAGCTTGGCCACATGCTGAAGGCGTTCTCTGGTATGTGAGCATTAGGGCAATTTTTGCCAAAATTCCATAAGATTCTGCAACGGACAATCTTGTGTACTCACCGCTCTGTAGCGCTGCCCTCCTATTGTAAGGCAAAGTTTGAAATTCTCCACTTTACAGAATGGAGAGAGGCGACAGACAATGTGGAGAAGTCAATCTCTCGTTTGTGTCTTGGTCTTAAGTGTATGAAGAACACTGTTACTCCTATGAAGAGTTTTTGTTTTCCTTTTTCTTCTTTCTGTAATATCCTTGGTTCTTTGCTGGTGGTAATGGCCATACTATCTCCACTGAAACCATACTGCAATGATCCTCCTATGAAGTTCTGTGATGTTCTGGATCCAGGAAATTCAGAGCATGCACAAATATCAACACTCCGAGTGAGTGCCCCTTTTTATGCCTTGAAGAGCTTCATCCACATTTATTTTTTGCCATCTAAAGGCATTTCGAGGAATTTTACTGTACTTCCGATCGAAAAGAAGTGCCTTTAAGCTATCCGAGTCTTGAAAGAACTAACTAATGAATGACCACATTGGAAATATCCATAGTTACACCAAGCAGAGCAGACAACTGTCTAGTTCCTTCTTGAATGAATGCTTTGGCTGATGGTAAAGGACAGGACTGGCAAGTGTATTCATTGTCTTAATGGAATTTGCTGCCATGGCTTTCGTTTTTGTCCATTACGTCAATGCACCTGCCGTTCCACTAAGGGGGTGTAAAGATAGGTGTGACTCGACTGCATGATGCACGTTGAGCTGCGACGAATGAATGGAGACATGTGTGAACATTACGCCAAGAAAGTCCAGAGTTCGCAGCACAGTATTTATTTTCCATACATGGAAGTGGAAGAGGGACTATGTATATTTTTTTAATTAGCTTACGTCCATCATGGTAGGCGTAGTCCAAGCTATGAATGGACTTGAAAGTCTTTCTGAAATGTTTTCTGGGTTGTTCCTTAAAATCAAATTGGGAATGGTTGCTGCTCTACCACTGTCATGAGATGGCCAAATTTCTCTGACCGGCTTTCCAGCATGGTGTGAAATTTAGAAATATCATCCGGTGTAGATTTCAATTGAGATGGTGCCCATTTTTTGGCATGAGCGAATCCTTAAGGTCATGCGGATCTTGCGAGTCACTGTCATCAATTGCATCCTGGTTCATTTCTTTCTCTTCTAGTCCACCTTCTGCATCTGGGACTTCATCCTCACTTTCCTCTACGCTTAGGTTGCCCATATTCCCTAAAACTGGGTGGAATTTGAACCAGCTGAGGTGGCGGCAGAGTCACTGGTGCAAGTAGTGAGAAAGCAGAAGATGATCTAGTGGCTACTGCTGTGGTGGAGAAGGCTGGTTTTGTTGCAGAACTGTCGGCCATTGAAGTGAATAATCCTAATCATATTCCAGCAAATACTGAGCTCTTAACTGCTGCAGACTATACACCGTATAGGTCTGATCTCCTTTTGAAACAAATTTCTGAATATCATCTTTGTATTCCTAATACGTTTCCAAAATATGGGTGATTAGATGGTGCAACAACTTCAGAGGAAAGAGTGGTCCCTCTAGTGATAGGTAATGGCGATAAGGACAAAATGCAAGGTCCAAGCCACAAAAGGTGCTGCAGAGGCCACTGGATGATCTACAATTTGCAGTGAGAAAGCACCTGTCAATGGCGAGGACATGGCCATCAACGGAGCTGTTAAAGAGAAAAGGACTACTGAAGACCATACAGTCGATGAGGCTGTTGACAAGGAGTTGATCCTCGATGAAGATGGCGTGAACGACAACTGAGGAGCAGATGATTTGATCATTTTCATCATCAATGAGGCTGTTGTCAACATTTTCTACGGGAAGAGTAATAAGATAGCTCCTGCGGCCATTTTTGCAGGTGCCAGGCCAAAAGGATCGTTGCAGGCTGCATCAACATGGTATGCTCTTCTGAAGTATAGGTAGGTTTAGAAAGAACCTTTTCCGGCGAGTACCTCAGGCACTTCCAGGTGCAGGTGCCTCCCTGTATGTGTCTTTTAGCAGAAGTTCCCTAACGGGCACTTATAGTAAAATCATTCTAATAAGGCGGCATCCCCTGAGGCGGGGCATGTCTTTTGTAGAGCTAAAGCTAGGCGCCTGTCTCTGCCACGCAGTATTTTTAATCTTAAAGGTATACTGATGTCACATTTTAATGCCTTGTTTTTGGGGTAAAAGCAGGTAATACCCTCAGTGAAGAACTTTTTGAAACCACAAGCCGAACATGCTTTAAAGAGAAATTTCTTTTCTTTCAGAGATATCGGCATCCAATCTGAAATCTCCCTGTTCCAGGGTGTAGATAATCCCTCAAACCATTCACTGAAAAAGAGCATGGGCATGTAGGTCATCCAGGTGAGATGAAAAGGTGAAATTCAGATTTTCTGAAGTAAATGTAACTGATAGAACAGAGCCCAATTGGGGGTAGGACTGCCTCATACTCAGGGTTTGTTAGAAAATCTTAGCTATGGCTACTTCTCGGGGTGTGACTATGCTGGTACATTCACCTGAATAGTCAACATTTGAGTGCTTTTCAGTAATGAAAATGCACAACTAAACAAACAGTTCTTGGGGTTATGGCTATTTTAATAATGTTTACTGATCTTTTGAACTGCTGGTAGTTTAAGAGAAATGTTAAGACTTAACCAAGCTGAGTTGGCAAGAGTGGCAGGGTGTTAACAGAAAGACGTCTACTGAACTATGAGACTTCAATTGTAATAATTAAAAACTTCTTAGTCTTTTGCTCTTCCTTTTCTCAACTACTGAACATGCATTATCAATAAAAGAGAAAGGGCATGCAAAGTGTACTGAATAACTCAGATGTCATCTTTATATATACAAATTAGAGCATATTGATAATTCGAAGGGAGTAAAACGTAAGGCAATGGTTCATTGCATCTTCAGCACCCTGCTCCCCATAGCACTCTCCATTACAAATTCCTATGCTGAGGTCTACTTCTGAAAAATATAGTGAAAAATTGGTGAAAAACTACTTAAAGCCCAAGATATCCCTCCACTAGTCATCAAGCAACGTTCATCTAAGCATTGTTACATTAAGAAAATGGTATGCGAGGTCACTTTGCACCCCATGGCGAGCAGACACAAGCAGGTAACTGAAAAATAGATTGTTTCTGAAACGCTAAAATGACAGCACAGATGGGCCAGTACAGCAAAGCTGAATGGTAGATAGGGAGGAGGAAATTTTTTGCATGAAGTGGTCAACTTAATCCATTACTACAAACATACCAATGTAGGCAACCTTGGCGTTACAGTGCTCTACAGGCAACATAAAGGAGATATGTTATTGCCAGCCAGTGCATTTCAACAAACTACTCATCATGCGTAACTCAACAGCAGCTCCTCTCTCATTAACCTCTCTAAACATAAGGAGTCTCTGCTGCCTCCTCAAAATGAAGCTCACTTGAAATATATTCCAAATGCTGTATATTTGCCAAGTGCAGGTCTGATAAAGACAAAAGGAGTGAGAGAAGGCTTACATACTTGTAACAGCATTTCTGAAAACATGTGGACATAATGCAAACGTAGACTGGCGTGTAAATGTAGAAGAATACAAGTTTGGGCCAAGCACATCTGGTCCAACATATTACAAGAACAAAAGTGGTCTGGGATTGAGGGACAATGCAATGGAAAGGCCTACAGAAAGAATACTGTACAAGTAGATGAGAACAAGACGCATACTCATACCCTTCTGTGGCGGCTGAGTTGCTGGTGGTGATGGCTCACTGCTCGGCTCTTCACTTTTGATGTTCACCTCTTCGTCATCATCGCTGAATGCGGCCTCAGCAGTATCATAGCAACTGTCCTCTTTGTCAGCCATGTGATTTTCCATCTCCATGGAAACAGGCTCTTCCGTTTTGACTGCAGGAACAGAAGAGGAAGAAGCTCAAAAGTCCAGCCTGCTGTGGATCAGCAGGTGGCATGGGGAGCACTTGGGAGAATGAACAGACTTCCAAATGCACATATCATCCTGGTGCTCACCAAGCTTCCACCCATAGACCAGTTCCTTGGAAGTGGACTTCGTGAGAATAAAACAATAGACAAACTACAGAAAAGTATGGTGAAAAGGAGCACTTTACAAAATGCCACCTGCTGATTTAATCAATGTACTGCAGTAATGTATTTTAAAAATACATCAGAACACAATCTGACTCATTTGTAATCAACATTGTCAAGGCATAAACTAGTGAAGGGTGAAGCAGCGGGCGAAGGAATATTGAAGGCCTGTGTTGGAAGGATACCGGGAGCCCAGAGATCAATCTGGGGTGAGGTTTTTAACTGGTAGAGTGGAGGGATCTGGCACTTTTTAGCCAACCCGATCCTTGGCCTAGACGAATCAGGAATACAGCTGTCCCAATAACACAGGAGGGCAAGTTAAACAGTGGAATAAAGACAAACTATAGAGATTATCAAATAGTAGAAGAGACGTCCTAGAAAGTATTGCTGGCATTGCATGGGAACACGTAGGGTTTCTGGTAAGCAGTTACACCCTCAACATTATGACTGACGGAAGGCACAGTAGGTGGAATTATAGGGCACACCTCTTGACGATTGTGCGACTACAGAGGGAGTCACCCTCCACCTGGACCAGGATGCCATAGCAACCCTTAGCTTGGGTGTTTTTATATTAATTGTGGAAGTAGGAAATTCCTTTTCCCTTGAGCAAATGCTTTAGGTAGCACTAGAAGTAGTGCTTCATTTAGCCCTGAAGAAAGCCATTGACCAAGTATTGGCACCATAGTGGGCTCGAACAGTTGGAATCATTAAGAATGAATGGATCATTACACTCAATTTTCATTAATTTTCGTATTTGCTTTTAATCATACTGAGGTACCCACTAATAAAGGTGTTTCCTTCGAGTGTACCTCAAGCTATTTTTAAAATAAACTGTATCACGCTATTATACAGTATATCACTTATCAAGAACTCCCACGTTTCGGGGGTCGAGTGAACCCTGAGAGTATCATGTTCTCAGGATGGAATGAGGATGCTTAAGCATGCCACAAAAGAGATGGTGAGGCTTTCTCATTCCGTATATAACTCATAACTTCGGTTACCAGGTTGTTGACTACTCGGATAACCCTGTACACTAATGCATCTTTGTGGTTTGCGATATGAATTCTGAAGGATGTGTGATGCCTTGACTTATAACTCTCCCGCGGTGATATAGAAGCAATTATTCTTGCCTAGAACCCCATACCCATCTTAGGGCCAATGAGCCACCAGTCAATCACACTGTCTTGGTGTAGTGTGTCAAAACAATCCAATATGCAGCAAGCACAGTGAGAAAACTGAAATTGCGACACAGGATCTGTGACTCCAGTACACTATCTCCCTTTTCTCTGCATTGAGGTGGTTTGTAGGTTTTGGATACTTATTAATAGAGGCGTAACAAAACACAACAATCTGTAAAATGCTGGTGGTTTGCGACCACAAATATGACATCAGAACAGCTCTGCATACCATTTCTCCTTGTTGTCAATTTGTTTGTGAGCAGAATTTATATAAAAAAACTATGCATAGTTGCAGACCCTGGGCCGTCACTGATAACACCATGCTGCCGTCACTGCTCTAGCCCCAGTTTGAAGGTTCTCTTCTTCTTCCAGCATTGCTAGGAGGAATTTCAGGAGAGTAAGGGACAAAATGTGAATAAAAAATAGAAGAGCTGTAACCAAAGGATGATATTGTGATGCATATTATCACCTCATGGCTCTCCTCTGGTGATCCATCACACAACATCCAGCCTGACATGGAAGGTTCATCCTTCAACTCGCATCGGCGGCAGCTGGGTGGACTAGGAGGCTGCAGATTCCACTGGTGTGCCCTTCTAAGTCTAGCAATAAAGGAATCCAACTTACCTTCGTTTAGTCATCCTTCAGGCGAACGAGTACAAAGATATGCAAGAAAAATAAAAGTGAAATGCCTTATCTAACGCTAAGCATATTTTTATATTGATGAATACTGCGCAATGACATACATGCAACAAGAGAGGTCTCTTTCAGAAAACGCACTAAATGCGTTACTATTTGTGTGTAACAATCCTTTTGAATGCCTTCCAACTTACTACATTCTCACTTATGTATGTTCTAACACACAGAAGGGCAATATAGTACCCTGCAGAGAAGCATACCACAGTCTTCGGCCTCCATGTCTACTCTTTAATTGTCTTGTTTATTGGGATGTGGGAACACTCCCTGACACCCATCCGCTCTTTCTGCATCTATATATCCATCTATCTATATCTATCTATCTATCTATCTATATATAGTTTTTCCCCTGCCTTCACCCCAACTATGTATTACTCGCACTGAAAACCCTAATGTGCTTGTGATAGGTTAAAAATAATACAAGGGTCCCAAAATGCTTTTCAATGTGGCATGGCTATTGGCCATGACTGTATGTGACCACAGGATTCCTTGCAAGAGATTAGGTCAACAAAAGATTTAAAGAACAGTGGGGTACCAAGAAGCGTTTTGTGATTATAACGTACGATGAAATGATGTAAGGTGTATTCTAGTTCATGTACAATGCATTATAGATGTGCATCATTTTGAAGTACACTTTTAACTCACTTCAATCGGCGCAAGATTTATTTAAGAAATAGTACAGAAAAAAAGGCAACAAAGAGCTATCTGAACAACAGCAACAAAAATTGCATATTATTTTGGAATAGGATTGTTTGCACGTCTCAGCAATAAATAAAGTCGAATTACAGCTTCACAATCCGCGGCAGAGGGATTGGAGCAGAGAGTCGGGCCAGGGCCAGGAAGGGCACTTGTGGGTGACAAGACTCTTCCTTACAGTTTTCAAGAACAACAGCTCCATCACACCTTCTCTGCTAGGAAAATGAAAGGCAGGAGAAAATGGAATTAAATATTCAGCCCTCATCCAGCGATAAGTCCGAGACCTGCAACTCCCATAAAGTAAACAAAATCTACATTAGGTCTGGAGTGACCACGATCTCTTGATTTTACTCAAATTACATGTTTTATTTACTTACTTTCTGCCCACTAAAGCATCAGCATTGGCAAAGGGCTAGCCCACATCTGCAATGGGCTAAATTGACTTTGAGTGATGGCATTCTGCCTTTTCACAAATTGTGCCCTCAAAAGTCAGTGTGTACTATGGCAAATGTGTGCTTTTCGGAGACCCAAATATTATATTTGCTTTTAGCTTTTTCTTTAGCCCATAAAGGCCAAGCAGCTTACCAACAATAGGGGTTTTCAAAAACTGTGAAAAATCAAGCATTGATTAAGCCACCATACCAAATGGCCTTGCCAATGCTTGCTTATCAAAGAAGTAAACTCAACCAGCCTTGTAAAAACACTGAATGTGGGCAAAGTAAACCAGAGTATTTGGACAGCTCTACAGCATGCAGACTTAATTCCATTCAAGGATCTTTGTTTTAATCTCTGGCAGTCAAAAGGCATGTCCATTAGGGATCCGTGCACGTTCCCAGAGAACCCCATGGACCTCATCCATGCATGGCGCCAAAGCACCACACTTGTCCGAGTGCCTACCCAAGACAAATCAGTGCAAAACTTGTGTATGAGGATTGATAAATCTCTCAATTCGGTATCGCTTTTTTTTAAAAATAAAAAAAGAAAGACAGTTCTTTCAACTTCCTACTGTTGATGCTTCAAAGATTAAAATGAAGACCGCTATGCACCTCTTCTGAGACGTATATAACGCGCAGCGTCTTTGATGTGTACTTGTCAGATTACTCTATCATTTTTCTCCAAACTGCTCGTGTTAAATCTTCCTAACCAGCGTAGCAGCCTCCTGCGGGGTCGAAAAAGTGCCTCCGGGAAAGAGAGAGTTTTTGCAAGGATTATTTCCTGCAGTTTTTATTGGATGTGTCAGATGATTTTCCTACAGATCCAGGATTTCGTGTGGGAGACATGGTTTCTTGTCCTGAGGAAGGTGGTGTTTTAGCAGTGATACCCACCGAAACGCGTCGACGCAACTGTTTGAAGGCATACTGTAGATTGTGAAGACATTTTCAGACATTTTCCGAATTTTTAATGTTTAAAGTTCTCTGTGCAATAATTATACGTTGAAATATTGATCTTGATCTAATGTACTTGCCTTCATTTTTTTTATTAGAAACCATCTTTTCTTGCAGGTTCTCCCTATGATTATGTTTCTGTATTTAATGTCTAACATTTTAACTTGTATTTTTTTATATTGTATGACAATTCAATGTATTTGACCATATGTTTGGTTAATTTTAATAAATAATTTTATTATTGTGAGCACTTGGCCTTTGAGGGTGGTGGTGTTTTGTTCTGGTGATATATTTGCTGTGATGAGTGTCTTTGCCGTGTTGTATTAAGCTGCCCAAAGGGGATCTCTTTCTGACTACGATCTTTACATTTAAGTCTGATGTAGACTAAGTTTTCTAATGAGATCTCTACTTTAAAGAGGAAATTGCAATTCACTATTATCTTTGTAATAAGATATTTGTTGCTTTTGTCCTACCTAACACCAATTTCACTTTTTTTCAAATTATTTGGATTTGGTCTTGTATAAATTGTAGAGGACTTCAACATCGGATCTTGGGTCATGTAATCCTTAAAACTTGGGAGTTTCCTTTCTCCTCTTGTTGAAATAGTTAAAGGGAAAACACTGTTCCTACAGGGACAACTTCTGGTTCCTTTAGGGTCACATGGCAGCCAAAGCTGGGTTTAAAGACCACTTTAAGCGGGTGTCTACCATTCAAATATTTCCAGCACGGTGGTCTACTAACAGCTTTTTGGCAGTATGCAGTACAGGACCACATTCTGTGTGTTTCAAAGGCTCATTTTCTAGCAATATGTTTTTGATGAACCCTTTCGCGTACCCCGATACAGACACACTTTTTGGACACATGTTGCTTAAAGTGACTTTCAGACTACAATTCCATATATTTTCTGTTAGCATGTGTCCTCATATTTAGTCAGCTTTTTGATAGAATACCCATTGATTGCTTACAATATTTGAAGAGCTGACAGCTGTTTCCCGCACACATTCAATTATCTCCTCATTAGAGACTGCTTCAGAGTGTTTGGCAGTCTTAGTGCTATCTGAAATGCTACATTCTAGACATAACAGCTGCAGCCAGCCAGTTTGCATGGCCCCCTTTACACTGACATCTTTGTGACATTAAACTATGATGAGAATTAAAAGGACATCCCTGTTTTGTTACACATTTGAAAAGCAGAGTCCATAAAATAAAGAGGCTGACACAACCAGCACAGAGTTCAAGTAATCCTGCTATTTCTCATTTGGGCTACTCACCTTCTGAAGACGAAGATGTTGCCTTACAAAACTCTGGGAACTTCTCCCTAAGCATAGAGCGCAACTCCTTGTCCAACTTGGGGTTATCGAATAAAGGAGCCAAGTGCCTAATAGACAAGAGACAAGGAAGTGACTTGTTATAAGAAAGGATAAGTCACAAACAGAACCCTTAGGAATCTAATTAAACACTTTCACCTCCAAACAGGGATAATGACTAAATACACGAATTAAGAAAACAGGCCATATAATCAAACAAGTGTTGCTCAAAACAATGTTTTTGGCTTTTGGATAGTAAAATGGATTTTACAATCTACTCTAACACAGACACTTCCATCACAGAGCAGGGAGTGAACTTAAAGAAGGGAGAGAAAAGATTACATGGATTGGTTCAAACTAAGACTACTAAGAGTCTGCCAGGATAGTGGACAAAGCAAACACGCTGTTTTATTTAAAAACATACAACAAGGACTTAATAGATAATGACAGGGGCTTCAATAACACAAGGAGGACACTACCAACGAAAACTACAGAGACTGCTTCCTAACTGGCACACTTCCAGAAATGTAGTGCTCCAAAGTCAACTGTCTTTGTGCAGAAAACAAATGCATTGTTTTGTTTTAACTCTATTCACTTTCTTCAACTCAACTGATAGCGATAAATCAATTCATGTTGTCTTCATAACAGCAATAGCACTCACAAGAAATTTCCCCTCACTACATAAAAGTAGTGAATATATTTAATGATATGATGCATTACCACTGCGCTGCTGAAAAACGAAAAATTACAAACCATTTTATTATATGCTGCCCTAAATATTCAGACTCATACATGCTCTTGCATAACACATTTGATCATCATATCCAAAATAACAGATGGTGGGTCTATATATTTGAGATATTTCACCTTACTGATTTGTAAAGAAACGTATAATCTTCACAAAATTGTTTCAGCAGTTATCCCCTTTATCAGGAGATCATAATCTACAGTAACTTCAGCCTTTAAATGGCACTACCGCTGCAAACGTTGGGGGGGCACACCTTCGTTCAGTACTCAGCAAAGTTACCAGTATCTTATTGCTCATGCAATAACCTTCACTTGCAAATTGTGTGCTCTGCATTGTATGTAAAAAATATATATGATAGAACGTTTGCGGAGTTCTCCAAAAACAGATTCTACACCACAAAATAAACCTTTCCTGTTGTTCTTAGTCTACAAATACCTTCACTAAGGTACCGAGTGGAAATGTCTGGAATTGCTGGGTGAAGATGTGTAATGTAAATACAGACCTCCCAGCTTTGGTCAGGTAATAAAAACGCTATAAGTATGCTGCGGGAGGCCTTTAAGGCAGTCATTCATGGACAGGCCCAAGCTTTGATAGGGGGGCAGAAGTAGGACGCTGCATGGAATGTAGGGCCATTGAGCAAGAAATCCTTACGCTGGAGGCTAGAGTAATGGAGGAGGGAGGGGCAGATCTATATCATGGACTCCTATTGCGCCAGCAGGACGTAAGGTTACTAGTGAAGGATGCTGCACGGTCACACGCGCTGACCATTCAGCGCCGCTTGTCTGAAGTTGGGAATAAAGCCTCCAAATTACTGGGTTGGCTAGAGAGGAGGGATAGGGACCCATCCTGAGTGGTGGGTGTCCGCGATAGGTGGGGGGGGGGAAGAGTCCTAGACATTGAGAGCACGGTGATAGCAGAAGCGTTCACGTCTTTCTACGAGGACCTCTACACACCAGCGAACACCAGGACCTCCTCAAACATTAACGCCGGAGGCAGCAAATTTTGAGACGCTTAGTCAGGAATATAAATTGTCAGAAGCCGAGAGGCTCCAATACTTCCAGCTTGGGCATGCCCTAAGAGTCCATATACAAGAGGGGACAGGCCTGCCGGATTCCTCTCCCATAGAAGATCGTTTGCTCACGGAACCTATCCCAGACAAAGGGGTGTCCGTGATCTATAAAAAATTGATGAATAATTCCCCCGACCCAATGGGACCCTTGCAACGCTCCTGGGCAGACGATTGGGAGACACAGATGAGGAGGATTGGATGTAGGCCCTACAGGCCCCAGGAAAAAGCGATCCGAACCAGATTCAGGCTAGTGCAACTCGAAATTTTACATTGGATATACTATTCCTGCACATTGACACAAATCAGAACACTAGACACACCACTTTGCGTAAGGGGGTGAGCCATGGAGGGCTCCTTCTTCCACATTCTCTGGGAATGCACTCAGATCCAGGAGTATTGGTGAGGGGTGACGACAGTGATGTCTAGGGTCATGTAGGTGCGGGTGCCCATGGACGCCAAATGGTTGCTACTGGTGGTGCAAGGGGAGGAGGATTGGCCCTGATACACTAAGATATGGCTAGCACTGGCGGCAGTGGTGGCAAAGTGCAACATTGTGAGATGCTGGGATGTGCCCCTCGCCCCGACAGTGGCGGAGTGGAAGAATGACCTTGATTGGTGCCAGAGAGCAGAAGAGGTAGTCTACTGCAGTAGAGGTTGCCCCAAAAAGTGGGAGAGGGTGTGGGCCCCATGGCGGGCGTACCGGGGCGTGACCCTGGAAACGTAGCATGATAGTCTGTTCTGCGGTCTGATGCTCTCTATCATGGGAGAGGGTAACGCTAGAAACAGTGTTTGTGGCCATAAAAGTGCCAACTGATTATCAGCTGCCAGTTGGAAGATGTTGCCGAGCCAGTTTATGTATTTTATTCTACATTGTATTGTAATCCCAGACTTGCACTGTACTCTCAGGCTCTGCCTTGTTTGATGAGCTCCGTTTAATAAAGAGAGTTAAAAAAAAAAAAAAAACGCTATAAGACAATTTAATTTGAGAGCAAGGGACTTGTATTTTTAGCATAGTATTTCTAGAGTTGTACCTTTTGGAAAACATTCTGCGAGTCCATTTCGGCATGGGCCTGACTTTTGAAAGCATACAATAGTGTCGCTTGTCGTTCTTCATGGCCGGTGATGTGGTAAGAAAATGTTCTTCTCCCACATGTGGGAAATCAATGGCTGGCAGTGCAAGAAACCAGAGGTCTCTCTAGTCCTGCATGCTGGTACTCAACAACCTAATCTATTCATTTTATTCTAAAACATGCAACCTGTAAATGGTAGGATCAAGTATCAAATCCAATGCCTTATGGTGAAACCTCATACCCCCAAAACCAGCCCTAAAGCGCAGGCCTAGCAGTTTAGAAATAAAGCGCAGGATGCACTCATCAACATTCCCAATTCACAGATCTAGGTTAGCGTGTGGTAGCTGAAACTGAATAAGGGTTTGAGTGGCAACTGAAGCCTAACATTTTTTCTTTTGGCTTCAGGTATGACTTGAATACCAAACTCGTATTGTAAAATGGAAAAGATACATTAATTATGTTTTTCTAGTATGAAGACACACATCAGAACTTCCAGGATTTGACACAAGGAACAACAATAGAAGGCCAGACATAAGATTCATTATGACCTACAGAAAAGGCTTGATCACAGTCAATCAGCAGAGCACCAGGTAACTGTTTCTTGATCCTCAGAGCATCATATACAAAATAGTATGTAAGATTCCAGTATTGGGGGCAGGGTTACACAGCAGCTGGAGGGATGCTGAAATATAGCGTTCTATCTTTAGTCCTGATGGCAGGAAAGGGTTGTGCAGGAGCTTTACGTGACCCAACAAACTAAATAATGCAACTAAGCTGTTCCTCAACTAGTTGGACAAGTTACTTACCTTCGGTAACGATATATCTGTAAGAAACATTAGTAGTGATCGATTCCTTACCTTAGAATATCCACAGGCGTCAGACTGGATCCGGAAAGTTTTCGTCAGCAGTACCCCTGTGCGTCGGTAGGGGCGTCGTGCTGCTCTGCGTCCGTCGTTGGCGTCGTGGTCGCCGAGATGACTTCGCGGGCGCTACTTGGACGCCGCCCACGCGCGCTGACCTCAGTTCTGTACACGACTTTCTGCGCCAGGAACGCAGAGCCATGCAAGATACTGACCACTGGTGCATTGAAACTAGGGCCCTGAAAGGGATGACCTTAACCCTAGAAATCAGTTCGCAGAACGGGGAGGATGGGTGGGGCGGTAAGGAATCCATCACTACTAATGTTTCTTACAGATATATCGTTACCGAAGGTAAGTAACTTGTTCATCTGAAAGAAACACATAGTGATAGATTCCTTACCTTAGAATAGATACCCCAGCAATACCAACCCCGATGGTGGGTCTGCGAACTAAGATCACACCAGAAAGTCACGGAGAACAGAACGGCCAAAGAAGCCGTCTCTCCGGACTTGGCTGTCTAGGCAATAATGCTTGGTAAACGTGTGCAGCGAGGCCCACATGGCTGCCTGACAGATGTCTTGCAGGGGGACCCCACGTCCCAATGCAGTAGTGGTTGCCGTAGCTTTGGTGGAATGAGCACGCAGCCCCACCGGAGGTTCTTTTTTAACCAAAGAGTAACAGGCTTTCATACATAAGACAACAAAGCGGGAGATGGTTCTCTTATGGACCGCCCGACCTTTCTTGGTGCCAACGTAGCCAACAAAAAGCTGGTCGTCCACCCGGAACTGCTGTGCGCGTTTGAGATAAAAAGAGAGCGCACGTTTTGGGTCCAGACGGTAAAGCCGCTCTTCCTCTCTGGAAGGATGCGGAGGCGGAAAGAAGGTGGGCAAGGTAATAGTCTGCCCAATGTGAAAGGCCGTAACCACTTTTGGCAAAAAGGAAGGACGGGGCCTGAGCACAACCTTGTCCGGATGGACTGAAAGGAAAGGAGGCTTACAAGAAAGAGCCTGGGGCTCACTCACCCGCCTGGCGGAAGTGATGGCCATCAGGAAGGCAGTCTTTAACGTTAAAAGACGAAGATGACAGTTGTGAAGGGGCTCAAAGGGAGCGCACATCAAGTATGTCAGAACCAGATTTAAGTCCCACTGAGGCATCACGAAAGGAATAGGAGGAAAAAGGTGTGTAATGCCTTTGAGAAATCTATTTACAACAGGGGACTTGAAAAGAGAGGGCGGATCAGGGAGCCTGAGAAAGGCCGAAATAGCAGAAAGGTAACCCTTGATAGTGCCCAGAGCAGAGCCCTGCTGGGCCAAAGAAAGAAGGAACAGTAGTACTTCAGAAAGAGGGGCAGAAAGGGGATCCACAGCCTTTGCTGTGCACCATGCCACAAATTTGTTCCACCTGCAGGCGTATACCACTTTAGTAGAGGGACGCCTGGCTGCCAGAATAACGTCACAAACTTCAGGAGGCAAGTCGAAGGGAATCAACTGCCGCCGCTCAATCTCCACGCAAAGAGGTGGAGGCTGGACAGGTTCGGGTGGAGGACCGTCCCCTGCTGCTGCGACAGAAGATCCTCCCGAAGAGGCAGTCGGATCGGAGGATCGATGCTCATACTGAGTAGCTCGGGATACCATACTCTTCGAGCCCAGTCCGGAGCCACAAGAATGACTTGGGCCCAGTCGCGCCTGATCTTCTTCAGCACTCTGGGCAGAAGTGGTATAGGCGGAAAGGCGTACAACAGACCGCAACTCCACTCGCGACGAAAAGCGTCGCCGAGCGAGTGCCGCCTTGGAAATTCCAGCGCACAGAACTGATGACATTGCGCGTTCTCTTCGGTGGCAAATAGATCTAACCAAGGCTCTCCCCACTGCTGAAAGAGACCTTGCACCACCTCCGAGTGAAGACGCCATTCGTGATCGAGCATGCACCTGCGGCTGAGTTCGTCCGCCCTGGCGTTCAGAGAACCTGGCAGGTGTTGAACCACCAGGGACATGCCCTGATGTTCCAGCCATGTCCAGAGACGCAGAGCCTCCTGACAGAGGGTCCACGACCCCACCCGCCTTGTTTGTTGCAGTACCACATGGCGGTACAGTTGTCTGTGAACACCTGCACTACTCTCCCCTTGACAGAGGAAAGGAATGCCTTTAGTGCAAGCCTGATCGCCCGTAGCTCCAAAAGGTTGATATGGAGCCGGGACTCCGCCGGAGACCAGAGGCCTCTGATCTCCGCCTCTCCCATGTGGCCGCCCCATCCCAGGAGGGACGCATCCATCACCACTGTGAACTCCGGTTGGGGAAGGGAGAGGGATCTGCCGTCGACCCAATGTCGGTTCGTGAGCCACCACTGCAACTGTCGTGCAGTGCCCTCCGAGATCTGGACGTGATCGGACAGGTTTCCCTGATGCTGCGCCCACTGGAACTTCAGGTCCCACTGCAGAGCCCGCATATGCCATCTGGCATGATTGACCAGCAGGATGCAGGAGGCCATGAGGCCCAACAGCCTCAGAGTCACTCTGACCGAAACCCGGGACAAGGGCTGAAAGATGGGAATCAGAGCCCGAATATCCCGGACTCGCTGTTCAGGAGGATAGACCCGAAACTGCGCCGTGTCAAGAACCACTCCGATAAAGAGGGGCTTCTGGAAGGGAATCAGGTGCGACTTCGGCACATTGATGGAGAACCCCAGCAAGTGCAGGAGGTCGGCCGTAGTCTGGAGGTGGGAGACGACTGTCTTGGGCGAGCCCGCCTTCAACAAACAATCGTCGAGATAGGGGAAGACCGAGACCCCTGATCTGCGCAGATGAGCTGCGACCACCGCCATCACCTTGGTGAACACCCGAGGGGCGCTGCTAAGGCCAAAGGGGAGCACGGTAAACTGAAAGTGCTCGTGGCCTACCGTGAACCGTAGGTAACGCCGGTGGGCTGGCAGGACGGGGATGTGGAAATAGGCAACCTGCAAGTCCAGCGCCACCATCCAGTCTTGTGGGTCGAGAGCAGACAAGACCTGAGCTAGAGTGAGCATCTTGAACTTCTCTTTGCGGAGGAAGCGATTGACATTCCGAAGGTCTAAGATAGGACGCAGGCCTTTGTCCTTCTTGGGCACCGCAAAGTAGTGGGAATAACAACCACAACCTACTTCGTGCGTCGGAACGCGCTCGATGGCCCCCTTGGCCAAGAGGGCCGCAACTTCCTGCTGAAGAAGCACCAAGTGATCCCCCGACATGCGGTGGTATTGAGGTGGCATGGCTGGGGGGGTAGTCTCGAAGGGGAGGGAGTAGCCTCTCCGGACTATTTCTAAAACTCACCTGTCCGAAGTGATGGTGCGCCAGTGGGGGAGGTGATGGCGGAGCCTGCCGCCCACTGGCGTTTGATGGGCCTGAAAGTTCGGACTAGGAAGGTTTGGAGGCAGTGGTGGCCGGGGTGGTGGTGGACTGACCCGCCCGCTGGCCCCTTTGTCCGCCACGGCAGAACCCGCGTCTGAGGACGCGCTGGGATGATTGCTGCGCCGGCCTGTGGCTCTGTTGCGAACGCTGCGGGCGTCCCTTCCTGTGCCACGAAAGGAGCAAAAAGCGAAAGGCGGAGGAGGGCGGACTGCCGAGAGTCCCAAGGACATGGCCGTAGCCCGTGAGTCCTTAAACCTCTCCAACGCGCTATCCGCTTTGTCGCCGAAGAGGCGACGGCCATCAAAGGGCATGTCCATAAGGGTGTTTTGGACATCCCCCGAAAATCCAGTGGTCCTCAACCAGGCGTGACAGCCAACCGCCACCGTCGTTGCAATGGATCTGCCCAGTGAGTCGGCGGTGTCTAGGCCACAACGGATCATGAACTTTGCTGCGTCTCTCCCCTCTGCAACAGCCTGGGCGAGAGCAGGCCGGGCCTCCTCCGGACACTGGGGCAGCACGTTCGCCACCGTATCCCACAGAGTGGGAATAACGGCCCAAGAGGCATGCGGTGTTCACGGACCGCAGCGCAGAGCTGGTGGAAGAGAAAATCTTCTTCCCAAACTGATCCAGCTTCTTGGATTCCCTATCCGGTGGTGCGGAAGCGAAGGCGGTTGGGGAAGCAGAGGCTTGGACAACCAAGCTCTCGGGAGTGGGGTGTTGGGAGAGGAAAATGGGGTCACCCGGAGCTGGACGATGGCGTCGGGCCACGTTCCTATCCACAGGAGCCCCTGTGGTGGGCCTGGACCAAGTGCCCAAAAGAACGTCAGAGAGGGCTTCATTGAAAGGAAGCAGCGGCTCCGCAGAAGTAGCTGCTGGCTGAAACACCTCTGTCAGGAGGTTAGTCCTGACGGCCACAGTAGGAAGCTCGAGGTGTAGGGCCTCGGCCGCCCTACGCAACACCACTGCATAACTGGCACCCTCCTCCGTAGCCACGGTAGGAGTAGACAGCATGCCAAGGTCTGGTGAGGTATCCAGACCACTGGCGTCACCCAATTCCTCAGCCCAGTCCTGTTCAGACTCGCAGGCTGCAGCGAGAGGGTCCTCAGACCCCTCCCAGTCCTCCCCTTGCTCCTCAGGCTGTTCAACAGGTCGAAAATAAGGAGCAGGGACATGGGGATAGAAATCCCCAATCAGGGTCGAGAACGGCATCGATCGACGCCGGCTAGGCGCCGTGTCCACTTCGGGGCTGAAACTGAGGTCGACGTCGTCCCGAGGAGCGGGCGGCGTCAGGATCGGTGCCGGTGGGGTCGACGTCGGTGGAGGCGTAACGAGGTCAACCTGCGTCGACCGGGATCCAGGCCTGGATCCAAGGGTGTCATGCGGCGCCGTGGCCGGAGCAGACAGCGACGCTGGGCCAGATCCACCGGCGAGGAAACGCGAGGACACACATGCGGGACCGCGGGGCCCGAAGGCGCACCGGCGGGACCAGACGGCCCAAAGAGGCGAGCCATGGCCGACAGGAACACCTGTATCTGGGCCGGAGACGCCGACGACCCCGGGAAGGGCGGGTAGTCGGGCGGCGACTCCATGGACTGCGCCGGAGCCGCAGGGGTGGCACCACCCATACCCTCAGCCGCGTCGCGCGAGGGTAAGTCGGAGAACAATGGCGTTTCTTCGACTTCTTGTGCTTCGCCTTATCTGACCCCGAGTGCGAAGACTTGGATCCCGAAGATCGATGGTGATGACTCCGCGCACAGTCCCTCGACCTCCCTTTGGACCGGGACTTGGAACGGCGCGGAGCCGACTGCCGGGCTTCCAGCAACTTTCGGGACCGCTCCTGCAAAGTCTTCGGTGGCAGTCGGAGCACGACTTGGGGTCGTGGTCGCGCCCCAGGCAGAAAAGACACACACGGTGCGGGTCCGTCACCGACATCATGCGGTGACAATCCCCGCAGGACTTAAAACCGGGCATCCTAACTGCACCAGGAGTCGAAGACTCAATGAAAAAATAGAGACAAAAAGCCTCAAAAAGTCAGTCAAAAATTGACTGGGGGTTCCTGCTCTTCCCGGATCTGCGCTTGCTGGCGCGGAAAAAGAAAGAACTGACGTCAGCGCGCGTGGGCGGCGTCTAAGTAGCGCCTGCGTCGTTATCTCGGCGACCACGACGCCAACGACGGACGCGGAGCCGCACGACGCCACCTACCGACGCACAGGGGTACTGCTGACGAAAACTTTCCGGATCCAGTCTGACGCCTGGGGATATTCTAAGGTAAGGAATCTATCTCTATGTGTTTCTTTCAGATATAAATTATGTAGGAAGTAGACTGATCAGGGATGTGTGATAAAAAAGGATTGGTGTGTATCCAACTTTGCACTTTTGTATATATTACTTCCAAGTTGTTTATAATTTTCACAATTGTTTTTACTCATAACATATGAAGTAGGGTGCAATAAATAATTGTATAATATCAAATGCCAATATTTGTGTCAGTGTGAACTGATTTCAGGGTTCATAGTGGGGCTCTGGCAAATTGCCTGTAGTAAAGAGATTTTCTGGCAGGTTTGTCTCGACTCTTAACACTGCTTCCCAAAAGAGCTTAGTTCAGCAGAATGGGTGAGACACACCGGCCAGAATCTTTTTTCTCAGATAAAGGTCACTGTTTTATTCTGGGGTTTATATCAACTAGCCCAAAAACACGAATATTTTGGAGCTAACATGACTGAATGGGAGTCCTGGTGCGGCACCATAGGAATCCTCATTAAAGTCATAACATTGTTATAATTCCCTACTGGGTGCAGGGAACCCGGAACACTTCATAGCAATATGTATCCAGAAATAAATAGAGAGGATGAAGAGTCCAACGTGTCCGGATGTTGCTGAGCACCATTCATACGCCGATCACAAGCAAGGTTTTCTAAATTGTAGACTTATGTAGCATCAAAACAGCATTTCTAAAAACTACATTGCAGCACCTGTAATGCAAACTGCTGTTTACATGTCCAGGTAATGAGAAAAGGTGCAGCCTGATAGGTTTACAGTTAAAGATTTTTAAAAAAGTGCCCTGACCATTTAAGGCTCCAGGGGCTTTAACTATCCCTGATGCTGTGTCCTGGCAGCTGTCTCACAGTGTCAGTTCCTTTTGAAGCTAACAGTGGAGATAGGAAAAATGACAGACGTTTTTAAATGAGATGTCCAAGAAATAAAGCTGAGGAGAAGGGAGAGTGATTTATGACTTCAAAGAAGACACCTATGAAGCAGAACCCAGGACTAAAAATAAACAATCCTTTCTTTTGCATCATAGGGTGTTGATTGATGGTCATAAACGTTAGAACAGCAAGGTAAAAAATGTCAAAACCTTGTAGATCTGTCATGAGAGACGGGGGTGACCCTGAATACAGAGTTAACCAATAAGATTATTTAGAGTAGACTGACAAACACTACAGCCATCATCTATTCCATCTCGAAAAAGTGTAGAATGCTTTCCATGGGACCACCTTGGCTATGTCCAATAGAAGAATGTCTCTCAGCCAGCCCAATTTAGCCATTTTTCCTTTAGTTGAATGGTCTATTGGTTTACATGGCAGCGTTTCACTTGACAATTCATAACCGGGAAAAGCAGAATAGAATTAAAACAAGAGATGGATTGTTTTAAAGTGGCCGGATCCTGGCGACTATGACGTTAGTTGATAAAGTACTAGCCACTTATATTTCTTTAATGTTTATCTTGTCTAGACAGCAGGGTTGACATCTCTTTATATCCAGTGAGTTCAATGAATGCTGTGGTGGTGAAGAAGGACTGCAAGAGAAAACCCTGAGTGTAATGATTTAGCTAAAATGAAATTCAGATATCCCTTTGGGGAGGAAAGAACGAGGGATTCATGTTACTACTCTAATTGTATGGAACACAGTACGGGGTTCTACTTCAATAAGAGCTTGACTTTCAATAACCATACAAGCTGGAGTAAAAGCAACTAGAAAGGCGGTCTTCCAAGAGATGCTAAAATGAAGACTTGTGAATAGATACAAAAGTTTGACCCATTAATATCAACAGAACCAAAGTGAGCTCCCAAGGAGGCAGAGGGGTCCTTAGAGGTGAAAATCTTTCCCTAAGCCTTCAAAAAACATAAAAACGTTTATGACAGGAATCCTAAAAAAGATACTTTTATTAGAACCCTTTCTGGAAGGTGCAATATGGGCAAGCTGGACTTTGATGGAAGAGAATTGCAGCATTGCTTCAGCCAAATACAATATGTGCAGGAGAATCACTTCGTGGTGGGATTTAGAGTTATACCCTTGCTGGTGACACCATAAGCAAAATCACTTTCATTTAAACAAACAGGAAGCACTGGTTGAAGGCTACTTAGCTTCTGTTAAAATGTCCATGCAAGACTGTGGAAAAGCCGATGACTATATTGTCAGATTTTAGGAAACACGAGGCCAAATTCAAGGATGTCAGGTTCAGGTGGAAAAAAAAAACCTGTAATCTTGTGAGGAGGTTCGACTTGTAAGGCAACCTGTGTGGTTTCACTGACATCGCCTAGGCCACTTTGGCACATTGAGTATCATTGTTGCCCGACAATTCCGAAGCTTCAAGATTATTGTATTGGTATTAATGGATTTAGAGGAAAAGTGCAGAGTATGGAAATGTTACTTACTTGTAATCCTAGTTCTGCATCGTAGGAATCCTCACTGAGTTATGAGAGTTCAAAGAGGTCCAGGCATACAGGTGGGACTATTCTATGCTCACGTCTATCACAAAGAATGCAGAAGGAAATGTTACTTACTGGTAATCTTAGTTCTACATCGTAGTTATTCTCACTGAAGTCAAGAGCGTAGAATAGTCCTGCCAGCTTGCAGGCACCCCATTTTCTAGGTTCATGACTATCAGTGAGAATCCTACAATGCAGAAGTCATCAAAAGGGAATTGTCCAGAGAACTTCATTATAGATAACTGGATGAGGATCATTGACATTTTTTGTTCTGAGATGTGGCAAAGAGATCTATTTTTGGATAGCCCCATTCTGCGATTTCTTAAAGAACACCATCATGTAGAACTATTTTATTCTATCATTTGTAGAACTGTCTTAGTATTTCTGCCTGCTACGCTAGGACTTCTTGCCAATGAATTACTACTTTCAACACCACACCACTGGACAAGGCCCATATCAAGATTTGAGTCTCTTGTGATTACAGCCTCAAGCTTTGATCTCCTTGTTCATTCACATAATGCACATTTGATGTGTTATCTGAATCAGGATCCTATTAATCATAAGAGACAGAAAAGTCAGATGGGCTGCACTGATTTTCAAGCAACTGATGACAACTACATTCTTTGATCAAAGATCTTAGGCAAAGAGTGCTCCCAAATGGACTCTCCACCCTGAGGAGGTGGGATGGCGGTGAGGAATCTGCGGTTAGATAGGGTATCCAACAAAAAGAGTGTTACTCAAGGAAAGTAACTTGTTCGTCTGATGGATACTTCTAACTGTAGATTGCTTACACTAGAATAGATACCAACACAGTGTCTCCCCTAGGTGGAAGGTCTGTGGAGTCGACTCAGGCCAAGAAGTCTTGCATAACTGAGTTAGCAAAGTGTCCTCCCCGCCAATCCCGGCTGTCAAGGCAGTAGCACTTCGTGAAAGTATGCAGACTCCCATGTTGCAGTCTAGTAGATGTCAAGGACAGGAATTCCCTGCTCCAGTGCATTGGAGAAGCTTCAGGACTGGCAGAATGGGCTCTCACATCTTCTGGGGGCTGCTTTTTGGCCAGCTTGTAGCAGATCCTAATAAAAAAAGACTATCCATGGGGTGCTAGAGCGCAAGATGACTGAACTCTTGTGAGGCTCTTGTAGTCAGGAATAATATCCTCCATCATCCTGCCTCATCAGCAGTGCCTGTGACTCCTGTTCAGAGTCCATTCTCCCTTCGTTTGCCCTGGGATGGGGGGCAGCCTCCCGGTGATGTTGCAGGACCGTCCAGCAGGAGAGACCGCCATGGTCGGAGAGTCCTGGCGCCAGCGACCTGGTTCTAAGAGAGGCCTGAATATTGGGTGTGGAGATGTGGTGGAATCCTGGAGGCAGAGCTGCCCACCACCGTTGTCATCGATCATGCTCTGCTGTAGCGGGGAGACAGCAGTGGTGGTCACCCCTTCCCGAGTGTGTGGCGGCTGCAGCGGGCCAGCGACTGGCAGGCTGCGGTGAGCTCTACTTCTACGGCGTGCACCATACTCTACTCGGGCCTGCCAGGAGAGGCTGCACACATGCAGTGAGTACATCTGGGCTGCGGCGATCTCGGGCTTGCCTCTGCAGCCCTTCCTCACTATTAGCGTTATGCCCTGGGGGTTGGACAGGCCCAAATTGCTGCACGGCCAAGCTGGCTTCGGCCCGCACAGGAGTAGACCCGCTTCCTGAAGAGTGCGGGCCTCGATAGGCACACTATTGGACTTGCCCTAGCGTTAAGGACATCATGAGGCCCAGTGTGCTGTTCTACTCACGGGGGCAAGGGTCTGCTCGTGCCCCCCCATCCCCCCGACTTATATGTAGGGGCAAGGTGGGACCCGGCCCTATCCATATTTGGTTATTCCTCAAGCTGGCCTGGGATTCTCGGATGGCTGCCAGTGGCATGTCATCCTTTTTGCAGTTTCTCACATGACACCTTTCCCTGACGGAGTCTTTCAGTGCGGTGAGGATCAGGTCAGATGGGCGAGTCTGACGGCTGCCAGTCCAACCTGCACTTCGACTACCGCCAGGCTCAGAGGGTGGTTGAAACTGGGTCAGAGATGTCTGATGTGGCTGGCCTGACTTTTGAGGCGCTCTCGGACTCGACCGATGTGAAGGCCTTGCTGCTTGAGATGCAACAAAGCCTGACTTCAATCGAAACCAAATGGATTCCATGGGCAGTAGGATGGACGCCATCACTCGCAAACTAGAGAAGCATGATGGTCGGCTTCAGGAGGCAGAGGAGCATATTTCTACAGTTGAGGGGATTGTGTCCTTTCGTGGTGACACTCTTCTTAACATGGAGAAAGCCCTCAAGGTGATAGCTGCAAAGAATGAGGATTTGGAGGCACGTTCCTGCCGCAACAATCTTTGCATTTTAGGTGTGCATGAATCCACCAATACTGGCAAACTGGAGGATTCAGTGGAAACATTTTTTAATAGCTCTCTTTGGAGCCCCCTTTAGAGCGGACTCGATTTTGCGGCTCGTCGTGGAACATGCGCATCGCACCCTGTCTGTTCGACCCCCACCAGGGGTCCTGGCACGTCCGATTGTTGCTCGCCTTGTAAACTTCCGGGACGCAACACTGCTCTTCGGCTGACTCAGAAAAATCACACTCTGAACTTTGATGGCAGGGGTATCACTCTGCTCCCAGACTTTACTGTGGCGGTCCAAGAGGCGCGCTGTAAGTTCACTCCGGTTAACAAAAGCTTCAACAGGCTGCTATTCCCTACACCGTGCTATATCCAGCCCGGCTTCAGATCTTTGTGCATGGCAAGGATAATTTCTTCACATCCCCTCAGCAAGTATAAGACTTTTTACGCAAGCATCCTGTCCATGACATTGGATCGGCACAATCTGGAGTTTCTTCCCATGCTGCTTCACCATCTACTGAACTGCGCTAGAGTTCATGTTCACAACCTGGGGCACGCATCAGCATCCTTGAGGCCTTGATATGGATTGACACTAAAACTTAGCAGCTTGTCCATGCACCCGTAGCCTCTTGTTGAGGCTGCCACTTGGCATATCCTTCCCGTTTGGTATATCCTTCCCATTTGGTGAGGCCTTGTACCTTTTCCCCTGACACCCTTGGCACGATGAGGATGACTATATCACTGGTTGCACCCTGCAGGTTACCTCCTCAATTTTGGTGTTTGTTGTTTTTCTCTCTTTCTACCTGAACTACGGGATATTCTTCTTAAAAGTTCATTGTTGTGACATTATATGTGTATCTTTTGTGGTGTTTCAGTACTCCAGCCCAACGGCATATAACCCAACTCATATTGCGAGCATGCTATGCTCCCTCGTCCTCAAGCCGATATGACTGCTCGAGCACGCAAAGGTTCTACCCTTCCACACACATTATATAACTGCAGCACCTGGAATGTTCGCGGTTTAAGTGACCCGCGTAAGCACAGACATATACTTTCCTATCTAGACATAGTATTCACATAGTTCTGTTGTAGGAGACCCACCTAGCCACATCCAACTCTCGATAATTTGCTGCGAAATGGGGGTCCTACAGAGTGTTCTCCTCCTATTCTTCTTAAGCACGAGGCACTGTAATACTAGTTTGCAGGGGGGCGTACCATATACACCACGGGGTCCCTGAGTGATGATCGGGGTAGGTATGCGATTATGTGGGGGGAAACTACTCACACACATAATCACGATCGTTAATTGCTAAGGGCCAAATACCAATGACCCAGACTTTTTTGACTGCTTGTGGCAGAAGCGGCGACGGTCCTTTGGAATGGGACTACCTGCAAGCCATTCTTTGCCGGATGGAATTTCCCCATACATTCTTGTCATGGATTGCGCTTCTCTATTCTAAACCAGTAGCGAGGGTGACTTCTCCCCACGTTGCGATCACACAAGGTACAAGGCAGGCCTGCCCGTTATCACCTTTACTTTTTGCCTTGCCGGTTGATCCCTTGGCTGGCAAGTTGAGGCAGCACTATCACGACTACGCATTATGCTACTGCAGTTGGTACCTTTTCATTTCCCTTTATGCAAAGGCTATTTATTACCTTATGTCTTTGAGATCCGAACCCTGAGCCTAAATGGTAAATTGAGGTTCTTTGTCCGGTTTGGTGGGCTGTCAGGCTTCCAAATATAACTGGGAGAAATCGGTGCTCTTTTGCCTCATGCAGGCAACTACACCTGTCGCTCTGGACTTTCTACTGCAGTGGTGTCCGGAAGAACCCAAGTACCTGAGGATAGAGATCTCCCTTGATAGAGAGGAGGTAATACGCTTCAATCATAGGACTGCCCTTTCCACACTCACTGATCAAATTACCCGCTAGATTTCTCTCCCAATTTCGTTAGCAGGGCGTTTCGCCTTAATGAAGCTGGTACTTCTGCCTAAACTATTGTACCTCTTTCTAAACATACCTGTAATGATAAATCAATCCTTTTTCTGCACACTAACAACGTAGTTGATTACTTTAGCATGGGCGGGGAAGCAGCCCCATATAAAATGGGACACCCTCACATTACCCTTTCAAGAGGGTGGCTTTAAAGCCCCGGACATGGAGCTTTATTATCTGTCTGCTCAAGCCCTCCATGCTATTCAGTGGTACCGGCCCACCCGTTTATCCCCCATCTGGCCATACAGTGATGATATATGGTGCTGATTCCTCCTGCTTCCTTCGTGGCACTCCTTCAGGTCATCCCTCAACTGACTAGTCTGCAGTGGCATTCACTTCGGGCGGTCTTGGCAGAGATTATGCCACAAAGTGGGCAAAAAGGTTCTATATTCTCCTCTGCTCCACCTGGATTACTACCCCTTGCTGCTGGTTACCTATGAAACCCTGCGCAGGCTCCAGCTCAAGAGGCAAGGTTTACCCAGTGGGGAGATCTGTATGGTGGCAGCTTCTTTATTACAAAGGCTGATTATCTAGGAGACATGCCGGCCTCTCCCCTGGATGTCTTTACATACATCCACTAGAAATGCAATTCCAAGATGGCTGACTTTTCATCCAAACCTCCTACATTCATTACACTTCATAACATGCTTCAAGCCACTAGAATTAGGCACCTGGTTTCCTCATTGTATTGTACAGCACAAGCAGAATCTCCAGGTTATTGGGGGCAGGCACTGCACCATTGGGACGTGGAACATGGTATGGCACTTACTGATGAGCAGTGGCGTTATTGCTGTGCACAGACACGCAGACTGCATCCAAAAGTAGACTCAGAATTATTCATTACAAGTTCCTTCACAGGGTGTATTACACTCCTGTCAAACTACATAATTCGGACTCAGGCCAGATGATTGCTGTGCCAGATGTGGGGTGGCTGGTGCAGATTTCCTTCCTCTGGCTTGGGTTTGTGGGCCAGTTTTGTCAGGAGGTGCGAGCTGCTCTCTCCATTATGATAGAAGAACTCCTGCTGACTCCCCTCATGGCTCGTCTTGGGCATGCCAAAGACTTGGACACTGCGTATAGGAGATATGTGGCGCAGGCCATATTGCTTGCTAAGAGACGAGTCGCCTGCCAATGGGGGCGTGGACTGGCGCCTAAATTCAAGGATTGGATTGTGGACCTAATATACTGAAATGAACAACTAATCTTCTATGCTGAACTTTTACCTCCTGCTTCACGGTCTAGAGATATATAGCTCCCTCTGCAAACCTACCTTCTAATGCAAGCATCTTCTTCTGCACAGCATGCAGATTCTAACGACGCTTCACATACTGATATTGTCCAGAGATGCAGGTGTAGTGATGCACCCCTTGCCATTAAATCTGCTGGTACCGTGCTGGCTACCACCCTGGATTTTCGATGCCCCCTTGTGACGGTCCTCCCTCCTTGTACATGTAGTTGTTGTCTGAGTGGGTTGGGTGCCGTGCATGTTAATATTTGGAGGGTATGGAGGGGGGGGGGGGGGCAAATAGATGTATTTTGCTCATTATGAGCTATATTACACCCAATATTTTTGATTTTTACTCAATGTAATTCAATAAACAAATGTAAAATAAAAAAAAAATTAAAAACTATCCACCTCAACTAGGTCCCTCTTCTGCTCAGCTTTCTCTTTCTTTGTTCCAGAGGACCACACAAAAAGCTGATCGTCCTAGCGATGGTCCTTGGTACGATCTATGTAAAACCCTTAAAGCTCTTTTTCATGGGTGAAGGGGAGCAAAGATCACTGGTAAATTGATGGACTGTCCAATGTGGAAGGAAATAACTTTAAGAAGGAAGGTGAACAAAGTTCTAAGCACCAATTTGTCTGGATAAAAGGTGAGCAGGGCGGTTGCACTGAAGGTGTTTGTAGTTCACTCACCTGATGAGCTGACATAACTGCAATGAGGACAGTCTTCAAGGTCAGGAGACGCAAAGAGCAGGTATACATCGACTTGTAGGGCGTACGCATGAGAAATGTCAAGACCACTTTAAGGTCCCACAGTGGAACCGCAAATGGCGTTGGAGGAAATGTGTGGTAAACTTTTTAAGAACCTCATCACAAGAGGCAATTTGAACAAGGATGTTTGGCCCATCAAACGAAGAAAGGCAGAAAGGACAGATAAATAAGCACTTATAGTGTTCACTGCAAGGCCTTGCTGGGTTAAAAACACAACAAATACAGCTTTGCCTGTAAGAGATCTGTATGAAGGGCACCCCACCAGGTCAAAAATGTGTCCCCGCATAAATGGATTTTGAGGAGGGGTGTCTGGCAGTGACAATGACATCCATCACTTCGAAGGGCAAATATAAAAGCAGTCAATTGCCGCCGCTTAATTTCCATACATGGAGGTGTACACTGTGTACACTGGAGGACCCTGTCTTGCTGCAGCGACAGGAGATCATCCGAAAGTGGCAACCCGATCACAGAACAGATGCTCATGTTCAGGAAGTCCAGATACCTCACTCTTCTTGCCCAATTCAGGGCCACAAAGATGACTTGGGCCCAGTCGTACCTCATCTTCAGAACTCAGGGAAAAAAGGAAGTGGCAGAAAGGAGTACAGGAATCCCATGTTCCATTCCAGCTGGACGGAGTCTCCTAATGAGTGCACTTGCAGAAACTCCAACGTGCAAAACTAAATACACTGCATGTTCTCAACGGTGGCGGAAGACACCCTGCACCACCTAGGGATGTCGCGGTCACTCGTGAGCTGCCAGACAAAATCTGCTTAGTTCCTTTACCAACGCATTCAACGATTTTGCCAGGTGACTGGTGGCCAGGAAGACGCCATGGTATTTCAACTATCTACAAAGATGCAAGGACTCCTAGCAGAGGATCTTAGAGCTGACCCTGCCTTGCCTGTTGCTGTAACGCATGAAAGTGTTGTTGTCTGTGAGAACCTGCACCTGCCTCCCACTGATGGACGGTCTTCAGGGCTAGACTAATGGCCTGCCTGAAACTCCAGAAGACTAACATAGAGCCAGCCCTTCACTGTGGACCAGACTCATCTCCACCCCTCCCCCCCGGTGACTCCTAAGCCACTAGCGATGAGTCCGTCACCACCATCAGCCTAGGTAGAGAAGGGAGCTGTAGATCTTGAGATTCCTCCTACTAGATCTGTACTGAAAGCAGCCTTGTTGGGCTTCAGGTTCCACTGAAGGGATCGCAATGTGCCACCTGGCTTTGTTGGCAAGGAGGATGCAAGAGGCTAAGAGACCAAAAAGTCTCAGAACCAGCATCACCTGGATACAGAATTGAGCCCACAACTTCAGGAGTCTGGTTTAAGTCCTGGACTCGTTGCTGAGGAGAGAAAGCCCTGAACTCCACTGTGTCCAGGATCACCTCAAAGACAGGAAACCCACTGAGAGGGAATCAACTGGGATGCCACTCATTTATGGAGAACCCAAACAACATCACAAGTTGAGTTCTAGTCCTCGACTGACTGCAGTGAGACAGCCTTTGAGGTACAGAATACAGCGATTCTCTACCCCTAGAAGATGGGCAGGGAGCAGTGCCATCACTTTCGTGAACACCCAAGGGGATGGGAGTGGCCAAATTGAAATATGGTAAATTGAAAATGCTCCTGGTCCACCTTGAACCACAGGGGCTGCAGGAGGGGTAAATGAAAATTCACGTCCTGCAAGTCCAAGGACACCATACGGTTGTCCAGATCCAAAGTAGAGGGCATCTGGGCCAATGTAAGCATGTAGAATCTGTCCTTCCATAGGAAGGCATTGAAAGAAGAGAGGTCCAAGGTAGACCTGAGGTTCTCATCCTTTTTCAAAATGATTTAATGGGGAGAGTAACAACCTCGACTTTTTCAGGGTCGAGTACTTTCTCTATGGCGCCTTTGGAAAGAAACAACAGCAACTCCTGTAGAATAGACAGATGCTCCTCTGAAATCCATTCCAGAGTGGGAGGAATATTGGCAGGGGAGGAAAGAAAGGGTAAGGCATAACCTTTTTAATAATTTGCAAGGCCCATTTGTCAGAGGTGATGGATCTCCAATCCAGAAGGAAATGTTGGATCCTGCCTCCCACTGGATGGGTGTGAGCCGCTAACAGCAAACTAAAGCAGTTCGTTGGCCGGTGTAGAAGAGGAGGTGGAACACCTGGACGACTGGTGCCCATGCTGGCCTGCACATTGTATGCCAGATCCGTGTCAGGGTTCCCGAAGGGACTGAGAAACCTTCTGCATCACTGGTTGTTAAGGCTGTCTATCTGTACACCAGTCCCATGGAATAGCCTCTAAAGTTCTGAAAATGGTGTAGAAACTTGCTTTTTAGGAGCCAAACCACACCAGATATGTGCTGTTGCTCTACTATCTTTAACATGCTCCAAAGCAGAGTCCACCTTCTCACTGAAAAAGAGGGACCCATCAATGGGCATGTCCATCGGCAAAGCCTGTACATCAGCGAAGAAACCAGTGGAACACATCCAGCCATGAAGATGAACCAGCACAGATAACATATTTGGCTGCATTTTGTCCATCGTGTATCGTCTGGGCCAAAGGGGTCCTTAAATCTCCCAGAACTGCTGGTAAGATCTCACTGGCTATGATCGAAGGAGCATGGGTGTAATAACAGCAGGTAAAATGCATTGACAGATCACAACGCCAAACTAGCTGAGGAAAACACATTTGCCAAAGGCATCAATCCTCTTAGATTCTCTATCCGGTGGAGTGGTGAGGAATAAACTGGCATTCACTTAACTTTTCAAAGTTATACAATAAGGTTCACTGGAATGGGATGCTTGGTGAGCAAATCAAGGGCACCAGTCCATGACACCTGCCCACCTGCCTGTTCACAGGCGGGTAAGAAAATGTTTTCAGCCAATGTAAAAGCAGAGATGGAGTGGAACCTATGCAAAGCCCTCAACTTCTTCTTGTGCTCAGCCAAATGCAGCTTCAATTCCCGGTCTCGAACAGCCTCCAGAAGTATGGAGGAGAAAGCAAAAGACACAATTGATGGATGGAATGCAGAACAAATCAAAACATTCACCCCCAGTCAAGAGATCTGGGTTAAATCCATCATTCTTTTGCTCACCATGCCACCCCAGTTTAGACCTGGCCATATGCAAATCAGTTTTGACCCTGTGCCTCATGGGAACAGTCCAGCCCGAACTGCCAAGCCAGGTCCTCCCTGGACCGGAAACAAGCATCCTAGGACCGGTTTCGGGGTTTCACCCCTCTTCAGCCAGGATAGCTTGATTCCAGTGGCACAGTGAGCCCAGGACCCACGTCTGGGCATACCCTGGCGCACTTAGGACGAGAAAGCAAAAGACACACAATTGATGGATGGAATGCAGAACAAATCAAAACATTCACCCCCAGTCAAGAGATCTGGGTTAAATCCATCATTCTTTTGCTCACCATGCCACCCCAGTTTAGACCTGGCCATATGCAAATCAGTCTTGACCCTGTGCCTCATGGGAACAGTCCAGCCCGAACTGCCAAGCCAGGTCCTCCCTGGACCGGAAACAAGCATCCTAGGACCGGTTTCGGGTTTCACCCTCTTCAGCCAGGATAGCTTGATTCCAGTGGCACAGTGAGCCCAGGACCCACGTCTGGGCATACCTGGCGCACTTAGGACGAGAAAGCAAAAGACACACAATTGATGGATGGAATGCAGAACAAATCAAAACATTCACCCCCAGTCAAGAGATCTGGGTTAAATCCATCATTCTTTTGCTCACCATGCCACCCCAGTTTAGTGCTCTAACGCTCCGTCCATCATCCCCTTTGGTATCGCTTTGTTCGCCCTAAGTTGGCAGGGTATGCCCAGACGTGGGTCCCTTGCTCACTTTGCCACTGGATTCAAGATAGCCTGGCTGATGAGGGTTATGAACCCGAAACCGGTCCCAGGATGCTTGTTTCCGGTCCAGGGAAGACATGGCTTGGCAGTTCGGGCTGGACTGTTCCCATGAGGCACAGGGTCAGACTAATTTGCATATGGCCATGTCTGAACTGGGGTGGTGGAGTGAGCTAAAGAATGATGATGGATTAAACCCAGATCAGTTGACTGGGGGTGAGTGTTTGATTTGCTCTAACGCTCCGTCCATCATCCCCTTTGGTATCGCTTTGTTCGCCCTAAGTTGGCAGGGTATGCCCAGACGTGGGTCCCTTGCTCACTTTGCCACTGGATTCAAGATAGCCTGGCTGATGAAGGTTATGAACCCGAAACCGGTCCCAGGATGCTTGTTTCCGGTCCAGGGAAGACATGGCTTGGCAGTTCGGGCTGGACTGTTCCCATGAGGCACAGGGTCAGACTGATTTGCATATGGCCATGTGTGAACTGGGGTGGTGGAGTGAGCTAAAGAATGATGATGGATTAAACCCAGATCAGTTGACTGGGGGTGAGTGTTTGATTTGCTCTAACGCTCCGTCCATCATCCCCTTTGGTATCGCTTTGTTCGCCCTAAGTTGGCAGGGTATGCCCAGACGTGGGTCCCTTGCTCACTTTGCCACTGGATTCAAGATAGCCTGGCTGATGAGGGTTATGAACCCGAAACCGGTCCCAGGATGCTTGTTTCCGGTCCAGGGAAGACATGGCTTGGCAGTTCGGGCTGGACTGTTCCCATGAGGCACAGGGTCAGACTGATTTGCATATGGCCATGTCTGAACTGGGGTGGTGGAGTGAGCTAAAGAATGATGATGGATTAAACCCAGATCAGTTGACTGGGGCTGAGTGTTTGATTTGCTCTAACGCTCCGTCCATCATCCCCTTTGGTATCGCTTTGTTCGCCCTAAGTTGGCAGGGTATGCCCAGACGTGGGTCCCTTGCTCACTTTGCCACTGGATTCAAGATAGCCTGGCTGATGAGGGTTATGAACCCGAAACCGGTCCCAGGATGCTTGTTTCCGGTCCAGGGAAGACATGGCTTGGCAGTTCGGGCTGGACTGTTCCCATGAGGCACAGGGTCAGACTGATTTGCATATGGCCATGTCTGAACTGGGGTGGTGGAGTGAGCTAAAGAATGATGATGGATTAAAACCAGATCAGTTGACTGGGGGTGAGTGTTTGATTTGCTCTAACGCTCCGTCCATCATCCCCTTTGGTATCGCTTTGTTCGCCCTAAGTTGGCAGGGTATGCCCAGACGTGGGTCCCTTGCTCACTTTTCCACTGGATTCAAGATAGCCTGGCTGATGAGGGTTATGAACCCGAAACCGGTCCCAGGATGCTTGTTTCCGGTCCAGGGAAGACATGGCTTGGCAGTTCGGGCTGGACTGTTCCCATGAGGCACAGGGTCAGACTGATTTGCATATGGCCATGTCTGAACTGGGGTGGTGGAGTGAGCTAAAGAATGATGATGGATTAAACCCAGATCAGTTGACTGGGGGTGAGTGTTTGATTTGCTCTAACGCTCCGTCCATCATCCCCTTTGGTATCGCTTTGTTCGCCCTAAGTTGGCAGGGTATGCCCAGACGTGGGTCCCTTGCTCACTTTGCCACTGGATTCAAGATAGCCTGGCTGATGAGGGTTATGAACCCGAAACCGGTCCCAGGATGCTTGTTTCCGGTCCAGGGAAGACATGGCTTGGCAGTTCGGGCTGGACTGTTCCCATGAGGCACAGGGTCAGACTTATTTGCATATGGCCATGTCTGAACTGGGGTGGTGGAGTGAGCTAAAGAATGATGATGGATTAAACCCAGATCAGTTGACTGGGGGTGAGTGTTTGATTTGCTCTAACGCTCCGTCCATCATCCCCTTTGGTATCGCTTTGTTCGCCCTAAGTTGGCAGGGTATGGCCAGACGTGGGTCCCTTGCTCACTTTGCCACTGGATTCAAGATAGCCTGGCTGATGAGGGTTATGAACCCGAAACCGGTCCCAGGATGCTTGTTTCCGGTCCAGGGAAGACATGGCTTGGCAGTTCGGGCTGGACTGTTCCCATGAGGCACAGGGTCAGACTGATTTGCATATGGCCATGTCTGAACTGGGGTGGTGGAGTGAGCTAAAGAATGATGATGGATTAAACCCAGATCAGTTGACTGGGGGTGAGTGTTTGATTTGCTCTAACGCTCCGTCCATCATCCCCTTTGGTATCGCTTTGTTCGCCCTAAGTTGGCAGGGTATGCCCAGACGTGGGTCCCTTGCTCACTTTGCCACTGGATTCAAGATAGCCTGGCTGATGAGGGTTATGAACCCGAAACCGGTCCCAGGATGCTTGTTTCCGGTCCAGGGAAGACATGGCTTGGCAGTTCGGGCCTGGCTGTTCCCATGAGGCACAGGGTCAGACTGATTTGCATATGGCCATGTCTGAACTCTGGTGGTGGAGTGAGCTAAAGAATGATGATGGATTAAACCCAGATCAGTTGACTGGGGGTGAGTGTTTGATTTGCTCTAACGCTCCGTCCATCATCCCCTTTGGTATCGCTTTGTTCGCCCTAAGTTGGCAGGGTATGCCCAGACGTGGGTCCCTTGCTCACTTTTCCACTGGATTCAAGATAGCCTGGCTGATGAGGGTTATGAACCCGAAACCGGTCCCAGGATGCTTGTTTCCGGTCCAGGGAAGACATGGCTTGGCAGTTCGGGCTGGACTGTTCCCATGAGGCACAGGGTCAGACTGATTTGCATATGGCCATGTCTGAACTGGGGTGGTGGAGTGAGCTAAAGAATGATGATGGATTAAACCCAGATCAGTTGACTGGGGGTGAGTGTTTGATTTGCTCTAACGCTCCGTCCATCATCCCCTTTGGTATCGCTTTGTTCGCCCTAAGTTGGCAGGGTATGCCCAGACGTGGGTCCCTTGCTCACTTTGCCACTGGATTCAAGATAGCCTGGCTGATGAGGGTTATGAACCCGAAACCGGTCCCAGGATGCTTGTTTCCGGTCCAGGGAAGACATGGCTTGGCAGTTCGGGCTGGACTGTTCCCATGAGGCACAGGGTCAGACTGATTTGCATATGGCCATGTCTGAACTGGGGTGGTGGAGTGAGCTAAAGAATGATGATGGATTAAACCCAGATCAGTTGACTGGGGGTGAGTGTTTGATTTGCTCTAACGCTCCGTCCATCATCCCCTTTGGTATCGCTTTGTTCGCCCTAAGTTGGCAGGGTATGGCCAGACGTGGATCCCTTGCTCACTTTGCCACTGGATTCAAGATAGCCTGGCTGATGAGGGTTATGAACCCGAAACCGGTCCCAGGATGCTTGTTTCCGGTCCAGGGAAGACATGGCTTGGCAGTTCGGGCTGGACTGTTCCCATGAGGCACAGGGTCAGACTGATTTGCATATGGCCATGTCTGCACTGGGGTGGTGGAGTGAGCTAAAGAATGATGATGGATTAAACCCAGATCAGTTGACTGGGGGTGAGTGTTTGATTTGCTCTAACGCTCCGTCCATCATCCCCTTTGGTATCGCTTTGTTCGCCCTAAGTTGGCAGGGTATGCCCAGATGTGGGTCCCTTGCTCACTTTGCCACTGGATTCAAGATAGCCTGGCTGATGAGGGTTATGAACCCGAAACCGGTCCCAGGATGCTTGTTTCCGGTCCAGGGAAGACATGGTTTGGCAGTTCGGGCTGGACTGTTCCCATGAGGCACAGGGTCAGACTGATTTGCATATGGCCATGTCTGAACTGAGGTGGTGGAGTGAGCTAAAGAATGATGGATTAAACCCAGATCAGTTGACTGGGGGTGAGTGTTTGATTTGCTCTAACGCTCCGTCCATCATCCCCTTTGGTATCCAGAAGTATGGAGACACACTTGTCACACAACTTAGAGTTGTGTCCTGAGCCCAAGCACTAAAGACACACCTTGCACCTGACAGCAAAGACATCTTCCATGAAAGATGTTAAGGCTCAAATGTACGACAAATCACTGGATCAATGAAAAAAATGCCTGTGAAGTGTCCCTGAATGCAAGTAAGAGTACTAGGTGGAAGAATTTTATTAGCCAGGGTTTGCCAACTCAAGGTATGATGTGGTATCTCTTCCAGACGCATCCTCTGATCAATCTTCTTCTCCCCACACCACATAGAGACTATCGTCAAGGGAAAAGGAATACGAGTTAACTGGATGTTTAGCATGTATAAGAGCTCCCTGTAGGCCTGTAGAAAGTTTGTCATAGCAATACAAGTACTCAGGAGCGAGGTGATCAAGATCAGCAATGGAAACTTAGTGTAGGATCTAATGTTGCAGTCTAAAGAGGAAATCCCAACTGCACGGAAGCCTGTTGCATGGTTCGTGCGACAGGTGACGAAGGTCTGAATACAACCACATGCAAGTCCTATCTGCAGTGAAGAGGATTACCTTCAGCTTGTGCCATTTGATCTTGAATATAAATTGGCAGAAAAGTGTAAAGATATGATCAGTTAAGAAATCTAATTACAGTGTTCCCAAACGCAGAACATTTCATCAATAAGATAAAATATAATAGCGAGAAAGAAACAGAAGAAGTTTGAGAGGATTAGAGCCATTGAAAAAAATGAAGTGGGGTTAGAAAGGAAAGTGACAGCACAACCAGAGATAGATATGAAAATGGAACTAGAGGTAGTGAAGACAGAATTGCAGAGCGAGGCACAGAGTGCAGCATACAAACAATATCTTGTTTTTCATGAAGCCGCCCCTCTTGAATCACCCCCTTTTCGTTGCCTCACCTTGACCCACAATGGAAAATGCTACTTACCCAGTATGCATCTGTTCTTGGCATATAGAGCTGTAGAGTCATATGCTTGTGCATAGATCGCCATCTAGTGTTGGGTCCGGATGTTTGCACTTTGTTTTTGTTCGAAGAAGTCTTTCCAGCCAAGAGGTAGGTGACTCCTCCTTTTGGTGATAGTGCGCATGGGCATCGACTCCATCCTTAGATTGTTTTTTTCCGCCATTGGGTTCGGATGTGTATTGCTGCGCTCCGGTTTGGCACCGTTTCTCGGACCCCTTCGACGCGCAATCCATACCCTCGACGGTATTGTTATCGATCGCGGTTCCCCATTCGTCGCGTATCGTCTCAACTTTAAAATCTTCAATCGGAAAACTCGAGGAAGGCAGTCGGGCCTACCCGCGCCGACCGCTCTAGCAGTCGATGGAACGGACTCCCTTCAAGTTATGTCTCGGGTGTCATGCTAAATTTCCACGCACCGACTTGCACGAAGTGTGCAACCTCTGTCTGTCCCCAGAACACGACGAGAAAGACTGCGACGGGCGCCGATCGTTCCGATCGAAAAAGACTTCGTGATAGTCGGGCTCGACGTCACGAGATGCAAAAGCAAAGCGGCTCCGCACCGGACATCTTCGGCGAAGATTCCGACTCTGAACATCATGCACAAGGAGCCGAAGAAGAAGAACACTTCTCCGTGTCCGAGGCCGACTCAGACATCGAAGAAGAGGAGCAAGTTACTATGGGTCACAGTGCCGTGAGTAAAGACAACCCCTTGCCCCCCCAACAACCTAAGACAAAGGCTCCGGTCCCTCCTCTGCCCTCGGGCCAAGGTCGGCACCGACAAAAAGTTTCCGACGCCCCGCCCTCTGCTCCAAAACAAACAAAAGCCTTCCGGTTCTGGCTCGAACCGACCCCATCTCGGTGCCAACCCAACACCTTCGGCACCGAAACACAAGTCCAAGCCGACACCACCGGCGCCAAAACCTTCGACGCCGAAACAGGCAACCAAGGATAAAGAGACTCCGTCGAAAGAGCCTCGGTCCGATCACTCCATTTCGGATCCGAAACAGAAAAAGTTGGTGATTCACCCTGATACAGGCCATATTCAGGCTACTCTACCGCTCATATGCCTTGAACGGAAAATGCTACTTACCCAGTATGCATCCGTTCTTGGCATATAGAGCTGTAGAGTCATACGCGCCCCCCCCGGGTACCTTTACCTGTTGCAGTAATATCTCAATTAGATACTATATACATGGACATCTCTCTTTACTACTATTACTAACTCCATCATCACCCTTCATGGCAAAACAATCTAAGGATGGAGTCGATGCCCATGCGCACTATCACCGAAAGGAGGAGTCACCTACCTCGTGACTGGAAAGACTTCTTCGAACAAAAACAAAGTGCAAACATCCGGACCCAACACTAGATGGCGATCTATGCACAAGCATATGATCTACAGCTCATATGCGTTTCCAATTCTTGTGCTGTCACTTCCTGTGATGCTACATGCGATGACATGCACTGTGATGCCACGTGTAGTGATGCCACTTCCATATGGCCTAACTGGGTTAGTCCCCCACTTGTTTTTTTAGGACTTGTGCTCTGCATGAGATGGCCATGCTGAAGAGCAGAGAGAACGCAAGCATTCTCCAGAGACAAGGGAGCTCTGGCTGTTAATTACACATGTCTTGCTTTTCAATACCCTCGTGTAAGCAGTTTATTGTTAGAAGGATTTCATTAAGATATACAACCCAGAGAAGCACTTCTGAACCGAAAGACATTTAATTATGTAAATACATAGACACAACCAGACCGTGATGAATAAAGATGCTGGCATCCCCACAGAATACCAAAAAAATGGGGAGATCCTTATCAACCTTGTCTGCAGAGAAAGCAGAAGCTAATGCATTAGGACTTGCATATTTAATCTTAATTGTCAGAGGATTGAGGATCTTTCCATTCAGCCTGCCTGCGACTATGTAAGGACACTATACACTCCGTCCAATCTGTAAAGATGGGAGTGCTGCTAAATACTGGGTCCAAACTGAACACACACATAGGAAACATAGGGTCCAAACTAATGGCATACAAAGTCAATACATATCCAGGCAGGCCAGAATGTACACCTGTCACACAGAAACCAGCTGATGAAGAGTACAAGAAAACAAATTGGCCACCGACTGCACAGAAAAGGTTTAGTGTATAGAAATGTAAAGCATACAAAGGGACAGAGAGCATCAATTTCGCATATATAGGCTATAAAAGGGCGAGGAACTTGTTCCATTCACAGTAAAGCGCATTTCTTCCCCAGGATAACAGCGAAGGGATTGATTAAGCTTTCTGCTAGTCCATGGGTAGGGTTCTGTGTAATTTTATTATAATAAATACAACGTCAAAATATTTTTTTTTCTACGGAACACAGAAGAGAGAGGACTCAGAGAAACTACAATAAATAAGTAGTGTGCACCATAAGGTGGAGTAACCTGATCTGCAAATTGTAAAACGAGAAAGGAGCAGGGTATCCTCTGACCAACAATGAAGACGAGGAGCAGCAGGGCATGTTGTTTCTCTGACTGAAGACGGAGCCACATAACATGCTTACCATAACTGAGGAGGAGGAGGTGCTTGGATCCTATCTGAAAAAACAGGAGCAGTAGGATGGGCTCTGATCTTGAGCTGGAAAACCTATGTCCATAACTGAAGAGGAGGCGCAACAGCAGGAGGTCAGGCTATGCCTAGGGTCTACAAGGAAGCAGAAGGCTAGGTTCTGATCAAAAATGGAGAGGAACATCTTCATTTCAGACCAGATAATAAGCTGAAAAAAAGGAGCAACAGGATATGCTCCATCCACCCTGCCTGAAAAGAGGTGGAGCAGTAGAATATGTCAAGGCCTGTTCTCCATGAGGAGCAGCCAGAGGCAATGCTAAGCCCATGACAGAAGAGTCACAGCAAGCAGCCGCAGGTTAAGCTCTGGCTCTAAAGGGAGAGGGAAAGGGCAGCAGGATATGCTCAAAGGTAAAGAACCTTCTTTGCTGATGCAGACTGAGTAGGGCATCTGAGGCTCATAACGACTAAAGAAGTAGGACTTCACACTCAATTTGTTGTATGGTATCTGGCTATTTGTGGCCAGTGATTCATTTTAGGGAAAAATCAGATAACTAGATTCTATCAGATATGAAGCCCTGGTTCCCCCTGCTTTGTGCAATGCTGTTATGCTATGTATATTTGATATGATGGTATTATTTTAACTGTTTGTTAACCAATTCGTGTAATACTGTTTTATTCATAATGCACGGAGATTGTAATTTTTTGTATGCTTTTATGAATTTATGAAAATCGAATAAAGCAAAGTATTGAATTGAGTGAAAGGAAAAACTCACCATAAACACAACCGAAAAAAGGAGTATACTTTAATCAGACGACTTTGATCAGATTCCTACTGCAGATCTGATACATGCACTCAGATTAAATGCACGCTGCAATCCTAATAAAGGAGGTTGCGCACCACAGCATTTCACTATGTGTTGCACAACCATACAGTTTCAATATAACACATACAAACTGAAAAAGAGGTCATATTTGTACCAATCTTTGTTAACGGAAAAGAAAGCGGATAACTAGGTAAAAATAATACAGGAAGAGTGTTTGCGAACACAATGTGAAATGATCTGGTAACAATATCATAATTCTCAATTAGGGGATTGTGTGACAGGAAGTGTTGCATAAAGACAGACTAGTCTATGGCTTACGCAAGGACACGCTTCTCCACGATGTGGGTGAGTGAGTTGAACACCCCTTGACGAACATTGGTTTCAAGCGGAGGAAAGAAGTTGGGAATTATCTGTAGGGGGAGAAAAGAAGTCTGAATTAGTTTACCAGTTTATCTTAACTTTACTATGCTTACGCAAAAGGTGCATTTAAGCAGTACCACAGGTTCAAGAACCCAGACAGACTGGCCATACGCATACAATACAGTTGCAGAGCCCAAAGCAAGCAAACTGCCCTCTCAAGATAACTAAGTGTTATTGGCCAAGTAGCCCCAATTATCCTTCTACTCTCCCTTTAATGACCCCCTAGTAATGTTTATAATTTCTGAAATCACCAAAGTGGCTTGTATTTTCTTCAGACTTAACTACTGACTTGAAGCTGGATCTTTACTAGCTGTCAGGTCAAAATGCTGTCGACATCATGGGCATTTAGATCAGAAAATCCCTAGTCTAGTTTGGAAGTGGGTCATTTATTTCACCTCCTTTATGCAGTATTTTAGATGGGATTATGTATATCGTTTAGACATTCACATGTTTAGGAAGCACACAAATTTCTCAATGTATGTTCACAAGAGCACCGACTATCTCTTTCGGATATGTAAATTAATTTTACATTTTACATTTCTGCTGTATAAGATTTTTTGCTAAGAAATGTTGAACTATGTGCCCCAGCGCTACGGACAAGCACAAAAAATTGCTTTGAAACTGCAAAATATTATTTCTGGATTGATAGCACAGAAAGCAATTATTGTCTCCTTACTGAATGACCCAAGGCTCCTCGTGTTTTATAGGTAGCTCCCATCTTCCTAAACAATATAAGGGTTTTGTCAACTTCTGGACCTTGCTTTCTACATCTTAATGGGATATTAAGGGTTGGTAATGGGGTTGAGAGATGATAGCTTCATTTGAAATGCTGTTAGATTCTTTAGAATGGGGCTGCTATTGTGCATGTGAGAGATGTAGGCACTATACCCTGGCGAACAGAGGTATTTATTGATTACGCTATGCACTCAAGTGAAGCTAGAGTAAAGTAGGTATGTGTGTGGGTAGGGTGGGAGTGTGTGGATGCATGTAACGAAATGGTTACTTACCAGTAGGAGTAGTTTTGCAGCTTGAAGAATTTTCTGGATTCACATGCTGTGCATTATTCCGCCATCTAGTGGTTGGGTCCGGAATTGTGTTTTTTTTGTTTTTTTGTTGTAGTTTTGGTCGCTGTCGACCACCATTTGGTGCCAGGTACGTCCCCTGTGTGACGTCAGATGGTATCCTGGAGGTCGACGTGCTTGGTAGCCATCTTCGGATTCTTTTTTCCTGTGGTTACTTTTTTCTAATCCTTGAGATGGTTATCGAATAACTGATGTAGTCCTTTGCTTCCCCACCGGTTTGTTTTCCTTATAGGGGAGGCCGGGTGGGTCGCATATGAATCCAGAAAATTCTTCAAGCTGCAAAACTACTCCTACTGGTAAGTAACCATTTCGTTTTGCAGCGTGAATCCTTTTCTGCATTCACATGCTGTGCATTAGATTATGTAGCGGTTTCTCCCGTGTCTGGGAGGCTGTGGTGTAAGGAAGACCTTGCAAACAGGTGTTGAAGCACCCTTTGTCCAATTTGAGCTTCCTTATTCATTTGTATATCCACACAATAATGTTTTTTAAAAGTGTGTGGTGATGCCCATGTTGCTGCTGCACAAATGGAGTCAATGGGTACATTGGCCATAAAGGCTAGCGTTGCTCCTTTCTTTTTAGTGGAGTGAGCTGTTGGTTGAATTGTTAGGTCTTTCTTGGCATTGGCATAACATAATTGGATGGCTTGTACTATCCATCTTGCAATAGTTGCCTTTGTGACAGGTGAACCTGTGTTGTTATGTGCGTAGGCGACAAACAATTGTTTTGTTTTCCTGATCTGTTCTGTTTTTTGCAAATAATACAATAAAGCCCTCCTTACATCCAGGGTATGGAGGCTTCTCTCTCCTTTAGTCTTTGGGTTTTTAAAGAAAACCGGCAGGAGAATGTTTTGATTTAAGTGATACTTAGATACCACTTTTGGCAAGAACTGTGGGTTAGTTTTTAAGATTACTTTATCCATGTGGATTTGTAAGAAGGGTTCTTGTATTGTTAACGCTTACAGCTCACTTACTCTTCGTAGTGATGTTATCGCAATGAGAAAGGCTGTCTTTAGAGTAATGTGTTTGAGGTCTGCTGTATGCATGGGCTCGAAGGGCTTTGCCATTAGTTGAGAAAGTACTGTATTTAAGCTCCATGTGGGTACTGGAGCTGCTCTTGGTGGGGCAATTCTTTTGCTCCTTCTAAAAACCTTTAGATTACTGGTCTTGTAAAAAAAAAGCTTTTGCATGGTGTTCCTCTTGTGTATGCTACTATAGCAGCAAGGTGCACCTTTATGCTTGAGTAGTTGATGTTGCTATCTAAGAGGTAAATAAGGTATGTAATAACCGTTTCTTGCGTGTTGATTGAACTGTTTTTCTTGTTAGCGGTGCACCATGTGGTATATCGTTTCCATTTTGCTGTATAGCATTTTCTGGTTGACTGTTTCCTTGCCTCCTTTAGAATTTCCATGGTTCGCAGAGGCAAATTGAGGTGCCCAAATTCTATGTATTCAGGCGCCAAACTGCTAGATGTAGCGTTGCTGGCTCTGGGTGAAAGATCTGACCCAGTTGCATTGTTAGCAGGTCCTTTTCTGCTTTGATCCTGATCATCTTCCCCCTGGATAGTTCTAGGAGGGTTGAGTACCATGTTTGCCTTGGCCATTGTGGGGCAATGAGAATCATATTTGTTCCTGGATTTTTTGCTTTTTGTAACACTCTTTGCATCAGGGGTATTGGTGGAAAGGCATAAGCAAATGTCTGTGACCAGTTGAGTGAAAGTGCATTTCCCCTTGATAGGTGGTGTGGAAACCTCGAGGCAAAGGACTGGCATTTTGTGTTCTGCACTGTTGCAAAAAGGTCTATCACTGGTGATCCCTAGATTTTGAACAGATAATACACTGTTTTCTGCTTCAACTCCCATTCGTGGGAGCAGTTGTTCTGTCTGTTCAGCTGGTCCGCTGTAATGTTGTCTACTCCTGGTAGATGTACTGTCTGTAGGTTGATTTTGTGAATTATTGTCCATTGCCAGATCTCCTGTGCAAGTTTGCTCAGGGGAAAGGACCTTGTTCCTCCCGGTTTGTTCAGATAGAACATTGTTGTTGTATTGTCTGTTTGGATTAAAATGGTTTTCCACTGAATGTGTTTCTGGAATGCTTTTAGTGCCAGAAAAACAGTTTATTTCCAATAAGTTGATGTGCTTTGTGGAATCCTGTTCATTCCATCGTCCATGTACTTTCAGCTGGTGGAAATGTGCTCCCCAACTGTTGAGGGATGCGTCCGTGGTGACTGTCACAGATGGAGTTGGGTTCCTGAAAGGTCTCCCCTGTGCTATGTTGTTGGATGCCACCATTGTATCTCTGCTTGCACCCTTTGTGTAACAACCACTAGATCCTCCCAACTTCCTGTGGCTTGAGACCAGCTGTTGATAAGCCATTCTTGGAATGGGCGCATGTGTAGGAGTGCGTGAGGGATAAGTGGGATGCATGATGCCATCATGCCTATTAGTTTCATGACCTTCCTCACTGTCAAGAGACTGACCCCTATGGTAGAGGGTTGTTTCTTGATGGATCGCTTGTATCCTGGTCTGAGTGGGGTATGCCCTTGCTTTTGTTGTATTTAACCTTGCTCCCAGGAAGGTTTTTTCTCTTTCTGGTGTCGTTGAAGATTTTTTGTGGTTTATCGAGAAACCCAGTGTTTGTAGCGTTTGGATCGCTTTTTGAACATGATTGTGACATGTCTGTTTTGAATGTCCCCTTATGAGCCAGTCGTCTAGATAGGGGTAGACGTGGATTCCCTCTCTTCTCAGGTGTGCCGACACTGCAGCTAGACACTTTGTGAACACACGTGGAGCTGATTTTATTCCGAAAGGAAGTACCTTGAACTGGTAGTGTGTTCCGTTGTGCAGGAATCTTAGGTACTTTCTGTGTCTTGTGTTCATGAGGATATGCAAGTAGGCGTCTTTGAGTCTATTGTTGCCATGTAATCCCCTTTTTGAATTTGTGGGATTATCTCTTGGAGGGTACACATTTTGAAGCGTTGTGTTAGTATGAACTTGTTTATGAACCTTAAGTCCATGATTGGTCTTAAAGAGTTTGATCCTGTTTGGGTATTAGGAAATATGGGGAGTAGTTTCCTGTGAACCATTCTTGTCTGGTACCTTTTCTATTGCCTGTTTTAGGCTTAGTTCCTTGATCTCTGCGTTTAGCAGCATTTGTTCTGATTTCATGAATTTTCTTGTTTTTGGTGGGTTTGCTGGTGGTATGTTCGTTAACTCTATGCAATACCCGTACTTTACCAAACATAATATCCAATTGTCTGTTGTGATCCTTTCCCATTGTTTGTGGAAAAAAGATATTCTTTCCCCCATTGGTGTCTTGTGTGGGTCCTTCCTTGTGATGAAGTCAGTTGGACCTATTTCCTCTTCCTCTAGAGGAATGGCCTCTTCCTCTACCATTGGCTCTTCCTCGAAAGGGCTGCTTCTGTTGTTGTTGCCAACCTTAATAGCTTGACTGCTGACCCATTTGTTGACTTGGGTTCTGCCCTTGAGTTTGTTGTGACATCTGTTGTCCTTGACCAAAGGTGCCTCTACCTGTGGGCTTTCTGTTATTGAATCCCCCTCTATTAAAGGAACCTCTTTGCTGCATGGCCCCCATTGCTCTTGCTGTTTCATTGTCCTTCTTTATCTGTTGAAGGGATTCATCTACTTCTTTGCCAAACAGTGCTTCTCCATTGAATGGCCTATTAATGATGGAGGTTTGAACTTCCTGCTTAAAACCTGAGATTCTGAGCCAGGCATGTCTTCTCAGGATGGTTCCTGTGCACATCTGCCTACTAGCAGTGTCTGCTGCATCCAAAGCGGACTTCAGACATGTGTTTGCCACGTTCTTCCCCTCCTGGACAATAGCTCTCGCCCTCTTCTTGTCCTCCTCAGGGAGTTTGTTCAAAAACTCCTCAATCTCATCCCACTGTTGGTGGCCATATCTATTTAGTAGGGCATTTGAGTTAGCAATACGCCACTGTGTTGCCGCCTCCTTTTCCATCCTTCTCCCCACCATATCCATCCTCTTACTTTCTTTTTCTGGTGGAGGTCCGGTGTTGGAGACTGCATTTGCTCTCCTCCTGGCTGTGGTGACAATAATGGAGTCAGGTACTGTACTTCCCTGAATATATTTAGGGTCCTTTGAGGAGGGTTTATACTTCTTCTCCACTCTGGGGGGTTACTCCCTTATTTGAAGCTGGTTCTTTGAAGGCTTCTTTGCCTTGATCCAGAATACTGGGCAGTATTGGAAGGTATTGTGTTCCTTTTGTAGGCTGGTGTCAGGGTTTCTAGCAAGAAACATGTGTCCCCTTTTTCTTCCTCTAAGGGTACCCCAAATTGATTTGCTGCCCTTTTTACAATGTCATTATAGAAAGCTATGTCATCTGGAGGTGAATCTTTTGAAGGGTAACAGCAAATTTCTTCATCTGGGCTCTCGGTGTCTAGGTCGTTCAAAGTATCCTCGAAAGTTTCGGAGCTTTCCTCTTCTTCGGGTATGTCTCCGTATTCCTCGGGTTCTTCGCCTCGAGGCTCAGGGGTTGGATGTGAGTCGAAGATACCTTCCTCTTCTCCATCTGTGTCTTCTGCCTCTTCGGCGTCGACGTTCTCTGTTTCGGCAGCCTTTGTCTTTGGGATTCTAAAGTCCTTCAGTGAGGCGTTGAAATCCCTTTTCTTTTGTAGGAGCGTTGCCATTTCCTCCTCAAATCTTTTCCTTTTTCTTTCAACCTCGAGGGCCCTCTCAGCGTCAGAGGCCGGAGATTTTCGTTTCTTCCCGACGTCGACGTTTAGTCTTCGGCGGTGTTGTGCCCTTTTTTGCGGGTTCGGAGTCGACCCTTGGCTTTGGCGTCTTCGGCGATTTTCCCTCCTCGGTAACCTTCGGTTGGGTTATGTGGGGTTCTTTTAATCGCGGCAGACCCTCGATCGCCTTTTTGCTCGGCATCAGGGCTGCCTTGTGCGCCTTATGTTCGTGGCCCTTCGGTTCTGACGGATCTTTATGGTGTCTTACCTTCTCCGTCTTCTTTTTCGGATCCCTCTGATTCTTGGCGTGGATTTTTTCGGAGTCCCCTTGTAGGATCTCGACGTCCGATCCCTCGTGCGTCGATTCCGCTGGTGCTCCATGTTCTTCCTCGTCGCTAGAGAAACCCAGGTCTCTCAGGGAAGTTTTCTTTGTTGTCTGCGACATTGTGGCGTAATGGGCCTGTCTTTGATTTCGGCGTGACCTCAGCGTCTTCGGCAGGAACCCTGCACAGGCCTCACAGTCCTTGTCCTGATGATCTTCGGGCCGGCAAAGGTTGCAGACGTCGTGTGGGTCGCGTTGAGCGTACTTGTGGTGGCACTTGGGGCAGAACTTGAAGGGGGTATTCTCCATGACCCCTACCTCGCCATTTGTGGACTGGAGTGGTCCTCTGGTGTTCAACCCGAAGCTCTGCTCCTGCCTCTGGTTACGACGTCGATGATATTTCTCGGCAATCTTCTTTTTCGAATTTTTGGGGGGAAATCGAAAACTTTCTTCGGAGCTTCCCGTCTTGCTTCCAGACCCAACGGCGGAAAAAAGAATCTGAAGATGGCCACCAACCACGTCGACCTCCAGGATACCGTCTGACGTCACACAGGGGACGTACCTGGAACCAAATGGTGGTCGACAGTGACCAAAAAAAAAAAAAACACACAAATAACTCCGGACCCAACCACTAGATGGCGGAATAATGCACAGCATATGAAACCAGAAAAGGATTCACGCTGCAAAACTGGCTGTACAGGTGTGTGTAAGTGAGGAGAGGGAGTAAGTGGTACATGTGCTAGCAACATCAAGGGTTGAAGGCAAATTGATTGAATTATTAAGTCAATGCGTGTAGATAAAATTGCCTGAGGTGTGTGGGGAAGTACGTGGAAAGGTAATGGGCATGGAGGAGGGGCTCCGCTGTGTTGAAAGTTTTGGGGAAGGTACGCTGGATTGTTTTTTCAGGTTCTAATCAACACTTGACATTGCTGGAACTGCATTCAAGGTAGTGGTCAGGTCTGCATTGATGGTAAGGACCCCAAAGCACTTGTGGTGGGCATAGAAGCCATTCACAAAAATGAGTGCACACCATGCAGTCATAAGACGGCATATCACATAACTATCCCTGAACCATCCGTCGTGCTGCAAGTCCTTTCTGAGTTAAATGATAGAGGGAATGGTCAGCAATAGTAGAACCAATCAATAAGGCACCTGCTGTGTTCTGGTGATCGGTGGGTCTTGTCATCAGTCTAATAGGTGGATATTCTTAAAGTTTTGACACAGTATTTATTCTGCACGCAACTAAAACAGGTTGTGTCCTTCAAATCGCAAATGCACAAGTCTTGTATTTTGTTGAACCAACGTCATCTGTAGCCTTCCCACGCAGGGCCAGCTCCCAACGCGCCCTCTCCCACTAATGAAAGAAGAAAGGGGGCAGACCAGGACTGGGGGAGCATTTCCAAGAACTTACCACCTCTTATTCTATGCACCACCTATTCAATCCTGACCTAAAGTGCTCGATTTCCAGACTCCTGCCAGCAGATCGCTGCCCCCGCACAAGAATGAAAGTAGACAGCAGGATTGAGAGAGCCCTTATTAGAACAGCAGCACATGGCACAGCTGAGCTCACAGGCAGCGCTTTCATAACCCGGTTCTCGAACAGCTTCACAAATAACATAACTTTTTCACCTGCAGTGAACTGCATTAATGCAGGAGCACACAATTAGCAAAGGCTTGAAAGCACTTCAGCCAGTAGCGGAGGTAATGCACTGACAGCATGCTCCAACTTGAGAAATTCTATCGACATGGGGCTCATTTTGCTACAGTGAGCTCACTGACGCACTCTAACACAAATCTACCAGGAGAAGAAGATACTTTGTTTCCCAACAACTTGTCCTTGTGTAAGAGGGCAACGATTCACCCAATGTATTCTGACCAAACCTTAAAGGTATACCAGCAAACCGCGCCAAATAGTTTCCCTTCAAATGGGGCATAAAAAGATGCACAGCATTATGTTTGCATGCACTACAGCTTTCATTGCATACACTAACTTTCTCCCATACATGTGCACTTTTGTGACTTTCTTTAAGAACTGGGTCTCCAACTAGGTCTGGTGCTCCCCAAGACCTTTTGATTTTATTAAAATTCCATGTTCTTCTTTATCTATTGGCTGGCTTTACTGTGAGTGACCGCATTCTGCTCTTCCACAAGGAGCATATCGGCACAGATAGTTTTGTTCAGTGCCCGGGACTATTGCGGCAATGTGTGCTTCTTGAGACCAAAACATATTTTTGCTATTTGCCAATCTTTGCTATGCTGGTGAAGGCTCAGCAGGTCCCACAACAACGTTTTACTAAAACTATGTCAAAATAAGACACACATTGACAAAACCAAAAGGCTGACCACCAATGTCAGACCTACTGGCTTTGAAAATGCTTGTTTATTTTCATGTTTCCCATAATATTGTTGAAACTGGTTACACTAATTTTCCATGATGTATATATATTTTTTTGAAAGCATGCTTCAACACATTTTACTAAATGATACTTCAAAGAAACAGTATCTAAAATTTCACAGTAGTTAGGAATTTTTTTTTTTTTCTTAGTTGCATTTTTCTGCAAACATTTTCGTTTGAAAGCAAATATCATCAATCTTGCTTTCAAGCTTCTGCAAATATTTGCATTTAATAAGAGCATTCTGGGAGCATTATACATAGCTGGTATAGTTAATCTTTGCAAACGTGTATGCACATTTTTATACTGGAGTCACTGTCCGCAATGCAGTCCGAGTTTACAACATTTCCTTAGAGCGCTCACCCTACTAACAAAGGCTTTGCATTATGAACAACAAATGCAAGTTCAAACAGCATTAACATATGGACACAAATATTACCTTAACTGCAGACAATTGATATTGATATTGAGTGTATTTATAAAGCACAGCATATACCCGGAGGCATCTTGGCGCGGTCTGTCATCAAAGTGGTAAATATTTTCAGTTGGTGAAAATCTAGGTTTTTAACGCCTTCTTAAAAGCTAAAAGCTCAGTTGTAGACTTTAGTGTTTGGGGGAAGACCATTCCATTTGGTGGCAGTATTTCTAACAAAGCTCCTACCGCCCCAAGACATCCGCTTGTAGGAGGGAACTACCAAGTTCTTTTGAGAGCTAGATCGTAAGGATCTAGTTGGAACATAGCAAATTAGGTTCCTTTTTAGATAGTCTGGACCGATTCCATACAGAGCTTTGTGCGCAAGACATAGTGCCTTAAAAGTGATACGCTTTTCGATTGGAAGCCAGTGTAGTTTCTTTAGAGCTAGGGACGCAGATTCTAACCTAGGGATATTAAAAAGCAACCTTGCTGCTGTGTTTTGCACTATCTAAAGTTTTTTCAATGGGTGTTTTCGGAGGCCTTGCAAGAGTCCATTACAATAATCTAGTCGAGCAGTGACCACCGTTTCCAACAGGTCAAAGGAGAGTAGATGAGCAATCTTCTTGATTATTTTTAAAATATAAAAAAGGTTGAGACCACAGAATTAACTTGTTCTTTAAAAAGTAATTTGTCATTTATCATCACACCCAAATTTTTCACCTTACTTTTTGGTCTAGGTAGATCACCTAACTCGCTTTATTCATAATGTGGTACTGTAAACTTGTAGCCAAAGGGTTTGTGCTGCAAGGGGTTGGGCCTACTTATCCGAAGGACAAAATAAACATGAAAACATGTTGTGTGCAGATGAAATAGGAAATTATGACCTCACTGGTGACCTTAAATATCACAACACTGGTAGAATTCCTTTGTGAAGTCCTTGGCTTAGGTGGACCTGAATTAATATCCTGGGGTGGAGCCTTGCTGAAGTTCCCAAAGAATAGCACTATGGCGCTCACAACTTGCCCCGCAACTAAAGAAACCACTAAAGCTGTGCCATTTTGCCCAGTATTCGGGTTCAGAGAAGTGAGTTTACAAAGACAGTAAAAACGAAGAGCACTCAAGAAGTACAGCAGGAGGGAAGAAATGGTAAACCTAGTAAGTTGATGTAGTACTTTACCCGACACATGAAGTCCAGCAGCGTGGCGGTAATGGCAGGATGAGGCTTCATGGAGTGGTGCATGACCAGGATCGCTGGTTCTGGAAGTGTGGAGAGATTTTCACCATTAGAAAACAGCATGAAGCAGCCTTCAGCAGATTCAGTGCACTGGCATGTAAAGATTATTACAATAGCAGAATAAAGTAGGCTTCCTGAGATGCAGTGTACTGGCTATTGAACTAGTACAACTGCAGTATAAAGCAGGCTTACGGAGATTGAGTGCGCTGGGATATCAGACTAGTTTGAAGCAGGCTTGCAGAGACTCCATGTACAGGGATATCGGACTGTTACAAGAGGAGGATGAAGGTGCCCCCTGAGTTTCAGTGTTCAGGGATATGGGACTGTTACAAGAGGAGGATGAAGGTGGCTTCCTGACATTCAGTGTTCAGGGATATGGGACTGTTACAAGAGGAGGATGAAGGTGCCCCCTGAGTTTCAGTGTTCAGGGATATCGGACTGTTACAAGAGGATGAAGGTGGCTTCCTGAGACTGAAGGAGCTGGGATATTAATTGACTGCCACAAAAGGAGCATGCAGGTGGCTTCATGAGATTCAGTGAACTGGGATATTAGACTGTTACACAAGGAGCACGATTTTGCCTACCTGAGATCCAGTCTACTGGGATATCATACTGTTATACATGGGGCCTGTAGCTGTGCTCCTGATAGCCAGTGAACTTGGATAACGGACTGTTACAATAGTAGTACGAAGGTGGCTTCCTGAGATTCAGTCACCGTGGATATTGGGCTGCTGTAAAAATAGCACAGATTTGGCTTCCTGAGATTCAGTGCACTAGGACATAGAACTGCAACAAAGGGAGCACAAAGTTGGCTTCCAGAAAATCAGTGTAACAGGATATCGAACTGCTACCAAAGAAAGGCGAAGGTGACTTCCTGAGAGTCAGTGCCTGGCATAGCAGACTACTACAAAAGCAGCACAATATCATCGAACGTTTACAGTAGCAGTATAAACTTAGCTTCGTGTGATTCCCTATTACTGAGTACTATTGTAGGGAAACAGGCGGAACACAGCGGTCTTAACCACACATGTTCCGACTACACAAGCTGAACACTTGCCTTAAGGCAGTGCACGGTATAGCTGCTGGGGACAGAAGCAGGAAGACGTTGCCAAGAAGAGATCCACAGTGTGGTAAGTGGGGTCGGGCTGTAGCTTTCTGGGCTGGGGGGGTAGTTTTCTGGGTTGGGAGGGTGGGTCGGGGTAGTTGTCTGGGTTGGGCGGGTTGGGGTCGTTGTCTGGGCGTAGTTTTGTGGGATGGAGGGGGTCTGGACTAATTTGCTCGGTTTGGAGGGTGGGTCGGGGGTAGTTTTCTGGTGTGGGAGTGTGGGTCAGGGGTAGTTTTCTGGGTTGGGGAAGGTTCTGGGATAGTTTTCAGGACTGGGGGGGTCAGAGGTAGTTTTCAGGGGAAGGGGTGGGGTTGGAGGTAGTGTTCAGGACTGGGGGGTCGGCGATAGTTTTCAGGGCAGGGGGTCAGAGTCCGTTTTCAGGGCTGGTGGGGAGGGTCGGGATAGTTTTCAGGGCCGGCGGGTGGGGGTGGGGATAGTTTTCGGGGCCGGCGGTTGGGGGGGTGGGGGTAGTTTTCAGGGCCGGCGGGTTGGGGGGGGGTAGTTTTCAGGGCCGGCGGGTGGGGGGGGTAGTTTTCAGGGCTGGGGAAGGGTCAGTCATTTTTTAATTAGGGGTTATGGTATTAGGCTTGGGGACAGTGAAAGGGGTTGGCGTAGTTTTAAGGACAGCGCGGGGTTGGGATAGTGTTTGTTAAGGGACAGGGTTTTAGGCATCAGGGCAGGGGAGGGGACTGGGTAGTCGGGTAGTTGTTAGGGATTAGGGGAGGGTGGGGTCGTTTTTAGAGCTTGGGGGAGGGGTAGTTTTTCAAAATAGGGGTTTGGGTTTTAGGCCCAAGGGCAATGAAAGGGGTTGGGGTAGTTGTAGGGACAGCGCAAGGGGGTGGGCGGGGTTCGAGGTGGTGTTTAAGGGTTAGGGACAGCATGGTGGTTGGGAGGTGGGGGCCGGGGTATTTGGACCCGAGAGGGGCGGCCGGGAGTTTGTAACTTAGGGCGGGGGAGGAGGGTCGCGACCTTAGCCATGCATACCCCTTTACCATTCATGCCTTTAGCACGAAATTACGTGGTAAAGGAATGCGTGGTAAAGGAATGCGTGGTTAAGACGCATTTGTGGTTTAAGCTGCGTGGTAGAGGCACACATGGTTTATCCAGTCGTGCCTCTATCATACAACCACTGTTGTAAGGACTAATGCTCTACACTTCCGCTACAGGTGCTTTTTATGCCGTTGCTAGTGCACTTAAATGACTGAGCACATGTTCGCCCAGATAGTTGAAAGATGTATTGCCGCACAGCAGCCCATTTATGGAACATTCTGACTCCAGGGCTTTGCTCCGTTACTGCATGGCTTAGACTTGTTATTAGAACATTCCTGTGTCCTGGTTTGCTAAGTTATTTGAAAGCATGATTGCCATGGGTTAGCCCAGTTACATTCTGTGATGCCATATGTTAGGCAAGTTACTGAAACTAATGCCCCATAGTTAGTGGAATTTTCTAATACCACGTCGTAGCCCAAGTTTAGGCACTTATTTGATATTGTAATGACCGGATGACGAGAAGTAACCCAGCTACAGGACTCGACTCATTAGGTAGCCAGTACTGTAGGATTCTGATGCCACACGATTGGTGCTGCATTACTAAGCTGTGTCAGCCTGACAGCTAAGTTCACTTGTACATCTCAACTCATGCCCCACTGTACACGCGCTACAACAAGATGCCTGTGAAATCAAAGCATGAAAAGTAACCTAGAGGGGTGAAGGAGAGAGAGATCTAAATGTTCCCAGCAGAAACATAAGAATTCAAGTGCCATCGCAGCCTTCACACCGCGCAATAATATTTCATGTCTTTGAAGTTTATGATAAGCCTTGGAGGATTTGCCTGGAATGGCAACAGATCTTTTTTGTGATCAAAACTAAAGAAAAATACTTGCTGTGGGGAAGAAGGAACTGAAAATTCAAAGGTCGTATTGCAGTGAGAAACAGATCACCGACACTGGCTTAGCTCACAAATTATGGATTGGGTACTATCTAAAAGCCAGTGATTTGTATCTTTACTCAGAACTGTGACCCGCGTGCTTCTATTCAAAGCTTAAAGTCATTTGTAACTTTTTTTGTAAAATGGCAATCTTTTTGATAGAACTTAAACACTATCACAGTTCAATAGGATATTATGGCTGCACATAAACGCCACATTAATAAAAGTTGATTTTAGAAACATTCATAAACTTCTTTTCGTCCGAATAACCAAGATGACAACAATCTGTCCTGATTAAGCGCTTCCACAAACATTATCTTGTGAACAGAGATGCACGGTTTTGAAAGGATGGTTCTTGTGAATTATCCAGAAGAAATTAAACTTTCAGATTTTTTTCTATAATCAAAGTGAAATACTATATCGTTTATGTGCAGAAATAATGTTCAATTTAGAAGGATATTGTCATGCTACAAATGTGAGATAACAGCAATCAATCTTAACAACAAGCATGTACACAGGTGTCTAATAGTTGCATTATAGTGAAGGCCATCATAAATCACTTTTAATATTGTCTCCAAGGGCAAAACATTTTTTTGGGTGCGGGGTCTGTGGAAGTTGTAAGAGGTCAAATGGATCAGCTTGAAACAGCAGTGCTTCTCAATGACACATCAGCCATGTAACCTAATCAAGAGAGGAGCTGTGCTCAAGTAAAAAAACAAATTACACAATTTATTAAGAGCCTGGACTACTCATGTTTTCAAATACCACTAATCTTATTAAAAAAAACAACAAAAAAAACAATGGTGGCGAGATAGTGACCAAATTCTGAAAGAGTTGTTTACCTTCACACATCAATGAAAACTGAGCCCACTGAATGTTAAAGTGGATTTAAGACTCTGCCTTGGCGAGTCATGGATATCTGATGAGCTGCGCTTATGAAAAAGGTAGCATGCGATATCAGACATGTACATGAAGAGATTGCTCACCTATATTCATGATGCTGTCTTTGTCGGCGCTGAAGAACAGCCAGTCGTAAAACAATGCCAGCTTGGCGTTGGATGCTGCAACATTAGACTAAAAACAATATATCTGTTACAAGATGAAGGCAACAGAGCCTGCACCACGCCCAAGTTTCCCATTGGAACATGTTTGCCACCTCTCTGCCCCAAAGTCCCTTTTCCCCATGAAGTCAAACTGCCAGTCTTGCACCCCCCCAGTCTCCAATGCCCACCACTATTGCCCTCTGCAGCTATGCTACCATGACCCTTTTGAGCACCTATCGATGTCCACGTGCGCCTCAATGCTCTCTCTTCACATCTTTGCACCAAAGCCCCTTGGACCACATACCGCCTCTCTGCCCACCTACACCCCAATACCTAACCGTGACCCAAAAATCTGTCTCTTCTGCACCACACTGAAATCCTGCTAACCCCTCTGCCACTCAAATACTTAAGTCACTCCTGAAACAAAACCTTTGCCTCCCCCACCCTCCTTTTGTCCTTAAAATATGATAGCTTCTCCTTGAAAATCTTTACTCTCCTTGTGAAAGCCACTCCCTGTGCCCTGAAACTGTTAACTCTCCTTTTTGGCAAAATATTTGACCTCCATACTCCAAACTCTTCGACCCTCAAGCCCACCTCTGCCCCAAACTGAACATCCTGCCTCTTCATCTGGCGCACTACCTTAAGAAGAGACTTACAGGAAAAATCTTTTCAGTTTTGGTTGACAATTTGTTAAACAGGTTCTCTACCTCATGAATGAATGCTATCCTCCTCTTTCAGGAAAAACTTTAAACATATCGCGATATCTCTGGCTCTCCTGTAGGTCAGCAATCACAAATAGAACAGTGGCAAAGCTCTCTAAAAAAAGCCAAAGTCTCATGGTGCCCAAACACCTCCCTGCCCGTCCACCGCAATACTTTGCCAAAATGCCTGGTTAACACTTTGCCTCAGCACAAATGCCGTGCAGTCCTACCTCAGTCCCTATGCCTTGCTCATAGCCTTATGTCACTGCATCTCAGTCCCCTTTCCCATAATCCCCCTCTGACATCTCTCCAATGCTCGGAGCCGCAGTGCCCCAAAGCGTTGCCACCACACCCGTGTTCCACTAACTCGCTGACCCTCTCTGCCATAATGCTTATTCCATTCTAACTGCAGACTCAATGTGCCTGGAGTACTTATTTCTCCAAATGTGTGAACCTTCAGCCTCACTGTATTTTTTCCCCACTGTGTCACTAGCCTGCAGTCCAGACTAGATCCATCAAACTTTAAACAGATCAATCTCTCTCCAACAACTGCAAACTATTCTCCCAAATATAGGTCTAACTGTCAATCCACCATGCTGGTCTCATTGCCCTTTTCACAGTCAAATCTGCCACCCCCACCAAGTCTCGCTTTTAGCACCGAAGGAACACCCTTCTTGTTTGCTACAGGGATATATTGTTGTTCCACCCTTCTTGTTTGCTCCAGGGATATATTGTTGTTCCACCCTTCTTGTTTGCTCCAGGGATATATTGCTGTTCCACCCTTCTTGTTTGCTCCAGGGATATATTGCTGTTCCACCTTTGTTTGCTCCAGGGATATATTGCTGTTCCACCCTTATTGTTTGCTCCAGGGATATATTGTTGTTCCACCCTTCTTGTTTGCTCCAGTGATATATTGCTGTTCCACCCTTCTTGTTTGCTCCAGGGATATATTGCTGTTCCACCCTTATTGTTTGCTCCAGGGATATATTGCTGTTTCTTCCCCAAAAGGTCTTCCTCTTAGCCCTCCACAGGTCCTTCCCTTGCTCCACCTGCTTCCATCCCCACCAATGTATCATTAACCATCTCTTAATTTCTCCCCACGCTTTTCACTACAAGGCATAAATTGAGCATCTTGCGAAGTGAACACTGCCCTCTCACAATGAATAACTGCCCCTCCATTTCTTACAGCCTGCATACCACAGTACCTCAACATCCTACCAGTCTATTACACAAAAGCACACTGTTCCAAAGACTCTGAGGCTTTTACCGTGCAGGTGGTCAGCAACCAGCCAATGATGGCCCAGCGGGGAAGGATATCCGAGCTGAGGACTTCGTTGGATGGGTGGACCACCCCGCAAATGTAGCGTATAAGGTCGCAGCGCAACGACTGACTGTCCGGCGTCGACAAATACTGCCTCTGGAACCAGTCCTGGTATCTCTTCTGCTGGCCAAATCGTACCTGGTTAAACGAGAAGAAAGCAGAGAGTTTATCCCACACAGAACACTGTCACAGGGAAGAGGAGAAAAGGTGCAATAAAAACATTAATAATGCATTGTAAAATGTGCAGTCCCAGAGAGGATAAGAACAAAGAGCAAGGAGTGCTAGAGTCTGTGCCAAGCCACAGAGTACATCACATTGGGGTTTTCGATTCCGGACTGAGGGAATGGATCAAATCAGAGGTAAAACAACCAATATTTTCCTGCCATGTAGAAGGCGGACATGGGGACAGTCCTGGACACCTCAAACAAAGACCGATTTACAGTCTGCTCATCAAAAAGATTAAAGTTGTACACAAACTATTAGGCATCTACACCACCAGGGCTCTAGAAGGACTGAGTTGGCATGACCCAGGAAAGATGCAATACTGAAACGCCATGGCATTGAGATAAACCTGCAGCATATGTAAAGACTATTCAGAGAAACTGACAGGCCAAGCAAGTAAGTGTCGTAAAATCACATTAAATGCAATTTTTCTGGACAAGGTTTGAGAATGACTTACATGAAGGTGGAATAAATGAGGTTGGAAAGGGCATCAGATTTTTTGGAAGTCATAATGCCTAAGAAAACCTGTTGAATGTCATGAAGTGTAACAATGAGCTGGGACAATTTTTCAAAGCCCCATGCACAGAAAAAGCAACCTGCCAGAATGCGGATGCAACCTGGAGCTAGAGAACAATTCATAAGGAAAAAACTATGCGAAAAATATTGAGAAAGGCTGCCCCTTGCGTTTCACCAGTCTCCTCAGAGTAGCAGTATAGGATCCAAGTAGCAACAGTGCCAACAGGGATAGAAATCATACTCTGCCTGAAAGTAGAGAATGCTCTTGCCACCTTCAGCTAGAGAGCACATCTACACGTGTGCAGCTAGACTATCTCACAACTCGGATCTAACGTGTGCTATCTAGAGTGGCATCCTCTTGCTATGATATGCTTTCTTTTATGTTAGAGCCAGGGTCTAGAGTCAATATCAGAGGTGTTCTTATATTTTTGAATTATTTGCAGTTTTATATAGCACAAGGTCACACAAGATCAGATTTATCTTTTAGGCACACAGGAGATTAGGTGATTTGCTCAGAATCACATATTGTTAAACGGACGTCAGGACTGGAACCTGGTCACTCAGTTCCAAAGTCAGAAGCTCTGCCCATAACGCCATATCTCTTCCCTAGTCCTTGGGTTTGGGTGGAGGCTTGGTGATTGTGATTAAGAGATTCGCCAACACAACAGGCAGTGCAGCATCCTGAAACGGAAGGTATCGTAAGTGGCGAGGGGCCGCTCATAGAAGCAAACACTGTTGATAGTAATAAAGGTTACAACGTGCCACAAGTTAAACGGGGATAGATGTTGCCTATTACCTATTTGCTTAGAGTACTGACCATTTAATAGATTCACAATACCTTCTTTTTGTCTGGCCCTTTAAACCAATATTCCAGCTTTGAGGAATCCGCAAAACTCTCTTAATGCACTTCTAATCTGACCTGGAATATGCAAGTATCCCACTATAAAGACATCAATAGGGTCCACACAACGCAGATCTATTCTCATTAGTATCAGAGACATCAATGGGCTCCCACCACATCACCACTGTTTTATCTTACACCATGCAAAGATATTGCACAGCTGTCATAATGAACATGTACTGTGATCTGCAGCAGACCCAAAGAAAAAGCACCACAGACCTCTAAAGAAATCTGACAAAACTCCTCAATGGCAACATGCATCGTGCACCAAAACACAAGTACTGAGACACCTAGAGGGGTCCTTAAAACACCTGCAGATCGGATTACAGTGGTCCCACGAACTGCAAAATTTGACAAAGCCTTAACCAGAGCTCCGTATTGGCAAGCAGTATTCATTTGTACCCCTGTAATCCTAATAACATTTTTATTTATGTATTTTATTTTTTACACACACAAGTGTAACTTACTTAGCCACAAAATGATCACTCGGTGCAAACTCCTCAACTGCTACTTCCTGGGCGGATTACCAATAAAATGTGTGAATTTTCACAAAGTTTTACAGATCTCTACCCACTCTGGAAAGTTACTTTGCAAAGGGCAGGATCTCAGCTCTTCTCAGAGTAGGCAAACGAGAGGGCATACCACTCGTGCTATGGGGTTGGGAGGTGTATGTGGAAAGTGATTTCTCCCCAAGGAAAATATTTTCCACACAAGAGACAAAAATATGCAGAAAACATATGCTTTTGCATGTTGCTGCCAAGTGTTTTAATCCATGCAGAAAGTTAAAGAGAGTACACATGGGGGAACAGGAGTATGACTTGACGTTTATGATTTTTGCAGATTTATTTTGAGACCCACTGGGGCTTGCAAATCCCGAATAGGCATAAATGTATGCAATCACAGGGATATACGTTTGGAAGTGTCTGGGTACACATAAATGATCCTTAAAGCCGTGCATATTTTTTTATGAATCTGTCTCTGTGTCAGTCTAGCCTGGGACCACAATACTGATACATTGTTTTCTGTAACTCCATCTTGGTATGGCAGTACTGTGATACTGAGATATTATCCACATGTCTCGTAATGCGCCTTTGTCCTTCTGTCATGCATGAGATTATCATGCCCCTCTGCTTGGACTAGGAGTGTCTGCGTGCTGTTATTTCAGTACTAGGACACTTTCAGCACTCCTAACTGGACTCAACGCATTTCAGTAGGGAGTAGAAGCATGTCCTCCTTCCTGGTAAGATGACTCAGCTGGTTAACATATCAACTATAGAGATCTGGTCATGGCTGAGCAGATCTCACTGAGAGTTTCTGAAAGGAAAATGTTTGAAAACAGGAGAAAATAGAGAATAATGTACAGCAGTCAGATCCATGTCTGAACAGTTAAGCAAAGCCTTGCACCGGCTTTTGGTCCCATTTTGCTCCTGGTCCTCGCAGAGGATGTCTAAGGGCCAGGATTTTAGCAGTAATTCCATGGAAGGAGACCACCTCCAACACAGTTTTTAGCCCGGTACACAGCGTCTGCCCAGGGGTCAGCTTCCATTCCTCAGTCTTTGGATGGTCCTGAAACTCACCACACCACCAAGCAGTCAAATGGCCGAAGTTAAGACATTTAAGTCCCTACCACTTTCCGAAACCATCTTTTTTTGGGGTACGTTCAACTCTGGTATTTGAACATGGCCTAATACAAAAACACTTGGCTGATTTCCTATTGTGAACCATTTTGCATCATCAAAGACATTCCACTGGTGGCCTGCAAACAAGATCGCTTTCCTATACTTATTTCTCCACAAAGTGCGGAACAAAGGAATGTTTTCAAGTGATTGTACCCCATTTGCTGCATGGGCTTCCCCATAGTGATTCTCTACTCTTCAGAGGAAGGTTAGCTGGGTGGGTGTGCCTATTAAACTTGCAACTGTGTAGACACTTCTGCATCACTACGGAAAGGTATTTTGTAGTCGAATGGCGAGCTAACAGATATTTGAACATTTTTGTTAATAACAGTTTGAATCATTTTGTTTAAGCTCCCTTTTGACCATTAATATTGCTGGTATTTTCCATATTTTTCAGTATGGCAGTTTTCCCACAGCTCAGAGCTCAGCATTACCCGGGACGTCATAAAGAGCAGCTTGGTTTCCATGTCGGGTGTGAGGCGACAAGCCAGGAACTTGCGCGATGTCCTTGACTGAAGAAGCTGCAGAACACCTATAGTGGGGGAAGGGATAAAGAACCACACATTAGGACAAGCGGTTAAACAAGAGAAACTCACTCAACCCAGGCACGACAGCTCACCTCTGACCTTCAAGAAACCCGGCTCTGTAGGTAGTACAACTATAAACAGCTCTGGCAACTCAACAGCATGGCCCTCTGCAACCACAGCTACTGAACCACCCTCAACTGCACCCATACCCCACAAGCAGCTCTGACAGTCAACTTACTCTTCCCAGAAGGAGCAATTGACATCCCAGCACTAAAGCAACACAACATTAGTTGCATCTAACTCACAACCGAGTACATGAATCATACAGCCGTAAAACAGTTTGCCAACCACTTGTAACTCCTGATATTACTCCTGTAAAGTAGCACTGTCCTCGGTAGGTCCAGCAGGGACAGAGCCATGCAATATTTATTTTCAAACGTTTGATAAGCTACATACAATTAATCTAAAGGGGCATTATTTACAAGGTCAGTGGTTGGTGTGAAAAGAAATGTGCCCTATATCCAGAATCTATGGACTACTGCCGTTATGTAAAATGTATACATATGTCTAATATAACTTGACTAGAAATTGACATTCATCGGTCACAAACTACACCTTACTCCAACCTTGCAGAATAACTTGTAAACCACAAACTTAGAAATAGGCGCTTTTAAAATGCAGGCAGTTCGCTACAAGCAGCACCCACCTCTAACCAATTACTGGAATTAAAAACAGATCTGTCGCCAAAGCTCATTCCTACCCTAAAGCCTCAATGCTGACCTACTACAGGGACAATACATGTTTAAAAGGCTGCTTACCATCAGACACTGTTGTTACTGTACCTACACCAGACAGTTCTGCCAATACTGCCCATTGCTCATTTGTGCAAAAAGAACAATTGACGGACAGAATGTTGAACAATGTCAAACATTCACCCCAGTTCAAAGATCTGGGCCTAAATCCACCGTTTGTTTGCTTCCCATGCCATTCCAGTTTAGACCCAGCCATATGCAAATCAGTCTTGACCCTGTTCCAGTCCTAACTGCCAGGCCAGGTCCTCCCTGTACCGGAAACAAGCATCCTGGGACCGGTTTAAGGGTAACACCCCTCATCAGCCAGGCTAGCTTGACTCCAGTGGCAAAGTGAGCAAATGACACACGTCCGGGCATACCTGTCCCACTTGGGGGGACAAATGCAAAAAGAACAATTGATAGACAGAATGTTAAACAATGTCAAACATTCACCCAAGTTCAGAGATCTGGGCCTAAATCCATCGTTGTTTTGCTCTCCATGCCACTCCAGTTTAGACCCAGCCTTGTGTTTGCAATGCTGATTTGTAGCATGATTAATTTAGAATAGCCAGTGAAAAAGCTCTGCCACTACAGCTTACTTGTAAGGTGCAACTCTACAACAATGTCTAAGATTGGGATCAGACAGCTTTAAAATACTGTTAAGTCCCTTGCCTGATGAACCCATGGTATCCACGTCCTGGTAGCCTACAGTTCAGCAGGCAGGGCTTATTCCTGAACAGGTGCTCATCCTACATTTGGGCTACATAACTACAACCACACCCTCTACAGCAACAATCCAGATACCCCACACGTCTGTTCTGGAGACTCCACTGCTTGGTGCATCTCTCGAATGGTTACATGAAGTATTCCTGTGCAGTACAAAAAAAAGTTGCCAAAGCGATGTGACAGTGATGCCTAAGTATCATGTGCGGTCCTTCCATGCTTACTGGTCACACCCACAAACACTAATGCACTTTATCCTCCAACCCAGAAGGATAGAGCTGTGAGGAGGCCTTGCATTTAGCAGGACAATTAAGAAGTTTTCTAGAGGCATTTTCTTGCCCGCAGGACTAGTTTACGCGCAGACTGATCCCTCCTCAGTGGTACCACTTCAAGCCGTTTAATTGTAGAACAGGAATGAAAGATTTGGGATTCCAAAAGTTCTGTGCTTCTTTTCTTTCCCCTCTCCACCAGCTAGTGAATGCACCACATGGGTTGAGGTCCGGTATCCTGCGTGCTATGGAGCCAACAGGGCTGGAGATCAGGCACCTTAAAGAGATCTTGTTTCTTTCCCTTTTCAAAATGCCAACACGTAAATGTATCCTACTCAAAAACAGAGACCAGGAGATGAAAGGTCAGAAAACGCCTACACCATGTTCAGTTCTCCTACGTTCAGGCCAAAAACAATTGACACAGATTTTTACCTAAAACAAGCATAGAAAGTCAAACGATTTTACCTTTTGGGACCCATTGGGCTTGCCAGTACTTTTACCCGTTGCTGCACAGAAATGGCATAAATGCAATGATGGCATGTCCGCCAGTTGCTGGTCGCGTATTTCTGTAGGCGCTATTTTCCTTTGTTTTATGGAGCTATCTGAGATGGAGGATGCCCTTTAGATCAGAATTAAAAAACGAATAAAGGGCATCTTCCATACCGTCCACAAAAAGTGCACAAAATAAAGAAAATACCTGCAGGTCGATGGTGCACAGCAGCACAGGAGGGGGATAGTGACAAGAAAAAGAGCACCACGGAGCACACTGAAGAAACACACAAGAAAGCAGCACACAAGGGAGAATGCAATGCAGCGCATGCATGAGGGCAGCAAGAATCACACACGGGCGAAAGCTAGAAAACACATGCACTTTCATGGAGTACTGAAAGAAAAAGAAACAAGCATTTGCAGTGCAATAGGTCTCGCATTTACAAGAGTTTCAGCTATTGGCATTGTAAGTGACAATGCTTTTTATTTATGTGTTGTTTTAAAAACAGATAAATGAAAAGGCATTGTCATTTACAACGCCAATAGCTTAAACTCTCGCAAATGCAAGACCTACTGCATTGTGTTTGGCGTTAGGAGAGAGGGTGTCCTGCCACAAAGTTATTTCAGAAAATAGTCTTCGGAGGCTGTAATTAAAGCCTACCGAGCAACAACACAAGTAACAGGGGGTGTCCTCATGGGAGGTTGCAAAATGAGACATGGCGGTACTAAGGAGGGACTCCTAAGCCTACTGAACAATGAAGAGCCACAGTTTACAATGGACAATGATACAAACCAATGAAACATAACTGCGGAGAGTGGGCGGGGCGTTAAGTCCATACCTCAATACAGCATGCCTCACAGAGCAGCGCAAGCGCTGCCTAGGCTCGACCTAAAAAGCAGTTCCCTAAATGTGAGCAGTGGAAGGATACAAGTCAACCAACCATAAGGGTCACAAAAAGGCTATGCTCCTGAGGAGGGATATACAGGGGAATGGGAAAGCAAACTATCAAATAACAAGAAAGCAAATGAGTGACAATAATGGCAACCAATGTTAACCAAGGGTCGGGTTCTAAGCCCACTCTAAGTTTTTGTTAAGCCAACAATAGATTTTGTAACCGGATAGCTTGCACTGGCTAGTAGTTGACTAAATAAATAAACACAAGCATTGCCAAAGAAGCCAAAAGGTCTGGTCTTAGTAAGCACACAATTGTTTTTAACTGTTATTCTCAAACATATGCGATAAGCTACCCCCACCTCCCTCAAAATTTAAGACGTATAAAAAATATAAAAATAAAGGAGTGGCACAGCAGCAGAGGTACACCAGACCTGACACTGAAATGCACTCCTTGTCAGATGGCCGAGCACAAGTAAATCGGGACAAATGCTGTCACTCGCAGTGCTAGACAGTCAATGGATGATGCGGCCTGACCCACTGCCTCATGCTGTATGCTAGGTGGGGGGGGGAACAAATTGTGACTAACACTTGAACAGACCAACTGTTGAAGACAGTTGACCTAAAGTATGTGTATTTATGTATATATTTATTACAAATTTTCTAGAAAGAAAGAGACAGTGAGACAAAGTGGTCTCTAGACCAAACCTAAAACAAGCATTGGCAAAGCTGATAGGTCTGTCAATGCTCGTTTTCTTTTGTCATGTTTTTTCCAGAACTTTACCGGGGAAGCTGCTGGACCCTAGTCAATTTAAGATAAACATTTGCAATGCAATAGGTCTAGCAATTGCGAGATTTTGAGCTATTGGCATTGTAAATGGCAATGCCTTTTATTTATGTGTTTAAAAAACAACACAAATAAAAGGCATTGTAATTTACAATACCAATAGGTCAAAGTTTCTAAAATGCGAGCCCTATTGCATTGCAAATGCTTTTTGTTTACAAGCGCCCCTTGCTGCGCTTTCACATTAATAGAGGCCACGGCCCTTTCTTTAGACGAGCCGTGTCTAAAGAAAGGTCCGCGGCTGCTATTAAAGTGAATGTGCGGTATGGGGCGCTTTTACCAAAAAAAGCATTTGTCAAGTTGACAAACAAATGCTTTTTTTGTGAAAGCAAGCATGGCGCCCTAAATGTTGCAGGAAAGCATGTAGTGCCTGCAGTAGGAGAAACGCATTAAAGAAAATAGTGCTTACAGACTAAATAAGACGTACCATGTAACAACTGAAGTAAAAGGGCCAGTCCTCATGGGAGGTTACAAATGAAGACAAGGCGGTAGTAAGGAGCGACTAGCAAGCCTATTATTGAATCAGAAGCCAGCATTTACGAAGGACAATGACACTAATCCTTATGGGTTCCGGAGTAGCGTGCTACTCGCCAAAAAAGTGCTTCAACACCCTAATAGGGGTAACAAGCGCTATATAAATGCAAACCTTTTTTCCCTCTTCTATCCCTCCGCTATCCTTCTCAATCCAAATAACTGACTAATATACACCACTCAAATTACTTTCATATTTCACTATACTAATTCACCACTACCACTTTATGGGTTCCGGAGTAGCGTGCTACTCACAGAAAAAAGCGCTTCAACACCCCATCAGGGGTAACAAGCGCTGTATAAATGCAAACCTTTTTCCCTCTTCTATCCCTCCGCTATCCTTCTGAATCCAAATAACTGACTAACCTATCCAGCACTCAAATTACTTTCATATTTCACTATACTAATTCAACATTAATCCTTTATGGGTTCCGGAGTAGCGTGCTACTCGCCGAAAAAGCGCTTCAACGCCTCATCAGGGTTAGTAAGCGCTATATAAATGCAATTAGAATACAATACAAGCCAATGACAAATATGGGCGGAGAGTGGGCGGGGCTGTAATTCCATACTTCAATACAGCATGCCTCGCAGAGCAGCGTATGTGCTGCCCAGGCTCGACCTAAAAAAATGGCTAAAGTGTATAACATTATTTTTGTCTCTAAAAGCACTTATTGCCATAGTACTCCACGGCACTGAAAGGAACTACTTTGTGGGCAGATGTGCTCTTTGTGAAAGGGTAGAATGATGTCAATCACAGTAAAGTTAGCAATGGCTGTAGTGGGCTGCCCAGTTGCCTCATGCTGTAGTGGGTGTAAGAAAAATGCGAGCATAACATAACAGACCAATGGATGAAAAGGGCTGGCTGAACTTGAGACCTAAATTAAGCACTCAAGGATCTCCCACGTGGAAGGAAAGTAGAAGAGAAGAAATGCACAGGAGTAGAGGAGCACTTAGAAGATATAAAGGAATGTACAATATAGCAAGACAAAGACATGCCCCAGGAATCAGCAGTGTACTCCGAAAGAAAAGAAAAACAGCACAGTATACAGTGCTTCAATCCTCCAGGAAGCGTCACCTAAAAATAGCTCTTCCCGACAGCGTCAAGTAGGCTGTGAAGGAAGAAGTGAACGATTCCTTGCTCAGAGGCAGAGCATGCCACTCCACCCCCTGCTGAAGCCATTCTTCCCTCCTCCAAAGGACTAGAAGACCAACAATGAAATAATGAGGACAAGTCAAGGGGGCAACCAATGCAGGCTGAAGCACAGAGCAGCGATGGGAGTAAAGTACCTCCTCATAGAACACAAGGGGTGCCAAATCAGTATCTAAGAACTGAACAGTTAAACGAAGAAAACTAACGTCAACCATCAACAACATACACAGGCGCGCGCGCGCACACACTCGCAAACCTCAAGTACGGCCAGGAAATTATTAACATTTGCATTACTCATAAGGAATCGAACGTGCAACAACGCGCAGACTTCTTTAGTGTGCTGCACTGAAATAGCTTCATGTTTAATTAAATCCATGGATTTTACAAAAACTGTCCACTCCAAAACTGCATCAATTCTCTCACCAACATTATATTACATAGGTGCTGTGTAGTGTTTAAGAATAGCTGTCTGCAGGATTTTAAGGCCTGTAAAACAAATTTGCACCCAATATAATAAAGTGAGCAAATCTGGTGTGTGTTGATGTACGTTTGTTGTCTGCATGCTTGTACGTTGGAGTCCCGAGTGCCTGAATGTGCATGGCTGTGTGTGCAGGGATGAGAGGCAAAGTGTCTGTGACTCAATGGGTGTATACGTCTCACTGCATGCAGGACTGCGAGTACATATGACCAGACGATTAATGATGAGGGCTCCATCCTATTAGAAGAGGTTCTAGAATATAGTTTGACCCACCAGGATCAGCAACTGCAAAGCAATGAAGAGTGAAGGCTCTGCAGGACACGAGGAAAACCGCAGCAATGGAAGCCAAAGCGCATTCCCTTCTAGAAGGGCAGCATAACATGAGCTGTTTAGGCTCTAATGTATGTAAAAAAGTGTTCATGATCTACCCCAGGGGATTATTGTATCACGTGTAGTGGACTGCTATTGAGCAATTTGTGGTGTGAGTGAGTTAGTATGATTCGGCTGTTAGTATGTGTGGGTAATGGTATGATTGTTGTGCTTGGGCATCACTAAAGTATCTATTTTTCAATATGGTTGTATATTTGTTGAGGTATTTATGAAATGTCCTTTATTGTATATTTTTATATTTTGATACAGTAAAAGGGTTAAAAAAATTGGAATTCATGCCCTATTATCTTGGTTTTCTTTCATTAGCTGTTTAGTGTTTCCTTTCTCCAACCCCTCCCCCCCTTTTGCACACTGTTCCGTGGTCTTTTGGGGACAGGAATTTGTAATTGTCCCTTTCTTTATCCTCAACGATAAGCGTATTTAGTATCAGTTGCAGGCAGTGGGCTTGTGTCTTTGAATTTTGCAGCATAACATGAGCGCCTATAGAGAGGCTGCCATAAAATATGTAGGAATACAGAAACAGAATGTACACATGGGCATATATATACGCATATATATATATATATATATATATATATATACACACACACACACACATACATACATACATATACACATACACACACACCCACACCCATATACACTGTATAATAAAACATACCCAAGAAGGGTACTTATAAACTATCACAACAGTAGACATTGACCGAGATGTGGCGCTGGTGGGCTTGCAAGCCACATGGTACCGTATAAAGGAATAAACAGAGTAGAAGATATCACCCATCCCAGAAAAAATGAAAGCAAAGGGACATAAACAACACTACCAACTGAATGGTGACAATAAGGCGACTGAGAGATGACTGAAAGAGAAAACAGCAGGCTTAAGACAACCCAGCTAGAACAGAGAAACGAAGACCACAATCCGGGACTGTAAAAAGAGCAAAGTAAACATAGGCCAACACAGGGGAGGCCTATCCAGATAACCAGTCTCCATCTTAAATTAAAGAATAGCAAAAAAAAAAAGGGGACGTGTTTGAAGTCGAGGAGAAAAACAGAGTAATAGGTGTGGGAAGACCAACACCACAAGAGAAGGTCTACAACCAAATGATCAGTATAAGAACTGAAATAACAGATGGAGTGGCAGCACATACAGCACAACAAGCGTGGAGGCCATATAGACAATGCGTTTATAGGAGGACCACCCATAAAATGGCCAGAAGGTATAATTGAAACACAGCAAGACATCCACAGTATACCACAACTATGGAGGAGAAAGAACCCTACTTCCGCCAGAGGAAGAGAAAGGAGAGAAACAATAGAAAATGTCACAAGCAAAAAGAAATCCCCAGTTTCCATGAGACAACCTAGTCAACAATTCCTGTGACATCAAGAGTGAGGATCCCGGTGTCACCTGAAAGCAGTATGTTCCAACTCATGAGGCCAAGGGGTAACAAACCCTCAAGGAGTTGAAACCTTATCCTCACTCGCGAGAAGTGAAAAAAACTCCACTGGAGAACCCAAAAGGAGTACAAAGCCTCCGGACAAACCAACCCCAAGAGACGGTGATCAAGGAATACGTACAAGAACACAAGTTCAGTAACTAAATGTTGGATGGTTTAGGAAGTGTCCTGGAAATGTTTCCAACAAAGCACAAAAACATGCAGCAGCATAGAAGAGAATGGTCAGCTGAGTAGACCACCCATGCCATGAAACAGCCAAGGTACATCAACAGGGAACCTTGAGAGAAACAGAAATGACAAAAGTCCTTCATTACCATGCAGAACGGGAACTAACACAAGGCGGTGCGAAGCCGGAAAGAAAGAAATAACATCATAGAGGGCAGAAGCTGACAATGTGCCCTAGGTCAAGAAGTTTGCCCTTTTCCCTTGCGTCTGCTGGGAAGGAAGGGCACCATATAAAGTTCAAGGAAAAGACCCCATGCTTGGGAGGAGATTGCACTCAACAAATCAAGGGGCGGAGGGAACAAGAAGAAACCCCCTGCACCATCCTACCAAAGCGCACAATGAGACGTCTCCTATAAAGGGCACCAAGTGCCAGAAACATATGGAGGAATGCCTATAGGCCATACCGAAGAAGTACCCTGGAGGAGAGGGAACAAGGTAACGCAAAAGACAAGCAAAATAGCACAAACAGAACCTGGGTAGAAAAACAAAGCATCACCTTGCATCAACAGGTGTAGAAAGCCAATAGGGCCAAAAAACAATATGTGCCCCAATAACGGGGACCATAAACGGTCATTGACAGTTCAGGAAGCAATAAAAGATAATACCTGCAGGAGCACAACACCGGGTGTCACTTATAGGTGAAAGAAAAAGCCAATGGCACTGTTCCAAAATGGCTCACATGTAAAAGTAAACCCAGGTGACCATAACCCATGCAAGCTCGGTACAGGGGAATATAGAGAAAAGGACGGTATAGCAAGCAGGGCTTAAGATTTCACCCCGACAATCCCAAAAACGGTGTAAAGTGGAGTCAGCTTGAGCGCCAAACAGATGTTGACCATTGAAAGGCATGTCAACCAGAAGAATAGCCAGGCACGCAGGCGAAGAGCTACCAAAACAGCCACGGCTCGCTCGACAGAATCTGTGTAATCTATGCCACAGCAAAATCATCAATTTAGTCGCCTGATGGCCATCCTGGAGCAGCTGAGTAAGTGTGTCCCGGGTGTCAACAGGGATGGAGGGGAGAAGGCATGAGACCTAATGCCACAACGTGTAAGAAAAATGGTCCAGAACACAAGCTGTATCAAGGGACCGCTAAGCGGAACTGGTGGCAGAAAAGATATATCGACCAAGAGCACCTAGACTTTTAGACTCCCTGTCTGGAGAGACGTCAGGCAGGGCGCCAAGGTCAGGGGAGGCTGTAGCAGCCTGAACCATAAAACTGTGCGGAGTAGGCTGCCGGAAGAGGCAGATCGGGTCACCAGGGGAAGGACGGTGCCTACGAGCTACAGATCGGTCCACGGAGGCCCTAGAAACAGGTTTAGCCCAAAAGCCCAACAGAATATCAAAGAGGGCTTCACTGAGGAGGAGCACAGGCTCAGCCCCCATCTGGCTCTGATGAAACACCCTAATTAGGGGATCAATGCCCACCTCTACAGAAAGGAGCTGCAACTCCAGAACCACAGCAACCCTCCGCAGAAGCTCAGCAAAAGCAGAGCTAGCCTCAATAGCGAGGCTAGGAGGAGAAAACAAGCCAATGGATGGAGAAGAGTCAAGGCCGCTCGCCTCACCAAGGTCAGACACCCAATGAAACTCCGGAGGAGGCTGAGCAGTGTCACTTATGTCATCACCACAATACTTGTCTCCCGAGGAAAATAGCAAGGGGCTCCTCTGAAGGTGGAAAAGGTATCCCAAAAAGAACTTTTCTGGCAACGACGCCCCCGATGTTGAAGAGGCAACACCTTGGCATCGGGGAGGAGAGACATAGTAGCGGTAATCGGCACCGTCGACACAGAGCTGGCGGATCCAGCACTGGCGCTACAGGTGGGAACCCCGAAGGTCTGTGCACCGGAGCTGAAAAGGATTCGATCAAGGATCCATAGGGCCTCACTGATGCCGAGGGATGTCCCGCAGGCGTGGAGTCAGTCAAGGCTCCTCCAGCCTCCTTGGGACAGAGACACGCACCAGAGGGAGGCAAAGAACCAAAAATAGCAAGAAGGGAGAGGTATTACCCTAATCTGTTCCACAGTCGCCTAAGCACCGGGGAATACCGGAAGGCGCGGGGCAGACTCTCGCTTCCACTTCGCAACTGGAGGAATTGGAGGCATGTCAGAGACACTGCGCGCATGTTAGATTAAGCCCGTTAATGCTTACGCAGTGCCTTGTATAAGTTAGCATTCGCTACACCATTTTCTGTTGAGACGCCATTTTAAGAGATGATCGAAATTAATATTTGCTATTTCTGAGAAATGTCCTTTGCGGAGTTTTGTTTCTGCAATGAAGAACTGTTAATGCCAGCGCATAGCTTTCCCACTAGATAGAGGCCCTCTTCTACTTGTCTGGTAGCCTTATCGTAGTACCAGGTGCAAAGGCCTTGGACTGCGCTGAGTTGCTAGAACAGAAACAGTTTTTTTGTATTTTACTGTTCTGCTGCATGTGCCTGGAAAATTCCACTGTGGGCGTGTTTTCAACCAATCATGAGATGTACATAATGTATCTCTAGCCTTGCAAAGCTTTAGTTCCCTCTGTACCACTCCCAGAGACTGTGACGGAGCTCCGCTTTGAGTGTATACGAATAAACAGTTATTGGTGTATATTCTCCACTGTCCCTCAGACTCTTCATTTGGTATGGAATGCTGAGAGGTGGTCTACTAGTTACCCGGGTGACCCCATGTGGATCTCTTCCTTCAGTTGGTGCCCGAATAGGGACTCCTTCAGGTTATTGACCCATCCCTTTCCGCGGACGGAGGGGAGGACGAGGCCATCATCAGGTCGGACTGACAGCTCAGGGATCCCTGCACGAAGAGTTTCTGTTACTCGCAGCTGCTGCCTCTGTCCCACCGGAGGGTGCCTCGACCAGTGGTCATCCCGGCTGGGGTCCTGAACAGTGAACCCTGATCTGACCGTTTGGTCCGAAGAGTCGGCAGTGGAGAACTGGTTTCTTTGTACTTCGGATATCAGGTGAGTCTGTTTTGGTTCTATGTGGATGTGGTACCACTGTGATTTGCCAGGTAATATAACGATTTATTTTGTATTCTTTTTGCAATGCCTGGTTTTAGTAAGATTCAGAGTTTGTTTTGTGGTTGTTGTTCTACTGATGCACGGTTGGCCGAATCCCAACCTGCACCTCCTGAGGGTAGTCCTAATTATGATATGTATGTGAAACATGGCCTTGGCCCTATTATGTTTAGTACATTATGGCACAAATATACGAGGGACAATGTCGAGTTGCAGTGGCCTTTGACGGGCTTTTTTGATTAACAAAAGATAGGATTTCTACTGGAACAGTTGTTTAAAAGACGTAGTAGACAATCTATGTTTGATTCCCTTCGTACTTGGCAGAAAGAGGCCAGACAGAGGTGATTGAAAACGGAGAGAGATGCTAGAAAAGGAAAGATGCAAACACTCACACAGAAGGCCGTAGCTTATGATAAAGAGAAGCAGGAGACAGGAATAGAGCGCGAAGATAGGAGATTTCGGTTGCACATTAATAAATCTTATGTGGCTAAGGAGGATGAGGATACTTTCATGGATGCTTTGTTAGACACTAGACCCCCGCCTCCATATGACCTGGAAAGGGTTTATCCTGTTATTCCCCATCAGCAACAACAGGCACGAGGTACATCCGCCCCTACAGCTGTTACACCTACTGCTCCAGTTAGTGTGCCCCCTGCTCCTCCTCTTCCGTTACACTCTAACTATTGCAATACCTACCACTCCTGCCCCAGTAATTCATCCCCCACCGACCTTGATTACGGACACGCCAGTGCGCGGCTCGGGAGATAGAAATCTCACTGGACTCAGAGATCGGTCAGGCCCGTTAATGCGATTCGGGGTGGGAGATAGAGAGAAGAATGAAGTAGCGGACCAGGCGATAAAATGGGCTCGTAACCCGATTTATAGTTTTAGAGATATTTGGCAGGTAATGCGGGACTATGACCCCTTTTTGCAACAGTATGCCCTCAAGCATTTGTCCTCCACCTTGATTGACCTTTGGCGCATACACATTGAAACGGAAGCACCCCAGATATTATTTGATATCAATGAAGGTGCTTATGTACATAGTTTGGAGCCAACATCTTTGTATAGAAACATTTCCACACTGTTGACTTATAGATATAGACTGCAGGATAGAAGCCCCACTAAAATAACTCAATTCCCAATGCGAGAAGTTCACCCAATTTATCATCCGGTAATTCCTGCAATAACAGATCAGCATGGAACGGTTACCACATAGGCTGTGCCTGCTCGCTTTCAGGAACAATGGGTTTATAGTCCGTGGAAAAGAAGTTAGGTTTTGGCTCTTAAGGCTACGTTGCCCGACCCTAGGAAAAACCCAACTGCTTACTATAAACTGTTGATGGAGGCTGCTTCCTCTACTGTAATGACCCTTGCTGACCTCAAGATGTTTTTTGGTTTACTAGTTCCAGTTGACATTTAGCAGCAAGTACATACCCTAGATCATGTTGCTGAGTTAGGTAGAACGTGGGACGCGATTAAGGGTTGGGACAGAGATAGGAAGCCAGGCGATAAACCATGCGCCAAGTTACTTGCTTTGCCCGGGCGTATACTAGAATACGTGCATACTCTTATTCCGCCTAAGAAAGTTAGTTGGGATAGATTGACTGCCTGTCGGCAGAAGAAAGATGTGTGTCTAATTTTTTTACTAGGTTTGAGGAAACGTTTTGGGATTACAGTGGGCAGGATATGTCTACAGAGGGAGGAGTCTGTTTATTTGTTGATAGGTTTGTTATTAATCTCCTCCCCGAAATAATGTCCAGACTCCAAGCGTCGGAGAGCATTTGGTCCACGTCTTCTTCCTCTGTGATCTTAAACATGGCCTAATATTATGAGCATAGGGATAATGAAGAGAAAGACAAAAATGATAAAAAGCAAAGATTTGAAGACCAAGGTATTGCTGCAACAGGCATATCTAGGTAACACCAGGGGACGGGGACCCCAACAACAGTTTCCTCGTACTAGACAGCCTCCAGTTACACCTTTGGGGCAGAATCAGTGTGTGTATTGTAAGGAGGAAGGTCACTGGCGTAGCCAGTACCCCGTACTTTTGCAAAGAGTTTCATCCACTCGAGGACTGGGTTCCGGAAACAGGGGCCGTGGGACCAATAGGCAGCAACGTACTTCTTCACCTGTAGACCGTTCTGACAATTATTTTGATGACGCTAGAGACAGGCAGTACTACAATGATGATTATGATATTGATGATGTCACGGGGATGTCTTACAGCTAGGACAGCCAGGGACAGGGGATGGGCCCAGTTCACATACCTGTAGACCAACATGGCCCTTATGTCAAGATAGATCTGCAAGGAGTTCCTGGTTGATACAGGTGCCACAAAAAGCTCTATTGCGCGACACCTGGTCCCTGGGGCACCCCTGTCTGGCCAGAATAATGTTTCGGTGGGTTTTTCAGGAGTACCGGTTGTAAGCCCCATCTCACGCCCCCTCGCTCTTACCATTGGTCCTTTTATTGTGGATTCTCCATTTCTTTTAACATCTAATTGTGGTGAGAATTTGATGGGTTTGGACTTACTAAAGAGATTGCATGCTACTATTTACTGTTCCCCAGACGGAGTCTATATTGCAATGGGCCCGGGCGTAGGTACTAGACAGTGTCTATCTAAAGATGCCCTCCTTCCACCTGAATTTGATCAAGTACCCCCTACGTTATGGGCCACTGGTGATACCGATGTAGGTCTATTGCATATACCCCCAGTTTCTACACAGGTTAAGGACAATGCCATATTGCCCCGCATTCCTCAGTATAAAATACCACAAGCAGGAGAACGAGCCCTTCTTCAAATAGTTCAGGATTTAATACGTAAGGGAGTTGTTGAGGAGACTAAGGGTAATGTATGTAATAGTCCTATTCTTCCTGTCCTAAAAAGGACACTTTCAGATTCCTCTGATAAAGATGATGTATATCGTTTTGTGATTGATTTGCGAGTCAATAAAATAGTAGTCCCGCAATTCCCAGTGGTTCCTGACATCACTACACTTTTGACAATGATTCCATCTACCTCTAAGTTTTTCTCTGTTATTAATTTGAAAAATGCATTTTTCATCATTCCTATTCATCCAGATAGCAGGTATTTGTTTGGATTTAGACTAGTTGCAAAAGATTTTGCTTCTGTTGCGCTCCTCAAGGCTATACTGAAAGCCCTAGTATTTATAGTCAAGCATTGAAAGGTCAGTTGGATTCACTATCACTTTCTCCAGGTTATGTATCGGTTTAATATGTCGATGACTTGTTAATTGCTTCTGACACGGAACAAGGTTGTTAAGGATAGTACGGTGAAATTGTTGTTACATTTGGCAAATCATGGACACAGGGTATCCCTTTCGAAGTTTCAGTATTGTCGACAGGTCACCTATTTAGGTCACCTACTGGTAGAAGGTAAACGCCAGAATGCATTAGTACCATCATTAAAATGCCCCTACCGAAAACTCTAAAAGATGTGTGCGCTTTTATAGGCATCACTTCTTACTGTCGTGAGTGGATTCCGAACTATTATTTATTAATCAAACCTTTGCTTGCATTAACAATGAAAGAAGTGCATGAGCCTTTGCCTTGGACGCCTGATTGTCAGCATTCTTTTGAGCAACTAAAAACTGTGCTTTGCTCTGCTCCAGTGCTAGGTACGCCTGACTATAAGAAACCTTTCGTGCTTTATGTTCACGAGATGGCTGGTTGTGCCCTTTCTGTCTTGACTCAAAGATTTGGTGATAGACAGAGACCTTGCGCTTATTTTTCTGCTGTGCTTGACCCTGTCGCAAGAGCCCTCCCGAGCTGTCTGCGAGCGGTCGCGGCTGTGGCCATTTCAATCAGACAATCGGCTGGACTCGTACTTGATACTGACCTCACAGTTATGGTACCCCATGCTGTGGATACACTTTTGAACAAAACGAGGACACAGCACCTAACCATGGCACGTCTTACTGGTTATGAATTAACATTGTTTGCTAAGCATATTACAATTAAAAGATGAGCCACTCTGAATCCAGCCACGTTACTACCCCTCCCTTCCGAAAGCGATGCAGTTGACAAGCATGACTGTATTTCCCAAACAGAGGAAGAGATGAAAGGACAGGTAGACCGGACTGATGTTCCCTTATCTGACCCCAAGGAGAACTATATGTTGATGGCTCTTGTTTTAAATTACCAGATGGCACAACTACTGCAGCTTATGCTATTACTACTTTGCGCACTGTGGTGGAAACATCACGAGTCCCTTATCAATCCGCTCAGGCGGCAGAACTCGTGGCTCTTATACAAGCATGTGAACTGAGCGAGCGTTTGGTTGTCAATATCTACACAGACAGCTAATACGCATTCGGGGTCGCACATAGCTTTGGACGATTGTGGTCGGAGAGAGGGTTCCTTACTTCTCAAGGCACCAAGATCCAACACGGACACCTTATACTGAGATTATTATCTGCTTTAGCACTACCCAAGAAGATGGCAATTATCAAGTGCAGCGCCCACAGAAAGGTGACAGGTGATGTAGGTAGAGGGAATGCGTTTGCAGATCAGACAGCAACGGAAACTGCTTGAAGCAAGATGAAAAGGATGTTCGTTGCAGGTCCAGCTAGATGGGTTCCTGAGAACACTATGTTTGAAAATACGGTAGAGAGTGTGAAGGAGATACAAAGTGAGGCAACGGTAGAAGAATTTGCGATATGGCAGGAAAGTACAGCACAGTTAAATGAAGAAGGGTGTTGGATTGACAAGTCTGGAGAACAGAAATGGATATTACCTGATGCATATGTACTCCCTGTGGATACTATGGCTACTATGGCTCATAGTCCAGCTCATATTAGTGCAAAAGGCATTTGTAAATTATTGGCCCCAGTTTGGTGCAATGATAATATTTCTAGAACGGCTACACATTTAGTTAAAAATTGTATGATTTGCATGATGCACAATCCAGGGAAGGGTACCCCTACACCATCTGGCAATTTTGCACCACCTACATTCCCCTTTGAAGTCCTCCAAATGGACAATATTGAGTTGGAACGCTGCAATAATCTCAAGTATGGCATAGTGGTTATTTGCACATTCAGTAAATGGGGTGAGGCGAACCCTACTAAAGAAAATACAGCCACCACAACGGCGAAGCTACTCCTCAAAGAGTATTTTTCTCGTTTCGGCATGCTCTGAATTATCTGGAGTGATAACGGATCTCATTTTAATGGGAAAGTGATTAGATTAGTGGGTGAAGGCTTGCGCATCTAACAGAAATTTCATGCTGCCAATCACCCGCGGTCAGAGGGTTTGGTTGAGAAGTACAATGGTACTCTCAAACTGAAATTGGCAAAAATCCAAGAGACGACAGGGTTGAAATGGCCAGATGCTCTAGCATTAGCTCTTCTGTCAACTAGAACTACAGCACATTCCAGAACTGGCTTATCACCTTACGAGGTCGTGTTTGGACGTCCGGCAAATGTCTGGGGGTCCCATGTCCTCCTAAATACTCCGATATTGAATATCCTGTATTGCTCGATTATCTTGGGCAATTGACAGAAAGTTTGCGTTCTATTCACCAACAGGTGCACGACTTCCTACCTCCTACACCAGAGGGACTTGGCCACAGCATCCAACCTGGGGACTTTGTTCTGGTAAAGAATTTTCGGAGGAAGAAAAGTTTGGAGCCCCGATGGAAAGGTCCTGAGCAAGTTCTGTTGGTGACGCGAACGGCTGTAAAGGTTGCTGGTCAAAAGAACTGGGTGCATGCCACCCATTGCCGGAGGGTACCTTTGCCGCTGCCGTACAACCAGTGGGTCAAGGAGGGAAGCAGAGACATTGAATGTGAACAAGTACCCAGATTTGTTCCATTTAGCGATGCGCAACTAATCTGGACACAGAGAAGGATAACGACAACGTTCTGAACGAGGCTGTCACACCAGAAATACGAGCTATCCAGGAGCCTCTGTTTAGTGATCAGACAGTGCCTGGGGCTGCCAGGTGCAATTTGCGGCCTCGGCCGAAAGCCACTGAATCTAAGGAGAAAAAAGATTAGGGATGGACTGTACAAGATAGGCAGTACTGAATAGCAGTACCAACGAGGGATTGGAGCAAGTGAAAATTCTGCATTTGTTTTGTTGTTCGAACATTAGGTAGGGAAAAAGTATACTTTGAAAGTATACTACCTTTATCGACGTGGGATAGATTAGGAGAAGAGCTTAGGACAGAGCAAGCTCCACCGCCGGTGCTCTAGAGCGCCAACTGATTGATGGACAATAGGAGCCTGTGCCAGAGAGGCTCCGACGGACACTGGGAACTTTTATCTTTTCTTGCGTTTTCCTCTTTTAAATTCACTACGCATCCTTTTGGCAGGAAGGTTACCAAGGAGGAACATCCAATTGTTATGGTACAACGTAATATGATTTGGTCGCAAAGGAGTAAAATAACATGTGCCACTTTCTTGATACTGGTGATAATAATACTATGTAGGGTGTCTGGGTTTTTGGAACATGCATACAGTGTACCCACAGGTAGTACAGGAAAAATAATTTTTCTGAGACGTAATAAAAGGGCTGTCCCGAGTAATGTGTTTGTGGAGACGCATAAGAGGTTCTTTGGGAAAGGGAACCACTTGTTCTCCCACCAGATCTGTCACTAGCTTTTGGACGGCATACACTTTGTCACTTGTGAATGATACATACACCCGACCGCCCCAGTTTGCAGAAGTAAGGGGAGTGTTTGGATTTGGTTATCCTGGACCATGTCTGTACCATAAAAAGCCACAAGGAATGGGTTACCCAGGTTGTGATAATACATATTGTGATAATTTTTATATGGAAGCGCAGAATATAACATTGGTGGGTTGGCATTACAAGGAGTTGACAGTTACCCAGGAGGCTGGTTATTATCCTGCTTGTTGCCCCATAATAAATAGCACGGACACTTCACTGTATATTAATTGTTCCGGGATAATATTGTTCAGACATAAGGTCCCCTTGGTGAATGAAGATGATTTGAGCACTTTGGGAATTAACTGTAGATACTCCGCAGTGAATTATGAGGGACCAATATATGCACACCCAGGCTTCTTCTTTCTGTCCAATGGGTCTTATTCCAATGTTCACAATGGTACTGATGATGTAGCTCTTGGGATGGTGTTGCCATTGGGTGTTCCAAGTAAATATGCTCGACCCAAAACGAGGTGGGTAAAAAGAACATTAACGAAGGAATTTTGTGAAGAGGTTACAGATTTAGAAGTAAATAGATAGATATAGTAATGGCATTACATTTGGATACACCCTTTCTTCCATATTTACATTGGGTGGTAGTGCCATGGCCAGGGGTGAGAAAGCTAGGGAATATTTTGGATGCAAGCTACAAATTCTCTCCAAACACCATGGTAGCAGCTCTGCTCGATATCACTACCCAGTTAGAAAGCATGCGGGTGTATTCAGAACAGACTAGATATGCAGTGGATTTTATCTTGGCAAAGTGGTGTATGTGCAGTGGTCGGCAACCAGTGTGTGGTCAGAATAAAAAATTTGGAGAAGAATATAACGCAACATATTATGGATATTATCGACAATGTGCAGGGAATGAAAAGTGGGAACTGGAATTGGTCTCTTTTTGGCAATTGGGGTTGGAGACTTCAACAACTGATTTACCTTATTGTGATATTAGTACTCTGTTGTGTCCTCATACAATGTCTCCCCTCTTGTTGTTCCTATTGTGCTACTGTTTTTATGCCCAAAGAGAAGATATCAGCACATGTTACAAATGCCGCCATGATGATGCAGGCTGATATTGATGAACTGATGAATATTGACGAGGGGATATTTGAGTATTCTTCCCTTCTTGCAGTACCATTTTCTAATGTTGATTGTAAGGAGTGTCAATAATTTTATCCTAATTATCCTTCTGAATTTTGATGCTCTATCACTTGCTGACATATTGATCCTATTGTGATAATGCCGTCCGTTCTATTTACATTTTTTATACTCTAGAAAATGTTTTTAGCTCATGCTAAAAGGAGGGTCTGTTAGATTAGGCATGTTAATGCTTACGCAGTGCCTTGTACAAGTTAGCATTCACTGCACCATTTTCTGTTGAGACGCCATTTTAAAAGAAGATCGCAACTAATCTTTGCTATTTCTGAGAAATGCCCTTTGCCGAGTTTCGTTTCTGCAATGAAGAACTGTTAATGCCAGCGCATAGCTTTCCCACTAGATAGAGGCCCTCTCCCACTTGTCTGGTAGCCTTATCGTAGTACCAAGTGCGACAGCCTTGGACTGCGCTGAGTTTCGAGAAAAGAAACAGTTTTTTTGTATTTTACTGTCCTGCTGCATGTGCCTGGAAAATTCCACTGTGGGCGTGTTTTTAACCAATCATGAGATGTACATAATGTATCTCTAGGCTTGCAGATCTTTAGTTCCCTCTGTACCACTCCCAGAGACTGTGCAGACGGGGCTCCGCTCTGAGTGTATACGAATAAACAGTTATTGGTGTATATTCTCCACTGTCCCTCCGACTCTTCATTTGGTATGGAAGGCTGAGAGGTGGTCTACTAGTGACCCGGGTGACCCCAAGCGGGTCACTTCCTTCACGTACACGGTAAAGTCTGGGAAGACCGCGACTCCGACCGCCTACGGCGTGACTTACCAGTCAACAGGGAAGACAAAGGACTTAGGGAGCTGGTCCTCGGAGGTAGAATAAGTCCACGACAGATGAGGGACCTTCGACCACTGCACCGCTAAAAGTGTCATGCAGCGCTCCTGCAACGCCGATGACCAAAGACATGAGCTGCATTCTTCGGAGCCACGGTGCATGCCCAGACACCACATGCAAATAGAATGAGGGTGCGGGGTAGACACTGTAATCCACAGGACCCTGAAAACATCAAGAAAAAGGCACACTGTGTCGACAAACATCGAGATAGGCCAAAATGGCCAAAGGGACCACTCTCCGGATCGGCGTGGAAGTGCGGAGAGGAAGAAAGTGACTTCAGCGCGTTGGGGGAGGGCTTATATGGACTCTGTTGAGGTCACTTCCTACGGACCACATCGTTACTGAGTCGCTCGATGCCTGGTACTGGCGCACAGATGTACTGCTGCGAAAAGTTTTCCAGATCCAGTCTGGTGCCTTGGGATTATTCAAAGGTAAGGAATCCGCGGCTAGATGTCAGTATCAGATAAACAATGTTGCTAACAAAAAATGTTGTAGTTCAATAGTCTTTAAAAAGCACAAGTAAAACGCAAAAGGTCATTTGTGAAGGAGATCACAAAGAGATGAAGAGTAGAAAGTATGGTGATCTCAACATGTCAGAGGTTTACCAAAAACGCATTCACTAAATTCCAGATGTAGGAATATTTCATGTTTCAATGATGACTCCAAAAATCTCAGTGTATTTGTGGAAAGTCGACAGCAGTAAGAGTAGAAAAGGGTAAGAAGAGAATTCGAAAGAATAAAGAGAATAGAAGGAATAAAAAGTGGTTACAATATGAATCACCATACAGTGGTTAATTTGTAAAAAAAAAATTAATAAGTGCCAGGGACACCTCAGGAGGTAGCTTCCACCAGCATCTCCTCTCCTGTTACCGCCACCTAAAACAGAACCAACCACTAACCATGAAACCCTTCAATTGGGGAGCAGATGTGGGGTAATGACCAGAGCTGGCGTCTTCCGAGCTGGGAAACTAGGTTCAAGACTTGGCGTGGGCTAAACATCCTGTAATTCTGGTCGAATCACTTAATCTCCTTGTGCTTACCAAAAATGAATGTGTCCTTAACTGATGCTCAAGCGCCGATGTTGATGATAAAGTGCCAGTGCTGAGCACCGGAAACCATTGGCTCAAATTAAGCACTGTCACTTTCATTCTTGTGAACGCCCTTGACTTCCGGAAACGACACGACCGAACCCGTGCACTGCTTTGGCGGCTGCGGCATTCAGGCTTCCTCGCAGGGGGAAACTCATCATTATAAACTGTGTGAGGAGTCCCGGCCATGATTTCCTCCCGGGGGAGGTATATTTTACCCGGCGCTGATCACCGAGAGGCTTTGTTAATCCCCGCCGAGTTGTTCCACTCCGATTCCATGAGACTTGTTGCTGGAGGTCTCGAGGCTGCTGACGTTACCTGAGGGATAAATGCATCTCGCTTCCCTTTCAATGCACACAAGTGGAGGAGGGTGTAAGGAGGCAGCGCGCAGACCCCCCCCCGGCCCCCTCTCTCTCCTGGAGCGGCTCGCGTTTCTGCTGCCTAGCACGGCGCTTCCCGCGCACAACTTTCGGAGGCATCTAGAATGAAACCATATCTGATCCTGGGAAGGGCAGGCCATTCATCACCCCCGGAAGTCAAGATCATGCTGCCAGCCTGGTGACAGGACCCTCGCTCAATCTCAAAATCTCAGTTTTGATCAGATGCGGAGCGCACAAGAACCAGCGAAGGCGGGAACGAAAGACAAACATTAATTCACCCACAAGCAGGGCCGGTACGTCAACATCCTAAGCAGAGCTTGAAAGAGCTAAGGGGCGGATGGCAGTGCTTCGGTATGAAGGTATTCACCTCAGGGTGGGGTGTGGAATGTGCTGCAATAACATGTGCACACCAGGAGAAATAAAGGAGTGGACAAGATTCGGTCAACTTCATTTCGGACAAAAACAGCCGAGCCCCTGAAGCTCTGGGTCGAGATGGGGGTGAGGAGGTAGTAGAGATGGGGGTGAGGTGGTGGCAAACGATCAGAGCAAGGTCTCTAGCTACAGCAGGGTTCTCCAAAGTCGATCCTGGAGGGCCGGATCCATGCCAGATTTTTAGCATATTCCCAATTTAGATAAATGTAGTTATCTTAAAAATCTGGCATGGATCCGGCCCTCCAGGACCGGCTTTGGAGAACTCTGAGCTAGAGCAAAGGAAAGCAAGTCATGTACTGAATGCTCTGTATGAGAGTTAGGAGGTGCAAGTAATGTGTTTCAGGCAAGAGGAGGCTCGAACTGGGCAAGGACTGACCACAAGGGTGTGCCTACATCTGGGGCAATTTACACACGGGATAATCACCCGCTGCTGGCATGAAAAGCAAAGAGGGGACTCCAGGTGAAATTGTATCCCATGATAAAAGAGCTTCAAATACACTGAAGGTACAAACCCATGGCTCGAGAAGGCTGCTCGGACAAGGAAGAGGGGCATGGGTGAAGTTAAGATACTGAGTATCTACTTGGACATCCAAAACTTTCAGCCATGGGTATTTTGGCACCAGGAGCCAACAAAGTAGACAAGAACAGAAAAAGACTGACCAGTTGGGCTTACAGAAATTGCTGATGGTTTTCAGTGAAGCGAAGGCACAGACTATTCAACAGATTAGCCAAGCATTGCTATCCTTCTGAATCCAAATAACTGACTAACCTATCCACCACTCAAATTACTTTCATGATTCACTATACTAATTCAACACTAATCCTTTATCGGTTCCGGAGTAGCTACTCGCCGAAAAAGCGATTTGACGCCTTGTCAGGGGTAGTAAGCGCTATATAATTGCAATTACAATAGAAGACTGTCTCTGCAGTGTGGACTTCTCATTCAACAGGCCCAGTAAGCCTGATATTAAAAGTGGCACAGAACTTGAGTGGCTGGTAGATGTGTCAAATTCTGGCCCTTTCTTATAACAGGCATGATGTACACAACAGAGATTCTCAAAATGTATTCTGGTTTGCACCAGGAGCCACTGAACGGACATGTCCAAATCTGCAAAGTCCACGTGCTAGTATGAATACAAGGAAGTCGAGATGGAGGATTCAGCGATGCCAAGGTACAAACCATTGCCACAGAGCATGGACTGCATCTGATGTGGAATAAAAGGTAGGATCTCCCATAACAGATGGGAGTGTGGAAAGTTTGGGGTGTTGAGCATGCGGGCAGAAAGACAGTGAAATGCTCTGATTAACACGAGGAACCTACACAATAAAACTATGCTTCCTATCTCTTGCCCTCAAGGGACTGAAGTCCTCAAGAGGTGGGGCGAATGTTGATAATGTTCAAATATGAAGAGACATTTTAAGAACTGTAAATAAAGAATATAACTAGATTCTGCAACTATTTTCTTCAATATACAAATCATGTAATCTTCAGTGAATGGGAGGGAGGGAGTGGAGGAGGAATGGTGAGTGTAAGGGATGAGATGCAAAAGATAATAAGTCAGAGAGAGAACGAAAGAGAGGAAAGGATTGTCAAGAAAACGTGAGAGACCGAGCCAAAGAGGCCAGGCTAATGAGCCAAAAAATGGCAACGGGGAGAGGCAAGAGGGCCAAAAGAGGGCAAGGGACGAGCGAGCCAAAGTATAAGCGGGTTAGCGATCTAAAAGAGGCAAAGGGGGTGAACGAGCTCAAAGACGCCTAGGGGTTGAGCGACCTTAAGGACGTCAAGTCAAAGGGGCACCAGAGGGTGAGAAACGGGCCAAAAGGAGGCAAGTGGCCAGAAGAGTGAAAGGGGTGCAAGGGGGTAATCAGAGAGCCAAAATGGAGCAAGGGAGCAGAAGAGTGAGCAAAAAGGCGTAGACAGAATAGCAAAACAGGGCGGGTGGGAGACCAAAAACGGGGTGGACAGGAAATCAAAAAAAGAGGACTGGCGGGAGACTGTCAAAAAAGAGGGACATTGGGGGAGCAAAAAGGAGGCGAGGGAGCAAAAAATGGGTGCAATAGGTAGACTGAAGAAATGAAGTGCAGGGTAAGATCCTGAACCTCGATATAGCCACAAAGTGTATTTTAATGGAGGCATATTTGTAGTTTGATCAAGCTAGATGCAGTATGCAAGGCAAAATGTAATGTGCTTGTACTTAAATTGGATGGAGAGCAGCGTCTTGACACCAGAGACAGAAACGCCTCCATTTGGCCTAACAAGTTTTAACAGTCAAAGACGTGCTAGCTTAGGCAAGAATATCTCAGCAATCCTGCGGAATGTCTCTCTGTTCAAGAATCATACCCATACGTTCAGAAATGCTTGGTTGTGATGCAGAGCCTGTCCATTTTGTAGGAAGGTAGGATCTGACTGCATGGTTACCCCCACTTTTTTCCTGGTGTATTGCTGGTTTGTGACTAGTCTGGCTGGGATCCTGCTATTCAGGACCCCAGCCTATCTGCTTTCTCCTTTAAATTGCTATGCATATACGTTGGTACACTCCAGATTGGATACAGGGGCACCCTTATAAGTCCCTAGTATATGGTACACATGTACCCGGGGCATAGGTACCCCAGAGGCCTCCCATGGGCTGAAGCATGTATTATGCCACCCATGAGAGACCATGCAAAATGGAACTACAGGTGTGCTACTGCAACCTGTGTAAGCTGGTGCTTGCACCACTTACCAGAGATATAGGTTTACTATATCTATATATATCACTACACTTAAAACTTATAAGTCACCCCAATAGCAGGCCTTACCAATCCTGAAGGCAGGGTGCTGGGTTTTACGTGAGAGGCTGCTCCTGCATGAGCAGGGCCCCTCTGCAGCCTTGGGAGACCATTCTCTCGGGTTGTCTGTGATGCAGCCAGACATATAGGTAGAGGTGCATTATAACCACGCGGTAAATGCTATCTCGAAAACGACTGCAACAAAATATGTCGTGTTTGGTATCAAACACCTTGGAATCATACCCCCACACCAGTAACTGGTGTGGGAGGTATGATTCCTCCCCTCAGAACCAAGCTTCTGGGGGTACCTAGACCGGTACCAGCTTTCTCGACCCGGACAGCACAAAATGGATGCTGCCAGCCACAGACACGATTCCGCCCTCCTGCTGCTGAGCCAAGCTCGAGCAGGGGAAGGCAGCACAATAGGCATCCTGTCACAGGGAGGTGTGACCACCTCCCAGACAGGATTTAGTGTATTGGGGCTGGGTGGGTGCACTGTCTCAGTGCCAGAAAGTCTGCACAAGGGGCACATTTGGTGTCGCTGTGCATAGTCCAGCTCAAACCAGTTCTGGGGGCCATTTGCTCCTGCTCTGGCGCGAAACTGGACAAAGGACATGTGAGTATCCTTCCCACTGTCCAGACCCTCCCCTAGGAGGGTCCCTAGAATCTGTCCAACCCTTCCCCGTGGGTATAAAATGGGTTACCTGAGTACAGGACATTAGATTTTACGTGGACAAGATTCTATAAGAAGAAACCACTAAGCTTCGACCGTCTGGACACGCTGGACCTCCATTGGGCTCGACTTCGTCTCCCTTTCCGTCCAAAGCCTCGTCTGTGTCCGTGATCCATGCAGGCTCCGTGCAGGACCCTGTGGTCCTCCAAGACATCAGAAGAATCTCCCTTGGGGTGAAGGAGTCACTCCCCTGCATTCGCAGGCACCGTAACGCATCTGACCGGTCTGCTGACCCTGAGCTCCTGCGGACTCCGAAGGCTCCAGTAACACAGGAGGTGGGTTCCGAAGGTCTCTGAGGTTGAGCTGCCCTCTCACCGAGTTTGAGGCCAGTATCCCTCGAGGGGACCGCATAACCCGTACCTCTGTGCACCGGTTCATTTGCAGCAGCACATGCTTGTTGTTGTGCAACAATTCCGTGCATTGGGCTAATTGTAGCCCTGACCCCAGCGCACCTTTTCCACAAAGGACTCCGGTCTCTTCGCACTCTGTGCCCTGCTAGCTGTTGTTCTGTGAACTCGCCTGAGGTCCCCTCGCGACTCCTGTGCCTCCGGCCTGTGGGTCCACTTGAGGGTCAACACTGCTTTAATTGGGCTCCCCCGGTTGCTCCAGGCCTGCCCTGACTCCCCTTGCTGTGGTGAGTCCCCTGGTCCTTGCTGGGCCAGATCGACACCTAACTTGACCATCTTCGTGGGCTGCCGCTGCCGAGGCTTGTTGGTGCTCCAGCCGGACACCGACCCCTCAGCACTCGACATCCTTCGTGGGACAGCTCGCCTCCGGCTCCTGGTCGTCCTAGACGTCTCCTGGTCCTTGCAGCTGAAGAGTCAAGATCCCCGTCAATGCACCTGAAGCACCCGACATCGGTAGGCATTCGTCTACCGAGCCCCTGGTCACTCCAAAGTGACCCAGACTCTGTCCCCTCTGCTTTCAGGTTCCTTTAATCTCGAAATCACGTTTGGATTCCATCGGACATTCTTCTTACTTCCAGCAGCAGCATTTCTTTGAAGACTTCCATAGAGAACAGCAAGAGTTTCCGACGCCACTTCGTACCTATGCACCCGGCTTCTCTAGGATAGGTAACTCTGGTACAAAGGTATCCACGGGTGGGGTGGCTCCCCAACCTCTTAAATTCCAAAGGGTGTCTTCGTAATCTGCTGGGAAGGGTCCTTAATCTTTAATTTTCCAACCGCGACTTCCCCATAGAATTGTACGGAGCACGCAGTCGTGTTCCCACTCTTCACCCGTCCTCCGTGGGGTCCCTACTTACTCACCTTGGGTGGTTCCTTGGGGTCCCAGCATATCTACACCTTCTAGACTAGGTCTAGTCCCGGGTCGTGGTTCTTATACCACTATTTTAGTATATGGTTTGGTCGCCCCCTGGAGCCCACTGTGTATTGTGCTATTTACGATTGTTTCTTTGCAACTGTATTACTTGATTTGTGTCGTACCCTCGTGTAGAGGATACTAGAGTGTGTTATATATAATAAATACATATTTTTATAACTACTGTGTGGTTTCCCTTTCATTTAACCAATACAATAAGGTTGCATTCTGGTAAAACAAGCTGCTTAACAATCCTTCAAGACTTAGCCTGAAGGCTGCTCTCCATAGCTACCACTAGGATAGCTTTCTATAAAGGTTATCTTTAACCTAATCACCATAAGGGTTGTTTGGACTGGTGCAAGGTGCCCACTTTAATTAGTGGACAGCATATACCAGGCCAACTTCTCACAATTGTCCTTCAAAAGGAGATTGTAATGTTTTCCCAGAGGAATGGGCTGAACTTCTGAGAGATGAAGAAGGTCTGAACCAAAATTGGCAAGCCCAAGCTAGGGCAATCAGGATCAGCTATCATGATTCCCTCTTGGCTTTGCTGGGAACCCTACAGATGAGGGGAAGAGAAGGAAAGACCTATACAGAGGTTTTGCACATGAGATCGAAAAAACATCTGCTTCATTCACTGCTTCCTGTTAAGTACTGGCTTTTTTGATTTGATGGTGCCGCACCAAGTCTCATGCTCGGTGGCCACCTCTGCAAAAGATCCTGGCTGTCCAATTCTGATTCCATTCCTTTTTGAGAGATCCTTTCAGTCCTGCGGGGGGAGGGGATAAAGTGTGGATAACACCAGAGCAGTGATTCCCAATTTCTGCAGTTCGAATAGAATAAACAGGACAATCTTTCTCAACGATTTTAGTAGAAGGAAGCAGGAGGAGGTATGCTTGCCAATCTGGTCGGAGAAGGTCAAGTTTACATCAAAGATGACTCCTAGGTTCCTGACTCTCTGGAGCGGGACAGGGAGGGGGCCCAAATGTTGGGCCCCCAGAATGAGTTCAAAAAGGAGGTCTCTCTCCACAACAAAAGGAACTCGTTTTTTTCAGTATTGAAGTTTAAGACAATTTTTTCTCATCCAGCTAACGATCTCGATAATGCAGGTGTTGAAGCGTTTAGCGGTGTCATCGATATCCGTAGAAATTGACACCACAATTTTGCATGTCATCCGCATACCTGATCGTGGAGAATCCAAAAGAACGGATCAGGGCAGGGGGGCAACGTGAACATTAAAAAGGGTGGGGCTAAAAAATGACCCCTGCGGGATGCCGCAGGGTAGAGAGAAAGATTGCGATGTAAACTCTCCCATTGATGCGGACTGTTCTCTGTTGAGGAGAAAGGAACAAAGCAATTCAAAAGACGGTCCTCCCTTGCCTATGGCGGCTAGGCGGTTGATTAGCAGTGTGTGACGTACGGTGTCAAAGGCTGCGAAGAAGTCCAACAGGATAACTGCATTCTTTCCCCCATTGTCGACAATAGATCTGATTTCTTCGGTGGCAGCTATCAAAGCAGACTCCGTGCTGTGATTTTTTCTGAACCCATATCGTGTTGTGTCAAGAAGTTTGTTGCCCTCTAGGAAGCTGGACAGCTCAGAATTAAGGTCTCTCAAGTATTTTAGCTGGAATGGGTAGGCATGAGATAGGGCGGTAACTTTTAGTCTCATGTGGGGTCGAGGGAAGGTTTCTTTATCAGTGGATGGATGTCTTTTTCCAGACCATGGGGAATCGACCCTTGAGAAGAATACTGTTCAAAAGGTTACTAAGAGGAGCTGCTACAGTGTCTGCTATTTCATGGAGAGGCTTTTTTTTGGGGGGGGGGGGGCAGGAGTCAGAGAGAGCTCCCATTAGTAATTTCTATTAGTTTGATCACCACTTCTTTCAACAGAGGACTCATTGAGCTGACTCTTATTGGTTCCTGGGGGTTTAGTTTTAGACTCGACTTGAATAGTGTTGCGGGTAGCATCAAATTCGTAGTAAACTTTCACTACCTTAGTGAGAAAAAAGTGTGCCAGTTTGTTACATAAAGATTGACTAGGAGGTACAGGTTTGGTTATGGTTGGATTGGAAAGGATCTGAACAGTGTGAAAGAGTTCCTTAGCTGGATTATTTGATGAGTTAATTTTTTCAGAGTAGTGGTGTGTTTTTGTTAGGATAATCTGATTTTTATAATCCAGGATACACGGCTTGTATTTGTTTCTTCCATCAGGTTTATAATTGTTCCTCCGCTTCTTTTCCTGCCTGCGGCCTTTTTAGGTCTCGCGCCTAGCGTTGCAGTGCGCAACTCTGCTCGCGCAGCGCGAGACCTCTTGTACGGGCTTTAGAAAGCTAACCACACGCTCGTGCGTGTGGTTTTGCTTTCGCCTGCTGTTATTGGCTTTCGCGTGGTTTTTTAAAATAAATACAGCACGCGATTGGGCAAAGGCGGGCGCATGTCCCGCCTTTGCGCCTCCCATTCCCACTGGTGGCTAGCACGCGCAGCTGCGCGCGTTCGCCTCGCTGCCGCGCTCCCTCCCCCCGCTCCTCTGTGGTGCGCGCGCACCACTATTTAGTTTCATGTTGAAAATCGCAAAACGAATTATGAGCCCTCCATTAAGAGGGAACACTATATCATGGCGTGATCATTAGTCTGCCATGTCCGTGCATTTCACGCTGCAGCGAGTTCATTAGTTAAAGCACACAATTGTAAAGCGCGCAAGAGATACATTCACCGGAGAAACAAGTTACATGGCTGTTAATCAGAAAGCTGCCACCATTACCACCGAAAACTGCTGAAATGAGACTCGCCGAGCAGAAACCCTGACAGCAGCTAATAACATGGAGATTTAGTCACTTCCGTTGCTGTAGTACCAGGGAATGCAGCAGCGCGCGTTCGCATCGCTGCCGCGCTCCCTTGCCCTTGCTTCTTTGTGGTGCGCACGCACCATTGGTTTTGCTTTGTTGTCGTCCTATGTATGCAGCAAATAAAACAAACGCCGTCTCGTACAATAATGCTGGCACGATGACACCGCTGTTGTTTACGCAATGTAGTGTTTAGTGCTTTAATTACAAATAATTAAGAATGCGCGCACTAAATTGTAGACTGTGTAAAATGACCTGCTTCTTACAACTGTGAAATGAATATCGTTACGCGCAGTGGCTTTAGTGTTGCGAGTTTTTAGTTTCTGGGAATTAGTCATACTGTCCAGTGTGCACAGCCCTGCTGCTGCTGACACACCGCTTCTTTACAGTGCCCGTTTGTGAGAGCCCGTTCTAGCGCCGCAGTGCCTGCCCTGTGCTCGGACTCTCTACACAAAGAACCGGATGAATGCCCCCTTCCCTCCCCTGCCGCATATCTAGTGAGCTTACAGCGTTCACTCTATTATTCTAAACCCCTGTTCTAAACCCCTGCAAAAGTTACCTTTGTTTCTGACGCAATTGTTAATGACCACCTGAGAGGGCAGGGGTTATGCAATGGATAGTGACGTTATTATTGTAGGTTTGTGATAACAATCATAGTGTATATAAGAGAATCTCGAGTACATCTTTAAAAGCCACGATTATGTAGTTGGAGGCGTGTGCATGTTGTAGCTTCTTGAGAAATGTAAGCGTTCATGCTCAGTGGTGTCTGTAACGTGCAGCAGTGTTATTCGATACGTAATTAAGCAAGTGCTTTTAATTAGCGCGTGTTCGCTTTGTTAATGCGCTCGCTGCAAATGTATACATGATAGGCATTACAAGTAAGCTAATAGTAAGAAAAACAGTAAAAGTGGACATGCAGGACATGAAACAATGTATGATATACACATTCTGTAAAGATCGCATACAAGTATTGCTTCGATACATTGTGTATGTGTGTGTATCACTGTGTATGTGTGTGTATCACTGTGTATGTGTGTACATTACTGTCTGTGAGTGCATCACTGTGTCTGTACGTGTTTGTCTGTGTATTTACATTACTGCCTCTGTATGTGCAACACTCATCTGTGTGCATGACTGTCTCTGTATGTATATTACTGTTTTTGTCTGTGCATCACTGTGTCTGTATGTGTATTACTGTCTCTGTCTGTACAGCAGTGTTTCAGGACGTGCATCAAGCCTTTGTGTGCATGATTGTCTCAGTGTGTGCATCACTGTGTGTGTATGTGTCTTACTGTCTTTGTATGTGCAATATGTCTCTGTATGTGCATGAATGTGTTTGTGTATGTCTATGTGTATGCACTTTTGTTTCTATAGTCTCTATATGTGCATCTCTGCTTGTGATTCTGTCTCTGTGTGTACGTGTCTGTCTGTATATGTGTATCTTTGTTTTTCTGTGTACATCTCGTTACTGTATGTGCATGTCTGTGTTTACTTTTTGATCTCCTTGTGTCTGTGTCTATATGTACATCTCTGTATATGCGTCTCTGTATGTTTGCTCTATCTGTCTTTGTGTGTGCATGTCTGTGTCTGCATCTCTATGTCTCAGTGTCTATTTCTATGTGTGTGTGTACTTGCCTGTATGTGTACTACTTTGCTTCTCCTTACAAGAAACAAACACTACAATTTTCACTTAATCTACAAAAATAAGCTCCAGATTTCCCTTTAGGAACACATATCTCACTTTATATTATCCCTTTGCTTACAGTTGCAACCACTCTATTGGCGTTGCTAATAATAATGCAATGCCAATAGCTTAAACTTTCAGTAATGCGAGACCTATTGCATTGCAAATGCTTGTTGTTTCAAGGATCTTAAATTGAAAGAGAATCAAGTGGCGGACGGTTAGGTTCTGTGATTTTTAAAAAACTTTTAGGGGGCTAGCTTTGTGACTGCTTGGCTGACCCTGTTGGAGTAGCTCGCTGAATCTAGATCAGGGTCATTTACCAAGGAGGGCTGCAAAGCATTTAAAATAGCAGTGAAATAATTTGTTGATTTTGTTCCAGGCATGATATTTAGTGATCTTTGTGGTGGTATCCGCTAAAGTGCGTGAAAAAGGGGGTTTTAAAATGAACCTGAGAGCATAGTGATTTGACCAGGTGAGTGGGAGCGTCGCATCCAGCTGCTGGTCTTGGTTTCTCGAAACAATACCACCCAGAACATGCCCTGCTGAGCGCGTGGCAGTATTTATCATTTGATTATAGTCGACACAACAAAGGACCTCAATAAGTTGTCCCGTCTCTCTATAAGAAGAATTTTCAAGATGAAAATTAAAGTTACCTAAAATGGTAAAGTTTGAAAACTGCATACGGGATTCGAGAAGGTAATTGACCGATTTTAGGAAGAGTGCTCGTGGGCCCGGCGGTCTATAAAGTAAAAGTCCATTGAAAACATAGGTGTTAGTGAGTCTGCATTTAAAAATGAGTGCTTTGCAGTTCAGTTACTGGCTCACAAGTGATCTCCAGGTGCTTGCGATAAACAGATGCTAGCCCACCACCCCGTTTGGAGACCCAGTCAGGTCGATAAATAGCGTAACTTGCTGGGATAGCTGCCGCAAATTCTGGACCACAGGCCTGGTCTGCCCAAGTTTCAGTGAGAAAAGCCATCTCCATCGAGTAGGCGTCAAGGAACCAATATTTATGTTTGAGTACAGAGCGGGTGTTTATCAGGACACAGTTAATATTGGTGGTGCCGACAGAAGTGATCATGGCACGGTCAGTTTGCTTAGGATTAGGTGCGATAGGTCAGGGAAGCAGTTTGGAACTGCATGATAAGTGGCAGTTTACACATTGATGGCGCTCCAAGTCACAGCAAAAAATCAAACATGCTGCACAAGATGTCCCTCCCTGGGTGGTTAAGCTGTAGAAGCTGCTCTCTGGTGATTTTCTGGGGGAAAATGTGGTCAGGGTTCTGGCGCAGGGCGCAATTCGGGTGCGTTAGGGCACAGGCGGGTATGCCTTCGGCACGCCGGTGGCGTGTCCGCACAACGTCCCAATTTTTATGGGGAGTTGGGCGCATTGGCTGCATTAGCCCTGCACCGCTGACCAACTTTCCCCGCAGCCTCGGCAAGATGGCCTTCATGAAGGAAAAAGACCTCGGCAGAGATCGCAGTGACAGTGGAGAGGAGCGCAAGCTCTAACAGAAGAGCAAGGTAAATAAAGTGCAATGAGGGCAGCAAAATACAGAAGAGTTTGAAATTCAGGACGAAATATAGTATAAAGGTTAAAAACGATTTAAAATAACCCCAGCAATTTAGTCAGATAGCAACTATTTTAAAACAAAACAGACACGCTGCAAATGGCAAGTGAGTCTAGTCAGACAGCATTGTAGGGTTGCAATCCCTTTCTAACAGATCTGAGCTCCAGGACACTTATGTGATGGTCATTCTTCTATTTCGTCCAATGACCCCTTGCTGCCTGCTCCAGGCGGTGGAACCCCGCACCCCTCAACAATGCATTCAATGTCATGATGAAGTTGGCTAATTACAGTTGAAAGTGTAGACCCTTTGTGATCTTTGATCAAACCAAGTCACTGCACCTTTGATTTTGGCTGAGACTGAAAATGGACTCTCCAGCCACTTGGAGCCATTGGGAATCCAACTCCTTTGTGGAGGCAACACCTGCAGAAGGGTACCAATATGTGCAGAACTGCATCATGCTAAGCAAATGACGAACAACGTACAGGAGTCAATCCATCATAGTATCCGGTTGAAATAACCTACTCAACACCCAGGGGTTGCAGATTAGCACCCCTGAGTGAGTATATCCATCTACTAATCACCACCGGTAAGCACTGTCATGCGTGTCACCACACTGTCAGACCAGTCCATATTAACACACCATGTGTCCCTGCAACAGTCATTTCAACATGAGACCCCTGTTATCTTGCGGAAGGTCGAAACGCCATCAACAATATAGGATAACCAACTACATTATACCAATGTGTTATTGTTTACTATGAAACGTTGTTTGTTATATGCACAACATTTTGCATTACGGTCACTACTTTTTGGTTAGTTGTGGTTGTGATTTCTCTTCTTTCACGGACGTTGTTGCTTTTCTGTTGTGACAATGATTGTTGGATAATGTTGCTGGGTGAAAGACTGTCTTAGTAAAATAAGGAGTGTGTTGGTCGTACGTTTCATTTAGTTGTGAGGCATTAATTGCATTCAGTGATTTTGCTGATCATTGAAAATTGTGCTTGAATGATACCAATGAGAACCACTGCTCATGAACAATTGCCATTTTCACAGGTTCCCATGGGTTTAAGGGTTGCTCTTGTTTCATAAATACACATTAAAATTGCAGCTTCTATTTAGCAAGGCCTCTGCCGTGTAAATCTGGTGCCCCCTTGATCACTTTTTGCAACAGGAAAATCAAAAACCATGATCAATTCCCACCCAACCACAATACATCCCTGTCTTCTGCACACCCTGATATCATATAGATGGTAAATGAATGTATATTTACTGAGTTCTCTCCATGTATAAAGTCTGTGTACAACTGTGATAAAGGACATGACAAACTGACTGACAACAAGTGTGTAGAGATGCGTGTGCACAGGCCGTACTGTAAGGTGAGCTTGTGATACCCACCTAGCACCCATCACCTCGGAGTCACCACCTAGCACCCATCACCTGGGAGTCACGCACATATTAGGTCCCGCTCAGGCCTGGTGTTTACCTGTGAACTGTGGATTCAAAGCCTGTGGATTATGGAGGATGTCCTTCCACAGCAGCTCGAACTCTGGTATCCTAGCAACATTTTGCAGGAGCCGCACCAGGTCCCGGCCGATCATGTAGCAGTCCATGAACTTCAGGGAAGGAACAAAGAAAAGCGTGTTACTGTTTACCTGCTCCGGGGGAGGGGGGGGTGAAGCACGCAGAGATGGAATATTTCATCCTGCATACTCACTAATTAATAGATTTTTACACAATGGTCACCCCCCTCCCTGCTAGGACACTGCCTCTTGTCGAGAAGGCAGAAACCCGGAGGACAAAAAAACAGTCTTGAAAGAGAAAGTGTCCTTGCTCCAAAACACATGTGATCCCTGAACTGGCTTTGAAGTGGAAATAGCAGAGCACATTTATCAACAGAGGACGAGTCCAAAGCACTGTGTGTGAAGGACAACAGGGATTTCTATTTGAAGTCAAGAGTTTCGCATTCTCGTGACACGTGGACTTGAACCGGCCAAGCAAGCTGGGTACACAGTGTGCTGAATAGCCCAAAACTGAGGACAGCATAGAAAGGGGGTCTTGGGGAACATCCATAAATTAAGCGAAATTGAAACGAATGAAAGAAAGTGGGTGAGCAGCACACAGTTGCAGCACAAGACCCCTAATGCATTCCACTCAACCTGTCCTTTCCTTAAAATGCGTGCATTGTGCATCTTTGTGGATATGAAGTTTGATATGCACGCTCACTCAATCTCTGGCCTCTTTGCTGAGCCTAAAACCAAGGACGGCGGATAAGATGGCATTGTTTAATAAAGTGGACCCCTTCCTGCTGGGTTGTCGAGCAGGAGCATCACAAGTCCGCACATCTGGGTTAGAAGAGGCCTAGATCGGAACAGCTGACTTAGAAGTGAGGAAACCCCAGTCCAGTTCCAAGCCATTCTCCATTGAGATTTCCTTTAGGGAAAGCGTAAACTACGTTCATAATGCTTTAAAGGTAAAGTGTGAGAGTTTGCAGAAACAGAGTGCTGCCTGCCTGCTCTGGCAAGCCTGTGTTCCCAATGTGGTGCAGCAGGCAGCCATAATCTGAGGACTTCAATACTCTGCCCAGGGAAGTCTTCTTATCAGACAACAAATGATTACTTGACATATCTGAATATTTCTCTTGTTTTTGCTTGCACACAATAGAGTTTCTCATGACAGAGTTTGGTCAAACTAAGGTTACGTTTTCCAATTCGACTAAACGTAATAATGTTTATGCTTCAGTGGACATTGAGTCTGTTATGTCAATATGTCAGGCAAGAGAGCAGTCTCAGATCAAGTGTACACAGGAGACAATGGATCTTGCCTCAAAATGCCTCCCAGGCTGGGTTTGGCCATGCATATGTGCACTTTATTCTGTTGCACTCTATCTATGGCTCCACCGCCAGTTGTGCCAGCTCTACTGAAAACCATGATCCAGTCATGCCCCGTCAATCTCCCAGAAACATTTCTCATCTCTTACACTTATCGCTTGAAGTTTTTGTAGAGTTCTAGCTGCTGCCTGGCAAAATAACTTCCTCCGCCACTAGTCACAGACTACCTTCACCGTCGCCCTGAGCTCCTTACCCTACGCCACTCTACCCCATGAGCTCACTTCTGGAGCCCTACATGTCCCATGCTTTTAGGAGAGACTAACGTGTGCAGCATGCCCTAGAATCGGACACTGACGGCATATTGGCACATTTAAGTTACTTATGTGTCATCCTAGACCTCTGTCTTGGTCATTTTCTATCACTTTATAAACAGTTAAATACGTTTGACCTTGTGCTGGATGCCAGGAAAACATTTTAAATTAAGAAGAAATATTTTGTATACATTTTTCTCCTATAGGAGATACTCACATAAGTGGGAACATTTTCCATTTTAAATGCCCAACTTACTTTGTAAATAAACACTAAATTAAACAAAAAAATTCTAACCTCTCCTACAAACAAAAACAAATCGGAGATGGTGCCACAGGCATTGTGTTTGACCTGGATAGAAAATCTGGCCCTGATTCTACAAAGCCAGGAGTGGCCAGCATAATAGGCTCAGGAGGGACGGGTCAATTCCAGATGTTCAGGATAACTGTTCACTATGTAAGGGAGCTTCATGTAGACTCATTTTAAATAAAAACATTTTAAGCTGTTTTTTCTTGAAAATCTGGCATGAATCTGATCCTCCTGGACCAAGGTTTCAGAACTTGCTTGAAGAGGGTTCAGAAGCTCCACAGTCCCATCGTGCTCTGTATGGTTAGCTAAAAAAAAAAAACGACTGGTCGACATTCGAGAAAGCAGAGGCTCCTTTTAGGACAATGAATCTTCCCTCAAAAGATTTCTTTCACAAAAGCACCGCAGTGGTGATGAAGCATTGCCTTCTAGTGGACATCTGAGATCTGTGAACTTCTAATTGGTCAAGAGGCATCCGAGGTCTTGTAAGGCTGTGAAAACCATGCCATTCGGCACCAATAGCACACTGCAACCAAGCATTCAATGGTCCTACTTTTATGGTTTTATCGTTCAGTAAACAAAAACTACTTTGTAAATTGACTAGACCTTTGAATGACCAGTCAACTGCTCCTCAGCTTTCTTGGGGCACCTCACCAAGATGCATCTTGTTTGAGATGGCTCATATTGAATTCCGCTTGGTTTCTGCTTCTGAACCACCCACCCCCAGACACAGGCTCTTGGGTACACTCCTGGATTCTAAACTATCCTCATTCGTTTCTGTCTGGATTAAACCTCTCCACTCCTAGCTCATGTGTGGTTTTAGTCCCCCGCAGTTACAATGCAACCCCGCATCTGCTTCTTACCCGGTCTCGCAGCAGCATCATGCAGAAATCAACTTCTTTCTGTCGGAGGGACAACAACTGCTGGGTCCCGTGATGATCCACAATTAGTCGCAGATAGGTGTAAACTGACATGGCAATCAGAATACTGCTCTTCATGACCCACTCCCTTCAATAAAAGCACAGGAATCAAACACCAGCACAATGTTTCACAAGGCAATTTCTCACCCACGATCCCCTATCCACAATTTCCTCCTCCAGAAACCGTTCTCACTACCAATGTATGCTAAAGCTGCTTTGAAAGAGCATTTTATGGCACCACCTGACCTGAGATCATGAGACCTTAGTGATGCACTATTTATTCTCCACTATTGATTTGACTTATACAGCAACAGTGGCTCAGCGAGGTAAGTCTTGCATCATGGAGAGTTTGGTGCTGCCAGTTAGCCATAAGTTCACATCCCAGTATTACTGACCTGGCCCTTCATGCATCTCAATTTGACAAACTGAATTCCATCTAACTGTGCAAAGTATATGATACAGTGTTATGCAACCATAAACCTTCCTACAGAAGCATTATAAAAAAAAATAAAGTTATTAGTTGAAAAACATCTTCACACCAACAGGTGTCAATAGACTCTTCTCCCCAACAAAAAAGTAATCAACACAACAGTTAAACACATGCCCATTCCCTGAAAATCTGACAATGAAGACCAATAGCTAATCTGAAACTAAGATTGAATCTATTAGCATTGGTCTTAAAGACAGTTAGAGTCAATTCCGTACACAATAAAAAAAAAAAAAATTGGAAACCGCTAGCTAATTTAAAGGATCTCCTTCTACCACTGCAACCTCCCATTAGATTTTTGTTTGATACCGTCACACAAGGGAGCCACAACAGAAAATGGCAGCTTCACACAAACATTTGTACTCTTTTGCAAAAACGAAATGAAGAGAACTATCGGCATAGCAGAAGGAACTTTTATTTACCTAAAACATAAGTTATTAGTCTAATGTATCCTCCACAGATTTATATGGCATGCTCAGAACAATTTAATACCTCTAGGGTAGCCTTCAAAATAAAAATATATATATGTTACTTAACTGTAAATGTAGTACTTCAGTATTGGAATCTTTCATAGATTCACATGCTTGAATGATTCGTCGTCATCAAGATGGGAGTCCCCAGTACATTAGAAAAGTAATGTCTCAATAGACCTAGAAATAGAGGCCTTCTGATTTAGTAACTTATCCTAGTCATCATTTTAAAAAGAACCAAACTTAAGAGTCAACCAATCAGGTCACACCACCCTGTAGAACCTTCGTGAGAGGAGCTAAAGTCCCTCAGATTTTCCAAGCACTAGTGTGTATATGTAGTATTGTACTGAGAGGAAGAAAGGTGAGCTTCTCAGGGGAGGCTAGTGGGTCACATGTGAATCTATGAAAGATTCTAATACTGGAAAACTGCAGTTACAGGAAGGGAACTTATTTTCATACTCTAGTATTGGAACTTTCATATATTCACATGCTTGAATCAGAGTAGAGATCAGTAATAAGCACATTTTGTATAAATACAACACATGATCTAGTGCAAAATACAACCCATGCACACAAATAAGCTGTAAGCAAAATGTACGTAAGATTGAGCGGATGGTGGGAAGAAGAAATGGCTCGTCTTTATGGAAAAAAATGCTTTAGAACTGCATGTCCCACTGCAGCCTCTCTGTGGAATTCTGATTCCAAGCAGTAATGTTGCGTGAAGGTGTGTACACTCTTCCAGGTTGCTGCTCTGCAGTTATCTGGCAACGACACACCCACAAACAGCGCCATGGAAGTGGACATGGCTCTTGTGGAATGAGCACGTACCTTTGATTTCAAAGGCCGACCTGTCTTCTGGTGACAGAATAGAATGGCACTAGATATCCATCTAGAGATACTGTGTTTTGTTAAAGGGAAGCCTTTTCTTGGTGCGCTGAAAGCTATGAAGAGTTGGTTGGATTTGAAAATACTCTTAGTTCTGTCCAAATAAAACCTTAAGCACCTTTTTATATCCAGAGAGTGTAGTGCTCGTTCAGATGATATCCGAGGATTTGGAAAAAACGAACTAAGAATCACAGGCTCACTGAGATGGAAGTCAGATGGGATTTTAGGAGTGAACTTAGGGTTTGTGAGGAGAATAACCGTATAGTCTCTGAACTGAAAGAATGGTTCCTGGATGGTGAAAGTCTGCATCTCGCTAACTCTTCATGTCGATGTGAGGACGAGAAGGATAGCTACCTTCCAGGAGAGAAATTTTATATATCCGCTTTATGGATAGGCTCGAAAGCATGTTTCATTAACTGTGAAAGTACTGTGTTTAGCTGCCACAGCAGAGGAGGGGGCCTCACTGGAGGAAATGTCCTGAATAATCCTTTGAGGAATTGCTTGATGAGCCTGACAGACTATAGGGATGGCACTTTGGGTGATCTTCTGAACTGAGAAATGGTTGCAAGATGTACCTTAATGGAGGCGTGAGCTAAGCCTGATTGAGCGAGGTGTAAAAGGTAAGGTAAAATCTCTTCAGGTAAGGAGGAGAAGGGATGTACTTTAGCTCTCTGATCCCATATGCAAAACCTTCTCCACTTTAAGCGGTATGTTTTGTTAGTACTGTCCACCCTTGCCCTGGCTAGAATGTGTCTGCAATCCGAAGGAATGTTTAAATTTGTGGAACTCTCGAACCAGGCCGATAACCGAAGAGACTTGGGGTCTGGATGTAGAGCTTGTCCATGGCTCATCGACAGGAGCGATGGGATCGGTTTGAGGTGAATGTGATGCTGCACTGAAGGGATGAGAAGCTCCGTGAACCAGTGATGGCATGAGCAGGCTGGGGATATGAATATTATCTTACAGGGCTCTGCCTTCATCTTCCTGAGGAGTTTTGGAAGGAAAGGAATTGGAGGAAAGGCGTAGTTAAATATGCTGGACCATGCAATCGAAAATGCATTCCTCCACAACCCCAGATAAGGATGCCAACTTGCGAAGAACTGGCATTTTGTGTTGTGTGGGGGTTGCGAAGAGGTCCAGATTTGGCTTGCCCCACTGGAGAAAGATTTCATCCAGAGTGTGTTGGTCCAGTTCCCATTCGTGGCAAGATGTTTTCAGTCTGCTCAAGGTGTCCGCTATGGCATTCTAGTTCACTGGTATGTGCTCTGCAGACAGATGTATTTTGTGATGGAGGGACCATTTCCGGATTAGCTCAGCTTCCTGGGACAGCAGGTAAGATCTGGTGCCACCCTGTGTATGAAGTGCATCGTCGTATTGTCTGTCCGTACAAGCACCGATGACTTTTGAATCCTGGGAAGGAAGACTTGTAAAGCAAGATGTACTGCCCTTAACTCAAGTAGACTGATGTGAAGGCCCACATGGGAAGGTGGCCATTTGTCGCTGACCTGGAGATCCTGGAGGTAAGCTCCCCACCCAGTGAACCGCCTGTTGTAATCACTAAAGGTGAGGCTTGAGTTAAGAATGGTGAACCGATTGATAGGTTTACAGGTTGTGTGTACCAGATGAGCGATTTGACTATAGGTGGAGTGACCTGTATGATGTCATCGAAGGTTTCTGTAGCCTGTGCCCATTGAATGTCCAGTGCTTCTTGAAGCGGAAGCATGTGCAGACAACAGTTTGGGATTAGATGAACGAAAGAAGACATCATACCCAGGAGGGATTTGTAAAGGCGAACAGAAAGTGATTCTCTTTTTTGAACTAGTCTTGCCAGAGTCATCAGCTTTCGTTGTGTCTCCATTGTGGGGTATGCTCTGTTTAGTGTTGTGTCCAGCATGACTCCTAGGAACGTTATGTGTTGCGACGGTTAAAAAACAGATTTTTCTGGATTGAGTGTAAGGTCTAGCTCGTTGAATAGGTGTATGCAGACCATGGTGGATGCCCTTGCAGACTAGTTGGAAGGAACCTTGACCAACCATTCGTCGAGATAGGGGAAGACTTCATGTCCGTTTCCTGTGGAAGGCCGCTATAGGTGTGAGGCATTTCGTAAAAATGCTGGGTGCAGGCTTGAGACCGAAGGGTAACACCCGGAACGGATAGTGGCTGCCGGCTACCGTGAACCTGAGAAATGTCCTGTGTTTTAGATGGGTGGGGACATGGAAATATGTGTCTTGAAGGTCTAGGGATGGCGTGATCCCCACTGTTGAGTTGCAATATATCTTGCAACGTAACTATGCGGAATGCCTGTCTTTTGATGTATTTGTTGAGGTTTCCTAAATCTAGAATTTGTCTCCACTACTTTGACTTCTTACTGATTAAGAAGAAACAGGAGTAGAAATCTTTTCCTCTCTGAGCATGGTTTTTATTTCCCACCTGAGAAGGCGTAGATGTTTTTGGATGGACAGTTGGGTTGGGATTGGAGGATGTGTGGTGTTTGGATGAATTCCAAAGTGTGTCCGAATTGAATTAGATCTAGAACCCATTGGTCCGTGGTTATCTGTTTCCAACTATGCAGATGGTTGGTTATTCTCCCTACTACCTTGGTTGGAAAAGGGAGGGAAGTAGCCGACGCCTGGATGAAGTCTTTGTCTGAGGCTGGTATCCTTGCCTTGTCATCCAGAGTTTCCTCTGGGAGGTCTGTTGTAGGCTGCCTATGGTGGTTGTCGATGGTACTGGGACCGAAATGGTTGGTTTGTGGAGGAATATGTGGGATATCGGTATTGTTGGTATCCCCTCTCTATAAGATAGTTGCCCTCTTCCTTGTGCGCCATGAAAGGGCAGCTTCTTGTATTGTAAAGTCCACTACGACTTGGCCGTGTCTGGGTCCGTTTTAACCGCTTGGAGAGCATCCTCAATGTGTTTCCCAAATAAAGCCTCTCCATCATAAGGTAAATCTAATACTTTGGTCTGGACCTTCGGCCTGAAAGTAGTAGCCTTAAGCCAGCCTTGACAGTGTAATACCGCTGCCCCAGCTAGCTGCCTGAATCCAGTGGTATCAATGTCCATGGCACAATCAATTATCTCTGACGATGTGCACGCACCCTCTAGCAATACTTTTTTTCCTTTCTCCTTTGGAAGCTTGTCCAGATACTGAGCAATATCGGACCACATTTACCGAGCGTATCAGTCATGTAGAGCCAGGGAATTTGCCGCTCTTACCAGGAGTGCTGATATGGCTGAAAAGTGCTTCCTGATTTTATCCAGGCGTTTACCCTCTTTGTCTGGAAGTGCTGATAGGGGTGTGGAGGGATTCCTGGATCGTTGCTGTGCCATCTGGGAAATGACAGTCTGGTTTGGGGTGACCCGTTAGGCAGGTTGGTGCGTCCTCAGGGGCCTTGTACGTTTTATCAAGTCGTGGCAATACTGCTGGTACTGAGGCTGGGTTGTGCATAACATTTAAGCCCTCATCCCAAATGTAATCAACGATGGGTATGGCCCTGACTGTTTTCCAAAAAGGTTCCTTGAAATCATAAAGGAAAAGGTCATTTTTTTTTCGGGTATAAGCAACGTGGAACGTGTCGCTGCTCTTTCTAAGAGGTTGTGAAAACCCCCTATATCCTCCAGAGGAGAATCCGCCGGTGCGGTGATGGAGATGATGGTGTTGGCAACACGTAGTCATCCCCCTCATCATGGCAATCGTGGAGTTCACCTTCTTCTCTTTCCTCCTCAGATGAGGTGGGATACTGTAGTTGCAATACTTATGTAGAACAGACTACTGGTGGAGGCGGAAGCAACTGTTGCACAGGTGGACGAGTTGACAGCTGAAGAGGCGCTGAAGCTGTGGTAGCCGGACTGTGTTCAACAAGAGTAGATGTTAGAGGAAACCTCTTCCTGTAATATGACAGCATGAACTGCAAGTCCGATACAAGTGCTGTTGAAAGACATACAATTTCTACTTGGTATTGTTGAGGCTTTTGGTAGTGCTCCTGAGGGGCATAATACTCTTGCTCATACCGGGCACCTTCATCAGAATCGTCCTTGCATTTAACATGAAGCTCTGAAGGGCTACATGCTGCATCAAAGAGCTATCATCTTCAGAGTCTTTGTCGTCCAGTAGATGTGAAGGCAGCAGTGAAGTGACATTATTTGGAGATGTATGAGCCGGTGTTAGTCTTTTTGAGCTAGTGTCTGCTTAAATACCATTTTTTCTGTAGTCGTCGTCGAGGTAGTCGACGATGTTAGTATCCACATGAGTGAAGGTTTCGGTCTCCTCATGGATGAGGGCATTGCCGTTGACAAGGTACGCACCATCGACTGTAGTGTCGTCGTCAACAGTGGTGTCGTCGACAACGTTGGTGCTACCGCCAACAGAAGGTCATCGGCGGGAACTGAATTGTCGACGGGAGCGTCAATGAGGAGGTAATCCTTATTGTCCACCAAATAGGTGTATGGCTGGTCGACTATGAAGTTGAAGATGCCTCCGTCAGCACTGTGATAGTGTTGGCGGTGGATACCGTTGATGCTGCTGTGACGGTTCTCATCGTCGGAGTCGCAAACAATGATTTTCTCGTAGACCGAGATACTGTCGACGAGCCATCCATTGGCAAAGCAGAAACCGGCTTTTTGAATGTGTGCTTCCCCTGAGGTGGTGGTGTTGGAGGTTCCGAAGTTGATTTTTGAGGCCCTTTGGAGGAGGACCTTGACTCCTTTTTCCCCTTTTGTGCTGAAGAAAAGGCACTTTTATGAGGTGACTTGAATGGGGTGCAATATTTATGTGAGATCTGAGAGGTCATTTTAGATGCCTTTTTTTGGTGGTTCATTAAAAGAATAAGCAGCAGAATCATCACCAACTCTCTTGAGTTTTTTTTTTTTTTTGGAGGAAGACATAGATTAAGTGCCACTCTCCTCATCAGAGACGGGATTTTCTCTGATATTGAGCTTTTGCTCAAGGAGGAGGCGCCCCTCATGGTCCTTCAAAGTTTGAGAGGAAAATGTGCAATATACCTTGCAGTCTTTTGCCTTATGTGCAGGATAAAGACAATATATGCAGTCCTGATGAGTCATCAATGTGTAGCCTCTTCTTCCTGCAAGTGCTACATGACCTGAAGAGCCCCTTATTAGGTGTGTTTGACATATTGAAAGTCAGATTGAGACACCCAACCAACAGATACACAGAGTCTTAGAGTATATCTGTAAATTTTGAAGAGAAAAGTCAGTAGAAAAAAATCTTCTGAAAAGTTCTGACAGGCAAAAACTGAGCAGAGCTCGAGGGAGACTACCTAGCACAACGTGCAGTAGAAAATTTGAGGGACTGGAGCTTCTCTCAGGAAGATTCTACGGGGTGGTGTGACCTGATTGGATGACTCAAGTTTGGTTCTTTTAAAAAAAAATAATAATGACAGGATATGTTACAAAATCAAAAGGCCTAAGGCCTCTATTTCTATGTCTATTATCTCATTACTTTTCTAAGGTACCAGAGACGGAGAATAATTCAAGCATATGAATCTATGGAAGTTCCAATACTGGAGTAAATAAACACATACATACAAAAAACACATACATACATATATACACACACACACATATATATCTATATCTATACACACACATATATATATATATATATATATATATACACACACATATATATAAACACGTGTGTGTGTGTGTGTGAGAAACACTTTAAAAACAAAGCAATTGGAATAAGAGCTCTTTAGGAACACATGAAGCAATGTATCGTTTTTTACATTTTCAGAGAAGCTACTATTTTACCCTCCTGGAATGCTCAGCATCGAGATAGTTGATCCCACTCATTTATACACTATGGAAAACAAGGGAGGAACTGATGAAGATATCCTTACTTCAGAAGTAAGCCTAACTCTTGATGGGTATCTTCATTAAATTCATAAACACTCAACATATCCACCAATGTTCACGAATCAAAGGATTCATTTTCATCTGAGGTAACCTTCGCAAATAAAAAAGCAATGCCTTTTTAAAGGCACCATTCCATTTTATTTTTACATTCTTGTTTTTATAAAATGATAATAAATATTAAAAATATTGGGAAATTCTAACTAGGGTTAAAAGGCAGACCAAATTGAAATTGCAGCATTGCCAAGTACAAAAGGAAAACTAGGGAAGAAAAATGTTCCAAAAGACAAACAGTCTAAGAAGTATTTAGAAGTGGAATTTAAGCCCATGTATAGGACCAGTAGGTCTGTAGTGTTCACCCAACATAGTCCAAAGGTACTTGTTGCGTAGGCTCTTTTCTTACTGCAATTCCTCCGAAAATGGAAAAGCACAAAAATGTCACTGCTGACAGCTACGGCTGATCAAAATGTAAAATAATAATGATACTAAGAAGCTCAAAACTGTTGCCTTTTCGTCTGTAGTATAGGACATATCCAAAGTGCTTATCCTTCTTCTAGAGCTGCAGAGAACAAACATGGCCCCACCACCGATCCACATATATTCACAGAGAATCAGAAAACGTTCTTCTTAGATACATCATTTGCTGCACCTTCTGTATGGGTATGGCTTGTGCTTGTTTTTGTCACGCATCAAAGTGTCGAAGAACGACAAATGTCAGCAATAAAAAATTGAAGATTTCTTAAAAGAATCCTAGATAGAAACATCCTGGTAGGAGAGAGAGGTCCTCCTCATAGACTCTGATTCAGTGGCCTCCCAGGGCTCAGGGGGAGCTAATAGATTGTTTAAACTATGAAGCACCCAGAGTATTGATGCAGAAGACTGTGGGCAGAGCAGATGGGGCTCCACAAATATCTAGGGAAGTATTTCTAAGAGCTTTAGAGGATGCAGCCGCAGACTTGCATTAGAGTTTGGATTTGGGGCAAAGAATAATTAGTGCGCAGCACTTGTGCTAACGAACATTAAGGATGAAGAAACAACCCAGACAGTGGTCTCTGTGGGAAAAACTGTTTTATAGGTTGCAAAGAGGTCTGTATTTAAAATGACTGTGCCCTTGCGAAGAAAGGCTCCTGAGTAGGCGCGAAGGTAGGGTCCAGAGTAGGCGCGAAGGAAGTGTCCTGAGTAGGCACGAAGGAAGTGTCCTGAGTAGGCGCGAAGGAAGTGTCCTGAGTAGGCGCGAAGGAAGTGTCCTGAGTAGGCGCGAAGGAAGTGTCCTGAGTAGGCGCGAAGGTAGGGTCCTGAGTAGGCGCGAAGGTAGGGTCCAGAGTAGGCGCGAAGGTAGGGTCCAGAATAGGCGCGAAGGTAGGGTCCAGAGTAGGCGCGAAGGTAGGGTCCAGAGTAGGCGCGAAGGTAGGGTCCAGAGTAGGCGCGAAGGTAGGGTCCAGAGTAGGCGCGAAGGTAGGGTCCAGAGTAGGCGCGAAGGTAGGGTCCAGAGTAGGCGCGAAGGTAGGGTCCAGAGTAGGCGCGAAGGTAGGGTCCAGAGTAGGCGCGAAGGTAGGGTCCAGAGTAGGCGCGAAGGTAGGGTCCAGAGTAGGCGCGATGGTAGGGTCCAGAGTAGGCGCGATGGTAGGGTCCAGAGTAGGCGCGAAGGTAGGGTCCAGAGTAGGTGCGAAGGTAGGGTCCAGAGTAGGCGCGAAGGAAGGAAGTGTCCTGAGTAGGCGCGAAGGAAGTGTCCTGAGTAGGCGCGAAGGAAGTGTCCTGAGTAGGCGCGAAGGAAGTGTCCTGAGTAGGCGCGAAGGAAGTGTCCTGAGTAGGCTACCCACTTCAAGTGTCTGGCAGTGCAGTAGGAGTAAAGTGGGGACCACTGAAGGAAGAGAAACAGAGGGTAAATGATTGAGTACCATACTTTCAGTTCTCAACCATGCTTTAGGTATCAAATACTTTGAAACTGGGGCATTTTATGCTCCACAGACAATAAATCGGGTCTTTATTGGCCATAGGGTTTTCAGCATGGTTTTCATATTGTATAGCGACACTGCCAAGCTGCACTGTAGCGTTAAGTGGAGGTGCCATCTGGCGTAGGAGTCATACCTTGCTGCACACAGGGTTCATCAACCTGTTTCCATGCCATGCACTTGCTGCTGGGTAACAGAAAGATATGAGATCAGAACGTGAACCAATGTTGTCAGAAGTGCTGCTTCAAGCATAAATAAAGTGTGGGAAATCAGTGCTAGAATCATCCTCCGCAGCCCCTCTGCGCGGAGACGATAGCTTACACATACTAGGCAATCTCCATCAACAATGTGCCGGTTTCTTACAGACATCCGCCTTGGCAAAAGTTCTGTAGGGTTCAACAAGGATTTCATCCGATGCCTGAAGCGCTTCGCCTTCTGAAAGAAACCCAGGAAACCTTTATCGCAAAAGTGTGTTGTAGAAATTCTGAGAGCTGTGATGCTTGCAGCTTCATATACTACTCTGCTCCAGTAAGGTTTCAGGCAGAAATTAGACTAGTAGTAAAGGCCACCACAAAGGGTGAGCCCCCGGACGATCTGTACAAGCCACAGGCAATTATATGCCAACACTGGCCCTACCCTTGAAGCACACTCACGACCGCCGAGGTGAACAGTCCTGAATACATGAAATGCCCTGCCCTGAAAGAGCTCATACAACAACCAGGGGTTCGACTGCAGATATTCGCTCAATCAGTCTAGTCTCAAGGAACAGATTACAAAAACAAGCACTGGCAATGCCAACAGGTCTGGCTTTAAAGGAATTTTGATTGGTAATATGAAGCATTACAAGTAAATAGCAAGGGAATAGATATGTATTTGTGTGGAAGCAAAGAACTGTAGAATAATGTTGGTGTAGGTTAAAATGTCATGTGGCAGTTGCACTGTCAAGCCAGACCTAAAAATCCATGTTGGTTAATAACTGCCCTCCTGCTGCCAGAGAAAAACAACATAAGTGATCTAGGTATCTAAGGCACTTTACTAGCATTCCAATGCCGTGTGTGCGCCCCAGAAAGCTCAAGCTTGGACAGCTGGATACATAAATAAAATGATCACAGCTGGAGGAGGACAAGCACTTTTTTTATGGAAGCACACAACCTCTTGCCCAATCAAAACATGTAGTCCTGGCTCCCAACATGTGGGCGGAGCCAAAGCCTCTCTCTAGTGACAAACCGATTATCTGGCGACAGCTACGCTGTCAAGTCAAACCATAATGTAGGTCAAATTAGTAAACCTAAACTGCAGGGCTTTGTAAAAGTGAGAACTCCAAAAGAGAAGGAAGTTTACCTTTCTAACAATCTACTGCTCATTTGAAATGAAGATATGCACAAGATGCACACTGAAATGTTAGAGAAAATGTTTTACCATCCCTAAAATAGGAGTTTGCAAATGGAGATAAGCAAACATGGCTGTTAATTGCATTGTGTTACTCAACACCGATCTAAATGCTATATTATCTTATATTATCTAGCATTTGTATACCGTAGGACTGTCACTAGTGCATCATAGCTTTCTACCGGTCAGGAGCAATGAAAGGACCCGTAGGGTTGTCGTAGGTCCAGTTGTAGTATGCCGCGTCTGTGGAGATTTTGGTGTGGTGCGTTAAGTCCCGACATATGGTGTGGGAGTGTTGCAACAATCTGTCCACTGGTAGTGTGTGTCCCAGTGCACTCGCTAAAACATCCATCCATTCATTCGCCCATCTATCTGTCGGCCATCGTATCAACCTTCTCAAATATTCATCCATCTATTCACATAATCACTATCCCGACCACCTGCCAACAGTTTGATCCACCTCCTTACTCATCACACCCAGCTAGCTACCTATCCAGTGGGTCATCCACTTGGCCATTTACCCAGTCACCATTCACACAAATTCCCACCGCTCAGCAACTTCCCAACGATTCATTAGCTTACTGACCAATTCATCACTTACCATCAGATCCATCCCCCGCTCATCTATTTATCCACCCACCCATCCACCCGCACCATCTACTCTTCCATCCATCATGCAATCCGTCCATTAACCCTTATGTGCCTACTCACTCACCAGACTTTTAATTGTTTGTTAATCTACTCAACCATACATAAACTCGGGGATGTGGATGGCTACGGAGGACCACGCCTCCGAGTAGCCACAGGTGACTCACGGCTCCACCCCCAGCAATGGCAGTGTGTACCTGACTGCAGGCTTGAGCGGGCGGATTGCGGTGCCGGGACAGAGTTGCCAGCTGGAGAGGACGGCATCAACGGTGGCGGCATAATTTGAGAGTATGAGTGGTCTCCCGGCGATGCGAGTCTTGATCCTTCGCGACTGTGGAGTGAGTGGTTCTCGGTGGCTCGCCGTGTGAAGGAGGTGACGCCGGTTGAATTCAGATTGGAGCCGGACGCTGTGCACTCAGCCGTTCAGTGGCTGTTCCGCGAAAGAATGAGAACGGGAGGTGAAAACTTCCTTTGTTGAAGCAGGCGATCTGAATGAGCTGAGGAAAGCACAAGAAGAGGAGTAAGGAGAGAGGAGGTGAGGAGCTGAAAAGGACTGGGAGAGAGTTGGGGTATAGCGAAATAAACCCCTCTCCTTTTTTTTTTGTTTATTAAGAAAAAAAAAAAAAAAAAAGAGTACAGCAATTTAAACTGTCCAGATTTTGACTTCCATAGAAGGGGAAGCAAGAGAGTGAGAATGGGTAAACCCCAGAAGGAGGGAAATATTGCTGGTAAATCTAGTAAGGCAGAGGCTATGACTGGTTTTAAAGCTAAAACTCGCCAAACGTTAGCAAAGAAAGCCGCGCTTCAAGCCATTAAGGAAAAGGAAAAAGGAAATAACTCCATTTCCCCTAACCTCGACACCACTCTCGAAAGCTCAGACGACGAGCTCCCGTCTCTTTCTGACTTCTCCCAATCAAAGGGGCAGCCCGAGCTATTGGTAATAGCGACTGATCAAGTCAATACCTTAACGGAGCGGGCAGAAGGAATCACCGCTTTAAATACTCCAGGTCAAGATGGCTTGAAGAAAGGGTTAGAAGAAAAAAAAGGAGTTTCCTCTTTTCATAAAGAAAGCCATCTTGCAGTCTCCTCACCTCCAATCTTCTTTGTCGGCGCGGGGAACATCAATAGCAGCACCAACACCAATAGCTTTAGCAGCTCCAAAACCTTCTAATGTCTCTCTACCGGGGGCAGCTCAGATCGCACCGACTATTCCAGGATCCTTAGTCCCTGGAGGCCAGACACCAGCACAACCGTATTCAGAAATTGAACATCCAGAGATCCAGCGACAGCAGCAGCAGGATCAGCAGGATCAGACCCAAGTACAAGGACAAGCTTCGGTAACACCCTCAAGGCTTTCAACCTCTCTGAATCTTCCAGTAGAATCTCTGTCTCCGTCTAGTCTAAAATCTTCTCAATTGCCAGATCCAGCTAACAAAGGTGGTGAAGGCATGGGTGAAACCCCGTCAGACTCGGTGCCATCACAGCCTCTGGTACAGTCCCAGTTCCATCAACCTTTAGAACAGGTAATGTCAGATGTGGCTTTTGAACTGGTGGATCCCAAGATGGGAAACACAAGCACAGATATTGATGACCTGTTAAGGAATTCCTGCCAGAATATGGAGACTAAGGGGGCATATCAACTAGATATCAGAGACATGCTGAACTTAATCCTAGAGGAAATACGCGAAATGAAAAAGGAGCAGCAAATGGAAATTGCCGCCTTGCACCAGAGGCTGGGGAAAATTGAAGAAGTGATGACCGGGCTCCCTGTTAGAGTACAAGAGGCGGAAACCAGAATATCTGTCCTGGAAGACCAAATGAATGTGGTAGTGGGAGAGGCAAAAGAGGCAGCGAAAAGAAAAAACTTCCTCGAGAACAAGCTAGAGGAACTCGAGAACTATTCGCGAAGATCTAATCTCCGCATCGTTGGGGTCCCTGAAGGAATAGAAGGCTCCCAACCCGTACAATGGGTGAACACATTTATTAAGCAGAAAGTCCTGCCCGATTTTGAGGGCGATCTCACAATTACAAGAGCTCATCGAGTCCCGGGACAACGTTTTTCCAACTCTACGATTCCAAGAACCATTTTATTGAACTTTGCAGATTTCCGGGTCAAGGAAAGGATCCTGTCACAAGCAATACAGCAAAGACAGTTTGTTGTGGATGAAACCAACAAGTGTCGTATATTCTCAGATATGACTGCTGCTGCTGCTCGCAGGAGAAAAGAATTTGTTAAAATTCTTCATTTGTTTAAAGCACATGGTGCTCAAGCATCAATCGCCCAGCAGTCAAAGCTTAGAGTTTTAGTTAAAGGGAAGTTTTTTATGTTTTCAGACTTAGATGATGCACAGGCTTTACTTAAGGAGATTTCTACTGGGCCAAATATCTGAATATCCATATGTAGATAGGATTATTAATGGCAATATTAAGGGTATCTCTCTCTACCCCGTATAAGATTGGACGGTCAACTTCAGCGGAACTCCACGGCCTACGCTTTAATTATTAGAGTGGCTATATGATTGAGGTTAAAACATTCAAACAATGAAAGTTTAAAAAGATAGTTGGGGGCAGGGCTCTCTAGGGCCACTCAGGGTGTAAATTTTTAGTACTAAACACATGTATATATATACAGAAACATCTATGGTAGGAGTGATGGGCCAAAGATTAATGATGTTGGTATTGATGTCTGGATAGATCTTAGTTTGAGGATTAGTCTCACTGAAAATTTATTCTAAAACGTTTTAGATTCTAGATTTATTGTAAGGCTAGGTACAAGTTACAAGTTGGGCCGTAAATTAACCATTTTTTCTTTCTTTCTTTGTTGTTAAAAGATTGCTGGGGGGTGTGGTCGGGGGGTCACTTAGGGTGTAATTCCAGGACACCCGTAAGGGCAGTTGGTGGGTCGAAATGCGGTTGGCGTGGTTGGTTGGGGGGATTCCGCATTTCGAGGGGGGGGGTGGTTTGGGGGGGGGAGAGTGGGTTTCTCAGCAGAAAAATGAGCAGGAGCAGAAGGTTCAGAATTTTCATAAAATAACACAAATAAGATTTAATGATGGAAAATAGTAAATGTAAGATCCTTTCAGTAAATGCAAATGGTCTACTGAACAAAAAGAAAAATGGGGCTCTTATTAGATGGTTATCCTCTTTTAATCCCCAAGTTGTGTTCTTACAAGAAACACATTTGAAATCGAATTCCCCTAAACTTTTTATACCCAAAGTTTTTTCTAAAGTTTTTTTGCATCTTCAGGCCTAGCGGTTAGAGGAGTAGCTATTTATTTTTCGAATAAGTTACCCTGGGAATTTCTGCAAGTACACCGGGATTCCCCAGGGAGGTGGCTCTGGGTAGCAGCTAAGATACAAGGTAAAACGTTCAATTTTATAAATTATTATGGCCCTGTCTCAGATGATATTACATCCCTGGTCCAAATCAATGATTTATTACTAGGAGTTCCCGGGCAGGTGATATTTGGTGGGGATTTTAATTTTATACAGAATATAAGGAAAGACACCTCGAATAAAAACAAAAACAATTAAAACCAAATACAAAAAAATAATGGGAGTCCTTATATTAGAACTTCAATTGGTGGATCCTTGGCGGGAAATAAATTTAAATAAGGAATTTTATACTTGTTATTCACACCGTTTTCGGACAGCATCTCGAATAGATTTCTTTTTGACCTCTAGATCCCTTCAGATTTATGATGCTATTATAGGTTGTAATCCTTTTTCAGATCATGCCTATGTCGGGCTTGATATGAGGCTTGGGGGAGGAGGTAGGGAACGTCCCAGGTGGCAGCTGGATCGTCTCCTTCTACAAAATGAGGATTGGGTTGAGAAGTTTAAGGAGTGGATTCGGGAATACTTTCGGATTAATGAGAATACAGCAGCTCCCTTCGCGGTCTGGGAAGGGTTTAAGGCAACAGCTCGTGGTCAGATAATAGCCTATACAGCTGCTCAGTCTAATTCTCGGAGGATAAAGATAGCGCAAATGCAAGCTGAAGTAAATCAAGAATATGCTCTCCAGCTTCAACTCCTCCCAAACCAATATGAGCAGGCAAGATCTGTACTGAAGGATTTTTTTATTTTAGAGGAAGTGTGTAGTTCACAAACCTTCCAACAGAGGGTCTATGAGGAAAGCCAGTTAATCGGCAAATTCCTGGCAAATTCTACTAGGAAAAAACAGGAATCAGCAATAATATCTAAGATTCAGGACCCTCAGACAGATCAAGTAGTAGTTAATGGTAGTACCATTTCCAAGACCTTTATTGATCACTACTGCCAGTTGTATTCTACTGAATATGCAGTGGAGGAGGAATCAATCCAAAATTATTTTTTAACATGAATGTTCCCAAACTTTCTGAGGAACGGATTGATAAACTGGCAATGGAGGTTGGAGAAATTGAGATTTCAGAGGCCATTAAATCTACAGCCGGGGCGAAAGCTTGTGGACAAGATGGCTTTCCAATTGAGTTTTATAAAGTGTTTTTAAAGGAACTTTTGATCCCATTGAGAAATTTATTTAACTTTATAAAAAAGGGCGGGGCCGTTTCTGTAGCCTTTAAAGAAGCAATAATTGTTTCTTTCGTAAAAAAGATAAAAATCCAGAGGATGTGAATTCATACAGGCCCATAAGCCTTTTGAATTCTGATTATAAAATTCTGATGAAGGTATGGGCAGAACGTTTTTTACCTGCCGCTCAAGAAACAATCCATGTAGATCAAACGGGTTTTATAGCAGGCAGATCAATGGCGGCCAACACCCAGTTTTTAATACACGCTCTGGATTATTTTAATACAAATCTTATCCCGGCGAGTATTTTAATGGTCGATGCGGAGAAAGCCTTTGACCTTGTGAACTGGAGCACCTTATTCATCACTTTAGGTCGATTCGGGTTTCCTGCACAGGTGATTAGTATGTTACGAAATATCTACCAGGGAGCTACAGCCCAGGTTATAATAAACTCAAATCGTGCAGGCACCATAAAGATTAACCGCGGAACCAGGCAAGGCTGCCCGCTTTCGCCATTGCTTTTACCTTTTTTATAGAGCCCTTGGTTTTAAAAATACGAAATAATGCTGCTATCCAACCCCCGATTCCTGGCATGGCTAAGCTGAAACTCTTTGCAGACGATATTATTTTATACTTGATCCCTACTAGAAAAAACCTTGAAACAGTTTTGATGGAATTTAAGGAGTTTGAACAAATAGGAGGGTATAAAATGAATACTAATAAAACCGAAGTTTTAGCTCTTAATACCGACTTGAACTCTTTTCCACCTAGTTTAAGGACACAAGCTGCAAAAATTGACCCTATAAGATATCTGGGGGTATATGTTTCTAAACAGTACCAGCAGCTATTTGAATTAAATTATCTAAGACTGAAGGGAAAGATTAAAAAACTGTTGGAACAATGGACATTACTCCCCCTATCGATAGTGGGTAGAGTTTCACTGATTAAAATGTCCATACTCCCGCTATTTATGTTTCTATTTACTAATGTCCCGATTAAAATAAATCAGTCATATTTTAGGGAAATTGATATCTTATTAAGGGAGTTCATCTGGAGTAAGAAAGTTCCAAGAGTCAAATTGAATGTGATACAATTACCAACAGCCCTTGGGGGCTAGCGCTGCCTCAGTTAAGAACATATTATGAGGCCGCTTTCTTAGATTTAGTGTCCAGCCTGATAGGATCTAATTGTTCTAGAGACAGCTTCTTTATAGATGAAATGACTCATGAAATCGGATCTTCAACCCCAGTGTTCTTAAGGACCTCCAAATTTCCCAAAAAAACGCGTTATAAGATTTAAAAAGATTATTCTTTTAGACTTCAGTTCTTTTTTAAAAGCACTGGCTCGTCAGGTTTTCAGTATTTAAAATTGAGAGAATGTTCGAGCTTTGGTCTTCAACTGCAATTAAGACATATAAAAACCTGGGAAGATTGTGGATTTTCTGAGCTAAGGCATTTTATATTTCAAAATAGACCAATTTCTTGGCAAGAGGTAATGATGAGAGCAGAGACCTATCGAAAGCCAACGTTCCTCGAATATTTACGGGTTATTTATCTTCTAAAAAATATCAGCAGTATTTTAAATACTCCCAACCAACTGGTGGTAGCCCTTTATGGGGCTAAGGTCAAAGGGGTAGGTAACTGGTATAGGTTGCTATATAAATCAAGACAAGCTACCCTGATAGAAAACCATTTGGATAAGATAACCCGGGAGACCGGAAGTAGACTGGCCGAGACGGAATGGGAGTCCATCTGCTATTTAGGAAGCAAATCATTGCGTGCCGCAAATTTTAAAAGGATGACCTTCCTAGCGAGATGGCTTTCGTATTTGACTCCGGCCGCCTTAAATAAAAGATTTCCTGGAACTGAAAACAGATGTTTTCGCTGTCAGATGGATGGTGAAGGTGGGTGGCTCCATACTTTTTATGCATGTCCAGGACTTAGCCTTTTTGGCAGGCAGTCTTTACGGATATTAAGCAGGCAATCGGAAGGAGCATTGTGCTCGAAGCCGAAGCGGCGTTGTTTGGAATCTGTAGAGATGAAACAAGGTTATCCGAACCCGAAAAAGCCTTTATATTTATCTCTTGCACAGTTGCTCGCTCACTAATCTTACAAAATTGGAAATCTAGGGAAGTTCCTTCGCATTTGAAATGGTTTAAAAAGATGAAAAGAACACAAAAATTTGAAGAAGTCTATGCTAAGAGGGTAGGAGCGACTAGAAAATTTGGGAAAAACTGGAGGTTTTTTAATGAACTAGAACATTTTAAAGAAAGTTCGTAACATTGGGGAAGGTAATTCAACAAAGTAGTTTTTATCAAATGTATTAGCACTTTTTTCTATTGCATTTTAGTAGCACTTGCACTTTCCAAGATCTATTTAATTGAATTTCTTGTAATTTGGTTAAAGTTGAAAATGAATCGTTAAAGCACTAGCACTTTATTGGCACTTTATTGGTACTTTTATTGCACTTTCACTGCTGCTATTTCTAAAAATGAACTGGTAGTCTGCCTTGTGAATGACTATATGATGAGTTGCTGTTATAAGTTTTAGTTCATTTTTATAATGAGAGGCTGTCATAATGATCTATTGTAGAAACTGTTTTTTATAATGTTTTCTATATTGTGTACTTCTTGAACCTAATGCTCCGCTCAATAAAAATTTAAACAAAAAAAAAAAAAACATACATAAACTCATCCATCTAAATACTCTGCAACAATCACGGCCATTACTCACCCACCATCTAGCTATTCTCCGATCCACCCACCCAAAAAATGTATTCACCCATCAACCTACTAAGCCATCCATTCACTCGTTCACCAACCTACTAACTCCATTAAACTACCCTCCTATTCATCCACCATTCAGTCACCCAATCATTCATTCATCTACCTAAGCAACAACCCAAAGCTGTCTACATGTGCAACTACGATCCACACAGCCACTCATCCACCCACACATTCACCCATCTACTGACTGGTGCATTCACCTAACCATATATTCAGTCACCTACACACATTCACCCATATATCCCCTACCCATGTACCAGTCAAACACATTCACCAACCTATGAACACACTCATTCAATCGCCCCAGCCGACAAAATATTCAACCAATTACACATCAATTCACTCACCAATCTGCAATTGGTTTACTGACTAATCTACAACACACACTACCACGCCCCGCCACCCAGGGCGAACAGGGACAGCCGTGCCAGTTTGTTTACAGGTTCCGACTGCGGCAGCAGCACCTCCCGCTTTATTTTCTAAACCTGAAGGAAAACAGTGATTTACTTGTACAGATTACAGACCCATCACATTTAAATGAGACCCAAAACAATGCCTGTTCTGATCACTTATATATATAAAAATTACGCTGGGATTCAGCAGACAGGTGGAGATAATTTAGTCGGTAGAACCCCAAAAACAAGTGCATGATGAGAACTGCATCCGGATGACCATTGGAGGGAATTCACAGTGACACGTTTGCAGATGGGATTTCAGTATGAGTGGGAATCTGAAACCTCGCTACCACACTTGAGAGAGGCACGGCAGAGCTTAAAGCAGCTCGAAGCATTTAAATCTAAAACAAGGGAAGAACTTGGCAATGGGAGGGGAGCCCCCTGTCTGATTGGACACCACAGGGAGTCTGAATAGACAAGTGTCTTCTAGGTGACCTCGGAGGCATGCAGAAATGACCTCCCTACGCCATCTTTTGGCTGAGGAGAGAAGCAGCAGTGTTTATGACAGTTCCTTAAAGGCTGCTCTATAGCAAGATTTTTTTAGATAAACCAAAATGTTAGTAAGTTTTGAATGAGAACAAACCGTACAGCGCAAGTGGTCAGGTACAGCAATAACGAGAAATGCACAGCGCCTGGTATCATACAAGTCACTGTAGTCCATAGCAGGTCCAACATTTGCCCCATATTTTCTTGTGTTTGTGGGAACCTCTTGCCACGTAAACGGGTACCTCCAATGTGGCTCCCCAGTGCCTCTCCCTGTCCTATCCCACTAACGTGGGCGGACTGGCACAGTACCAGGCCCTGGCGAGAGCTCTTATAGCAATGAGAGTGCCCCATCCAACCAGTAACTGGTCCCGCCTTCGCATCCTCCAGCAGTTCCACTTCAAGACTTTAATAAGTATCCGGGAGCCGAAGGGGAAGGAAGAGAGACCAGATGCGTGCATGCCTGAGAGGGGACAGCAATGTGCTGGGAAAAGGATGATGAATCATAAACTGGACAAAAATAACATGTGCAACAGAAATGTGTTTGAATACAAGTCATTGGGGCCATTTTCAATTGTGGGCTAAATAAATACAAAGTCAGTTTCAGTATGGAGCTTCCACCATCAAACTGCTGTTTCTTGCTTTCATGGGCAGGTGCTGCGGCTTTCTACCTTGGATCGGTCTGCCCCTCCAGGCGTCTAAGACTTACTCGGAGGATGAAGGAAACGTCAGCATGCCAGACCCTGGAGAGATTAGTTCACACAGTATGTGTGGGAACACTCAGAGCAAAGGTTCATCTGTGCCGAGTACTGCACTGGTCTTGCTCCTGCCATGACCTGATGCGATGCATTATCGCCAGGTGGACTATGAAAACATTACAATATCGTCCAGTGCTTTCCTTAGAGTGGCAGGCAGGGAGCGCCGGGATGAAATCAAGAACAGTTTGCTGCAGTCAGTCTACTTGTGACATGTTTCACATTTCCCTTCTGTTCTGTGTGGTCTCACCAGATGAAACGCTTCAAGAGTGCCATTTCGGCATTAGGCTCTGGTGGTTAGAGGCGCCTAAAGTGTCTGACGTCTTGCTCTCAAGGAGAAACCGCTGTTGGCAACCAAGGCGATGCTCTGGCTGGGCGTAATCATGGGTAGAGTCTTATTAAACCCATGAGGTGACGTCTACTGAACCACAGCTCATCCCGCACACCATTCATATGGCTCCCTTTAACTCAGAGCTTGTGGTAAGTATGTAGTAAAAATAGGTTAGATCTGTTTGAAAAATTGAACGATGCTTGAGTGTGGCTTAAGACAGTCAACCCTGTTGGCACAATCTTCGCCTGGAGCGGACAACCAGTGTGACCACACAAGAGTTGCTTTTAAGATGTCCTTCCATGGGTAGGAATAAAAATCCTACAAGCCCAAGACAGTTTGCCGGATTTCCATGCAAGGCAGTCAGCAAAAACCCTCCAGTCCAAGTATGACTGGTTACCAAAGGGCTTGAAAAAGAAGAGCTGAATGATTGGGAGTAGAAACCCTAACGAGCTGTCCTAGTCTGCGCCAGTAGGACCCCATAGCTTGTAGTTTGAAGACCAACAGCCTGAAGAAGCTGCATAGTCCTAAAGAGTGATTCCTGGATGCTGGGACTGCTGGCTGACCCCTCCATCCCCTTGAGCTTGCACCCAGCCCGAAGAAGCTGCATAGTCCTAAAGAGGGATTCCTGGATGCTGGGACTGCTGGCTGCCCCCTCCATCCCCTCTAGCTTGCACCCAGCCCAAAGAAGCTGCATAGTCCTAAAGAGGGATTCCTGGATGCTGGAACAGCTGGCTGCCCCCTCCATCCCCTTGAGCCTACACCCAGCCAGAAGAAGCTGCATAGTCCTAAAGAGTGATTCCTGGATGCTGGCACAGCTGGCTGCCCCCTCCATCCCCTTGAGCTTGCACCCAGCCCGAAGAAGCTGCATAGTCCTAAAGAGGGATTCCTGGATGCTGGGACTGCTGGCTGCCCCCTCCATCCCCTCTAGCTTGCACCCAGCCCAAAGAAGCTGCATAGTCCTAAAGAGGGATTCCTGGATGCTGGAACAGCTGGCTGCCCCCTCCATCCCCTTGAGCCTACACCCAGCCAGAAGAAGCTGCATAGTCCTAAAGAGTGATTCCTGGATGCTGGGACTGCTGGCTGCCCCCTCCATCCCCTTGAGCTTGCACCCAGCCCGAAGAAGCTGCATAGTCCTAAAGAGTGATTCCTGGATGCTGGCTGCCCCCTCCATCCCCTTGAGCTTGCACCCAGCCCGAAGAAGCTGCATAGTCCTAAAGAGTGATTTCTGGATGCTGGAACTGCTGGCTGCCCCTCCATCCCCTCTAGCTTGCACCCAGCCCGAAGAAGCTGCATAGTCCTAAAGAGTGATTCCTGGATGCTGGAACAGCTGGTTGCCCCCTCCATCCCCTTGAGCTTGCACCCAGCCCGAAGAAGCTGCATAGTCCTAAAGAGGGATTTCTGGATGCTGTAACTGCTGGCTGCCCCCTCCATCCCCTTGAGCTTGCACCCAGCCCGAAGAAGCTGCATAGTCCTAAAGAGTGATTCCTGGATGCTGGATCTGCTGGCTGCCCCCTCCATCCCCTTGAGCATGCACCCAGCCCAAAGAAGCTGCATAGTGCTAAAGAGTGATTCCTGGATGCTGGAACAGCTGGCTGCCCCCTCCATCCCCTTGAGCCTACACCCAGCCAGAAGAAGCTGCATAGTCCTAAAGAGTGATTCCTGGATGCTGGCTGCCACCTCCATCCCCTTGAGCTTGCACCCAGCCCGAAGAAGCTGCATAGTCCTAAAGAGTGATTCCTGGATGCTGGAACAGCTGGTTGCCCCCTCCATCCCCTTGAGCTTGCACCCAGCCTGAAGAAGCTGCATAGTCCTAAAGAGGGATTCCTGGATGCTGGGACTGCTGGCTGCCCCCTCCATCCCCTTGAGCTTGCACCCAGCCCGAAGAAGCTGCATAGTCCTAAAGAGAGATTCCTGGATGCTGGGACTGCTGGCTGCCCCCTCCATCCCCTTGAGCTTGCACCCAGCCCAAAGAAGCTGCATAGTGCTAAAGAGTGATTCCTGGATGCTGGAACAGCTGGCTGCCCCCTCCATCCCCTTGAGCTTGCACCCAGCCCGAAGAAGCTGCATAGTCCTAAAGAGTGATTCCTGGATGCTGGATCTGCTGGCTGCCCCCTCCATCCCCTTGAGCTTGCAACCAGCCTGAAGACAAAGTGATGCACTGGGTCCTAAGCAAATGTCTATCTGCCAGGAATGCTAATCAGAGATCCCAAGTAGGAGGAGGACATCAACCAGCTATCTGACTTCAGAAGCAACGCAAATTAGAATCATCTAGATGCCTTCGCCGTCCACTATCTCCGCCCTGTACCACTGCACACCTATCCTACATTATTGGGGACACATGAAATCTTACACCTTCTGAATGAAGTGAGGGTGTCCGATGACACCTGGACCCCTTTCCGCCTTCTGATCTCTGTCCAGCATGATGTCAAGTGTCAGCTATGAACACCCGAGTGCACAACCCAGTGGACATGGACATGAGCCACTAAGCCCTACCCAAACGCGAGTTACGGACCAGTAGGCATCTCCTGGTTAAAAGAACTGTGTACCACGCTAATAAATCTCGATATATAGGCCTTCAGAAACCCATCATTTGTCCCAATTGCAAGATTCCTGAACCAGGCGTACAGAGAATCGCTAGAAGAATATGACTGCAACACCCCATCCCACAATCCCTAAAATACACTTGGAAGTAGTCCTCACACGAACTGGGAAGCTACCATCAGGCATGAAGCTAGTCCTCCCATACCAACTTTGGGCACGTATGCCGTATATACTACAGTCAGCACGAAAATGGCGGAACAGAATGTTTTAATCAGTGGTGGTTCAGTCCCAAAAAGAGATAAACATAGCCTCATGCAAAATATAGGCAATGGACATCATAATATTTTGCTTCACATCACTACGCAAGGCTCTTTGGAGCCATGACAAGTGCTAGGAGTGTATGCATTTCCCCCCCCTTCCCCCCGCTCCTAATTTTAACTTTTTTCATCCAACTGTACGTGAAAGATACATTTTTTAAAGAATATTTTGTAATAAATACATCTCTTTCCTGACAACTTACTATAGTGCATCTGGAACCAACTTCTGGTCTGCGTTTCTACATGAGCTTCGACTGCATGACCACAGCATACCACTGACTACTCGTAGAAAGAAACAGTCTGCAGTATGCTGTGGAGAACATACAAGCTCTCCTTGGATACGCCCACATGGCTCCCTACAACCAACAGGCGACCCTGCTGACTGAAGTAAGATAAAAGCTAAGCTGAAAGTGAGGGTACACATTTGGACTTAAAGAATCTCTATCAGTTTGGGAGTCAGGAGAGAGGCAATAGTTGTACTAGCTCACGAATCTCAAGATGTATTAGGAGGAGCTGGGATAGACGGCTTTTACCCAACAAAAATCCGGCAATGAACTCAAACTTGCAAAAAAGTTCTTAGGCTATTAAGAAGAGTTTTTACACTTGTTGCAAGAACCATATCCCCAACAACAGTGTGGAGTCTAAATGGATACCAGTGTTTGTTATAAAACCAACAGCTTTAAATGAAATGCAAAGTATGCATCATGCTCATTCAGGTTTTATTTCAGGCACACTACTACTTTAATTATTTAAAAGAAACATTTTAGCACACAGCAGTTGGACTTCCTCCATCCAGATTGCAGTAGCTCTGGTAGAGATGCACACGAAGATATATTTTTCACTTAACGTAAGTGGGCTAAAAGTTCTACTTGGAAAAAGGTTGTACATGAGTAAACAGCATTTTCCCATTCAAAAATGAATTTCTTACATACAGCCAACTAGACAGAAGCCCCTAAAAAACGAATTACTTTTCTAGAAGATCTGCTCGGCTGCAGGAATACTGGCCATCATCCGTGGGCCGGAAATCTGAAGTTTAGATTTGAAAGACCTTTTAAGACACGTCTCGGGATAGGTTCTATTGCAAAAGGTTCAGATTAGGAGACCCTTCTAGTTTTAGCCAGTCAGAATTCAATGCCCCTAAAAACAGAAAGCCAACTTTAAAAGCTAATGTACAGTTGCAGAAAACAACTGAAAACTACTTACAACACAGCTGCCCTTTACAAACTTACCAGTTAACAAAATATTCTGAATCCAAGTAGGCAGTCGCTGGCAAAACCCTAAAATAACTACAGAGCAGAAATTTCTGCATCAAATTCTGCACATGAAAGTCCAGATGATTTTGGCCTGACGAATTCGTACTATTTCATTGGAATCTCTGGCTCGACTACTGGTCGCTTCATGGAAATCAGTATCAAGCATCTTCAGTGCTTACTCTGCCCCCATTTGCTTCTACATCTCTAGAGTCTGAATGACATACCCCAAACCCTACAGTTTCTACCGGGAAATTCAGATGGAGTGGCTGAAACCGGAGCATGGAGCAACTGAAAAAACAACAGCTTATGACTTTATTCAACATCATCAATAAACTTCCCAAAATATCAGAGGAGGACATGACGCAGCAAATGAGAGCTCCGCTTCTATGATGATAAATTATAGTGGCTGGAAAATGACGTATGACTCAGCGTTCTGGAAGCTACCTCCCAAAGTGCAAGCACCGCTTGGCAGGAAAAGGCAGGGATGGTATTATTTTCCTTGACCGTGGTCCTAACGTTTTGGCCATTAGTCCTCGACCAAACGCACTCATGCCCCCTCACCTCTAAACTCTATTGCAAGCTTTGGAAATGCAATACTATAATATGTGCTTCAGTGTGTCGTCATGATATGAAGTGCTACGTAAATGCAATACATAATTTGCATATTATGTGCTACTTCATACAGTAATAATGCTATTTTTAAGGAATGTAAATAAAAGCTGCTATTATTGCCCAAATTCACTGTAGCTAATTACCCAGTCTTGGAAGGATGGATGAGCGAGCTGGCCTTGCCAGAATTCAAACCGGTTACCTAGAGATGAATAAAGATGGCATAGACGAGTGTGGACTCAATGAGACATCTTACTGGACGGATAACTGGCACGCTGCGCAGAGGAGGCGGACCAGGCGAGGTGAAAAGAAAAAAGCATTGTTTCTCGTCCTGGAGAGGCAGGACAGTGGGAAGGGCTGCATACTTATGGCTAGCTTTTCTCCTCTCCTGAAATAAACGGAGGACCACAGGCACCTCCACGAACATTTTAGGATTAAACAGCTACTTACACATAATTGAGCTAATAAAGAAAATGTGTATATCAAATGTCCCTGAAAATGATTCGGAATGTTTACTGTGGCAGATGTTTCCTGGGTTAAGGAGCTCTGCAATGTATGTGACAATTGACACAATAAAAATTAGTTTAAAAAAAACAAAACAGCTACTTACACCTGACTGAACATAGATGAGAAATCTGAGGACAATTTGTTGTGATCCCAGACACTCCAACAGAGCTAGCTGATCGCACTTCTAACATCACAGAAAAAGCCATTTTGTTCACTGCGCTAGCCAAGAGATAGAACTAAAACGAAGACTTCTTGTAAGCCAACGCTGAGCTTACACATAGAACTGCACTAGTGCTGGATGTTAACACTCCATGATCCGCTTTGAAGTAGTTCATTTCCTTGCACCACAAGCAGCTTCCTTCACTCCACCTGTGAGGAAATGATCAGGCGTCGGGAACTGGAACAGAATGCAAAGACCGACTGATCTCTGTGGGGGCAAAAAGGAAGCACTCAGGAACAATGAGTTCAAGTCCTAGCTCAGCAGCTCCACAGTGATGGTGGGTGGATTCATGTCGGCACCCCAGCCAAGCTCTTTCGGCGGTGATCCCTTACATGTGAAGCGACAGCTCTTTAGGTGGCACAGGACTGTGATCTTTGCTGGCCGCATGCAACGGTCCACTTACAATTTTCAGGCCAGGGAACAAAGCAAAACTATTCATAGTGGGAATCCTCCTTGGCCCTTCTAGAGAAGCCACTGTGCGCGGCCAGCAACAGCAGGCGGAAGATCGTTCGGACGAATGCCAAGAGGCCAGCAATTCACTGCATTCCTGAGAGATGGAGTGGGAAGCAACATGTGCACCACGCGCTCCACTGGGTAGGGTGAGGCTGCAAAAGAGCAAATCCTAATCTTCACAACAGTTCCAAAGTGACCTAAGGGAGGCGAAGAAGAGAAGGTGCATCTCGTCCTAGATGGCTGTGGCACAAGCCGGGCAGTGTGGAGTAGCAGCTAGGCCTCACTGGCGGCTTAGATTGTGCAAAGGGAACATTCAGTATCTTAGTCTGAAGGTGAAGGACCTAGCAGATGCCGAAGGGTCAGATTCTTGGCTTTGTTCATAGATGGGCGTTGATTTACTTAAAATAAAACTACTATTTAAAGAACCGCATGTGGATCTTGTAACCAATGATTTCCAAAAATGGGTCTTATAACTGCATTTGAAGCCTCAGCTGACATAGACAGGGACCTCCACAATTCGAGGTGACCCAACGAGGACAGTTGCATCTGAACATGCCTGAACCAACCCCAGGATCCATAGCCGGCCAAAGATGAAGATCGTGCAGGGCCTTCCAAACTATCGTCAGGTCTGGGGTGGACCATAGTCTCCCCAATCTATTTCTGTTTCCCAGATTTCATATTTCCTTTAGATAGTTCTCACCCACGCTTTTCCTCTACAACCTCTGATTTTAATGAACATTAAGTCTACGCTAGAGGAGGTCCATGACATAATTCAATTTCATGGAGAAGCACAACACCCTTCAAAAACGCATCATGAGCAAACACCATCCTGGAAGCAGACAAGAACCAGCAGCACCTTCCCACAGACTGCTCACACAGGAAGAAACATAAGCTGGATGGGGTCGGTATTAGACAAAGTGTTTTTCTGATTAGGAGTCAAACACTTCCGACAGACGATGAGCCCCTCCATCCTTCTTACAAAGAAGCTCTATGGGCCCTTCTGCAGGAAAACAATCACTGCCATAGAGTAGCCGGTCCTATATAATCAGTCAATGAGGTGCCTCCCCATAATATTCCCTTCATACACAGAGGACCAAGAGTTCCTCCTATGGGGAAGACTTTCCAAGGGAAGACAAGCATCTGCCGTCTGGAAAAGCAACCCTTCAGAACAACCCTAAACTAAGGACCAAGACCATCCAACGCCAAAAATAGTCTCCACGGGTCAGAAAACAATAGCTCAGACCAATCCTGGAATAGCACTGAATGGGCGACAATGGATCAAATGCACTGATCGGCATTAATTAGTCTAGTGCAACATTAAAAACCTCCTACACTAACACCAAGCCATCAGTGTGAGCCACTTGCCATCCAGCAACCAGCGAGCCAGCTATCCAGCAACCAGTGAACCAGCAATCAATCCACCCAGCCATCAAGCCACTCAGTGAGCCAACCATCAAGCCACCCAGCGAGCCAACCATCAAGCCACCCAGCGAGCCACCTATCCAGCAACCAGCCATCAAGCCACCTAGCGAGCCAGCCATCAAGCCACCCGGCGAGCCAACCATCAAGCCACCCTGCGAGTCAGCAACCCAGCCCCTTTCCAGTCAAATCAATTCCCTCTTACTTGAAGGCTTACCACTTCCAAACTAGTGCTGCAAATATCAAACTAAAAAAAAACATCTCCAGTCGTTCAATTACTAAAGTACAGCGATGAGCATGAAACTAACTTCGCTTGATTTTAAATCGCTGCCACCAGCATGAACCAAACTTAATTATGAGCAAGAAAGTCTAAGCGAGTGATGATCTGTACAGAGGTTCTTTATCCTCAAAGTATCACCAAAAAGCTGCGCTCCGTTTGCATGTTCAGTGCTAACCAGCTTAACGCGGTCATCGTGGCTTAACGGCTAGAGCGGCCGACCCTGAAGCTGCGGAACCAGGTTCGAGTCTGTCGGGAGGCTCAAGCAACCAATGATTCTGAGCAAATCACTTAATCTCTCCGTGCCTAAAATCCGTCTGTAATGCAACTGGTGCTCATGTAAAGTGTTCTGATACCTTCAGCTCGTGTTCGCGCTACATACATACATACATAAAAACTGCAACAACAAAACAAACAAATGAAAGACTACAGGTCATTATCGGCGCAGATTCTGCAGGCTCCCCTTTTTTTTGGCCACCTCTTATTTTATTTTATTTTTTTTAACTATCCTGATTGTATATGTAACGTGTAAGTATGTAAATCTTATGTAACGTACTTGGTTCTATTGTAAAGCGCTCTGACACCTTTGGGTAAAGTCCGCGCTATATAAAACTGCATTAAATAAATAAAATAAAGAGAGACGACCCCTAGATGGCGCTGTGCGTCAGGCAGGAGAATAAACACAGCCACGGCCGTCAAGCAGGCGCAGTTACACGCTCAAAGGCGGCACCGCCAAAGTTTCACACTCTGGTTATGAAATGGCCACCGCGCTGGGAAGAGACCAGCCATAGGCTAGCCGATCAGCACATGTGGGAGCCCGCCTTTAGCCGGGGGTATCAGAAGGGCTCAGCCCAGCCTGCCACAAACGCGGACAATGCACGAGACGTTAACAAGGGCACAGAGTCTATTCCATTAAAGCGAACCGACGTGACGCACTCACTCCAATTATATTCAGACGTCACTAGTTTCACACGAAGCTAGTGCCGAAGAACATTGCTTCAACGCTACTCCAACACTAACGCTTCTGTGAGGCAAGTAACCACAAACACTGCCTCGGACACTAGCAGGCACAAAGCGAGACCAGACCGTCTGCCAAGCCCACGGAGGCATACAGTATGACAGATAGCGCTACAGAGAGGGCACGTATTGATTATTACCTGTCTAACAACATCCTCCAGAATTAGGAAGGCATTTGAAACACTTAGCACTGGTAATTGTACGCCACGATTGTAGACTGTCTTTTTCGAGAAAAGGTGTCAACAGGCCTCTCTGACAACCCCCTCTATCAGCACAATGCCGGCTCTCTCCTGCAGGGCAAGGGTAACTCGGCACACCTAGGGATGCCCTGGATGAGTGAGGCCTTAACCCTGGCTATATGCCCGCAGAAGATCCCTATTATGAGAAGCATTGGGCGGGGGAACATGCCTTCGCCTGAACAGGTCTTGGGTAAAGCCGGACTATAACGGACCTCATTCTCGGGCCAACCATCAACAGACACATTGGAGCACGGGCCAACCATCAACAGACACACTGGAGCACGGGGCCAACCAGTGCTTTAAATGGGCCGGTACTCACCGGTACTGAGTACCGGCACTTCTTGAATTTATCACTCCGAGTACCGACACTTCTCTACTGCCGAGGAGAGTACCGGTACTCGAGTGCTGGTGAGCCGGAGTGGAAGGTGTCTGTCGCAGCCAAGGCGCCGCTTCTGCATCCCCGATCTGAGCCCCAGCTGAGCTATTCAGCTGGGCTCATTTGAATAATGTCCGGTGCTCACCATCACGCTGTGCTTGACAGAGCAGGGTCCGTTCAGGCCCTGTGCTGTCAATCACAGTCTCATTATCGTGTGCGTTCGTGTAAGCACAGGAATCATGTCACTGCCCTGGCAGTGACAATCAGGCTACGGCCAGTCCGGCCCTGGTGGCAATTAAAAAAGCCATGGTAGGTGAAAGGTATAACATGGCTTTTATCATACCCAAGTCTTTTGTGTACCTGCTATGTTTGTGTGTATGCCTGTTTTTTGTAAGAAAAAAGTGAGAACACGAGAGAGAGAATCAAAACACTCAGGAGTTTTTTTAAAGAAAATGGGTGGCACTTTGTACATGTGTGCTCTGCGACAAAGATCCATACCTAACGTAGTAGGGAAGGTTGGTGGGTGAGTGGCTGGATGGATGAGTGAGCAAGGGTGGATGTATAGATGGATGGATGAATAGATGGATGAGTGAAAGCATGGATGGGTGGGTGAAAGAGGGTGGATGATTGGATAAAAGGGCGGATGATGGGTGGATAAGTGAAAGATTGGATGGATGAATGAATGAAAGGGAGGGAGGATGGATGAAAGGGTGGATGATGGATGAGTGAAAGGAGGTATGGAGTGAAAGAGTGGATGGAATGAAAGGGTGGATGTAATAAAGAAGTGAAAAGGTTGATGGATAGATGAGCAAAAGGATTGATGGATGAGCGAAAGGGTGGATAAAGAGATGGATGAGTGAAAGGATGAATGGATAGGTTTGGAGATGGTTGGATATGAAGGGTGGACAGACAGAATGGTGAAAGGCTGAATGATGGATGAAAGACTGAATAGACGACAGAATATAAAGGTTAAATGGTGGACATCAGCAGGCAAATGGTAGGATGAATGGATAGATCGATGGAAGAGACGAGAGATATCTTCTGGGGAGGGTCATGATGATTTGCTTCATTTGCTTGGTGCCATAAGAGCTTTGGATCGAAGTGGAGTATTTTCAATTTCTTCCTACTCACATGCTCAAAAATATGTACAATTGTGCCAAACAGCAATTAACAGTATGGCATTAAGAAGGTGCAATTATTGCAAAAATAGGAAATGTTAACATATTGCACTTCTCTTTCGTTTTGTGTAATGAGTTAACCTGCTTTGTTTATATAAACACATTTCTCATGTGTTTTGGTATGTGCTGCAACTAATTAGAAGTCGTTAAGTATCATCATGTCTTGCCCTTAGACCCGCCCCTTGCCCCGCCCCCTCACTACACCTGTAGCTCATTTTAATGAGTACCTGCACTTATTTTTTTCCATTTAAAGCACTGGGGCCAACCATCAACAAACACAGTGGAGACCTTATGCAACCTAGAATCCCAACTCCCATGTGATTGCTTTGCAAGTTTTGATGAGATGGTGAGTCTGTCAAAAGAGCCACCTTGCGTCTTGTAGAGCGAGCCACAGAGAGTATATCAGAAGCTGTTGTTCAATGCCTTGTGGTACCTTAACATACTGCAAATAATTCTCCAACTTTAGCGAGATCATGTGCTGAAATCATTTTGCAGGCAGGAAACAAGGTCTAGAATCTACGAATGGTTTTGTACAACTGACATAAAAACGCCACCCACTAAATCAGCATCTCAAGTATGCAAACCCTTCTCAGCATTGGCTGGAGATCTGGAAATCAAATGATAAGACACTAACTTTAAAGCCAGGAACTATTTTCAGTCAGTTTGTGTATTTACAGGAACACACAGAAAATAATTTTCATTCCAGTTACGCCTACAAGATAACATGGTACCTCCATGCCTCACCAAGATACAAGCAGCAAGATAACATGATACAAACGGACCCCACCACAAACTGCAATCCTCTCAATTCCACCCTTTTCCTCCAACATGCACACAACTCTTCCACAAAAGAATCGCAGCTCACTGAATTACCACTCACCCACAATCCCCGTTACATGACATGACTGAGGCAGACGATGTCTAAGAACATTTTATCTCCTTGAAAACGAGTCGATGGTTCGACAATTGACAGAAACAGTGGCACTACAGCCTGCACCATCACAAGGGAATTTGATCTCATTGGCGCATGTGCATAAAAAGGACTCCCCGACTCTGGCGGTGCTAGAACCAAAGTTGGACCTACAAGCTTTGTTGGTGGCATTGTTCTCGTAAGGTTTTCAAGAAAGTCTGAATTACTAGTGTATGTTTCTGACATGGTACGCCAAGTTAGAAAATAAAACGTAAATAACAATATGGGACTAAGATGCCTAAAAGCAAACTTTAAAGAAAAAAAGTCAATGCAATTTAAAAGGTCATTATAATCACTGCAATCTCAAAGTCCATTTAATGACCATGTTAGATTGAAACGGTCTTCTTCCTTCTTTTTTGCAACGAGACTTTACACTCAGATGGTGCTGAATGCTTTGTAGGCTGCACAAAAGACTAGCCCAAGAAACGTTTCATCCTTCGGGGAACAGGGGCATCACAATCACCAACATAAGACAATATCCCTCCCCAGCACAATGATACCTCAAACTGACAAGTTTAAGACTGCAATCGGTACTACAAATGACGCCCCACAATGATCACTGCAAAACAAATTATGGAGGCTTTCTACAGACAAGCATATTTATTGTGCATTATATATGGAAAACCATTAAAAAAAAAAGCTTAAAAACAGAATCTTTTTTAAACTAGCAGAAATGCGAATCTGTAATTGAAAGAATCCCACTACTGGCCCTCAAACTTATATTTTATTTTAGCCATTTATAGAGCGCATGGTTACACCACCGGTGTGTCCCCGCGCTGAGCAAGACACTGTGGGAGGATATGACAGCGATCCGCTATCTCACTGCGTAGCCCATACAGACTGTCAGATCATCTTTATTATTCTGTTTTTGCGAACAGCCAGGTCTTAAGTTGTTTGCGAAAACTGCTTTCGCATGGTTCGGTTCTTAATGCCAGTGGTAAGGTGTTCCATGTTTTAGCTGCGATGTACCTGAAAGAGCGTGCACCCATTCTCGCTCTGCGAATTCTCGGTACAGTTACCAGTGCCTTCCCCCTAGATCTTAGACACCGTCCGGGTGTGTACTGAATTAGTAGTGGGTGAAGGTACCTTGGGCCTCTCTTCGATAGAATGCGGTGACATAGGCACATCGCCTTGAACACGACTCTCTTTTCCACTGGCAGCCAATGTAGTGCTGTCAGGGCTTTCTTTGTGTTGGCTCTTCTAGGCAGGCTAAGAACTAGGCGAGCCGCCGCATTCTGTACTGTCTGTAGTCTGGATATTCCTGCCTTAGAAGCTCCAAGATATAGTACATTCCAATAATCAATTTGGGAGGTTATCACTGCATGCACTATAGTTTTCCTGGAGCCAGGGGGCAGAAGATCCAGAACTTTCCTTAGGATTTTCATTGCTCCATAGCATTTGCTGGCCACCTTCCGAGTTTGCCCGTCAAAAGTCAGTTCGGAGTCGAACCAGATCCCGAGGTTTTTTACCTCCGTTTTTGGTGATGGTTGTTGGCCCAGTGTTTCAGGCCACCATGCTGAAGACCATATGGTCGGTGCCTTGCCTACCACCATTACTTCTGTCTTGCTTCCATTCAACTTGAGGCAGTGGTCCGACATCCAGTCAGCCACCTCTCCCAGGCATTTGGAAAACCGAATAGCTGCCTGTTCCTTGTCTTGTGACAGCATCACAATTAACTGCGTGTCGTCGGCATAGGAAACTATAGACACCTCATGTTTTTCCACTAGCTCAGCCAGTGGTCCCACATATAAGTTAAATAGGGTGGGGCTCAGAATCGATCCCTGTGGGACCCCTTGCGGCAAGGGGATACTCTTGGACAAATATGGCCGTTGTGTTACTTGGAAGCTCCGAGTGGAGAGGAACGAAGTCAGCCAACACAGAGCATTTTGCCTGATACCACAGGCCTCTAATCTCTGGAGGAGTATCTTGTGTGAAACGGTGTCAAAAGCCGCACTTAGGTCCAACAGGATTAAGGCGGCTGTCTGCCCTTCATCGGCGAATTTTCTCAGCGTTTCAGTGGCCATAAGGAGTGCTGTCTCAGTTGAGTGGTCCTTTCTGAAACCTGATTGCGAAGGGTGGAACAGCTCATTCTTGTTGATATGGTCTACCAATTGTTTATTAACCGTTTCTCTGCGATTTTGGCCACGAACGGCAACAGTGAGATAGGACGTAGATTCTCTAATACAGTTATCTCTATTGACTGTTTCTTTTTTAGAGGGCGAACAATTGCTTGTTTCCATTTGGTAGGGACCATGCCATTCTGAAAGGAGCAAGAGATTAGCTCAGAGATATACGGCATGATCAGTTCTGCTCCCTCCATTACTCTGTCCGGACGTGCAGGGTCTAACGGGGATCCAGATTTTATCCCTTTTGCTGTGGCTATGAGTTCTTCTAACTCCTGGATCTTAAATTCATCTAACGTTACTCCCTCGAAATTCGTCTGATTTTTATATTTCAGGCTTGTTCCTTGTCGTGCTTCTATTGGAAAGCTCTCGTAGATTTTTGTTACTTTGTCAGCAAAAAACTCTGCCACTTTATTACAGCTCTCTACTGAGGTGGGTGCCTCATTTTTGTTTTCGTATGTTTTGAGGGACTTTAATATAGCGAACATTTCTTTGGGGGAGTTACTCGCCCTATCAATTTTGTCTGTATAGAAATTGCATCTTATTTTCCTGATTAGTACGTGATATTGTTTTAGTTCTTTTTTGTAGTTATCTTTAGCCTCACTACAGTATTCTTTCCTCCATGCTCGCTCAGACTTCTTACACTTTTTTTTGGCGTTCCTCAGTTCGTCGTTGAACCATGGAGCTGAGGCGATATGTCTTTTTGGAGACCTCGTGCTCCATGGTGCTATCTCATCTAGGGCCTCCGTAATCCAAGTTTCAAGTTGCTTGTTGGCTACATTTATATCTTTAGTTAATGTGGGTTTATTTTCCATCAGAGCATGGTTGAACGTAGTAGAATTAAAATTATTCCACTGCCTTCTCGTGATTTTCTCAGAAATTCGCTCCACCTTCCTTCTGTGCAACGGTACAGTGAAAGGGACTAGGTAATGGTCTGACCATGGGATAGGCCATGGAATTTCCACCTCTATCTCTGAGGAGTTGGAGAAAATTGGGTCTAAAATATGGCCCCCTTGGTGAGTTTGTGTCTCAACTTTCTGCGCTAGGTTCAGGGTCAGTAGATCTTTGCATAGTGTGTGGGCTTCTTTGTTCAGTTTGTTATCAAAGTGTATGTTAAGATCGCCTAGCACAATAAAGTTATTGTACCGGAGGGCTGGGTGTACTACTTTCTCCTCCAGGCTTGTTATAAATTGCGTTGCTGGCCCCGGTGGACGGTATATTAGGAAGCCTGCTATGGTGTTGTCTTCTGCTGCTGCTATTGTGAATGAAAGTGCCTCACAGTTCTCTAGGTTCGCTTGTTTAAGCTCACACTTTATTGTGGCTTTATGAATTATCGCAATTCCACCCCCTAGTCTGTCTACTCGATCCTGCCTTACTAACCTATATTCGTTTGGTATCGCATCTAAAACATCTGGGGTGGAGCTCTCATTAAGCCATGTCTCAGTCAAAAACAGTACATCCAGTGTTCTTTCTCTTAATAGGTCGTGGATTTCATGTTTGTGTTTAGCCAGTGATCTACAGTTTAGTTGGGCTAAATATAGTTTGCCCTCATTGTTCTTGACGTGTGTTTTATGCGTCAAGGTCTTATTACAGTAGCTACATTTAAGGATCTTACTGTCAATGTTTATTATGTTTGCATCTTGTATCCAAGGGGTGTGATAGTCTCAGTAGCTCATCTGCTGAATATTTGATCCTTCCTTGTGCCCCAGAAAAGCCTGGGCCGGTCTGGCGTGGACGGGCGCAGACGGGCTTGCCTTTGGCGCGTCCGCTGCGCGGCCGTATGCACATTGGTCTTTTGTGGATAGCGGGCGGGAAGTTCCTCCTCCGCCTCCCTGACCGGAAGTGATGTGCTCGGTAGGGTCAGCCACGCCCTCCACACAAACGGCACACAGCCGTGATGGACCAGGGCAGGCTCAGGTAAGAGCAGTGCGGCAAAGTTATGTGCAAAATAGGCTTGCGATACTTTAACTAAAAGAGTAGCCTTTTTAAAAAGAATAGAAACTGCAATACAGTTTTAAAATACAATTAAGAGGTTTAGAAGGAGCAAGGAAGTAATGTGCAAAATCGGTAATCGATTCAGTACGAAGAGAGCAGCGTTATTTTAAAAGAGTCAGTAACCACAATACAAAGTTTAAAACAATTGTGCGTTAAAAGGATTCCTGAGGTAGCGTTATTAAAATCACACGCGCACGTCTGATAACCTTACCAGAGAGTCTTAAGAACAGTGACCCTAAGAATATACCACTTCACATTACAGTATATAAGTGAGTCCTAAGATCTTTGGAACTGTCAATAGATTAGAGACATTTCTTGCTTCTGATTCAGATCAGAACGAGTTCTCCCACAACCATCTAAGATACATGCCCTCATCTTTTGGAATACTGAAAGGGAAGTAGTACTTTTGGTGACTGCCCTGAGCCTCTCAGACAAAAGAAGAGTATTTGGACAATATATCTGAGTGCTAGGTAGTTAGCAAAGAGGCAGAACGCCTGCAGAGGGTTGCAATATTTGCAGCACAGTCTGACAAGTTGGGCTCGAATAAGCTTTATTCCGCCACTCATTCTTAACATCTTGCTTCTTCAGTCAAAGTGTTTTTGAAAGGATACGGCTGAAGAAGCAGACCTTGTTTAGGCCTAGTTTTAGGAGTTCCCTGAAAAGTGTTTACTCCAGTCGTGCTCAGAAGGATGGGATGATTAAATCCAATAACATTTAAAGGCCCCTACATGCTTTCCCTATCCAATACGCAAGGCACAAGTCTGAATTATTTTTGATCAAAGGACCCGGAGGAAAATTAGGCAAACATTCTGGTCCCCGATTTCAGAATGTGTTAATAAAAGTAGTGGGGTTTTCTGAGTTTAATCCTTGATTGGACCCTATGTCAATTGAGTTTTGTAACGTACAATGAATGTCTTGATTTTGCAAACTAAGCCCAGTATGGTTGCCTGTTTATCCGGCCTATGCACTCTGATGATAAATATCTAGGATAGAGTAGTGTAGATCATAATGAAATAATCTTTGAATGGTGTCACCATGGTCTGACTAACTGCAATTGGTCGCTTAAAGGGTTGGTAGGATCTTATGAATGACACATTGAGAGTTAGAAGCTGGTTCCTTTGATCACTCTGTTAATTTGGTGCTCTTCGAGTATGTTACTGGGGATAGTTCAGGGAGATTTCTTACTTTCTGCATCAGGGCGGGGCTATCCCCATGGATAAAGACAATACTTAAGAGTGTTGTTTTCTCTTCTGCACCAGAGTGAAAAAGGAATTGGGTCTGCACAGACAGAGCAAACTCTCCCTCACCCAGAGGTAAAGTTGGTCTAGGTTGTGAGCTCACAGTCCAACATGGCTTTAACGTGACAAGCCTAAACCACTCTTAACTCACAGTACAGGGAAACTTACAATAGTCATTCTAAAATACTTGTAAAAAAGTGCAAGGAAGGCCAAAACACAACTGAAAAAGTTTATTAGTCGGGCTGTGTAACATAACCTCTGAGAAGTACCACAGATGTCCCTTCATCTAAACTACTTAAAATGTTCTAAGCTTGTGGTAGCAACAAGACTCCTAAAGCTAACCTACACAATATGTACAAATTCCATGGCATTAAGACTGAAGGTACTATCCTAAATATACAAGGTGTTCCAACTTCATAGACACCAAAGAAAAAGACTTCAATGAAACACGACAAACATGACATGCTCCAACATACATGTGAGCACACTCCAAGATGAGAAACCAAGGATATCAAAGTTACTGCACCAAACTGTTGTGTGGAACAAAGAAATTACAGGGTGGATTGTAGTGCTGTAGTGCTGTATTGCATTATTAAATTTGTGAAGCGCTTATTACCCTGTTGTGGGGTGTTGAAGCACTTATCAAGAGAAGCTGCAAGCTACACCGTGTGAGTGTGTGAATGGAAGTGTGTTGTCTTTGCTTGGACCCTATGTAGGAAGTGTTCCCATCTCGTCTGTGATGACCACAAAGGTGCTACTGCTGGGTGCAGCATTTGGCAGAGTGATAGATGGTGAAGGGTGAGAGATAGGATGAACACATGCAGCAAGTAACAGCATGAATCACAACAAATTAAGACAACGCTTTGTAAAACTTACACGACAAGTTACACTGAAGGGAAACTTACTTTTGCTCGGTTAGGATATCTAGGACACTTTCTGCGAGCCAAAGATTCTTCGCAGTCACATCCCCGCCTAGAAAGGAACAGCAGACAAGGAAGAAAGGTGAGGATGGAGAGAGTGAGACGAAGAGCTAGGAAACTTATCTACCCCTTGTAATGGATCATCTGCACGTAAAGGACATTTATGAAAACGATGAAAAACGTGCAGAAGTGCAACTAATCTCCTCATTACTATCTCTTTTTCAATTGTATGTAGGTCTCATGTCCACTCTTAATGGAATACTTTTATGGCTGCAGCTATTCAGCATTTTACAACATCAAGACTGCTAGTTCTTCCTCTCAGAAGGGGTGTCGATGGTGAGGGACTGAGTAAGAGAACGATAGCTACAGAAAGAGTGAGAAAGAGGAAAAAAACAGAGAAAAAACGAAGTCTAAGAAAAGGTGGGAAAAGAGGAGCGTAACAATATGGAAAGAAGGGGGAGAGAAAAACAGCTCATGAAAAAAAGAGGAGTGAGAAAGAGAGTGAGAAAAGGCCAGTTTAAAACTGCTAATCACAAAGGAAGATACCGGGGGATTTCTGTTTTTCAAGGCGTTTGACAACTTATACGTTTACCTGAATCACCACACTTGGACAACAGATGCCAAAGTGATAGGATACCAAAGTGGAAAAAAGTAAGGAAACCATGGAGAATACAGCCCAGAGTGCATGCAGAACAATTAATGCTCAGACATTACAACGGGAACCACCATAACTTTGCTGATGGACTAGATACAACTTCTCAAGACTCATCCCACCACACCACCCTCAAGGTTGATGCTTTTCCGCTGGTATGTCCGAGAACAAAGTTTACAAAGAAGTTAATTTGCAAGCAGGCAAAAAACGGTACTTGTCAACCTAGCTCTACATTATAAGTGACAAATTAATAAATAATATAGTATGTTCACCGACATACAGGATATGAACAACACAGACTCAGTTCTTACAACAGGCAGCTCAGGAAGGGGCATACTTGCCTTCGAATACTTCATGGAAAATCTTTTTAATAAACTCAAGGCACAACCATTTTTCTACAATTTTCAGCCACATTGATCTTTGGGGATGGCCTCTCAATCCTGAAGGTAATTCACTATACTACCTTAAAGCGGTCGCGTGTTGGCGGAATCCTAGCTTTGTATTTTCCGATGCCTTCGCAGCTCAGGGGGGACATTCTCTGCTCCATCTACATTGACGCAGCCATCACTCGGGCTCTGGAGGCAGAGGAGAACATGGGACTCAAACCTGCTCTACAGCCACCGTCGTTTTGAGGTTTTTAAAGTTCATTAGTCTTCTTGTAACTGCCTTAAGTGTGTCAAGTTTGCAGTTCATTCTTTGGATCTTATTACCAACATCTTATCTAAACAATTCTGAATCCGAGAAAGGCAAATCAAAGGCTGCCTCATAGACATCTAGCCGTGGACATGAAAGATACAGCAAAATGTTCTTTGCAAGAAAATAACCATAGAAATAGACAATAAGTGAAAGGCCTTCCTCGTCAGCTGTCTCAGTGTGTGGAGACATCACTTGTGATTATTCGTAGATTTTGTATCTTCTCTCTTCGATTCCAAGAATGATCTACTTTATCTGCCCAACAAAGCAGCCATACCGGAGGATACTAAAGTGGCAGGTCTGGAACCTCACAGCTCGTTTCCTGTCATTGCGAGATGCCTACTCTTCTTATTTGGTGGATCTTTCAAAAAGGAGGCGGGATAGTTTTTACACGCTATCTAAACCGCTATGGGCAGATTAATTTACAATAAAAACAACAACTTTGGCCTGGGATTGCAATGGCTTTGCTGACGCTGGTGTTAGAAAGGGCTCCACAGTGAGCTTCATCAGATAGGGCACCAAAGACTTTAGCTTTCTTGGTGTGGCTTGCAACTCGAAAATAGAAGACATTTAGACTTTGGATATTGTGTTAGGAATATTAAGCTAAGCAGCTGCACTGCTGTGCTTGTAACTTTATTAAAACTGATGAAGCCAGCCACTTGCGAAGATTCAGCACCAAATCTGGAAAGGTTACTCAACAGTCACAGAGATTGGCCCAGACTCACTGCAATCTGAACTCGAACATGGAGTATGGCACCTTCTAGGATGAGAATGCTTTGTAGGAGGTGTGGAAGCTCCAAGAACATGTTTAAACCTTACATGTGTCTAAACTCTCATTAAATACCTATTATTTAAAAATTATAAACAGAGAATTATTTTTAAAAAAGTGTTTGTTGGATAGCAGACGTAAAACAGAAATAATCCATTGTCTACAGCGCTAATGAAGAACGCACAAAGGAGATCCTTATTTTACTCAGATACTTGTCACTGGCCTATTCCTGTCTCAGTGGTACCAGTTGCCAATCACAAAATACTGGCAGGTATTGACAGCACAGACCTCAAGCTACATCTTGGGCCACATGTTATTCCCAGAAAGATCTGGAATAGGCGGCCCTTTGGAAGAGCAGCCCTGAAGACCTCTCTGTAGTGATAGGGTTTTAGAAAGCCTCTGGGGGTGCTATAGCACTGGAGAGAAAAGCATGCTTGCTATTTAGAAATAAGGTGTTGCATTCTACGGATAAGCTTTCATAGGGAAATAATCTTCATAAATAAAAGTTTTAATGTATGATTATTAGTTTCAACAAAGTGATGGTAAGCAATAACCCCAACCTGACATCTAGGTTGGTGAATGCTTTCCTAACTCATTGATATGGAGGGCTACGGAAGGACACATAACCAAGACCTGCCCATGGGTGGTCTGCAGTAGGAAAAAAGGAAGCCTACCAACTCTTTAGAGAATTTCCCAGGCTCACTAGTGATGGAAATGTCTCCAAGTAGATATAAGTTTCAGATTAAAGAAGGTGTGTCTGCAACTTCTGAGAAGAAGACCAAGCCCAGTGACAAGTTAAATTTTGGAGATAGATATAAATTATTAGTATTTCAGAAGAAGACATTTAGAATACCGACATTGTTTTCCCACATTGAAAGAAACGGTGAAAAGAGTTGTGGTAGGAAGCAAACCACAACAACTAAGAACCAATTGGGATCCATGGGGAAAAACAGGCAAATGCACTCAGGAGAGGAACACCAATGTATGTGGAAAGACACACAAACTGAGTACTACTCCAGACCATTGCTATTAATTACATTTTGAGAATCAGTTTCAAATCCCATCACAGGGTAGTGAGTTGTACAACTGGCCTCTATCGTTTACATCAGATTCTAAATTTGTTAGCTCATTTCTATGACGCAGCAAAAGTTGATACAAACGCATGTTACCCACTGTTCCTAAGCCATAAAGGGCTCTCAGAGCCGGTCAGCGAAGCGCTGCTTGTCTGCTTTGAGTGGAAGATAAAGCACAGCTGCAGGCGCGGAAAGGAAGGCAGAGAAGGTGGTGGAGTTGGTTAAGGATGGCAGGTAAGGCATTTTCTTTGACATTTGGGTCAGGGAGGATAGGCCATGTTACGTATGACTTCCCCATAGCTCCTCTGCCCCTGTGTAGCAGCTGATCCTGGGGACCATAAAAAACAACATTATACATGGGTAAAAAGTGAATTACAGGGTTGTTTTTCACTTAGGGGTTCTGAACGACCTCAAACAACTCGAGCTTCGCTCTCGTTGTCTATCTGATGTCACGCAAAACCCCTTGGTGAAAAAAATCCCCGTAAGTCTCTGTTACCCTTCTATAAATCCGTATGTTATGTATGGCTCTGGTAGAGACCCACTTTCATGAATAAATGAATTAAAATTCAGGAACTCACTACTATGACGTAACAACAGTTGTTAACAAAAGCTGTTACCCACTGTTTCTACGTCATAAAGGAACTCCAGGCAGCACTGGCTGGGCTCTCACATACACAGCCAGAACAGCACTGGAGGGACCAGAGCTTCGACAGCAGTGGGGTGGAAAGTAACAGAGTGATGGGGTTGGGTGGCAGGAGGCAATTTATTTTTTATTTTTTTTGGTTATGGGAGGAAAGGCTATGTCATGTATGGTTCCCCCATTACTCCCCTGCATAACACTTGATAGCAGGGGGCAGATGATTTGGGTGCCACACGTAACATAAAATTATAGATGGGTAAAAAGTGAATTACATGGATGTTGTTTACCTCAGTGTTCTGTGTGGCATCATAGACAACCCAAGCTTTGCTCTCGTCTACTTGATATCACTCAGAACCCCTCATTGGAAAACTTCCCCATAATTCACTGTTACCCTTCTGTAAGTTATGCATGGCTCAGTGACTACTACAATTTGTTACCCACTGTAGCTATGTCATCAAGGCCCTCCAGGCCAGGCTGACAGGGCAGAGCTGCTCGTCAGCTTTGACTGAATGCAGAAAGCACAGCTGCGGGAAAGGAAAGCTGCGGGAAAGGAAAGCAGGGAATGCGGTGGGGGCTGGTTAAGGATGGCAGGTAACATTTTTTTTCACCTTTGGATCAGAAAGGAGAGGGCATGATATGTACGGCTACCCATTACTCCTCTGCCACTGAGTAGCACATGCCAGCAGGGGCAGATGATTTTGGGGGCCATACATAACAAAATTATAGATGGGTAAAAAGTGAATTACAGGGATATTTTTCACCTCAGGGTTTTGAGTCACATCCTAGACAACTCGAACAGGGACAGATGATTTTGGGGGCCATACATAACATAAAATTATAGGTGGGTAAAAAGTGAATGATGGGGATCTTTTTCACCTAAGGGTTCCGAGTGATGTCATAGAAAACTCGAGCTTCGCTCTCGTCTATATGTTGTTACTCAAAACCATTCGGTGAAAAACATCCCCGTAATTCACTGTTACCCATCTATAATTCTATATGTTATGTATGGCTCTCATAGAGAGCCACTAGCATGTAGAACTGAATTCTAAACCCAACAATTCACTGCTATGACGTAGCAACAGTTGTTAACAAAAGAGGACACCCACTGTTGATAAATCATAAAGGAATGCCAGACTGGTCTGGCAGGGTGCTCACAGAGCCTGTCAGAGCAAAGCTGGAAAGTAGGGAGCACAGCTTCTGGAAAAGAGGAAAGCGAAGACAGGGTGCCAGGAAGCCAAGAATTTTTTTTTTTAATTTGGGAGGAGAAGCTATGTTATGCAAAGCTCCCCCATTGCTCCTCTGCCCCTGCATAGGCGTTGAACGCCAGGCAGATGATTTGGAAGAAATACACAACATAAAATTCCAGGCGGGCAAAAACGTGAATTACTGGGATGTTCTTAACCTTGGGGTTTTAAGTGACAGACAGCTCGAGCTTCACTATCATTGTCTATTTCAATCAATCACAGAATTTGTAGAGCGCACTACTTACCCGCGAGGGTCTCAAGGCGCTGGGGAGAGGGAAGGGGGGGATGCTGCTACTGGTCGAACAGCCAGGTCTTGAGTAGCCTCCTGAAGGTCAGCAGGTCTTGGGTCTGTCGTAGGCTTAGTGGAAGGGTGTTCCAGGTCTTGGCGGCGAGGTGTGAGAAGGATCTGCCGCCGGTGGTTGTTCTTCGAATGCGAGGGACGGTGGCGAGGGAGAGGTCGGCGGAGCGGAGCTGGCGGTTGGGGACGTAGAAGAAGAGTCGTCTGTTGAGGTAGGCTGGGCCAGTTTTGTGGAGTGCCTTGTGTGCGTGGATGAGGAGTTTGAAGGTGATCCTCCTGTCGACGGGGAGCCAGTGCAGGTTCCTCAAGTGGGGGTGATGTGGCTGTGGCGTGGTACGTCGAGGATCAGTCGTGCAGAGGCGTTTTGTATGCGTTGCAGTCGCTTGATGAGCTTGGCCGGGGCTCCCGCGTAGAGGGCGTTCCCATAGTCCAGTCTGCTACTGACTAGGGCCTGGGTGACTGTTCTTCTTGTGTCTGTCAGGATCCACCTGTAGATCTTGCGAAGCATGCGGAGGGTGTTGAAGCAGGAGGAGGAGACTGCGTTGACTTGCTTGGCCATGGAGAGCGTTGAGTCGAGGATGACTCCCAGGTTGCGTGCGTGGTCGGTGGGTGCCGGGGCTGCTCCCAGCGTCGTTGGCCACCAGGAGTCGTCCCAGGCTGAGGGGTTGGAGCCGAGGATGAGGACCTCCGTTTTGTCCGTGTTCAGCTTTAGTCGGCTGATCTTCATCCAATCGGCGACGGCCTTCATTCCTTCATGGAGATTGGCTTTGGCGGCGAGGGGTCCTTGGTGAGGGAGAGGATCAGTTGAGTGTCGTCGGCGTAGGAGATAATGTTGAGGTCGTGTTGTCTGGCGATGCGTGCGAGCGGGGCCATGTAGATGTTGAACAGTGTTGGGCTGAGGGACGATCCCTGGGGTACGCCGCAGATGATCTCGGAGGCTTCGGATCGGAAAGGTGGGAGGCGGACTCTCTGGGTTCTGCCGCCGAGGAAGGAGGTGGTCCATTCCAGGGCCTTGTCTCGGATCCCTGCGTCGTGGAGGCGTGCGCGTAGAGTGCGGTGGCAGACAGTGTTGAAGGCGGCGGAGAGGTCCAGCAGGATGAGGGCTGCGGTCTCACCATTGTCCAGCAGGATCCTGATGTCGTCGGTGGCGGCGATGAGGGCAGTCTCAGTGCTGTGGTTGCTGCGGAACCCCGATTGGGATGGGTCCAGGATGCTGTTTTCTTCGAGGTATCGGGTTAGCTGTTTGTTGACGATCTTCTCGATGACCTTGGCTGGGAACGGAAGCAGAGAGATGGGCCGGAAGTTCTTGAGGTCTCTCGGGTCCGCCTTGGGTTTTTTGAGTAGGGCGTTGATCTCTGCGTGTTTCCAGCTCTCTGGGAAGGTCGCGGTCTCGAAGGAGAGATTGATGATGTTGCACAGGTGGGGTGCGATGGAGCTGCTGGCTTTGTTGAAGATGTGGTGCGGGAAAGGGTCTGACGGGGAGCCGGAGTGTATTGTGCTCATGGTCTTGATGGTGTCCTCGATGTTCACGCTGGTCCAGGCTGGCAGGGGGTCGTGGTCGATGGTGTGTGGCGGGTCTGGTGCATCGATCTTAGCTGGGGCTGTCTGGGTGTTGAAGCTGTCGTGGATGTCGGCGATCTTGCGGTGAAAGAAGGTGGCGAGGGAATCGCACAGGGGTTGCGACGGCGGGATGTCGTTGGTGTTGGAGCTGGGATTGGAGAGTTCCTTCATATCACTCAGAACACCTCAGTGAAAAACTTCATAGTAATTCACTGGTGCCAATCTATAATTCTATATATTAATAAGCATGTACAGAACTGCATCTTAAAAACGTAAGATTCCCCAAAGAAATTTTCCTCCCATTCATGCTTTGATCACACTAAACAGACATGTCACTTGCATTCAATGTTAACAGACTTCAATGTACTTCTTCCTATAAAGACTAGGAACAGATAATGGCCAGAACTAGTTTCGAAGCACAAGTTACTTACCTTCGGTAACGATATATCTGTAAGAAACATTAGTAGTGCTAGATTCCTTACCTTAGAATATCCCCAGGCGTCAGACTGGATCCGGAAAGGTTTCGTCAGCAGTACCCCTGCGCGTCGGTAGGGGCGTCGTGCGGCTCCGCGTCCGTCGTTGGCGTCGTGGTCGCCGAGATGACTTCGCGGGCGCTATTTGGACGCCTCCCACGCGCGCTGACGTCAGTTCTGTACATGACTTTCCGCGCCAGGAACGCAGAGCCATGCAAGATACTGACCACTGGTGCATTGAAACTAGGGCCCTGAAAGGGATGACCTTAACCCTAGAAATCAGTTCGCAGAACGGGGAGGATGGGTGGGGCGGTAAGGAATCTATCACTACTAATGTTTCTTACAGATATATCGTTACCGAAGGTAAGTAACTTGTGCATCTGAAAGAAACACATAGTGATAGATTCCTTACCTTAGAATAGATACCCCAGCAATACCAACCCCGGTGGTGGGTCTGCGAACCAAGATCACACCAGAATGTCACGGAGAACAGAACGGCCAAAGAAGCCGTCTCTCCGGACTTGGCTGTCTAGGCAGTAATGTTTGGTAAATGTGTGCAGCGAGGCCCACGTGGCTGCCTGACATATGTCTTGCAGGGGGACACCACGTCCCAATGCAGTAGTGGCTGCAGTAGCTCTGGTGGAATGAGCACGCAGCCCCACCGGAGGTTCTTTTTTAGCCAAAGAGTAACCAGCTTTGATACACAAGACAACCCAGTGGGAGATGGTTCTCTTATGGACCGCCCGACCTTTCTTGGTGCCAACATAGCCAATAAAAAGCTGGTCATCCACCCGGAACTGCTGTGTGCGGTTGAGATAAAAAGAAAGCGCACGTTTTGGGACCAGACGGTGGAGCCCCTCTTCCTCTCTGGAAGGATGCGGAGGCGGAAAAAAGGTGGGCAAGCTAATAGTCTGCCCAATGTGAAAGGCCGTAACCACTTTTGGCAAAAAGGAAGGACGGGGCCTGAGCACAACCTTGTCCGGATGGACTGAAAGGAAAGGAGGCTTACAGGAAAGAGCCTGGAGCTCACTCACCCGCCTGGCGGAAGTGATGGCCACCAGGAAGGCAGTCTTTAACATTAAAAGACGAAGAGGACAGTTGTGAAGGGGCTCAAAGGGAGCACACATCAAGTATATCAGAACCATATTGAGATTGAGCGGATTCATGACTGTTTGTATGTCGATGTTTGTTAATAAAAAGATATAAAAAAATAAAATAAAGTATATCAGAACCAGATTCAAGTCCCACTGAGGCATCACGAAAGGAATAGGAGGAAAAAGGTGAGTAATGCCTTTAAGAAACCCATTTACAACAGGGGACTTGAAAAGAGAGGGCTGATCAGGGAGCCTGAGAAAGGCCGAAATAGCAGAAAGGTAGCCCTTGATAGTGCCCAGAGCAGAGCCCTGCTGGGCTAAAGAAAGAAGGAACAGTAGAACCTCAGAAAGAGGGGCAGAAAGGGGATCCACAGCCTTTGCTGTGCGCCATGCCAAAAATTTGTTCCACCTGCAGGCGTATACCACTTTAGTAGAGGGACGCCTGGCTGCCAGAATAACGTCACAAACTTCAGGAGGCAAGTCGAAGGGAATCAACTGCCGCCGCTCAATCTCCACGCAAAGAGGTGGAGGCTGGACAGGTTCGGTTGGAGGACCGTCCCCTGCTGCTGCGACAGAAGATCCTCCCGAAGAGGCAGTCGGATCGGGGGATCGATGCTCATACTGAGTAGCTCGGGATACCATACTCTTCGAGCCCAGTCCGGAGCCAAAAGAATGACTTGGGCCCGGTCGCGCCTGATCTTCTTCAGCACTCTGGGCAGAAGTGGTATAGGCGGAAAGGTGTACAACAGACCGCAACTCCACTCGCGACGAAAAGCGTCGCCGAGCGAGTGCCGCCTTGGAAATTCCAACGCGCAGAACTGATGACATTGCGCGTTCTCTTCGGTGGCGAATAGATCTAACCAAGGCTCTCCCCACTGCTGAAAGAGACCTTGCGCCACCTCCGAGTGAAGACGCCATTCGTGATCGAGCATGCACCTGCGGCTGAGTTCGTCCGCCCTGGCGTTCAGAGAACCTGCCAGGTGTTGAACCACCAGGGACATGCCCTGTTGATCCAGCCATGTCCAGAGACGCAGAGCCTCCTGACAGAGGGTCCACGACCCCACCCCGCCTGGTTTGTTGCAGTACCACATGGCGGTGGTGTTGTCTGTGAACACCTGCACTACTCTCCCCTTGACAGAGGGAAGGAATGCCTTTAGTGCAAGCCTGATCGCAGCTCCAAAAGATTGATATGGAGCCGGGACTCCGCCGGAGACCAGAGGCCTCTGATCTCCGCCTCTCCCATGTGGCCGCCCCATCCCAGGAGGGACGCATCCGTCACTATTGTGAACTCCGGTTGGGGAAGGGAGAGGGATCTGCCGTCGACCCAATGCTGGTTCGTGAGCCACCACTGTAATTGTCGTGCAGTGCCCTCCGAGATCTGGATGTGATCGGACAGGTTTCCCTGATGCTGCGCCCACTGGAACTTCAGGTCCCACTGCAGAGCCCGCATATGCCACCTGGCATGATTGATCAGCAGGATGCAGGAGGCCATGAGGCCCAGCAGCCAGAGAGTCACTCTGACCGAAACCCGGGACAAGGGCTGAAAGATGGGAATCAGAGCCCGAATATCCCGGACTCGCTGTTCGGGAGGATAGACCCGAAACTGCGCCGTGTCCAGAACCGCTCCGATAAAGAGGAGCTTCTGGGAGGGAATCAGGTGCGACTTCGGCACATTGATAGAGAACCCCAGCAAGTGCAGGAGGTCGGCCGTAGTCTGGAGATAGGAGACGACTGTCTGGGGCGAGCCCGCCTTCAACAACCAGTCGTCGAGATAGGGGAAGACTGAGACCCCTGATCTGCGCAGATGAGCTGCGACCACCGCCATCACCTTGGTGAACACCCGAGGGGCGCTGGTAAGGGCAAAGGGGAGCACGGTAAACTGAAAGTGCTTGTGGCCTACCATGAACCGTAGGTAACGCCTGTGGGCTGGCAGGACGGGGATGTGGAAATAGGCGTCCTGCAAGTCCAGCGCCACCATCCAGTCTTGTGGGTCGAGAGCAGACAAGACCTGAGCTAGAGTGAGCATCTTGAACTTGTCTTTGCAGAGGAAGCGATTGACGTTCCGGAGGTCCAAGATAGGACGCAGGCCTTTGTCCTTCTTGGGCACCACTTAGTAGTGGGAATAACAACCACGACCTACTTCGTGCGTCGGAACGCGCTCGATGGCCCCCTTGGCCAAGAGGGCCGCAACTTCCTGCTGAAGAAGCACCAAGTGATCCCCCGACATACGGTGGTATTGAGGTGGCATGGCTGGGGGTAGTCTCGAAGGGGGTAGTCTCGAAGGGGAGGGAGTAGCCCCTCCGGACTATCTCTAAAACCCACATGTCCGAAGTGATGGTGCGCCAGTGGGGGAGGTGATGGCGGAGCCTGCCGCCCACTGGCGTTTGATGGGCCTGAAAGTTCGGACTAGGAAGGTTTGGAGGCAGTGGTGGCCGGGGTGGTGGTGGACTGACCCGCCTGCTGGCCCCTTTGTCAGACACGGCGGAACCCGCGTCCGCGCTGGGATGATTGCTGCGCCGGCCTGTGGCTCTGTTGCGAACGCTGCGGGGCGCCCCTTCCTGTGCCACGAAAGGAGCGAAAAGCGGAAGGCGGAGGAGGGCGGACTGCCGAGAGTCCCAAGGACTTGGCCGTAGCCCGTGAGTCCTTAAACCTCTCCAACGCGCTGTCCGCTTTGTCGCCGAAGAGGCGACGGCCATCAAAGGGCATGTCCATAAGGGTGTTTTGGACATCCCCTGAAAATCCAGTGGTTCTCAACCAGGCGTGACGGCGAACCGCCACCGTCGTTGCAATGGATCTGCCCAGTGAGTCGGCGGTGTCTAGACCACAACGGATCATGAACTTCGCTGCGTCTGTCCCCTCTGCAACAGCCTGGGCGAGAGCAGGCCGGGCCTCCTCCGGACACTGGGGCAGCACGTTCGCCACCGTATCCCACAAACAGTGGGAATAACGGCCCAAGAGGCATGCGGTGTTCACGGACCGCAGCGCAGAGCTGGTGGAAGAGAAAATCTTCTTCCCAAACTGATCCAGCTTCTTGGATTCCCTATCCGGTGGGGCGGAAGGGAAGGTGGTTGGGGAAGCAGAGGCTTGGACAACCTAGGTCTCGGGGGTGGGATGTTGGGAGAGGAAAATGGGGTCACCCGGAGCCGGGCGATGGCGTCGGGCCACGTTCCTATCCACAGGAGCCCCTGTGGTGGGCCTGGACCAAGTGCCCAAAAGAACGTCCGAAAGGGTTTCATTAAAGGGCAGCAGCAGCTCCGCAGAAGTAGCTACTGGCTGAAGCACCTCTGTCAGGAGGTTAGTCCTGACGGCCACATTAGGGAGCTGGAGGTGTAGGGCCTCCGCCGCCCTACGCAACACCACTGCATAACTGGCTCCCTCCTCCGTAGCCACGGTAGGAGGAGACAGCATGCCAAGGTCTGGTAAGGTATCCAGACCACTGGCGTCCCCAATTCCTCAGCCCAGTCCTGTTCAGACTCGCAGGCTGCAGCGAGAGGGTCATCCAACCCCTCCCAGTCCTCCCCTTGCTCCTCAGGCTGTTCAACAGGCCTAAAATAAGGAGTAGGGACATGGGCATAGAAATCCCCAAACGTCGTCGAGAACGGCATCGACCGACGCCGGACCGACGCCGCGTCCACTTCGGGGCTGAAGCTGGGGTCAACGTCGTCCCGAGGAGCGGGCGACGTCAGGATCAGTGCCGGTGGAGTCGACGTCGGTGGAGGCGTAACAAGGTCAACCGGCGTCAACCGGGATCCAGGCCTGGATCCAAGGGTGTCCTGCGGCGCCGGGGATGGAGCCGGCAGAGACGCCGTGGCCGGAGCCGCCGGAGAGGAAACGCGAGGACACCCATGCGGGACCGCGGGGCCCGAAGGCGCACCGGCGGGACCCGACGGCCCAAAGAGGCGAGCCATGGCCGACAGGAAGTCCTGTATCTGGGCCGGAGTCGCCGACGACCCAGGTAGGGCGGGTAGTCGGGCGGCGACTCCATGGACTCCGCCGGAGCCGCGGGGGTGGCACCACCCAAACCCTCAGCCGCGTCGCGCGATCGGCGAGGGGAAGTCGAAGAACGATGACCTTTCTTCGACTTCTTGTGCTTCGCCTTACCTGACCCAGAGTGCGAAGACTTTGATCCCGACGATGGTCGATGATGACTCCGCGCACGGTCCCTCGACCTCCCTCTGGACCGGGACCTTTGATGGCGCGGAGCCGACTGGCGGGCTTCAAGCAGCTTTCGGGACCGCTCCCGCAAAGACTTCGGCGCCATGGACCGGCAGTCGGGGCACTACTTGGGGTCGTGGTCACGCCCCAGGCAGAAGAGACACACGCGGTGCGGGTCCGTCACCGACATCATCCGATGACAGTCCTCGCAGGACTTAAACCCGGGCATCCCTAACTGCACCAGGAGTCGTATCGACTCGAAAAGGGTGAGAAAAAGATCTAAAAAAACTTAGTAAAAAAAGACTAGGGGTACCGCTCTCTCCAGATCTGCGCTTGCTAGCGCGGAAAAAGAAAGAACTGACGTCAGCACGCGTGGGCGGCGTCAAAGTAGTGCCCGCGACGTCATCTCGGCGACGACGCCAACGACGGACGCGGAGCCACACGACGCCCCTACCGACGCGCAGGGGTACTGCTGACGAAAACTTTCCGGATCCAGTCTGACGCCTGGGGATATTCTAAGGTAAGGAATCTTTCACTATGTGTTTCTTTCAGATCCAAAGTTTCAGGTGCAAGCTAAGTATTATTCTAGGTGAAGGTGGCTTTGAACATTCAATCCAGAAGTTAGCAAGGCTTTGTGGGTGTGTCAGAGGATATGGATAAATATATATATCTCTAGCATTACACAAACTAAAATACATATTTAGCTCTGTAGCACTGTCCTCTTCCGAGGACCGACTAAGCAATGGCAGATCGAATAAGTCTCGATAGAGCAGCCACCAAAAGCAAGTAAATTATTTTCAGTTTGTTAAAAGTTAACATTTACTCTAGTTCTCCATTATTCTTACCTTGGAATTTACAAATATAATATATCCGCTTTAATAAAGGATCTCAAAGCACTTTCATAGATGCGATTTTTATTTGTGATAAAGAACATGCCTATTGAAAGCAACAAACTTTGTCTTAGTACAGACTATCCGTTCTAACACTATAAAATATATTTAACAGAAACTTCAAGTCTAATCTATAAAGTGAAATGCTAAACTTAAGTGGTAACAGAAGCAAATAAGCCTTACAAATGCTATTTGGAATCTGAACTGCAAATTTAGCGTTCATTTCAATTGAAGATGTGCTATCTATAAATGACAGTGCCCTATCACATGATGCCCTATTAACATTTAAAAAATTGCCTGCCTCATGTCCATTCAAGCTAGGTGGGTCGCAAAAGTTTGTCATTTTAAAAATTGGGTCGTGGTCCTAAAAGGTTTGGGAAGCACTGCTTTTGGGTGCTAAAACAGACATCTGACATCAAAGGTAAATGGCTCCTTCTCTGGTTTTAACTGCTTAAAGAGGTGTTTAGACTAGGTAATTTCTACAGACCCAATACTAATGATCTGGATATGTGATATACATTAACAATTGGACTGACCAGATTATGGCAGCTACTGATATGGGGTGCTGGCCTTACCCAATAGTGGACCTTGATGTTGGTAGATCCTCTAGCTTTTCATGGCAAGGTAAAGGTAAATATAAACTCACAAAAAGGTAACCGGATGGTTGATCCTAATTACTCACCAAAGCAAACAAAAGTGAGTTGGGAAGGGATAGACGCACACATATGTTAAGACAAGAACCCTCACTCACCCTAAGGTGACATGCTTCATCATTGGGCTCCCTCTTACACACTGGTACCGCAAGGTACACAGTGTGGGCTACAACTCCCCCGCAGGAGAGGAGCGCGAGGTGTTTTATGTCATCCAATGTAGGGCTAGTTGAGGGGCAGAGAGCAAAATAAATTTGTGAAAAGGTAAAATTAAAACTATCTCCTGGTTGACAAGGTCAATCCTTTATTGATGTCTCCAGTGGATGGATTAAAAAAGCTTAGTGAAAATAGGGATATAGATGTTCCCTATTAGGATACGGTCAACATGTTTCTGCCTCAATAGACCGAAAAGGTTCTTAGCATTCTTCAGGACCATTCGCTATGTCACTCCGCTCAAAGCGTGTGAAAAAAAAATATATAAGTGAAAATATCCCTATTTTCACTAAGCGTTTTTAATCTATCCACTGGAGACATCAATAAAGGATTGACCCTGTCAACCAGGAGATAGTTTTAATTTCACCACTCTACAAATTTATTTTGCACTCTGCCCCTCAACCTGCCCTACATTGGATGACATAAAACACCTCACGCTCCTCTCCTACGGGAGAGTTGTGGCCCACTCTGTGTACCTTGTGGTACCAGTGTGTAAGAGGGAGCCCAATGATGAAGCATGTCACCTTAGGGTGAGTGAGGGTTCTTGTCTTAACATATGTGTGCGTCTGTTCCTTCCCCACTCACTTTTATTTGCTTTGGTGAGTAATTAGGATCATTCATCCGGTTACCTTTTTGTGAGTTTAAATGACATGGAGTGGTACCGTAGATGGTAACAATTCCTCCTTCTAAAACCCCTAGAGTGAGATTATAAGGTAAAGGTAAAGCCAGCCAGAAAACAAGGAACATTACTCACAACAGTTATTACTTTATGGATTTGCACTAGAAAGGATTACTTTCATGTTCCCCCCTCAAAAAATATTGCCTCGTGGCCACAAATGTGTTTAACAATTGCTATTTGGGAACACAGCATTGAGTCGAAGTTATACCACTCAAGTGTCCACCACTAGACGCTTTTGTGGATGTTTAGACGATCACTTTGGTCAATTCTGTCTTTATTACTAGCATGCAAGATGAAATCCTTAAGTTTCTAAAATATGATCTGGACTATAGAGTGTAGCTCGTGAGTAAGACTATGGGGTAAATTCAAAGGAGGAATTTAAGGTGCTTGCACAAAATTTCGCATTTCACAATACTGTCACAAAAGTCCTCACTCTTAGGACTAACTTAGTAAATGTCCCATCGCTGCAGCTGAAAACTTAGGCAGTCTGACAACAGTGTTACTGCATTCTCATAATGTTCATAACTACTCAAACTCCGGAACAAAAGAACAATAATTGGAATGCACGAAAACCTCCAATTTACGAATACCGTCAATGCTGTGGGAGGATAATGGCTCTAATCACCAAGGAGGTCACAAGAAATAGTGTACCACTCATTACGGAAAAACACTCTAAGATCTACAAAACCTCTGAGAAGGTTATGCAAATATTCATGAAATTCAAATTCACTCCATATGCAGATTGCTCTTAATTTGAATCTGCGATAGATGAAAGCTCTCAAACTGAAGGCATGCATATATCCCAGAATAACCTTAACAGCTGAACCTTTGGGTAATGGCTAGAGAATTAGAAAGCAATCTTGCAATTATCTAGAAACTTGCCCAGCGCCCCAGCTGAACTCTATATAAAATATGTCTGCAATCTTAACTTCCGCTATCTTTTAAGGTTTTTCAAACTGGCTTCTCCTATAGATCGATGCGAACAACATGAGAAATGGCCAACTAGGTAGTTTGCATTAAAAGCCTACGATAAGGCTTTATGATAATATAATCGCCCATTTTCCTTGCAAGGATGGAGGCAAACTAACTCACTGTCTCACAAGAGAGATCCCCATTTCTATACTATTTCCTTCCAGGGAATACAAGTACAGATCTTACAAACCAAAAACTAATAATTCTGGACATCGCATGCGCAGAATGCATAGATTTGGTAGTTACTCCTACAGGCCAATGAAGCATTTGGCCAAGTAAATCGGCCATTTATTGGGCAGTCGCACAAAAATTCACTTACCTTCCGACTTTGCGGCATGAATTCAGTCCCTCTACAACTGCCAGTTAGAAGCAATATGTATGAACCGCTATTGACATGAAACGTTTGTAATCAATGGATGAACCCACCACAGATGACCGCTATCACCAATACTTTTATCACGTGCATTAAGCTTTTAATTGCTTCTTTCAGAGCATCAGCTAAAATTGCACCATTTAACATCTAGTTCACACTTCTGAGGTCCGATTCTTGCAGAAGGCACAGTAATTATTAACAGTAATCCTGCGAAGGGTATACCTGAAGTAGAACAGTAGGCAGGGAATTTGGATGTTTCGAGGGTATCACCTCAATACTGACAAAACTCACAATACTTCCGAATAATCTTACTATCAGCCTCCTCACGGTAAGTTCAACAACGGACATTCACCTGGGTGAAAACATTTAATAAGCTTCTAGGCAAGGTATGGGCTGCTAAGTATGAAACACTTTTGTGAATATTAGGGCAATACTGGTAAAACCTCCCTCTTTCCTTGATTCAATTGCTACAGAACAAGAAAAAAAGCACAAAGGACCTACAAACGACTTCAGCTAAGCTATAAAGATGGAAGATAGGCTTAACCAGATTTTCGAAGGTACTATTGTGCAAGTGTTGGTTAACCGTTAAACATCCTTTTACCACATTCTTGTGCCCCTATACAGCCCCCCAAAAAAATCTTTAAAAACAAAATCCCAAGCTTAAACAAAGGAAGCGGTATCAAGACTAAGCAGCCTTTCTTTCGTACGAGAACTGATACCTGTAGTACTGGCATGGTGCGCAGCCCTGCTTACTCACCTCTGTTCGGACGAGCGCACTGTCTTCTAACAACATTATTAATCAGATATGTCTATTTTGGGGAAAATAGCTCGCACGAATCATACGATTTTAAACCGTCTAAAATCTTCCAAAGAAAAATAGTCCTATTCAACAGAATTGTCTTTAAGTATTTGGAGTTGCTGGCTATTCTCTCAAAAATGTTCTGCATAACATTATGCCTCAGCCTTGTCGAGGAAGAACTCTTTCCAGCAAACACTTTTGTAAGTCAGCTTGATGAATTGTTAAAGAGTTAAAATCTAGAACAAGTAGTAGTGAGCTAGCGTAGGACGCTCCTGGGAATCTTTAATTATGAAGAAATCGAGCCAATAATTCGTTGGTATAAGCAAATCTTTATTGAGCCCACTTTCAGACACTAGCAGAATGTATTGACCCATTTGCAATTGAGGGAATTGTCCACAGAAGGACTCTGGATACCTACATATGCTGGTGTGTTCCAAACTTCAAACATACTGGAACTGTTATTTTGAATATAATGAAAAGAGTAAGTGATACTTAATTTACACTCAAAGTAGCAGCAATTCACCCAGCAAAGATGGAGACACTTTCGCTGCAGCAGCTCACGGCATTTTGCGTTTCATTCCCTACTGGTATCTCCCTACATTGGCACTGGCTGCTACTGACTTTGCCAATGCTTGAATAACTCTGCTGTCGGAGGCAGCCACCATCTTGGAAAATTATTTTCTACACTTCCAAGATGACCATCACATTATGTGTAAACTCAACTTGGAGGCTACAGTGGATGCATAGAAAATAGGTTTCAAAATGACCTGCTGCAGCTAATGACTTTGCCAATGCTTGAAGTCGCCTATTCGAAGGGTAGTTTCTATGCTTCAAAGATGCCCACAACATCTTGCATGTAGGAGCAACTTGGCAGTAACCACTGAACTATTGAAGTTGCCTGTCTTGAAACATTATTTTCAATAGCCATACTTTCTATACTTCCATGGCCACCCATGTTGCATCTTGAAAACAAGTATTGAAAAAACAAAAAAAACTGGCTTTACCGAAATGAGTTTTAAAACTACACCTACATGGTAAAAAAAATTATTTCCATGTGAGCACCACAAGCTGGCATCAAGGTGCAAGTCTCAATCAACAGAAACTTTCAAAAAGGAACAATGCTCAACATGCTCCTTTCAAGGGATCAACAAAGGAGAGATAGATAGTGCATGTAGTTTAGATAAAGTCAGTTTGTCCTTCCAACCTTCTTTTCTGACACTACTGATCAAGGCATATCAGAAAAGCTCTTCTATCGATTGTGGCATTCTGGACTCCGATACAAATGACATGGAGCCCAGGAGCAAAAATTAAATGTCAGGCCATTGGACGATGCATTTTTGGAACATAAAGAATTTTGCCATTCAAATGATTTGCTTTTAGTTCCTTGGTGTCCAGAACTGATCTTAATAACTGGAATACAGTCAATGATGAATTGCTGTAATTTATGACGCGAGAAAAAGAGTATAATATTTTGGATGCTTTTGGTGTATCTTGATGAGCCTGCCTTAATGAGCTAGCAGTCAAAGTATGACTGGGAGACAAAAGGATACCTTAGGAAGGCTGTCACGGTTACAAAAGGACAAGTCGTATAAGAGGACTATGTACTTGTTATGTGTTAGTTGTTCACCTTGAATCAGAGGCACTTCCATAACCCAGCAAGATAAGAGGAAGTGTTTGCTTTGAAAGTCTATCACACACGTTCAATCTTTTTGTAGGTGGTACTAAACTTGTTGAAGTGCCAGCATCCTAAATCTTCCTTTGCCGAAGCCACAAAAGGAACAGTGCCACAATTGCGGTTGGCAAGGCTGGGAGGAAAGGCCTAGGGAGCAAGCGGTAGCCCTGCTCTCTTTAAAGTGCTCAACCTCAGAATCAGCTTTCTCCCCATATAGGCAAGTCCTGTCAGAGGGAATGTCCATCAAGATTGACTGGACATCGCCCGAGAACCTAGTCGATTGGAGTAACACATGCTGGTGATGGGCAACACTAGTGCCTTTGTTCCGCCCAATGGAATTGGTGGTGTCAAAGCCACAACAAATCATTAACTTGGCAGCATCACGACCATCTTGGATTGTCTGAGAAAGTACAGGGCAAAGATCTTCCGGCACCCCAGGGAGGACACAAATCCCAAAGGGCGTACAATTATAGTCCCAACAAACAGCTAGTATTAACAGATCAGAAGTAGAAGTAAAAGAAAAGTTTGCCAAATCTTTCCAATCACTTAAATTCCCTATCTGGGGAGCTGTGGGAAATGTGTTTAGATTGGAGCGGATGTGGAAGCTTGAACCACTAGGCTATCTGGTGATGGGTGCTGTGACAGAAATAGGGCGATGACGCCTCGCAATTTGTTTATCGACTTTGTGGGGTGGCAGATCAAGGTTTGGCTCATGCCCCAAAGGCACGCCAGAGGTACTGAAGCAGAGATCCAAAGAGCCAGAGCAAGGCTGCACGGAACTCTTCGATCAGACACGGTGTGGCTGAAGGCCCGGCAACTCAGGCTGTGCTAGAACCAGCTGTGGGATCGGCTCCAAAGTTGGCCGACTTCAAGAGCGAGATCAAGAAGGATGGCTGTGCCCCTGTGCCTGTTCAGACCAGAGTGGTGCGAGGGAGAAGAAACCTGCTATAACTTCTTGTGTTTTTTATGCCTACCTGAGGATTTGGAGTATGACGAAGACCGACCTCTGGAGCGGACCCAACTCTGGCAACGGGAATGGGACTAAGAGTGAATTATGAATGCGTAGCGGGACATAAAATGGTCCAGTCATGCAGATATCTCATGCTTGGGTCCAAACTGGGGTGGCATAGAGAGCAAAAGAACAATGGGTTCAACCCAGATCTCTAGAGAGTGGTTGAAAAGTTTCAACACTCTGTCCATCATCTTGTTGTGTTTGCTATGTTCGCCCTAAGTGGCCAAGCGTATGCCCAGACGTGGGTCACTTGCTCGCTGTGCCACTAGATTCACGCTAGCCGAGCTGATGAGGGGGTGATACCCCAAAACTAGTCCCAGGATGCTTATTTCCAATACAGGGAGGACCTGGCCCGGCAGTTCCAGCTGGACTGTTCCCATGAGGAGCAGGGTCAAGACTGATTTGCATATAGTTGGGTCCAAACTGGGGTGGCATAGTGAGTAAAAGAATGATGGATTCTACCCAGATCTCTTGTCTGGGGTGAGTGGTTGGAAAGTTTCAGCACTCCGTCCATCATCTTGATGTGTGTATCATATGCTTGGCGACAGGGTCTCGCCTAACTTTCCCCGATGGCCTTCTGTTCATCGATGCAAAGTCTCCACAAGCTTGGAGTCAAGACTCGACCCCAAGCACACTTGATGGGGACCCGTCACAGATATCTGTTTAAGACAGTCCCTACAGGGCTTGAAACCTGTCGTTTTAGGGGGGTGACATCCTGTGCATTACTGTAACCATTTAGATGATAATCAAGGTAGAGAGACTAGAAGGTGCTCCGGATCAGCGTCTGAAGGCACAGAAAGAAAGGAACTCACATCAGCGCACGGAAGCGGTGCCTATAGAGGTCCTGCATGTCATTTCCAGAGTGTAAACAGTGTCTGTGTGGAACCCTTAAGGCACCACCTTCCGGCGTAAAGTGGCACCGCGGAAATCTTTACGTATCCAGTCTGATGCCTGGAGAAATATTCAAGAGGTGAAAAATCTGCGGCTAGAAGTCTCTATCAGAATAGGTTGATATCAATTTCCCAACATTTACATATAAAACAGAAAATTCTTCGCACTTAACCTACGCAAATTTTATGTTTTGTCGTGTGAACCCGCCACTCACTCCTGTGTTATCCTCTGAACTTTCTCAAGTGAATACTGAGTGACAATAATAGGAAAGGGTAGTCCGTTTTCAAAATAAATAAACATATATGGTGGAAAATCGAAACAGGAGGACTAGCAAAAAACTTTAATTGTAAACATGCAGTCTCACTCTGCGCACCATAAGGTATACGACTGGCAATAGGTTGGGTGTAGCATAAGTGCAAGGAAGTGGAAACTGCTGACACATTTCAACATCAATGTTATTCTTAAACTAACAGTGTCCGGGCCTAAGGACGTGTGAAAAAGAATCTTCTCGAGTAGAGTGGAGAATACATGTTTTAACAAGTATACTGAGCCTAATTGTTTCCATTATATGTCAGAACAGAATAGTATACTCTAGGGGAACAATTCATTTAGTTTATAAGCACTCCAGTTTTAGCAGCAAAAGCAACTGAGGGACAGGAAGACCTAATGTTTTTTCCAAGGCTCATAAACTGTTAGTTAATTAGCTAAGCAGGGATTGCACTCGAGTTATCCTGATCTTTCAACCTAACGAGTCAACCGCCACACCAAACACACTTAAAAAAAAAATTTTTAAAAAAAGATAATTTACACATTTTACTTGTCAACATTAGAATTTTGCCACAACAATCAGGCATCCATTCCCTAACGTACATACTTTGGATCACAATCTGGAAACAGACTGAAGTATTCAACAGGGAGGAACTATGAACCTGAAGGACTTCTCTGTAGGAATGATCTAGTCCTTGGGAGATGCTAAACCTGTTGGTTCATACTTGTGTCGATAAAGGAAAACAAGCAATCTATGCTACCTCTAACCGTAGGACATCAAAGGTGGACCAGCAACTTCACCAGCATATACCCATGGTCCTTGGCACTATTTATGTTCAAAGTAGGTCACATACTATTATTTAGGGGTTATAATGCTCTATCTCACCTGCAATCTGCTTCATAAAAGTCATACACACGCCATCTGCCCCGAGGACGCCACCCTTGACCAACTCTCGCACCAGCCAAACCAACTGCAATGAGGAAAAACAGTGGTCAAGTTACAGGCCCAAAATCAAGTCGGAGACAAACTCTAGTATTCCCTTCACAAAATCAAAGGACCAAGAATCGGAATAGATTATCATAAAAAAACATAAACAACATTTACTAGTAGGAGGATTGTGAAAAGATATCAAGCATGTACATGGTCCTGATCTAAAATGAAAACAAGAAGCATGCGGGCTGTAGGAAATCCTTAACAGACAAATCAGGACATTGTTTAGATGTCTGTAGTTAAACCTAGATGCATGCTGTGCACAATTGATAATTACACAATATTTGTGATCCACTGCAGAATCTTAGGACGTGAAAAAGAAACCCTCGGTGTTTGGATGGAATTCCCTATAGGTCTTTCAAGCCCAGTTCCTGGACTCCCCCAAACTATCTACTAGATATGATCCGCTCCGACTCCAAAATCACACCCCAAAGTGGTGACCATCCAGCTATTCGATTAGGAAGAGAACAGCAATGTCTTCTGGGAAGGGCTTTGCCTAACAAGGTCTACAAAAAGAGTTTGGGGATAAAGCAAAGCACCGTTCTACCCTTCCAGATCTTGAACCTTTTGAGATGTCAAAGGAACGCTAGAGCTGGAGAACCCAAACCGCCAAATTAAAGCTCTGTTGACTCATTGCTGGTGGTGTCACTGCAGCATCTCTTGGATGGAAGAGGCAGTGATGTCACTGCTGACTAGCACCTCATGGCGGTAGGCATGGAAGCTGGATGCGTTACAATGTCCTGTGCATCTCACAGCTCCAGCGGAAGTGGTCCAGATGCTCCACAAATAATGGGGTAACAATCCTGTGGTCAATGTAACTATCGGCACCAGGTGACGGTCCAGTGCTGGGCCAGGGGCACCTCCTGTCTGAACAGGGCTAGTTGCCCTTCCATTACACCTCAGAAGGAGGCAGAGGAGCCTGTTTATCTCCAAGTAGTATTGGTGCCGGAAAACTTTCAGTTACCAGAGCATCACAGTAGAAGGAAGCAGTGGTACCTTATACCCTTTCTGTGCCAGTGTATCACATACTACAGTGGAGTAAACCAAGGGTGCATGCTGCACTTCGGCACTTCTTTTACCCATGTTGTTCTGGGATGGAGCAGTGGTGTCAGCTGCCCTTCTTTTACCCATGCTGTTCTAGAAGGGAGCACTGGTGTCAGCTGCCCTTCTTTTACCCATGCTGTTCTAGAAGGGAGCACTGGTGTCAGCTGCCCTTCTTTTACCCATGCTGTTCTAGAAGGGAGCAGTGGTGTCAGCTTCCCTTCTTTTACCCACGCTGTTCTAGAAGGGAGCAGTGGTGCCAGCTGCTCTTCTTTTACCCACGCTGTTCTAGAAGGGAGCAGTGTTGTCAGCTTCCCTTCTTTTACCCAGGCTGTTCTAGAAGGGAGCAGTGGTGTCAGCTGCTCTTCTTTTACCCACGCTGTTCTATAAGGGAGCAGTGGTGTCAGCTGCCCTTCTTTTACCCATGCTGTTCTAGAAGGGAGCAGTGGTGTCAGCTTCCCTTCTTTTACCCACGCTGTTCTAAAAGGGAGCAGTGGTGTCAGCTGCTCTTCTTTTACCCACGCTGTTCTAGAAGGGAGCAGTGGTCTCAGCTGCCCTTCTTTTACCCATGCTGTTCTAGAAGGGAGCAGTGGTCTCAGCTGCTCTTCTTTTACCCACGCTGTTCTAAAAGGGAGCAGTGGTGCCAGCTGCCCTTCTTTTATCCATGCTGTTCTAGAAGAAAGCAGTGGTGTCAGCTGCTCTTCTTTTACCCACGCTGTTCTAGAAGGGAGCAGTGGTGTCAGCTGCTCTTTTACCCACGCTGTTCTAGAAGGGAGCCGTGGTGTCAGCTGCTCTTCTTTTACCCACGCTGTTCTAGAAGGGAGCAGTGGTGCCAGCTGCCCTTCTTTTACCCACGCTGTTCTAGAAGGGAGCAGTGGTGTCAGCTGCCCTTCTTTTACTCACGCTGTACTAGAAGGGAGCAGTGGTCTCAGCTGCTCTTCTTTTACCCACGCTGTTCTAGAAGGGAGCAGTGGTGTCAGCTGCTCTTCTTTTACCTACGCTGTTCTAGAAGGGAGCAGTGGTGCCAGCTTCCCTTCTTTTACTCATGCTGTACTAGAAGGGAGCAGTGGTGTCAGCTGCCCTTCTTTACCCACGCTGTTCTAGAAGGGAGCAGTGGTGTCAGCTGCCCTTCTTTACCCAGGCTGTTCTAGAAGGGAGCAGTGGTGTCAGCTGCCCTTCTTTTACCCAGGCTGTTCTAGAAGGGAGCAGTGGTGTCAGCTGCCCTTCTTTTACCCATGCTGTTCTAGAAGGGAGCAGTGGTGTCAGCTGCCCTTCTTTTACTCATGCTGTACTAGAAGGGAGCAGTGGTGTCAGCTGCCCTTCTTTTACCCAGGCTGTTCTAGAGGGAGCAGTGGTGTCAGCTGCCCTTCTTTTACCCATGCTGTTCTAGAAGGGAGCAGTGGTTTCAGCTGCCCTTTTTTTACCCATGCTGTTCTAGAAGGGAGCAGTGGTGTCAGCTGCCCTTCTTTTACCCACGTTGTTCTAGAAGGGAGCAGTGGTGTCAGCTGCCCTTCTTTTACCCACGCTGTTCTAGAAGGGAGCAGTGGTGTCAGCTGCCCTTCTTTTACTCACGCTGTACTAGAAGGGAGCAGTGGTGTCAGCTGCCCTTCTTTTACCCACGCTGTTCTAGAAGGGAGCAGTGGTGTCAGCTGCCCTTCTTTTACCCAGGCTGTACTAGAAGGGAGCAGTGGTGTCAGCTGCCCTTCTTTTACCCAGGCTGTTCTAGAAGGGAGCAGTGGTGTCAGCTGCTCTTCTTTTACCCAGGCTGTTCTAGAAGGGAGCAGTGGTGTCAGCTGCCCTTCTTTTACCCATGCTGTTCTAGAAGGGAGCAGTGGTGTCAGCTGCCCTTTTTTTACCCACGCTGTTCTAGAAGGGAGCAGTGGTGTCAGCTGCCCTTCTTTTACTCACGCTGTACTAGAAGGGAGCAGTGGTGTCAGCTGCCCTTCTTTTACCCACGCTGTTCTATAAGGGAGCAGTGGTGTCAGCTGCCCTTCTTTTACTCACGCTGTACTAGAAGGGAGCAGTGGTGTCAGCTGCCCTTCTTTTACCCACGCTGTTCTAGAAGGGAGCAGTGGTGTCAGCTGCCCTTCTTTTACTCACGCTGTACTAGAAGGGAGCAGTGGTGTCAGCTGCCCTTCTTTTACCCACGCTGTTCTAGAAGGGAGCAGTGGTGTCAGCTGCCCTTCTTTTACCCATGCTGTTCTAGAAGGGAGCAGTAGTGTTAGCTGCCCTTCTTTTACCCATGTTGTTCTAGAAGGGAGCAGTGGTGTCAGCTGCCCTTCAATCACCTCTGTAACACACCTCATGCCTGAAGGAAGCACGGGGTCGACTGTATATATCCATTACCGGAGTCTTAAAGTTCTCCGCTGAAAAAGGCAGCGGTGCCTAATGGACTTGTTGACGACTTACACAGCCAGGAAGTTAGCAGTGCCTGCTGCACATTTCCTTACCTGAGTCCGGCATGTTTCCTGGAGCTTCAGATACTTCTCCATCAGCAGCTGATTAATCTTGTTTAAAATGATATTCATCCCATCTCTGGCGATCAGGGCGAGGTCTCGGTAGGACTAGGGGAAGGAGAAGCAGATATCAACAGCACATTCATGCATGTGAAGGGCAGACAGCCATGCATTCCCTGGCAGCGACAGTCTCTAGAATATGCAGACATGCTGGTCAATAAGGCAAGGGATAGTCAAATGATTAAATGAGGATTATGCACATCTCAACTGTGTACAGAAAAGCAGGTCACCATGTTTATGCACTGCTAGGCCACACAAATGGCAGAATGTGTTCTACAGAAAGAACCCCGATAGGTCTCTCGTACTCCCTTTTTACCCAAAAAAGTCACCGACCTCACAATCCGAACATAATAGACCAACCTCACTACAAGCATTCACCACTGCGCAGTCATCTGCTGCAATGCTCTCCTGGTCGGCCTTCCAAGCATTCACCACAAAGCAGACATCTGCAGCAATGCTCTCCTGGCCGGCATTACAAGCATTTACCACTAACCAGACATCTGCAGCAATGCTCTCCTGGCCGGCATTACAAGCATTTACCACTAACCAGACATCTGCTGCAATGCTCTCCTGGCCAGCATTACAAGCATTCACTACTGTGCAGACATCTGCTGCAATGCTCTCCTGGCCGGCCTTGCAAGCGTTTACCACAAAGCAGACATCTGCTGCAATGCTCTCCTGGTCGGCCTTCCAAGCGTTTACCACAAAGCAGCATCTGCAGCAATGCTCTTCTGGTCGGAATTACAAGTATTCACCACTGCACAGACATCTGCTGCAATGCTCTTCTGGACGGCCTTCCAAGCATTCACCACAAAGCAGACATCTGCTGCAATGCTCTCCTGGTTGGCCTTCCAAGCATTCACCACGAAGCTGACATCTGCAGCAATGCTCTTCTGGTCAGCCTTCCAAGCATTCACTACTGCACAGTCATCTGCTGCAATGCTCTCCTGGCCGGCCTTCCAAGCATTCACTACTGCACAGACATCTGCTGCAATGCTCTCCTGGCCGGCATTACAAGTATTCATCACCAAGCAGACATCTGCTGCAATGCTCTCCTGGCCGGCATTACAAGCATTCACCACAAAGCAGAAATCTGCTGCAATCCTCTCCTGCCTTCCAATAATTTACTACTGCACAGACATCTGCTGCAATGCTCTCCTGGCCGGCATTACAAGCATTCACCACAAAGCAGACATATGCTGCAATGCTCTCCTGGCCGGCATTACAAGTATTGACACTAAGCAGACATCTGCTGCAATGCTCTCCTGGTCGGCCTTCCAAGCGTTTACCACAAAGCAGACATCTGCTGCAATGCTCTCCTGGTCGGCCTTCCAAGCGTTTACCACAAAGCAGACATCTGCTGCAATGCTCTCCTGGTCGGCCTTCCAAGCGTTTACCACAAAGCAGACATGTGCTGCAATGCTCTCCTGGCCGGCATTACAAGTATTGACACTAAGCAGACATCTGCTGCAATGCTCTCCTGGTCGGCCTTCCAAGCGTTTACCACAAAGCAGACATCTGCTGCAATGCTCTCCTGGTCGGCCTTCCAAGCGTTTACCACAAAGCAGACATATGCTGCAATGCTCTCCTGGCCGGCATTACAAGTATTCACCACTGCATAGACATCTGCTGCAATGCTCTCCTGGTCGGCTTTCCAAGCATTCACCACAAAGCAGACATCTGCAGCAATGCTCTCCTGGCCAGCATTACAAGTATTCACCACTGCATAGACATCTGCTGCAATGCTCTCCTGGTCGGCCTTCCAAGCGTTTACCACAAAGCAGACATCTGCTGCAATGCTCTCCTGGTCGGCCTTCCAAGCGTTTACCACAAAGCAGACATATGCTGCAATGCTCTCCTGGCCGGCATTACAAGTATTGACACTAAGCAGACATCTGCTGCAATGCTCTCCTGGTCGGCCTTGCAAGCGTTTACCACAAAGCAGACATCTGCTGCAATGCTCTCCTGGTCGGCCTTCCAAGCGTTTACCACAAAGCAGACATATGCTGCAATGCTCTCCTGGTCGGCCTGCCAAGCATTCACCACTGCGCAGACACCTGCTGCAATGCTCTCCTGGTCGGCCTTCCAAGCATTCACCATAAAGCAGACATCTGCTGCAATGCTCTCCTGGTTGGCCTTCCAAGCATTCACCACAAAGCAGACATCTGCAGCAATGCTCTCCTGGCCGGCATTACAAGTATTCACCACTGCATAGACATCTGCTGCAATGCTCTCCTGGTCGGCTTTCCAAGCATTCACCACAAAGCAGACATCTGCAGCAATGCTCTCCTGGCCAGCATTACAAGTATTTACCACTAAGCAGACATCTGCTGCAATGCTCTCCTGGTCGGCCTTCCAAGGATTCACCACAAAGCAGACATCTGCTGCAATGCTCTCCTGGTCGGCCTTCCAAGCATTCACCACAAAGCAGACATCTGCTGCAATGCTCTCCTGGTTGGCCTTCCAAGCGTTTACCACAAAGCAGACATCTGCTGCAATGCTCTCCTGGTCGGCCTTCCAAGCATTCACCACAAAGCAGACATCTGCAGCAATGCTCTCCTGGTCGGCCTTCCAAGCATTCACCACTGCGCAGACATATGCTGCAATGCTCTCCTGGCCGGCATTACAAGTATTGACACTAAGCAGACATCTGCTGCAATGCTCTCCTGGTCCGCCTTCCAAGCATTCACCACAAAGCAGACATCTGCAGCAATGCTCTCCTGGCCGGCATTACAAGTATTCACCACTGCATAGACATCTGCTGCAATGCTCTCCTGGTCGGCTTTCCAAGCATTCACCACAAAGCAGACATCTGCAGCAATGCTCTCCTGGCCAGCATTACAAGTATTCACCACTGCATAGACATCTATTTATTTTATTTTTATTTTTTATTTGAAGAGTTTTATATAGCGCTGGCTAGACCCTTAGGTATCAGAGTGCTTTACATGAGGATCGTTGCGTTACAAGTTACAAATTACATCAGTTCCCAGAGCACAGTAAAACATAGGCAAAAAATAATGTTACAGTAATTCGTCGAAAGGAGGGGGAGGAAAGAGACACGGCAGGGAGACGGGGAGAACTGTGCCCAATGTCCGGCTGGGTAGGTGACGGCCAAGGGGGAAAACCAGGGCCGATCTCCTCTATAGCTGTCTAGCAGCTCCACCGGGCATCAGCCATGTTGCTCAGGTCTCAGCGGTCAGGGATAACCAGAAAAACAGTTTTTCATGGTTACATTAGTTACAGTTGCATAGTCAAGCACAAGGAACAAGTCCCCAATAGAGGAATAGAGGAATGGGGGAGGGGTATGGAAACAGGGGGCTGGGAAGCATAATTACATCAATTACAGACTTCAAGTAAAGACATAGGAGAAAACAGAAACATGAGATGCGGGGGAGGGAAGGGAACACAACGGGGCGACGAGGAAAACAATGTCAGATGTCCGGCTGGGTAGGTGACGGCCGAGGGGGTGAACCAGAGCCAAACTCCTCTATAGCTGCATAGGACAGCTCCACCAGGCATCGGCCAAGGTTGCTCGGGCTCCGCAGTAAGTACAAAGCAGTTATAGTATCGGCCCAGGGGGCATCGTCAAAGATCCATCGAAAGGCACCGGTCCTGGTGTTACTGGGAAGTGCCGTCCTCAACGTTCTCCAGCTCGCCCCCAGGACAATAGTGGTGAGAGAAGAGGTGGAAGGAACATGTTTGGACTGCTTGTTGTTTGGTTTAGGCTCTTTGTCTGCCATGGTTTTTGCAGGAGGAAGGCTGCTAAGGCGGCGCTGAGTAGATGCCAGTTTTGGAGAGAGTAAATGCTAGGAATATAAATCACATCGCCTAAAGTCTGATGGCCCGTCTGGAGTAGGGCTGAGATTGGAAAAGTTCAAAGTTCCAGTGTAAAGTTATTGCGCAGCACCTAGTACAAAGTAGATATTTGTGCTAGATTGTTGTGGCTACCAGGTGGAACGGGTAGAGAACTGGCAGGATCCAGCAAGCCAAACAAGCATGGATGAGTAGATCTGTATGGGACAGGAGCCCAGATCACGTTGCCTCGTGTGTGGACATCATTAGTGGGTCATGCAGAGCCCTGTGAGGATTTAGTACAACGACGTCAGACACTTCAAACCATTCGGAGTGATAGACTCCTTACCTTAGGTAGGAAATATATTAGCAGATGGGCTGCCCAATATACACAGAAAAGCAGGTATAGCTCGTGCCAGCCCTTTGAAACTGTACAGATTTACTCGGAAACGGCTGCCATTTTCAGGTCAGGCAAGCCGATAGACGAAGCAGTAGGAGCCTCCACGGAAAGCACAGACTTTCAACATACCTTCCAAGTTAGGTTCAGCGGACCGCGGGTGGGAAGCGGAGCTCTCTGGGGAGCCTTATTTGACAAGCGCTTCACTCCCTGCTTAGGTCACCGATGCCGATGTTGCGATGGACCGGCAGCCATTTTGGAGAGAGGAGACCTGCGATGATCGAGATCGCTGAAAAAAAGCCTCAAAGGAGCATGGAAAGCTGTGACCCTGCTCACGGTTCGGCTCTGTGGATGTTCTGGAGCCAGGGACTGGAGCGGATGTCATCGGAGCCCGTCATTAAGGTGAGATAGCCTGCTGTGAAGGACCGCTGGTGCAAAGCTGCACAATTAGGCTGCCATGCGCCGCGCTGGCCACGCCCACCCCCCACATCTGTTGCAATGCTCTCCTACTCGGCCTTCCAAGCATTCACCACAAAGCAGACATCTGCAGCAATGCTCTCCTGGTCTGCCTTCCAAGCATTCACCACAAAGCAGACATCTGCTGCAATGCTCTCCTGATCGGCCTTCCAAGCATTCACCACAAAGCAAACATCTGCTGCAATGCTTTCCTGGAGGGCCTTACAAGCAAGCATTCACTAGTGCGCAGACATCTGCAATGCTCTCCTGGACGGCCTTACAAGCATTCACCACTGCACAGACATCTGCTGCAATGCTCTCCTGGTCGGCCTTCCAAGCATTCACCACAAAGCAGACATCTGCTGCAATGCTCTCCTGGTCGACATTACAAGCATTCACCACAAAGCAGACATCTGCTGCAATGCTCTCCTGGTCGGCCTTCCAAGCATTCACCACAAAGCAGACATCTGCTGCAATGCTTTCCTGGAGGGCCTTACAAGCAAGCATTCACTACTGCGCAGACATCATCTGCAATGCTCTCCTGGACGGCCTTACAAGCATTCACCACTGCACAGACATCTGCTGCAATGCTCTCCTGGTCGGCCTTCCAAGCATTCACCACAAAGCAGACATCTGCTGCAATGCTCTCCTGGCCGGCATTACAAGCATTCACCACAAAGCAGACATCTGCTGCAATGCTCTCCTGGTCGGCCTTCCAAGCATTCACCACAAAGCAGACATCTGCTGCAATGCTTTCCTGGAGGGCCTTACAAGCAAGCATTCACTACTGCGCAGACATCATCTGCAATGCTCTCCTGGACGGCCTTACAAGCATTCACCACTGCACAGACATCTGCTGCAATGCTCTCCTGGCCGGCATTACAAGCATACACCACAAAGCAGACATCTGCTGCAATGCTTTCCTGGAGGGCCTTACAAGCATTCACTACTGCGCAGACATCATCTGCAATGCTTTTCTGGACGGCCTTTCCTAACTATCTCAGCCCACTGAAAGCAGTTCTACACGCAGCAGCACGTTTCATCTCTGGGACCAAAAGGAATGAGTTTATCTCCCCAGTAGTGTTCAAACTCCACGTGCTTCCCATAGAAGCCGGAGCTATATATAGAGCCGGTTTGCATCCTTCGCAGCTCCACCCCACGCGGGAAGGGCCATCAGGGGAGGCGGAAGACCTGCTTCTAGAACCGCTGACACTTCCGGAGGAAGGAATAACGGCCGAGTCCAGAGTCTGGAGCTCTTTACCTCCGAGTTTACGCACCGCTCCCTCACTGACGAGATTTAAACCACAACTGGAAACCCTTCTACTAGTAAAACGTATTCGTGCATTCCTCCTCTTCCAGTCGCCCCTGGCTGGCTTAGGTTCTGCACCTTTCCTTGAGGCTTTCCTCTGCATCAAGATATTATGCGATGCTTTCCTGAGCCTCGCGCCTCTTTACATTTTGTCACGTAATATGTAAGCCAGTTGAAATTGATGTTTCTATGTAATGCTTCAGTTTTATTGTAAAGCGCTCCAACATCGTTGGGCAAAACCTGCGCTTTATAAAACTGCATGGATGAAAAAATACATCCAACACCTTCCCGCCAATAACTCCTCTTTGGGATTCATCGTACGTTTCACGGTACCCAGTGCTGAAAGGTGCATCATGGGTAACATTCCATCAAATCAACGAAAATGCTAAGGACCACACCCTACAGGGTTGGATTGGGATCAAAAATCGGACCGGGCACACCAAAAAAAAGTGGCCCACATTTGCGTATTGCCTTTCCGCAAAACACTGCTTCAGCGAAGTGTTATACAAAGAAAGGGGGTGGGGCATTTTTTATTAACTTCACTTAGATAGAAAAAAATGCCCAGATCAGTTCACCCCGCTGAGCCACACATGCTTGCAAGTGAGACCACTTCTGCTCAGGACCCCTGCCCCCGCTCAATCAGCATACATTAATGGGCCGGCCCAGCGAGAGAAAGGGAGTGATACCTCCGCCCATCTGCCTCTAGAAAGGCCACTCATGGCAGCATCCTAACAGCACAGACAGCCGCCCCCCCTTCCCCCCCCTCCCTGCTGCCCAAAAAATCCAGCCCACAGCTGGAACTCGGCTACCGGCCCTTCGGCCAGTTCCCGAGTGCCCGCCTTACCAATACGACACTGTCACCATATATGCACTCCAAGAAGTATTCATATAATACAAAGCATGCATCTATCACAAGGCTCCGGCATGGGTGTGACGCGTGCATAGAAACAACCGTGCCCTGGCAAACAACAGAGAAACACCCTCCAAGCGAAAAGGCGCTTTGCGACTCCCAGCCACGCACATAAAGTATCAGAGACCGCCGCGGATCGAGCAGTTCACTCTCACATTAACAGCACACTCCAGTATATAACAAGCCACTGAACAAACTGTCTCATAAGCACACAGCGCCAAACACCAACTAACTCGTGCGATCAAACAGCGGTGGGGGTAATTCAGAACTCTATACAGGGGCGTAGCTTTAGGGTTTTTGAGGGTGTTACCCCCCCTCCCCCTTTCCCAATAAATGTGTTTCCTGATAAATAGTTGGGTACATGTGCTTTTAGTTGGGTGTGGTGAGTGATCTGTCGGATTTCACAAAGATGTTCACATACACAGACAAAAACGCACCCACACTCTCCACATCTGCTTTGAAAGTCCTCAGGAATACTGGTTATTTTACAAAATAGTGTTTCCAGTCTGAGTACTCCCACCAATCAGCATTCTTCTCCCCTTCCACTGGACCTTAGGCCCCTCTCATGCACTCTGCTTGTCGCATAATGTATTTTAACATTATAGGGGACTGTTGGAAAATCTGAAGCCCCCCCCACCAAATCTTACTGACCAAGCTACGTAGGGTGACCAGGCGTCCCGGATTTGCCCGGACAGTCACGTTTTTCTACTGCTGTCCCGGCAGATTTCTGGGAATTAAGCTCATGTCCCGGTTTTTAGAGAGGGTCGACTGAAAACGGTGGGAGGTATCTTTTTATGTTTTGCAAAGCAGGGATAGTTAGCAGCTGTAATAAGAAAGCAATTTAATTAACAGGCAAGCTACTGGGTTTAAAAAATGTATTTTATGTATGTTCTTACTGCCTCTTCTGTAATTCTCTGCTGAGGAGCGCTGTCATTCTGTGCGCTGGGTTGAAGGAAAATTGTAGTCGTCCTTCTATTTTGGGGAAATGTTCCGGTTTTTGGCTTTAAAATTCTGGTCACCCTAAAGCTACGGCCCTGGCGCTGTAGGAGTGTGAAGAACACAACACGGCCGGTGGTGCAGCCAGGATGACACTGGGGTCCCAGAGAGCCTGCCACAGGAGGAGGAGGATGGACAGTCGCATTAGAGGAGCAAAGAGGGGTGAGAGCACCAATGACAGCATCACCTGGAGAGGATGCTTAATCACACTCGATAAATGTCACAAGGGCAGAGATGCAACACTTCAGCGCTCTCCAGGGGACGGGATTTCATCTCCAGTAACCCCTCCAGCGGCTCTCCAAGGCTCCAAGCGCACAGCCCACGGGCAAAGCCATAGCACATGGAATAACTACTCGGATTTGTTCCATCCAGCGTAGGAGGAAACCAAGCAGCATTTACTCTCTCTTAGCCAATGAGCAGATTCTGCCACAACACGTTTAAACACAAATAAAGTGCACACCCGGAAGAGCACAGGGCTGTTGCCAGACTCTGCATTAACAAATAAAAGTGCACAGACCCAGAAGAGCAATCAATCAATTAGATGTCTTGTAAAGCGCAACTACTCACAAACAAGGGTCTCAAGGCGCGGGGGGGGGGGGTCGACAGGGCGCTGTGGTTCAGTTGAAGAGCTAGGTCTTGAGGTCCTTCCTGAAGTCAGGCAGTGACAGTGATTGCCTGAGGTGGAGAGGTAGTGTGTTCCAGGTCTTACTGTGAGGTAGGGGAAGGATCTTCCTCCAGCCGTGGTCTTGCAGATACCTGGGCCGGTAGTCTCTGGTGGGTGCATGGAATGCGAGGCAGTGGTTAGGGTACACAGTTTCTGTGTCATGTAGGGCTTTGTAGGCATGTCTGAGGAGCTTGAAGGTGATTCTTTTGTTGATGGGGAGCCAGTGGAGGTCTCTCAGGTGGCTGGTGATGTGCCGGGGATGTTGAGGATGAGTCTGGTGGGGGCGCTCTGAATGTTCTGCAGTTTCTTAAGGAGTTTCTGGGTGATGCAGGTGTAGAGTGCATTGCCATAGTCGATTCTGCTACTGATGAGTGCGTGGGTGACCGTCTTTCTGGACTCTGTGGGGATCCACTTGAGAATCTTTCGGAGCAGGTGTAGTGTGTGGAAGGATGATGAGACAGCATTGATCTGGCAACTCATGGTGAGCAAGGAGTCCAGGATGATGCTGAAATTCCTTGCGTGGTCTGTGGGGAGGGGGTTCTAAGCGCTGCGGGCCACCAGGAGTCGTCCCAGGCAGAAGGGGTGGAGCCCATGATGAGGACTTCGGTCTTCTCTGAACTGAGCTCGAGGCAGCTGTTCTTCATCCAGGTGGCGACAGCCTTCATCCCGTTGTGAAAGTTGTTCTTGGCGACTGAGGGGTCGTTGGTGAGGGAGAGAATCAGCTGGGTATCGTCGGCGTAGGAGACGATGTTGAGTCCGTGGTTCCCGACGATGGCTGTGAGCGGGGCCATGTAGATGTTGAAAAGAGTCGGGCTCAGAGAGAAGCCCTGAGAGACTCTGCAGCTGATCTCTGTGGGTTCCGAGAGAAACTGAGGTAGTCTGACTCTCTATGTTCGACCGGGGAGGAAGGAGCAGATCCATTCCAGGGTTTTGTTGCGGTAGCCGGCGTCATGGAGTCTTGTGAGTAGGGAGCAGTGAGAGACGGTATCGAAGGCAGTTGAGAAGTCCTGGAGGATGAAGGCTGAGATCCCACCTCGGTCGAGGAGGGCGAGGACGTTGTCTGTGGCAGCGAGGAGGGCGGTCTCTGTGCTGTGGCTGCTTCGGACGCCAGATTGGGAGATGTCTAGGAGGTGGATGGCTTCGATGAACTCGGAAAGTTGGGCGTTGATGGCCTTCTCGATGACCTTGGTTGGGAAGGGGAAAAGAAAGATGGGTCCGAAGTGCTTGAGTCTGTCAAGTCGGTAGAGTAAATGGAGCAGTTGATGGTACCGTAAAGTTCAGGGACAATGGTGGTGGCTGCTCTGTTCAAGATGTGATGCGGGCAGTGGTCCGAGGGTGCTCCGGAGTGGATGCTCTTCATTATCTTGAGGGTGCCGTCCGCGGTGAGGGGAGTCCAGTTGAGCAAGATCTGTTGGGGTCCAGCGTCATAGGGTGCGATGGTTGCAGGTGGGTTGGGAGGGTCTTGGGTAACAATGCTGTCGAAGCTGTCGTATATCTCCTTGATCTTGCAGTGGAAGTAGGTGCTGAGGTTGTTGCAGAGGTCTTTGGAGGGGGGAGGTCTGCTTCTCTGTGCTGGGTCTGGCAAATTCTTTGACCACAGCGAAAAGTTATTTACTATTCAGCACGTTTGCGTTGATCCTTTCTTGCAGGGCCGCTTTCTTCATTGTTCTGATGAGGTTTTGGTGTGTGGTGACAGCAGTTTTGAAGGCTGAATGGTATTCCGGGGTCTTGCTGCTCCTCCATCTCTTCTTGAGCAGTCTACAGGTGCGTCTGGACTCATGAAGGGCGGGAGAGAACCAGCTGGCTTTCTTGGAGTGTTGCTTGCTTGGGGCTTTCTTCAGGGGAGCCATAGAGTCGGCGCAGTCATAGATCCATTGGTGGATATTGCATGCTGAGGTGTTGGCTTCTGTGGATGTCGGTGGAGGGGTTTTGCTGAGGGAGGTGGTGAGCTGTTCTTCGGTGATCTTGTTCAAACTTCTGCAATGGTAGCAGTGGGCGTGGTGGTGTATGGTGGGTTTGGTGAAGGAGAAGTGAACGCAGCGGTGGTCGGTCCACTGGAGCTCGGTGGTGTGGCTGAAGGTGATGTTGTCGCTGGCGGAGAAGATGCCGTCGAGCGTGTGTCCTGCTGAGTGGGTTGGGGAGGTGACCAGTTGTTTGAGTCTGACAGTAGCAAGGTTCTTCAGCAGGGATCAGGTGTTTTTGTCGTTGGAGTCGTCCAGCTGAAAGTTGAGGTCGCCGAGGAGGATGTAGTCTGTGGTTCCGTGGGGTGTGATCAAATTGATGATGGAATCGTTGAAGAGTGGACGAGGTCCGGAAGGTCTGTAGACGAGGGTGTCGAGGAGTGTGGTGTTCGGGTTGGTCTGGTCCGGGAAGTGAAGGTGTTCCAAGTTGGTCGAGAGGTCGTCTGCGTGGGTGATTACGTGGAGGGTGCTTTTGTGTACGATGGCGATGCCTCCACTCGGTTGGTTGACGCGGTCCTCGTGGATGACCATGTAGCGGTCTGTGATGGCCGTGGCGATGTCCAGCGCGGAGGTGGAGTTCATCCAGGTTTCTGTGAGAATTGCGATGTTGGGTTTGACGGGAGTAGGTCCCAGATCTCCATGGCATGTTTGTGAAGGGAACGTGTGTTCAGCAGGATGCAGTTGAGGTGCCGGTGTTTGTCGGTCGTGTGGTGGGTGGAGCTGGCGTGGGGTGGCAAGGGAAGGTGCAGCTGCAGTTCTGTCAGGAGAAAGGGTCTTCTGTGTCCATCAGAGATGTCCAGCTGTAGGTGGAGTGGTGTCCGGTGTTGAGGGCTTGGAGGGTGCTGGCGTCGTAGGGGTGGATGGTCTAAGAACCAGGGTCCGAGGCGCTGAGCACGGTCCAGGGGTGGACGGGTGCAGACGTGCTTGACTTTTGTGCACCAGCAGTGCGGCCACCATTAAGTAGTGTGCAGGAGAGGAGCGGACAGCTGCGAGGTGGGAAACGCAGAGAGTGGGAAAGTGGCACTGGAAGGGGGCGGGGATCGCAGCAGCAGGGAAAAATGAAGCAGAGAAGAAAAAAGAGGCGCAGGGCTGTTGCTAGACTCTGCATTAACTTCTGTAACATTCTGACTTTGGTGGATCCGGTATTCCACGCATATTGCGCATGTTTAAAGCACTGTGGTAATGCCCACTACTAATACCCTGGATATCAGTAATCAAGGGATGCAGAATTACAGAGGGATTATGAGTTATCCCTAAAGAAACCCTGTGGAATAGGGAATAACATGCCTTCCCAATGGTTCACTTACCAGGAGTTTTTCTGTTTCTAGGGGCACCCGGCAGGGTTGTCCCTTCTCCCCATTATTGTTTGATATATATATCGAGCCACTCGCCCAGTTCCTACGGAGAGACGGTCAGGATGTTCCTTTTAGCTTGTCCCTTTTTAATAATAAAATTGCGTTGTACGCAGGTGATTTAATAATCTATACCTCGGACCCTGTAAGTACTATTCCCAGGGTGGAAATCCTGGCAAAGGAATTTGGGGCCTTTTCGGGATGCCTAGTAAATAATTCAAAGTCAGAGATGATGTGCTGGAATGTAACAGATTGGAAGGGGGAAATGCAAACAGAGATCAGATATCTCGGCATTACAACTTTAAATCCACTGGAGGCAATTCCACAGTATAACTTGGAGTGGCAAAGGAGGTAGATGTTTTGTTCACTAGATGGCGGAACCTTCCCCTGACAATATACAGGCAAGTCAATTTGATTAAGATGGTGATACTACCTAAATTGGCATACCGATTTAATGGCATACCTCTGACATTGTACATTTACAGAACCTAGTAGCTAGTGCCACAGACCTAACTGGGGGCACTTCCCTTTTAAGGACGAAATCCCTCACTCACCAGAGGTGACATGCTTCATCATATGGGATTCTCCTCCCAGAGGAAAAACCTAGTTCCTCTGAGGGCTACAATCTCTCTCTGAGAGGGAGGAGCTCAGGGATGTTTTTAGTAGGATATTATAAATCCACAAATGAAGAGACAACTGTGTGAATGAAGGCGCAGCGCAACAAAAAAATGCGTGAATGTGCAAATAGTGAGAAATAAAACTGACTAGAGAACGCAAACCAGTCGCTTTATTCAGATGCGTCCTTTGCCAGGATTAAAAGAGTGTACCCGTGGTATGAATTTAGACCGCAAAGGTAAATAGAAAATAGTAGTCAACATGTTTCAGCCATCCACCTAACAGTAGGCAAGGCTTTCATCAGGACCTATTAAGCTGCTGCTATCTCAATAATGTGCTATAACACAAAGGATATGAAACCAGAAAAGCTCCTCAATCAGTCCATTCTTGAAGGGGAGATTACCTACAAAAAGAGAGAAGAAACAGATCTGATCCATACCTATGATCATCAGCATCATGCACAAACTACAACAGGTTCTGTAAATAATAACAAAGAACAAGAAGGGAGCTTACCCGTCACTGTTGGGTAAAGAACCACACATCTACCTGGCAACAGCTCAGGAAGGGAGCACCGCTCTGAAACATACAGTATATTTGTATCTTTGACACATCATATCCTACCAGAAACTAGGTTTATTATAATAGTCCCGATATCAACGATAGGCATGTAGAGGGAGTAAAAGTATGTGAACAGGAACGAGGAGTATCAACCTTTTGAAACGTACTATGTAAATGTTATAAAAACTAGCAGGTAGGGAGCCCAAATGACTATAGCGCAAATCTCATCATCAGGACTCCATTAAAACCCATAGGTAGATAAGGTAGCTAGAGCAACTTTGGTAGCCACACTCTCCACATAGACTCAAAAAAGGGGTGTGTATCGAGTCAAGTGGTCAAGTCTAGGATCCAAATACCTACAACGTCAATATCGCCATTGGTAGCTCCTTTAGAAAGTCAGTTATTCAACAAGGGGCTACAAGATGCTTTGATAGCCACAACCTCCACTCAAAGCCGGAGATCCTTGTAAAAAAAGGAAACAGACTAACCCACCAAACCCTCTCTGAAGCGAACAATTAAAAACAAAGAAAAAAGAAGAAAAGAAAAGAAAAACAACAACAAGGCAGAGACACTCACCTCTCCGTCGGTACCCCGAGGTTTACAGAGCCTGCAACCGGAGGTGAAGTCCAATCTAACCCGGTGTGCTTTTATAGTCAACAGTAATGATTAATTACACTCAGGTGAGCGCACAAACCGCAGCCGATAACCAAGTAACTGAGCATGCGTCGAGTGAATGTCACTACACTCCTGCGTACAATATCAGAAATGCCCATCTAGTGAAAAATGTATATAGCCGGTCAAGAAAGCCATATAATGAAAAAGGAGAATAGAAAACACCCTTATTGCAGCGATTACTACAAGGTAAGCATCTTCAATACGAGGAACAGATTTGCCCAGTATCGTAACAGCATCACCCAAGACGCTTCGGGAAACACTACTCACTCGCGCATGCGCGTCTTAAGGCAGAGGCATTTGAACCCTACACACAAAGATGCAATAAACACAGCATCATTTCCCACATCGAATATATCTTGTTTCGAAATATTAGGAACCCATAGTGTGGCGCTCAAAACCAGAAGAAAGTGAGTAAAGAGTGAGACACGTCTGGTCGCCATGTCAACAAATACAAATGAATTCGCCAGGCCAAACCAAAAGCCCAGTCCAATGCAATTGAAGAAGCATCCAGACAGAAACCTCTACATGTCTTCCAATGGCTCTACCCATGTCAGTATTAAAAGATAATAATAATCACTCAACACTAGAATGATTCCAAATACGGACACAGAAACTCTATACAGTAGTGTGCAATGGCCTCAACCCTGCATGTAAGCATGAGGATAAATGTACTTTATAGGACCCTCATAGACACATTGTGTGATATGCCATGATATACAGAAATAACTATGCATCACTAACCTAAAGATGAAGACCAAACTGGATGACACCTTGCTTAAGGGTACTGATGGAACACCTCAATGATATATAATACCAACATCCAGATACACCAATCTACAGAAGTGTGAGTCGAAACCTTGGAAAGCTGTGCTACAGTAAAACCCAAGGAATCTCATCATTCAAACCCACAGTGTCAGTTTTCAATTTATGCACCCATTGTTCACGTTTGAACAAAAAGTTGAAATATCAGTAATGTGTGGTGATTGGTCCAGTGATTCAGACAACCCTAACCAAGGTGATACATCCAGCAGAGGACACGCCCATAGAGGCAGAGGTAATTGGAGAGGTTTTCGAGGCCAAATGCAGCACATTCCACCATCTCAATGGTGGGCACCTGGCCCTTTTCAATATCACCCCTTTTTACCACAGGGGCCAATGTTTCCTTATCAGCCACAACATCAGATGTACCCTAATCAGCCACAATCTCAGATGTATCCTAATCAGTCTTTTTTAGGGTTTGGCCGCACAAGGTCCAGAGGCAGGAGGCGTCAACAACAAACTCAGGTTCATTGGGCAGACAACCCGCCAGCTCGCTCAACGAGGAGCATGACAGAAGCTCAGGCAGGATCGAGCTCGGAGATTTAGTTCTCAACCTGAGCAGTAAGAGCTTGTCCACGGATGAATTAGCTCTTCTTAATAAAGGACTTGGTTTTGTACCCTCGTATCGAGGAGATACTTTTGAGATTAAACGAGAACTTGCTCAATTCTTTCGGAAAATCCGGTTAAATTTTTTCTTTGGAGATAAAGCGCCAGGGGCCACAGACGAGTTGGATACTAATACTGGTTTAAGAAACAAATCTACATTTAATCCTCTTGCCAGTCAGGTTCCTCCTCAAGTGTTGACATTTGAAAAAGCTGTGACCACACAAGTCACCACGATGTGTGCCAAGGATAATAGACAGTATCAAAATTTGACCAGGAAAGAACGATTAGCTATGGCTTCTTTGATTGCAGAAGAAACATTAACAATCAAACCCGCTGATAAAGGGAGATCCATTGTAATAATGGTTACTTCAGCTTATCGGACTGAATGTCTGAGACAACTTGGAGACATTCGTTTTTACAAACCATTGAGCGAAGATCCTACCAAAAGATTGGAACACGAAATTAAGATTCTTGTGGAAGAAGCACGGTCCAATGGTTGGATCACGACTCATGAGGCTCTCTTTTGGTAAAAACTTATCCTATTGTTCCTTATTTCTATGCACTCCCCAAGGTGCACAAGAGTCAGAGACCTCCTCCTGGCCGCCCGATTATTTCGGGGTTAGGTTCTTTACTTGAACCTCTTTCCACTTTTGTTGATTATTTTTTGAGGCCTTTGGTAGTGGAGATGCCCACTTATTTGAAAGACACCAAAGAGGTTCTCAAGTTAGTGGATGATTTGAGTTTTGATGCTGCTAGTGACTATCTTGTCTCTCTTGACGTTGAGTCACTATATACGTGTATTCCGCAAGATGAGACTTTGGCCGCCATTGAAACACTTTTGTTGAACAAACCTCCTGATTCGATTACACCGGTCTCCTTCATCATTGAGTGTGCCAGAATAGCCATGAAAGAGAATTTTTTAAAGTTTGAAGAGCAGTTGTTTCTTCAGGTGTCTGGCACTTCAATGGGGAGCGTTTTCGCTCCTAGTTTGGCCAATCTCTATGTGCATATTTTTGAACAAGAGTATATTTTGAATGACAGTAACCCATACAGAGACCACATACGTGTGTGGAAAAGGTATACTGATGATGTGTTTGTAGTATGGAGAGGCACATCGACCTCCATTTCTGAGTTTAAGATCTGGCTGAACAATCTAAATCAATACTTGCACTTCACATGTGAATTTAGCAAAACCAAGTTACCTTTTTTGGACGTTATGATTTCCCCATTTGAAGGAGGCTTGAGCACGGAACTATATAGAAAACCAATGACGAAGAATTCCCTTCTGTCATACAATAGTTTCCATCCTCGGGCCTTGCGTGATAATTTGCCCTACGGGCAATTTTTACGTATAAGGAGGAATTGTTCTTCATCCCTCAAGTACCATGAACACGCTCAGAATTTATCTGATCAGTTGCAGGTTAGACATTATCCTAAGAAACTTGTGAGAAGATCCTTAAAACGTGCGAAAAACAACAATAGGGATTCTCTTTTAGATCAGGGTCTTCCCAAAGTTACTACCAACCGTCTGACTTGCGTTCACACTTTTTGCAGTCTCTCCAATCAGATCAAGAAAAGTATATTGTCCAATTGGAAGATTTTGAACATTGGCGGCACCTCATTACCACGTCCACTATTTGCTTTTAAGCGAAGTACCAATATAAAAGACCGGTTGGTACACACACGTCCCCGTACCTGTAACAAGAATTCACAGGGTACTCTGTGGGGTTCACCTCCGGTACAGGGTCATTTTCCTTGTGGGTCTTGTGCGGCTTGTCCGCACACAACTCACACTACAGAAATTGACATTGGTTCATCTAAGCCATGGATTTTGACTTGTCACACGAATTGTAATAGTGACAACTTGGTGTATCTTATCCATTGCCCGTGCCCGCTTCGTTATGTGGGGATGACCACACGGAGGGTAAAAACCCGCATTCTAGAGCATAAGAGCACAATTAGATGCAGGAAGTCCTCGACTAAATTGACCAATCATTTTCTTTCTGCCCAACATAGCCCACAGGATCTCAAGTGGTCAGTGCTAGAAAGACCTTTTATCCCACCACACATTACTGATATTTCAACTTTTTTGTTCAAACGTGAACAATGGTGGGTGCATAAATTGAAAACTGACACTGTGGGTTTGAATGATGAGATTCCTTGGGTTTTACTGTAGCACAGCTTTCCAAGGTTTCGACTCACTTCTGTAGATTGGTGCATCTGGATGTTGGTATTATAGATCATTGAGGTGTTCCATCAGTACCCTTAAGCAAGGTGTCATCCAGTTTGGTCTTCATCTTTAGGTTAGTGATGCATAGTTATTTCTGTATATCATGGCATATCACACAATGTGTCTATGAGGGTCCTATAAAGTACATTTATCCTCATGCTTACATGCAGGGTTGAGGCCATTGCACACTACTGTATAGAGTGTCTGTGTCCGTATTTGGAATCATTCTAGTGTTGAGTGATTATTATTATCTTTTAATACTGACATGGGTAGAGCCATTGGAAGACATGTAGAGGTTTCTGTCTGGATGCTTCTTCAATTGCATGGGACTGGGCTTTTGGTTTGGCCTGGCGAATTCATTTGTATTTGTTGACATGGCGACCAGACGTGTCTCACTCTTTACTCACTTTCTTCTGGTTTTGAGCGCCACACTATGGGTTCCTAATATTTCGAAACAAGATATATTCGATGTGGGAAATGATGCTGTGTTTATTGCATCTTTGTGTGTAGGGTTCAAATGCCTCTGCCTTAAGACGCGCATGCGCGAGTGAGTAGTGTTTCCCGAAGCGTCTTGGGTGATGCTGTTACAATACTGGGCAAATCTGTTCCTCGTATTGAAGATGCTTACCTTGTAGTAATCGCTGCAATAAGGGTGTTTTCTATACTCCTTTTTCATTATATGGCTTTCTTGACCGGCTATATACATTTTTCACTAGATGGGCATTTCTGATATTGTACGCATGCGCAGGAGTGTAGTGACATTCACTCGACGCATGCTCAGTTACTTGGTTATCGGCTCCGGTTTGTGCGCTCACCTGAGTGTAATTAATCATTACTGTTGACTATAAAAGCACACCGGGTTAGATTGGACTTCACCTCCGGTTGCAGGCTCTGTAAACCTCGGGGTACCGACGGAGAGGTGAGTGTCTCTGCCTTGTTGTTGTTTTTCTTTTCTTTTCTTCTTTTTCTTTGTTTTTAATTGTTCGCTTCAGAGAGGGTTTGGTGGGTTAGTCTGTTTCCTTTTTACAAGGATCTCCGGCTTTGAGTGGAGGTTGTGGCTATCAAAGCATCTTGTAGCCCCTTGTTGTAATAACTGACTTTCTAAAGGAGCTACCAATGGCGATATTGACGTTGTAGGTATTTGGATCCTAGACATGACCACTTGACTCGATACACACCCCTTTTTGAGTCTATGTGGAGAGTGTGGCTACCAAAGTTGCTCTAGCTACCTTATCTACCTATGGGGTTTTAATGGAGTCCTGATGATGAGATTTGCGCTATAGTCATTTGGGCTCCCTACCTGCTAGTTTTTATAAAATTTACATAGTACGTTTCAAAAGGTTGATACTCCTCGTTCCTGTTCACATACTTTTACTCCCTCTACATGCCTATCGTTGATATCGGGACTATTATAATAAACCTAGTTTCTGGTAGGATATGATGCGTCAAAGATACAAATATACCGTTTGTTTCAGAGCGGTGCTCCCTTCCTGAGCTGTCGCCAGGTAGAGGTGTGGTTCTTTACCCAACAGTGACGGGTAAGCTCCCTTCTTGTTCTTTGTTATTATTTACAGAACCTGTTGTAGTTTGTGCATGATGCTGATGATCATAGGTATGGATCAGATCTGTTTCTTCTCTCTTTTTGTAGGTAATCTCCCCTTCAAGAATGGACTGATTGAGGAGCTTTTCTGGTTTCATATCCTTTGTGTTATAGCACATTATTGAGATAGCAGCAGCTTAATAGGTCCTGATGAAAGCCTTGCCTACTGTTAGGTGGATGGCTGAAACATGTTGACCACTATTTTCTATTTTACCTTTGCGGTCTAAATTCATACCGCGGGTACACTCTTTTAATCCTGGCAAAGGACGCATCTGAATAAAGCGACTGGTTTGCGTTCTCTAGTCAGTTTTATTTCTCACTATTTGCACATTCACGCATTTTTTTGTTGCGCTTCGCCTTCATTCACACAGTTGTCTCTTCATTTGTGGATTTATAATATCCTACTAAAAACATCCCTGAGCTCCTCCCTCTCAGAGAGAGAGTTGTAGCCCTCAGAGGAACTAGGTTTTTCCTCTGGGAGGAGAATCCCATATGATGAAGCATGTCACCTCTGGTGAGTGAGGGATTTCGTCCTAAAAGGGAAGTGCCCCCAGTTAGGTCTGTGGCACTAGCTACTAGGTTCTGTAAATGTACATTTACACATTTTTGATGCCTTCAAATCATATAGTGATTTATTACACTTTGTTTGATCTCTGTTTTGTGTAGACCCGGGGTTTTAGATTGTGTTATGAAACTGTTTTGGGGAGCGAACCCTGTGAGGTCTTTAAATTTCCCTAGGACCCTTTGGCGGTGATCCGTCCTGTGTTTGGTAGTTCTTCGAGCAGCTTTCAGGCTGTGGGTCCCTTCTTCTTTTTCTTCAGGTGTCATAATTAGATACCTTTTTTGTAACAGGAGTATTTTGTATGTTGATTCAGAATTTGGGGTAGATCTAACTATTTTACAACATAATTTATTTGCAGTCTTATTGATCAAAATGGCTGAGCGACAGGGTTTGGCTTTTGATGACACAATGGCTCAATCCATCGTGAGCACACCTAGCATTATTGACACATTTCAAGGTGGTGCCCCCTTATAAGGTGATGAATGGACCAAATTATTGGTGCTCAAGAAATCTCATTCTCTGGTTTATATACATGGAGCCATCATAACAGAATATCTTAGGGGGAATTGTGCACCGACAGGGTTGATTGTTACTAATGCTCCCCGCCTTTTTCTGGATGACAAGATATTTCTGAAAGATTGGTCATTGGTGGCCTGGCGGTGTACCCGTGATTGGCTGATTCTCATCATTAACACAGCCAAACGCATCGCGGACACCATTTTAATTGAGATACAGGCCTTAGAGTCTCAAATCAGAATCACTCTATCAGGGGCTGTGTTTAAGAAACAAAATGAAGAGTCTAATAAGAGCAACAAGGAGTTGAAAGACTGTTTTGATGTCAAAGATTAACAAATTTAAGATAGACCTAGCACGTTTTTCAATGGAGAAGGTATACCCATACACTAGTGCTGAATATGTGCCCCTCAATATAATCGTCAGGGGCGCAGATATGGTTCCAACTATTCTACATCAGACAGTGATGATTGGTCCAGTGATTCAGACAACCCTAACCAAGGTGATACATCCAGCAGAGGACACGCCCATAGAGGCAGAGGTAATTGGAGAGGTTTTCGAGGCCAAATGCAGCACATTCCACCATCTCAATGGTGGGCACCTGGCCCTTTTCAATATCACCCCTTTTTACCACAGGGGCCAATGTTTCCTTATCAGCCACAACATCAGATGTACCCTAATCAGCCACAATCTCAGATGTATCCTAATCAGTCTTTTTAGGGTTTGGCCGCACAAGGTCCAGAGGCAGGAGGCGTCAACAACAAACTCAGGTTCATTGGGCAGACAACCCGCCAGCTCGCTCAACGAGGAGCATGACAGAAGCTCAGGCAGGATCGAGCTCGGAGATTTAGTTCTCAACCTGAGCAGTAAGAGCTTGTCCACGGATGAATTAGCTCTTCTTAATAAAGGACTTGGTTTTGTACCCTCGTATCGAGGAGATACTTTTGAGATTAAACGAGAACTTGCTCAATTCTTTCGGAAAATCCGGTTAAATTTTTTCTTTGGAGATAAAGCGCCAGGGGCCACAGACGAGTTGGATACTAATACTGGTTTAAGAAACAAATCTACATTTAATCCTCTTGCCAGTCAGGTTCCTCCTCAAGTGTTGACATTTGAAAAAGCTGTGACCACACAAGTCACCACGATGTGTGCCAAGGATAATAGACAGTATCAAAATTTGACCAGGAAAGAACGATTAGCTATGGCTTCTTTGATTGCAGAAGAAACATTAACAATCAAACCCGCTGATAAAGGGGGATCCATTGTAATAATGGATACTTCAGCTTATCGGACTGAATGTCTGAGACAACTTGGAGACATTCGTTTTTACAAACCATTGAGCGAAGATCCTACCAAAAGATTGGAACACGAAATTAAGATTCTTGTGGAAGAAGCACGGTCCAATGGTTGGATCACGACTCATGAGGCTCTCTTTTGGTAAAAACTTATCCTATTGTTCCTTATTTCTATGCACTCCCCAAGGTGCACAAGAGTCAGAGACCTCCTCCTGGCCGCCCGATTATTTCGGGGTTAGGTTCTTTACTTGAACCTCTTTCCACTTTTGTTGATTATTTTTTGAGGCCTTTGGTAGTGGAGATGCCCACTTATTTGAAAGACACCAAAGAGGTTCTCAAGTTAGTGGATGATTTGAGTTTTGATGCTGCTAGTGACTATCTTGTCTCTCTTGACGTTGAGTCACTATATACGTGTATTCCGCAAGATGAGACTTTGGCCGCCATTGAAACACTTTTGTTGAACAAACCTCCTGATTCGATTACACCTGTCTCCATCATTGAGTTTGCCAGAATAGCCATGAAAGAGAATTTTTTTAAGTTTGAAGAGCAGTTGTTTCTTCAGGTGTCTGGCACTTCAATGGGGAGCGTTTTCGCTCCTAGTTTGGCCAATCTCTATGTGCATATTTTTGAACAAGAGTATATTTTGAATGACAGTAACCCATACAGAGACCACATACGTGTGTGGAAAAGGTATATTGATGATGTGTTTGTAGTATGGAGAGGCACATCGACCTCCATTTCTGAGTTTAAGATCTGGCTGAACAACCTAAATCAATACTTGCACTTCACATGTGAATTTAGCAAAACCCAGTTACCTTTTTTGGACGTTATGATTTCCCCATTTGAAGGAGGCTTGAGCACGGAACTATATAGAAAACCAATGACGAAGAATTCCCTTCTGTCATACAATAGTTTCCATCCTCGGGCCTTGCGTGATAATTTGCCCTACGGGCAATTTTTACGTATAAGGAGGAATTGTTCTTCATCCCTCAAGTACCATGAACACGCTCAGAATTTATCTGATCAGTTGCAGGTTAGACATTATCCTAAGAAACTTGTAAGAAGATCCTTAAAACGTGCGAAAAACAACAATAGGGATTCTCTTTTAGATCAGGGTCTTCCCAAAGTTACTACCAACCGTCTGACTTGGGTTCACACTTTTTGCAGTCTCTCCAATCAGATCAAGAAAAGTATATTGTCCAATTGGAAGATTTTGAACATTGGCGGCACCTCATTACCACATCCACTATTTGCTTTTAAGCGAAGTACCAATATAAAAGACCGGTTGGTACACACACGTCCCCGTACCTGTAACAAGAATTCACAGGGTACTCTGTGGGGTTTACCTCCGGTACAGGGTCATTTTCCTTGTGGGTCTTGTGCGGCTTGTCCGCACACAACTCACACTACAGAAATTGACATTGGTTCATCTAAGCCATGGATTTTGACTTGTCACACGAATTGTAATAGTGACAACTTGGTGTATCTTATCCATTGCCCGTGCCCGCTTCGTTATGTGGGGATGACCACACGGAGGGTAAAACCCGCATTCTAGAGCATAAGAGCACAATTAGATGCAGGAAGTCCTCGACTAAATTGACCAATCATTTTCTTTCTGCCCAACATAGCCCACAGGATCTCAAGTGGTCAGTGCTAGAAAGACCTTTTATCCCACCACACATTACTGATATTTCAACTTTTTTGTTCAAACGTGAACAATGGTGGGTGCATAAATTGAAAACTGACACTGTGGGTTTGAATGATGAGATTCCTTGGGTTTTACTGTAGCACAGCTTTCCAAGGTTTCGACTCACACTTCTGTAGATTGGTGCATCTGGATGTTGGTATTATATATCATTGAGGTGTTCCATCAGTACCCTTAAGCAAGGTGTCATCCAGTTTGGTCTTCATCTTTAGGTTAGTGATGCATAGTTATTTCTGTATATCATGGCATATCACACAATGTGTCTATGAGGGTCCTATAAAGTACATTTATCCTCATGCTTACATGCAGGGTTGAGGCCATTGCACACTACTGTATAGAGTTTCTGTGTCCGTATTTGGAATCATTCTAGTGTTGAGTGATTATTATTATCTTTTAATACTGACATGGGTAGAGCCATTGGAAGACATGTAGAGGTTTCTGTCTGGATGCTTCTTCAATTGCATGGGACTGGGCTTTTGGTTTGGCCTGGCGAATTCATTTGTATTTGTTGACATGGCGACCAGACGTGTCTCACTCTTTACTCACTTTCTTCTGGTTTTGAGCGCCACACTATGGGTTCCTAATATTTCGAAACAAGATATATTCGATGTGGGAAATGATGCTGTGTTTATTGCATCTTTGTGTGTAGGGTTCAAATGCCTCTGCCTTAAGACGCGCATGCGCGAGTGAGTAGTGTTTCCCGAAGCGTCTTGGGTGATGCCGTTACAATACTGGGCAAATCTGTTCCTCGTATTGAAGATGCTTACCTTGTAGTAATCGCTGCAATAAGGGTGTTTTCTATACTCCTTTTTCATTATATGGCTTTCTTGACCGGCTATATACATTTTTCACTAGATGGGCATTTCTGATATTGTACGCATGCGCAGGAGTGTAGTGACATTCACTCGACGCATGCTCAGTTACTTGGTTATCGGCTCCGGTTTGTGCGCTCACCTGAGTGTAATTAATCATTACTGTTGACTATAAAAGCACACCGGGTTAGATTGGACTTCACCTCCGGTTGCAGGCTCTGTAAACCTCGGGGTACCGACGGAGAGGTGAGTGTCTCTGCCTTGTTGTTGTTTTTCTTTTCTTTTTTTTTCTTTGTTTTTAATTGTTCGCTTCAGAGAGGGTTTGGTGGGTTAGTCTGTTTCCTTTTTTTACAAGGATCTCCGGCTTTGAGTGGAGGTTGTGGCTATCAAAGCATCTTGTAGCCCCTTGTTGTAATAACTGACTTTCTAAAGGAGCTACCAATGGCGATATTGACGTTGTAGGTATTTGGATCCTAGACATGACCACTTGACTCGATACACACCCCTTTTTTGAGTCTATGTGGAGAGTGTGGCTACCAAAGTTGCTCTAGCTACCTTATCTACCTATGGGTTTTAATGGAGTCCTGATGATGAGATTTGCGCTATAGTCATTTGGGCTCCCTACCTGCTAGTTTTTATAAAATTTACATAGTACGTTTCAAAAGGTTGATACTCCTCGTTCCTGTTCACATACTTTTACTCCCTCTACATGCCTATCGTTGATATCGGGACTATTATAATAAACCTAGTTTCTGGTAGGATATGATGTGTCAAAGATACAAATATACCGTTTGTTTCAGAGCGGTGCTCCCTTCCTGAGCTGTCGCCAGGTAGAGGTGTGGTTCTTTACCCAACAGTGACGGGTAAGCTCCCTTCTTGTTCTTTGTTATTATTTACAGAACCTGTTGTAGTTTGTGCATGATGCTGATGATCATAGGTATGGATCAGATCTGTTTCTTCTCTCTTTTTGTAGGTAATCTCCCCTTCAAGAATGGACTGATTGAGGAGCTTTTCTGGTTTCATATCCTTTGTGTTATAGCACATTATTGAGATAGCAGCAGCTTAATAGGTCCTGATGAAAGCCTTGCCTACTGTTAGGTGGATGGCTGAAACATGTTGACCACTAGTTTCTATTTTACCTTTGCGGTCTAAATTCATACCGCGGGTACACTCTTTTAATCCTGGCAAAGGACGCATCTGAATAAAGCGACTGGTTTGCGTTCTCTAGTCAGTTTTATTTCTCACTATTTGCACATTCACGCATTTTTTTGTTGCGCTGCGCCTTCATTCACACAGTTGTCTCTTCATTTGTGGATTTATAATATCCTACTAAAAACATCCCTGAGCTCCTCCCTCTCAGAGAGAGAGTTGTAGCCCTCAGAGGAACTAGGTTTTTCCTCTGGGAGGAGAATCCCATATGATGAAGCATGTCACCTCTGGTGAGTGAGGGATTTCGTCCTTAAAAGGGAAGTGCCCCCAGTTAGGTCTGTGGCACTAGCTACTAGGTTCTGTAAATGTACATTTACACATTTTTGATGCCTTCAAATCATATAGTGATTTATTACACTTTGTTTGATCTCTGTTTTGTGTAGACCCGTGGGTTTTAGATTGTGTTATGAAACTGTTTTGGGGAGCAAACCCTGTGAGGTCTTTAAATTTCCCTAGGACCCTTTGGCGGTGATCCGTCCTGTGTTTGGTAATACCTCTGACATTCCCAGGACCTGCAATAGATAAAATTCAGGGGAAAATAGTAAGTTTTATATGGGCATCTAGAGGGGCTAGGCTTGCATGGAAAAAACTGAGGCGTAGGCTTGAAAAGATTGGTTTAGCCCTCCCAGATTTAAAGCTTTATTGTATAGCTTTCCAGTTTAAAAACTGCAGGGTGCTCCTGGGTTAACCAGTGGCCTCAACTTGGGGAGCTGTTTTAGGAGAGATGGTAGGGGAGTGGGGCTCTGAAGGATTTTTGTATAAGTTTGGGGTGAAGAAATCCTTCAATAAGGTTCGGCTGAAGGTTTTGAAGACAGCTCTGGCCCTTTGGCTCCGAGTTAGGAGGATAATGGACATGGGCTACTTTCCAGATCTTACACCGATCTGGGACTCTCCGGGTACCCCTGAGTGTTTCAAAGATGGGCTGAGTGTTCCACTACAGAGAGCAGGGATTGAAGTTTGGGCGGGATTACTAACAGCACAGGGTATATTACCATGAGAAGTTTTAGTGGCTAAGACTCATAACTCCCTTCCAAATTCAAATATTTTCAGTTGTCTTCTTGGTTTGCGGCCAATTCACAGGAGATAGAAGGAGTGTGGGAATTTGAGTTAGAATTGCAGGATGGATCTCCAAAGGCTTAAGAGTTCGCTCTGTGGTATTGGAAGCTGCATGATGCCAAGGATAGGAAACTGAAGGTGCCATACTCTGTCTGGGAAAAAGGCATTCACAGGACTGAGCGTCAAACAGTATAGCAAACCTCCGTTAAATTACTCCATTCAGCAGTAAAACTAGCCAATTTTAAGCGTAATCCCTTCTTCACCATTACTAGATTGTGTTGGACCTCTCAAAAGATAAAGTTTGTACAAGAGCCTACCCCTAGATGCTGCAGGTGTAGCCTTCTAAGAGCTGATGACCAACACGTCTTTTTACATGCCCAGAGATAAAGGCATATTGGCGGGACGTCGAGGATGTGTTCAGTGATATTTTTGGGATGAACATAACGTTAAGTCTAACTTTAGTTTTAATGGGAGTGGAAACCTCTCCCAGGAAACTCCAGATCAGATCGCAGCAGGCTTTGTTGTTTTACTTGATGCTTTTAGCTAGGAGGGAGATTTGTAAACGTTGGACAGATCCGTCACCTCCGAGAGCGGTGTATTGGCTTTAAGTAGTAAGATAGAATTGCCGAATGGATATTGACTGTAGACCCGGTGGGGCCAAGAAAAATACGATTTGGGCTGATTTTCAAAGATGGAGTGGTATGAGGGCTAAAACAACAACGTAATGCGTGGTCCTATGATTACATCTGGGTGCAGCCAGAAACCAGGTATCTGGTTTTGACTGGCATGACAAGGGCCAGCGAAAGTACGCAGCAGGTCAAGGGTTGGAAAGCACTTCTATAAGTGGCCTGATTTTGAGGTAAAGGTGATATGAGGACTAAGACAAAATTAAGAAAAATAAATTTTAAAAAAGCGAATTGACCCGGAAGAGCACAGGGCTGTTGCAAGACTCTGCATTAACAGAGCTGTTGCCAGGCTCTGCATTAACAAATAAAGTGCACAGACAAGGCTGATGCCAGAATCTGTATTAACAAAGTGCACAGACCCGGAAGAGCATAGGGCTGTTGCCAGACTCTGCATTAACAAATAAAGTGCACAGATACCGAAGAGCATAGAGCTGTTGCAAAACTCTGCATTAACAGGGCTGTTGCCAGATTCTGCATTAACAAATAAAGTGCACAGACCCGGAAGAGCACAGGGCTGTAGCTAGGCTCGACATTAACAAATAAAGCGCACAGACCCTGAAGAGCGCAGGGCTGTTGATAGACTGCATTAAATTCTGCAACATTCCGACCTTAATGGATCCAGTATTCCACGTATACCGCGCATTCCTAAAGCACTGTGGTAATGCCCACTACTACTGATACCCTGGATTGCAGTACTCAGGGGATGCAGAATTACAGAGGGATTATGATTGATCGCCTAAAGAAACCCAGTGGAATAGGGAATAACATGCCATTAATGTTATCGCTCCGACTTCTGCATGTGATCTCCATATTGTAGGCTAATTTTAACAAGACAAATGTAACATTGTATGAAATAGTGGATTTGGGCCCAGCATTACCCACAGTGTAATTCCACCCAAATTGGTGCATGCTGCTGACAAACAAATTACTAATCTTTGGTAACTCTTTATCTGGTAGAGACTCTATCTAGCCGCAGATTCCTTATCTTAGAATTATCTCCAGGGGTCAGACTGGATCCGGAAATATTTTGTGAGTAGAACCCCTGCATGCCGGTAGGTGGCACCGTTTGGCTCCACGTGGCGCAGCTGGTGTCCACAATGGAAGTGACATCAGCAGTGCCTATATGCGTCACCCAGGCTCGCTGACGTCAGTTACTTTTCGCGACTTTACACGCCAGAAGTGCAGAGCCACGAAGTACACTGACCACTGGTGTGGAAAACTAAGGCCCTGAAAGATGAAAGCCTTAACCCTAGAAATCTGTTCGCAAAGTGGGGAGGATGAGTGGGTCGGTAAGGAATCTGCGGCTAGATAGTCTCTCTACCAGAGAGGGTGTTACCGAAAGGAAGTAACTTGTTCATCTGATAGAGACTTATAGCCACAGATTTCTCATCTTAGAATAGGTGCCCAAGCAATAACTTCCCCAGAGGTGAGTCTGCGGACCAATTTCACACAAGGAAGTCCTGCAGTGCCCATCCCTACAGACCTGATTGTCTAGACATTAGTGTTTGGTAAACATGTGCAGGGAAATCCACGTTGCTGCCTGACAGATGTCCAGGACCAGAACTCCGCGAGCTAACATAGCTGTGGCAGCTTTAGCTCTCCTGGAATGAGCATGTTAACCCTAAGGGGGTTGCGTCTTAGCCAATGCACAGAAGATTTTGATAGAGAGAACGATCCATCATGAGATGGTCCTCTTCTGTACAGCTCGACCTTTCTTCGCTCTGACAAACTCCACGAAGAGTTGGTCATCTACCCGGAACTCTCTTGTGGGGTAAATGTACAAGGACAATGAACTTTTTCGGTTCAGACGGTGAAGTTGCTCCTCCTTCCTTGGAGGGATCAGGCGGAGTGTAAAAGGTAGGCAGAGTGATGGTCTGGTCAGTCTCACCGAAATCCAAGATAGAGGCCAAAACATTTGTATCATAGCTTGAATGTCCTGGGCTCACCGTTCAGGAGGATAGGCCCGAACTGCACCTTGTGCAGAACAGCTCCGATGAAAGGGAGTGTCTGAGAGAAAGTCAGGTGTGACTTTGGCATCTTGATAATGAACCCCAGCGAATTCAGAAGGTCTGCCGCAGTCTGTAGGTGGGAGACAACAGCCTGGGGGGAGGCCGCCTTCAACAGCCAGTCATCGAGATAGGGGAAGACTCCCTGGCACTCCTGATCTATCAGCTGCAACCGCCGCCTAAACCTTGGTGAGCACCCGGGGTGCTGATGAGGCGCAAAGGCCAAACGGAGCAAAGAGAACTGAAAGTGCTCGTGGCCCACCGTGAACTGCAGGTAACGCCTGTGGGCAGGCAGGACACGAATGTGGAAATAGGCGCCCTGCAAGTTCAACACTACCATCCAGTATCTGTGGATACAGGGCAGACAAGACCTGAGCAGGAGTGAGTATCTTGAATTTGTCCTTCTTGAAGACAGAGTGCAGGTCGAGGATAGCATGAAGGCCTCTGTCCTTCTTGGGCACCAGAAAGTAGCAGGAATAGCAACCACCACCTACTTCTGGCGTTGGCACTCGCTCTATGGCTCCTTTGGCCAAAATAGCCACCACTTCCTGGCAGAGAAGGGATAGGTCATCCTACGTCAGCCTGTCATAAGTGGGTGGCATGGAGGATGGGGTAGTCTCGAAAGGGAGCAGTAGCCCCTTCCAACAATCTGAAAAATCCACCTGTCCGATGTTATGGACTGCCAGCGGGGCAGGTGATTGCGCATCCTGCTGCCTACTGGGTTCCCATGATGATAAACAGGCAGACTAAGAGTTTGGGTGCTGTGGCTGTGTGGGGTGGTGGACTGACCCAACCGCTAGCTATCTAACCCACGGGGCCAGTAGGAACCGCTTGCTCTCCGCAGCGGCTGGACGGGTAAGGACGCAGTTGCACGCCCCTTCCGTGGCCCGGGAACGGCAGATTGAGGGTGACAAGGGGCTACAGAAAGGCCCAAGGAACTGGCCATAGCCCTGCTGTCCTTAAAGCTCCAGCTCCAAATCCACCTCGTGTCCGAAGAGACGAAGTCATCAAAGGGCATGTCCATGAGTGATGACTAGACAGCCCCAGAAAAGCAGGTAGTCCTCAACCAGGTGTGGCGTAGTAGGGCAATGTCAATGAAACTGCTCTGCCTAGTGAGTCGGCAACAGTCTGGGTCTCCTCCAGGACGGCAGGCAGCACCTGCGAAACTGCATCCCACAGAGAGTGGGAATAGCGGCCCAAAAGGCATGTGATGTTCACTTACCTTATTGCCAGGCTGGTGGAAGAAAATATCTTGTCTAAATTGTCCAGCCTCTTGGATTCCCGAACCGGCGGGCGGTTGGGAATGCGCCGGGATTAGCATGTGAAGTGGAGGCCTGCACCACACTCTCAGGGGAGGATGTTCCGTAAGGAATTTTGGGTCCCCTGGAGGACGGCAGTGGCGGCAGGCAATTGTCCTGTTCACAGGAGCCCCGGTCCTGGACTTGGAACAGGTCCCAAGCAGGATATCAGTAAGTACTTCATTAAAGGGGAGAAGCGGTTCGGAAGGGGATACGCCTGGCTGAAGCACTTCCGTCAAAACATCAGTCTTGACTGCCACCGAGGGGAAGCTAAGGTTCAAGACCTAAGTCGTTCTTCGCACCACCAATGCAAATAATGCTCCCTCCTCCTAGCCATGGTAGGGGGGGAAGCATGCCATTATCTGGAGAAGCGTTCAGTCCGCTGGCTTCCCCCAGATGCTCACGCAAGTCTAAAGTGTCATTAGGCTGGTAATCTTCAGGGTCCAGCGACCCCTTCCATTCTTTCCTGAGTCCCAGCCCAAATGAAAAGGGCTAAGGCTTGGGCTTGGAAGGCATGGCTCAGGACGACGCCCCTCCAGCTCCGTGTCTGAATCGGGGATGAGAATGGGGATGGCAGTACTAGGAGCATAGGCCTCTGGATCAGCACAGTTCTTAATTTGAGGCGGTGGCTTCCAGTGGTCGACACCGGCACTTAATTAGCAGCACTAGCACTTATGACAGTCTGCCACATGGTGGGCTGCTTGCCTTATTTAAAGTGAGCACAACAACAGTTGTTTACTAATTCAATATACGTTAAAAATTACTATTACCTACCACCCATGCTAATCTTATAACTTTAGCGGCCTGGAATAGTCTGAAATTGTCACACTTGTAGAAGTTTGATGGTTATTAGCTGGTTTGGTACGGTCTTTGGTAGTGCTAGCAGGGGCAATGGGTGATGTAGGCTGTAGTAGCCTCCTGATGAGAGCCTTGGCACTTAATTTTTTCCAAATTAAGTACTAGCCGGGGAAGGTCGAGATGGCACAACCAGCACCGATCTACATCCATCGGTGGATCCTTGGATCGCGACTTACGCTGGATCCGTCAGCATGACTACAGTAGGGACCCACCCGAATCCCAGCTCGTGGGAACGGGCCACTCAAATATAAGGCACATCACCTCATCAAACTCTTGTATTTGAACGGGAGTCGCTCCAGCTCCTGGAAATGCGGGGAGGCGTGGATTCGTCCCAGGTGCTAGCTCAACCACCTCCTTGTCTCATTGGCCAACGGACGAGGTGAAGTCAAAGCACACTTCAAATAATTTTTCTTCTTGTGGCTCCACGACTTACCTGGACAGCTCGAGGATTTGGAGTGGGGGGGTGACCACAGACTCCATGATCGCTCCCGGTACCTTCCTCTCGAGCATCGACCGACCAGGAGCTTGAGGGATCGCTCCCTCAAGGCTTTCGGATGCATGTTTCGGCAGTCAGGGCAGGCTTTTGGGTCATGGTCTCGTTTGAGGCACCATAGGTAAACAAGGTGGAGGTTGATCACCAACATCTGTCGGTGACAGGTGCTGCAGGTCTTGAAGCCAGCCTTCTTGATGACATCCCTGCCACACCAGGAGCGACGCCCCTCCAGCTCCAGACCTCAAAAAGACTTCGACAAAATGCAGAAAAAAGTTTAGTCAAAAAGAGACCAAGAGGTAGCTCTTCCCAGATCTGCACTTGTTGGCACAGATAGAAAAGAACTGACATCAGCGTGCCTGGGTGATGCTTATATAGGCACAACTGGCGTAACTTCGGGCACAAACACCACCTACCAGAGCGCAGGGGCATTGCTCACGAAAACTTTCCCGATCAAGTCTGACACCTGGGGATAATTTTAAGGTAAGGAATCTACAACCGTGGCCATCCAATTGGCCAAGCGTCGCAGGTTAAAACGGGTGGCTCGCTTAGGCATGAAACCAGATTGGTCTCTATGTATCAAGGAGGTAATGACCGACAGGAGCCGCGTTGCAAGAATAGTCGCCAGAATTTTGGTCTCGATGTTGAGCAGACATATGGGCCGATAGGACCCACAGTCTTCCGGAGGTTTCCCTGTCTTATGAATTACCACTACAGTGGCCATTCGAAGATCCTGTGGGAGAATCTCTTGCTCTTTGGCCTCCAGGAACATGTTTAATAAGTGTGGCGCCAGCAAACTACTATTTAATTTGAAAAATTTTCCCGGGGGTCCGTTTGGGCCCAGGGTTTTTCCCGACTTTTGTCGGCCAATGGCCTCGGTCACTTCCTCGAGAGTGAGGTCCTCTTCTAGTCTGTCCCTCTCCTCCCGAGAGAGCAAGGGAAGCTCGATTGTGTCTAGGTAGTGGACTATTTGCGCCACGTCCACCTGAGATGTGGCCGCATACAAGTTGGTGTAGTACCGTGCAAAGGCCCCCTGCAATATCTGTGGGTGTAGTATGCGTGGAGCTTTGGTCTGTAATGGACGTTACCCATCTTCACTCCATTTCCTTCCTGCCCAGCCACGAAAGTAGTTTCCTTGCCCTGTCGCCTGTCTCGTAGAGGCGATGTTGGACTGCCAATTGCCGAGCCCTCACCTCCCTGGTCGCCAGCGCTTGATATTCCCTTTTAGTTATTTCGATTTGGCGAAGGGTATGAACAGTCATCGTGGATGCGCCACTGCCCTCCAGAGTCGAGTCAAGAGCTTGCGTTCTAAGGCCTCCATCTCCAGGGTTTCTCGTCTCTTTTTATGAGCAATTATATTTTGCGCTCTGTCTCTCAACACAGTCTTGAATGCATCCCACAGAGTAACTGCGGACTGTACTGAGCCTACATTCTCCTTAAAGTAGAGCTCTGAATCGAGTTTGCAGGCAGTCTTAACAATTCTATGCAGAATCTGTGTTGTCTTATGTTTAGGATCCATTTGTCTGAGGTGATCTTTTGCAAAAAACAACAATTGATGGACAGAATGCAGAACAATGTTGTACATTCACCCCAGTACAGAGATTTGGGCCTAAATCCATCGTTTTTTTGCTCACCATGCCATTCCAGTTTGGACCCAGCCATATGCAAATCAGTCTTGACCCTGCGCCCAATGGGAACAGTCCAGCCCGAACTGCCAGGCCAGGTCCTCCCTGGACTGGAAACAAGCATCCTTCAGAAAGCGTTGAATTCTTGCCTGATATTGGTGCTGCATGAGCTCCTCAAATTCGCGCCACTGCTGCTGTTAGAAGTTGAGAAGGGTATTGGTGATGGCGATACGCCTCTGTGTTGCCGTAGATCTCTCTGCCTTTAGGCCCACCATCTCCATGCTCTTGCTCCCTATTCAGTGTTGACCCTGTGGTAGTTGGGGCATTTGCTGTCCTGTGTGCAGTTGTGGGTCTTTTGAACAATGCTTGTACTTCTTTTCCACTCATGGTGTGACAGCCGTTGCAGAGACTGGTTCCTTGAAGGCTTCATTCCTGGTCCAGCACGTTTAGCAACATGGGTAGGAACTGGTTCTGCAGTAGTGTCTGCAATAGGAAGCAGGACTTTGTGTCTCTCTCCTCCAGTTGGACCCCATATGTGTGAAATGCCTTTTTAACCAATACATTGTACATAGCAATGTCATCAGGAGGAGTTGGGGACGGGAGTGAAGAAAAGATGTGCTTTCCCATTTTATCTCACACAGGAAACTTTACTCTTGAAGATTTACACCAAACTTGGCATGAAAGTAGAACTGTACTCAGAAAGTGTGCTTTTGCTGGTCATGTATAAATCTGTTGGGTATTTTTTGAGATAAGATTTTTTTTAAGTTGCTGAGCAGGCTTTAAAGGGTTAACATTTCTGTATGTATATCTGTGCTGTTTCTGTTCAGTAAAGCTAGGGAGTTAAAAAATAAAAATAAAAGGAATCTGATTGAATAAGGGACTCTTTTCTCCCGTCTTCCCTTTCAGATTAATGATTCCAAAGTTAAAATTGGTACCGCGGTTCAGAGTGTTCTGGCTGACTGCTGCAAAAGAAAAAAATTATATTGCGCCTGCCAACTCAAGATGCAGAGAATGGTCCCCCTGACCTGAACAAAAAAGTTGAAGACGATAAAAGGGGGCACGGTGGGCACACCCTGACCCGCAAGCTATTGTGGGGGAGCCATCAAAGAGCCCACCCCCCCCAACCCTTCCAGACAGAGTAAATGCAATTTTTTAAACACATGCCTGGATCTGTGGACCCTTTTCTCTCCCTGCAATACCATTACACCTAAAATGGTGGCCAGGGTCCAAGGTACTCCGACAGGTGCCGTGGACACCATAAAGGTACCATAAATACATGCCTGGGTCTATGAACCCAGGTCAATCTTCTCCGATTATGCATCACCTACTGAGAATTCGCAGATAGACTTGGAACCACAAATCTCCCAAAGCGCAGCATCAGCTGAAGAAGCTTGCCTTTGGTTCGGTGGTACCCTGGCATGACACTTGCCCTGATCCGCCTTGCCATACAGTGCACAGAATATAAATGCCAGCTGGACATTGCCACCTTGGCTCACTTTGGGGGGCTAACTCGAAAACACTGCTCAGAAACTAAGAAGCAAAAACAAAACACAAAGGGAAAGTTCTGAAAAGCTTTGAGGAAAAAAGAAAAATACCACACTTAAAAACCTGGATTGGGTAATCAAATGGCAGCTAAAATAACAGACAAATAAGTGGATTGCTTTTAGAAAAGTTGAGCAACACAAGACTTTTCCAGATCACCTACGACCGCAATGAATAAAACTGAGATGCCAATGACATTTCGGTTTCCAAAATGTAAATGCCCGCATGGCCCTGAACAAAATGGCCTCCTCCAGAAAGACTTTAAGAGCAGCCTCAGAGAATGTGAAAGATTGGGTCTGTGATGAGGACACAGATAGGGCAGGATTAAAAACATTTAAAGCATCTGACAGCGAGCGCTGGTGACAGACCCAATTATATCCTGAGAACAGAAATCTTGTTCAGCTGTGAGCTAAACCGACGAAAAGCGAGGGATGAAAGGAAATCAGGAGGCACACACAGGATCTCAATTAACAAAGGCAGCAGGAAGAGGGACAGTGGTGGGTAGAGAGTAAGGGAGAGGAGGCGCGTAAATTTGTATCTCCACAGGAAGACGGACAAGACTTGCAGGAAAGAGACGGAAAGCAGGGGTGCGAAGAGAAGCTGCAAAGCACTTTTTCTGCTAAATAAAACAGCTGCAGTTTGCCATCAATGGATATTTAGGCTAGGCAATTTCATTCAGCGCTCACACACTGACAACAGGCAGGACAGAGGCAGAAAACTAAGCAACAAAAAACTAAGCTAACAGAAACAAGTAATCAGTCAACACCCACCTGCTCAAAACGAGTGCCAACTGAACAGAAGGGCGAAACTGTAAGCTCACCAGAACAGGGTATTCAGGCAAAGACTGAGTCCCTATGGCAAGTCTCCTGTGGGTCCCCAAAGGGGTCTGGGGACGGCCCTGGGCTTGCATGACTGCTGTAGCACAGCCCACCATAATGAAAGACTCCGAGAAAACTGCTCTCGTCTGCCCACCCTTTTTGTTAAGGGGCTGGTGCCATACTGCATTAAGCTACATAAATATAAATATATATATATATTTAAATAATTGGGATATAAAATGCATTAACAGTGAATCCAAATGTGTCAATGTAAGCTAATGCACTCTTTGCTTTTATTCTCAGATTTTCCCCATCGGTTAATACTTGAGAGAAGTCTGCTAAATCTTGTTTGTTCTCAAAATTTCTGCTATTGGTTAATATTAGAAGGGAGACTGCTAAATCGCGCTTTCTTCAGAAATGGCGAAGCTCAAGTAATTAATTATCTAGGTGCCTCGACATGGCACGTGGGTGGACCAACCATATATTTTGTCCTAAATCTGTTAGTGACATTCTGCGGCCCAGATAGATTTCACTAGGTCAATCTCACAGACAACTCACAGGGAAAGCGAGAACTGTTTCCCTTAGTATGTGGCGAGGGTGAACCTTACAAATATCAAACACAACAAAACATGTCTTTCCTTGGCACTGAATAACACCAAGTTCTTCATAATACACATCTGGCAGGACGTAAATCGGCATCCACCTGAAAACAGTAACTCTACTATCTTCGAAACCGCAAATGAGTGGAATTCATAAACACTATTAAGAAACTACTGATGCCCTACTTTTGCTAGCCACGCCTAGTTAGAAGTCCTAAACATTCTCCATGGTTGGATTATTTGTACTTTCAGGCCATCGCGCTTTCTTCCACAGGCATCCACTTTCAGAAAATGATTTCTAAGCAGGGTTTGGGCAGCTTTTGAGTGGCTGAGTGGAAAATAATAATTTTTCCTCTAGCTAGTGCCTGCCGTTACAGGACATGAGGCAAGGTTACAGCGTGCTGGAAAAAAAGAAAAGGCCATCTAAGCGGGCAAGGTAGGGGAGGCCTGGGTGGGGTGACCACCAACGCACTCCCCCAAAGTTTGGAAATAGAAAGACATTGCTTGTTTTGTGGGCTTTGCAAATTTACAGCAGTGTTTGTGAACCCCAAAAGGCACAGGACCCCATGCGGTCACGTTCCATAGACTGAGGTATGAGATTGTGCACTTTTAAAGACCCAAAATAGCACCTTTAGCCCTTATAACCTCTACCAAGAGCACAAACTATGAAACTCTTAGACATCGTTGACCCACCCATCACCATAGTCAATCTTGGTACGGAGACTAAGGACTATGAAACTTGTGGGTCCATGTTCAGTGCTCTTCATAGTATGCTATCTTAGCAGATAGTACAGAGACTAAGGACGCAATTTTGGCTATATAAAGTCTACGTCACTTAAAAATTAAAAACAAAATTACTTCCTCAAAAGACTATCCAGTTAGGTGATGGCTGGCATCAGATTCAATCTTTTTGAGACTCGGTGGGTAGTTCATAGTGAACTCCAATTTTTTTTTTTTTAAATGCACCGTCTGCAATCTCAAACTTGAGACCGTGGCACACTTAGCAAAGAGGGCAGGAATTCCTCAATATTCCAGACTTGTACCAGAGTCCATAGACGTTTTGACATCCTTAAGGCCTTACTGTGCTTTTCATTGGCTAAAATTTCTGACAACTGTTCATCATATAAAAAGTGCCTTATTCTTTGCAACAGGAGCCATATCCACCATATTAAAGCACAGGAGACAAGAGCAGTTGAGATTTGCTGTTCCCAACATTTTCCAGCCCAGAGCCATGGTGGCGTAAAATACTCTATTCTATGACTGAGTAGGTATCTACATTCTCCATCATAGGCTTTTCACTTATGTTATTTCACATTTATCCGAATGTTCAAGATTGCTGAACTTTTTTTGATGGTTGGCAGTAGGTTTTTCAGGTGCATGGTGCCTAGTTGGGAGTGTGTATAGATATATATATATATACACACACACACACACACATCCTACTGGCAGTTGCCAGTAGGTAGTTAGGACCTAGCTTCTATAGGAAAAGTGTTTTTTGTTTTGCCAATTACTTTGGCGCCCTTTGAAGAATTTTCACGAAATGTTCAAAATTGGTACGACACTCAGTTCAGCTGTTGTGTTGAAAGTTTTGGGATGATCAAGCAGGGGCCGAGAAAAGGGGGGGGGGTGTCACAAAACGTTTTTTCCCCATGGGAATTTTGAACACCACTACAACCCAAACTGCTGGACGGAATTACATCAAATTTAAAGGAAAAAGAAATATAGATATCTAGGGACTTGAATCCTTCGGGGATCCATGCTCCAAAGCAAGGCCCTCAGTGGCAGGCCGCAGCCTGCGATGGAAAAGTTGCAGCCACCATTTTGTTTAACGGCTCGATGTGGGAGGATAAAAGTAAAAAGCAAGATAAGGGGTCACGAGGTATCCTGACTCCATAGGACAGATTGAGGGGTCCCAGAGGGACATCTTACGGGTGAAAAATTGCCCCAAATTCTTTTGGGAGGGCCGGTCTGCAGATCCACCGTGGGGTTCAGGGCATCCCTCAGTGCAAATCCACAAAGGATCCGCAGATTCAGAGCCGGATGGAGCAAAAAAAAAAATTACACACTCACTCAGCCAGGCCCTGCGGACAGCCCCCCACTGTGCATGGCCAAAAGCTGTGCGCGGCGTGGGACTGGATGCATGTGGGGGGTGGGGTTGGCCGCAAGCCAAGCCCTGCAGCCAACCCCAGCTGCGCACAGGCACAGGCCGTGAGCAGCATGGGGTTGGCAGCACTTAGAGGGGGGGGGGGGTCGAGTGCGACCAGGCCCTGCGGCCAACCCCCTGCTGTGTTAAAAAAATCATAGAAATTCACTGAAAAAAAGGAAGGTTACAGGGACATTATAATTAGGTTCTGAATTTACACGCACAGAACCATAGAAATTCAGTTGATAGAGTTATATCAAGTAACTATAACTCGCGCCCTCACGATGCACAGCTAATTACCCCACATATTACATCACTGATGACATCTTCTATGGCTTCATTTATATTATCATTGCCACATTTACTATAAAATTATTGATCAGAAAACTGTGCATGGCGAGAGCGTGAGTTATAGTTACCTTAGGGCACAAGTTATAGTTACTTGAAATAACTATAACAGCTGAATTTCTATGGTTTTGTGCGTGTAAATTCAGAACCTAGCTATAACGTTTACGTAACCTTTGGTTTTTACAGTGAACATATATAAGTTTGGTAGATTAAAGTGTATATGAGAAGTAGCACTGGGCCAGGGGGTCTAAATCATAAATGGATCATTCGGCCCTGAGAGGGCAGAATATGACTCAATGTGTCAGGAATTGTCCCACGTTTTGTTGAACTGTTCCCTAAGTAAATCAAAAGGAAGGACAAACCCATCCTGAAATAGAGCTCTCAATCAATCAAACTGAATTTGGAAAGCGCTGCTCATCACCCGAGAGGGTATCTAGGCACTGGGGGTTGCTGCTACTGGGTGTAGTTAGTCTAACAGCCAGGTTTTCAGACCTTTTCTGAATTCCTGCAGGGTGGGGGAGGTCAGGAGGGGGAGGGCGTTCCATGTCTTGGCGACCAGGTAGGAGAAGTTGTGATACCCATGTTCTCCCAATGCTTCAGATCAACCGCCATAAGGCATCTAAGATGCTAAGGCAATCCAAGCACAGGGATGGCTGGGGCATAGGGTGTGACATTTTTAGTGATCAGCTCAACACCGTAAGTAGTAATAAAAGTTGCCCTTCTCAGAGTCTGGCACCAGGGAGCAGGAGTTTGTGTACCTCCTCGAGAAGCAAGCAATGTCAGTCAAAGCAAGTTTCTTCCAGTGACAAATCAGAAAGCCAACAACAAATCTACCGAAGCTGGGCATCCAAATACTGCACCGGCCATTGCACCATATGAGCTCCCTTAGTAGTGTGTAAGAAAAAACTTCCTTGCGAGAGGGCTAGTGAGAATAGCAAAACAGTACAGGAGGAAAGACAGCATCACCACTTTAGATTTTAAATAAGGCGAATGGGTTCCTTGCCGAAAGCGGGCGAGTCCTCAAAAAATCTATTTCTGCCTTGAGTGCTCACACTTTTAGTGAAATAACGGTCAAGGAGGCCCGGTTGGCCGTGGTATATTCTTTGCCCAAGTAAAGGAAAGAAACACACTTTCATTTGATTGAGCCGCCCCCAAGTCCAGACAGGTCGGAGTAGCATTAGGGTGCAGGAGGAATAAGCCAGAGTTTGGCCAATACAGTCCCAAAGCAGCACCAAACTCCTTAAGGGTCTGGGCTATGTCTGTGTGATCGCCCCCCCAAATTTCCACATTGTTGCTTTTTATCCTCTGGTATTTGGATCTCTGCTGTGGTGTCAGACTCCCTTATGGATTTGACCCCTTTATATGCTGTGCTAACACTGGGTTATCAGCTTCAACCCAGTGCACCCACCTTTTAATAGAATGCCAGCTGCCCGTGGACAGCTTTGGTAAGGGGCTCTGGGTAGGGTGAGGAGGACATGTAAGAGAGTGTCCGTGCAATGCATGTTGCTTGTGTGAAATAGGGCGAGCGTGGTGTGTCTGTTGTGTTTTACTGTATAAGGCTAGGACTCCTTTTTGGATTTCATGTGGGTGGAAAGGGAAGAAGATGGAGGATGGAGAGAACCTGCTAGACAGGGATGTAGACTGTAAGAACATTCCTAAGGTCCTTTGAAATGGACCTGGTTTTCCTGAAAGGAAGGAGGGAGACAGATGCCCCTTTGAAGTGTAAGAACAGTTCATGTTTCAGCCCCGCTTCATGCTTCCTGACATGTTTCTGAAGACAAATTTCTGTAGTAGCTGAGTGAGAAAGCCTCACTCTGTTTTTGTTCCTCTGCCTCAGATTCCTGTCAGGGCACACCCAGGTCACCACTTGTCCTGCCAAGTTAGAGAGAATAAGAAAACAAGTTACTTACCTGTAACTACAGTTATCCAGTATTGGTATCTTTCATAGATTCACATGCCTGAATCATTCCCCGTCGTCGAAGCGGGAGTACCACGGTAAATTACAAAAGTAGTGCCAAAAGTAAATAACAGTAGAAGGCTAAAAGAAAAGGCCTAAAACTTAGTAGCCTATCTAGATCATTATAATGAAAAAGAACCAAAGGTTAGCTCCAACCAATCAGCTACCAGCACCCTCTAGAACACTCCCAGCAGAGGCAGTTCTCCTCAGATTTTCTTCGCACAAGTGGGAGTAAGAGTCCCAAATCCTAGAGAACTGACCTGCCGGGGAGGAGGGTAGTGCATGTGAATCTATGAAAGATACCAATACTGGATAACTGTAGTTACAGGTAAGTAACTTGTTTTCTTATCCAGTATTGGGGTATCTTTCATAGATTCACATGCCTGAATCAGAGTAGTCAGCAGTATATCAAACGTAATGTCGTTTGCGGATGGTGGGAGACAAGTATTACTAAACCCCAAACTGTATCCACAATGACAGATTTTTTTTAGATTTTTTTATACAAGTCTTCAAGACATCAAAGTTATGTAAAATGCAATCTACTACTAAGAACAAGAATACATAAGAATTATCATATATGTATATTTGTACAACTATACTTTATATAGATATTTACATATCAATTTTGTATGAATACTGATCGCAGGAACAAACAGCATATAAAAGAGAAAATACCTGGTCCGACTTAATGAAAGATGTCGTAGAACCGCCTGTCCAACTGCTGCATCTTCTCGTTGAGCAGATTGAAGACAGTAGTGCTTCGTGAACGTGTGGACATTTTTCCATGTCGCAGCACAACAGATATTCTCTAGAGTCACTCCGGCAAACAAAGCTGCAGAAGCCGCCATAGTCCTTGTAGAGTGAGCCTTGACCTTCCTCTGTAAAGGCTTGTTGGCCTTGTCATGGCAGAAGCGGATAGCGGAAGCCAGCCATCTGGCGATTGTTGCCTTTGTTACTGCAGTTCCAATAGTTGTTTGGCCATAGGCCACGAACAGTTGGTTGGAACGCCTGATGTCTTTAGTTTTTTGTAAGTAGAATTTTAAACAGCGTTTGACATCCAGAGAGTGTAACGCTCTCTTAGCTGGAGTGGATGGATCCAGAAAGAAAGCTCTTAACCTTACCGGTTCGTTCAAATGAAATTGTGACGGTACCTTGGGGATGAATTTAGGATTTGTGCGAAGGGTTACATAATCTCGAGTGAAATGTAGAAAAGGCTCAGTGATAGTGAATGCTTGGATTTCACTAACCCTTCTTGCCGAAGTTAGCGCCAGTAAAAGTGCGACCTTCCACGTGAGGAATTTGAGGTCCGCCTTGTGGATTGGTTCAAATGGGCGCTTCATCAGCTGCGCTAGCACAGTATTGAGCTCCCACTCTGGAGGGGGTGCTTGCACTGGAGGGAAAGCTCTGAAAAGTCCCTTCATGAATTGCTTGACAAGCGAGTATGAACAGAGAGACGGCCGATCAGCACTTTTTCTGAATCTAGACAGAGCAGCAAGGTGGACCTTGACTGATGAAAAGGTAAGACCAGACTTGGCTAGAGACAGCAAGTAAGGGATAATCTGTTCCGCAGGAGCTTGAACTGGGTGAGTATTATTCGCTTCGCACCAATAACAAAATCGTTTCCATTTTGAACGATAAGTCTTTATTGTGCTTTGAGCACGAGCTTTGGTCAAAATTTCACGACAGTCTTGTGAGATGTTGAAGTCTTTGAACTCTAAGAAATCAGGAGCCATGCGTGCAAGTGTAAGGACTGTGGGTCCGGGTGGACCACTTGGCCGCTGTTCCTGGACAACATCGTAGGAGTCGGACACAGGCGAATGGGCTTGTCCCGAGTCAACAGTAGTAGTTCCTGGAACCAATATTGTCTTGGCCAACGGGGTGCAATCAGGATTATGCGGCAACCCTCTAGCTTCATTTTCCGGAGCACTCTCTGGACCAACGGGATCGGGGGAAAAGCGTAAGCACAAATCCCTGACCATCGCATGGACAGGGCATTCCCCCTTGACCCCTGTTGAGGGAATCTGCTGGCATAGTACCGGCATTTCTTGTTGTCCCTTGTTGCAAACAAATCCAGTGCAGGTTTGCCCCAGGTTTGAAACACTCTGTTCAACTGTTCCTGTTCCCACTCGTGACAGTCCGACAGAGACCTGCTCAACGTGTCCGCCCGAGTATTGTGTAAACCCCTGACGTGTTCTGCTCTGAGGGTTATCCCGTGAAGAGTGACCCATTCCCACAGTTCCTGGGCCTCTTGTGAGAGTGTGGCAGATTTCGTTCCTCCCTGTTTGTTGATGTAATACATGCTGGTCGTATTGTCCGTACGGACCAGCACTGAGGAACCCGCAATCCTTGGCAGGAACGCTTGTAGGGACAGAAAAATTGCGCGGAGCTCCAGACTGTTGATTTGTTGTTGTTTGTGAATTTGAGACCATTTTCCTTGTATTCTTAAATCTTGTAGATGGCCTCCCCATCCCTCCATGGAGGCATCGGTAGTCAACACGAAATCTGGGATGGCTTGTAAAAATGTTAGTCCCTGGGTTAAATTCGTTGCCTTGGACCACCAGCGCAGAGCCTGTATCATGCGAGGTGTAACCTTTATGGAGTCGTCGAAGGAACCCACGGCTTGCTGCCATTGAAGATGTAATTCCTCTTGAAGAGGCCTCATTTTGAGCCGCGCTAGGGGTATCAAGTTTATTGCAGAAGAACACATTCCTAGGAGTGAAGCAAACATCCGGACAGAAACTGACTTTCTTCTTGAAATTGATGTTGCTAGTTTTCGGAGACGCAATTGCCGATCTTCTGCCAAGAATGCCTTGCACTGGATCGTGTCCAGCATTGCTCCGAGAAAAGGAATGACTTGAATCGGACGGAATTGTGACTTGCTCTCGTTGATAGTCAGCCCCATTGAAGAGAATAGATGGAGACACGTCTCTGTGGCCACTTTGGCTTTCTGTGCTGAAGGACCCTTGATAAGACAATCGTCGAGGTAAGGGAATACTTGGATTCCTTGAGATCTCAATGCTGCTGCTACAGGTGCCAAGCACTTCGTGAAGATTCTTGGTGCCGATTTTAGTCCACGGGAGCACTTTGAACTGATAATGAGCGCCAGCCACTGTGAAGCGAAGATATTTTCGATGTTTTGGGTGAATTGGGATGTGGAAGTACGCGTCCTCCATATCCAGAGAAGCCATAAAATCTCCTTCATTTAAACAGCTTAGAATCTCTGAAAGTGTGACCATCCGGAAACTCTGTTTTTTGAGAAATTTGTTTAGTTTTCTGAGGTCCAGAATAGGTCGCCCTTCTCCTGACTTCTTTCTGATTAGGAAGAAACGAGAATAGAAACCTGTTCCCCTTTGAGAAGAGGGAACTTTCTCTATTGCATTCTTGAGGAGCATTAGTAAGGCTTCTTTGAACAATAAGTGAAGACGAGGGGAGGGGGACCCCTGGGTGGAGTAGTGGGTGGCTGTTTGACGAATTCTAGCGTGTGACCGCTGGATACCAGGTCTAGAACCCATCGGTCTGATGTAATGTCCTGCCACTTGCGAACAAAGGCTGAAATTTTCGCACCCACGGGAATAGAAGGTAATGTGGTTGGCGCCCTGCTGAGATCATTGTTTCTTGTTGGTGTCTCGGCCTTGATTCTGGGATCTTCTGCGTCCGCCCTGACGGGAGAAACCAGCCGAAGAGGATTGGTGATATGAAGACTGGTTATACTGTTGTCTATATTGTGGCTGATATTGCCTATTCTGTTGATTTTGATATCCTCCTCGTGATGTGAAACTACGTCCTCTTGCGCCCCTAAAAGATCCGCGCCTGTATTGAAGGACGCCTAAAGATTTGGCGGTGTCCGTGTCCGTTTTAATGGCAAGAAGAGCGTCGTCAATATGTTTTCCAAACAAAACTCTCCATCATAGGCCATATCTAGGATCTTCGTTTGTACTTCCGGTCGGAAAGTAGTGGCCTTAAGCCATCCCTGGCGTCTAAGCACGGCAGCCCCGGCAAGCTGACGAAAGTTGGTATTAACGATATCCAGTGCGCAATCTATAGTCTCAGATGCGGCTCTTTCTCCCTCAAGCAGAATCTTTTGTGCGTCCTGCCTGTGGTCTTCAGGGATTAGATCAATAAGGGCAGCCATATCTGACCACATTTGGCGGTCATACCGCCGATTATTGCTAATGAATTTGCCGCTCTAATGGAGGCCGCCGCCATGGTGGAAAACTTTTTTCCAATGAGATCCAGCCGATGTCCTTCTTTGTCGGGCGGTGTGGTGATAGGCGTTGCAGGATTTTAGAACGCTGTTGAGCGGCTTGGGAGATGACTGAGTCCGGGCGAGGATGACCAATCAGAGAAGATGGACTATTAGCAGGCGCTCGGTACTTTTTTCTATACGAGAAAGCACCGCTGGAATGGAAGCAGGCGTCTTCATAATTTTTATCCCCTCTTTCCAGATATAGTTTATAATTGGGACCGCTCTAGTGATTTTTCTGGACTCCTCCTTAAAATCATGTAAGAAACATTGTTTGTTCAATTGTAACAGGCAATTGAAACCTGGCTGCCGCCCGTTGCATCAAGTTATGAAAACCCCGATATCCTCCGGGGGGGGAGTCTGATGGTAAAGGTATGGGCGGAGAAGGTACCGGTATGATGTAATTATCCCACGGATCCTGGTGAGGGATATTCTCAGGTAATTCTCCTCTTCAACTTCATCTTCCGAGGAAGTAACATCCTGTTGCACATGCTCGGAGGGAGCAGGCGGAGGAAGCGGTATGACTGGAACCTGTGGCTGCGGTAAGGGTTCAGGGACCACTGATGGTTGTTCTGGAACCTCTTGCTGCGGTGGAAACCTTTGCCGGTAATCCGCCAGCATGGCCTGGAGATCTTGAATGAGCGTCGGAGGGAGATGACTGGTTTCCCTCTGATACGACTCCCTTTGATGAAACCTATGCTGCGGGACCGTAAGGTGGTGTTGATAATAATGTTCTTGGTAATCATCATCATCATCTTCGTCGTCCTCCTGACATTTTATATTAAGTTCAGAGGGATGGTGAGCTATGCCAAATGGTCCATCCTCATCGTCATCTTCATCTTCATCATCATCATCATCTACATAAGATAGGAGATTTGAGGGAAGAAGCGGAGAAATTTTTGTATAGTCCTGTTGTTTTTGGAATGTCTTAAGTTGGAAAGACTCCGATAATAAAGGCGTCGATTGCGAAGGCACAATTTTCACCGTCGACGGGCTCTTCGCCGACGGGCTCTTCGTCGACGGGCTCTTCGTCGACGGACTCTTCGTCGACGGGGTCGTCGTCGACGGACTCTTCATCGACGGGGTCGTCGTCGACGGACTCTTCATCGACGGGGTCGTCGTCGACGGACTCTTCATCGACGGGGTCGTCGTCGACGGGGCTATCATAGACGGACTCTTCGTCGACGATATTTTCGTCGACGGTACCGTCGTCGACGGACTCGTTATTGATGCGGTCGTCGACGGGGCCTTCAAAGAAGGTTTTCTCACAGAAGAGTCCTCAATACCAGATTTCTTAGATGACATAGAAATTCTGGTAGATAAAATAGGTGAGGTTATGGCCGTCGTCGAGATAGTAGCTGTCGACGATGAGGCCGAAGAGGTCACAATAATGGTCTTACTCACAGTTTTTGTGACAGCCACTTTAGGTGACCTTTGTGAAGGGTCAGGAACAGCATGGGAAGACTTGTGATGTTTTCGTCCTTCACTTGAGGAGCTGTCCTGGGATCTAGCCCTCTTGCTAGACGTAGAGGCTCTGTCATCCTTCTCAGCCGAAGAGGATTTAAGCCACAAAAGAAGCCTTGCCTCCCTATCCCTCAGAGTTTTGGCAGGGAAGGTACGGCAGATTTTACAATTTTTTGCCTCATGCTTAGGATAGAGGCAATAAATGCAATCCTTATGTTGATCATCAACATGGACCCTCTTCTTATCACAGGTCCTACAGGGTCTAAAAAGGGCCTTCTTGTCAGACATGCTGAAGAAAGTTGAGAAGAAACTGAGTTGGCACTCAGGGAGACTCCCTTCCACACGACGTGCGGTGAAAATCTGAGGAGAACTGCCTCTGCTGGGAGTGTTCTAGAGGGTGCTGGTAGCTGATTGGTTGGAGCTAACCTTTGGTTCTTTTTCATTATAATGATGTAGATAGGCTACTAAGTTTTAGGCCTTTTCTTTTAGCCTTCTACTGTTATTTACTTTTGGCACTACTTTTGTAATTTACTGTGGGACTCCCGCCTCGACGACGGGGAATGATTCAGGCATGTGAATCTATGAAAGATACCCCAATACTGGATAAAGACTGTACCATGACCAGTTTGGGACTAATAAACCAAAGGCCATCAACTGCCTGACACCAGCCCTATAGAAGGATCTCTGGAATCCACATTTAATGACGCAAAACTAGAAAAATACTGAAACCCAGTCTCGTATGCCAGGATTCTCCCTCACCAGTGTCAGGAATCATACAGTTGTGTGGATGAGAAATACAGGAATAGATGTGATTCAGATCCCGGATCGCTTGCTTTCTTCCAAGGTAGGTACACCCTAGACAAGTCCCCAGCAAGGACAGCTGTAGATTTCCTACAGAAATTAGAAACTGCCTGCTGTAGACAGGGAATTGCTGAACTCCATTCCTAGAGGAGAGCATGCCTTGTGCCGTAATCAGCTCAGCTGCCTGGTGACTAAGTAAATGAGAGAGGACCAGGATCCTGAACCTGCTGGATGTTCTTCACCTTCCTTGAGTAAAGGGGCAGACACGCTTAAACAAAAAAAGATCATTGCAAGTGTGTCCTGCAGGAGGATGTGGTCTAGGAAAGAAGATCACAGCTGTGTAGGAATGACAATGGACTGTGACCATCTGGAGCAGCCTCTATGAGAGTAGCCGCACTTTAATGCTTTAAACTGCATCTAAATCTGTGCTATGAGTGTGCAATCATACCCAGTTGACTGAGCTACCAGTGTGGAGAGCGGATATTTTTGTCAGACCAGAAGGACCAAAGCACCGAACTACCCAGTGGGGCCAACTGCAAATATGCAACGACAAGCCCCCAGACTGCCCGGCAACAGGGAGAAATTCCCTGGTATAAATTTCCCAGAACAGCAGTTCCCAGGAGGAGCAGGACATCTGTGTAAAACCATCCTCTTGTTTCTTTTGAGAAGACCTTAGGGGGGGGAACCGGCAAGTTTCTGGAGGGTCATGAAGGGTTATGAGGCAACAGAGTAAAGAATAAACAAAGGGGGAGCTGTGGAGAATCATTGGCTCCATAGAACAAGTTACTTACCTTTGTAATGTCCTTTCGGGTAGAAACCAACTGATAGAGACTTTTAACCACAGATTCCTCAAACTGTGAATAGATACTAAAGAAGTGCACCTCTGCTGGTGGTGGGTGTGTGGAATGGCTCAGTTCAGGAAATCCCAAAGGACAGACCAGTAATAAGCCCATCCCACAAGATCTGGCTAACAAGGCAGAAATGCTTTGTGAACTTGTGGAGGGACACCCACGTAGCTACCTGGCAAATGTCTATATCTGGCACGCTGCACGCCAGCACAGTGGTAGCAGCCTTCGCTCTGGTTGAATAAGCGGACACGTCTTCTGGAGGCTTCTTCTTTGCTAGCCCATAGTAGATCTTGATAGATAGCACAATCCACTTTGAGATGGTTCTCTTTTGCACCCCTTGGCCTGTCTTAGCCTAAGAGAAACAGACAAAAAGTTGGTTGTCCTGTCAGTGTTTCCTGGTTCAGTCTACATAAAAGCTAAGTGCCCATTTAGGGCCAAGGCGAAGAAGCCATTCTTCCTACTTGGAAGGATGAGGCGTTGCATAGAAAGCTGAAAAGGTGATGGACTGCCCTTTGTGGAAGGGCGTGACTACCTGGGGAAAGCATGTCTCTTTTGTCCAGAGGACAAATTTGTCCAGGAAGAAAGATGTATATGGGGGGAACTTTGAACCACACCTGGAGTTCACTCACTTGCCTGGCCAATGTTTGCAGAATGCAGTCTTGATGGTAAGAAGACAAAGAGAACAACTGTGCATGGGTTCGAATCGAGTGCACATCAAGTAGGTGAGTACCAAATGAAGGTCCCACTGCGGCATGACAAATGAAGCAGGTAGGAAAATAAGAACTAGTCCCATAAAAAAAGGCATCACAACTGGTGACATGAAGAAGGATGGCTGGCCAGGTAAATGTAAGCAGGCCGACAGGCAACCTTTAACCGTTCAATTGTCAAAGCCCACAGGTCTTGCTACTGGCTTTGTCACTATTTTATTTTTGGGTGTCTGCATGTACATTATTCAAAAAACACAAACTTTGACAAAGCCACTAGGACAGTGCCCAGTAGCAAAGCAGAGTCATTCTGGTTTTGTTTTGTTTGGAGGATTAGGGTGTGGGTGAATGAGAGTAATGGAGAAAGTGATCTGGGACTGGAGGCACAATGGCAGCAGATTAGGAGAGTGACTCACATGTCCATAATGAGTACTAACAGGCAAGGACAGCATTTCCAGCCACCCGGAGCAGTACGAGATCTCTGGTTACCAGAAGTCTCCCAGCACTGAATTGGAAAAGACTGCAAGCTTCTCTCTTCTCTCTCTTGGGACACACTGCAGATCCAAGGACAGAAAACCCAAGTAGGTACTCACTTGATCCCAGTGCAGGGGAACAGAGAAAGAAAGCTCGGGACATGAGTGCTGTTCTGCTTCATGCTCTTGGATGATGCAGTACAACTGGGATGGTACTCTGGAGACAAGAGTGCCTCCCATGGAGCTGTAACGCTGAGTACCAACCCAGCTACATTTACTGTATGGGGACTACTGAGAGAGAGTAACTAATGCTCCTCATAGTTTAGAAGTGCTGCTACGTTGCAGAGCCACAGGAGGGGGCTGGGGGAGGCTCCAGGATTCACTGATGGAGTTTCACAAGTGGCACTTCAAACGTGGGGGCTGTGGGAGGGAGTTCGAAACAGCAAATCAGCATAGGCAAAGCTTCACTGTTTAGCCACAATGAAAGTGCTTTACAGCCTTCCCTGGTGGCCATTGGTGGGGTGGGTTGTCAGTGGCAGTTTTTCAGAAGGTGAAGAGGGCGGGTGAGGGAGCAGACTATATTGTTTGCAAGGTTTGAACAGTAAACATGCGCAATGTGCCCTGGAATGGGCCCAAACGTGATGAACAAACCAAAGAGCTGCTGTCTGATGGATGATCAGCCAAGTAGGCAATAGCTTCCATTGTCCAGGCTATTTAATATTCGAAGGAGTAGGCCAGCCTTACTCTATCTGCAGCTGTTGCAAACCAAATATATTTGCCCAATGGTCCATACATTTATTTCGGGTGCCATAAGACTGAGGAATATGGGGGGGAAGTAACGTTTTTTAATGAGATAGCAGGTTTTTGTGCTGTTTTTAATCTACGATTTGTTCTTTTTTTCAAATGTAATTTTATGGACTAATTTTTGTGAAGGTTAATGAATTTTTGACAACATTTATATAACCTTATCTGAAGCTATTGCAAATTGATTATATTTGTATAAATGTCTATAGTTTATCTCTATTGTAATAAATGTTGAGGGTTAAGGTGGGAATGTAATGTTAGCAATGCGGATGTATTTTTTTTGAGCTGTTTTAGCCCTTGTCGTGCTTTTATGTTCTATTCGCCTTTGTCTTTTTTATGCACAAGTCACCTTATGGTCTAATCGCAATAAGGAATGTCTATATTCTATAGGCTTTTAAGAAAGTTTGTTTTTTTAAATGGTCTTATGTTGTGTATTCTTTTATGTTTTTTTTAAAACTGAATAAAAATCATTTTGACTTGACTTCTGTACTTATATGTGTGTTGGTGCCCCCGTCATTCGGTAGCTGCACGCATGTATGTGACACATGCACACACCCCGACAGAATAAAGGGGCCGTCAGTGACAGCCATTTCTTCACGCCTTTTTTCTTTTTTTTTCCCTCTCAACATCAGCAAAAATCATTGGCAAAGCTAATAGGTCAACAAGGCGAGATCCATCAGCTTTGCAAATATCTGTTTAATGTACATATAAAATTAAAATTAAGGCAAGCCATCTAAAGTAATGCAGTACTTTACTCTGTATTACTCTCACTGAGTGCCAGAACTTTGAAATGAACTCTTTATGAAGATCTCAGCACATACATGACAAGCTAGCTTGATAAAGTTACAACTGATTTTCTCAGAGCTCCTAAAAGCACCATCTACTCAGAAACACACTTACACCATTAACAGGACACCACCTGGTACTGCAACTTGCACACAGACAGCCAAAGAGACACACACTTACCATACTGTTAAGTATCACAATGCTCACAAGTGCATAAATCTTTAATCATAGGTCGCATGCATAACATACAAGACTAATTAGAAACACATTGCACACACCCGTAACAGCACATATGTACCATTCAATTGCGTACAACTGTGTTTACAACACCACCCTCCACTAAAACAACATCCAATAACAGAACACATTAGGAAAGATGTCTACCATACATCAAACGAGACGGAAATAATGAATTCACCAAACAGCTCCTGTTACTACAACTGCCCTGGATACAAACCAGACTACAGACAAAGCCTGGCGACTCAGAAGATGCGCAAGCTATCGCGAATAGCCTCTTGACTCAACTAACAAATACCAAGACGATCCATTCACAACCCTTTAAATAGGACACACTAATCGAACTCAGTCACACCACTGATATTCTATCATTACAGGCTGAGTGCCCCGTGGATCGCCCTTAAGAACACTTCTCTGATAACATAGCCTTGTAAAGTCATAGAAAACTCAGGTCTAATAGGCCAAGGGGCGTGTTTTACAAGCATACCACCTTCCTAGATGATCACACTTTATGGGCCACAGTAAACAGAGCTGCATACAGTGTAGCTTATTCTTTCATTGACGACACCAAACTGTTCCAGAGGTTCACACTTGCCACAACACCCGCAAAGTTATTCAGAGCACATCATATTTGCATAGGAAATGTGACTGAAACTGTTTAAGATGTGCATTTCCCGAGCAACGCCAAAAGCTTGATTAGACTGACTGCTACTGCAGTGATAAATCTGTCCTCATCACCATAATCATGGAGAAAGCGGCTTGCTGATTCTGGTGTGCTGGAGCGCCCTAGTTCATCACTCTTCGAGAGAATTATGACACCAACTGTTCCTGCAGTGATAAATATGTCTTGAGCACCAGGGCTACAAATAAAGAGAAACAGCTCGACAAAAATAAAGTTCTGCAAAAGTTAATGATGTTATCTGAGACTAGACGGTATATTGCTGCGGTACATATCTTTATAAACTGAGTTATGGTTCTGTCTCAAACGCATAAAGCCACTGAAATTTACCAATTATGGTTACCAACACATCCGTATATTTAGGCAGCCCATCATGTTGTTCTCGCGTTAGTTCTTTTTTTTTGTTTCTGTACCGTTGACAAATTGGTGATTTCAGCATGGAGAGCGGCACAATTATGACATGTTGTGTGTACTGGTGAATATCAGTGGTTTAGAGTGTTTGAGTCTGGGGCAAACTCTGTGCCTGGGTACCGGAAACACAAAGCAACGAACTCTGACTTATGCAGTTCCTAACGGGGGTTCGCAGTTCCAAAGCCTTATCACAAACTTCCAATAAGCGAAGCATTGATTGGAGAAGCTTGCAATGCGTTTGTGGATCCTTTTAAGGATTCTGGGATTCCTGATACCTAAAACAGAAGCCGGGGTCGTCGATACCGAAAGGCTATTCATGTCCCCAATGGAGATCCATGACACCCAAAGGGGATCCACCAATCCCACCAACATTTATTTTTTCATTTATTGGCACTAAAAGGGTGGCTCCTTGAAGGACCCCCCCATACTATGGTTTAGGGGATAGGATGCCCACCAAGGCCCCGTATTTAGTCTTATCTTTTTCTGCAGGATGCTGGGACTGTGCCCCACATCTTGAAATGGCAGCCGCAAGACACATTTTTCCCTTGTGTCCTGTCCGTGAGATTACTCAGATCTGTGGTTCCAAATTATTACCAGCAGATTCAAAAGAGAACGGAGGAAAAGACTCCCACATCCAATGTGATGGGGTATATTTTTTTTATTTTCTGCTTCATGCAGGATTCGCAGATCCGAAGTGGCTAGAAGATACAAAAATGATAACCTTTCAAATATCTGCAACTTTTTTTAAAGCTTACATCTCAAAAATTAATGTATCAATTTATACCAAACCAACAAGAGCACGCTTTCTGAGAAATGTTTTACTTTCAAGCCATGTTTGTGTAAAGTCATTCACCAGCTTGGCTGCAGGCATAAGGAAAAGATCAAATGAGAATTAAAATGGGAAAACACCTTTTTGCACACACACCATCCCACTTTAACTTTTTTCCCTTGCATGGACATACACAAACATTGGTATGCCAGACCTCAGCTGACTACCCCAAGCAAGATTGACAAATTTGGTGCAGAGCCATTCATCGGGGTGAAAGCTTATAAGCAAATAAAGAAAATGCCTTTTCAATGGAAAATGTACATACACACACACACACACACACACACACACACACACACACACAACATATAACACCACCCGCTGTACACTATAAAGAATTAGCAAGTCATTGAGGAGTACCGTGACCGCATAGGGGAACGAGGCCGAAGGCAGAGTGCCTCTATACAGATATGAAACTCTGAGGTGACTTGCAATATCCTTATAATATACGGCAGGGGGTACTTTATTGCTTATAATAGTTCGCCACACCTTCACCCATCCCTCAAACCGCTTAAATCATTGATGTGTTGCTCTTTCATATGATGAATAAAAGTAGAATCTGTACTGCAAAATTAAACACCCCAAAGAGCAGTTAGATATTTGTTGCAAAAGTTAGTTTAATATAAATCAGATTTAAAAAATGCTGTAGGGTAGAAATCTGTAGAAACATGCAGAGGGAGTCTAGCTTTGGTATGCTTACCTAAAGGTGCAAAAAATAAACATGTTATTAATATCTCTTTTCAACAGATCACTGTCTGTCTAGAAAAACAGCACAAGACGAAAAGGCTAGATTTTGTAATCGTTGCTTAAACTGCAGCTTTAACGGCACTCCTGACCTCCCTTTTATCCAGGCTGCCCGGCTCTTGAAGCAGGCAGTGTGACGTCAGAAATGTATGTTATGTTTGTGTGACTCACAGAATCAGCACAAGAACAGCTGACAAGGTAGAATCTATGTTCAATGGAAAGGTAAAAAACCACAACAGGCTCCGTGAATACAGTCGTTCAGTATCCACCGACTGTCAACAGAAGAAAGCTGGATGGCTTCTAGAACCAAGGTGCCTCAGAAGGAAATCCCAGCACAAGGGCACAGTAAATAAATGCACAATGCATTGATACACTCTATTTTCAATTAGTACAAGTGATTGTAAACAAACCTGCACGAGTAAACAATCTCAAACCTTAATAGCGTAAAAACGTGCATAGATAAATTAGCTTTCCTATATTTACCTAACGTGGGGGGAAAAGAAACATGTTGACCTAAATATCTCTTTTCTGCGCATCACTGTTCAGCTAGAAAAACAGAGCCGAGGAAGGCAAGTGGAATACGTTATTACAGGTGAGCGGCTACATTTCTTTACTGCAGCTTGTACCAGCGGTTTCCTTCAAAGAGCAGATAAGAATGGACACTGATTGGAACTCAAAAGTTTTATATTTTGTTTGCTTTCACGAATAAATTGTGATAAAACAATGACCAGTGCAGAGGGCCAGTGGATTATTCTTATTCTGCGGCTGCAGAGTTTACAGACAATTATGGATTTACCGCGTCTGCCAGATAAATCTTAGATGTTACAAAAAATGCTTCAGCTGAAACTGATGAAAATAATGCAACCAAATAATATAGCCTGGCCAAGTAATTTGGTTCTTCATGCTACGTAATCCTAGTAACCCTGACAATGATAAAGGTCTACAGATGGTTTTGGTGGCTGTCATTATGGTAATTAAAGCCATATTTCCCAGAGTAATCTGACATATTTTACATACCTCAAAGTTCCCAGTGAAATAGGAGTTTTTTTACCTCCTAATTATGTGCTTGGTTATAAAAAAAATGCCAACACGCCACACAAACAGGAAAATCTATCCATGCTAAACAGCAACACTAGGATATGAAGGGAAGAGGGTGCGCATAACACCATAACTTTGCCAAAGGAATGTCCCCTGGTGGTCACAATTAGTCTTCGGACCATAACAACTCTGTGTCACAGTCCATTAGAGGAGAAGTCTGTCTTGTAAATAGGTGAGATACAGCAAGGTCGCAGGGACCCATCCCCAATTACCACTTCCCTCCTCCCAACAAACACTGGTCATGTTAGATTTCAGACACAAAAGAAGCGCCGAGGACTAACACTGACTAGGTTATCTCTTACCCGTTGAGCCTGGACAGGTTCTGTGAGAATCAGAGCAAAAAGTCCTAGACACACTTCTTCATGCTGGGAGGGTCCTTTACAAACCTAAAATGGGAGAATACAAAATAGATCTTAATCTTAAATCATACACGAAAGCAACTGTACACATCAGATTGGCTTAAAGGAGTATTTGCTTCAAGTAAAATTCAGAGGGGGGGGAGGAATGGGGAAAGGCTGGCAGATGAAAAACACGGAAACAGAGCGAGATGACGGGAGACAGAAGGAGGCATTGCCTTTACTGAGCACCCAGTGCTGTCGCAGATTCTGAACGCTGTGGCTCAGATACTGTCTTTAAGGAATTGGAAAGGAAGGCGATGCAATCCTTAAACTTAAAATCCCTCGTTCCACCCAAAGGCCACGGAAACAGGGGCCTTTGAACCAAGAGCCAAGTCACCTGCCAGAATGAACAAGCATTGGCAAAGCCAATAGGTCTCAGCTACGTAAGAGCTATTTGTTTTGCCAATTTGTTTTAGTCATGTTGTACACAAGCATGGCTGATGTTCAGCATGGCTAAAAGTTAGTGCCGTAGAGTGGAGTGTCGTGGAGTGGCGTTGAATGGAGTGGGGGAGAGTGGGGTAGAAGTAGGGTGGCGTAGAAGTAGGGTGGCGTAGAAGTAGGGTGGCGTAGGAGTGGGGGGTGGCGTAGGAGTGGGGGGTGGCGTAGGAGTGGGGGGTGGCGTAGGAGTGGGGGGTGGCGTAGGAGTGGGGGGTGGCGTAGGAGTGGGGGGTGGCACAGAGAGTGAGGGTGGTGTGGGATGGCGCAGAGTGGCATACAGTGGAGTGGAGTAGAGTGGCATACAGTGGAATACTGTGTTGCAGAGTGACGTGGTGCAGAGTGACGTATCGTGGAGAGGCATAGAGTGGAGCTGAGTGTCGTAGAGTGGAGCTGAATAGAGTATGCATGGTGTGGTATCGGACTGACATACATACATAAGCACAGACATACAGTTTGTGATAAACTATACAACGCACAAACAATAACGATGGAAATTAGCATCACCTAGTATATCGATTTGTTTTGATCCTATTCAAATATTTGTTTCCTCCACACTTCCAAATTACAAGAATATATGCTTGATTTGTGCTATCCTAATTCTGATATATTCTGAAATATTTTTACAGTTCTTTTTAAAGGCATTTACAATTTGTTGTGTGCTAGAAAAAATAACATCCTACAGCCTTTTTACATTCCCATACCCAGCAAGATTATCACATAAATCCTCACACTAGGCAGTGGAGAAAGAAAGGTAAACACCAAGCTCCCTAGGAGACAGAACCTAACATTTGACCTCGGTCTTTGAATGCACAGCAAATGTGGCAAGATAAAAACAAAATGTAAAGGCCCATTTATTGCTCACACACTTCTGAACTGCAGAATGATTATTTTGGGGTGTTTCAGACCCCTTCTTCCAACTCCCCTACTTCCATTGCCTATGGCATGGGCACAAAATTGAAGCAGGGGATTGATTAAGTTATGTTATTAGCAAAGAGCACTGACCAAAATAAACAAGCTTGTAGACGGAGCATTGTTCCTCAGGCATCTGGCAGTGGCAGAGACAAGTAGAATCAGTTAAGCAGAAAGATAGGAGGCAGGAAATCTTTTCAAAGAAATGCAGCAGTTTACTGCTATGAACTACTATACAGGAAAAAGCTAAAAGCACATGAACTCTCCTGGAGTGCCTCCCGAAAAAGAAAAAAAGAGAGTTCCTAGAGAGTCAGCACAAGTGGAAAAATACAAGGAGCAAGTCAGAGAGTTGGCAAACCGGCTATGCACCACAGGAGGGACAAAGACATGCTGGACAACCTAAACAAATACAGCCAGAAAACTGAAAGCAAGCAACTGAGTTGCAAGGTTGTAGGACGGAACGACTCCCTAAACCACGCGTGCCTTAACAACGGGGTCTTAACAATAACCGCGTCTTTACAACGCATGCCTTTCCAACGAATTTCGTTGTAAAGGCATGACTGGTAATTGGCGATTGCCCCCCCCCCCCGCCCTGAGCCCTAAACCCTGAGCCCTAAACCCTGGCCCCCAGCCCTGCAATCTATTGGCCCAGCCCTAAAAACTACACGACCTCCTACCGTGACCCCACCCCACCACCCCTGCCCTGAACCCTAAAACTGGCTCCCTGCCCTGAAAACTGCTCCTGACCCCCTGCCCCCCACACCCTAAAACTCAGCACCCAGCCCTACAAACTACCCTGACCCCAGAAGGGTAATGTCTGTGGGTAGGCAAGACGGAAATTTGGAAGTATCCATCCTGCAAGTTCATCGCTACCATCCAGTCTCCCGGGTCCAAAGCAGACAGGATTTGAGCAAGCGCAAACATTTTGAATTTCTCCTTTTTCAGAAAGAAATTGATAGGGTGCAGGTCTAGAATAGGACAAAGGCCTCCGTCCTTTATGGACACTAGAAAGTAGCTGGAATAACCACCACGACCTACTTCTGATACCGGCACCCTCTCTATGGCTCCCTTGGCCAAGAGAGCTTCCACTTCCTGGAGGAGCAAAGAGATGTGATCCTCCATCAGCCTGTCGTAAATGGGTGGCATGGGTGGAGAGGTAGTCACAAGAGGGAGTAGCCCTTTCGGACAATCTAGAGAACCCGGTCGTTGGATGTTATAGCCCTCCAGTGGTGCAGGTGATGGCGTATCCTGACACCCACTGGGTGCCCATGATGGTCAGAGGGAAAACTAAAGAGGCTTGGAGGCTGCGGCTGCCAGGGGGGCGATGGACTGGCAGGACCTCTGGCTACCTGAACCCACAAGGTCTATGGGTACAGCATCTTCGGCCACGCAAGGACTGTGAAGCTTGCGTGCCGTGGTGGCTGGGTGGTTAAGAACTAGAGATGGAAGCCCCTTCTGCGGCCATGAGAGGAGAGAGAAAAACTGGGGTTGGCGAAGGCCCATGAAAAGGCCTAAGGACCTGGTAGCAGCTCTGCTGTCTGTGAAGCACTCCAGCGCGGAGTCCAACTGGTCTCAGAAGAGCCGGGAGCCATCAAAGGGCATGTCCATAAGTAATGCTTAGACATCCCCCAAAAAGCCAGTGGCTAAGGGCTACCACTGACTAATCCGCCTTGCCTAGCGAGTCGGTCGTATCCAGTCCACAACGTATGGTGAACTTAGCTGCGTCTCTCCTGTCAACCATAGCCTGGTTGAGTATGGCCCGGGCCTCCTCCAGGACCATAGGCAGCACCTGCGCAACCTAGTCCCAGAGTGAGTGGGAGTATCGGCCCAAAAGGCATGCAGTGTTCACCGACCGCATTGCTGGGCAGGATGAAGAAAACATCTTCTTCCCCAAAGTATCCAGCCTCTTGGATTCCCTGTCCAGTGCAGTAGTAAAGAATGCACCAGGATGTACTTTGCAAGTGGAGGCCTGGACCACCAAGCTCTCCAGGGTGGGGTGGTGAGTGAGCAAAACTGGAGACCCCTAGGGCATGGCGATTGTGAGAAGTTGGCCTGGTATATGCTGTCCACTAATTAAAGTGGGCACCTTGCACCAGTCCAAACGGCCCTTATTGATGATTAGGTTAAAGACAACCTTTATTGAAAGCTATCCTAGTGGTAGCTGTGGAGAGCAGCCTTCAGGCTAAGTCTCGAAGGAATGTAAAGCAGCTTGTTTTACCAGAATATAACCTCCTGAATGACCAAATGAAAGGAGAACCACACCAGGTGTATATAAAAATATATGTATTTATTACTAAACACTCTCTACTAACTTCTTTATGAGATTAGAGAACAAGACACACAATATTAAATCACTAGGACGACAGTAAATAGCACAATACACAGCGGGCTCCAGGGGGAGACCGAACCATATACTAAGTAAGTGGTATAAGAACCACGACTTGACTAGACAGTGCCTAGAGCACGTAGAATCGCTGGGACCCCAAGGAACCACCCAAGGTAGTGACACAGGACACCCACGGAGGACAGGTGCAGTGTGGGAACACAGACGCGAGCAGAGTACAACTCTATGGGAAAGTCGCGGTTTGGAATTTAAAGATTAAGGACACTTAGGAGAGGACTTTCAGCAAACCCAGCTAAACATAGAAGGTTCTAAGGCCAGCACCCTTAAGAGTACCGAGGTACCCGTGTTACCTATCCCAGAGGAGCCGGGTGCATAGGGGTCAAGTGGTGTCGGAAACCCTCGTCGTTTTCAATGGCATAATGCGAAAAAGTACTGCTGCCGTGGAGAAGAAAAGTGTCCGGTGTGATCCAAGCCTGGATCGGAGATGAGAAGAACCTGAAAGCAGAGGGGACAAAGTCTGGGTCACTTCACGTGACCAGGAGCGGAGCAATCGAATGCCCACCGATGTCGGGTGCTTCAGGTGCGATGAGGTGAAGCTTGACTCTGCAGCCACGGGGACCAGGAGACGTCAACGACGACCACAGTCCGGATCCGAGCTGTCCCACGAAGGATGTAGAGTGCTGGGGGGTCAGTGTCCGGGTTGAACACCAACAAGCCTTGGCAACGGCAACCCACGCGGTCAGAGGAAAGCTGCTTCTGCGAGGACCAGCAAGGTCCTGGGGACTCACCAAGCGATGGAGAGTCAGGGCACGTCTGGAGCAACCAGAGAAGCCCACTGAAAGTTAAAGTTGCCTTCTCAGGGACCCACAGGCCAACGGACCAGGGATCGCGAAGGGACCTTGAGAGGAATCACAAAGTGCCAGCCCACGGAACACTTGTGGAGTGTAGGCAGGTAATCTTCGGTGGAATTACTGCTCGGGGTCAGGACTACAAGTAGCCCAAAGCACAACTTCAGGGATCGGCGAAAAGCATATGCTGCTGCAAATGTACACGGTGCCCAGGGGTACGGGTTTCACGGTCCCCACGAGGGATACGGGCCTCAGACTTGCTGAGCACGCAGATCAACCTCGGGAACCCACCTCCTGAATTGCAGAAATCTTCGGAGTCCTTCGGGAGCTTCGTAGATGCAAACCGGTCAGATGCGTTTTGGTGCCTGCTCAGCAGGGGAATAACTCCTTTACTCCAAGGAAGATTCTTCAGTCGTCCAGCAGAGCGTAGATCGTCGAAGGATACCTGGTTTCTGTAGCAGAGTTTAGTCCAGGTAAATCTAAAGTCCTGTAGTCAGGGGTTCCTACTTTATACCCAAGGAAGGGGTGGGACAAACTCTGGGGACCCACCTATGGGAGGGTCAGGACAGAGGGGTGGCTACACCCATGTCCTTTGTCCAGTTTCGCGCCAGAGCAGGGGCTGATAGCCCCTGCAACCGGTTTGAACTGGACTATGCACGAGGACACCAAATGTGCCCCCAGTGCAGACATCAAAGCACCCTGAGAGTGCACCCACCCAGCCCCAATACACTAAAGCCTGTCTGGGAGGTGGTCACACCTCCCTGTGACAGGAAACCTATTGTCAAGCCTTCCCCTGCCGGAGTTTCGTCCAGCAGCAGGAGGGCAGACTCGTGTCTGTGGCTGGCAGCATCCATTTTGTGATGCCAGGGTTCTGTGAAGCTGGTACCGGGTGTACCGGTGTTGTCATATTTCTCCCTCTAGGAGGGTGGAATCATACCTCCCACACCAGTTACTGGTGTGGAGGTATGATTCCAAGGTGTTTGACACCAAACACGACATGTTTCCATGCAGCCATATTAAAGTTAGCATTTACCGCGAGGTTATAATGCACTTAAGTATATATGGTTGGCTGCATCACAAACAACCCCGGAATATAGGTTCCGAAGGCTGCAGAGGGGCTCTGCTCATGCATGGGCACCCTCTCACATAATACCCAGCACCCTGCCTTCAGGATTGATAAGGCCTGCTATAGGGGTGACTGATAGGTTTATATGTGCAGTGATTAGGATAGATATAGTGAACCTATATCTAAGTAAGGGGTGCATGCACCACCTTACACAGGCTGCAGTAGCAGACCTGTGGTGTCATTTTGAATGGTCTCTCAGGGGTGGCATAATACATGCTGCAGCCCCTGGGAGGCCTCTGGGGTACCTATGCCCTGGGTACATAGTATACCATATACTAGGGACTTATAAGGGTACCCCAGAATCCAATCTGGAGTGTACCTAAAGTACATGAACAACCATTTTAGGGAGTAAGCAGATAGACTGGGGTCCTGAATAGCAGGATCCCAGACAGACTAAGTCGAAAACCAGCAAAACACCAGGAAAAAAGTGGGGGGTAACCATGCAGTCAGATTCCACCTTCCTACAGCGATGGCGGCAGGCAATTGCCCTACTCACAGGAGCCCTTGTGCAGGGCTTGAACCAGGCCCCAATTAGGGCATCTGTGAGGGCTTCATTAGATGGGAGAAGCGGATGAGATAGGGTTACTCCCAGCTGAAGCACAGGATCAAGACGTTTGTCTCGACTGTCACAGCAGACAGCCCAGGACCCCAGTTGCCCATCTCACCACCATTGCAAATGAAGCTCCCTCTTCCATAGCCAGAGAAGGAGGAGAGACCAAGCCAGTATTTGGAGAGGTGCCGAGTCCACTCTTGGCCTCGAAAAATCATAAAAATCTTACTAGACCTGCAGGTCTAGTGATTTGAATAATCTACTCGACCTAACTGTAATGTACTTGACCGTAATCTAGTCTCAAATTGTGTGATCAGAGCAAATATTTTATTTTACGAGCCGCCTTTTTCTTCATTATCACAGGAGAGCACCTTCAAATATGCAAGTCCAGCATTTCTGCTGTTCAAAAAAACCAATTTTGTTTGATTTAACAGCCTAAACTTTTGCTCATTGCATAACAAACATCTATATAGGGTACAAATAGCCCCTGACCTGCCTCTCAGGTCACTAATAGCATTGCCATAAGGCTGGGGGCAGGAATGTTTCTCAGGTCAAGTTTAAAAACTCACTTTTAATAAATGTATTACTAAAGCAGGATTTGGTAGGGCAATGTCATTTGCAAACAGTATATTTTCCTTTGAAATGGCCACAAACTTACCCACTAACGTGCAGTTTTACTGATAAAACTATATAGCGCATAAAACAATCTGTCGAAATTGGGTTTCAGCAAAAGCGTTTATCATTTGCACATCACCAAGTAAAAAGTGTTCAGATAGGTTTTCATCTTATTAAAAACTTTTTTTCATCAAAAAGAATTACAAAAAAAGTGATTTCATAACTACTAAAATATATTTGGAAGTGTTTGAACAGTTCATTTCTAAGCTATTTAAATGTTGTGTGTCAGAAAATAAATTACATCCTACAGCCTTTTATTTCCCACTCTTTGTACAGCACAATTGTCAGACAGTTCACTTTACAAAATTCTCTAACTTTGCTGGTTATTTAATCATGGAGGTTGTGCTTACTTTTCTTTCTCAGACTGCAAATTGTAAGACATAAGCTGACATTTGACCTCTGTCTCTGAACACAGAGCATGTGACAAGTTAAAAACAAGATTTAAAGGGACATTTATTGCTCATTCACTTTCTGAGAGAACAGAACACATGTTCTTTATCAGCTCACCAGAGAGGGGGCCAGCAGGCTCTGAAAATAGCCCGCCCTCATCAAATATGACTCGCCATAGCGACCCGAGGCCTACACAGGTGTCCGCAAGATCCTCACACCAGGTATCTTCGGTATAATCTAGGAGCTAGCATCTGTCAAGGTCAAGTGGCCCCTTCCATTCTTCCCCAAGTCCTGGCGCATAGGAATATGGCACATGCTCCGTCATGGAAGGAATGCCTCCAGTCGGCATCGGACGACGCTTATCCGGCTCGGTGTCGGGAGTCAGGGATGACAATGGGGACGGCGGCAATGGGGATGGTCTGGATCTGTCCATGGGTCCAAGAGGCCTGACTGGCAGAAGATCAGTAGGGGCTCCTCTGAACCAGCAGGGCCAGAAAGCTCACCAGTGAGGATGGGCCGCAAAATGTGAGGTGCATGGCCTCATAAAACTCACGGAGTTGGGTGGGGGTAGTTCCGGATCCAGGAAACTCCGGCAGGTACGGAGAGGGCCCAGGTGCAGGCTCAAACGCAGAGCCAGGCCAAGAATGTCATGGTTCACTCGTCGCATCGATTGACTTTGACGGACATGGTGAAGTCAAAGACTTCTTCTACCTTCTTCCATTTGCGAGACTTACCCGAACGCCCAGATGACTTAGAGTGCAACGACGAGTGCTTGGAGTGGCTCCGCAACTGATCCCAGGACCTTCTCTACTGAGATCGAGACCGTTGCAGCGTCGCATGTCGAGCGTCAAGGAGCTTGAAGGACTGCTCCCTCAAGGACTTGGGGTGCATGCAGCGGCAATCGACGCAGGTCTTGGCTTCGTGTTCGTGCTCAAGAAACCAGAGGCACACGATGTGTGAGTCCGTCACCAACATTTGCAAGTGACAGGCGCCACAGGGCTTAAAACCAGCGTTCCTTGCGGACATACTTCCACACCAGGAGACAATGTCTCCCAAACAATTTGACAAGAGGTCGAAAAAAAGTTTGTGAAAAATTGACTGGGGGTAGTTCTTCTCCAAATCTGCGCTGACTGTCGCAGAAAGAAAAGAACAGACGTCAGTGCGCTGGGGTAGCCCCTATATAGGCACCGCGCACATCATTTCTGGCGCAGACGAAGGCAAATGACGCCACTTACTGGCACGCAGGGGTACTGCTCACGAAAAATTTCCAGATTCAGTCTGATGCCTGGGGATAATGCTGAGGTAAGGAATCTGTGGCTAGAAGTCTCTATCAGATACTTCTGTTAAGACAGGGTCTGTCCTAATGCAAGTAGTCAAAACAGCCCAAACAGAGAAGCAAAATGTCAGTCTGGGACACATTCAAACATAACCAATGGGGTTTTCTAGAATACGTTCCGCAATGCAATATATAGCTTTGCACTGCGCCTGGTATGGTTTTGGAGCACTGTTGGAGTTTGGATACATTCACTACCTTAAATAGGTGGATTAAGCAAAAATAAACATTTTGAGTGTAGAAATCATGGTCAGTCGGTTAAAACGGTTAATGGGGCACTTAAGGGTTGACCAGGCAGGAGATCGAAAAATTATGCAATTATAGTAGTATTCCTTCATTATGGTATCTTTTAGCTTACATATAACCGTTAGGATATTTCCATAGCTTCGGAGTGACCCTGAAGTACTCTCAAAATGAATTAAGGCCGCTCTTTTTAAAGTTGACATTGAGAGAACCCCCCAACTCCATGCACCAGCCCAACTCTCTTAATTTTATTTGTAGCCAAATAAAGGACATCCGTAACTTCTACAACAATAGAGGAAATACGTGGGTCTATAATTTACAGAATAAAAAGAACGGCATGAAACTTTTCTTTCATGGAATTTGCATCATTATTCAGTATTGTTCCAATAAAACAGCTCATCATTCATAATTCTTCCAATAAAACAGCGTGTCAGATGGGACGCAGACCCACCCAAACATGACGCAAACACGTTCAGTGGCAGCCAGCTCGTCTTCAGCATGTACTCTGGCATTAAAAAATGATAACGCTTAGAAACGTGTGCTTCGAAGTTATGGTGGCACAACTACAGGTTTCTGAAATGGGAATGTTAGCAGGTCAAAGCAGCAGCTTTCCTTCGAGGCCTACAAGCTCCCAACCTAACAAGTAACGCAAGTGACGACTGGAATAAAACATCTGTAGCTTCATGCAAGATGCAATCTTTCTTGCAACGAATTGGTTAGAAAAGATAAACGAGCATGCAACGCAGCAAAAACTCAAACAAATGCCTGGGATATGTAATATCCATGGTTATAGAAGTGGTATCCTGAAGCTCTTTAGAAAGCAGATAAGTGCAAAGAAGGCTTTGTAAGAAAACATGAACAACACAGAATGCAGTTCCATGCACCACTTAGTTAATGTATAACTCAGAAATAATGTACTCTTTATGGTGAGTTCTTTCCAACTGAAGAGGTAAAGTTCAGATGCACCAAATGGGAAACAAATTTCACCTAAATGTTTTGGATCACCTTGTGGAAGAAGACAATGCTTCTTTTAAAATAGCTACTTCTCAGCATGGCTTCAGAGGTTCTCGCTAGTCTGGACCGTGATTCCTATACAATACATATAAACTATTGTAAGGCAGACAGAATGTTCAGGTAGCACCAAAGTCAATGCAGTTCCATCTGCCAGACTCCTCTGCAGCAACTGAGATCTGGATTGGGTTTAATTCCTCCAAAAACGTATGAGGTCCAACGCCAGCCACTGAGACCTTCATTCTGATGTTTTGTCATTCCATACAGCCCACGCACGCGTGACTCGATAATGAAAAGCTAGAGAGCACGGGCAGTCCAGGGAGATATGGTGCATGGGATCCCATCGCTTTTATCTTACCCAGAATACCTGGCAATCTTCAAACTTTGGATACAAAGATATCTTCACATTTTTGAGATGCAAATCTTCACAATTCTGGAGACTGACAAAAGCCCTACCATCCAGTATTCCTAAAATGATGGGGTTGTGGCACCGCGTCATGAGGGGCTGGGCCTCACTCAATATACTGTTTTGGCACTTGGAGACAGTGGGTGATTAGCGATACATGGTAGTGCCAGAGCTCGAACAAGCAGAGATCAGCTCACGCAAGGGCTCCATAGAAAAGCTGTAAAGTAACAGTGTTGTTTAGAGCAGCTTTCTGGTCCTTCTTGCAGCACGCTGATAATTTCAAGCCAGTTGAAATGGAAGAAGAGCTAGACAAAGTAGTGCGACTGAGGACCCGATAAATAACAGGACATAGATATTTCACACTGCAGGAGAAAAACAATGTACAAGAGTAACATACATTCATAAGCTCTACGAGAATGAAAAGGAAATGCAAAGAAAATCTGCACCTTCCTGGACAGAAACGACTGTTATATTTGTAATATCTCAGCCAAGTCATAAAATGTGATATGAAACAAGACTATCCAACTATATTTATGGTTATATAGACCGTTTTTCAAAACTGGAAAAACAACATGGAACCATCAGTAGGCGTTGCCTTTTGTATTAACTTTGGACCCTGGTAACTTGTCAACCAATATAGAAGAACTGAAACTGTTCCTTACCTCTAGATGCAGGGAGATTTATAATAAAATTAACTAAAACGAATGAGTGTCATTTCCATGTTTGTGTGGAAGGAAGGAACATGAAAGAGCTACACCCACGCAGCACCGTTATGAAATCTCTGAATCCCAATTAACCACCATCTTTGATGCTCTACAGCTCCAGTAACATTATCTCTACCAGACACATCCTAATGCCAGGTTCTATGAACACCTCCTGCTCTTTCTTGTATGCAGGGCTTATCCTGCCAGTGCACAGCCAATTATGGGATCGCTGCAGGGACAGACGGGGCTCATTATCCACAAAGTCTACACCTTCTTGTCTTCCAGAAGATGATGATATCGCCTAAGTGGGCCAAGCACCCGCGGCAGGTACATGTATGCTAGCAGCTCACAGGTCTGAATCCTAGATGAACATCCTTCAGCGGTTGGTAAAACGGATACCACAGAGTTATAGGAGCACCGAGAAATAATGTCATTCTGTGCGGTTATAATGGTCCATGTTCCCTCACTTTTCACACCTTGGGGAACAGTCTGCAAAAGCTATCAATAGGGGGACATAGGTGTTAGAATCTAACTCACATGTGCCGTAAGAGCGTCGTTTGCTTCTCTCTCCGACAGTCCGTTCATCATCGATGTCACCTGTGCCATACATCGCTCCAGCCTCTGGAACCAACAAAATAAGACTTAAATTAACAGGCGAGTGCGTTGAAGACATGAACTCTAAGATGAACTGAAACATTTTTAACATGATTATGGGTGCTACGATGCTCACGGCCTCTCTACACACTTCAACAAATTTCACAGTGATGCACTAATATACCATCTACAAGACTCTAATGAACACATCACTGAATTGCCTTTTTATTAAGGCACACATTGGAAAAGACGCTGAGCTGGATGGGAGAAAAAGGGTTGCTAGGGAAAAGACTAAAGATAGATATCGGTCTATTAGGAACCCCAAACAATACACAAATGTGGACATATTAACCTTTTACACACTGAGCGCATCTGACGCAAATGAATTCAGGATGGTGGAAGATGCAATAGGTCTATATGGTAGTATTCTATTCTGCAATACAATGGAGATGGATGTAAACCGTACATATCTCGCAAAATCATTTACTGGCCAAAGGAATCAGAAGCCATGCTATCTTTGCTGAGTGGGATAGCCTGAATGTTGCTCAATAGCAGTACTACACTGTGAGTGAATATAGTAACAGCATGTCTGTTCACAATCTGTGTGGGGGTGGCGGATGGGGAATCTTAAAATATGCTGAACAACCTACTTAAGATTTTCAGGAGAACCTCTAAATCGGTAAAAAGCCACTCAGGCGGTAATGCCGCAGGCCCTTGGCGTTGTCGAGTCTGTGGCAAGGTTCAAGTGGGAATATGTATAATGTTTCCAGCCTTTGCTCTATCATTTTTAACACTGCCTCTGGTGGTGCGAAATGCCCCTCATCTTGTTGTAGATCATGTAGCTCACTCCACTGTCAATTGTATTTCAATCCCACAAAATGCCCTGCTTGCTCCAAATCTAGATCGAAACATGGTGGCATTTAGTTACTGTGATCCAGGTTCCCATAGATCACAGTAACTATGCCACAATCCCACTTTCCTCACTGACCTCATTCACCAGACTCGCCTCTGCCCAAAACGCATAAATTAGGAGCTGGCCTCACACTACACTGAACTGTGTCAATGTCATAATGCTTGTATATGCCCTCAAAAAAGTGTGGGTTGGGAGTGCAATACGCCTTTCTAACGAGCCCTACAGCAGGAATTTGCTAACTGGCCGTATTCAGTACTCAACCTTAGGGCAACTTTAAAAACCTATCCTAAACAATGGTGGGTGGAAGCGATCCTGCTGTGAAATGCGCATGAGTGGTTTACCCTATCCTTTTTTGGATACTTAGGTTCAGGATCAAACAAAGGCTTGAGAGGGGCTTAACCTATGTGGCACTTCAGACATATATAAACAATGTGGACGTGCCCACTGAAGAAACAAAGAATCGGGACTCACTGTGCTAGTAGCAGTGTCACACAACCCTTAGGTTTTATTAAAAGACCCCTCACACACCAACCTAGTTGGTGTCATGCTTCATCATTGGGGTCCCAACCGGGTGGCCTAATGCCGCCCGGTTGTGCTACAACGCCTGATTACAGCGGAGCTGGTGTGGTGTGATAGTGTGATGTGAAATGTGAAATTTTAAAAATATCTCTGGGAATCCTTGCCAATTGTATTTAATTGTGGCGGCCCAGGATATATTAAAATCCAAAGGCGCAACTAATAAAGTTACTTGAAACTCGTAGTTGTCTGTGATGGGTCTACATGTTTCAGCCCCTACAAGAAAGTAGAGGGGGCTTTCATCAGGACCGGGTGAGAAAAAATGTGAATGAGTGGCAAAATGTGGCCACGTGAATAATAAAAATCACAACGCACGCGCTAAGGTGAGTTGGAAAGAATTGAAGGGAGTCGATACTTACGACCCCACTAGAAATAGCACTCGGTTTAAGTGTCTAGCAGGAAATCAGGGCCCGGGAGGGGAATCGTCTGTAGTCACACTTTCATCAAGACCGATATCCCGCTACGACCTATTGCGGTCTCCCGTGGTCCCGGCTGCTGGCTTCAGACATATCTCATTAGGATTCTCACACACAACTAAAATGCAGAGGCTGAGGGCTTTACACATGGAGGACCTCAATCCAGCCTCATTTCAGGATGTTCACAGTCAACCATACAGTTAACAAGTCCACAAAACCAAGGCATTCGATAGGTTAAGAGATGGCCTTCACATTCACCTTGTTATTGCAAGAGCCCCAGACATCACACTGGCACGTGAGAGAGCAGGTGGGAGACGTGGGATAACCTGCCTGAGGTGCAGTACACTAGCACCTGCATGACAGAATACTAAACCTAGACCCCCAAGCCTAAGCTGTTAGATAAAACTTCAAAACATCTTTCAGCCAAAATAAGGATTTGGCCCTGAGCACCATCTTATCAAGGTAAAATACTGCAAAGAGGGGAGGCTGAAGGAACTTCTAGTCTATCCACGTTCCTTGCCGACACAATTACAGGAAAGAAAACAGACCTACGCTATACCTGGGAAGCATCTATTAGATTGGCGAAACCATAAGGAATGCGGTCACCAAATTTAAAGTCAGGGTTTTTAATAAAATGATAAGATCTACCCTAGATAAAGTGGGCTCAACCCATAACAAAGATAAATCTAAAAAATGCTTCCTGTAAGGGGTTCATCCTTACTCAAAGCTGCTGAACCTTGTAGAAGAGACAAAAAGATTTATGAGGGATATGTTACAATAAAGTAGGACAGGTTATTCAGAACAGTTAAGCAAGCATAATCTTTTAATCAGAAGGGCACAAATGGTGTACTATTCACACAAAAAATACTCTCCTCCAAAATATTTCTAGGGACATTATTCAATCATTGTACTCACTTGCTAATCCATCTTACCTCAGCAAAGAAATAGCTCCATCTCAAGATCTGGCACAGATGCGATCTGATTATTTTTCAGGTAAAATGAAGATCAGTGCAGACTTGGACTTTAAGATCATTCCAGAAGTAGGAGTCAGCCTATGGTATGTACAGAAGCTACCTCATGGTTTCCCGAATGTAATGTATTGACTTGTAAAGAATGTGGTAAATTATTAAGCAGCAGCAAACCATCTTGATAGCCCGAGGAAGAAATTTCAGGGCATTTTTAGAGCGTTACCTAAACCATCCGGTATCAAAAAGACTTCCCTTACAACAGGCATTGTGCCAGAATGTTTTAAAACAGTGACTTGCCAAAATGTAATTAACAAACCTTCACTCTGAATCCAAACCTGCTAACTAGAGACCTACTTCTTTACTGCCCCATATCACAGACCTACTATTGTATCACAATTACAGAAATGTGCAGAGACAAAGCGGGTACTACATCCTGTACAAGCTGGTTTTAGACCACTATTGATGATCTCTCCTTGTGGGTGGCCAAGGCAAAACAGTAATCCCAATTCTTCCGGATCTCTCTCCAGTCTTCGTCACCATCAACCACATTATCCCATTACATCGCCTGCTGTCCTACTCAATACGAGGCCTTGCTTTAACATGGCTTGCCTATTTCTCCTTCATAGATCTTAGGTAGTTCAAATGGGCTCTTTTAATTCCTCATTCAAACCTCTAACTTGGGGTGTTCCGCAGGAATCAATTTCAACCCTGCTACTTAATCTACATCCTCACCCCTTAGCAGATCTGCTGCAGACTCTCAATGTGAAAATACATTTCTATGCAGACGACAGACACCAAGTGGATTTTCAATCTATGTAATGTCACTGATAAAGCTTCCTCTGACCTTTCTCTACTCTGGTATTTCTGAATAAAAACTTCTGAAATGTAATCCACCAAAATCAGGAAATTGTGTATGTGGGCAAAAAGTCTTTGCCCATCCTTCTGGGATCAGTTTGATGAATCCTGAACTTGAGCACTTATGGACTCCCAACTATCATTAAATCCTCAAATTTCATCACTGACCAAATCCTGCTTTTGTCATTTGTAAAGGTGTTTTCTTTAAATACGTTTTAACTCATCAAATGGGAAAGACAACCTTTCCACAAACAGGAAGCTTGACTCTGAAACTACCTACCTCTTCTGATAATTGCTTAACCATGTCTGCTTAAATTCCAGCTACAACTTACAACCTGTGCCTTTAAGCTATCAGATCTAGTTATCATTGTATTCTTTATTTAATCCCTATGTACACTATTTTTGGCGGATCTCTGTAGAGCCAGGGTACAGACTGATGAGAGACCGAGAGCTTTACAAAAAACAAAATTATAACAAAAGTATTAAATTCAAATCCCTAGACAAGAGCACTTAAGGTGTAGATGAAAGATGTTTGAATGCCATTTAAGAAACTACTATTGAAAGGGAGAAAGAATAAGGACCCCCCTATTCAGATGAAAAGGCAATATTTTGAACAGATAGCCTTCAACAGTTTCCAAAATAAGTCTGCTAAAACAAGATAAATGGCAAACTGTGGGCACTAACCCTAAAAAGGCACTGTTTGGACTTAGATTGGGTGCTCCCTTGTGTCTGGACAAAGCTATGCTTCTCTGACGAGCTCCAACAAGAGAAAACATTTGTCAGGGTCTGCGTTTATTCATTTCAGGTTGGCTTGAATGATATTTTACCAATACATAGCTGTAATTATGGGCCTGGAATGGTAAAAGACCGACATTTTTCTGCTCACCGTGGGCAGTACTTTCAGATCCAATGCTTTAAAACTTTGCTACAAAAATGGCAAAAGGCTTTTTGCTATTATTTTTTTTTTTTTTTAGCTTGGCATGAATGGAACTGTGTTAATCGTATACTTAAAAACGTTACTAGAAAGACATTTCAGGGGAGCACACTAAGTGTTGGAGGTGTGGTAGACTGCTGCTCGCCACCTTGAACTTGTAAACTACTCAGAGTATTGTGAGAAAGTCGGAACAAATGGCCACCTTGCATCAGGGGCCTCGTTTCGCGGGTCCGGTTCCCGCTTCACATGTTGAACAAATCTCTCTTGTAAACGAAGGAGTCGGGTCACACCAGGAGCAGGTTTCACAGGTCAAGACTCCAAGGAGTCTAAATGAGTTGCCTTTTTCTGTTTTGAATATACAACAAAACATGTATATATAGATATCATTTTATGAATATTAGGTATCTATTGGCACTTGCTGTAAAAAAATAAAAAAGATCTATATAATAATGAACTTGAATTATTCGATTTTAATCTTGCACTATGCACTTTATTGTGTATTTGAGATGAATTGAACACAGTAATTCATATGCATGGATTTAATGATTTAAAAATTGACATGCTTAAAGATGGCGACCACAAAGATGAGACATCAATGACAGCACTTTAGTTTCCTTTCTCTATGTTCATTTTGCAAACAAGTATATATAGTTATTGTAAAATGGCGCTCAAAGTCGTGAACAAGGCTGTGTGAAACAGCCAGAGCGCGTGGACGTTTCATTACATGGTGTTAATAAAAGAATCTTCGGACGAAAAATTAGAGTGCCTGCGTTTGTTCTACATCATTAAGAACAAGTTAAGAGATAATTTTGAGGCAAGGCGGACGCCTCGTATGTACGGCACCTCCGACACTTTGGAAGCCAGCAACCGCATTGATGAGTTGAACCGGCTATGAGGCATGCGTGGCCCTGTGACCTCGACTGAAGCTGCCTGAAGAACATAGAGGAAAAGACGTGAGTCAGGAGTCGGAGGACCCTTGGTAAACAAAATTTTCCAATATAGGTAAGTGGCAAGCGTACAAGGGCGGGAGTCGGATGCAGCACGCGCGACCTGAATATCAAACATTCGGGTTGAATTAGCTTTGTGCCGAATATCTCGTCCAACATACACTATAGTGTGTGGAAAGTGAATGAGGAAGAGTGCACCGAGAGGGAGTAAGAGGCACTGAAATTGTTTACAGACTCAAATGATATTACTGCTGCAGGACAAAGCACGGGTGGTGCCACAACTGGCAATGACCTCTGAAAAACTTACAATTATTGGAGAAACTCAAGAAGAGAGAAAGTTCCAGGTGGTGGGAAAGCGCATCCCTAAAAAAGTATATTCAAGTGGGTAGCGTCCCAAGAGGGCTACGAATAATGATTACCCCGACATATGAAAATCTTTACCCGGAGTTACTAAAGAAGTGGGCAGAACACAATGGGCAGAGTTCTATGGGTATGATTCGTATTTTAATTAAATACGCTGAAATTGAAAGGGAGGAAGTAATTCAGCAAATTAAGGAAATCAGTGTTATTCTTGATAATGAGACAGCTCAAACGTGAATAGTGAAATTTAAGAATGATCACAAAGGCCGCCTGGCTAAATACGAACAAAGAATAAAGGATAAAAAAGCCACAAAATGTCTGCGAGTTCGATTGTACTATCAGAGTGGCCAAATTTACAAATTTGCTTCACAGCTGCAGATGAATTACATTTTTTACAGCCGGACCAAAGAACAGATTCCAGATTAGTGAAAGGAAAACCTTGAGGAAGAGGAAACAAAGGAGGGGAGGACAAGGCAGATGGAGGAACACAAGAAGGAGTACCGCCGCAGGCAATGACAACCAGATTAACCACTCAGAAGCAAACCAAGAAGTAAACACTCAAACTGTAGTCAATCTCAGCAAATTGGAGTTGTCTGAGGAAGAGAAGAACATCCTGGAATTAGGATTATCATATTGTCATGAAAACAACTTTGAGTACTCACAGGGCAGGATTGACCTGCATAAATGTTTGTGAAAACTAAAACTGACAAAGTTACATAAAATGCGAGAAACCACTCCACCATCATCAATCTCTGCTACAGAACCAGAGAGAAGAGAAGTAGCAACCAATTTAGTTGTCTCTGATCTGGATATATTGAAAGATCTATGGTCTTCACAACAGGAAGGTGTCATGGCCTCCATTTTAGAATGGTCTAGAACCCAGGTTTTTACTGATCAGGGTATGGAAGGGGGAGGACTTATGCCTTTTTGACCCAGATCAAGGTATGTACCGCAAATTCCTAGGGATAATTTGGCTATTTTCTCGGAATCTGTGATTAAGGATCTACGAAATCTCTATAACTCACCCAGAAACAAAAGAAATTGGCAGAATTAAAGGGATAAAAAACTATTTTCAACAATAAAGAAAATTAAGGATGCCAAAGATGTGATAGTGAAACCTTCTGATAAAGGAGGAAACATTGTTTTATGGGACAAACAGCAATATCGTTCAGAGGCACTAAAACAGTTAAACAATGTGGAATGTTATAAACATATAACTTTGGATGAATATTTGAATGTAAAAGAAAAGATTTATGACTGATTACAGTTTTGAGAGATCAAGAACTCTGAAGTTGGGATGAATACAGTTTCCTTAAACAGAATCATCCAGTGCTACCTGTATTCTATTTAATATCGAAAATCCACAAGGACTCAAAAGAGCCACCTGGCAGACCAATTATTGGTGCCCAGAATAGTATATCCAAGAATGTACCAAAAAATATTGATTTTTTTCTTGAATCCTATATTGGCAACTTTACCATCATATATCAAGGATTCGGCTGATTTCTTGAGACGTATATATGATGTAAAATGGGAATCGGACATGATGTTAATGACTCTTAATGTGTCAACTCTTTATACCAGCATTAGACCTATTAGACATCAGGATGGTCTTCGGGCAGTCCAGTATTTTTTACGTATGAGACCCATAGGGTATACGATGCACAATGTCATGATAATGGAAATGATGAAGTGGTGTCTCACCAAGAATATTTTTTTCTTTGATGGGGAATTGTTTCAGCAACAAGGTATGGCCATGGGCACCTATTTCGCCCCCAGCTATGCTAATTTGCATATGGGCTGGTGGGAGGAGCAGGTGCTCGGGGGGCCAGATATGGAACACTGGACAAGTCACATTTCCCTGTGGTTAGGGTGTATTGATGATTTATTTGTACTGTGGCAGGGTACTGAACATGAGGCCAATACGTTCTAGTCAGATTTAAACTCCAACATTTTGAACCTAAAATTCACAGGGAAAACAAGCAAAACATCTATTGAATTTATGGATATTCTAGTTTGGGTAGGAGTAGGTAAATTAGAGAACTATTTTTAGAAAACCTACTGCAGGAAATACTATTCTTCATGCAGCTAGTTCTCACCCAACGCCCCTAATAAAAAACATACCTTTTGAAGAATTTTTTCATGCCAGAAAGAGATGTAGCACAAATGAAGAATATGAAAAGGTGGAGAAAAAAATTTAACATTGCTTCATTCAAAGGGGGTATACACAGGCCATACTTAATACAGCCTCAAATAAAGCGAATGCTTTGAATAGAGAACGCATACTCTTTAATCCCTCCCAACTCAAAAATTAGAGAAAAAATTAAAATAAAACATTCACAGATTTATAACCACATATAATGCTGATCATGCTACGGTGTGAAAGGTTCTTGAAAAACACTGGCATTTGATTAAAGAGGACCCAGTAATAGGAAGCCTGATTAACAAACATCCCCAAATAACATTAAAAAAATCAAATACTTTAAGAGAATATTTGGTTCAAAGTGAATACACTACAGATGTACAGAATAGGACATGGCTTGTACCTAGGGAAGGATTTAGGAACTGCCTAAAATGCAAAGCATGGAAAAATGGAATAAAATCGGAACATTTTACCATCAGTTTTTAATAAAACTATCAAGATTAGAGGTAGCCTTACATGTAGATTAGACTATGTGGTATATATACTGGGGTGCCCGGTCAGAAAATATATGTGGGCAGTACCACCTTGCCTGTACATAAGCGAATCCTCCAACACCTCAGAGTGATTATTAATAATGATCGCAGCTACCCAGTAGCTCGACATTTCGAAAATACACGAGAGTGATCATGCAGGACTAACGTACAGTTGTATTGCCCAAGTCCCCAAGAGGAGGAGAGGGGGGGCAGGGAAAAGGAGTTATGAATACTTGAAACCTTCTTCATCCTGGAACTGGATAGTAAAGAGCCTACGGGCTCTAATATGGATGAAGAATTATATACGTGCCTGACTTAAATAAGCTCACTCACATATACTCTTCTCCTGGAGCGCTTTTACATGTATAGTTTTTTAATAAATACACTTAGGGTGAATGGGTGACTTAGATGGACTGGGTACCGAGCTGATAGCTAATGTGAATGTTAGGCACCAACATACAAGATGAATATATATATTTTCTAGAAGTTCATTGGGTATGTATAATGAAAAGTTTATTTTTATAGTTTGGGTATAGTGGTGGTATACAGGAACTTTTTTAATATGAAAATAACATACTATTATAAGATATATTGAAAAATCCAGCACTTGCACTTTATAAAATTGTCAACAAACTATGAGAAAAATATATATATTTTTCCCTTTTGAACTCTAGAAAACGAATGTATATAAATGAATTTATCATGAAAAATATGTGTTTATCTATAAATATATTTATGTTTATGTGAGTATAATGTGAATATAGTGCCAAAGAAAACCATTGTATGATGTGTACCTTGCCATCACTTTTGTAAAATATTATTTATTAGAAACTATACAGTTTTTCGAATAGGATGTCTTTCATCAGGTCAATTAATATGGCACTTGCCAGAGGAATCATTTTATGAATATCAGGCACCTATTGACACTTGCTGTAAAAATAAAAAAATAAAAAATATCCATGTATATAATAATATACTTGAACTATGCGATTTTAATCTTGCACTATGCACTTTATTGTGTATTTTAGATGAATTGAACAAAGTAATTCATATGCATGGATTTAAAAATGGACATGTTTAAAAATGGGGACCACAAAGATGAGACATCCATGACAGCACTTTAGTTTCCTTTCTCTATGTTCATTTTGTAAACAAGTATAAATAGTTATTGTAAAAGGGCGCTCAAGGTCGTGAACTAGGTTGTGCGAAGCAGCCAAAATGCGTGGACGTTTCATTACATGGTGCTAATAAAATAATCTTCGGACGAAGAATTAGAGTGCCTGCGTTTGTTCTAAATCGTTAATAACAAGTTAAGAGATGTATATATATATATATATATATATATATATATATATATATATATATATATATATATATATATATATATATATATATATATATATATATATATATATATATATATATATATATATATATATATATATATATATATATATCCAGGAAAATGTGTCATCTGTTTCTCCGATAAAACAACACACCGCGGCCCAGATTGTTTTCAAGCGTGATTTATTTCGGCAAGGACAACTCTACGCATTTCGGAGCACTGGGCTCCTTGCTTACGACTGCAATCCTACTCACCTGTGAACAAGGCAGTAATGCTGAAACGCGTAAGGATTTCATTGTGCAGCCACCTTCATGACAAATAAAACGCTTGGATTTCATTCGGAATTGGGCTTCTGCGCTTCTTTCCTTTGTGCACTGCTGTGCTTCAAAGGGTCTCTCCATTCCCGTCAGCTGAGGCCGCCCTGCAGGGTTGGGGGCCCCCTTCATGGAGATTTGTTTTGTAGATATATAGATAGATAGAGAGAGAGCGAGAGAGAGAGAGAGATAGAGAGATAGAGAGATAGAGAGAGAGAGAGAGCTTTCCAGCAAATCTGCTCCTTGGAACTGTTAACAAGTATTGTAGCGGATCCTTTTCAGATACATGCAGCTCGTACTCGTGAATGCAGTCGGCACTGATTGTACGGATTACTTTCTATTCAAAATCAGAGGCTAAACAACTTGCTGTTTTCTGGCACAGGCATCTTCCACATTCATCCCAAGGACTTTCATAACTGAAGGAATGAAAAATGTAGGGAGGGTGCAAACACCGAGTTTTTAGACATTTTAAAAACTTTGGCCAAATGCATTTCAAAGGGGGGCTGGTGGGTGACCTTCTCAGGGGGCATATATGGATATACGTTTATGACAGCTTAATTTATCAACGAGAGTGCCAGAAAATGTCTCGCTAAAGCTTTTCGAATGTGATAACGTAATGGGGTTTCAGCAACCAACATAAACTAGCAGCTGCATGTATGAATATAGAGACTGGAGTGATTATGATTTTGGAGACGCAAGAGGGCTAATAATCAGAATAAAGCTGTGATGCATGTATAATGATGTGCAACAGGAAGATAATGTCAGCATTTGAACTCCATTTGGAAGCACTCTGCAATCAGAAGGACACCAACTCACAATACCTACGTGGGTGCGGCTGTGTAAATGAAAGGACTGCCCCAGAGGGAAGGGAGCTTACACGAGCAACCAACTCTCATTTCTATTTGCAATCTCCAAACGTTGTGCAGACCCCATGATTTCATAGCAGCACAGCCTGGCTGCTGATAACAGCACTTCAACAACCATGAGCATTACCACCACTCTTCAAAAACATGCTTCTGTGAGAAAGCCTCATGATAATGAAAATGTTAAAGATACTCTAATTTTCTATTTCCGTGCTTTTCTTTGATATAAATTCAGTTAGATGTGATACATGGAAAACACGCTTGCATGTGCGCATAACTAAACGGAAAGCCGAACTTTAATTAATCAACTACACCACAGAAGTGAATGCAAAGTAGCCCCTTGGGGCAAACGTTCCTTCCTGGATATTTTGGTCATACTGTGCGTCTAAGATTCATCGGTGCTGAGGCTGTATTTTCAGAAAAACGAATGGCCTGGTGAAGAACTTGAGAGAAGGCAAGCGTGGCCCGAGGGTACATTCGAGATTGATGCATGTTTACAAGCTGCAACGTTATTACTAGAAAGAAATCGATTGTTACAGTTAAAAAGTAGACACAAAACATAGTTTTTACATATATTTGTTTGTGGAATTGCAAACATGGGCTCTTTTTCCTTGTAAAAGAAAAGCAAACGACCTGAGTGGCAGCAAAAATCAAGACATTTTAACGCACAAAACGACCATAAATTAATAGTACATAAAGTGGCGGCTGGTCATCCCTGAAAGTGGTGAAGTGTAATACTTGCCACAGGTTCACCTCATTGTTTTCAACATTTGCCTTGGGTGCCCTCACACAAATGTACTCAAGCACTCACTGCTTCTCATTCACAAAAACGCACGTGCACATACTCACAGTTTCACAAACACTGATCCTCACTCACAACTACTGGTGTTCAGGGGCTTTAATCTGAACTGCTGGGGTACAGGTGTTCTTTAAAGTGGAGCAGGTGCACCAGGGCCCCTGGTGCAACTGTACCTGATGCACGATTGATAAAAGCAACCCTGACTCACTCACAATTCCCTCTCACAATCTCCACCTCACTCACACTGCTTTACTCACATTGCTCACTCCCATGCTTTACTTATTCACACTCACTGATTCCCACTCTTTCACTCTCATTGACACGCTCACACATATTAAACTAACACACACTCATACTTAATCTCATTCTGTCTCAATCACCCAAAAACACACTTTCACTCACAAACATGCAGAGAAACAACACTGAATTATTCTTTTTTTTTGTGTTACCTTTCTGGCAATTCAGACTCTCCATGGCTGCAGCAGAGTAGTATTCTAGCACTGGACATTGGAACCAGCAAGCCATGATTCCTAATGGGGAGTCAGACAGAGCAGCAGGGCCGGGTTTAAATGGAAGACCCACCTCAAGCTCTCTCCCAGCTTGTAGATGGAACTGAAAGAACAGACATATCAGAAGCCCGGACAGACCCTTCCCCTCCTACTCTGTGTGGCTCCTCATTTGCCTCAGGGATGCATTGATGGGCGCCCTAACAATCCATTTTAGCAGATTACTGTTCTGCATGAGGCATGCGCAGTATGTCTGCTAAATAAAAAGTATTGTGCCTGTAATTAGGGGATCGCGGTTGAACTATGCCCCTCACATGCGCAAGCCAAACATCAATCTACACAGTGCTGTGTTTTTAAACAACACTCCATAGGTGGATAGTTGCTCAGCTCTCTCCTCCTCCTCCTGTCATCAGAAGCCTGGTGGAGAGGCCAAGACGTCTAACCTGGGCACTGCAGAGTTCATGTAAACACCAAAGTAGTGTTTGCATGAACACTGCTGAATCAAATTATTACTAATCTAATAATTTAAAAGTTAGCAGTGGCTCTGGGAATTATGTGGTGGCTCTCAGGTGGCAGGGCTACGCCGTGAATCCCTGAAGAGCCGCCATTGATTACCTAGTATAAAAAAAATGCACAATGTTTGATTACTGTTACTGCATCCATGCTGGCGCGAGACGTGTATTCGGTTAATTTAAAATACATGTGAACAGTGACGAGGACACAGACTAGGAGGATCAGTTTTTGTACATGCAATAAGGACAATACTTCCAACAAAGAAGGTAACAACACTGCCTAATGGCAATGAGCCTACCAATCTCTTACCAGCACTGCTCCATTGATGGTTTTGGATAACACTGCATCAGTAGCACTGGTAGAAATGCTCAAACCAACAAGAACCTCTTATTAATTACTCTGTGTGCATTATAGCCCATTATTTGTATGTTGTCCATGTCATTCCAGACAGGAACTAATCATACACAAATCATTCTCGGTCCTGCCCCAAAAAAGATAATCCAGAATACATTCATATTTCCATTCCTCTTGAGCAAGGAGGGTATCATTGGGGACAGATCTGTGGAGGGGCCTTTAAAATAAAAACACCTGGTTCCGTTTCAAAGAACTCACGGCTTCACATTAATTATAGACTCAAAAACAAGTTTTTTTTCTTCAAAAACCAAAATATGTTTGTCTGTTAAAAGGGCTACCATCAGGCTGAGAATTCCAGTTTACTTTGATGAAAATCACTTTAATTCAACATTTCAATTGTCAGACCCTTTCCAGGAGCCACAGGGCAGACAAAGGCCAGTGGGACCAACCGTGGAAGTTGATCTCATTTTCCACTGGTGTCCCAGGGTCTGTCCTACTATGGGTCTGCAAACTGAGCCAAGTACAACCCTTTCTATACTTGACTCTCAGGCTGAGGACAAGCAGTCACAGGCTTCTCAAGGAGGTAGTATGAGAGGGGAGGGATGGCTCGGGCGGTGTGGGACAGCGAGACCTCAGAACTTAACGCACAAGCTACTACTTGTGTAACGATATATCTGTAAGAGACATTAGTTAGTGATAGATTCCTTACCTTAGAATATCCCCAGGCGTCAGACTGGATCCGGAAAGTTTTTCGTTAGCAGTACCTCTGCGCGTCAGTGGGTGGCGTCGTGCGGCTCCGCGTTCGTCGCTGGCGTCGTAAGCGCCGAGATGACGTCACGGAGACTACTTAGGCGCCACCCATGCGCGCTGACGTCAGTTCTGTACACGACTTTCCGCGCCAGGAACGCAGAGCCAAGCAAGAAACTGACCATTGGTGCCATGAAACTAGGGCCCTGAAAGGGATGACCTTAACCCTAGAAATCAGTTCGCAGAACGGGGAGGATGGTGGGCGGTAGGAATCTATCACTAACTAATGTCTTTTACAGATATATCGTTACACAAGTAGTAACTTGTGCATCTGAAAGAGACACGTTAGTGATAGATTCCTTACCTTAGAATAGATACCCCAGCAATACCAACACCGGTGGAGGGTCTGCGAATGGATTACACCAGAAAGTCACGGAGAACAGAACGGCCAAAGAAGCCGTCTCTCCGAACCTGACTGTCAAGGCAGTAATGCTTGGTAAACGTGTGCAGCGAGGCCCACGTAGCTGCCTGACAAATATCCTGCAAGGGGACGCCGCGTCCCAAGGCAGTAGTGGCTGCTGTCGCCCTGGTAGAATGGGCACACAGCCCCACAGGAGGCTCCTTCTTAGCCAACGAGTAACAGGCTTTGATGCAGAGAACGACCCACCGAGAGATGGTACGTTTGTGCACAGCCAAACCTTTTTTGGCGCCCGCGTAGCCAACAAAGAGCTGGTCCTCCACCCGGAACTGTCGAGTGCGCTCCAGGTAGAACGAGAGCGCACGTTTTGGGTCCAGACGGTGGAGCCTCTCTTCTTCTTTTGAAGGATGCGGAGGCGGAAAGAAGGTGGGCAAAGTGATGGTCTGCCCGATGTGGAAGGGCGTGACAACCTTTGGCAAGAAAGAAGGACGGGTCCTTAAAACCACCTTGTCCGGATGAACAGAAAGGAAAGGAGGTTTGGAAGAAAGAGCCTGGAGCTCACTCACTCTTCTGGCAGAGGTGATAGCTACCAGGAAAGCCGTCTTGAGAGTGAGAAGACGCAAAGGACAGGTATGAAGGGGCTCGAAGGGAGCGCACATCAGATATGTCAAGACAAGATTTAAATCCCATGGAGGCATAATGAACGGCACAGGAGGAAACGTGTGCGTAATGCCTTTCAGGAAACGGTTAACAACCGGAGATTTAAACAAGGAAGGCTGATCTGGAAGCCTGAGAAAGGCGGAGATGGCCGAAAGATAACCTTTGATAGTGCCCAGAGCAGAGCCCGGCTGGGCCAAAGAAAGAAGGAACAGAAGGTCTTCGGAAAGAGGGGCAGAAAGGGGATCCACAGCCTTAGCTGTGCATCATGCCACAAACTTGTTCCACCTGCAGGCGTATACAGATTTAGTGGAGGGACGCCTGGCTGTCAGAATGACATCACAGACTTCGGGAGGAAGATCGAAAGCTGTCAACTGTCGCCGCTCAATCTCCACGCATGGAGGTGGAGGCTGGACAGGTTCGGGTGGAGGACCGTCCCCTGCTGCTGCGACAGAAGATCCTCCCGAAGAGGCAGACGGATCGGGGGATCGAGCGCCATGTTGAGTAGCTCGGGATACCAGTATCTTTGTGCCCAATCCGGAGCCACAAGAATGACTTGGGCCCGGTCGCGCCGAATCTTCTTCAGCACTCTGGGCAGAAGCGGTATAGGCGGAAAGGCATGCAACTCCACTCGCGACGAAAAGCGTCGACAAGCGAGTGCCGCCTTGGAAATTCCAACGCGCAGAACTGATGACATTGCGCGTGCTCTTCGGTGGCGAATAGATCTAACCAAGGCTCTCCCCACTGCAGAAAGAGACCTTGCGCCACGTCCAAGTTCAGACGCCATTCGTGATCCATCAAGCACCGGCGGCGGAGTTCGTCCACCCTGGCGTTCAGAGGACCTGCCAGGTGGTGAACCACCAAGGTAATGCCTTGACGTTCCAGCCAAGTCCAGAGGCGCAGAGCCTCCTGACATAGGGTCCACGACCCCACCCCGCCCTGCTTGTTGCAATACCACATGGCGGTGGTGTTGTCCGTGAACACCTGCACTACACTTCCCCGGACAGAGGGAAGGAATGCCTTCAGTGCAAGCCGGATCGCCCGAAGCTCCAAAAGATTGATATGGAGCCGGGACTCCGCCGGAGACCAGAGGCCTCTGATCTCCGCCTCTCCCAAGTGGCCACCCCATCCCAGGAGGGACGCATCCATCACCACTGTGGGCTCCGGGTGGGGAAGGGAGAGGGATCTGCCATTGACCCAATCGCGATTCGTGAGCCACCACTGCAATTGCCGCACAGTGCCCTCCGAGATCTGGACATGATCGGACAGGTTGCCCTGATGCTGTGCCCACTGGAACTTCAGGTCCCACTGCAGAGCCCGCATATTCCATCTGGCATGTTGCACCAGCAGGATGCAGGAGGCCATCAGGCCCAGGAGCCGGAGGGTCATCCTGACTGAAACCCGGGAGAGAGGCTGAAAGATCGGAATCATAGCCTGAATATCCAGGACTCGCTGCTCGGGATGATAAACCCGAAACAGCGTCGAATCCAGAACCGCTCCGATGAAGGGGAGCTTCTGAGATGGACTCAGGTGCGACTTCGGCACGTTGATGGAGAACCCCAGCAAATACAGGAGGTCGGCCGTAGTCTGAAGGTGGGTGACGACTGCCTGGGGCGAGCCCGCCGTCAACAACCAGTCGTCGAGGTAGGGGAAGACTGACACCCCTGACCTGCGCAGATGAGCTGCGACCACCGTCATCACCTTCGTGAACACCCGAGGGGCGCTTGTAAGGCCAAAGGGGAGCACGGCAAACTGAAAATGCTCCTGGCCTACCATGAACCGCAGGTAACGCCGGTGGGCCGGCAGGACGGTGATGTGAAAATAGGGGTCCTGCAAGTCCAACGCTACCATCCAGTCTCCAGGGTCGAGGGCAGCCAAGACCTGAGCCAGAGTCAACATCTTGAACTTCTCCTTCCGGAGGAAGCGATTGACGTTCCGGAGGTCCAAGATGGGGCGCAAGCCCCCCTTGTCCTTCTTGGGGACCAGAAAGTAGTGGGAATAACAACCACTCCCTACTTCTGGCCCAGGAACACACTCGATGGCCCCCTTGGCCAAGAGGGCCGTGACTTCCTGCAGGAGAAGTGCCAAGTGGTCCCCCGACATGCGGTGGAACTGAGGTGGCATGGCTGGAGGGGTGTACTGAAAGGGAAGGGCGTAACCCTTTCGGATGATCTGCAACACCCACTGTCCGATGTGATAGCGTGCCAGTGGGGGAGATGTTGGCGGATCCTGCCACCCACTGGCGTGGGGTGCCCCCCAAAGCTCGGATTAGGAAGGTTTGGAGGCGGAAGCAGCGGGGGCGGAGGTGGACTGACCCCCACGCTGATTCCCAGACCCGCCCCTGCGGAAACCGCGTCCGCGTTGAGGCTGGTTCTGCACAGGCTTGCTGAAGGAACGTGCCTGGGCGCCCTTTCCGTGGCCACGAAAGGAACGAAAACCAGGAGTGGCTGGGCTTTTCGTGGATAGACCTAAGGACTTGGCCGTGGCCCGCGAGTCCTTAAAACTCTCCAGCGCACTGTCGGCCTTATCGCCAAACAGGCGAGTGCCATCAAAGGGCATGTCCATGAGCGAGCTTTGGACATCTGGCGAGAACCCGGTGTGGCGACGAAGCGCCACAGTCGTAGAAATCGCTGGTACGTACCAGCCAGAAATCTCAGATCCTCTCACTTAAAACTGCTACAATTACCCAAGTACAGGCAGGTTCGCTGGGGAGGAAGAAGTTTCATATTGGGAACAGCAAAAACTTGGAACCGTTTGCCAATGCCGATAAAAAACAGTACCTCACTCATGTCCTTCAGAAGACTACTGAAAACTTGGCTCTTCGCCGACTGAGCTTTGGAAACCCATAACGCATCGCTCAATCCCATCACCTCATATGTCCTGCCAAACCCAGCGCCAAGACGCCTTCGGGCATATGTGCGCTATATAAGTCGACAAATCAAATCAATCAAATCAAACCTAGTGAGTCGGCGGTGTCCAAACCACACCGAATGGCGAACTTAGCCGCATCTTTACCCTCAGCAACAGCTTGGGACAGCACAGCTTGGGTCTCTTCAGGACACTGAGGCAACACCTGTGCAACTGTATCCCACACCGCGTGGGAATAGCGGCCCAATAGGCAAGCGGTGTTCACCGACCGCAGGCCCAAGCTGGCCGAAGAGAACAACCGCTTGCCAAACTGCTCCAGCTTCTTGGAGTCCTTATCCGGCGGAGCCGTGGGGAAGGCACTCTGGGACGTCGAAGCTTGGATGACCAGGCTCTCAGGCGTAGGATGAGTGGTCAGAAAGGCAGGGTCACCGGGCGCCGGGCGATGACGCCTGGCGACGTTCTTATCCACAGGGGCCCCTATGGCTGGCCGCGACCAAGTGCCCAGCAAGACGTCAGTGAGGGCGTCATTAAATGGCAGCAGGGGCTCCGACGAAGTGGACGCCGTCTGGAGCACCTTAGTGAGGAGGTTAGTTTTGAGGGCCACCGTAGGGAGATCAAGGTTGAGAACCTCAGCTGCCCGACGGAGCACCATCGTGTAGGAGGCGCCCTCCTCCATGGTAGGCGGGGGAGAGGCAAACCCCGTGTCAGAGGAGACGTCGAGGTCGCCGGCATCCTCCAAATCGTCCGCCCAGTCCTGCTCAGAATCACACTGACGAGCAAGAGGGTCCTCGGACCCCTCCCAGTCGTCCTCCACCTCCGCCGCATGTGGCACAGACCGCAGCGGCAGGGCAGGAGCCGGAGAAGGAACAAACGGCATCGGGAACGGCGCCGGCCGGGGCCGGACCGGCGGCGTGTCCCAATGCGGATCCCAGGTAGGAGCAAAATGGTTCTGGAACATGGGCAAGGGCGGGACTAATGGCACCCACTGCGGCGCCGGAGGCGGAGCCGAGGGTGGCGCTGGGGCCAGAGCCGGCAGCGATGGACCTTGTGGCGCCGGAGCCAACAGCGCAGGATCCTGTGGCGCCGAAGCTGGATCCGCCGGCGGCGCCGACGGCCCAACAGGATCCTGACACGGGACCGCGGGGCCCGAGGGCGCGCCGGCGGGAGCCCGAGGCCTAAAAAGGCGGTCCATGGTAGCAAGAATCTCTTGCACCTGTGCGGGAGTCGCTGACGGACCCGGGTAAGGTGGGTAGGCCGCGGGACTCTCGAGCTCCGAAGGAGCCGCAGGGGCAAAGTCCCTGTCCCCCTCGTCCGCATCCGGGGACCGACAGGGGGACGTCGGAGAGCGAACACGCTTCTTCGACTTCTTTTTGTGTCGTCTCTTACCCGAATCCGAGGGTGAAGACTTGGAGCCCGAGGAGCGATGACTGTGGCCCAGTGAGCGTTCCCTGGAACGGCCCCTGGACCGGGAACGGCGCTGGGACGAGTGCCGGACCTCCAGCAGCTTCCGGTGCCGCTCCCTCAAGGCCTTCGGGGCCATGGCCCGACAGTCCAGACAGGACCGGGAGTCGTGGTCGGTCTCCAGGCAGTAGAGGCAGACATCGTGGGGGTCCGCCACCGACATATTGCAACGGCAGGCCCCACAAGACTTAAACCCAGGCATCCCTACGTGCACCAAGGAAACCAAGTCTCAAAAAGGGTAGTCAAAAAGTGACTAAGGTACGTGCTCTAACCGGATCTGCGCTTACTAGCGCGGAAAAAGAAAGAACTGACGTCAGCGCGCATGGGTGGCGCCTAAGTAGTCTCCGTGACGTCATCTCGGCGCTTACGACTCCAGCGACGGACGCGGAGCCGCACGACGCCACCTACTGACGCGCAGAGGTACTGCTAACGAAAAACTTTCCGGATCCAGTCTGACGCCTGGGGATATTCTAAGGTAAGGAATCTAAGGTAAGGAATCTATCACTAACGTGTCTCTTTCAGATAGTCAGCCTATGGAGACAATAACTTAATGTCTACCTAGTTCTAGTTTTACAGAAAAAGAAAGTACTTTAATATCACAGGAGTACTAAATACTACAAAACCCAATGGGTGCGATATACAGGGATATATTTAGCTCCGTTCTAGCAGTGAAGCTCTACATCACCACGCCGCCTTCCCAGTAATCGCTATTTTTCCTTTTATGGTCGCCATCATGCCGTCAGCACATACCCAAGCTTCTACAGGCTCAGGTAAGATTGGGCCCAGTTGCCAATGGTTTAAAAGTTTTCACTTATTGAACAACTCAGTTCAATGTTTTTATGGACCCTTTAAAAAATAGGCACTTCGGGCACTGTGGGCTCGCACAATCGCATCAGTCTCTGTCCTCAGGTGCAGGCTATGCCTTGGGTTTTAAATGCAGATTGCCTGCGGCAGTCCGGGCTTGTGGCATACGTAGATGGCACTCAAGTCTTGGCTCTTCTTTCACTGGGGAACAGCAGCAGCAGCCTCATTGAGTAACAGTGACAGTTTTGGGGAGTCGGGTCTGTGGCGGCGCACAGCTCCAGCAGTGACGGCCCTCCTGGTCAGCAGCAGTGAGGCACTCAGCAGTGGCAGTTGCAGCCCTCCAGGACATAGATGGTTCTTATTTGTTGGCAGCCGCAGAACCAATTTTTCAAGCCTGAGGTGGACTCCCAGGCTTCACACAAATGCACGTTCTAGTACAATCTTGCTAGACCTCACCTGTGAAATGCGCCAAGAGTCTGTGTGACAATGTATATAGTCACACAATTTATATAGCGTGGGTCACTCCTGGAACTCGGTCTTGGGTCGTCCGCTTCATAGGGCTTCTCAAGCCGTGAATCCCTGAGCTTTTCCTCCTGAACAGTCTCTCCTGCTGTAAGGCCAGACTCGCAGCATTCTAGGCTCTTTATAGACAGACCCTCAGCTCTTCCAGTACAAAGTACAGATGCCATGTGACATTACCTCACCTCTATTTGCATAGTAGCTTTTCGTTTACTCCATAGGGCAACCAATCTCTTAGTCTAGAGAAATGCTTGACTGAACAAAGTGGGTGAACCGGATTCCAAGTTTATACACATTTTCCAGACCGGGGTTGTGGTCCACTATCTGAAGCTTCGAAAGCAGTTTGGTCTGTTGTCTTTAAAATGTCATTTTTAGGCTGCTCTTCAGAAGCAGCCTATGAGCAAAGTGATGTCTCTTACCCCAGGACAACAAGTAGCAATGAGGCTGTGTCCAGACAGGAGTATCCACAACATGGACACAATGAAGTGGAGTTCTCTGCATCTGGCTGTCATCAGGGTGCCTGAAACAGTATTCAGAGACAGGCAAAAGGGCAGGCCCTTCCTAGAAACGTCCACACTTTGAAAACAGAAACTACTGTCCCACAGCTCACCCTAAACAATGCACAAAATAGCAAATATCAGGAAGAACTTATCAGCAGTCCTTTGTTAACAAAGCACTCAGGAATTTCTAACAGGAACCCTGCCTTCACTCTCCTCACCTCAGTGTCTCGATTTCCAACTTCCAGCCACAGAATCACAGGCAATGTACTTCCACTGTCTGGGAGAACCTGTCTTCATCTTCCCTCTTGTGTCACACTAAACCAGGGGCATCGAAATGGATCCCACTGGCCCCAGTACTCAGACTCTCACGTGAACAAAGACTCCTACTACCACATATCGGTCATATACAACCACTGCTCACGCTCACACACTTCACATGCGCACGCGATGCCACCACAGTGTTCTAGGTTTCACATCTCAGCGAAATTTTACACGAGCATGGTCAGTAGACCACACTGACAAAAGAAATGGTCTGGTCACACTACAGATTCAAAAACACATTACATTGCCATCACCCCTTAATTTGAGGCACACAGGGCTTGGACAGTAGTTCACTACCTACTATGAGAGCATGCACGGCAAGCTGGTCCAAGTCAGAGGACAGGTCCTAGACCTTGCATAATAAAGGCCAGAATAGGCCTCTGTGCACATGCTACATTAACATGATGCCAGGGTCAAAATAAAAGTCATGAAACCAGTTTTAGTTGCAGTCCAGCACTCAGAGCAGGAATACATACCAGTTTACCACGCAGGGGACATTGCGGTTCTGAACGCTAAGTGCTAGACCAAAGTGCTCAGACTTGAAAATAAGAACTGGGCCCTTTACTTATCAGGGTCTGAGATGGAACAAGAGGACCACGTGAGCATGTTATAAGACCGAAGAGAGACCAAAGGCAGCACAAAAACACAATGGACATAAAATGTGATGTACAGTGAGCCACAGTGGAAGTACAGCTACAAAGATTTAAGTAGGACGTATTTTTCTTAATATTTTCTAATTCGTTTACATTAAATAGATTGATGCGAAGTCTGCTTATTGTGTTGACAACCATGCGAAGGATATCTTATCAGCTCACCAAAATAAATTATTCTTAGAGACAGTGTTTCAATATTCAGATAGTTGATGTTGGTAACATGTTCAGCACCTTATGGTATAATAAAACTGCCTCAGTGCAGCGGATGGAAGGCAAGGAGGCGTGAGAGACTTAAAACAAGCGGAGGAGAGGAAAGGAGCAGAGATGCTAGAAGGAATGATCCTTGCTGTCTTTGCAGAAAAACTTATAACTCACCTGATGGAGCAACACGGAGTTGAGGTAGCCATGCTTATTTACATGGTCTGCAGTGAGGGAGCAAAACAGGTGAAAGAGGAAGGAGATGGCAGAAGAAGAGGCCATAACTTATTGCAGATGCTTGACTAAACTTCGTAACAAAATCCAAAGAACCTCCCATTACTGTTTTAAATATTTTCCTGAGGAAAACTAAAAAGAAGTTAAAGGCACTTGTCAACATAAACAAGTCACAGACATGCTGAAGATAAGCAGCCATTTCTTATAACAAGAGTTACTATGAAAGACAATAATATGAATCTAAACGATGCTACGAAAAAGTAATGGGATGTCCCTCGAAATCCATTGCTGACTTTGTTAAAATGTTTAAAGTACAGAACCATGTCTGGCTGTGATCTAGCTTTGTATTACTAACCGAAGCAATACAAAAGTGGGAAAGCACAACCAGCCAGGAAATATTAGGCATCAAGAAAAACTAAAAGAGAAGAAAGAAAGAAAAAAAAAAAAAAAGAGGAAAAAGACCACTAAACAGATTAATAAGGTTACGGCCCGTGTTTATCTGCACTGTGTCAAACAAAACCAGAATGTATGGTTTAGGTGCGAAGCTAAATATCAGCGTCCCATGATGGGTGGGTGGACGAAGTATTAGAATGTTCACAACTGTGCATTGGCTGTACTGATGAATACGTGTACTTTGACCGAGCAAATGTTGAAATAAACAGAATTAAAAAAAAAAAAAAAAAGGTTAAAGCCAATTGGAAAGGTGCGGATATCTTATAGAAAAAAATGCGGAATGTGCTATGTTTCACACACGAGTTTGGAAACATGAGTAGTTTCCAGACAGGTTATGCAGATTTAGTGAACTGTGACGTAAAGACATTTTTTGGGATCTTGGTACAGCCATGTTGTAGAAGAGTATCTGAAGAGATTCTTAAACGGCTGTATATTAGATTCTCATAAATTATCAAATTCGGATTCTCCAAGATGCTCAGAAAGGCAGATTCACTGTCTTAGTCATATATAGTTGAGAATCCGGAATTTAATTAAAACTACAGCATTTTCTCAAATTCAAGCCGCACACACAATCCACTAGTTTAGTACTGGCCTTTCACATCTCAACATACTTTTCCCATGATGTATTGTCCTTCAACACATTTTGCTAGATGGAAGGGATGAGAATATGTCCGGTGAAGAAGCAATGCGTGTCCTTTGTGACCAACTGCCGGCACAGCAAGATCAATCCGCTACTTTATCTCACCAATGTCCACATATCCAAAACAAGCCTTGGCAAAGCCAATCGGTCCCATTCTGCCAATGCTTCTTTGTCAGTCAATTTCGGCTTGCCAATGCTTTTAGAATTGCAACGGAAGCTTGGCACAGACCATAGCAGCCGAAATTCACCTTGGATTCTTATTCTGAATACTTCTATCATAGCCGTGTCGGTGCCTTTAGGCACAATGTGACGGTCACTTTGGAACGGTTTAACAACAAGCATCCAAAATAATACTGTGATACAATTCCGAAAAGCTACCATGGTGTGTCTAGACACAAAGTGGTAGCTAGCCAAAATCCCCCCCTCCTCCCATCGCTATTGACTTTGCTAATACTACAAGCAATGGCAAAGTCAATGGTAGCAGCAAGTGGCAGAATGCTGGGAGTCACTGGAGGCAGAACAAGAGTGGTGGAGTTGGGGACCAACCAAGAGAGAGCAATACAGAGGGAACACAGTACTGTGTCGGTGGAGGGAGGGGGAGACAGTGATAAAGAGGAAGAGCGTGGATGGGAAATAAGAGGATTACTAAGTGCAGGGTGTTGAGAGAAAAGCGAAAGGCCATGCACTTCCCCAGAGTGCTAGAGCTAAAATGACAGAGAAACATGCAATAAGATAAATAGTTCTCCGACGTCAGTAGTGGAAGGTTACGTTCAACTAATGAGAAAGCAGAGTGAAACATAAATGCTCCACGTCTGGGACAAACAAAACAATAGGGAGGAAAGCCACCAAAGCAGAAGGGACAAAAAAAACGTTCAATTGTGAGATATAGCATGCCAAAAGGCCACTCTAAGTATATGGTTAACTATTCTTTATAATGCTCTCTGTGATGAACAGCTGAAACGGTATATGGCATGGCCACAAAATCCAGCCAGTCTTCAACATGGACATTTTCACTTAACTAATAAAATGTTCGCCAACCCCTCACTTCCTACGATAAACAAGAAACTGACACTACTTGAAATAGACCCCATAACTGGATTCCTAGACACGCCATAGATCTTACTGGATCCCACAAACTGACATCAAATCTCTACAGTTCCTGTGCTCCTTTGCGACCGCATTTCTAGTGTTACTCATTCTGACTGCCCATCGGTCCCACGGACTTAGCTAACCTGCAGGAACACATACTCCACACCATGGCACGCTGGCAGTGAGCTTTGGTCATAAAACCCACCCCTCCTTTCCAGCTTCCACTATTGCCTCCCCTTTCTCTTCATACAGTTTTCGGCCTGAACTCACCACTACCATGTGACTCTCAGAGGCTTCCAGTGAATGGGACCATACTTCTCACCACTTCAACGAAGTGTCAAGCACTATCTCCCCTTTCTAGACTAAATCTGGCCTACAAAGAGTCACCTACCTACACATGGTGTTTGTAATTTCCGCCCCTTTAAAAAAGCCTCTGCTACCATTTTCTCTTTGCATACAGCGATCTGTAGCTGAAGTCCATCCCCAAAAAACCCCAGTTACCAATGTATGGTCTCTCGGTCCTACCGCCTCCCTGGAAGTAATCAGAAGCTGTCTGCAGTTTGCCACTGAGCATTGTTGAGGGAATCCCTCTGTCTGAGGTTAGCTCGCAATAATACGGTCTGTCCCTTTATACACATATACGCGGAAGAGTGCAAACCTAGATGATCATGCATTGTATATTACAGATTATGGTTCAAGTACTGCAAGCTCTAATATTCACATGTGAACAAATAATACATTTACTGCAATAAAACCTAGTTAAAATGACGCTACAGTCCCAAATCAAAACCTAAATCCCCTGAAGTCCACCACTACAAAACCTTAACGTGCGCCGATGTCACCAAGGCCGTAACTGGGCGCCAAATTGGAGATTTGTGAACTCACACTAATTATATAAACAAGCAGCTTTATTTAACAACAAATCATCATTATTAACATAACAATATATGTGACTGTGGCGAGTAATAGAATCTGTGAGTCATTTGCATGAGGTCTGGTCACCGGACCTGCAACCATCCGCGCTCGTCCTTCCAACCTAGCAGCGCACGGCATTTATCTGCGAGCAGAAGTGGTAGGACACAAGACCCAGCCTCTATGACCAGCCACCCATGTATCTCAAGTGGTCCTGCATCGGCTGATGACAATCAATTTTAAGGTCAAGCCTACTAGAGAGCACATGTGAACCATATTGTGGCTTACTAAGAACATTTAGGGGCTTGGAGCCCAGCCACTGCTTGCCAATGGTTGTCTTTCCATGTCACTCATTTGCCCGCTTCTAACTGAAGTCCTAAACTGTCCATCTAGTGTTTGTCTGTCCCATGGAGACAGCCTCTTTACAATTTCTTTGATTGGCTGCCATTGGTGCTTCGTCTGCTTGCAGTTCAAGCAATAATTTTTGTGTGTGAAGCATTCCATTAATGTGTATGAGCTTTTGAGTCGTCTCTCTCATGTAAGTCTCTCCCCTGCACTCTCTGTTGTTCTCTGTTATCAGACTGTTTCTCCCCATCCCTTCCCTCTTGCACTGGTCCATGTGCTTTTCACCATTGCTCCCCACTCTACCCCCCAACCCTAGTGCCACTTTCGCTCCTGCCCTCCCCGTCGCTTTTGCTACCCCTTCAGCCCTGCACACCCCTGTTGCTTTCACATCCCTTACTGTGTTGCTTCAGCGATCACCCTCCTTCACCAGTATTGCTCCTCCATCCACTATACACCCTCGCCCCCTTGTTTCAAAGTTCTCTCCACCCTCTTCTGTGTTGCTTCCGCCCTGCTCGCTGCTTAAGAAAAAATAATAAAAACACTTTTGCAAGATTCATTTTTTTTTGTTGGTTTAGTTACGATCCAACTCAGATCGATAACCAAAAAAGGACTTGGGTCATTTTGTACGCGTGGTCAGGGGCCTACAAAATTATGTGGATGGCCATACTGCCACAACACATTTGATTTGTGTTTAAATTTTAGCCACACTGCACTGCCTCGCAGATGCTGAACGCGTAGCTAGAAATCATTGGCAAAAGACAAATGGTCACAAAGGTGAAACCCGTTGGTGTTGCCAATGCTGGTTTATTTTTTTTAAATTTCACAAAATTTCCTAAACTTTCATTTCTCAGCATGCATATTTTTATTTATTTGCGAGCACTTAATGTATGAAAGTGTTTAATTTATTTTCACTAAATATTTTCCTGTGTCTTTCTTCATCCACCCTCGCTCACCCTGTACCTCAAACTTGCTTAGAGCGGTGCAGAATAATGTATTCACTACGCTGTCTTTGTGACTCTCACAAATGCAAGCCGTTTCTGAATATCAATTGTTAACCACATGGTCTGAAACTTATTGGAATTCGCTTGCTTACCGTCCACTAAATGCGTTAACATTTTGCTGTGCAATTTTTCCACACATCTAGGTTCCAGTCTAGTCTCATTCCTGGCCTAGAACAGGTCACTGGTCTTCCCTTTTCTGTGTGATTTATGTTTCACATGTCGCAAATCTTGTAAATGTCAGCAAATTCATAAATTTCAAGATGGCAAGAAAAAAAAAGTAATTCAAGCCCTTCTTCAGCCCTACTCATGTTCAAGGCCACTCTAATATATTATTTATTCAAACTCACTGATTGTCAACCCCAATCCTTTTCCCTGGACTAACCATTTTGGGATATATTTCACCTGTCATATCTAAACACCTTTAAAGAATTAAGTTACAGCTTTTGCAGACAACTGAATGGAGAAAGTGGAGAAAGGTTTTTTGCCGCAGTCTTAGCTAATGGCATTGATTCCTTTGATTCTTCAAAGATCAGCTTCGGTTCCTCCACTTTATTATTGGAACACTATTATGACTGATCACATTCTTCAGTGATTGCTTGGTAGCTTCAAAATTAATCCCCAAGAAAAAAACCCTCTCCTCCAACAGATGGTATAGACAAAAATGTAAGTCTCTTAAGTTTTCTCGATAAGCTATTGAGTGCCCGGATAATTGGACAGAATGGAAAAGGCGTACTATGCTTAAAAACGCTTCATTTGAAGAACAAAAATGTACTTTTAAAATTCTGAACTCCCCTAATCCATCACAAGCAATGTTCTCTGTGATTAAAGATTTCCAAGACTACCCAAAACAGGCTCACTCAACCAAGTCTACAGATCAATGTAATCAGATAGCTTTTTTATTTTTTTTACAAAGAGAATTGCTTATATTGAGCCAGCATTTGATCAACCTATCAGTTCAACCCCAGTTACATCTTCTACTTCTTTCTTGACACCGTGGCAAGTTTGTCAGTTTTATTTCATTTAACAAATATTTTTCTTTGCTGGCCTAAAATAAACCTTCTGGCTCTTATTGGGATTCTGTTCCTCATCAATTACATAAAAAAATATCTGATGTCGGACTCTAGCTGGGCTAACCCCATTATCAATGCATCTTAGAAAACTTACAAACAGATGTGTGACACCCCACCCAGAATATGGTGATTTGTTCAACTACAGCCCTATTTCACAATTGCCATTTCTGGGCAAATTGGGGGCGAAAGTGGTCTTTCAGCAATTGTCCAATTTTGTGAAAGTCAACAGTCTATATCCAGCCCAGATGGGATTGTGTCCAGGTCACAGAAATGAGGATACAATAGCACTAGTTCTTGTTTATTTGAGATGCGCTGCGGATGTTAACATTCCAACTGTCTTGTTTTAGACCTTTCAGCAAAGTTTGATTCCATAAATCATTCCATCCTTCTGCCTAAGCCAGAGACCAAGGAATTAAATATTTGGCCTTACTACGGTGCTCAGATTTTCTATTTAACAAATCTTTTCAAATTTCACTTCTTCCTTTTGAATACTGTGTAAGACCCTGTACTTGTGTTGTTCCTCTGAGTTCTGTGTCGTCACTGTTGCTGTTCAATCTTTTATTTTTGTCTTTCATCTTTGTTTATTGGGATGTGGGCCATGAGTTCACCTTTGTCGCCCTAGTGCACTTGCAATTAGCTACATGAAGGCACACAATAAGATTTGCCAGTTCAGATGGAGCACCTATTTCCCCAAGAACACTCCAGCATTTGTCCTACAGGACAAGATCAAATGCTGCGTGTAGATCTACCAAAGCCACGTAAAGATTTTGCTTATTAAGCAAGACGTATTTCCAATACAAGATGGCAAATCTAAACACCTGATCAACAGTACTAATCTTTGCTTGAAAGTCTGCTTCTATAGGGGGGATAATATATGATGTTCATTCACCCAAACAATTTGTCAAGAACTTTTCTGGCAAAAATCTTTTGCAAATTATCAATAAGGCTGATGGGGGGGGGGGGGGGGTTGAATAGTTGGAAGGATTGCCACCATCACCTTTTTTGTAGACTGGAATAAATTCTTGCATAGTCATTAAAAATTACCATGTTCAACCCTAAGAGAAACTTAAGGCAAATCCCCATTAGATCATAAGAATCCACAATTAACGAGGGGGGAACAGGGGAATAGCTCTGAACCAAAACCAGTAACCCCCCCAGAGGTACGACCAGATTTATGAGATGGTATGACATAACAAGTAAATCCATTGAGATGCACCTTGTCTACGGCCTACGTTTCTTGAAATGCACAGACGTCAAATTCACCTATATAAGTAGCACACTCGGTATCACAAAGTTTAGAATTTATACCAAGCAAGTGCCAGGAAATCACAGTAAAATTGGTTTTTTGATTTCTTTTCTCTCGGTTAAACGAAAACTTTGTCGTACACTTCAGCTGGGTGGGACCAACTCGATTCACCCCTTCAGTTTCCCTAAAACACTCGGGGGCCAGTCCCCCCAGGGCCATCATATAAACAATGCTAGGTCATGTTACTTGAGGGCCCACACAGTCAATTGCACCTGGTTCCTCATTACAAATAAAACTGGTTGCCCCTTCCATCCCACCCAGAGCACTCAGAAGCCAGGCCCCACACCCCAAGCGCCACCATAAGGGCATTGCGTTATCACATTACCCGCGGGCCCTCGCTACCAGTTCCACCTGATTCTGCATTGCTGGTTGAACTACCAACCTGGGAACTCAGTCAGTCTAGTATGTTGGGCCTCGATCGGACCGCTTCAGCATCTGTTAGGGTACCCCGGGGTTACAATAGGACCCAGAATGGTTGGATACTTCAGAGCTAGATGGAGAATGTAACCCAAGTCTGATGGCGGTGGGAAGAGGCCCAACCATGGAGCCAGTGCGTAACTCTAAACTGATGAGTCCATCAACCAGTGCCTTGTCTTTCGTCGTCACGGATATATAATCAAATTGTGAGGAACTCAGCAGACAACGTTTAGCATATACAATGTCAGATCTTATTACTGATAGGCATTTATGGTTGGTTTTAACGCACAAGTTACTAACTTGTGTAACGTTATATCTGTAAGAGACAGTAGTTAGTGACAGATTCCTTACCTTAGAATATCCCCAGGCGTCAGGCTGGATCCGGAAAGTTTTTGCGTAGCAGTACCCTTGCGCGTCGGTAGGCGGCGTCGTGCGGCTCCGCGTCCGTCGTTGGCGTCGTGATCGCCGGGATGACGTCGCGGGCAGTACTTAAGACGCCGCCCCTACGCGCTGACGTCAGTTCTGTACACGACTTTCCGCGCCAGGAACGCAGAGCCATGCAAGAAGCTGACATAGGTGTCTGAAAAATACTAGGGCCCTGAAAGGGATGTCCTTAACCCTAGAAATCAGTTCGCAGAACGGGGAGGATGGGTGGGCGGTAGGAATCTGTCACTAACTACTGTCTCTTACAGATATATCGTTACACAAGTTAGTAACTTGTGCATCTGAAAGCGACACGTTAGTGACAGATTCCTTACCTTAGAATAGGTACCCCAGCAATACCAACCCCGGTGGTGGGTCTGCGAACAAAGATCAGACAAGGAAGTCCCGGAGGACAGAACGGCCAAAGAAGCCGTCCCTCCGGACCTGACTGTCAAGGCAGTAATGCTTGGTAAACGTGTGCAGCGAGGCCCACGTAGCTGCCTGACAGATATCCTGCAGCGGAACACCGCGGCCTAAGGCTGTGGTAGCAGCCGTTGCCCTGGTGGAATGGGCACGCAGCCCAACAGGAGGCTCCTTCTTAGCCAAAGAATAGCAGGCTTTGATACACAAGGTTACCCAGCGGGAGATGGTTCTCTTGTGCACCGCCCGACCTTTTTGGCGCCCACGTAGCCAACAAAGAGCTGGTCATCCACCCGGAAGTGTTGTGTGCGGTTGATATAAAAGGAAAGCGCACGTTTTGGGTCCAGACGGTGGAGCCTCTCTTCCTCTCTGGAAGGATGCGGAGGCGGAAAGAAGGTGGGCAAAGTGATGGTCTGCCCAACGTGGAAGGCAGTAACCACCTTTGGCAAGAAGGACGGACGCGTCCTAACAACCACCTTGTCTGGATGGACAGACAGAAAGGGCGGTTTGCATGATAGAGCCTGGAGCTCACTCACCCGCCGAGCGGAGGTGATGGCCACCAGAAAGGCTGTCTTCAGAGTCAGAAGACGAAGAGGACAGTTATGTAGAGGCTCAAAGGGAGCGCACATAAGAAAGGTAAGAACCAAGTTCAAGTCCCACTGAGGCATCACAAACTGAACAGGAGGGAAGAGGTGTGTAATGCCTTTTAGGAACCTGTTAACAACAGGGGACTTGAAAAGGGAGGGCTGATCAGGAAGCCTGAGGAAGGCCGAGATGGCACAAAGATAGCCCTTGATGGTACCCAGGGCAGAACCCTGTTGGGCCAGAGAAAGAAGGAACAGAAGAACCTCAGAAAGAGGGGCAGAGAGGGGATTCACAGCCTTTGCTGTGCACCATGCCACAAACTTGTTCCACCTGCAGGCGTATACCACCTTAGTGGAGGGACGCCTGGCTGCCAGAATTACATCACAAACTTCGGGAGGCAAGTCGAAAGGAATCAACTGCCGCCGCTCAATCTCCACGCAAGCAGGTGGAGGCTGGACAGGTTCGGGTGGAGGACCGTCCCCTGCTGCTGCGACAGAAGATCCTCCCGAAGAGGCAGACGGATCGGGGATCGACGCTCATACTGAGTAGCTCGGGATACCAAACTCTTCGAGCCCAGTCCGGAGCCACAAGGATGACTTGGGCCCGGTCGCGCCGAATCTTCTTCAACACTCTGGGTAGAAGTGGTATAGGCGGAAAGGCGTACAACAGACCGCAACTCCACTCGCGACGAAAAGCGTCGCCGAGCGAGTGCCGCCTTGAAAATTCCAACGCGCAGAACTGATGACATTGCGCGTTCTCTTCGGTGGCGAATAGATCTAACCAAGGCTCTCCCCACTGTAGAAAGAGTCCTTGCGCCACTTCCGAGTGAAGACGCCATTCGTGATCCATCATGCACCTGCGGCTGAGTTCGTCTGCCCTGGCGTTTAGGGAACCTGCCAGGTGTTGAACCATCAGGAACATGCCCTGATGTTCCAGCCATGTCCAGAGACGCAGAGCCTTCTGACATAGGGTCCACGACCCCACCCCGCCTTGTTTGTTGCAGTACCACATGGCGGTGGTGTTGTCTGTGAACACCTGCACTACCTTCCCTTTGACAGAGGGAAGGAATGCCTTGAGTGCAAGTCGGATCGCCCGGAGCTCCAGAAGGTTGATATGGAGCCGGGACTCCGCCGGAGACCAGAGGCCTCTGATCTCCGCCTCTCCCATGTGACCGCCCCATCCCAGAAGGGACGCGTCCATCACAACTGTGTGCTCTGGCTGGGGAAGGGAGAGAGATCGGCCCATGACCCATTGCCGGTTCAAGAGCCACCACTGCAACTGTTGTGCAGTCCCCTCCGAGATCTGGACGTGATCGGACAGGTTGCCCTGGTGCTGCGCCCACTGGAACTTCAGGTCCCACTGCAGAGCCCGCATATGCCATCTGGCATGATCGACCAGCAGGATGCAGGAGGCCATGAGGCCCAGCAGCCTCAGGGTCATCCGTACCGAAACCCAGGATAAAGGCTGAAAGATCGGAATCATAGCCTGAATATCCCGGACTCGCCGTTTGGGAGGATAGGCCCGAAACTGCGTCGTGTCCAGAACTGCTCCGATGAAAAGGAGCTACGGAGAAGGAATCAGATGCGACTTTGGCACATTGATGGAGAACCCCAGCGAGTGCAGGAGTTCGGCCGTAGTCTGGAGGTGGGAGACGACTGCCTGGGACGAGCCCGCCTTCAGCAGCCAGTCGTCGAGGTAGGGGAATACTGGAACCCCTGCCCGGCGCAGATGAGCTGCGACCACCGCCATCACTTTCGTGAACACCCGAGGGGCACTTGTAAGGCCAAAGGGGAGCACGGTGAACTGAAAATGCTCGAGGCCTACCGTGAACCGAAGGTAACGCCGGTGGGCCGGCAGGACGGGGATGTGAAAATAAGCGTCCTGCAAGTCCAACGCTACCAACCAGTCTCCAGGGTCGAGGGCAGTCAAGACCTGAGCTAGGGTGAGCATCTTGAACTTCTCCTTCCGGAGGAAGCGATTGACGTTCCGGAGGTCCAAGATAGTACGCATGTCCTCCTTGTCCTTTTTGGGCACCAGAAAGTAGTGGGAGTAGCAACCACGTCCTACTTCTGGTGTGGGAACATGCTCGATGGCCCTCTTGGCCAAGAGGGCCGTGACTTCCTTCTGCAGAAGCACCAAGTGATCCCCTGACATGCGGTGGAATTGAGGTGGCATGGCTGGGGGGGTGGTCTCGAAGGAGAGGGAGTAGCCCCTTCGGAAAATGTCCAAGACCCACCTGTCCGAGGTGATGGGACGCCAGTGGTGAAGGTGATGGCGGACCCTGCCCCCTACTGGCGTGCTGTGCACCTGAAAGGAAGGACTAGGAGGGCTTGGAGGCCGCGGACGGGGCGGGGTTGGTGGCCTGACCCGCACGCTGGTTGCCCGAACCGCCACGGCGGTATCCACGTCCTTGGCCACGCGAAGACGCTTGCTGCGCGGGCCGGTGGCTGGGCAGTGGACGTGACTGGGCGCCCCTTCCGTGGCCACGAAAGGGGCGAAAAGCAGAGGTTAGCGGAGGGCGCACAACAGAAAGGCCCAGGGACTTGGCAGTAGCCCGTGAGTCCTTAAAACGCTCCAGCGCATGGTCTGCTTTGGAACCAAAAAGACCGACTCCATCAAAGGGCATGTCCATGAGTGTATTCTGGACATCACCCGAGAAACCAGTTGTTCTCAGCCAGCCGTGGCGACGCAGCGCCACCGTCGTTGCAAGCGATCTGCCCAGCGAGTCGGCGGTATCAAGGCCACAACGTATGGTGTATTTAGCCGCATCTCTACCTTCCGCAATGGTGCGGGTAAGCAGTGTCTGGACCTCCTCAGAACACTGGGGCAAAACAGACGCCACCGAATCCCACAGGGAGTGGGTATATCGGCCCAAAAGGCAAGCGGTGTTGACGGACCGCAAGCCAGCACTGGAGAAAGAAAAAGCCTTCTTCCCAAACTGGTCCAGGCGTTTGGATTCCCTATCCAGAGGGGCGGTAGGGAAGGCGGTTTGGGAGGCAGAGGCTTGGACAACCAAGCTCTCGGGGGTGGGATGTTGAGAGAGAAACAAGGGGTCGCCCGGAGCAGGGCGATGGCGTCGGGCCACGTTCCTATCCACAGGAGCCCCTGTGGTGGGCTTGGACCAGGTGCCCAAAAGAACGTCAGATAGTGCATCATTAAACGGCAGCACAGTCTCAGATGAGGAAGCTGCCGGCTGAAGCACTTCCGTCAGGAGATTAGTCCTGATAGCCACAGTAGGCAACTGGAGGTGTAAGGCTCCAGCTGCTCTACGCAACACCGTTGCGAAATTTGCACCCTCCTCCGTAGCCACGGGAGGAGACAGCATGCCAGTGTCAGGGGAAGTGTCTAGACCACTGGCATCCCCAAGTTCCTCTGCCCAGTCCTGATCATACTCACACTGCTGTGTGAGAGGGTCTTCCGACCCCTCCCAGCTCTCCTGGTCCTCCTCTGGCTCAAAATATGGAGGAGGAGGGACATTTGGGACCCAAGGTCTCATCGGCGCCGGAGTCGAGCGACGTCGGTCCGGCTCCATGTCCGGAACCGGAGAGAACCGGGGAACGACGCCGCCCGGAGCTCCGGCGGCGTCGGGAACGGCACCGGGGAGATCGGCGGAGGCGTGGTTAGGTCAACCGGCGTCGATCGGGTTTGCGGTACCACCGGAGCCGGGATCGAGGCCGAGGCCGGAGCCGAGGCCGGGATCAGGGCTGGCGGGACAGGCGACGCCGGGACCGGAGTCGTCGGCGACACCGGGGCAACCCCATCAGGGCCCGCGGGGCCCGAAGGCGCACCGGAGGGACCTTGAGGCCCGAAGAGGCGGGCCATGGCCGACAGGAATTCCTGTATTTCGGCCGGAGTCGCCCCCGAACCCGGAAAGGACGGGTAATGCGGGGGCGGCTCCACAGGCACGTCCGGGGCCGCGGGGACGGTGCCGACAGGGGCCTCAGCCGAGTCGCGAGACCGGCGAGGCGAAGTCTTAGAGCGATGATGCTTCTTAGACTTTTTGTACTTCGGCTTACCCGAGGAGCGCGAAGACTTGGACTCAGACGACCGGTGGGGGCTCCGCGACCGGCCCCTCGACCTCTCACGGGACCGGGGCTTGGTGCAGCGCGGAGCAGACTGCCGGACCTCGAGGAGCTTTCGAGACCGCTCTCGCAAAGCCTTCGGGTGGAGTTTCCGGCAGTCAGGGCACGACTTTGTGTCGTGGTCTCGGCCGAGACAGTAAAGACACTCTAAGTGCGGGTCTGTGATCGACATCATTCGACCACAGGCGTCGCATGGCTTGAAGCCGGGCATCCCTACTGACACCTTAGAGTCGTTAGAAGACTCGAAAAGAAACAGTGAAAAATTCACCAAAAATGTAGTCAAAAATTGACTAGGGCACTGCTCTTCCCGGATCTGCGCTTACTGGCGCGGAAAAAGAAGAACTGACGTCAGCGCGCAGGGGCGGCGTCTAAGTACTGCCCGCGACGTCATCCCGGCGATCACGACGCCGCCTACCGACGCGCAAGGGTACTGCTACACAAAAACTTTCCGGATCCAGCCTGACGCCTGGGGATATTCTAAGGTAAGGAATCTGTCACTAACGTGTCTCTTTCAGATCAAGTGAATGACCTTATTGACTAAGGATTCTACATCATCATGTGCTCCAGGGGCAAGTTTAGGGACTGGGTGTGTATTGCTACTGATATCTGTATTGATACTATCATGACAATGGTTTATATGTGGAACCCTCCCAGATGGCAACAGCCCTAGGTTGGCCCTAGTTGTAGACACAGGGACTAGGCTAGTCGGAGTAGGAATTAAGGCCACAGCGTGAGGATACAAAGTAGGAACAGTGGTCATCGAGGGCTTGTCTAAATCAAGGTGGTCAGCAATTAAACTAGGATTCCCAGTAAAGGAATTTCCCACCTCAGCTAGAATTAGAGTTCAGATTAAGCTGCAATTTCCCAAGATCAACGATTCATACAATGAGCTTCCCAACTAAAGCTTTCAATTCTTGCAATTCAAAGCGTAAAGTGCTTAAGCCACCACCCTCTACACTGCCATCTGCAGGAGTTATAACACTGGTATTAGTGGCTTGAGAGGAGATGTGGGTGGTGACCTGCTCAAATCCCACAGAGATAAATTTGGAGGCACAGACTGGATTCATCCAATGGTGCAAACTTATTATGACAAGGAATATTGGGGAGAATAGTAATTTTGAGGGAAGAGTGGTACATTCACAATCAAAGATGGTCCATCAGATTCCACAATGTCAACAGGAGCATTAAGTATGGGAGTAATCTCAGGAGTTCATCCCCCTTACAGTTATTGCCAGTTTTCTGCACCTTTTTCCATCTGAACATGTTGTGCACAGCCTTGTGGCCAGTCTTAGCAATCAGGATCGACTCTGTTTTTTAGAATTGACTCAACTTCTTCAATAAGGAGGTCTATATTTTCAAGGGTACAGTTAGCACCAGCACTTTTACGAATTAAATGGGATTTTATTGGATTTCAGCACCTTAAGTTTCATGATTTTAGAGCTGTTACACCGGCAAACACTAGCAAGATGTCATAATTAGAAAGCCTACTTGCAGATAGTGGACGCAAAAGCAGTGAAGACATAGAAAGATAATAAGTTTGTAACAATTAAACCAGTGACTACCTTTTATTTCAATGTAGGCTGGTCCTTGGTCCAGAGGCTTATATCATATGAAACAGAGTGGGCTCTGTCCGGTCTCTTTCTGGCACTGTCAGGCGCAGGACGGGCCCGCCTGGGCGTGTCGCACCCAACAGTAATTGTCAATGTGCTTTATAGCATTGCAGGGGTGTTGACCTCCTCCTCCCTCTCATGACCACTGCTGGCACCACCTAGAGCAAAGGATGATGGGGCTTAGAGTTCCCGCCGAACGGGTCTTCAATCTAAATATGGTCCCCGTGGCCCATCTCATTCAATCGCATGGGTTCAATATTTTTCTCTACGATGGAGATACCCAAATCATTGTTAAACTTGAGCGAAACCCGAAGACTGCAGCACCACAGCTTCAAGATTGCCTCGTCAATATTTAGATTTAAATGAGTGCCAATCACTTAAAACTTAACAGTGGCAAGATAGAAATCCTTTGTTCTATCAAGTTCCTTGAATTTTTGAAGCTTCCATTCTGGCCAAGTACTCTGGGCCCCTAACGCAGCCCCGGTAACAGAGGGGAAAACTTTTAGTGAGAAAAAAAGATTCCTTCAGTCGATCAAGTCACTTCTGTGGTAAAATCTTGCCTTGGTGTTTCTTTTTCCTTCTCAGAAAGTGCAGATTCTGAATGCACTTGTGGATGCACGTCTGGATTAGTGCAAGACAATCTACCCGGACGTACCAGATTTTTTGATTCAATTGCTGCAACTCTTTCTGAATTATGCTGCCAGACTAGAGTGTATGTTACACTAAAGGATCCCTATCAAACCGGCCTTACTTTCTTTGCACTGGTTGCCCGTGAAGAAGCAGATTCACTTGAAGTCCTTGTGCTTGGTGCACAAGGCAGTTATACCATTGATCAATGGTGTCTTCACCATAGCTTTAAATGCTACTCTACTGTTGATTTTGAGATATGCAAATCAGTTACACTTGAAGATTCCCAAATTTCGGCAAAAAACTTTAGGCGGTAGACTCTTTTCGGCTGTAGCTGCATCAGGTGTAACTTGCTGTCACTGTATTTACGCTCGGAATTTGACTTGTTGAGATTTAGGAAGCTACTGAAGACCAGGCTATTTTACCACCCTTAATTGTTACCACACCATCATCTTCATGCTTGTGCCTTTGTACTGTGTACTTAGTTCTGGGCTCTTAGCAGCAGGATATCCTTACTAGGGTGCATGCTGCGCTTTTTAAGTACCAAAATAAAAAAACAATATTATTTCATGAAATATTCAAATGTGATTCGCAGAACTCGAATATTTCTTGCTCACAAATTTAAACAGATTCCCAGGTCCTCAGACGTTCTCTGGGACAACCCCATAAGTATTTAATGGCACGAATTTAAATGGACAAGATATACAATTTAAGTGCCCCTTTCAAGACCAGTGACCTATTTTTCGAACGCTAATATGTCAAAAACTACGAAATATTCACAACAAACATTTTAAGAAACGTATAGTAAATTAAGTTTTACTTTCATGCCAAGTTTAGCGTAAATCCAATTAGCACATTTTGCTGTAGGAGAGTGTGGACTTTCCTCTGGAAGCTAAAATGGCAAAGGCATATTTTTTTTAACACCCCCTTAATGTTTGTATCTCCTACACAGACCAACAAGAAAATTGAGAATGCATATAAGTTTGGGACACCCTTTGTTAGGGGTGTTCACAACTTGGTGTAGGTTTGTCATAAAATAGAGCCGAATTGATAAGCAAACCCAAATGTTTGACCACAGCTAAAGTTCAGATCTTGCATAATGTTGAGTCTTATCAAAATACCCTACTACCACGCTCAAACAGTGAAAGTCTCTCCACACTGCTCAAGACTGATCAATACCCCCATCCAGCTTCGTACAAGGTAAAGAGTCCAACCCTTCTTCTCCAGTGAAAGTGATGCTGCAGTGAGTATCCTCTCCATAACTTCTGCTGCAACTATACATGAAACCCTGCTCTGCACCACCATGATCGGTGTATGCATCACAATGAACTGCCCATAGTGGACTCCCACCTTTCATTAGAACTAACTCCTTGTGGCTTTTAACCCAGGACTGAGAAACCTGTCTGATTAAGTTTTTCCTCCCTCATTTCCTAGAACTTCATAGTGCACCTGTGTCCATAGACAGACACATACCAACATCTGATACTCAGGACAATCCTACACACACTAGCCCAAACTAACCACACATTTACAAAATTAAGGATGTTGGCATCACCTTATTAAGGAGAGATCCTACAATACTGGTGAAGCTCCAGCATGCCAGTTTTAGAGTGAGAAACCTTAACCTTCTCTATCATCATCCCTGCAGTCAGAACATCAAAAACGCAAGCAAAAGACTAAAAAGCAGCACAATTAAAGCATATTTGTAGACATGTACACAAGTTTGATGATGGGAAATGTCAAGTCTGACTTATTCTTCCCTGATAACCTGAAATCAAGCAGGGACACCAGAACTGAATAGGTTCAGAGTATCAGATCCCCCAGAAAACATACTCTAATCTCTACTCTAATTAAACAATCAAGATCTAGGCCAAAAACGGACCTCTATTCCCTTCACAAGGACCTTCCAGGAACTTAAAAACAGTGTGACAAAACCATCCGTATATCTGCATTATCCTATAACAGCACAGCCTCCATTCAGTCACACCTTCGCTCGCACCACCACTGAAAGACAACAAAAGGCTAATGTTATTGACCCCATATAAAAAGTTGCAAAGCTCCCATCTGACTGCATAATTCCATAAGGGAAAGTCTCTCCTTGGCTTATATTATTCCAGCATTTCGTACAGCCCACCACTTAAAATCAAGGTACCCATTCTGAACTACATGAATAATTGAAACTCATGGGTACTATGGTCAAGCCCCAAATGGAACCCTATCCTGCCATTAAACCTGGCTTTATCAAAACTCAGTCATTAAAGGAACCCACAGTGGGCACACACATCCTTCTCTGAGACATGCAACAGAGGGGCGGTGTCTTTTTAGCCTACAATACCAAACTGCCTTGAGAGTTACCCAACACTGTTTACTCTCTATTTGGGTGCAGGGTCATGGACTAGCATTCCTCGAGGAACTCAATGAAATGACAGTCTAACTGCAGAAATTCAGACCATGAGTGAATTCCACCTTCGAGTGAATATGTGGAACTCCAAATCTGTGAGACCACTTTGAAAACTTGCAGGCTTATGAAATCAATCAGACAGTTAGCAGTCCAAACCACACAGCTACACAACTCCTTAATAGCCACACTATATCTCCCTCTCCAACAATCCACTACCATCACATCACACCAATACCTCTTTCAACAAACTTATATTACAATCAGAATCCTGGAGCCTAAGACGGTCTTAAAATTGGGCCTTCAGACCAAAGGGTCTAACTTTCCCATGGGTCTGTGCATAGACACATGCCTTAACAATTCCTCCCAACATTTGGCATGAACATCACAAATATGATATATATCCCTTTTACAAGGAGATATTTTCCACCCGCTCAGATACACCATCATATCATCACTCTCCACCTAAAAACAATCAATAGTGGAGCTGAAAACTAGGAGATGTTATGCAAAATTACTGGCAAATTTATGACCCAATTATCTTCATCAAATAACAGAGAGTCCCAAGGAACAACACAAAAACATGTGGAACCAAGCCATATCCTAAATGATTTCCAGGTCAGATCTCAGACTTCAAGGGCACTTAATCAATTCGGCCAACATCAAGGAAAGGTTTATTGCTCTCTATGAACAAGGACAAGAACACAGCTATCTATGCGGCCTAAAACATGGTGGACAATGGCATGTTATAGACTAGGTTGGGCATGTCCAGACTGACCCAAAGAAAGATTCAATTATCCCTCTCCAAACACAGCAAAGGAATTTGGGCTTGATCAGTGCGGTCAGTGCAAACACTACTGTGTAGCATTCCACAATGGTCAGCTCTCTTCTGCTTACTGTTCAACAATAGAACCCACATGCTAGCACAACGTCTTGATTAATATCTTGTGAATTTCCATTTGCAAGCAGTTGGCATTCAAATCCACAACCTGCCAACATCACCTTATGTCTGAACCACATTACACTGAATGAAATAAAGGTTTCTCTGTAAGAACAAAGTGAAAGCCGAGATTCTAGGGATGGATGAAGCGCAGCCCAACTTACTGCCCTTCGCCTAGGCATTATTGCTTGGAAAAACATTTACCTCACTTAAAGCTCGGAAGCTGGGGAATTCTCTTAGACTCAGACAGAGCTCAGGTTTGCTCTCACAGGTGAATACATTGGCCAAAAACATCAAAAAGGAGCCGTTCTTACTAAGAAAAGTTCTCTTGTTACTTTAAACTAACCAGCATGTGGCGCTTATGAGCGCTCTCGCTACAACACACAAACTAATGTAACATCATTTACACAGGCTTTCCTAGGGCAATTCACTAGAGGTTACGAAGTCAGGTGGGTCCAGAATGCAGCAAAATTAATGGTCGCTTAAAGAACATCAAAGGCTCCTACTAAGCTGTAGGATTAAATTCAAGGTCTCTAATGTACACAAAACCTGCAGTGACAAAACCCTAAAATATCAGTCATAAATATTTTTACATTAAGCACCAACCAGGAACTGGAATCTGTGCTCAACAACTGTACACTTTACCAACGAACCATATGCAGGTAGAATACTATGGCACAGCCCTGGGAGTCAGGAGCCTAAACAGTGGGGTACTCTGAACTCAAACATAAGAGCCGAAACAAACTACAATTCCAGAACCAACCTACTAACCAACTGTTATGCACTAGCCATTAAACTTCTTGGCAATGAGAGAGTCGCAACTAAAGAACAGCCAATAAGCTTCACACCATGGCAGGCCGTCTCAAACCTCCCTCACCCCAGCTTGATGCAGGTGTTTCTATCAAAAACCTCCATCGCTCTGTAGAAAATGAAAGGCAATAAGCAACACTTTAAATATTTATAGTTCTGCCTGAAGTGGTAACAAACGGTTAAGGATTGAGAGTTTACACTGTCACTTTACACCAGCAACTGTGACGCAAGTAATCACGAGATATGGGCAAGTGACTAGACGCAGATTCGGGATTGGTTGGATGCGGTTGTTGATGTTGTTTTTGTTTATTGTGTGTAATCCTACGATACTGGATAAGATGTGGACTGTAATTTCTCTCCTTTTTTTCAAATATTAATTACATGTCTATCATTGTATGGAAATCCTGTATTGATCTCTACAAATTCAATAAAATGTGTTTACAAAAAAAAATATATATATATATATATATATATACACAGTTCAGTGTAAACATCTTTGACATGTCAACTTATTAAAGTGCATATCTGTAGTTTTATAATCGCCAGAACAAGTAAATAAAATCAGTTCAGTTATCCTCCTGGGAGTGCTCCATGGCACGTTAATGAGGAAGTGAGCGAGCTGTAAAGCTTGGCAGGGATTATCTCAATCTGATGGACTCTCATTATCTCCATACACTTGTTTATCATGATCCCTATGCTACATGTGTCTGTCTCACACGAGTCCTATGCAGCCACATGCACTTAAGACTTACTAGGCACCATCAGCAAGGATTCTTGATTCCCAGCAATTTTTAATCCATTGAAATGGAACTTCCCCCAAAAAAAAAAAATCACAAAAATGAATCTTAAAGCTCCCTTCCATCTCTATCATTCATATATCAACTCTTACCTCGGCTATTAGTCAACCTCCTCACTATAGCTATCCACAAAGCATCCATTAACTCAGACCTTGAACCATTTGCCATTCCCCTAGTAACTATCTCTTATGCCACCTTCATCGATCACTGTCATGAAAGACTTCTTCCATGCCTCCAAAATTCTGAAAATTCTGTACCGATTCACACCTCACAACATAATGTACTTTGACTCCCTTTTTTCCAGAAGCTGACTCTTTTCTCTGAGCTCCAAGGATATGAAATCATTTGCTGTAGTGTATTACTTCCTAGACAGCACCATGCTAGTCCATAAAAGACCACAGATATCACAGTAAGCACAGAGGCCATTATTACATTACCTCATAGTCTTTAGCTCACATGGTTGAGTACTCTGTTGGATCTTAATGGTCTGACAATTATTTTTAGGCCGACCCTACCTGAAAGCACAAGCTGGCTAGTTGCAAAAGACCTATTGAGAACTTTCAGTGGGCTTACAGACCACCCATTCCTTAGCATTGGTTGGCTTTATTGTAAGCCTACGTTTGCTTGCTTCCTATTTGATGGCTCTTTTATTTGTCCCTCCCTTGCAGCATAGCCTCTTTACAATCCTTTTGATTGCCAGACCTGTATCCTTCCACTGCTCACGTTTAAGGAACTACTTTTTTTCTTTTTCATTAAGCACTCCATGAAAGGTAATGTGTTTTCTCACACTCTCCCAAGTGCTATGGTGCTCCCCATCCACCCTAGCTTGTCTGTAGAGTCATAGCAAAAGGGATATTTTTAACAGGGTATGGCAAAAAGCGGACTTTCAAGGTTGATTTTTGTTTTATCATCTGCATTCCACATATTGAATGAAAGCACAAGCTTTGGAACACAAAGACTTTTGTGGCGCTGGGGTTAGGGCCATCTGCTGCACTCACATTGCTGGTTGTCTGAAGGACAAGTGTACTTAGCATGACACTTCCGGAAGCCCATAAATCTCTTCTCTGGGCTACTAGACCTTAGGTAAGTGTTTCTATTTACATTCTGATACTTCCATATTACATTTACATTCTGTTCAGTGTTCAGGGTGAAAAGTATTAGAAAAATAAACCGTGCCATTTATAAAGATTAAAACCCGGAATTCTATGTACAGCTTTGAGATACCATAAGATATAAGTTTGTTTTTCCACCAGTATTTTGATATGATTTTTTCATTTTTTTTTTAAACAATACAAACATGGGTAAAGACAACAGCTCAGCACTTGCATTATAAAGGCGAGAACGATTGGCTTTGCCAATGCTTAAGGAATGGTTTTGAAAAGGTTGCCTTAAACCACAATCCACTTAGTGTTTTTCCCATAACTGAAAAATTAAAAATGTTGCTGTTTACACATAGTTTACACCTTTTAGATAGTTATTCCCATTATGTTTTACAGGTCCAAAAAGCTCTGACGTGCACACACTACTCTTTTTTGGTTTCATAACGTCACTATTAGAGTAGACTTATCCTGGAAACTCGGTGACACATAAAATAACTTCAACTTCGGCAACAAAAAAGTTCTAGTGTCTAATACGTTTGTCAGAGGCAGCATTCAATTGAAACTTTTTGATGAGGACAAAACGTTCTGCTTTAATTGGCAATTAAAGAAAATGAATAGATATTCTAAATTGAACAGATTTATTCATCTATAAGACATTTTACACCAGCAGGTCATCAAGACTACTGGTGTGTTTCTGCAAAGTGTCTTGTACATGTACAATGCATGAAAGAAATTAATTTGGTCTGGAATCTTGCAGATGTTCATTCGAAATCGAAATCTTCCAGGCAGCAGACTATTATACAGTGAACTAGAAAGAATTCTAACATTATCTGACAGACACAGCACAGAAACAAATTCAAAGCACAGAAAGCGACCAATAAGCGCTCATGGTTTTGGAGAGCCCTCTTCCAGGAGAGTTACCAGGGAAAACCAAGCATTTTTCTGAAGCCTTGACAGACGTGGAATGGTCCAAAAAATATTAGAAGTTTGGAATGTTGAGAGCTTCACTGAAGACAACTGAGTAGCTCCGGGCTTATAATGGCTGGTATAAGCCCGGAGCTCCAACACTCCAATGTTTGTCTTTATGTTTTCCCCTTTTTAATTTAGAACAGGTTCTAATAGCCTTATAGCTCTTCTGCCTAGAGCTATACCGGCTGTTAAAGGCCCTCTCCCTCGTTATAGACCCTCCCCACTCTGGTTCAGGGCCTTAAAAAAACAGTATAGCCCTCAACAGCGGGCTATAATAAATTACAGGCTGGAATTCGATTCATAAACCAGTCTCGGCCACCACTATCCTTTTTCAATCCAAATAACAGACTCACATGTCCACCGCTCAAATTAATTTCATATTTCCCCTATACTAATTCACCACTAATCCTTTTTGGGTCCCGGAGTAGCGTGCTACTCAACAAAAAGCACTTTGACGCCTCATCAGGGGTAGTAAGCTATAAATACAATTACAATCATAGTGCTGAAAGGGGAAGAAAGAAAGGAGCGCAATCTCCTGTTTCACATAACAATCTGGTAATATCTCTGGAAGGAAAGGAACAAAGGAACACATTAAAAGACAATATGGCTCTAAAAAATGGAGCCAATAACAAATTGGCTCGTTTAGCAGATATAAAACTGGGAAAGTTACTTTTCCTACTACTTCTCTGTGGCTAAGGACATAAAAGGTTTACAGGAGGCAATAGAAACAGTTTCATACAGAGCAAATTTGGCCCAAGGGAGTGCTTTACATGAGCACAAGTTACACTGCATAATGTCTGATTCATATATATATATTTTTTTAGGCACGGTGAGATTAAGTGATTTGACCAAAATCATACGATGTTGGTCCGACGATGGGACTCTAAGCCGGTCATAAAACAATATGTGTGTCTAATGGTTGCAGATGGTAAACTACATATGCTTTGGGAGTTGCTAGAGAGAAGCATATGGAAAGCTGTCACAGACCATCATAGTAAGGAAACAGCTGAATATTCTCATGCTTCCAACAAGAAAACGATCCTTAATTGCAAGAGAGAAAGGGAGACCCACATCATACACTGTCAAGAGACCTCTAATTTCCTTAAGTGAACTAGGGCTAGTTGGGTTATGGAAACATGAGTACATAAAGGGAGAGCAACTAGCAATCAACTCCCATTTATTGCTGTATTATAGTTTTTTTCAGTCACACACAAATCTGCCGCGGGAAGAAAGTTCTATGCTTCACAAGAGAGGTTCTGTGCCTGCCCTGCAGCCTAGAAGTACCATTAACCTGGAAGAAGGGTAACTGGGCATACCAATACACCCTTCATGATACCAATACACCCTTCATGATACCAATACACCCTTCATGATACCAATACACCCTTCGTGATACCAATACACCCTTCGTGATACCAATACACCCTTCGTGATACCAATACACCCTTCGTGATACCAATACACCCTTCGTGATCTGCTCTCAGGAGAGTGTTCATCCGTTCGATAAATCAAGTGTAGTGAAAACGATTCCTTTATAACAACTCAAAGTGCCACGACGCAAGAAACTTCATAAAAGCATCAAAGTCCGGGAGTAAAAATCCAGTTTTTCAGGTCCTAATCAAGAGGAATGGAAAACCTGCGTCAAAAGTCTAAATCTAGAAGTGTGCTACAAACTTCTATTTCCAGGAGTGTAAGAAGTAACTTTAAAGGAAGCTCTCAATTGTGCTCTGCATAGTACTGGAACTTCCCAATCAATTCGATTCCCTATGAAATGAGATGGGAACTCCATTCAGTCTTGCACAAAGACACAAGAACCAATACAAATATATCATGAAATATAGCTACATTTCTAAATTTAAAAAAGCCAAAAATTGGCCAGCTTTCTCCCAATAGTCATAAAAGTAAATGTCACTGCAGGTCTCAAAGGAGCACATGGCTCATTAGGCTTTTACACTTTTTATGTCTTGCCTACAGACAGCTTTACTTGTCGAGACAGCTTTACTTGTCTGTTGTCAAAAGACCTATTGTGGACCATACCAAAAACGTACAGTGGGCTTAGTGTCTGTCATTGGTTGCCTCTCGTCATTCTCAGCTGCTTGCTTTTTATTCAATGGCTTTCTTTCCTCTTCTCTTTGTAACTAGCTCTGGAGCAAAATTCTTTTTACCATCCTTTTGATTGGATGATTGTATCTTTTCACTGCTCACATTCATGGACCACATTTTTTATTTTTCTATGAGAGCGCCTGTGTTTTCTTGCTCTCTCCCTCATGTACTGCTTGCCCCCAAATACCAAGCCCCAAACATGCACTCAGTGTTGCTCCCTTCATTCCCCACCCACAGTTTGTTCATTATTTCCGTCAACTGGACCTCATTGTTTTTCATTTCCCTCCCTCACCCACATTTATCTATACTCTCCTTAATTCAACTACCTCCTTCCCTATTGCTCCTCCACCCCTTCCATTGTGAGACAAAAAAAATGTCAATTGTTTTAGGGGCCCAACAGCTGCCATTTTGCTGCTGGACCACACCATTTACAAAAAAAGTGTTTTTGCAAGAGAAGAATTTTTCTTTTTTTATTTACAACTCCAAGTGATGTCCACCATCTTGGAATGGTAAATAAAAAAATAAGATGGTAGTTGCATGATGAGGCGCATGCTCGCACCTGAGAATAATGCTGCTGGCCATCATCATCATGATGCGTATGAGCACTTCGGCGCATTTATGCCTTCAGAATTTGTTTTGCCATGGCTGCACAACGTCAATGAAAAACATTTCTTGTTGCTCAGCAATCGGGAAAGAAAACATTCTTAAGATGTCTTTGCACTTCGACCCAGAGCAGATTAGTATTTCCAGTGTGCAGATCTCTAAATTGGGATCTTTTAGAAGGAAAAAGAGGCCAATTAACAGACCATGGAGGTGAGAGGGTTGGTGAGAAATCTGCGGTTAGACAGAGTATCCACCAGAAGGATTGTTACCACAGGTAAGTAACTTGTTCTGATGGATACTTCTAACCACAGGTTCATCACTTTGGGAATAGCTGCCATACCAGTACTTCTCCATTTGGAGGGTCTGTGAACTGTCTCAGACCAAAATGTCCTGGAGGACTGAGCGGGCAAAATGCCCCTCTCAGCCCAGAAGGACCAAGCGGGCAAAATGCCCACATGTTATGTTATAGGGTATTTATTAAGCGCACGGCTACTCCGAGGAGTGTCCCGGCGCTATCTTGACCCCAGAACAGAGCAAATGAAGGAACAGTCAGCCGTAGCTAACTAGTCTGCACTACTGTTGAAAAAGCCAGGTTTTTAAACTTTGCCTAAAGCTAAGGAGATCACGTTCTGGTCTAAGGGAAAAAGGGAGACTATTCCATAATTTTGCCGCTACCACCTGAAAGGAGCGACCTCCTTTGTAAGAACGGCAAAACTTGGGCACAATTGTCAATTGCTGGGATGATGATCGCAGAGTTCTAAGCGGTTTGTAGGGCTGAATTTTATTCCTAATGTACGGGGCCCCAAAGTTATTTAGGGCCTTAACAGTTAGGACCAAGGATTTAAAAATGACCCTTTGTCTCACTGGTAGCCAGTGCAAAGACCTAAGGTGGGGAGACATGTGTGATCTGGGTCCGACCATGAGCACGGCCCTAGCTGCCGCATTTTGAACTACCTGCAGGCGGTTCAATAAGTAGTCCGGAAGGCCCAGGTACAACACATTTACGTAGTCCAGCCTTGATATGATCAGGGCCTGGACCACGGTTTTCCTGTGAGGGATAGGAAGCAAAGGGAGGAAATTCCTAATCATTTTTAAAAGCCCGAAACAGGTGCCAGCAACCGATTGAACCTGGGACTTCATAGTCATGTCGGAGTCCAACATCACTCCTAGATGTTTTGCGGTGGAGACTGGTCTCTCAGGTGGAGATAGATTTTTAGGCCACCATTGACGCCACTCGTCGCCTGGAGTGTGTCCAAAAAGATAATTTCCGATTTGTCAGAGTTGCAGATCAACTGATTTTGCCTAAACCAGTCAAACATATATCCAGAACAGGTACTCCACGAATTAGAGCAGTAGTTGTAGCCTTAGTTAAGGGGTAATGAGTCTGTAAGCCTTCTGGAGGCTGATTCTTCGCCAGGTAGTAGCAGATTTTTAAGCAGAAAACAATCCATTCAGCAATGGTCCATTTTTACATGGCCTTGCCCTTCTTTGACCCAGAGAAACCCACAAAGAGCTGATTGTCAACCCAGTGTCCTTTGTGTGCGTTCAATATAAAAACATACTGCCCTCTTCGGGTCCAAATGATGAGATCTCTCCTTCTTAGAGGTTTGAATTGGGGCAAATAATATGTGGTTTAACTGGACATATCGGACATCCTAAGTTTGGTGCAGCCACTTAATAGCACACAGCTGGCACGAGTCTGGTGTCATAACCCTGTTTGCTACTGGTAGCAATTTGGGGCTTACGCATAAGGCTGTAAAGAATGGTGGATCAGTTTGGTGCATAGATGGAAGTCGCAAGCGAGGAGAAAAAACGTACTCCAATTTGTTGTGAAGCACTTGAATATTCTATGAAAAACAATGTTAAAGAACGATTGAGGGACTTAAGTAATCTGAAATGGTGCCCTTGGGGAACTGCACAAAGCCTATGTATGCAGTGAACAACCGAAGGAATGGGAAAGTAGAGAGGAAGAAGCAAGAGAAGAAACAGTGATCAGATCAGTGAAGGTGAGGCAGGAAAGGGAGGAAGAGAAAAAACAAGCTAATATGCGAGCGAGGTAAGCGTAGCGAGACATCTAGAGAATAAATAGGGACAAATAGGTAGACAGAGAAAGGGGAAATGGAATAGCCGAGAGGATAAAAACGCAGAAGAGACAGAAATAGTAGATTATGAGCAAAAAGATGCCTGAAGTCAGGGGTGGAAGATCAGCCAAACCGAGTGTAAAAAAATAAAGCTGTACAGAGGTGAGAAGAGAGTCATCTGTAAATGAGTCAAAGGGAGTGAGGTGCCAAACGTACAGAAAGAAGCAAGAAAAAAGCACAAATCTGAAGTCCCAAACTAACATTAGCCAGCAGACTCTACAAAAACGTTTTTCCCCTGTGATGAAAAACCCTGCCTTTCATTTCCAAACTCAAGATGGGAATTCTCCATTATAACCCATGGTGGATCTCAGGCCTACACAGCAATCCCTATTTTTATTCTTCATTACACCTTGAACTGAAAGACTGGCATGCAGCCACCATTATCAGTAGTGCTTTTGCATAATCCAGGAAACCACATGTGCATATTTCAAGAAACTACAGGTGCATATTCCAGGAAACTACAGGTGCATGCATACTCTAGGAAACTACAAGCAGTCCCAGGCACACCCACTATATCCTATGTACCCAGACACATAACTGCAAACTTCATGGGAAGCAAGACAAGGGGTCAACACCGAAAAAACTCGATTATCTGTACCTCCCTCCGATGCCCCTCCAAACAAGCATTGGCATAGCCAATAGGTCTCGCCTTTTTGACCTTATAAGTGTTCAGCCAGAGCTACATTACCAGAAACAACAGGTTTACTCCTCATGGTAATTAGTGAAGGTTTTAAAGCAGTCGCAGCCCTGATTGCATGTTAACATCAATCACGCTTGAAGTAACGTCTTTCCAAACCTTTTTTGGTAGTCTATTAGGACATATATTGGAATATAATGATGTCGTTGGTTTTCCTATATATATATGACAGGGAGTAGTCTAATTTATTGCAGAAAAGTGTAGAAGAAGCACATCGCGGTACACGTGCAAACAGGAGTCATTTTGTCTCCTTAAACAAGGCACCGGCGTTATTTCTGGCCTGCGTCTGAAGTGCTGAACCCGCACTAACTTTTAGACAAATGATGAATGGTTCAGAGGCACCAATTCATTTAAACAAATAAGCAAAGATGTTTGAACAAGGAAATTTCTGTGCCCTCACAAAGAAAACATCAAGGGTCAGAGTGGAATGTACCAGTGCTGCGAAACATGGGCCGTACACCAATGCAAGGGGGAGCTCCTGCGCTTGGAGGCCTGACAGAGCTGTGGGCCACACAGGTTTTCCCCAGGCTGCCTTAAGAAGGCACCTAATCTTCACGGCCCTTGTTCTCTCTCACCCCGTGTATCTGTTGGAGCAGATAGAGGTCGAGATTGGTAACAGAGCTACAAGAAGGCAGGCCCTGCTCTGCTTTCATATTCAACGTTTTCAAATGGCTAGAGGTCGTTATCCATATAAAATCATCTGATGTCCGTGTTAAATCTGCCACCAGCATACCTCCACCGTACTACAAGACAGCAGTGCTAATGCCACCAAGGGGCGGATTTAGGATGGTTTCTAGATGACTTGCCAACTCTAAACCATGCCATGTTTTCCACAGAGCCTTTTTCGGCCGGTGTTTCTGCCATGGGAAGCCTTCGCATATAAAGATCACACGATTCAGTCTGTCTTGGCTTGTGGGAGAGCATTAACAATTAGTGGGATGTGACGTGCTCAGCCGGGATGCATTCTCTGATACGGTTTCGTAGTTTGTGTGCTCTACTAGTGCCCTAGAAACAGAGAACGTTGGTTAGGGCAAAGGCAGCAAAGATGATAGACAAGGTGGAGTCAGCAAAGATGATCATGTCACGGAAAGAAAAAACAGCTGGGCGGGAAGCAGTGAGGACTTGGAAAGGAAATTAAGTGAAGCCACTGCACGGAAGACAGACTGCGAGAGAAGTATAGTGACGGGTATAGAGCGCGCAGGGGACAGACAAAAACAGCGAGAGGAAAACTGCAAGCAGGACAGATACTGAGAGCCACAGCTAGAACTGAATCGGAGAGAGGGGGCGAGAACGAGGAGAGATGCCAAAGACAACGAACGGGAGGGCTGTGAGGCCAGGGCTGGGAGAAAGGATGATAGTACGGGAAGATAGAGCAAGGGCGACCTTAACAAACGGGGATCGGAGAGGCAGGAATGAAAACAAGCGCGGTGCGCGCGCGCACTGCAAGGAATGTGAGGTATGCAGCTGGCACCCGGCCACGCTGCTGCTCGCTCCCGAGACCCTTAGGCCAAGGGAGTCAAAGTTTAGAGAGAAGGCGGGACATGCACCCGCCTTTGGCCAATTGCGGACTTTCAATTTTTGAAAGCCACACGCAAAGGCCAATAGAATTTGAAAAGCAGACGCACGAGCTTTCAGAAAGCTTTCTGAATGTCTGCAGTGATTACAAGAGGCCCTCTCCTAGAGCAGCGCATGCGCGCTGCGCTAGGCGAGACCTAAAAATTAACATTTATTTGAAAAGAGGCATATTTAACAAGCATTGGCAAAGCCAATTGGTCTTGCCCTATGCAGGAGCTATTGGCTTTGGCAATGTGTTTTAGCCATGTTGCACACCAGAGTGGCTGCTGTTCAGCATGGCTAAAATTTAGCGGTGTGGAGTGGGGTGGGGTAGATTACAGTGGGTAGGGTGGGGTAGATTACAGTGGGTAGAGTGGGGTGGGGTAGATTACAGTGGGTAGAGTGGGGTGGGGTAGATTACAGTGGGTAGAGTGGGGTGGGGTAGATTACAGTGGGTAGAGTGGGGTGGGGTAGATTACAGTGGGTAGAGTGGGGTGGGGTAGATTACAGAGGGTAGAGTGGGGTGGGGTAGATTACAGTGGGTAGAGTGGGGTGGGGTAGATTACAGAGGGTAGAGTGGGGTGGGAGTGAGATTACAGTGGGTAGAGTGGGGTGGGGTAGATTACAGTGGGTAGAGGTGGGGTAGATTACAGAGGGTAGAGTGGGGTGGGGTAGATTACAGTGGGTAGAGTGGGGTGGGGTAGATTACAGTGGGTAGAGTGGGGTGGGGTAGATTACAGTGGGTAGAGTGGGGTGGGGTAGATTACAGTGGGTAGAGTGGGGTGGGGTGGGGAAGATTACAGTGAGTAGGGTGGGGTGGGGTAGATTACAGTGGGTAGAGTGGGGTGGGGTAGAGTGGGGTGGGGTGGGGTGGGATAGAGTGGGGTGGGATAGAGTGGGGTGGGGTGGGATAGAGTGGGGTGGGATAGAGTGGGGTGGGATAGGAGTGGGGTGGGATAGAGTGGGGTGGGATAGAGTGGGGTGGGATAGAGTGGGGTGGGATAGAGTGGGGTGGGATAGAGTGGGGTGGGATAGAGTGGGGTGGGATAGAGTGGGGTGGGATAGAGTGGGGTGGGATAGAGTGGGGTGGGATAGAGTGGGGTGGGATAGAGTGGGGTGGGATAGAGTGGGGTGGGATAGAGTGGGGTGGGATAGAGTGGGGTGGGATAGAGTGGGGTGGGATAGAGTGGCGTGGGATAGGGATAGAGTGGCGTGGGATAGAGTGGGGTGGGATAGAGTGGGGTGGGATAGAGTGGGGTGGGATAGAGTGGGGTGGGATAGAGTGGGGTGGGATAGAGTGGCGTGGGATAGAGTGGCGTGGGATAGAGTGGCGTGGGATAGAGTGGCGTGGGATAGAGTGGCGTGGGATAGAGTGGCGTGGGATAGAGTGGCGTGGGATAGAGTGGCGTGGGATAGAGTGGCGTGGGATAGAGTGGCGTGGGATAGAGTGGCGTGGGATAGAGTGGCGTGGGATAGAGTGGCGTGGGATAGAGTGGCGTGGGATAGAGTGGCGTGGGATAGAGTGGCGTGGGATAGAGTGGCGTGGGATAGAGTGGCGTGGGATAGAGTGGCGTGGGATAGAGTGGCGTGGGATAGAGTGGCGTGGGATAGAGTGGCGTGGGATAGAGTGGCGTGGGATAGAGTGGCGTGGGATAGAGTGGCGTGGGATAGAGTGGCGTGGGATAGAGTGGCGTGGGATAGAGTGGCGTGGGATAGAGTGGCGTGGGATAGAGTGGCGTGGGATAGAGTGGCGTGGGATAGAGTGGCGTGGGATAGAGTGGCGTGGGATAGAGTGGCGTGGGATAGAGTGGCGTGGGATAGAGTGGCGTGGGATAGAGTGGCGTGGGATAGAGTGGCGTGGGATAGAGTGGCGTGGGATAGAGTGGCGTGGGATAGAGTGGCGTGGGATAGAGTGGCGTGGGATAGAGTGGCGTGGGATAGAGTGGCGTGGGATAGAGTGGCGTGGGATAGAGTGGCGTGGGATAGAGTGGCGTGGGATAGAGTGGCGTGGGATAGAGTGGCGTGGGATAGAGTGGCGTGGGATAGAGTGGCGTGGGATAGAGTGGCGTGGGATAGAGTGGCGTGGGATAGAGTGGCGTGGGATAGAGTGGCGTGGGATAGAGTGGCGTGGGATAGAGTGGCGTGGGATAGAGTGGCGTGGGATAGAGTGGCGTGGGATAGAGTGGCGTGGGATAGAGTGGCGTGGGATAGAGTGGCGTGGGATAGAGTGGCGTGGGATAGAGTGGCGTGGGATAGAGTGGCGTGGGATAGAGTGGCGTGGGATAGAGTGGCGTGGGATAGAGTGGCGTGGGATAGAGTGGCGTGGGATAGAGTGGCGTGGGATAGAGTGGCGTGGGATAGAGTGGCGTGGGATAGAGTGGCGTGGGATAGAGTGGCGTGGGATAGAGTGGCGTGGGATAGAGTGGCGTGGGATAGAGTGGCGTGGGATAGAGTGGCGTGGGGTAGAGTGGCGTGGGGTAGATTGGCGTGGGGTAGATTGGAGTGGGGTAGAGTGGCGTGGGGTAGATTGGAGTGGGGTAGATTGGGGTGGGGTAGATTGGGGTGGAGCAGAGTGGGGTGGAGCAGAGTGGGGTGGAGCAGAGTGGGGTGGAGCAGAGTGGGGTGGAGCAGAGTGGGGTGGAGCAGAGTGGGGTGGAGCAGAGTGGGGTGGAGCAGAGTGGGGTGGAGCAGAGTGGGGTGGAGCAGAGTGGGGTGGAGCAGAGTGGGGTGGAGCAGAGTGGGGTGGAGCAGAGTGGGGTGGAGTAGAGTAGAGTAGAGTAGAGTAGAGTGGGGTGGGGTGGGGTGGAGTGGAGTAGAGTAGAGTAGAGTAGAGTAGAGTAGAGTAGAGTAGAGTGGGGTGGGGTGGAGTAGAGTGGGGTGGGGTGGGGTGGAGTAGAGTGGGGTGGGGTGGAGTAGAGTGGGGTGGGGTGGAGTAGAGTGGGGTGGGGTGGAGTAGAGTGGGGTGGGGTGGAGTAGAGTAGGGTGGGGTGGAGTAGAGTGGGGTGTAGTGGAGTAGAGTGGGGTGGGGTGGAGTAGGGTGGGGTGGAGTAGAGTGGGGTGGAATGGGGTGGGGTGGAATAGAGTGGGGTGGGGTGGAATAGAGTGGGGTGGGGTGGAATAGGGTGGGGTGGGGTGGAATAGGGTGGGGTGGGGTGGAATAGGGTGGGGTGGAATAGGGTGGGGTGGAATAGGGTGGGGTGGAATAGGGTGGGGTGGAATAGAGTGGGGTGGAATAGAGTGGGGTGGAATAGAGTGGGGTGGAATAGAGTGGGGTGGAGTAGAGTGGGGTGGAGTAGAGTGGGGTGGAGTGGGGTGGAGCAGAGTGGGGTGGAGCAGAGTGGGGTGGAGCAGAGTGGGGTGGAGCAGAGTGGGGTGGAGCAGAGTGGGGTGGAGCAGAGTGGGGTGGAGCAGAGTGGGGTGGAGCAGAGTGGGGTGGAGCAGAGTGGGGTGGAGCAGAGTGGGGTGGAGCAGAGTGGGGTGGAGCAGAGTGGGGTGGAGCAGAGTAGAGTAGAGTAGAGTAGAGTGGGGTGGGGTGGAGTGGGGTGGAGTAGAGTAGAGTAGAGTAGAGTAGAGTGGGGTGGGGTGGAGTGGGGTGGAGTAGAGTAGAGTGGGGTGGGGTGGAGTAGAGTAGGGTGGGGTGGAGTAGAGTGGGGTGTAGTGCAGTGGAGTGGGGTGGGGTGGAGTAGGGTGGGGTGGAGTAGAGTGGGGTGGAATAGGGTGGGGTGGAGTGGGGTGGGGTGGAATAGAGTGGGGTGGGGTGGAATAGAGTGGGGTGGGGTGGAATAGGGTGGGGTGGGGTGGAATAGGGTGGGGTGGGGTGGAATAGGGTGGGGTGGAATAGGGTGGGGTGGAATAGGGTGGGGTGGAATAGAGTGGGGTGGAATAGAGTGGGGTGGAATAGAGTGGGGTGGAATAGAGTGGGGTGGAATAGAGTGGGGTGGAATAGAGTGGGGTGGAATAGAGTGGGGTGGAATAGAGTGGGGTGGAATAGAGTGGGGTGGAATAGAGTGGGGTGGAATAGAGTGGGGTGGAATAGAGTGGGGTGGAATAGAGTGGGGTGGAATAGAGTGGGGTGGAATAGAGTGGGGTGGAATAGAGTGGGGTGGAATAGAGTGGGGTGGAATAGAGTGGGGTGGAATAGAGTGGGGTGGAGTAGAGTGGGGTGGAGTAGAGTGGGGTGGAGTAGAGTGGGGTGGAGTAGAGTGGGGTGGAGTAGAGTGGGGTGGAGTAGAGTGGGGTGGAGTAGAGTGGGGTGGAGTAGAGTGGGGTGGAGTAGAGTGGGGTGGAGTAGAGTGGGGTGGATTGGAGTGGAATGAGTAGGTTGGAGTGGGGTAAAGTGGGGTCGTTTGGGGTATAGTTAATTGGAGTAGAGCAGAGTGGGGTAGATTGGAATGGGGAAGACTGGAGTGGATTGGTGTGGAGTGAGTTAAACTGGGGTAGATTAGAGTGGATGGGGTTGACTGAGGTAGATTGGAATGGAGTGGGGTAGTTTGGAGGTAGTAGACTGGGGTAGAATTGAATGGGGTATACTGAAGTTGAGTGGGGTGGAGGGGCATAGTGTAGAGTGGAGTGGCGTGTCAGAGTGGAGTGGTATGTCATAGAGTGGAGCATCGTAGAATAGAGTGCTGTGGTATAGAGTGGAAGGGGGCACTGGAGAAGAGTGCTGTGGAGCGGTGTAAAGTGGGGTGGTGTAGCGTGGAGTATTCATGATGTGGTAGTGCGATGCTATTATAGAGAACACATTTTCATTTAAATGACCATTACATCTGCACATAACCACCTAAGAACGCGTCAAGGCTTATCGTGAAAGAGCGGGATCCTTCACTTCTTTACTCCTCTCTCTCTCTCCTGAGGTGAGACTATCCTCGGTGATTATTTCATCTAAGAGTTTTAAGATACTGAATGATGTGGTCTCACCCACTTAATGTGGCATCCTTCATCATAGGCCACCCCCACACCCCCCGGTAAGATGGTACTACATGGTCAGACTCAACCTCACAATTGTTGAGGGAGTTCTTAAGATATGACAATCTGGATAAAGTTTTGGGGATCCAGTTCTAATCTAACAATACCTTAAGGTATACCACAAGGATTGCCTTTATTAGGTGGTACCTCTGGTACAAATACAAATAGTATAAAGTATAGTTAGTGGATGCTATTGGGTACTGTCTCACACATCACTCTGGTTTGCCAACATGTTTCTGCCTCTTATTAGCAATGAACTGCTCTAGGGCATGCTGCAGGGCTGTAAAAGGATCCCCAACATATCTTTTTGTAAAGAATCAAAGGTAAGGTCCTACCTACCCTTTTGTGTATATTTAGTACTGCACCTAGGGTAAAACACCATATATTTAAACAAGCATTCATATATGACAGACCACTCCAATAGTAGCAGTAGAAACCATAAAACATTCATATGGTGGCACACATGATAGTCGTGACACAGCAAAGGCAAACACACACCATGCACAACAAAGTGTTCAAATATACACATGAAGCATACATGCAGCATTTCATGAGTGCAGTATTACCTTAGCCTATTTGGGTTGTCTCTGCACTTCCTTGTCTGGGCAGGGGGTGTTGACTCCTGTAGTCATACAGTGCAAAAAATGTGTAAAATTCATGGGAGGTACAACGTTAAATAGGTTGATTTAAGAGTAACCTGTCGTATCTCGTAATGGAGAGATACACTGTCATGTAACCTTAGTTCAGTTCAGACATTCCTTTCCAAAGAGGAAACCATTGGCATCGCTGAGAAAAGGAGAGGGAACGCACTCATTCGTTCTTTTATAGGACATTCCATTGCTCTGTGAGATGGTGGCTCCAGAGATTCAATCGGCCCCATGTTACTTACTTCATCAAGGAGATGCACCCATAGTCCACCTATCCGGTCCCCATTCTCAGCCTGTAGATATGCGCCACTCACAAAAGCTCTAACACATATACCGGGTGGCTACCATGTTCCTGTGGGTGTGTTATTCTGGGAGGTAACGCGGTGAATGAAGCCTCAATTTCTTCCCATGTGATAACTTTACATTTGCACAGACATACAGTTTTACTGCGCACAAACTATAATGTGTGGAAATGTCATCACCTACTGTATTGATGTGTTTTGATGATATTCAAGTATTTGTTTTCACCACACTTCAGAATTACAGAAAAATGTGCTGAATTTGTATTTTCCTATTTGATATATTCCGAAATATCAGCACAGTTTATTTTTGTTGTGTAGTAGAAAAAAACCTTTAGTTTCACAGCAAAATTGCCACACAAATTCTCACACTTTGAAGGCAGAGAAAGAAAAGTAAACACCAAGCTTCCTCGGAATAAGATTTAAAGTCATGTTTACAGAAAGCGAGTTTGTGAAAGGATACAGTAGACCAAGTATGCTTCATCAGGTAAACGAAATCAAGCTGGACAGCCTTAAACAAATAAAGCCAGCAAATAGAAAGTCAGCAACTGTGAGTTACAAACCACAAAGCTAAAAGTAAGCAATGGCAGAAATGCATTCCCAGGGAAGCTTTCAGAATGCCTACAATAAGTCCTTAGCAAACCAAACAGCTGCGCTGTCTGGTAGGCTTCGACCTAACAAATATATGGAACAGTCCATGTATTTGAGAGGGGACTGTAGTGAGTAAGAGTGACACAATCAATATGTGTAAAAGTGTCCTAAGAGGCTAGGATCCGTGCAGCCATGAATACCTGTTCAGACCAAAGACACAGCGATTCTTCCAGCAACCTAGCTACCACCATGCACACCGTTCAGCAGCCGGGTTCTTACACAGACCTGAAGCCTGAGACGTTGAGACACGACTGGAGAGAGGGCACCTGGGTCATCAGTGCTATTACATTTAAAACACAAGTAAACAATCACTGTTCAGAGCCAGCCTTACATTTAATATAATAAAATGACTCCAATAATAAAAGCCATTAGGAGGAACACAAGAAAGGCTGAGAGGCCCGCGGCATTATGTGTAGCCCACTTTACCAGGCAAGCTGCGGCCACAGCAAAAGGCTCCCGCTAAGTAGAAGGGCTCAAGTCTGAGCAGAGTGGAGACGTGCACAGCAGAGGCACTGCCTCACAAATAGTGTAATGTTCTAAGAAGAACGCAGCGAACGTCCCGAGATGCCCTCAGTGCCACCTCACATGGCGAGATGTGTCAGTAGCCTCAAGAAGATTTCTTTTCTGAGGGACAGAGAGAGTAAACTCAGCTGAATAGAGGAATATCACATACATTTCAGTGTTCAGTGAGGAGGTACACAGATGAGACGTGTGCTCCGATTCATGGCTCCAATAACCACACTTCACAAGAAATAAGACATATGTACGAACCACAGTGTCTTCATTCTCAGCACCTAACCCCAAAGTGCCTTCATTCTCACCACCCAACACCAAAGTGCCTTCATTCTCACCACCTAACACCACAGTATCTTCATTCTCACAACCCAATACCACATGGTCTTCATTCTCACAACCCAACACCACAGTATCTTCATTCTCACAACCCAATACCACATTGTCTTCATTCTCGCAACCCAATACCAGTGTCTTCATTCTCACAACCCAATATCACAGTGTCTTCATTCTCACAACCCAATACCACATTGTCTTCATTCTCACAACCCAATACCAGTATCTTCATTCACACAACCCAATACCACATTGTCTTCATTCTCACAACCCAATACCAGTGTCTTCATTCTCACAACCCAATATCACAGTGTCTTCATTCTCACAACCCAATACCACATTGTCTTCATTCTCACAACCCAATACCAGTGTCTTCATTCTCCCCACCTAAAACCATAGTGTCTTCATTCTCATCACCTTACACCACAGTGTCCTCATTGACACAGCTTAACACCTTGAATCAAGAAACAAAAGGTAAACTTCAGCAGGCAATTACACTATAGAGCAGCTGGTGGCATAAAGAGGCTCTGGTGATACTTATAAACCATTCAACATTAAACCATTCTTGTGGTTAATAAGATCACCAGGAGGCCTCTGGATGGCACTGTAGATCTAGGCACTATTTAGGTCTCGACTAGGCAGGTTTGCGCTGTCTCTTCGAGACATGCTGTATTCAGGTATGGAATTGAAGCTTCGCCCACTCTCCACCTATTGTTTTTTAATTGGCTGCTATCACTGTCCTTTGAAAATGTTTTTGATTTGTTAATAGGCTTATTAGTCCCTACTTAGTACCTCCCTGTCTTCTGTTTCCTCTCAAAAGGACTGGCCCTTTTATATGTGTTGTTACTTAGTATGCTTTATTTACAGTCTGTCAGCACTATTTTCTTACATGCCTTTTGCCTGCCTGCCTGCTGCTGAAGGCAGGATACCTCTCCCACAAAGTAATGTTTTTTTTCTTCAATGAAGCATTCTTGGACTTTAGCAATGGCAGCTGCGCAACTTTTGTTTTGTGCGCAATTCGCCGAACTCTATTTTTGCACTATTGTTTTTTGTGTTTGGCAGCAGAAGCATGCCTTACGTCTTTTTTCGTCTCCGTAAGCATCGCTCCACTCCAGCGAAAGGCACGGCTCGCCAAACTCTATTTTTTCAATGTTTTACGCTTTTCATAAGTAGCGCTGCACTGGCGGCACGCTGCGCGCTTACTAACAGCATAAAATATTGAAAAAAAGAGTTTGGCGAGCCACACCTTTCTTTTATTGGGCACCGCTCAACAAACTATTGGGCATTCAACTAGACCCGCCTCGCCCCACTCCAGTGAAAGGCACAGCTTGCCAAACTCTATATTTTCAATATTTTATGTTTTTAATAAGCAGCGCAGCACAGGCGGCATGCTGAGCTGCTTACTAAAAGTATAGAATAGTGAAGAAAAAAAAAAAAGAGTTTGGTGAGCCACGCCTTTATTTTCTTCTGCGCTGCTCGACAAACTCTGTTGGACATTTTGCAAGCCTCACCTCCCAAAATCCAAATTAGAAGAATTCTATGAAAATCTTCGGGCTCCTGTCCTTGTTTATTTTCACGAATTAGTCACTCCCTGCCACCAGGTTCTGTGAAATGCAATAGATCTCGCATTTGCGAGAGTTTGAGCTATAATGGCGGCACCCGCATTTTTTGTTTCCTGCCTTCTGTTTGCATGCTCTGTGGTCAACCTGACGTTTTCTCACTATATCAGCGCCGCACAGGAGACAGCACTCGCGGCCGGCCAAGATAAGGTATTTTTCTATTTATTTATTTTTTTGCTTATTTTCTCTCCTTGCCCGACTTCCGCTGCCTGCTCCTACTCTTGGTTTCCCATGCGCCCACTTCTCCCTCCCACAGCTCCTCTTCTCCCACTCGGCGCACAGCCTGTTTGCAGCTTCCCAAGCATGCATTGTTTCCATTATAAGCATTTGCTATGCAATAGGTCTCACATCAGTTAAATGCAGACCAATTGGCTTTGCAACTGGAAAAGTAATAAGGTGGGCAAACAATTGTTTTTAAATGTACTCAATTTATTTTTTACTAACTTTTGTAGTAATGCACAATAATGAAACAGCGAGCCAAAGCAACAATCGCACCTCCCTCCTTATCACCACTTTATTTGGATAAAGAACATGAAAAGAAACATTGCGTGCACCACCACTGCACCTGCTGTTTTAAGAGGTGCGACCTCCACGGGTCGGAAAAGTTCAACAAATATACGGAGTGCACCGCACAACTAGTGTTCACAAGTGTTAGTCCAATCTCGTAGTATGTCGCCAAAGGCAATCTTTATTTTTCTTATGAATGGAACTGAACAGCCAACGCGTTTCGTTCACTACATGTGAACTTCATCAGGGCTTGAGTAATGATTTTCAAGGTATATAGATTATCGCTGTGGCACATCATTACTCAAGCCCTGATGAAGTTCACAAATAGTGAATGAAACGCGTTGGCTGTTCGGTTCCATTTATAAGAAAAATAAAGATTGCCTTTGACGACATACTACGAGATTGGACTAACATTTGTGAACACTAGTTGTGCGGTGCACTCCACGTATATTTGTTGAACTTTTGTAGTAATGGTGGCAGGCCGCGCAGCGTGCGGCCATTGTTACAAAAGTGAATAAATACATTTTTAAAAAGTTGTTTTGCCGCCGTATTACTTTAACATGTACAAAGCCAATAGCTCTGCATTTAACTAATGGGAGACCTACTGCAATGCAAATGCTTGTCATGTACTTATTGTTGACCATTAATAGTTCGAAAGTCTGCACAACAATAACCAGGTTTGAAACGAAGCAGTCAGCTACAAGTCTGGACACACATCAAAGTACCGGTCTAGGTAAAAGGCAGAAGAAAGGTGAGTTGTTTTGTTTTACACTCCCATGACAATGCACCTGCCTGCGACAATTATTAAAATTATTCATACACCAAACTTAATTTAAAAAAAAAAAAAATGGTGAAGGGTTTTTACCTAGAGATGCTGCTGCCTGACAGAGTGACCCTGGCGACGGGCCACTGAAACCCACTGATGACTGGGTTTTCTCTGCACGAGTCATTGAAGTGGTCAGCCTTCTGGCCCTCCACCCTACTGCATCAGTTGTGTAGCTGTAATCTAGTGGTCTTCAAACCTTAGTGCAGCGCAGCCCACGTGTAAAACAATTTCACCTGGGCACCTCAGAAAACAACATTTTTACACAACTATTCTATAAAATTGACAGCTCTAAACATATTTAACAATTCTAACGCTGCAATTGTGCCGAGTTATCCTTTTTAAAAATACAATCAAATACACCATTATCAATATGGGTCTTCATAAAGTGAAAAGGTATCCACAACGTGATGATTCCTTATCAGAAATGGCAGAGGGACATTGCGGATTATTTGTAGTCCCCCCTCCTCCGACACCTACTCCCAGCCAGGATATGAGTGACAAAAGTTGTTACTGATGGCACATACCAGAGTGGCTGACTGCCTCATTTTTTTTCACTAACAATGCACTGTTCTCACCATGATGCTCCTCTAAGCCAGAGCATGGCGTCCTCTTTTCACCCACCCCTGGGATCGATTCAGGCCCCACTAGAGGGGCACGGCCCCAGTTTCAAGGCCTCTGGACTGGTGTAGATATTAGCTGGGGTCTTGACGAATCCTGCGCCACATGGGGTGGTTCCTGTGTGCTAGTTCAGTGAATGTGTTCGTGGATGAAGGTGGTGTGAGTTACTGCAGCTTTGTTTGTAGGTGGTTACACCATTAAACCATAGCAGAATTATACCATTTGAGAAAACGGAAAGGCACAATACTGCAATTCACTAAGATTTAAATTATTGTGAAAATAGGTAAAAGTCACTGCCATTATTCAGACAACTAGACTGCATGGTGGACAATTTCAGAACGGGCATCTTCTGTGCCCCCCCCCCCCCTTCCCCAGCACTTTTCTCGATGGCCCTTCTCAATTCCACAGGAACTGAAAAATAACAAGCATTGGCATAGCCAATAGGTCTCGCCTTTGGTACTTTATAAGTGTTTAGCCAGAGATATTGACTTTGCCTATGTTTTTAAGCTGTGCTGTACATTAGTTTGTAGAATGCTGCAAAGTTATAATAAAGAAGTGTTTAAAGAATTTTTGTTACCTTATATATGACCAAGAAAGCATTACGTACAAGTGAAAGACTATATTAAAAAAGTATTACCTATAAATAATGTATTGATCTAATTTTGTTCTTTAAATGCTGGCAACTTGTTTCTGCGTGTGCCAATGATTGCTTATGTTTTTTTTTGTTATGGGGGGGGCATAAATAACAGGAGGATGAAGCTTGGGAAATAGTACCTGTGTAACAGTTAGTGAGATAGTTAGCGAGTTAGTTAGTTTGTTAATGATAGAGTTGGTTAGTTAGTGAGACAGTTAGTAAGTTAGTGAGTGAGTGACTTAGTGAGAGAGAAAGTTATTCAGTGAGAGAGAGAGTTAGTTAGTGAGAGAGAGAGTTATTTAGTGAGAGAGAGAGATAGTTAGAGAGTTAGTTATTGAGAGAGAGAGAGAGAGAGAGAGTCCATGAGAGAGAGAGAGAGTTAGTTTGGAGAGAGAGATAGTTAGAATTAGTGTTTTTAAAGTGAGTTAGATAGTGAGAGAGTTAGTGAGAGAGTTAGTGAGAGGGAGTGAGATAGTTAGTTAGTGAGAGAGTAAGTTAGTTAGTGAGAGAGAGTGAGAGAGTTAGTTAGAGGAAGGAACATACACCAGACCTCTTGTGACGAACATAACTGTGCAGTACACTACACAAACATTGCAGTATGCACAGATGTCATGGGCACACAATTACAAGTGAAGAGCACAGCAAAAACGTAAACTTCTAACTGTTATACTACGTGGACTAGGGGACATTGCAACATGCCAGTAGCTAAGGGCAGTCAAACATGCACGGCAGCTCCGCGGCAGTGAACTCGATGGATGACATACTCACAATGCACCAAAAGTCATGCTCGGTACATGAAGAATGTCCACATTATGGAAAGGTGGCATTTCAGATGCCTATTACATCTGCATTGACTGTAGGTTTTTCATGGTTCGTGCTGCCACGTGACTGCCGGCCACGTGACTGCCTGCCAATGGTGGAACAATGTAGACCGGGTGATGGTAAGGGGAAGGCGATAATGCAGCCTTAAAGGGGGGTGGGGGGGGTGGTTGGCGGACGAGGGTCTGCCTCCACCAACCCTTCTGGGCACCAAGTCTGCCCCAGAGCAAAGCCGCCTGGAGCTGCTCAGCAAGTCCTGGGGATGTGTCGAACCTTCCACGGTCTCTCGCGATGCAGACACTTCACACACGAGCTGGAAACCCACTCTATGAAAGCTCATTTTACTGCTCACCCGGAGTGACAGCTCCTCTTCACCGGGTGAACGAGGAAAGAGTGTAGAAACCGGGGTCACGTGGAGGTTTGAAGGCCTACTCAGGGCACCAACTTTAGAAAAAGCACCATTTGAAATTGTCTCAAACTACGCAGTCACTGGGAGTCTCAGCCAAGGAACGTATGAACAATTTCTGAAAATTAGCATCTCACACTTAAGATGTAAATCTACAGGCACGTTCGAGATCAGTCTAAAGTTATTACAATCAGATCATTTTAAAGGAGCTCTTTTCTAAAATAAACCACGTACAAATTCACTACCTCAGCACATCTGCAAAAGGGTTCGCAGCCCACTTGGGGAAAGCGCCCACGTGCATGTGAGGCACTGGGAACCCTCGTCATAGTAGCGGGCCCTACCCTGTGACAGGTGCTCCCATGGCCGACCCGCAGCTGTGCATAGCAGGGGCCCGGCTTTACAAGGGGTCCCGGTGGTGGTGACAGCACATGAACCGTGAAGCTGAAGATCTGCTTTTCCCCTCCTAGCAGCGAGTGCTTGTCTGCAGTGAACGTGCAGGGAGCAAACGCTGCCACTAGGGGGCAGTGTGAGCACAAAAACAGGCTTTTCCAAGGCATGCACTGGGGCGTGACAGCCTGAGGCAAGCTACCTTAATGGTGTCAAAACAAACGTGAACAAGTAAAGCAAGTGCACAAGCGCGGCCCCGCAGCCGCGAAAGTTAGAGTACTCGTTTTCAAGCACTCGCACTTGTGCTTGTGGCGGCATCCACCTTGCGGGAGCGAGCAGCGGCCATATGTTTGTAATTAACGTGGCCGCGCCTCTGCTCGCTCCCGCAAGGTGGATGCCGCCACAAGCACGAGTGCAGTGCTTGAAAAATGAAGACCAATGGCTAAAGGTCCTCCTAGAGCAGCGCATGCGCACTGCCTAGGCAAGACCTAAAAATGGTCAGATGTCACTATCGTGTTTATTCTGAAGTAGAGAAACTTTGTCTCTTTTGCAACTGCATACTGCTGTATCCTTTTTTAGAGGGCAGGTCGTCCTACCTAAAGTGCTTCACATATACTGTATCTGCTACATTTGAAAAAGCCCTACATTTAATGGGAGAGCACCGGCACTTAGCAAAACCAAAGGGGATGATGGACGGAGTGTTGAACATTGCAAGCACTCACCCCCAGTCAACTGATCTGGGTTTAATCCATCATCATTCTTTAGCTCACTCCGCCACCTCAGTTCAGACATGGCCATATGCAAATCAGTCTGACCCTGTGCCTCATGGGAACAGTCCAGCCCGAACTGCCAAGCCATGTCTTCCCTGGACCGGAAATGCCAAGCCATGTCTTCCCTGGACCGGCACTTCTCAGCACTGCTGCAATATATTTAATGGAAGAGTACCGGCACTTCTCAGGAGCAAACAGATGCTCGAAATAGTGAGTACCTGCACTTTTACATTTCCATTTAAAGACCTGATCATTAGAGAATCTAGTCTAAACTTCTTTTATTTAGGAGAACGGTGACCGCGATGGCTCTAGAACTTGCACAAAGCCACCTACACCAAGGGCAGAGAACGCCCAGAGACGGGAAATGGCTAAAGGCCAAAGCTGCCGACTTTGAAAGGGGGACCACATCTTGTGATTCTGGGCAAATAACTTAACATCATTGTACCAAGAAAGAAGGTGACCTTGTGTAATGTAATCCGGTGCTCATGTAAAGCGCTCCAGTGTCCTTGGGCCCAGTTCGCGCTATATAAAACTACAAAATAGTCGGATGCTGTCTGCAAACTAAAACTGCAAGTCTCGGCTGCCTCTGCCTTCTAATCTAGTTTTCCTACCGTGAGTTAAAACCAGCAGATTGCCTGAAGCGGAACACAAAGTGCGAGCCGAAAGGCATGAGGGAAACCTAGTCTTTTGAACGATGGGTCCCTTGCCAGATACAAGCTTGTGGCTGTAAATGGCGCCCTTTTACGAGCGCGAAGGCAATGAGGATTTGTTCTCGCCATGTGATTTGCAGTACCACTTGAGCAGCAGAGCTCTGCATAATCTGATCTACGAGGAAGTAGTAGTCTGGGGCGCATAAATAACCTGCATGCACCAGGGTCTGGCGGGGCAACCAAAGGAAGCCCTGGCAAAACACTCAAACCAGCCCCGCTCCTCTCCATCCATTCTCTCTTGCTTCTTCTCTCCCTTCCTGATCTCTCGTCCTCTCTCCATTCTTCTCTCCCTTGGAGTATCCTAGCGACTGATGTAAATAACCTGGGGTGGGGGGGTGACACGGGCACCGGGAGCGGCCCCGGGTTTTCCACACCGAGCTCCAAGGGCCCGCCCCACCCCCATCAGGGAAATGCCCGGTGGAACAAAAGGCCAGTCTGGCCCTGGCATTCCCGAAATGAGACGATGACCCACAGTTTGAAGGATTTGAACCAGTAAATGACGAAGGACTTTACAAGGGGGTTAGAGTAGCCAAAAACAGGAAAACGTAAGAGGGGATAGCTGGGCTTCAAAGATGACTTCAAAGTTGACAGCAAGAAAGACAGGGACCTGTGGGTTTCCTGTCAGGCAGGGCCACCAAACGTCATATCTGATCAAAACTATCGTCGCCAAATATGATTTCCTTTTCACGGTGTTAAGCCACAAGTGGTGCGCTGCGTGACATTTGATTTTGATGAGGCAGTTTTCAAAACGATTTTGGGTGTCCTTCGAGCTGGTAACATGGCTAAGCCAAACGAAAAGATGCAGTGTCCACAGAGCAACAGAAATAAGAGCCATATGTTCTTATCAGCGTCCCCTATGGTGCCATCTAGACATAGAGAAAAGTAGGAATAGTGGTGGGTCTGTGGTGAACACCCCCACCACCACACAGCACCCCATAAGCTGTGTAACAGTAGGATGACCTAAAGCTACATTTGCTACCGCTTAGAAAGGAATTAGTTATTCCATTTGAGCGTGTTCCTTCTCACTTCCAGATTATTATAGGCAAGTAATTAATGTGGAGTGGCAGGCCGTATCTAAACCCCTGGACGGTTCAATTAAGAGCCACAGGCACTGCAACAGATTTTAGACTTCATTAAAAGGAACTTTCCTTGACTTGGTTCCATTATACCTGGTAACTGGAAAAAATAAAAAATATATATTTCAAAAAAGAAAAAAAAGGTCAATTTGTATGTTCTTGAATAAATCCTTGCACAATATTAACCTGCTTATGAGCGGATTATTTCAAAGAAAGCCAAGGAATTGTGCACTTTCATTGCTGTAGTTGTTTTTGAAAAAATATTCTTACCAAGTATGTCATCTTTTGCCCTGTCCATTAGAAAGCAAAGTGTATAGGGAAAACAGATTTAGCAAGTAAAATTAAGTCAGGTTTAGGGAAATGGCTAGTCATCCTAATCTTAAAGAAAACATTCCATCTACTTCACTCACTTAAAGAGCTAAAGCATGGTGGACAATTTTCCATGGCTGTCATCATCTGGCAGACAGTTATTTGTGGGCAGTGTAGATAAAATTTATCTGGAATAATGTAGGAGGTATCCTTGTCATCCGCTAAATATTAGCCATTGCCCTCTTCCTACTAGTACTATTTCCCCTCTTTGTATTCCTCTATTGCCAAATCCCTTTTCTTCCTCCTGGTCCATTTCTCCTCCTTTTCATCACATCATGTACCCATTAGGTCAATCCCGTCGTAATCCTGCTCCTTCAAACCACCTTTCTTATACAACCACCGGGCTATCATGGCCAGCGGTTCAAGGAACAATGGTAACAAGCTGTAGAATCTGTAGAACAGTGGAACTTGGCTTCTGCACTGGATGTTCCAGGACCTCCACATCAAGCATGGACAGAACGGAGTAAGGCACAGGTACTGGAGATGGATGAAGAGGAGGAAGCATTACCAGAGGCTGAATGGTGCCTCAAGGCATAGGTTATGCCGAACAGTCGAGAGCTTCATGTGAAGATGCCTTGTCTTTCCATGTACAGCTGCGAGACCCACTTATGAAGTTTATTCCATTATAAACTGGAGCAAACGGAGAAATTCTACTGGCATCAGGAACCACTGTTGGAGACTTGCGCGTTCATCTAACTTTATGACAGGAAAGAGCCTCTTCCCTTTTCTCCATTTGGTGTCAGAAAGAAATTGAATGTCCACTTACTTCTTTAGATCGACATCAAAGTCTGCCTGGAGAGTCTCTCGCAGAATTTTATTCTGGATATCCTTGACTGGAGAGATTGGAGGCTTTCCTAATTCACTGCCTCTTGATCTTTCGCCAATAAAAGTGAGGTATCGACAAAGGTGAATGTCCTCCACCGGACCAGTAAAGTGCTATTACTGCGAACATAAGTTCCGTAGTTAACAGGATGCAGCCTGAAGAAATTAAACTGCAATTGTCATCTGGAGGGATTCATCAAAAGAGGTCGCTCTCCAGAAGAAATGTTCAAAGCCAAGGCCAGGAAACACTTTTCACTCACTGCATTCAGTGAACACTAGGCTCCTAAAGTTGTTTTGCCTTCCTCTGGATGTGTTTGGACAAAGAATGCATCATCATCACAGGGCGCGGTTCACTGCATCCAAGATGGCAAAAAACGTCCCCTTCAGAGCTTGTCTTAGGGAGCAGATGTGGAAGAGTGATGACAGTTTGCTGTTGAAGGGCATGGACGCAGAGGCAGGATGTCTCAGCTCCATGGTTGACCCCTCGCTCAAGTAGAACCATCCATTAAACTAACATCACTACTAAAACTGCTTCACATTGCGCCAGTATGCCCAAGAGTTCGGTGCCACAGTTTAAGATTTTCTTCCAAGACACACCAGAAAAAGGGTTTAGTGAGTGGGGACTAATGCTAAAGTAGACCGGAGACCGCAGTGAATGTCCGGATGTCAACCTAGAGGCACATGGTACCCGATATGCGTGCGGGGACCAGCTCTGCCTCATTTCCAGAACAGAGGGGCATTTTGGGCCTGCAAGGGATGTGGACCTAGTGGGCACAATGAATGGGGAGGCACTACAATAATTAGGTCCGATAATGTGTAGGAGGGGCGCTTTCAAGCGTTCCTGTTTGCTCACACGGGGCAACAATCCCACCTTTGTACGAATGAGGATGGAGAGAGCCTGCAAGTTTCCAGTCTTTATGTAACGGCTTAATTTGTATAGATGCATTTCCAATGCTTTCTATTTTAATGTACAGAAGAGCGAAGGTCTTGTTTCAGTTTCACTGCCCGATGTGATAGTCTATTTTGTACATGTGTCAGAGTTTTTAGAGTTTTAATGGCAGAGGGCAAAGTTGCATTTCATAAGTTTCTGATGACAGAACATCTAACGAGGGTTCAGCATGATAACCACTCATAAGTGGACAAATACCTCAAATAACACAGTTTGCGTTTTAATGTAAATCCACGCCTGTCAGACCTCTTGGTTAAAATCACGCATTTGGTACAGGGGGTAAAAGCTCCAGATCACTAGGGCTGAGGGATCTCCATTTGATGTCTACTGTGCATCTCCCGTGCTCGCTTTGAAGGACCCCTGTAGAATGGCTTAACACAGACAGTCCATTCGGAGGCTGGAGCTATTGTAGAATAGTGTCATTTCATACAATGAAAGGATCGTATTATGCACTGCTAAAGTAGAAGCAGAGAATCAGGCTTCCTTCAGTGCGGTAATGCAAAGAATGCTTTACAGCCTTGTCGATACCTTCCCTCTTTGTAATGCTGGCTGATCCAGGTTGTATTGTCCTCACACACCTCCACAGGCCCTTGCAACCACCAATTGAATGCATATCTTGCAGATAGTAAAAAATAACTAGACAGCAAACCTTTAAGTGTTTGCATGGGGTGGATGAGCCATGGAGTGAGATGCTGGAGAATCAATGGTGGTCACCAATGGTGGTCCTAAGAAGAGGATGATGGGCTCACCTGGTGGGATGGGTCTCGAAAGTCACAGCCAGCCAGAAAATTGTTACTACGTGGATCTGAGGGATGCCAATGGCTGCGCTTCAATCCAAATCTACCTGTGGGACCCTGTACCCCTGTGGCCTCAGCTGTAGGCGACTAGTTGCCAGGTTCAGTGGTGAGTGGTTAACAGAACTGACCTTGCTGAGATTCAATCTCATGGCCTAAAGGATTGCAGCAGATGTCAGCTGCAAGCTTTGTCTCATTTAGCGAGCTTAACCTGCGGTCTGTTCCTTCCTGCATGCACATTTTTATGCTGTCTTTGCCCTCTCTCCCCACATCACCATACCATACCACCCCTTGTCTTGCCTATACTTCTTTCCCCTACCTATGTTTTGTGCAGTATTCTGACCTCTACAAGACCCGACTCATGCAGTTGTTCCTTCGGTCTTAGATCACAAGGATTTTCGATGTGGCTTAGATTTTTTTCTTCACAATTCTGCTTTATCTATGCAGTGAGCCTTCTCTCTTAGGAAGTCCTTGCAGCTTCTCTTCTAATCACTTGCGTCTTCTGCACCCTCAAGGCCATCCAGCCATGTACACCCCTGGGTCTTAGGAGGAAGGTGGGTTACCGCCAAGAACCATGGCAATTACATCACAGTCCGTGACTATGCAATCGGGAGACAACAGATTCACCTCATGGGAGCTTTGTAAAGGACGCCAGGGTCAGCATCAAGATTACATCTTTTCTGCTCTATTCTCATGCGAAATGGCGGCGACTGGATGCAGCTCAAGGCTGAGGAGGGCACACTTGAATCTTCTTCCCATAGACCATCAGACAGACAGTAAACTCAGCTGGACAGTGGAATATGGCATACATTTCAGTGTTCGGCGAGGAGGTACACAGATGAGGCGTGTGCTCCGATTTATGCCGGCTCCAATAACCATACTTCACAAGAAATACGATATATGTACGAACCACAGTGTCTTCATTCTCACCACCTAATACCAAAGTGCCTTCGCTCTCTCCACCCAACACCACAGTGTGTTCATTTTGACAATTTAACACCAGTATCTTCCTTCTCACCACCTAACACCGACATACTAACAAGACCATCAGAAGGGGTGTGAACGCACCTCGAAAATGCTGTCAGGAGAAATTCGGTACCCAAGGCGGGCCAGTAGGTGCTAGAAGCGGCACAGGCCAATGCTATGGAACTCTAATTAGGTGCATAGGACAGCACCTAAGCATTTTAGGTACATGTGGGTCCCAGGATTGATGAGAAGCCCTCTTACCTGAAGTAATACAGGCAAATGAAAAATGCCTAGGAGAGTCACAAACGCATAGATAATGAAAAACATGTTGAGAAGATTTTCTCCTATATTTCTTACTAACATACGTAAAAGGAAGGTGTCTACCAGACATCCGCTGTCTGTGATTATGGGGTTCACCACACTTACCTGTATGGATGAAGAGATGACAAAATGATATGAGAGGGGTAGCCCTTGAACAAAAATCTGCGCACAGATATCAGAGTCAAGGAACTCCAAATCAGATGTGTGACAACAAACCTGAAGACTGTTGCCTCAGGAAGCGAAAAGTATCTTGATCAAAGACCACAGGGCACTTGAGAAAAGAATAAAGTCTTAGGAGTCGAAAGAGGGGTGTGATGCTTATGGATTTTTGTATGATATTTTACCATGTGCATGATACACGTGAGGCACCCCTCTATGCACAGGCACTTACTTTAAAATTAAGACTCCAGTCACAGTTGGTGGCCAAGATGAAGAGGGAGACAACAGTGCTCATAAAGAAAACCGACGATAACAGGAAAATACTTTTGGGCCAGTAGACCCATTTTATGGGAGGTTCCTAATAGTCACATTTTTTGCTTAACAGGTTCCAGATACTATGAACAAAAGAGGTAAATTAATTAATTTAATTAAAAGAGGATTTCCCACAGAAAGGATTTAAAGTCATTATTTTCAATTAACACGCGGAAATCGTTTTTTGTAGTACTCATTCACAATTAGTTTACTTGACAAGTGCTGGAAATTATTGTGTAATCTTAAATTGTTCACCATATTTAGGCGTTTTAAGTTTCAGGCGCTGAAGTGGTGTGAAAAAGACGCAGTGGACTGTAAGAGCTGGCAAGTGTGTAGTCAACGCATTACCAATGTACATTACATTAAAGATTTTATAACTATGTCTAAATTAACTGCATTTGATTCGGTTTCTTAGTAATACTACCGACCCTCTAAATTAGAATGGGGAATATGTAGTTGCTAAAAACACAGGATGCAAAGTACTCCATAGCAGACATTTTAAAAAACACAGGGGCGACACCTATGCCTTTTCATTTTATGTGGATTTTCTGGGACCCCGATATTGAGAGAGAGAGCAATGAAGAAAAGTGCCCTACACAGCAAGAAGCTAAACCCATTTCTACAGTTTAAACCCATGTCTTTAATATGGTTTATTTGATAACCCAACTCTTAGCGACTTACAGTGGGAAAACCTTTTTGGTTTTCTCCCCACATTGATCAATTTAAGTATTATTAACATGAGGGTCTGAATGGAAGAGTACAAGCACACTGGCTTTAAATCATGTTGCGTATAAACATTCTTTGCCAGCTTGTAATACTGTAGGTCATGACCGTAGAAGCTTGGGGATAGTTGTGCATATAGATGTTTATTAATTGTTGTAATTATTAAGATTAATCAAGATATGTGCACGGGCACTTAAGGTGGCCTTTCAATCCTACAAGACAGGCTCATTCAACTAAAGGTGCTACATACAATTTACTATTATAAGTCGAGACTATACTCTATGGGGTTGATACATTCCCCAACCTGCCAGGAGTAGACTGGTATATTTCAGCTCAAAATTTGGGAATGTGAGAAAATCCATCTCTTCTAGTTAACAACCCATGGTGAAATTGTTGATATCCATGCTGTATGGAGCGACATTTCGCTCCAATCCCAGTCGCACAGCGAAAGCATAAATATGCAATACTACTACAATGTGATGAACTCGTCCATTTTACTCCATTAAATCAATGCTTAGTTCCAATATTTATAGTACTTTTTCTTGTGCTTTTTGAATCCACATATAAGGTGTCATGCTTTTTTCAACAACTTCCAATGTTCAAGATGTGCCCATCCGGACCTCTTTCAAGAACACGACGAAAACGCATGGTTTGTCCTAGGCAGTATTCTTTATTTCAACCCAATGCATTTTGGGCTTGAACAAGCCCTTCTTCAGGGGTAACTGCAAATTACAATTTAGAAAAACGCCATTACTACATTGTCCTTAATATCACGTGACATAATCCGTACTTCACTTTTCATTAATTAAACCGTGGTAAATTCCTTAAACAGGCCCCTTTCCTTTCCGTGTTCATTTGTTTTAAACAAATCTCTTTTTAAACCAAAAAACAACCCCCCCAGTGCCAAAACAATCTATTTGCACCCCTTCACTGTCCCATAATGCATTATCCATCCCGTATCACCACCTACTACCATACGTCACCCTCACAACTTAAAACTCCCGAATCAACCCCTCTCGTCTCCAGGCTTTCCAGTCTCTTCCCGCTATCGCGCTCCATCCACCTGCAATTAGTCGTAATCACCACACTCATCTCTCTCCCATCCCAGACTCTAACCTCTCCCATTTTCACACTCTCCAATCTCCCCCTGCACCCACTCTTAAACCTCTTCAAAACTAACATACTTGCAACATACTCCAGCTGCCCCAACCACAGATCATCACATACCTGCCAAAACTGCACCCCTCTTTCAACTCAATATCCGCCTCCATGAAAGTGTAACCTCCCCCACGTGAACCCCCCGTTTTAAGCCTCCAGGTGGATGGAGCGCGATAGCGGGGAGACTGGAAAGCCTGGAGACGAGAGGGGTTGATTCGGGAGTTTTAAGTTGTGAGGGTGATGTATGGTAGTAGGTGGTGATATGGGATGGATAATGCATTATGGGACAGTGAAGGGGTGCAAATAGATTGTTTTGGCACTGGGGGGTTGTTTTTTGGTTTAAAAAGAGATTTGTTTAAAACAAATGAACACGGAAAGGAAAGGGGCCTGTTTAAGGAATTTACCACGGTTTAATTAATGAAACAAGTGAAGTACGGATTAGGTCACATGTGATATTAAGGACAATGTAGTAATGGCGTTTTTCTAAATTGTAATTTGCAGTTACCCCTGAAGAAGGGCTTGTTCAAGCCCAAAATGCATTGGGTTGAAATAAAGAATACTGCCTAGGACAAACCATGCGTTTTCGTCGTGTTCTTGAAAGAGGTCCGGATGGGCACATCTTGAACATTGGAGTTGTTGAAAAAAGCATGACACCTTATATGTGTATTCAAAAAGCCCAAGAAAAAGTACTATAAATATTGGAACTAAGCATTGATTTAATGGAGTAAAATGGACGAGTTCATCACATTGTAGTAGTATTGCATATTTATGCTTTCGCTGTGCGACTGGGATTGGCGCGAAATGTCGCTCCATACAACATGGATTATATTCACGCGCCACCGGGGCAAGGCACAAGCCCAGTAAGCACGAGTATTTGAATCATGATCATGGCTAAAATTGGAAATATTATGATAAGGAAGGTGTGCATTCCATCACCCTTGTTGACATTGAAGAAATTGTTGATATACCAACCACTCAAGCAGGATTTACCCCTCGTACAGCACTGACGGGCAAAGGGCCAGATAGATCTCTTAGGTACAAAATGATTTGCTATAAGCTTGATGGTGGGACGCAGTAATATAACCTGACTGTGCGGCAGTGATCTTAACCCAGATCTCAATACTTGGCATGGATTGGTGTAAGCTGACGGAAAAATCCATTTATGAAAGTGGGGTGTCTGGAGAAATATGAGAAAATCCGGGGAACCTAGAGAGACAATTGACCCTAGCGAGCATAAAGCGAAAGCCTGCATGAGCACAGCTGGTGAATAGGTGGACTTTTTTTAATTTTAAGTATCGTGATTAATGATTTTCTTTTACAATGCCGTTATCAATAATATTGATCATGGACTCACTCAGCTCATTGTGACATAGATTGTGTAAGGATGTAGATTTCAGATCGGTTTCCGACAAATGTGGGTTGGCTGTTATATCCGCTTCAAACGGCAAAAAATACAATATATATTAGATCAGTTCGTCATCCTGGGCGGGAGCGTGCGTGCATGCGTGTGTGTGTATATATCCCAAAAATAGATTGGCCAGGATGATGAACTTATCTAATAAAATGTCCATTAAATTAAGTTGATTTGTAATGAGTCTTATTAATCAGCATGTGCAGGTGAGTAACATGAATTATAAAAATTAGTCTCTTCCCCTCTGCTTCCACCTTGAAAATTCCATTGGTGGCTAAAGCCCTTAGAGGGCAACGTGCAAGCCACCAGCTACATTTTAAGGCTGTGTGACTGAATAGACTTCAAAAACGTTGTGTATTCAGGGTTTCTGTGAAAATCTCCATTGTGGTTATACATTTTTAACTCGCACTAGAGATACCAACAGAGGGCAGACTGGCAAAAGCTGTGGTTCCACAATTTTCAGTGGCCGCAGAGCATTGTCTTCGGCTTTTTTTTCTAAATGTCAGTAGGTTCCCAGGCACTCTTAGTGCGAGAAGGAAAGATGAGCTTGCGTGTAGTACTGGTCAAGGATCCATTTTGTTCCCTTAACTTTGCACCTTCGCAATGAACACCTACTTTTACACCATACATGGATTTTCACTGAGAAGTACATTCATGTGAGGCCAAAGCTGCCTAACTAGCATTTCTAGGCAGCAAAATGATTTTTCCCTATTTAAGAAAGTATTAAATAAATAAGTGTAACCTACTTCTATGCAGGTAGGTCCAATCGACCGTCCACAAATCAAACTGCTGTGACTTCCGGAACAGTCATGTGTGCAACTTTCCCTCACTACAGACAATTTGAAACGACCAATACCTACCAAAAGTGCCATTATATTGACCACATGAGAAAAAGGTCAGGCTGAGACGACTACACGTCTACGTCTTCAGCTGGAAAGTCCTTCAGAACTGAACTTTTATCGGAGCATACACCTCAGCAAAATTAACAACAAATAATGCTAACAAGTGCTGGAGGTTATTGGAATGCCAGTGTTATTTGATGCCACTGCATCACTAGTTGCCACACATCTTCAGATTATGCGGAACCAACAACAGTTTTCTTCAAATATTGTTAATGTTTCTTATACCTTCAATGCCTAGGACCTGTTAATAGGGTATGGGGTTTCTGGAGCTGGTTACGCACTCTTTTCTTTCCGTTACATTTGCATTAAGATGCCATCCATGCACACCGTGTGCCTCTGCTGGCATACCATGATTAGACCTATCGGCTTTCGTGCTGGAAGGAGCCCAGATCACCAAAGTAGCAGTTCAATTGTCGCCGTTTCCCTTGGGACAAGGTTCACAACAACGATGCCCACCTCGAAAAGGAAGTCAATGTGTAAAAAAAATCCTTAATAACCTAAACTCCTTGAAGGGCGCTGGTACCCGTGTAACAAAGTAGAAACGTGTGATGGAGCAGAGAAAATAAAAAATTTTAACCCCTAACAAATTTTATAAATAATTAATAAAATGTTCGTTTAAATGTATTAATCAACACTGTATGTGTGGGAAGGGTAATACGCAAGTGTATGTGCTGAATAATCTATTAACGAATGTCTGTGTGTCTAATTATAACAAAAATAAATGCGTACTAATTTAAAATAAATGCATGATTTGTGCTTCATAGAAAATAAATGTGTTGTTGCAAAAACAATAGTGATGGTAAGTAAGGAACAGCTTAAATGTTGCTTTCTGCTAGGTAATAACTAATTGGGGTACGTAGATGACGGGAGGGAAACGAAAAGGCTATGTTTCTCTATTTTAATTATGTTTTGTTTATTTCAAAATAGTGCTTCTAAGTATAAACGAGTGGCGATATAAAATGGCTGCCAGTTAATGAAGTGCGCAAGTCCGGGGAAACACGTGACAAGGGAGAAAAGTTGGAGAAAAGCTAACCTCGTGATGTTGCTGAGAGGCTAGGATGCGAGAATGGTCAAGGCTGATGTGACCTAATTGAACTGATAGTGTGCCGTGGTGATCAGCAAAGAACCGTGGGAAACCATTTTAAGAGAAAGGACAATGCCTGCAGAGTTCTCGAATGTATCGAAAGAAGTTACAAATGTACTGATCGAAGCGGATGGAAACATGTCTTGAACTGTGAGAAAGGAAATGATCCAAGGACCCGTTGGATCCGAGAGAACTTGATTAAAAGAATGAATAAGATGACATGCATGGACCAATGAAAGAAAAGCGAGTTATTAATGTTGCAACAATTAGTTAGCAAAGTTAGAATTAGGGTATAAGAGGGCCTACTCTTAGTGGGAGGGGGTCACAGTCACGAGCGGAGTTGGAGAGTCGTGTTGGTGGCTTCCTGTGCTTGGTGGTCCTGATCGATCCATTACTGAGCGGGAGATGCTGAAAGACTGTTAGATGAGACGGGTTGCAGGTAGCTGATGCTGACGAGCTGAAGTTTCTGTTGCTGTCTTAATTTTCCAGTTGAGTATGAGAATCAGGTTATTTCTAATTCTTAAACTTAGGTTAGAAATCATTAGGCTAAATTAGGAAGGTAGGCAGGTAACTAGGGTTTTGCTTCATGACGAAAATTTCCTTTCTGCAATAAATTTATTATGCTTAATAAATATTTGAATTAATAATGAATGAATAATTGAATAAAAAGTTTATATTCTTTCTCATGCTTTTAAAATTATATAAAATTTAAGATTCTTTAAATCAAACGACTCAGTGGTTATTTTACTAAATGATTGTGACACCAGTAATTGGTTATTGTGATTTAGCTGGTCTTAATCACTATGAACTAATTTCTTACATGAATGATTCATCGACAAAACAATGAGCAGGAATATCTTAAGAAATAACTGAAAAGAAAGCGATAGGTTTAGGTAATAAGATATCCCGGCTCCTTCCAGCGGTACATAAATGGTGTTTTCCATTTAGTTCTCATGCTTCTCCTAGGAGTACAGAATTTCGTAAAAGAGTAAAGGAAATCCAGGTGTGTGCGTGTGTGATAGGCGATGTTTATGGGCCCCATCGTCATGTGGATGTGAGAAAATATAGTTTGCCCCTGGATGACCGATAAGTGACCTAGGAGGAGAATAGTTTTTATTGTACGCGCTGCATCAGATTTCTTGGTAGCAGAGTTATGGTTTTCTATAGATTAGTTTAGTGATTATGGTTTATTGATTATTGATTATTTTTATTGACTAATACTATATGTTGAGTCGTGTTATGTTATATGTGAGTTTTCACGCTTCTGGGATGTAGGAAGTGGAACACGTGTGGCAAGAGAAGTCACATGGAATTTGGTACATGGTCTGAATTCATTTTGGTAATAACACAGGTTGTGTTATGTTAGGGATTTTTCTGTACTAAAAGTGTGTAACTGAAATAGCAAATCACGTTTTCTTGTGAAACTTTGGCCTTAATTCTCAGGAGCCTAGTCTCCACATGTGTCTTATCCCCAGAGAAACGAGTAAACTGTTTGCTTGAAAGAAGGGTAAGGTAGAGGGAAGTGCTACTTTATCGACGAGAGTTAATAATTCTGTGGTAGGGTAGAGGTAAGCGCTGTCTACTGGAAATACAGGATTCTTGTGTACAAGGACAAAGCTGTCACTTTTGTTTAGCGAATCAGACTATGGAATCGTTTTAATTGTTGTAACTAACGGAGAAAACAGTGAAAAGAAAAATTGCCGATAAATTTTGTAAAGGAGGGGTAAAAGAGCAGGAGTGACGTGGAAAAAGTGCAGCGCTAGGATTGGATAGTGCGCTAGTCACGTGAACAGTGACGTAGAAAAGTGCCGCGCTAGGATTGGTTGGTTCGCGGACGAAGGGAATTGTTCTGATTGGTACGTTAGTGTGAGTCGCGCTGTAATTGGTTGAAGTTCCGTACACAGAACAGCGCTAGTGTAAAGAGAAAAACAAATCGAAAACATGCCGTATTACGAGTATGAAAGGGAGAGGACGTCATGGACGACAAAAATAAAGAATTTCTTTAAGAAAGACAAAAAGGTTGTGACTAGAGAGGAACAAGTAATTCCTCCGCCGAAATCAGCAGCTTCACATATGATGCTGAAATATGGATATCATACGTGCATATGGTTGGAAAATTGGGCAAAGTATACGAAGAATGATGGTGCTTTAGCTTTCCCTGAGAATGGTTCGTTTAGTGTAGCGGTTTTGCGAAATTTGCGAGAAAAGATGACAAATCTAGAACCTAGACCTAGACCGACACAGTTTGAAGCGTTGACGGAATGGGAGGATGAGATGTATGAGCGAGAGAGATTCAGAGGTTTAAGAGATCATGAGTTTATGCCTGGAAGAATGTGGGGAATAAATCATGAAGATAGAATAAAACGATGGAGATGTGCTAACATGACAGGAGGTTTGTTTCCAGCTTTTACAGTTGAGGAAGAGACTAAGAGAAAACGGACTGAGAAAAAGAAACATATGGAGAGGGAGAAATATATGCATGAGAGCGAAACAGATGATGAATTGTTGGAAGATATTTTAAATAGAAATCCACCTCCGTATCAGCAGATTTCTACAGTGGTGACACCAAATGCGCCGCTAATAGAGACTATTCGAAATAAAAGTCCGGAAAAAAGAATTGAAATAAATAGGTCACAAGATCAAATGAGAACTTCACAAAATGAAGGAATAGAAAGCGACAATGCAAGCGAATTAGCAAGGACAACAAAAGAACTAACTGAGAAGATTAGAGAATTAACAAAAAATATGGAAGCAGTTACTGTGCCTGTAACAATAGGTCCAGTAATACCAGTTTTTGAGAATCAGAAAATTGATGAACGATCTTTAGTGATTCCCATGAGTTCACAATTTCAGAGAGAAAAAGAAAGGATGGAACAAAGTGCAAGTACAAGTAATTTGGCTAGTACTTACAGACCAAGTCCACCTACAAATTTGACTGTGAATGAGTGCAATGGTAGGAAAATGCATATGGTAACAGAATCTGCAACAGAGACTCCTGAAAAGAGTGGTAATTGGGTAGAACTAAATAATACACCCATAGGTCCGACTCCTGATGAGTTAAATGAGTGGATGAAGGCATTTAAAATAAAAGAACCAGAAGAAAAACCATTAGATGTAATTAGGTTAAAAATTGACATGGAAGAATTAATTCTAGGAACGATTGGTACAGAAAAGATAAAAAATTACCAGGATGATGAAATAATGTTTCTGTGCAAAAGTATTACATGGAGAGCAAAGAATTTACATGACAAACTAGAAGAAGTAGCCAGTGAAATTGGAATAGACTTTGCGAAAGTGAAAACATTGCAGAAACCATATAGAGTAGATTTTTGTGAAAAAGATATTGAAAATTTGAACACGGCAGGAAGGCTGACACAGATAAAAGAGTTAATTGTGTTGTTGAGAAAATGGGGTGATGTGGACAGATGGAAGGTTAGATGGACAAAGAAGAATGAGAAAACTACAGACAAAGCTTCTTTGGCTTTTATGATAACTGAAAAAGAACCTGTTGCTAGAGAATACCCTATGAGAGAAACTCCAGGTGGTAGTTATGTGCATGTTCCTTGGACTAGGCAGGATATACTGTCATTTACCAATGACTTTCCAAAGCTAAGAGAGAAACCAGTTGAATGGTACCGACAAGTAGAGAGATTTGTAAAGGTTTCAAAAGTGTTGTGGATAGATTTAGATGGATTATTTGACATAGTGGTACCAACTGATTTGTGGTCAGAATGTAAGATTACAGTTGACTGGCCGACTACAGAATATCCAAGAGATCCTAAGACAGGAGCTCCAGGTCCTGAGGTGATGAAGAAGTATGATAAGGTGATTACCTTTTTGAAGAATAAGATTCCTCCTAAAGAGACAGATTGGGTAAAAATCGATAGAACTACACAGGAAAGTAAGGAGTCTGTACACGCCTATTATGAGAGGTTGTTGTTGGTTTTCAAGCAGTATAGTGGATATGAGGAATTAAGTGAAAAAGATACGAGTCATTTTGTGTACAGATTTGTGTTTGGATTGAAACCAGAGATTAGTGAAATGATTAAACAGCATATGATTAATTGGCAGAATGGCACAGTCGATGATGTGCTGAGATATGCTAAGTATTGCAGTGATGATATTGAGAGTAGACAGCGTAAATTGAAAGAGAAGGCAATGTGGGCACAGGTGAAGGTGGCAGAAAAACAAGAAGCTCAATTGGACAATAATAGTGGGAATGAAACAGGACAGAATAAAATGCGACCTAACATAGGTAAAGGGAAAGGTCAAGTGAGTCTAGAGGAGGCAAAGAAGAAATGGCCCTGTCATAATTGCGGAAAATTAGGGCATTGGAGAAACAAGTGTAAGTTCCCACCTAAACCTAATCCGGAAAATCAATCATTAACTCCACAGGTGCAGAATGAGGTAGTTGTTCAACAAAGTCAGGTGCCGCAACCACCACTTCCCAACACTGTTAACCAGCAAAGATACAGTACAGAAACAGGATTCTACGGAGGAGAGCAGGTAACACAGTTGCCGCGAGCAGCTAACATTTCTCAGTATTGGTTGCGTCAGAGTGAGGATGAGCCGGATGAAAGTTTCTGACGGTGCCCAAGAGAGGGGAAAGAGTGCGTACTTGGCGCAACTCTAGAGGTAGATCAGTCTGGTCCCTTTGTGGATGGAGAAGTGAATGGTGCAAATGTAACATTCCTTGTCGATACTGGAGCTACCCGTTCTACTGTTAGATCAGTGGAAATTCCAAACCTTCCTCTCTCAGGTGAATGCATCCAAGTGGTAGGAGTAGCTAATCAGCAGATTAAAACACCACTTACTGAATTAGTGGAAGTAAAAATTGGTTCTTTTAGCAAAATGCATAAATTTCTAGTGTGCGATTGTAGTCCTGTAAATCTTTTAGGTCGTGACCTCTTGTGCAAGATGAATTGCACAATTTATTGTACGCCAGATGGAATTGGATTTCAGACCTCAGATGAAGATGTCTTGTATAAAGTAACTTTGATGAATCAGGAACCTGAAATGAATGGTTTGTTTCCTGCATTTGATGCAGAAAAACTTCCAGAAGAACTAAAAATTGCAGTGAAAGAAAGTGTGTGGGATTTTACAGGAGAAGATATTGGATTAATGAAAGAAGTTGATCCCGTAAAAGTAACAGTAAAAGAAGGAACAACTTACCCGAATACGCCACAGTACAAATTAACTCCAGAAATAATTGAAGGAATAACTCCTGTAATAAATAAAATGATTGAACAGGGAATTCTAAAAGAAATAATGAGCAGTCCATGTAACTCACCTATTATGGGACTGAAAAAGCCAAACGGAACATATAGAATAGTACAGGATTTGAGAAAGATCAACAAAATAGTTGTGCCCTGTTGTCCAATAGTGCCAAACCCTGCAGTAATTCTATATCAAATTCCACACGAAGCTGAGTGGTACACTGTGATAGATTTGTGTCACGCATTTTTCTCTATTCCTTTGCATCCAGATAGCCAGCCATTATTTGCGTTCCGGTTCGGAGAGCGTATTTTGGCATGGTGCCGAATTCCTCAGGAGTATACAGAAAGCCCCTCAATCTTTAATCAGATTCTAAAGAAATCTCTGGAAGATTTGAAAATGCCAGAAAAGTCAGTGATGGTGCAGTATATCGATGACCTATTGGTGGCATCGAAAACAAAAGAAGCATGTGTAAATGATACAATTGCTTTACTGAACCATCTAGAGAAAAGAGGACATAAAGTGTCCCCTTCAAAATTGCAATTTTGCCAAAAAGAAGTTCAATATTTAGGGCATAAAATTGAGAAAGGAGTGCGAAAGATAGCGACAGAAAGAGTAAGAATGATTCAAGGAATGAGAGCACCAATGACGCAAAGAGAGGTAAGAATGTTTCTGGGAATGGTTGGATATTGCCGACAATGGATAAGTGGTTTCTCTTTGATTGCAAAACCATTACAAAAGTTGACCAAGAAAGATGTAAGAGACCCTTTTGAGTTAAATAACGAAGAAATGAAATCTTTCAAAGAGTTGAAAAAGAAATTATGTGAGGCCCCTGCTTTAGGCATGCCTGATTATGAGAAGGATTTTGAATTGTACTGCAGTGAAAGAGATGGATGTGCGTTTTCAGTACTGGTACAAAAACATGGAACAATGAAAAGACCAATTGCTTATTTTTCAGCTGTTTTAGATCCTATAGCAAAAGCATTGCCCGGATGTTTGAAAGCAGTTGCTGCTACTTGTGTAAGTCTGGAACAAAGTGAAGGTATAGTGATGGGGTATCCACTGAGAGTATATGTTCCCCATTCAGTAGAAATTCTTTTGACAAGAACAAAAACACAGTACATGACACATAGTCGGCTGACTAAGTACGAAAAAGTAATCTTGAGTGCTGAAAATGTGACCATAGATAGATGCATGAATGTGAATCCTTCAACATCATTGCCAGATGAAGAGAGTATAATTGAACAAGACGAAGTAGATCATGATTGTCTGAATGTGCTGGAATATTGCACAAAACCAAGAGCTGACATAAAAGATGAACCGTTAAAGGAATCAGATTATGTCATGTTTGTAGATGGCTCATGTTTGAGAACGAAAGAAGGAGTTTTAAGCGCAGCTTACGCAGTGTGCACAGTGGCAACTGTGATGGAAGCGTCTTGTCTGAAAGGAATAAGGTCTGCACAAGTTGCGGAACTGATTGCTTTGATTCAAGCATGTAAATTAGGAAGAAATGTACGAGTCACGATTGTGACCGATAGCCAATATGGTTTCGGTATCGTACATGACTTCGGTCAGATTTGGTCACAAAGAGGTTTCTTGACGTCTGCAGGAACACCTATCAGAAATGGAGATTTTGTTAAAAAGCTGCTTGAGGCGATACAGCTGCCTAAACAAATAGCTGTAGTGAAGTGCAAGGCACATAAGAAAAACGAAGATTACATAGCTGTTGGCAATAACTATGCTGACGAGATCGCCAAATATTGTGCAGAGAACATGGTGTCCCTGAATAAGAATAGAGAAAGGGAGCATATCTCTTCTCCTTTGCTTTTTACTAACACTGTCGAGACATGGGATGAAGTAAGACAGTTACAAGAAGCTGCAAATGATGAGGAAAAAGATTACTGGATAAAAGCAGGATGTAGAAGACAGGAAAATAATGGTGTGTGGGTGTACAGAGACGAAAGACCAGTTATGCCTGATAGCATGATTGCAGACATGGCACGGATGTACCATGGACAAGCTCATATTGGGAGAGATGCAATGATCAGACTTTTTAGACAAACCTGGTATAACCCAAAATTCAGAGCCATAGCTGAAAGTCTTTGTCAAAGATGTCTTATTTGTCAGCAGTTTAACCCAGGAAGAAAGACGGTAGTGAGTCTAGGAACAATAGGACGAGAAGGAGGTCCGTTCACTAGAATGCAATTAGACTTTATCGAAATGCCCCCTTGTAACAGACTAAAATATGTTCTAGTGGTCGTCTGTTTGTTTTCTCGTTGGGTGGAGGCATACCCCACTAGAAGGAATGATGGAACAACGGTGGCAAAACTTATGCTGCGAGAGTTCATTCCAAGGTATGGTTTTCCAGTCACGGTTGAGACAGATAGAGGAACACATTTTCAAAATGAGTTGATCCAATTGATTTGCGAAGCATTGAGTATTAAACAAAAACTACATTGTGCTTACAGACCAGAGGCTTCTGGGGTAGTAGAGCAAATTAATGGAACAATTAAGAACAGATTAGGAAAAATGTGTCAAGCTACAGGACTCAAATGGCCAGATGCACTGCCTCTTGTTCTGATGACCATCAGAAACATCCCTGAAAAGAAAACTGGACTTAGTCCTCATGAGATGATCATGGGACGAGCAATGAGACAAGCACAAGTACCTGTCAACAAGTTATTGACTATAACTGATGATCTAGTACTGGATTATTGCAAGGGACTGGCTGATGTGGTGCGTTCTGTGTTTCATCAGGTTGGACCGGATGCGACCACTCTTGAAAGAAAACCAGCCCACGACTTGAATCCAGGAGACTGGGTCCGTATAAAAATCCACAGGAGAAGAAACTGTCTAGTTCCTCGCTGGGACGAACCACGACAGGTAATCCTAGTGACAACGACTGCAGTCAAGTGTGCAGGAGTGAAGAACTGGGTCCATGCCAGCCACACAATCAGAGTTCAAGAACCTACTGATCGACATGTGAGTCGACGTCTGGAAGTGTGGGATAAAAGTTTAACGGCTGGGACAACAAGAATAAGAGAAAGGGTGCCAGAACTTGAAGATCGACCGGAAAGTCGACATCTGGAAACCCCAACTGCGAGCACCTCTAGAGAAGAAGAGGAAGAAGAAGAAGAAAGAAATTCAGAAATTCCAGAACCTGAAGATTGACCTGTAAGTCGACATCTGGAAACATCTGACACAAGTTCAGGATCTGATGATTCAGTTGCAAACTGTGAAGAATTTCGAAGGAGAACTTGGGGTTATAAACCAATTAGAGAAGAAAATGAGCAAGAAAATGATCTAGATGAGCAACCAAGTACAAGTTATGGTGGAAATCCTTCAGAAATAATATTAATAGACGAAGTAGGGAAAGAAGTACACAAAAAGTTAGAGAATCGAGAAGAACCCCGAGGAGCAATAGGGACAGATAGAGAAACAAAAGAACAGGGAAATTTAGAAGTAGAAAGTGAGGAAAACACCAAATCGGAAGAACAGCGAGGAGGGACAGTAATAAGGGAACACAAGAAGGAGAAGACAGATCCACCAGTAAGAGATGACGAGATCATAAGCTTCAAAATAAGAGACAATAGTGAAACAGTTGAAACAGAAACTGAAGAGAGTGGAGAAGAGGAGAAAGCAAAAACTGAATCAAGAAAAAGAAATTGGAAATCAGAAAGAGAAGAAAAAGAAGGTGAAGCCAAAAGGCCAAGAAAAGGAGATAATTGGCCCAAGAACTATATAAGAAAATTGAGATATAGAATAATAAGAGCTGGAGAAGAAAGTGCTGAACAAGTGAATGAAATAACAAGTCAAAAGGGACAAGAAAAACCAAGTGGAAAACGATTGCAAAAGTCCAAAAGAACGAAGAAAGTGAATGCAAAGTATAAGTCACCTGAGTGGCTGTATATCGCACTGACGGATTACAAAGAAGAAGAAAACACTCACGAGAACCAGAGACTAAGAAGTCGAATGGGAAAAGGTGAGATGCAACAAACCTGAAGTGAAGACTTATAGTGCTTCTGCCGGACATGACAATTTTACTGGATGTGACAAATCACCGGATGTGACAACGAAAGAATTCTGGAAAGAATTAAAAGAAAGTACCAAGCAAAGGCTTTTTGAAAGCAGAGTGGCATCTAAGTCATTTCTGAGGTGTAGTGACACAATTTTCTGAAACCTAACAAATAGATAAAAGCAAAATGGAAAATACTAGGGATAGAAGAGATAAATGTGAGTTTGTAAAAAGATGGTGTAAAATGTGCTGTTTTTGTACAGGGTTATTAATGACCATATGGATAGTTTTAGCAATCACAATTCCTATTAGTTTAGCTGTAATAGAAGCAAAGAATGATACTAAACCAGAAAAAGAAACTAATATTAAAGAACCAGTTATTTTAAGAAGTAGTGCAGAATTACATAAGGATAAGTCAGTAACAGACTTTTCTAAAAATGTTTTTACAAAATTGTTGTACGAATATGTAGAGACAATGGATGTGAGAGATTGTTATGTTTGTATGCAGTTGCCTGCATCAGTGTCAGAAGGTGTGACTTATCATCACCTACCTCACACTTATGGAATAACCTGTAGTGTAATAGCAAGTTTATTTTATAAAACAGGTAGATTATAACCTTATTATACTGATATAGATAAGATGTTTGCAAACATTCCAGTAGTACCAGAACTTAACAAAGTAAAACCAGCAAAGGTTTTAGGAGAATTCTTTCTAGAACATAGAAAATTAACCTTAGAAGAAATAGTTAGTAACAACCTTACCTGTGAGTTAAAGAAAGAAGAAAAGGTATTTTTAGAAATGGTTGAAGAAAGAAGAATGAAATTTCAAAAAGAAGCAATAAAAGAGGAAGGAACACATCTATGGACGTTTGAGGAAGGAAATCATGAAGGGAAAAAGATAAATGCAGCAATGACATTAGATTGGCCGCAAACAGGAAAGTTGTGTATTAGGAGAAATAAGACAGTCTATGACAATTACTTTGTAGGTTCCAGTATCTGCCATGACAATTATCAAATTCTGGGAGGTTGGGGATTCAAAGGTGGAAAAGATCCAATATTTCCAGGTATCTATTATATTTGTGGGAATAGAGCTTATTACAGGTTACCGGACCATTGGTATGGAACTTGCTATGTAGGCCTGGTCTTTCCAAAAATCTTTCATATGGACAGAGAAGAAAAAGGAACATACAAGATGATTACTAGCTTTACACGTAGAAAGAGGGAAAGTTTTTCAGAAATTGTGGGTGATATTTTTGGAGCATTAATACCAGCAGTGGGAATATCTTTGAATGCATTTAAAATTCGGAAGTTATCCACAGTAGTAGATCGTTTGTCTACAGATACTGCGGGAGGGTTCTTAATGGTAAATACCGAAATGGTTGCCATGAGAGCTATGGTGATGCAAAATCGGCTTGCCCTTGATATTCTTTTGGCAAAGGAGGGTGGAGTCTGTGGAATGTTGAAAGTCCAACATTGTTGCACTTACATTCCTGATAAAAGTGAAAATATACAGAAGTATATTACAAATATTACAAATTTGCACAAAGAACTAGTTCCACTGGAGGTTGAAAGTGTCTTGGGAAAACTTGGTAGAGGGTTTTCTTCAGTAGCAAATTGGTTGACCAGAATGAGTAGACTAATGATAGGGAAAGTTATAATAATAGCAACTGTAGTAATATTGTTAGCCATGGTGTTGAAAATTGTAATAACGTGTATAAAAAGAAAAGTAAGACAAAGTAAGATAAAAAGAAATAACAGAATAATGAAAGAGAGAGAAATGGGTGAAATTGAGTTAGAGAAAATGAAAGAAAGCATGTATAAGGAGACAAGAAGACAAGATGAAAGGGAAACAGATGTGTAACTAACAAAAAGCAAAGGATGAAAGACATATACTGCCTGAAAAAGAAGTATAACTTGGTTTTATGTGGTGATTTAAAAATCACCAAAGGGGGAGTTGATGGAGCAGAGAAAATAATTTTTTTAACCCCTAACAAATTTTATAAATAATTAATAAAATGTTTGTTTAAATGTATTAATCAACACTGTATGTGTGGGAAGGGTAATACGCAAGTGTATGTGCTGAATAATCTATTAACGAATGTCTGTGTGTCTAATTATAACATAAAAATAAATGCGTACTAATTTAAAATAAATGCATGATTTGTGCTTCATAGAAAATAAATGTGTTGTTGCAAAAACAATAGTGATGGTAAGTAAGGAACAGCTTAAATGTTGCTTTCTGCTAGGTAATAACTAATTGGGGTACGTAGATGACGGGAGGGAAACGAAAAGGCTATGTTTCTCTATTTTAATTATGTTTTGTTTATTTCAAAATAGTGCTTCTAAGTATAAACGAGTGGCGATATAAAATGGCTGCCAGTTAATGAAGTGCGCAAGTCCGGGGAAACACGTGACAAGGGAGAAAAGTTGGAGAAAAGCTAACCTCGTGATGTTGCTGAGAGGCTAGGATGCGAGAATGGTCAAGGCTGATGTGACCTAATTGAACTGATAGTGTGCCGTGGTGATCAGCAAAGAACCGTGGGAAACCATTTTAAGAGAAAGGACAATGCCTGCAGAGTTCTCGAATGTATCGAAAGAAGTTACAAATGTACTGATCGAAGCGGATGGAAACATGTCTTGAACTGTGAGAAAGGAAATGATCCAAGGACCCGTTGGATCCGAGAGAACTTGATTAAAAGAATGAATAAGATGACATGCATGGACCAATGAAAGAAAAGCGTGTTATTAATGTTGCAACAATTAGTTAGCAAAGTTAGAATTAGGGTATAAGAGGGCCTACTCTTAGTGGGAGGGGGTCACAGTCACGAGCGGAGTTGGAGAGTCGTGTTGGTGGCTTCCTGTGCTTGGTGGTCCTGATCGATCCATTACTGAGCGGGAGATGCTGAAAGACTGTTAGATGAGACGGGTTGCAGGTAGCTGATGCTGATGAGCTGAAGTTTCTGTTGCTGTCTTAATTTTCCAGTTGAGTATGAGAATCAGGTTTTTTCTAATTCTTAAACTTAGGTTAGAAATCATTAGGCTAAATTAGGAAGGTAGGCAGGTAACTAGGGTTTTGCTTCATGACAAATTTCCTTTCTGCAATAAATTTATTATGCTTAATAAATATTTGAATTAATAATGAATGAATAATTGAATAAAAAGTTTATATTCTTTCTCATGCTTTTAAAATTATATAAAATTTAAGATTCTTTAAATCAAACGACTCAGTGGTTATTTACTAAATGATTGTGACACCAGTAATTGGTTATTGTGATTTAGCTGGTCTTAATCACTATGAACTAATTTCTTACATGAATGATTCATCGACAAAACAATGAGCAGGAATATCTTAAGAAATAACTGAAAAGAAAACGATAGGTTTTAGGTAATAAGATATCCCGGCTCCTTCCAGCGGTACATAAATGGTGTTTTCCATTTAGTTCTCATGCTTCTCCTAGGAGTACAGAATTTCGTAAAAGAGTAAAGGAAATCCAGGTGTGTGCGTGTGTGATAGGCGATGTTTATGGGCCCCATCGTCATGTGGATGTGAGAAAATATAGTTTGCCCCTGGATGACCGATAAGTGACCTAGGAGGAGAATAGTTTTTATTGTACGCGCTGCATCACGTGTTACAGGAACAACAAACATGGCCTCAAGTGAGCCTTCCTTCCAAAGCAGCAACTGTTTTGTATTAACTAATGTAACTAAAAACCAAAATGAGTCAAAAGATAAACTCTTTCAAACTAGTATGTCTGGGTTAAGGGATGTCACTTCAAAAACAGTTGAGGTTCCACCCTAGTGAGAACATAAAAGCTTGCCAGATAACTTCTGGGGGTCAGATTGGTCCAAACAGTGCAGTAGAAGTTTCCTCGGGTGAATGAAAATAAATCTGTGCATAGTTTCTGGAGTAAAGTTAAATTAAGGAATATGTCTTCTCAATAGAGTTCCAGTCACGAGGATAGGTAGCTTTACATGTGGAGGAGGATCCCCCTGCTGATGGAGACTAAATGCATGTATGCTTCTCTAGGGAGTTGGCCTCTGCACTTGGCCTCAGTATGATGATGTGCATTCACATGGCACCATTTGTTGAACGATGCAAGGTCAGGACGGGGGAAATGGCTGGCTCGCTTGCTTCAAATTGTCCATTTTAAAGGTAGCTAGTTTTGCATAAAACATTCAGACTTGGACAGCGGTGTCTGTTCAGTGTCAACAATTATTAGACAATCACTGCGGAGAATAGTCTTATCAGGGGAGGTCGATACTCTGGCTGGATTGCTATGACAGTCCTAATGGCTGCTAGTAGGCCTTCAAGCCAACTTGTCTCAAGGAAATGAGTGACTTAGATACTAGTGTCCCAAAGGTTTCCTGTAAAGAAAAGCTTGAGCAAACTCACTCGGGACCGCGGAAACTGCAGAAATGAACCACCACATGACGAGAACTCAGTCAAGGCAAAGCAAACTTCTGCACTGTCTTCTGTTCAACAATGCTGCAATCATTCATTTTTGCTGATGAATATGCCCACTCATCTTCACAGCAAAAGAATACTGGTGCCCCAAAGTGAGCTACACAAATAAAAGGGGGTGCCTAGCTTCTTTCACCTTGGCACACAGACTTGTTAACCTTCCAACACCAAATCTTAAAAAATAGAAGGTTGGTATTTGTGTGCTTCTGAAGCACCAAGAAGGCATTTACTTTCTCCTTAAATCATGGGCATGCCTGGCAAGAGACCGAGGGACTTCATCCTGGGCTCTCTAAAAACTATCTTAACAATCTGGCAGCCTGAGAAGGGAAGGAGTGATAGCTGTAATTGGCCTAAATACCGACTGATTCCCTTGTAGCCCACTGTTTTAGATTCCCACCAGCCAGAGTGTTAGGTGGACAAAAGGAAGAGAGCCAAGAGATTCAAAGCTCGGATTCTAGGAGAGGCCTCTGGCGACAGAACTGCAACACAACAACTAAGCTGCGAGCCTTAAACATAAGAGAAACATACTATAAGAACAGTGTCTGACGAAATTAAATTAAATACAGTAAATGAAGGCATGTCTGCCACCAAGACACCTAGCCCATACATGTTAATAGGGGGAAATTACACAAAGAACAAGGGTGCTTTCACCACTTGGTTTCTAGGGAAGCGGTGTCATGACATAGGTTAAAAATCACAGGCAAAGCAGCAGGTCTGGTCTTGATAAGCGTGCAATTTTTTACTTGATTTTCTAGCAAACATAAGCAATATGCACAAAAAAACACTAAACAAATTATTGGCAATGACCAGTATGCCTGGTGTTTGCAGCTGCTGAAAGGGTTAATTAAAAAAAAATTATGGCAAGCACAGCCTACAAAACTAACAAGCATTTGCAATGCAATAGGTCTCGCATTTGCAAAGTTTAAAGTTATTGGTATTGTAAATGGCAATGTCTTTTGTGGTTAAACAGCGTAGGCCCACCCAAATACCACACCTATACTTGTTTACTTTTCCGTCCGCCCCCCACTTAAGCAGTACGTGCTGTATCTGTCTGCCTCATGTTGATATCATATTTAGCCCACAAAAAACGCATGTCAAACTAAGCCCATCTGTTTAAACAGCATAGGCATGGACATACACTGTGTTTAAACAGCGTAGGCCCACCCGAATGCTAGACCTTTACTTGTTCACTTTTCCGTCTGCCCCCGATCTGTTTAAAGAGCCCCTGGGGTTAGCTAGCTCTGCCTTGAGGGCAGAGCTCTGCTACAATGGAATGCCAGAGCAGGGGGTGAAGTTGTAAACTATGCTCATCAAAGGAGGAGGGGAGGCCTAGTGTCAGTTACACTTTTACACTCTTGACGCAGAGTCAGGGATGGGCTTAAGGAAGGAATGTGGACATTACTTCCGTCTGGAAGACAAATAATAAATAAATAAATTAAACAGTACCTGCTGCACCTGTGTGCCTCATGCCGATATTATATTTGCACCACAGAAGACGCACGTTAAATTAAGCCAATCTGTTTAAACAGCGTAAAACGCACATCAAATTAAGCCCATCTGTTTAAACAGTGTAGGCATAGACATACGCTATGTTTAAAGAGCGTAGGCCCACCCAAATATCAGACTTTACTTGTTCACTTTTCCATCCGACTTACGCTTAAACAATACCTGCTGCATTTCTGTGACTCATGTGGATATTATATTAGCACCACACAAGACGCACATCAAATTAAGCCGATCTGTTTGAACAGCATAAGACGCACGTGAAATTAAGCCCATCTGCTTAAACAGCGTAGGCATAAACATGCGCTCTATTTAAACAGCGTATGCAAAAATGTTTTACTGTCAATTTTCCCACACTGATCCTTTCCCTTTAACTTGTTCAGTTTTCCATCCTCCCCCCACTTAAACAGTACCTGCTGCATTTGTCTGCCTCATGTCAATATCATATTTAGCCCACAGAAAACGCACGTCAAATTAAGCCGATGTGTTTTAACACCATAGGCATGGACATAAGCTCTGTTTAAACAGCGGACGCCCACCCAAATAATAGACCTTTACATGTTCACTTTTCCGTCCACCCCCCACTTAAGCAGTACCTGCTGAATCTGTTTGCCTCATGTCGATATCATATTTAGCCCACAAAAGACGCACGTTAAATTAAGCCAATCTGTTTAAACAGTTTAAGACGCACGTGAAATTAAGCCATCGGGTAAAACAGTATAAGCATACACATCACTCTGTTTAAACAGCGTGGGCAAATTTTTTATACTGTAAATTTTGCAACACTCATGCTTTCCCTTTAACTTGTTCACTTTTCCGTCCAACCCCCAACCAAATACCAGACCTTTACTTGTTCACTTTTCTGTCCGCCCCACTTAAACAGTACCTGCGGCATCTGTCTGCCTCCTGTTCATATTATATTTGCACCACAGAAGACGCACGTGAAATTATGCCAATCTATTTAAACAGCGTAGGCAAAACATGCGCTTTCTTTAAACAGCGTAGGCAATTTTTTTTACTGTCAATTTTGCAACACTTATACTTTCCTTTTAACTTGTTCGCTTTTCCGTCCGACCCCTATCCAAATACCAGACCTTTCCTTGTTCACTTTTCCGTCCGCCCCCCACTTAAGCAGTACGTGCTGCATCTGTCTGCCTCATGTTGATATCATATTTAGCCCACAAAAAACGCACGTCAAATTAAGCCCATCTGTTTAAAACAGCATAGGCATGGACAAGTACATGAAATACTCATCACAAGGACGTTTCTTTGAACAAATATTGTCAGGACTGCATAACGCGATGCCTTGGAGTACGCTGTGTTGAAAACAGCACTGGTGTCTCCAAAAACGTGACACTTTTAACGCATTCCCATGGTCCCCTCCGAATACAAAGTGCCAGCTTTCATGTATGTACTATATGTTACGCTACCCATGACAGACCCCCGGCTTCATAACGAGTCTGCTTTTCGGTTGATTTGTTTGGTAACATAAAAATTATGTTATACCCATGGTCTAGGGACCAGAAAATATAGAGAGGTGGGTGGAAGGGAGAGGTAAGGTTGAAATAGTGTAAAAGAGAAAGCGAAAGAGGCAAACCGCTACAGTAGTCCGCTCTGCATTCATGCAGGACACTGAGGGGCAGGGTGCTGGGAACAGGCGCCCTCGGAATGCCTGTGCGCCGTGGCTCTCTGCTTCACAGCCCTCGTGAAGACTTTTCTTATCTGCTTGTTAAATAAACAAGCAGATAAGAAAAGTCTTTGCGTCTGGGCTGAGTGAAAATAGATGCGCTTGTCACAGGCGGCATCCGAAAACTGCAAGGGCGTCAACAAAAGTGACAGCCAGCAAACCAGAAGCACAGAAAATACATTAATCACTACCTAAGCCAATGGAAAAAGGTTGTGACAGAGGGGCGTGGATTAAAGTCCCCTTCTTCATACTGTTTACTATAGCTCTCGCAGGCGAGGAGCGCATGCGCGCTCCAACGCCAGGCCGAGACCTAAAAAGGAATCCAGGAAATATGTCGTCACCTAAACATGGCAGCCTTTTGCTTGCTGTACAAAAAATTAAATTTAAAAACATTCTCGATGCAGTTGTTTTATGAGTGGAGTATTTTTTAAACTAGTTTCAGTTGGACCACACCTTTTGTTATTATAGTTTGTGTGGAAGATGAGAATAATTCAACACCTAACTAAGCACTCATATTGCAGGCAGCTACAATATCACCTAGACACTTTCTAAAAAATAAAATTAAACAAAGCACACAAAGGAACTAACTAGGTTTAGGCAGATGTAAGCAATTTGCGCACGCTTTGTGCAGTCACTCAAAGTGAAAGGAGACAATGGGTAAAGTGGGCCGACCCAGTGCCCCATATGCTGCTGTAAGCGGACCAAAACGTGAATCACAATTTAACAGGCCAAAGGATGAAGTCAGCTGGCCAAAAACTGCCTCCACCATGTACGTACATTATGTATGATTTTTTGGGAAAACAATAGTCTGGCATGAGAGCTGAGGCCATCTCAAATGCCAGACCTACAAATACTAAACCCATAAATATGTAAAAAAATAAACGAGTGGTCCAGCAGCCCAGGCACTCCAGCCGGGCACTGAAGTGTACTCCTATTCAGGTAGCTGTGCACGTTAGGATACAAAACGCCATCTCTAACTGGGCAAGACAGCCAGTGGACGAAGAAAGATGATCTACGGCTCCACGCTGTAAAATTTGGTGGATGAAAGCAACAGGTGTTCAACAAAATGAACATACCAGTGATCGATGAGGGCTGACCCAAAGCCACCTTGTATGTTTACAGGTGTTCATAAAGAAAACTTGAGGCTAGTTAAACATCTAAAGCTGTCTCTAGGCTACCTGAAATGCTTCAGAAATAAAACAGGCGTGATAATGACAGACTAATAAACACCTGCTACAGTGTCACAATCATGAACACCAGTTCAAGAGCCTGGAGTTCACCCAGTCAGTGAGACAAAATTGTCTCACTCTACAGAGATGCTTTTTTGCCAGTGCAGATCAGCGAAGCATCTCTTTTGGTGCTGGTAAATACAGCAGAAGTGTTGACCTGGACAACTGCATTCTGCATACATGTATTTACTGTGTAATCACGGAGCAGAGTGTTGTATTCCTCTTAGGGTGTCCATAAACGGGCTTTCCAGTATCATGTCCTTATATAGGCACAATTCGCCCTGCCCTTATATAGGCATAAAATCCCAGCCCTTATTTAGGCATTAAACCGTGCACTCCAAATACAGGCATGGTCTCTGACATCCGTCCACCCCAACGTCACAACGAGTTCATGAAGAACAGACCCTTAGGCTGCGGGAGTTTCCCTAGTCCAGGACTATTGATTTCTTCAAGGACTCATATTATGCACGAACCATTATTCCTTAGGGGTTCATTCATGACGTCTTTCGCTGTCCGACTCACGTCAATACTAACATTCTTAGGTGCTCTCAGGTATAAATATACCTTCCCTAGCCCCTGTAAACCAGAGGAGACCTCGACTTCAGAGGAGCCCGTTTCCCGGTCTGACGCACTGAGAAGACGCTGTCATCCCTGCACGCAGAGAGTCCAGCTTCCTGTGATCTGACTTCCCTTGCGGGGTGTTGGAGTTCGAGTCTGGCAAAGAGATTCCTACCTCTCTCATTCTTCAGGTATGGAGCTGACAAGAACCTAGAGGGACTCTTGGCATACTAGGCATACTAGGCTTAACATACTCTTAGTATACCATAGTAAGGAATACTTCACCTACTTCCTACCTCTCCCTACACCTAGGTTAGGTTAGGTACATTGGGGTAGAACTAGATTAGAAACACATCGTATGAGTACTCGCATTTTTAGTCTGTGTTATTTATGTAAAGGCATATGTACTAAAAGATAATGCTCTCGCAGTATTATTTATTTCTACTGCTCACACTGTACATTCTTTATCTCGCATACTGTCTTGTGATCGTAACAGCACATTTTACTTACACCAGAAACAAGGCTGTTCAATAAATCTTTTATTGAAACGCCCGTCTATTTCTTTCTGTGTAACTAGGAGAAAACTAAGCATGCACGATTGAGCTGAGTGAAATAGTTATCTAGTGTTTCCACGACTCTGGGACACGTTCTGATTCTAAAGGGAAACAAAGTGGTCATGTTTTGCGGCTGCCAGAAACTACTCCCTTCTTGTTGTCAAGGAGTTTCTAGTGGCCTCTGAGCTAGCTGGCACAAGTAATTAAGTTTAATATACTCGATAGGGACATACTGACCTTAGTCCTATGTCAAACCTATATATATTATATATTATTCCAATGCGCAGAGCCTATTAGGGAAATAGGAGCTACACTACAAGAGAATGACACGTGTTTACTCTACTCAACAAGCATTGGCAACCCACCGTTGGGAGAGGGAAGGGTGGGGTTGGGAGGGAGGGGGAAGGGATAACCTAGACGTGGCTTGATATGCTTATATTGTGTACTTAGGAATTAGCGCAATGTGGACTTGTTGGGATTGCTTTGGCATCATGAGATATGTTGGGGAACAAAGGATAGCGTTGATAATGCTATATGTGATTGTGACATTGCTGCTATATAGTTTTAAATGCCAATACAAACGAAATTTGAAGAAAAAAAAAACCACAAAAAACAAGCAATGGCAACGCCAATAGGTCTCGCCTATGCAAGAGTTACTGGCTTTGCCAATGTGCTTTAGCCATGTTTTACACCAGCGTGGCTGCTGTTCAGCAAAAAGTTAGTTGAGGAGAGTGGTGTGGGGCGTCAGAGTGGAATGGTGAAGAGTAGAGTGTTGTGGAATGGTGAAGAGTAGAGTGTTGTGGAGTGGCATAGAGTGTCATGTAATGGAGTGGCACAGAGTGGAGTGGCGTAGAGTGGACTGGTGTAGAGTGCATTGGCATAGAGTGTTGCAGAGTATAGTGGCACAGAGTGCAGCGGCACAGAATGCAGTGGCGCACAATGCAACGTCATAGAATGCAGTGGTGTAGATTAGAGTGTAGCACAGTAGAGTGCAGTGGCATAAGGTGCAGTGGTGTAGAGCAGAGTGACAGAGTACAGTGCCATAGAGTAGTGCCACAGAGTAGAGTGCCACAGAGTGCAGTGCCACAGAGTGCAGTGGCACAGAGTGCAGTGGCACAGAGTGCAGTGGCACAGAGTGCAGTGGCATAGAGTGGAGTGATGCAGAGTAGAGTGCAGTGGCGTAGAGTGCATTGGCACAGAATGCAGTAGTTCAGAGTAGAGTGGGGTAGAGTTCAGTGGCATAGAGTGCAGTGTTGCAGAGTAGTGTTGTAGAGTTCAGTGGCATAGAGTGCAGTGTTGCAGAGTAGAGTGTTGTAGAGTTCAGTGGCATAGTGTGCAGTGTTGCAGAGTAGAGTGTTGTAGAGTGCAGTGGCATACAGTGCAGTGTTACAGAGTAGTGTGTCGTAGAGTGCAAGGGCATAGAGTGGCATAGTGTAGAATGCAGAGAGGGGCAGAGCAGAGAGGGGCAGAGCAGAGTGCAGTGTGGCACAGAAGAGTGCAGTGGCTAACAGTGGAATGGTGTAGAGTAGACTGGTGTAGTGAGTGTATTGGTGTAGAGTGTTGCAGAGTATAGTGGTGTAGAGTGCAGCGGCATAGAATTAGCCAGCGTAAAATGCAGCATTGTAGAAAGAAGTCACATACATTAGAGAGGTGCATAGTAGAGTGCAGTGGTGCAGAGTAGAGTGGCATAGAGTGCAGTGGCGTAGAATACAGTAGCGTAGAGTGAAGTGGTAAGGCGTGGAGTGGCGTAAAATGCAGTGGCGTAGAGTGGAGTGCTGCAGAGTGCAGAGCATAGAATGCAGCAGAACAGAGTAGAGTTGCGTAGAGATGCAGTGGTGAAGAGTGCAGTGCCGTAGAGTGAAGTGGCGCAGTGTGGCCAGGGCAGAGTAAAGTAAGGTAGAGTGAAGTGGTGCAGGGTATAGTAGGGTGGTGTAGAGTAATGGTGTAAAGTGGTGTAGAGTGCAGTGGCACAGTGTGCCGTGGTGCAGAGTAGATTAGAGTGGCATACAGTGGACTGGCATAGAGTGGAGTGGTAGAGTAGAGTGGATTAGCGCAGTGTATTGACACAGAGTGCAGTGGCTATGCACTCTAGCAGTGTTGCAGAATGGCATAGAGTGGAGTTGTACAGAGTAGAGTGGAGTGGTGTAGAGTGAAGTGGCACAGAGAGCAGTAGCGTAGAATGGAGTGGTGTAGAGTGAAGTGGCACAGAGAGCAGTAGCGTAGAATGGAGTGGTGCAGAGTGGAGTAGAGTGCAGTGGAGTAGAGTGCAGTGGAGTAGAGTGCAGTGGCGCAGAGTGCAGTGGCGCAGAGTGCAGTGGCGCGCAGTGCAGTGGCGCGCAGTGCAGTGGCGCGCAGTGCAGTGGCGCGCAGTGCAGTGGCGCGCAGTGCAGTGGCGCGCAGTGCAGTGGTGTAAAGTGGAGAAGTGCAGAGTGGAGTGGCGTACAGTGCAGTATGCATGGTGTGGTAGCACACTGTCTTTACAGACGACACATTTTCAATTGAAATGACCATTACATTTGCACAGACATACAGCTTTACTAATATAATTATACAGCGCACAAACAATGTGTGGAAATGGCATCACCTAATGTATTGATTTGTTTTGATCACATTAAAGTAGGTTTCCAACACCCTTCAGAATTAACAAAAATGTGCTTCATTTGTCCTGTGCTGATTCCGATATATTCTGAAATACTTGCAGTTAATTTAAATAATGTTATGCTAGAGAAAAAAAACTTTCCTCTACCCCCAGTATCCAGCAACACTGTTAAATAAATCCTCTCACTTTGAAGTGAGAGAAAGAAAATTAAACACCAAGCTCCCTCAGAAGACAGAGCCTTACATTTGACCTCGGTCTTTGAAATCACAGCAAATTTGACAAGATAAGAACAAGATTTACAGGCCTGTTTACAGAAAGGAGCACTCGTGAAAGAAAACAAGGGGAGTTGGTGTGAAAAGGCTTTGCTCCTTGGGAGGGACAAGCTCAACCTGGACAGCCTAAATAAAACAAATAAAGCCAGCAAACAGAAAACCATAAAATGTGAGTTACAAACCACAAAGTAAATGATCAGCAACGGGTGGAATATATTCCCAGGTAATCTTTCCGAATGTCCCCAAGATGTCTATAGCAAACCAAACAGCTGCGCCGTCTGCTAGGCTTCGACCTAAAAAGGCAATCTCTCAGGCGACAGGCAGTGCTAGAACACCATGGATCAGAAACATAACTGTCCACAGTGTTTAGTGTATACATACATCAAACTACTCACACGCCAAATATTAAAGCGGCATGAATTTCATAGCTATGCTGGCGTTTGCCACCAGGTTAATAGCATTTCTGGGGTCACAGCTGCAGAAGATAGGAAGTTCGAGTATATTCTCCATTACAGACCAGTGGAGAAACACAAACTCACGCCGCTGAGCATGTAAACAACCAACACAAAATATCAATCTTATTCATCGGGTCAATGAAAAAACTCTGAACTAATTTAAAGAATTTAGCAATAGTTTTTGACGGCTGATGAAATATGGAACGCCAAAAAGATGTAGTTAGCATCGGAAAATATTCCACAAGATTTTTTAATCCACAAGGCTCTTTCTTGCAACAACCCCAAAACGCAGTAGAATGTTTTAGAATATGCGCTTTAATAGCTTTATAAAGAGGGGCGGTTGTGAAGTGCCACCTGAAAGTGCTTTAGTTCCACTTTTAGTTCTGTCGTCCTTCTGAAAGAAGGAGACTATATATGTTTTTGTGTCATAATGTAACTCCCTGTCCTTAACTCAATAGGGTGCGACCGTTTACCGAGGAGCCGTTCCAGGACTGGGAAAGAGTAAGTTTACTTATAAGAAAACAAAGTCCCTGACAAGACAGACGCCGCACAGTGCCAATGACAGCAAGGAAAAGAAGGTATAAGACGGTATAATAAAAATGCTGCCATCAAAGACACCAGCCCACTCTAAAAGATCTGCTACCTCATACACTTTTCTTGGCTGGCATTAATGACGAGAATGATGGTGCTAGGTTGAGAAGGAAGGATTTACACTACTTCTTGAGGGCATTAAACTCGGAACTCAATTTTAACCAATTTCGTGAGTTTCTGGCAAGAAACACATTCTTCCTTCAGTCCCTTGTGAAAGATGCGAAAAAAAATATCCCAAACGCATCGATCTAACAACGTTCGTCAGTTAAGATGCGTATACATTTTCTGGAAAATCAAACTAGACGCAGAGGATAGTTGCCAAGCATTGAAATGGTACTCCAGAAGCATCAACTGCATTAATGTTACATCTATACCTTTTCTGGAGGCTCTGTGGAGTCAGTCACTGCAAGCTTGTTTATTCAGTTTCAGCATCTATTGCCGCAAACATTTTAATTGCTATTTTTTGATATGCGACGTGATTTCGATCGATTATTATAACAACTGCTGAATATAAATTCACCTTTTATGTGAAATGAACATAGAGAGAGCCAAATGCAATTCACCATTCAAATCTGGTGAACGTATGTGTAGCTTTTACAGCACCCCCTAGATACCTAATCCCCAGGTCGCCATTTTACAGGGAACCTTAAGACAGCCTTCACCCACCTTCCTCATCTAACCGCAGTGGTAGATCAAGGTTGTTTTCCATTTATTTTGTAGGCCGAGAATTTGCCACTATCCTCCAGGATATCCATCAACGCCAAGAATGAGGCACCCGAATCGCTCAATGATGAGAGAATATCGGCAAAAAGTGAAATGTTATGCTCCATTCCTTGAATGAAATGTCCTTTATGCTCTCAGAATATCCTATTTTCATGGCTAGCAGTTCTATATGCATTACATAAAGCATAGGTGACAAAGGGAAGCCCCGAGACCAGTCTTAAGTTGCCGAACTTGGACAGTCTATTAACACTCTCACTTTGAGGATCTGGTAACTGGCCATTACCATATTTATAAATTGAACCCCCAAGTCAAATTTTGCTAGCTCCAGTCTCATTAAAGTCCATTCCAGCTTGTCGACGGCTATTGCAGCATTCACTGCCACAAGCTCGGCCATCAATTATTTCTATTTCGCCATTTTGACAAGGTGGACCAGCCTTCAAACGTTATCAAAAGTTTGTCTGCCTGTAATAAAGCCTGACTGGTCATCGTGTATCAGACACGAGGATCAAGGCAAGCATCTTAGCCAAAACCCTTACATAAAGTTTGACGTCAACATTTAGCAGATGTTTCATGTTTGGCTATCACCAAAATTATGGCCTCCTAAATAGTTGGGGTGGCCCTACCAATTTCCCGAAATGAGTGGAGCATCCTATTAGGATCTGGCGCTAATTTGGCTGCAGGTCATGTATAGCATTCTCCACTGAAGCGGTCAGGCTAAGGAACTGTATTATTTTTCAGTGCTTTCATTGCAGATTTGATCCCGCCTTCTTAAATTCCTAATCCCTTGGCTTGTTCTCTTGTGTTGTGGAGGAATGGAAGGTTTTTCAGAAAAAAACCTGCATCACTGCTTCCACCCCCCTTTCTATTAGATATAGCTTCATCTTAAGAGGACTTAACCATTTCGGCTTTTATCTTGTTGCCGTATGTTATGTTTCGATCATTCATTTTTAGACCCATAACTCTGTCACTGTTTATTTTGGCTATATTAGGCAACAGTTTGTGCCCCTTGTCACCCATTTCATAGACCTCCTTTTTCAAGGTCAAGGGGAGCTCTTACCGCTTTGTTTATGTGCAGGGTGCGAAGTTGTCACCTTGTATTAGTATTCTCTAAAATCATCTTGGCCCCACAGGGTTAATTTTTTTTAATCATTTTTATATAGCGGTTTATTCCGCCATAATTACCGTTTCAGGCTGCTATCGACATTATCAGTAGCAGGATATGAGAACGTTTACAACATGACGAGGGGCGGCGGTGCACGAAAAACATAACTATTTCCTTTTCATACATAAGCGGTACTCTTTTTATTACCTTAGAAATATTGAAGTTTCAGTTGGCTCTGCCTGGCTTTAAACTTTCAAATCAGACAAAACTAAGCCGCTGGTGCGTCAGTCACTAGACCACATTACCACCAAAGCAAGTGACTAAGTGAACAAGACAAGCCTGGAAGTGGTGCGCGCGCAAGCGTTCTTGTGCCCGCCGCGGCAAAAGTGAAAGCGCCGCGTTTGCCCATATGTTTCCAATTAACGCGACCGCGAGACGCGGCGCGATAATTGGAAACATATGGCGCTCATGCTCGCTCCCGCGGACCCTAGGCCACAGAACAGAGAAGGCGGGACATGCACCCCCCTTGGGCCAATTGCGTGCTGTCTTTCTTAGAAAGACAGCACGCAAAGCCCAATAGCAAGTGATAAATTCCAAGCACACGCACGAGCGTGTGTTTGGAATTTAAAAGCCCTTACAAAATGCCTCGCAGAGCAGCGCATGCGCGCTGGCTCAGGCGAGACCTAAAAAGTGGTTTCTTGACTGTGAGCAGTGGAAGGATGCAAGTCATCCAATCAAAAGGATGGTAAAGATGCCATATGACAAACACGAGGGGAGGGACTAACACAAGAAGAAAAAAAGCCATTGAATAAGGTGCAAGCAAATGAGACTGACAAGAAAGCCGACTAATGGTAAGCATTGGGCTGACACAAAACCCACTGTAAGTACTGGTACTGCCCACAACAGGTCTTCAAGAGCAGAAAGCGGTTTATAGACAATAGCTAAAATAAGCATTTGCAAATACAATAGGCAGGGGAGAAGCACACAAGGGAAAACACATGCACTCTCATAGAGGCTTAACCAAAAAAATAAAAAGGAGTTCCTTAAAAGTGAGTAGTGGACAAATACAAGCTAACCAATCAAAAGGATGGTTAAGAGACTATGCCCAGAGGGGTGAAAGCCACAAGAAGAGGAAGGCAAGTCATTGAATAAAAAGCATGCAAATGACAGACCGTAAAGAAAACCACTGGTAAAAAAATGGGTGAGCTGTAAGCACTATGCCAGTTTTTGATAAGCCCAGAAAAAGTATTTCAAAACCAGACAACTTGGGTTGTCTGGTAGGTAAGATCTAAAAATTAACTAAGATGACATTCAGTGTTGGCGAAAAAAGAACGAGTTCTATCAAAAGCTTTTAATCCGCCAACATACCAAATATCATGAAAACATTTTTTTCTCCAAAATGCCACAAATGATAATTGAATATTCTGTAAATATGATAATATAAATATATGAATATAAAATGAAAGATACATGGGCAAAGAATGTTCTACCAACTACAGCAATAAGGGCTGAGCAGACTGAAGAATGAAAACATTTAGAAGAAGACTAAGTGTTGGGATGGCATCAAAAGAAAAAGGTATTAATGACCTTTAAAAATAAAAAAGGGCCAGCACAGAAAAGTTGCAAAATCGTAATGAGGGTCCAGCACATTCAGCACACCATTCTGTGTGCTAAAAGACTAAGTAAGCTCAGAATGCTTCTCCACCATAGTCTGCCAACTGCTAAAGCAGCACCTTTATAAATGTACATAAGGCAGGTTACATTGGACAAAAAGGAGGAGGTGGGGTCCACTGCCAAACGAGGAAATGGCTATGCTCTTTGATATCAGAGATATACATATTTTCTTCTAGTCCAAAATACAGTAGACTGCAGAAGAAATGTGTGCACGCATACAAGTCCCTGCACTGGTAGCAGCATCCGTTAGCAGTGACATCTGTTGGTAAAGGATTTTCTTATGATGGGGTTTTGTTTTCAGTCCTTCAAAGCACTGGTATCAGTGTGCTCATTGGGTCACACTCTCAGCTGTCGTGGACTCTCCTCTGAATCTATCTAGCGTTGGGTCTTACAACCTTCACCAACACGTGTATACATTTGTTGCGTAGTTTACTTTATCAGTCACTGATGTTCTCTACAGCAGACGTTCGTAGGTGGGTTTGGGGACTGATTTTGTCCCCAACATCCACATAAGTGTGTCCGGTGTCACATGTAGCCAAGACTTGTGAATTATTTTACAATTGAGTATATGAGGACACGGGTTATTATGTAAATTAGTTATGGGTTACCATCAGCCTGTGTGATGTGGAAATTCCTTAAAATGCTAGCAGGCTCAGCTGCAAGCCTTATTTAACGTGTTCTGGAATATAAAACGTCTCAGTAACTAAACATTTCAAGGCTCAAACTCCTAGAAGCATAATCAAAACACAGTTTTAAGTCACAAAGCGCAATCAAATGATTCTCACTGTGGTTTTGTGTCCCACCATAACACAACTGAAGGATTAGGACCTAGCTTTGGAACAATCCCCTTCCAAAGAAGTTCCCTGACTGAAAAGTCTGGGCACTACAGATTCCAACGTATTTTTTTTTAAAGTGTTTAATACAGTATCACCATGCTACCTTGCTTAAGGGGGTTCTGAGGCCCTATAAGAAAACAGATGCAAAGTAAACAAGCATTGACAAAACCAACTGGTATGACTGATGTGTGCCACACAAAGAAAGCACTAAAGCCACACATGCAGAGCCAACAGCTGGGCACACATACACAAAAGTAAACTTTCAGGCAAACAAAATCAGCCTGACATTACTGCAGGCTAACATACCCCCAAAGACATCAGCAAATAGTTTTATTTGAAATGTACACACCACAAAATAAATTAACTAAACTAAGCCTAATTATACATGGTAGGTCATATCTCAGATGCATCTATAACGCAGGGCCAACTAGATGGAACAAGCATTTACAAAGCAAACGGGTCTCACCTTTAAAAATGTGAGTGCTCTACTATTGGATTTGCCAGAAACATCATTCATTTCCGAATCAACATCAGATGCTAATATCGTAATTTCTTCGGAACCCATAAACCTAAAAAGAAAATCCAAATACATGCCTAAAGGAGCAACAGATGCTGTAGACATCTTTCAAGATATCATGCAGAAGGATCTTAAAAAACTAAGAAAAAAAACAACAAAAAAATGGTATAATATACAGCAAAAAGATAATGCAATCCAATTGCTAAAAAATGAAGAAAATCTGATTATCAGATCTGCAGATAAGGGGAGCAACTTGGTACTCTTTATAAGAAAAATGTACACAGAAGAAGAAACTTCACAACTTCAAAACAATAACTGTTATGAATCTTACAGTTTCTCAGTATAAGCAAGACATAATTTTCTACCATGACAAATTGTATGAAACGTGGCCTTATCAATATGGATGAATTACAATTTCTTAAAATTAACCATTTATTTTCTCCCAAAAGTCCACAAGCATAACACCAAACCACTAGGACGACCTATTGTGTCTTCAATTAGGAGTTACTTAGAGGCCAGCTTAGATTTTGTGGAGCATTTCCTGCAGAAATATGTGCTCTCCTTACTATCCAATATCAGAGACCGTGCAGATTCCAAATCCATAATATCCCTTGACAATGCAAATACCTCATGATCACTTTGGATGTAACCTTGTGGTACAGGAGTATTAAAACACCAAGTTTGTCCCTGAGCCTGTGATCATTATTTAAATACGAGATCGATCCAATTTCTACAACACAACAAAGTGATCATGGAGATGCTAAAATTTTGCCTGGAACATAACACATTCATATTTTTGGACAAATTGTACAGGCAAATACATAGAACAGCCATGGACGCCAAACTAGCTCCAAGTTATGCCAAACTCCTGATGGGCTGGTGGGAACAACAAATAATTTAAACAGACACATATGAATCCTATATGAAACAAGTAGTAACCTGGCACCACTACAGAGACTGCCTCGTCATCATCTCGTCGGGTGACAAAAGCACTGCCAGAGATTCTTTAACATTTTTAAATAGCAGTGACATCAATTTGAAGTTAACTTGGAATATTGATGACAAGAAAGTCCACATTTGAGATCTGGAATTTGAAGCATTTGATGAACAGTTATACACTTAGGTTTTCTGTAAACAACTGCTGGCGACAGCTTTCTCCATGCTCATAGCTCCCATTCTAAAAGCCTAAAAAGCAGCAGCCCATTGGCAGTTTGAAAAGAAACTCCATTATAACAGAGGGTTTCATCAAAGAACAAACAGGATGGTGGTCACAATCAGACAAAGGCAATATATGCTCTTTTTTTTTTTTTTTTTTTTTTTTTAATCAGCAGTAACAAAAACAGCTAAGCTGAGCCTTAAAACTCTCCTCATAACCAAGCAAAACACTGAAACACAAGAATTGAAATCAGACTGATCATGGATTGCAAAAATTATAAAACTAACTGCTAATCATTGAACATAATCTTATAAAGTGGTATAATAAAAACTAAAATTGGAAATCCAGTCACTATCACATACAAGAAATCACGATCTTTAAAACATAAATTTGTCTGAAGCCATCTACATGCAAAAACCAAACTAGAATGGCTGAATAAAGCATGGAAAAATAGCACTGAAAATATATATATATATATATATATATATATATATATATATATATATATATATATATATATATATATATATATATATATATAATGTGACATATCAGAAGAAAAGAAATTATTTGGTTCATCTCCGGCAAAACTGTTTACATCATTAAATGTTCCAACACCATCGGACAAGTAAAAAAAAAAAATCTTAGAACACAAACGTTCAATTACTAATAATGATTAAACATATCCAGTAGTGAGACATTTCAATATGGTACACAACAGGAATAGAGATTTACTCAGCTCCTTTAGCATAGATCATGTCAACTTAAACATCCTTAGAGGTAACAGGACAACTAGACTATAAACGCTTGATATCTGAAAACATCTCTCTGAAAACCAAGCATCCTGGATGCCTTATATCTGGGGAGGAACTAAACGTACTTCTGAGAACTGATTTCCAATATTCATAACAAATCAGAGGATAAATTACGCATTTGTTATAGTATTTTCCATTCTATGAAAGTCCATTTCTAGTTACTTATTCAAGTACGTCTGTTGGTTAAGAGAAAGCAGTTGACTCGTCACATAAAAATATATATACATTGATACATAGATATCTTGTTTGTAAGCATCTGTTCATTTTGACTTTCTGCTTTTTTCTTCGTGATTTTGTGAAAGAGGCGTGATTTTACATATTGTCCATAATTTCAGCTTCTAATACATTACAAACAACCACTTCCATATTTACTTGTTTTCATAATAAAAAAAACATGCATGTTGTCTTCTTCAGAAACACGTTGAGCCTAATTTGCACTGGCATAATGCCGACTGGGGCTATATTCTTATATTTTTAAGATGCTGGAGACAAAGAAATGAATTACCAAAAACATTTCTTTTAACATATAATCAACATTGTGATATCTCTATACCTATGTATATACTGTTTTATTTAAAATAAGCTGAATCCCATTTGTTATAGCAAAATTCCCACTGGTGCTTTGCTGCTAGTTTCAGGATGCATGATGAAGAAGTGATACAAACTTTTCCAATAACAATGAAATCTGTGACATCCCACTACCAGACGGCCCACAACACATTTTTGCAATGTGCAATTAACTTTTTGAGGCCATTATCTCTTGCAATTTTTAAAGATAACTCCATTGAAATTAATTTACATATCATGTTTTACTAAGCTTGACAGTCAACTTTTCGTATTATATAAAATAAGTTTGGAGTGATATTATTTATGGCGCGTGTAACTAACAATAATACAGTCTTCATTAATATACTACATATCCCATGATGCATTTACATACACTGAAACATAACTAATTGGATGTCTTTACAACTTCTCAGTTATATGCACTTTGAATGCTATGAAATGGAAAAGGACACTTGTAGTCAGTGTTTCACGCAAAGCACTTAGGGTCTGATTAGACCTTTGCTCCTATGTTACTTAACAACATTTTAGCATTTTATTAAAATAATTGTCTGCTGGCGTTTTCCCTAAATTCTCATGCACAAAGTTTGTTTTTGAATAGAAGTGTGTGTATGTGTGAATATATATGAAAAATATACTTATATATATTTTGCAAAGCCTACGAAGCGGGTGTCTGGGAAGCAACAGGGAAGGAGCGGGCAGCAGATAATTAAAGAGGGCGTGTAAAGCCATCTGCTCCTTTGGAGTGCTAAAAAGGCAATTGAAAAATAGTTTTCTTTCAACTGCATTGGAATGTTACAACTCATCCAATCAAAATGTGGGAAAGAAGCTGTGTTCAAGCAGCAGGACAAAAAAAAGAAGGAGAAAAGTCATTGAATCATGAGCATTAAAGTGAAATCAACAATAAAGACGTCTTAAGCAACATGAAGGTGCTCAAATAATTTAAATTCCTCCTAAGTTGCTGACTTGCACTGCTAAAATAACTCAAAAGATTATCATACCTGCTACTGAAACAGGTTTGAATTCCAGCAAGATACACTGAATTCCCACCAAGCTGGATACTACTACCACATGGTATACTATGCAGAGTCCTACTGAGCTACAATATTTTAGGCACCAAGTAATAGAAGTGAAAAAAAATCATTTATATTCCGAACCAGTCAATGTGAACTTAAATTTAGAGGACAATGTTATTTTCAATAATATATTAGTTCTGTAAACTGTAAGCAACGAGAATTTGCTTTTGTCCACAAGTTGGACCTGTTTCCCTCGCTGAAGGATTAATCTTGTGAGACTTAAAAAGTACGGCCTTATGGTGACAACTGGATATTGCCATGGTCTCCAGAAGAATGTACAGCCGATCACAACAGATTAAGCTTACCCATTCTCTACTACTGCCAAATGTGCAGCAGAAGAGAGACCATGAGAATTCATTCTAAATGAGACACCTTAACAATCTCCTATAGTACATTCAGAAATTCTCAGTAAAGTTATTTTCAGGGGTTACAGTACAAATACTAAACAGCACACCAAGCAACCAATCGTATAGTTCACATATGTAAGAGTAATAATTAGTATGGTTGGTTTAGCCTGCCCTCAGGCGAAAAATAAATAAATAAAAATACATGTACCTTTTTCTCAGAATTGCTGCATTGTAACTGTAATTGCATTTTATAGCCCTTACTAACCCTGATGAGGGGTTGAATCGCTTTTTCAGCGAGTAGCACACTACTCCGGAACCCAAAAAGGATTAGTGGTAAATAAGTATAGGGAGATATTAAATGAATTTGGACGGTGGACATGTGAGTTTGTTATTTGGATTGAAAAAGGATAGTGGAGGGGTAGAAGAGGGAAGGGTTTGCATTTATAGAACGCTTGCTACCCCTGATGAGGTGTTGAAGTGCTTTTCGGCGGACAGCACGCTACTACGTGCTAAAAAGATTACATTTTTCCAAGACAGAAAACAGTGGCACAACACAAGCAGCATTGGCTAAGGCAATAGTTCTCACCTTTGGGGCCTATTGAGTTTGCTATTGGTGTTTGATATGGTACAGCATTCCCAATGCTGTGTTGCAAGGCTAAAGGGGGTAAAAAAGCCTATGATATGACCAGCTGCGTGTTTGTAGTACGGAAGTGCCTACAAAATGACACAGGTGCCTTTTTTCTTTTTATTTACCAATCTGAGTAGGTTTTGTAAATAAAAAGTGAAATAATGTAGTGCAATAGTGTTTTATCTTTTTTTTTTTATTTAAAGCAGATTGGTGAGGCAATAGGGAGGCGGAAGTAACACAGAGGGCATTGGTGGGGTGCAGAAGCAATACAAACAGCTGGAGGGGAACAAGAGACACAGGGCAGAATCAACACAGAGCCCGGGGGGCAGAAGCAACACAGAGGGCAAGAGAAGAATTATCACAGAGAGAGAGCAACATGGAGTGCAGGGGGAGAAGAAAATCACAGACGAGAGAAAGTAACATGGAGCTAGGGGACAGAAGCACATGTGTGAGAAAGTAACGCAGGGAAGAAACAAGAGGGGGCGAGTCATGGAGTGTGGCAAGAGAAGAGCACATGGGTGAGAGACAGAGCAAAATAGAGCCGTCAGCCGCTTTCGACACTGTCAATCATTCCCTCTTGCAACAGCGGCTGGAGAGGCTGGGGGTCAGGGGCACAGCTCTGGCCTTACTGTCCTCCTTTCTCAAGGACAGGAGGTTAACAGATTCTGTTGATGGGTATCACTCTAAGCCTTATACCCTTCCGTACGGAGTGTCACAGGGCTCCTCCCTGAGCCCATCACTATTTAACGTTTGTCTCCGAACTGGCCCCTTTGATCAGTGACTCGGGGTTCAGTCTTGCGTCTTACGCTGATGACACCCAGATTGTGTTGGCAGCATATAAAAATCAGGCTCCCCCTACTCAGCAATTTCAGAATTGTATGTGTGCCATTAATCGTTGGATGAGTACACTGTCTGAAACTCAATTCTGATAAAACAGAGATCCTGATTTTTGGTAATATGCAACCAAATTGGGGAAATCTGTGGTGGCCGGCAGAGATGGGAGATCCACCTATACCTGCGGTTAAGGCTAAGAACCTGGGAGTCTGGTTTGACAACAAACTTTCACTTACCCAGCATACAAATGCTACTGTCTCCGCCTCCCACTTCCTTATCAAAAAAGTAAGGAAGATTCTCCCTTATATTCCTGTGGACACCAGAAAAACGGTAGTCACATCGTTGATTCAGTCTAAACTTGACTACTGTAACGGGCTGTACCTAAACATTCAGAAGCAGTGCCTAAAAAGCTTCAGAGTGTTCAAAATACAGCTGCACGGTTACTGTATAACATCCCCAGGTGTAAATCCGTATCTAAAGAGATTCGCAGCCTGCATTGGCTCCCAGTAGCACAACGGATAAAATTCAAGGCTCTGTGTCTGGCGTACAAAGCATTGAACCACACGGGTCCTGTCTTTTTGCAAAAACTTCTCGCCTGGTATGAACCGACCAGACATCTTCGCTCTACAGGAGCCAAACTCCTGATAGTGTCCAGAATCCGAACAGCGCATTGGGGCGGCCGCAGCTTTTGCTATGGTACCTCTAAACTCTGGAACACTCTTCCGACTGAGCTCAGAAGTGCGAGCTCCCTCTCCTCCTTCAGGAAGGGACTGAAAACCTGGTTGTTCCAGAACTAGACGCCCGAGCAGGTCTACTAATGTCCTCAGCGCCAAGACACCTCCGGGTATACGTACGCTTTATAAATTTCAGTAACATTAACATTAACACACTGGGGGGGGGGTTGCAAGGGGGATAGCTGGAACACACATGCACTCTCATGGAGACTTTAATCAAAAAGATAAAAAGTAGTACTTCAAAAGAAAGCAGGGAAAGGATACAAGTAATAAGGCCAGACTCCAGAGGAGGGACAAACAAGAACAGAAAGAAAGGCCCACACAAGCTAATGAATAAAAAGCAAGGGAAGGAGAGTGACAATAAAGCAAACCAATAGTAAGCAATGGGCGGGCTCTTAGTTCACTGTAAGCGGACAATAGGTATTTCTGCAAAGAGACAGCTTGTGCTGTCTGGTAGGCAAGACCCAAACAGGAAACAAAAGCATAAACCAAAGGACAAGAATCTTCAACACAGTGTAATTTGTGATATTGTACATGATGAAGTAGTGTTAAAGAATGTTCTCCTCGTTCATTTGGATGTTCATTTTTTATTATAAATGTAATTTCTGATATTGTACATTCCGTAATGTGGTTCTGTATGAGTGAAAACATGTTTGATGTTGGAAAGAGTATGCCGTGGTAGTTAAGGTTAAGCCGTACAGCTGAAATGTAAGCTAAGGCGGTACCTTGTAAATTTAATATCTCTGGGTTTTGTACTGAAACTACCATTACAACCAGGTCAACCCTGACTACTCTACAACTACTTTTGTCAGGTAATATAATTGGGGGATTTTTGATGTACATCTCTTCCATTTTTAATCCCAGGTTGTTCCTCTCTTGGGGTTATTTGTTTGCCTATCCCGATTAACCCAAGGTTGTGTGAGGAGGGTGAGCAGTCAGAGCCCCTATGGGTTGAGGGGTAAGGACAGGACTTCCCCAATGTTTTGCCCATTAGTAGGTGGGCATTTGTTTGGCAGCTTTCTTGTGAATGTTCCAACGGGTTATTTAATTTACTGCCCCCTCAACCCACCTTGCCCAAAGCTAGTGGTTTATAACTGAAGTTTAGACAGATTATAGCCATTTAATGGGCACTTACTTGCTCTTGATGTTTGCAAGCACCTGGAGAATTTTGCAAAAACATGTTCGGGTGAAGGGTTACTGATATCCCTTGCATTTTCCAATGGAGGTAGGCTCGCTTGGGTAAACACCCCCCACCTTGCACAATAGCTACGAAGGATAATTTAATTATTTATTAACCACCCACACCTTGCCTAAGGAGGGCGAAATTTCTCAAGAAGAGGAGAGTTAATCTTTTTTAAAGTATCCACACTTTGCCTAAGGGTGGTGCAGCGAGTGATACGCCACCACCCATCATTGCCTTGCCCAAGAGCTGGGTTGGGTGAATTCCTGAACCTCTACCTTAGGATAGGATAGTGTGTGAAGGCCCAAGAAACACCCACTCCTGCTTTGCTCAAGGGCGAAGCTTGATTTTTTTTTACTACCTCCACCTTGCCCAAGGGTGCAAGCAGTGTCCAAGATGGCTACACCAACTTGCCTTGCTCAAGTGTTCTGGAAGAGGCTAGGGTTACACACGCCTTTTCTGAGGGTGACGGGCTGTTCCCCACCTTGGCCAACAGCAGCGAAAGGGTAATTTTATTTTTATTGATTTCAGAAGTTCGCAAACATCTGGATCCATTGTAAAATACATCAAGGGGGACAAGCAATATCAACGTTTTCAACAAAATATTTCCACGAAACCATGCCTTTTTGAAAAAAGAAGAAAAGAAAAAAGATCTCTTTTCTTGAAAACGGATATTGCCTCATCTGTCCAATGGCAGAGTGATATAGTTGTGCTGCCTTGCCTTGCCCAAGCCAGTGATGTCAGTTATGCCTGTGCACATTTCCTGCTGCCAAACCCTCGTTGCGCAGAGCCTGCAACTTCAACCCTTAAGCCTTGTTTACTTCAACATTGCTCATCATGCCACGTCAGTCCTCTACAATTGTTTTTCCACCACCCTGAACTTGCAAATTTCAAAATAGTGGAAGAAAAAATGAATTAAAGCTTTGCAAACCAATCAAATAGCTTAAATATTCGAACTTTATTAACAGTATTCGCAAGCTTTGAACTCAAGACCTGAACTACCAATGTGTCTCCGAAATTTAACTCCTCAAAGTCCTCCTGACCCGTTTTTGTAATAAAATATGTTAAAAAAACAGTACACGGATTTACACCCAGCACAAAATGGCTGTATTCTGAGTAAAGTTTGGTCCAATTCCATTTAGCAGTTTTTCTGTAGCAAACATTTCACGGGCAGTACCACGGAAAATACTTCCTCATTGATCCACCCTCCTTATGAATGCCTCAGTACTAAACCGGACATGCCAAAACCTTACAAATGAACCAAGGAAGCGGCAAATGTGTGGGTTAATTAATCAAACAGCACCATACTTATCAGAAAGCCAAAGTAATTGAGATTTAACCGTACCGCCCCTCCCCAGAGGTTTGCTTAGCATGGAAATAAATGTTACATGGTTGGAGCCACTAGACTCAACAGAACAAAGTGAATCCAACTGTATGCCCATGTGCTTTAACCATACTGGCCTTACAGACACGGTGAGGTTCCAACCAATGCATTCCTTCTGTGATTCACAGTTAGGAGATATGCAGGGGTTGATATCCATCTTCAAAGGATCAGCACTCTAACCCACGATTCTGGCACAGTTCAGAGAGATAGGAAAATATTACATAATTGCTCCTTCTGACCACTAGGAGAAGAAAACATGTATATAACTGACATTAAAGACAATAGTTACATTGTTATTGTTCATGGATTTATGTTTGTCTGTTCGAGCAATCCAAATATAAATAAAAGGTCATAGAAAGACAGGAATAAAGCCAAGATAAACCCCACAAAGCAGAGTGACTGTAAATTCTACTTCAAACCAAGCAGCGGAGTGATCTTTTTCAAGAGAATGTGTATGGCTAGAAGGCCTATGCCTCACCTCTCCACTGGTCCCTAAGACACCTCTCCCCAGCTGCCAGAGTTGCTCCCTTAACTGAAGGTGAACATTAAAAGTGATCTATACTTAAAGCTCGCTACAACAACGTCAATATCAATTAATTCACGTAGGGACGGATTCTGAACAATTCTTCTATTCAGCCTATGGCAGCACCACAGACTGGATTCTCCTCACAAGACAACTTTGCAAACAGCAGATTTTAATGGCCAAAACATCTATGTCACACCAACAGTAGTCACAGACACATCTGTTAATATCATGCAAACAACACAACTCCAAGTCACAGAGATGGCTAAGAGTTCCGCACCTCAGCAGATTACTTAGATCAAGCTATACTCTCACATTGCCTTGCAACAACAGAATACAGGCTACACCCGGCACCATCAAGCCACAACACGGTTTCAAGCCTTCGAACTGCTAAACGTTTGACACTATAATGGTACGTCCATTCAAGATATAGAAACATGTGATAATTTATTTGGCAATTTGATCTTACAAAAAACTGTCACATGGTGTGTGCAACGATTTCAGCAACAAGTGTAAAATATACTACCACTGACTTAAAAAGTTGAGACGAACAGAAGCATTCAAGAACACCAAATCTGTTCTATTATTTCCAAAGCCTACAAAGTGGTACCCAGTAATGTCATGTAATCATTTTTTTACATCCTCGATGCTTTAAACTGATTGGCTGAGACCTCTGCCATTATGTAAGTACTCATTCACTCTCACCCACACAGGACGTTATGCACTATTAAAAAATACAGTCTGAAATGGATGACATTTTCATACAGAAAACACATCCATTTGTGGGCCTCTGCAAGATGTCTCTAATTGTGTAACCTCTACTTTTCTTAGTGACACTATTTCAGGATATTTTAAAGTACTAATGGACAAGAGCTGCTTCACCTATGGAGCTTCCTCATCCGGCCTTTTACAGGCTCTCGTGCAACAGATCACTCCATTTGTAGCCTTAGTGTTAAGGGGAAATTGACAAGAGCTCTACATGAGGTGTTTTATTAAAGTAGGCCACGATCGTCCCTCTTCTCAGCAACCCACCAATGTCTGTTAACAAGCATGTCTTCAACTGATTTGCTCTCAGGGTCCACAATGAAGGTCATTATGATCATAACAACAAGAGAGCAATCAGGTACTCCCGAATATTCTCAACTGAGATTGGACAGATTCAAAGCCAGGATTCTCACATCTATGACGGAACTGGGATCAATGATCAGCTATGCTGATGCTGAAATGCTTTTCCGGCTAAGCTGTAAACAGTAACATCGTTTTGGAAAGGTAAAGACTGGTGGAAGACCTGGAAAAATACCTCAGGATGAATGGCTTTTAGCCCAAAACAAAATATTATGTGCAGCAGACTGTATTTTTTCCAATTAACTGCTATTGGTTAGCCAAGCTTTTTTGTTATTTAGTATTTATCCCCATCTCCAGGTCGATGTTACTGGCAAACACCACCTTCATTTGAAACTCCTTGATGATCTTCTCAAGATGCATTTCCTTAGTGATATGGTTAAAGGGATGGCGAGTGGGTATTTGTGACCACTACTTTCATGTCTGACCCCGTTCGAAAGGGCCCCAGGGCCTACCGGGGATACTGGGCCCCAAACCTGGTGGCTGAGGAATTTTGCCACTGATATCCTGTGGTCGGTCTACCTATGGCTTGGCAAACTGGGCTACGTACATCCTTTTTCGCACTGGTCTCACAGGGTAGTGAGGGCTAGCAGTCAAAGGCTCTCAGGGAGGCTGTGTGGGGTGGACAAGAGTGCAGAACTTTACAGAGAGACAAATGATACAATAAAATATTGCCCAGCTCAGTGCTTAGCTTAGTAAAACGAAAGTACTTTAACAACACTGCAAAAGATAACACTACACAATACCATGTGGCTCACCTACAAAGTTGGGATTCCAACCAGATTCCAAGGTAAACATTTACACTACACCACTAAGGCACACTCTTCCTGTTCTAGAAGCAACTCTGGTGTCTATGGGACTCTACCAAACGATAAGCATAGGCATAGTTTAGGCACAGGAGCAGTTCATTCGGTCTTTACATTGCAGAGAATTTTGTAGTTCAGTTCAACAGTTTGTCCCAAAATGGGATTGCTTATACAACAGTCAATGTTCGTGCAACAGAACATAGTCTGCAGTAGCTCAGACTTTCGAGGGTAGCTCCCATTTGCCTTCTCGAGTTGCTGCAGTTATACGCAGCTAACAGACATTCTCCCGGATGGCACTCTCAGCGGCAGCTTCACTCAGGACTTGGACTGCAGCCAAAAGTAGCATGGCAGGACTACTCTGTTGAGCGCCCATCCTGGAAGATGTAGACTTCGGGGCTGGATCAGATGGGTGCCTGTTGTGGGTAGTTCCGCCTTCAGGCTGGTACTGCTCAGGGTGTTTGTATGGCGGGTGCGTCTTTGGGTTAGGATCAGGCTTCTGCTTAGGTGGCGACAGCAGCTACTCCTCTACTGGATTCACTTGGGAATCTAGCACCAACAGCACCAGACCTTCAGGAGTTGCAGGAGTACCAGACAGCACATGGTTACTTTGTGTGCTTTATTTCTGTATGTAGCCCACTATGGTGGCTGTGATAGGAGACTGGAGGGTCAGCTCCAGTTTCCCTTAAAAGAGCATTCAACAACTTCTGGGTGTTCTGCATGCTGGGAAAACAGCTGGCTACTCCTCCTAGACAGCCTGTCCTTCTGCAAACCGAGACACTCTTGTTACCTATCTGAGCAGGCAGGGTTCTAGGTGCTTAACAGACCTTTTGCTTTCCAAAGCAGTAAAAATGACAGGCCCTGCCTACAAAATTCCTCATCTTGAACAGTGGACACAGAAGTCACACCCCTCGAACCTACCCTCACCAAATGTCAGTGCTCAGGAAGAACCAAACAGCAGCCCTTTGCTGACAATGTTCTCATTGAATTTCTAAAGGCAGCCTTGTCTACACCATCCAACCACAGGAATGAAGTCAGTACTTCCACTGTCTGGTGAAGCTGTATCACCATCACTCTTGTGCCATGCTGAATCAGGGGGCATCCAAAAGGAATACAACTGGTCCCAGTTCTCAGACTAATACCACATACAGAGTTCTACCTCCGTACACGTGTTAAACACTCACAACACATAACACAAACAAAATTTCTGTACAAGGTACCGGGATTCACATAACAGCAGAACTTTACACGACAGGGGTCAGAAGACTCCTCTCTCTGGCAGGAACAACAAGCATTGGCATAGCCAATAGGTCTCGCTTTTGGGACCTTATAAGTATTTAGTTATGCAGCACAATATCCTTGGTACAACAACATCAACTGTTGCATGGCGAAACACTTATAAGGTCCCAAAGGCGAGACCTATTGGCTATGCCAATGCTTGTTTATTTTTACAAATTAAGCATTGCTTCAAGTACACATCTACACACAACAAGCAAGGCTGAGTCCTAGAGAGGAAACAAAGAACCAATCCGTGCTTATAGCCTGAACGGCAGCAAACACACTCGGCGTCAGCGCTCTACCTACAGAGTTAAAATACTGTGTCCAGTACAACAGATGCTGGGGTTCGAGGCCTTTGAGGTGAAGGACGGCCTTGGTGCGAACAAAACTGTGAAACCGGAAGGCAGGACAAAATCTCGCAAGTGTAAGGAAAGGCGCACGAAAAAAGATGGGACGGAAGAAAGAACGGGTGACAGGAGGAAAAGAAGAAGGAATAAGGGAAGGATTGCAGGTGAGGTAAGAAGGAAGGCAGGTGAGGGAAGAAGGAAGAGGGAATATATAAAAGACAGACGGAAGAAAGGACAGACAGAAGGAAGGAAAGAGTGAAGGATGGAATAATGGAAGAGAGGCAGGAAAGAAAGGTGGGAAGCAAGGGAGCAGGGAAAGGAGAAAGAATGGAAAGTCCGGGATCCTGGGGCAAAGGATGGAGCGGACGGGGGATACTATGGAGGGACAAATAGAATGAGGGAAGGAACGACAGGGAACGTGAGAAGGAAAGGGAGGGATGTAAAAAAGGTAGGGCAAAAGGAAACATGGAAGGTAGGAAGGACGGACGGAAGAGGGAAGGTAGGGTGGAGCAGACCGAGGGAGGGGGAAAGAAGGAAGGTGGGCGGACAGGGAAAGAACCTAGGGAGGGACAGAGAAAGGGGGCAAAGAGGGAAGGAATAAAAGGAATGAGAAAATAAAGGGGCAAGAGAAAGAAGGAAAAGGACGAGGGAATTAAGAAGGCGAAGGTGAAAGAACAAAGAAACAAAGCGCAGGGGTGAAGATGCAGTTAGGTACGGGGAGAGAAGGATGAAAGATAGGAAGAACTAGGGGCCTATTCACGAAGAGCCGTCCAGAGACAGCAAAAAAATCACAAATAATGTCGGGGCTGGAGGCGGCAACTTGCAAAGCAGAGGAACACATGCTGACTTCATAAATCTGGGACTGGAGGCGCCCCCCTCACGAGTCTTACCAGGGCTATTAACTCTCAGCATGACTCCCAGAGAAAGGCTCCGAGAGCAGGGAATGAGTGCAGGTGCCAGGGCTGGGCTTTGAATCAAGGCGTGAGTGCTGCTTTCACAGCCAGGCTCCAGTGAGGGGGCGGGGCGGCTCCGGCGGCTCAGAGAGAGGCAGTCACTGACTGCGCTGCTGCAGCTTCAATCAGGGAGTGAGAGCAGCACCCGCAAAGGGGAGAGAGTGAGGGAAGCTCCCTCAAAAGGGCAGAGAGTGAGTGCAGGTCCCACGGCCAGGCTTGAGTGAGGGTCCCAGAAAGCGCTCAGTCACTGCAGCTCGTGCAGCTGATATCACAGAGTGAAGAATGAGAGCAGCTCCCTCAAAGGGCGGAGAGAGTAAAGGGTGTGTGCAGCTCTGGCAAAAAGTCATAGAGAGCGAACAGTCACTGCACGTCGAGCAGCTGGTATCAGAGAGTGAGGAAAGAGTTCAGCTCACATAAAAGGGCAGAGTTTGAAGAGTCGGTGCAGCTCCTGCCAAAGGACAAATAGGGTGAGAAGTGAGTGCAGCTCCTGAAAAAGGTAAAAAAGTGTGTGGAGTGAGTGCACCTTTCTGCAAAGAGGCAAACAGTGAGCGGTGCAGCTTCCGCAGCCGGAATCAGAGAGTCAGTGAGTGCAGCTCACAGTGTGAAAGGCAGCGAGTCTTCTAAGACCCTCAATGCTGCCCAGTGCAGGGTTCCACCTCTAATTCACTTTGGGTTCGCTATCAAAATAATGAGGCAAGCGCTGGAAACTGGAAGACAAGAAAAAGGTTTATTTCTCATGAGGAGATCACGTCAACTGCAGACACCGGGATGTCTGAGGGAGGTGTTCTGCTGATAACTCCTTTGGCTCTTCCTTTTATACAGGTTTGACACAATGCATTGGTTTCATCAACATGGTTACACAAGCTTGGGGTCCCCGCCCCGGGCAGGTTGTCACACAAGCCCAACAGTAATTCTCTTCCCACCCAGGTCAAACAGACAATCTTATCTTGCAGCTGGACCTTGCTTCAGGGTCTAAAACATGTGAGACCGGCCAGATCTAAGAGTCTGTTCTGTTGATAAAAACAGGTCCCATTGTTGGTAACAACAAGTCTTGCTGTTTGCAGTGCAATAAATCATGTTGCAAGAGTCTTTTTGGTGTTTGGAACCTGTTTGTGTAACTAGGTGCAGTGAGGGGTAGTGTGTCCAAAGGTTTGCCTGAAAACAGAGATGAGAGGAAAAACGAGTTTGTGGCAGCAAGTGGCGCTGAGGTTTGTTGCGGCAAATAGAGTTTATAGCCCCCAGCACACGTACCAGGTCGGTCAGAGGGTCAGAGGGATGCTAGTAAGGGTAGGGTGAAACAAAGGTGACCAACAGAGTACAAAATGGCTGTGATAGATTAAAATGACTGCAACTTATGTGCACATAGAATTCCACCAGACAAGATGGCGCAGGTAATGTTCACGATTGTCGTTTTGCTTTTAACAGTGGCCCCTTTGAACATAACTAGCCAGCTTGTCAGTCTATTTCGATCTCCATAATGTCCTGTATCTCTTGATCATACATTACTCTCGTTTTTGTTAGCTGGGTGTCCATAGTCTTAGGGTGCAAGGTAGTTATGCAAAGAGAACACAAAGGTGGTATACAGTGTATACCCAAACAACAACCACATATTGTCAATACTGGGACCAAGAGAATCATTGATATTTTCCAACCCCACTCCTTCAAGATGCCCCAAAGCCAACTTCCAATTGTCCAAGTCTCTGATCCTTGATGAATTTCTGAAGATAGTCTATGGAGATGTTCGATTGCTTCATAGACAGAAGGTGAATTATCAGGAATGTATACACAGCAGCTGGCACCGATGATGCGGCATGCTCCTCCATGGTCCACTAGGACCACGTCCAGGACCATGCGATTTTGCAGGGTAACCAGACGGATCGCTTGGAGCTCAGCAGTGTTGTTGGTGAGGATGCCAGCAGAGACGTTCAGGGCGGTCTCTACCGCTTGGGACAGATGTCTGATGGCTCGGCTGTTTGCCATCGGACCCCATAGCGGGACGAGCCCTTTGCTGCGTCGAGGAACTGTGATGAGGCAGAGTCTGCTTGATCAATGTCTTTAGAACGCTTTTCTCGATGATGCTCTGCAGGGGCTGTGTAGGTTGGTGGCAAAACAAAGGCGATGTAGCACGTGCCCCCCCAGTTTCTTGGGAGCCAGGTGTAGGCTTTGGTTCCACAAACAAAGTACATATTGGGTGATGCAACAAGCGCTGGGGGTTGGCAGTGTTCAAAGTCCTTACAATGCTACAGGTGCTGTGACCCACATTCTTAGTCCCACGGCCTTCAATGCATACAAGGCCAGAGACGTTCACCACAGATAGGGCCACAGTCAGTGTTGCAGCAGTTCTTTTCTTCAGGTAGGAAAATGTGGCTCTGTTAGGATTATTGAACACTTGCATTTCCACTCGTTCTTTGGAGGGGACATTAATCTGGAATGTCGCATTGAAGGTGTGAGGGCAGAAGGGGGCGGCAGTCCTTCCTGTTTTGTTTCGCCAGAACTCGTTGTAGAACTGGGCGATTGTTCCGTCGGAAGTGGCATTGTCTTTGTAACTTTCTTGTAGGAGCATCATCCAGGCAAGGCAAGATCCGTGAATAGAAAAGGGCGAAGGGATGAAAGGGATGGAATGTTCAGTGGCATGTGGTAACAGCCCACAGACCCAACAGTTGGTAGCATTGGTGGCAAGATTGTGCTGGTGCAACATCTGCACGAAAGAATTATTCCAGAATTCTTTGCGTCGTTCTCGGAGATGTGGCGGTAGTGATACCAGGTAGTGTTCTTTCTTGGTGGTTGGTTGCATGGTGGGTGACAATGTTCTGTATGCAGGTGCATTCTCTTCAATGATCCAGAGTGCGACCATTAGCAGGAGACAGGTGAGAAATGCGGCTACAAGTGCAATTGTCTTTGTGCTGTGCAGGTTAGCAGTCTTGGTGTCTTTGCGGTGGTTTTGCAGGTGTTCAGTTTCTTCCATCATCTTCGAGGAGCTCAACAACTGTTAGGACCACAGACTTTTGTCTGGCGCTTTCCTGGTAGCGTTGTTTGACTGTGCTACTGATCTGAGACCTTGACTTAGTTAGTGGCCTGGTCGTTGGAGCTCCCTCCTTTCGTCGATCTTAGGTTGTACCCTTTCCTGGATGGCACCGTGGGGTCGGGAAATTCTGATAGTTCGAGGGTGTCTTCTTGTGGAGAGCAACTCAGAGCTGGTCGGTCTCTTGCGAGTACTTCCTCTTGCACCTCCACCCCTTCACAGGTTGCCAGGGTTGGAGGGACTCGTTTGCAATGATAAGCGTGCAGCCAGTTTCCTTCCACTCGGAGGGCAGTTCGGGTGGTGATCAGGACTTGCCAGGGGCCCGTCCACATAGGCTCCAGATTCTTCGTTCTTTGGAAGTTGAGAATCAATACATGGTCGCCTGGCTTTATTTCATGTCCCGGGCCCCTGGATACGTCAGGCAAGGCTTGCTGCACCTGTTGGTGGATAATTGTTAGCTCGTTTGTCAATTTATGCAAGTAATCCGACATTAATATGTTCGGGACATCGTTAATGGAGGTGGGTCTTGGTGCCGCCCAAATGCTCATAGGCCTGCCGAAGACCACCTCATACGGGGTCAGTCGGTGTTTGGTTGGGGTGGAGCGCATCGATAACAATGCCAATGGGAGGGCGTCGGGCCATTTCAACCCGGTCGCGGCAACTATTTTGGCTAGTTTTAGTTTCAACGTTGCATTGTGTCTCTCTACCAGGCCCGCTGATTGGGGGTGGAAGACGGCATGGAACTTTTGTTTTACCCCCAACCCTCTCAGTATGTTCTGTATCACCTCGGCTACGAAGTGGGGGCCGTTGTCGCTCCATAAAATTCTGCAAAGGCCGTATCGGGGGAAGAATTCTTTCAGCAATACTTTTGCACTGGCTAAGGCGGTATTGTCGCGGGTGGGATATGCCTCCACCCATTTGCTAAAAGCGCACACAACCACCAGGACATATTTTAGACCAAGGCCTCTCTCTAGTTGAATGTAATCCATTTGAAGGATTTCAAAGGGGTGGTCAGGGACTCCAAACCCTCCCCGTGGTACTACTGTCCCCTTCCCTGGGTTGTGTTGTAGGCAGACTATACATTGTTGTACTAGGTGTTTTGCAGATTCTGCTATCTTGACGTTATGCCATACTCTGGTGATTAGTTCAATCATGGGGGTGGAGCCTATGTGTGCTGGTAAATGTGCCATGGTCAATATGGGGATGAGGTAGGCATTGGTAACAGCCATTTATTTCCGTCTTTAGTTCTCCAGCAATCTTCCTCGTCTTTTAGTCCCACCTTTTCCCACTCGGTCAATTCGTCTTGTGTGCCTGTAGTCTGTATGTCCCTTACAGTGGTCCTAGCGTCAGTCCATCGTTCAGCTTGTGACCTGGTCACATACATTCGTGTCGTAGTTCTGTCTCCTGCCGTGGCTCGGGCAGTAACGTCTGCTAGTGCATTTCCCTGACCAATGAGATCAGTCACTTTCCTATGTGCTTGGCATTTTATCACTGCTAACTTCTTGGGGAGGAGGACTGCTTGCGTCAAAGCGGAGACTAAATCTCCATGCAGGATGGGTGTACCGTGTGAAGTCAGGAACCCTCTTTCTTTCCATAAGATCCCAAAATGGTGAACCACCCCGAAGGCATATTGGCTGTCGGTGTATATGTTAACTGTCGTGTCAGTCGCTAAGATACATGCTCGTGTGAGGGCAATGAGTTCTGCGGCCTGGGCTGAACGTTGGGGAATACGGGCTGTTTCCAGAACCGTTCGGGCTGTGGTGACAGCGTATGCAGCTGAGGTGGTGCCGTCGGGGAGTTTGATGCACGAACCATCCACCCATAGTTCTCCATCTGGTTCTAGAAAGGCGGTGTCTCTGAGATCTATTCTACTCTTTGTTTGTTCATCGGTTAGTGTCACACAGTCGTGTAGTGGAGTCACGCTAGGATCATTTTCGGGTAGGGGTAACAGTGTGGCTGGATTGAGGGTGGTGCATCGCTTTAGGGTAATGTGCGGTGCTAGCAGGGTCAACTCATATCCTGTCAGTCGGGCGCTAGTCAAGTGTTGGGTTTTGGTCTGGTTTAGTAGTGTGTCGACTGCATGGGGTACTAAAACAGTGACTGGATTGGAGAGTACTATTCCTTCGCTCTGGCGTATCGATACTGCTGCAGCTGCCACAGCGCGCAGGCACGCTGGCAGCGCTCTGGCTACTGGATCGAGGGTGGCAGAGAAATATGCACAAGGGCGTTGTTTGTGACCAATTGATTGTGTTAGGACAGACAATGCACATCCTTCCCTCTCGTGCGTGTAGAGGAAGAATGGTTTGGAGTAATCCGGGGTTCCTAGGACAGGCGCTGAACAAAGGGCATTGCGTAGTTTTTAAAGGCTGACTGGCATTCGGGGTCCAGGGGAGAGGTGAGGGGATGTCTTTAGCTAGGAGGGAGAGAAGGGGTTTGACAATGAGGCTAAAGTTCGGTAACCACTGTCGGCAAAATGAAGTGAGACCTATCAAAGAGCGGACTTGTTTCTGATCTTTGGGGACAGGGGTGTCTAGAATTGTCTGGATCCTGTCAGGCGTGAGTTTCCTCCCTTCTTTGGATAAAAGGTGACCCAAATAGGTCACTTGTGATTTACAGAACTGCAATTTCTTTCGGGAGACCTTGTGACCATTCTCAGCAAAAAAATGGAGTAGTTTGATGGTGGCTGTGACGGCTATTGGTATGGTGTCCGCTGCTAGAAGGATGTCGTCTACATATTGTATTAGTGCCACTCCATCTGGCAATTGTAGGGCGTCCAACTGTCTTTTAAGCGCCTGGCTATAGATGCTTGGGCTCTCAGTGTACCCCTGAGGTGCTCTGCAAAATCTGTACGAACGGGAGTTTAGGGTGAATCCAAATAGATAGCGGCTGTCCTTGTGTATAGGTATGGAAAAGAATGCATTTTTGAGGTCAATTACAGTGAAGGTGGTGGCAGTGGAGGGGATTAGTCAAAATTGTCGTGATGTCGGAAACTACTGGGTATTGTGGCACTACGATTTTGTTTATCTCCCGCAGGTCAATGATGAAGCGGTAGGCTTTTCCGTCTCCCTCTCCCTGTCTCTTTACAATCGGTAGTATGGGACTGTTACAAACGTTGCTCACTACTTCCTCTACCACCCCTGCCTCTACCAAAGAGTGTATGATCTCTGTCAGTGCCTTCTCACCCTCTGGCGATATTTTGTACTGCGGTACTTTCGGTAGGGTTGCGTCCTGTCGTATTGTTACGTGTACTGGGTCAATCATCATTCGTCCTACGTCTGAATCAGCCCTAGGCCATAAGTGTGATGGCAAAGTGTCCAGTAGGGATGCGTCAGTCTCGGAGATGGGAAACGTGCTGAGAAGGGTTCTCTCTATGGCGCTGGGGGTTGTCATACAGGACGACACGCACTCCGTCTGGTGGGCATCTGATAGTCGCATGGAAGCGTTTCAAAGGTCGAGACCCATAATGGCGTCTGGGGTGTTGGAAGAGAGGAGGAATGTCGTTTCGACGCTATTGTTGTCAAGGTTAAAAGGGATCGGTCGGGACAAAGGGTTGGTGGAGGGTGTACCGTCAAATCCTATTGAGGTCACATGTGAGCCTGACAAGGGTGCCCTTGGAATCAGTCGTTTGGATAGTGCACTACGTGTTGCTCCCGTGTCTACCAGAAATGGCGACTTTGTGCCCAGGACCTCAGCGGTAACATAAGGGCCTTGCTGATCAACATAGAGCTCGACTGGATCCCTCCCTTGCCCCTGGCTGTCCTATGCAAAGTCGTACGTATTGTCATAATCTGTCTGTTGGTACTGATTCTGTTTGGGATGGTCGAATGTGTTCACTCTTCCTGGCCTTTCCTCGCTTGCTTCACTCGCGTACCCTCTCCCACGTCCTCTTCCTCTCTGTCCACTTGCTATTTCCCTGCCCCTACCAGCTCCTAACAAAGCCGGGCATTGGGTTTTCCAGTGTCCATATTCTTTGCAAAATGCACATTGATCCTGTCCTAGGTCTTGGCGTCCTACATATGATGTCGATGAATTGTTTCTAGGTGGCTGTACTCTAGGGGTATTCTGCTGGTATCCTCCCTATATTACTCCCTTCCTGTATTCGCCCCTGGAGTTGTGCTACCATTACCCTTTCCTTCAAGTCCTTCTTTTTCCTTTCTGTAGCCCTGTCATTTTCGTTTCTCTGATGCTCATAGTACTGGGCCATTTGGAGAATGGCCGCCGGTTTAGATGCTGCCCAACTACTTTCGCTGGCTTGTAATTTCTGGGATACATCTGGCAGTAGTCCTTTGACATAGTTCTGCACAAATAAGTGGTGTCCGGTTGCGGTGGACATGTCTTGTCCACTATAATCGGAGAACACTGTTTCAAATCTGGAGAAATACTCTGAGACATCCTCTTGTGGTTTCTGGTGGCACGCGGTTACTATGGACCAGTCTATCTTTTTCTCTGGGATCAGCGTTTTCACTTCCTGCACTATTTTGTCAGGGAGGTCCAATATTGCTTTAACCGGTTTTTGACCAGGGTTCCGCTGTTTATCTAGTGTGTTGAGTTGTTCCCAGGTATGACCAAGCAGTTCGGTATGGTCTATTTTCCTAATCTGTTTCCACACATCTGCTGGCAAACATAACCCGAAGAACAAGTCTATGTCGGCAAGTGTCATTATTGTTGATCCCAGAGCGGTACCTAGCTCGGTGTAAAAGGCGGTGGGGTTCTTTCGTAAATCCGGTAAAGATTTACGGAACGTCAAAATGTCCTGTCTGTCCCATGGTTGATACACCCAATTGTAGACCACCCTTCCTCTAGCGTCTTGATGGTTCATATCGTCATGAGTCCCTTGTCCTCTAGGAGGTACCCAATAAGGGGCAGCTTCTTTTATCGGCATCATGCTATCTTGTTTTTCCACCGGGGGTCCTGCTATCTTAGATGTCCTGTCCTTCTCTATCCGTCCTTGTTCCACCAGGTGACGGAATACCTCCAGTGTGGATGAAAAGAGTTCTGTAACATCGTTGTCGCCTTCATATCCGGTGTCTACCTTCCTATAGAGAGCCACTAGCCGCTCGGGCCCTACATCTTGGTACTTCTCTTCCTATGCAGTAAGAGTGTGGTAACAGAGACGTACAATAAAGTATCGTTTGCGGTTTTCAACATAGGAGTTGCATATGTCAGTTACATACTCTTCTGTCTCCTTCCTATCTATGAGGGATTTAACTATTTTATCAATGCCTGCTCGCTCATTTTTACTTAATCGCGGGACCCTGGGCGCTCCTTTTTCTTTTGATCCTACCTCTACTACTGTATCCTTTGATGAGGCATTTGGTGTGGGTGACTCGATGGGAGCAGAGGCGGTGGAGACTGAGGCGATCGTGCCATCTCCGGCTATACTTTGGTGGTCCTGGCGTTGTACTACGGGATGAGTAGGGGCGTAAGGGGGTGGCATGTATATGATTGGGGGACCTAACAATAAATCATCATCTACCCTTTGTTTTGCTGGTAACTTGGGGTAAAGAGTCGAGGGCGTTCTAACAGGGCATTGACCTGATATTTTTGATTCCTGTTCCTTTTTATCGATTTCCTTTTCTTTTAGTTTTTCTTCTAATCTTTTACAGGCTTGGTAAGCTGATTTTCGCGTTTCTTTATCTTGTCTAGCTTCGTCCCTTTTCTTTCTTTGAGCTGCCTCTTTTCGCCATAAACCAAAACTGTCAAACATGGCTGGTCTAGTTTTCTTTTGTGGAGAGCTAATTCTAACGTTTCTATTTTAGCGGGATCGAAAGATCCCGTCAGTGGCCACTGATTTACCCGGTCCTTCCTAGTGTATTTATGCCATAGTTTGCTATAAGCTATGGTGGCTAATCCATACTTTACGTACATGTCCTTGTTAGGGTGCCTTCCGGCGGTGCCGGCTGACTGACCTCTAACGAACGGTCTGGTCCAAAACAATTACAATCAAACAATCTAGAGAAAACAGGCATGACGTATTTATCGGTCAAAAATGAATATCTCAATCAATCAATTTAGACAAAAAGTCTGCACTACCTGTCCTTCGCTGCCTGCAAAGAGAGAGAATATTCCTATTCTTCGTTGTTTGCAAGCAGGGAAATGTCGCAAATAACTCAATATCAAAAAGGAATACTAGTATTTCAATCAAACTATTCAATCAATCAATCAATTTAAGTCGTTTTTTCACGACCTTACCCGGACCGTATGGACGGTTCTTAGTCTTCCCCTTCCAGCGCCTGGTTGTCCTCTCACTCCAACAATCAATGCGGCGTTCCTCTAAGGTCCCAGTCAGGACCGCAGGTCACTCGAGAGAGGTCCGTTCGGAACCGGTGAAGTTCAGTCGATCGGCAGCCAGACAAGGGTCTTCTCAGGCAGGTATACCCCAATCGTTTAGTCGTTCACTCCGTCGTTAGGACCTCTCTACCGGACCCACGCGTCGCTGATGGGCCCCCACGTTTGGACGCCAATTTGTGAAAGGCAGCTAGTCTTCTAAGACCCTCAATGCTGCCCGGTGCAGGGTTCCACCTCTAATTCACTTTGGGTTCGCTATCAAAATAATGAGGCAAGCGCTGGAAACTGGAAGACAAGAAAAAGGTTTATTTCTCATGAGGAGATCACGTCAACTGCAGACACCGGGATGTCTGAGGGAGGTGTTCTGCTGATAACTCCTTTGGCTCTTCCTTTTATACAGGTTTGACACAATGCATTGGTTTCATCAACATGGTTACACAAGCTTGGGGTCCCCGCCCCGGGCAGGTTGTCACACAAGCCCAACAGTAATTCTCTTCCCACCCAGGCCAAACAGACAATCTTATCTTGCAGCTGGACCTTGCTTCAGGGTCTAAAACATGTGAGACCGGCCAGATCTAAGAGTCCGTTCTGTTGATAAAAACAGGTCCCATTGTTGGTAACAACAAGTCTTGCTGTTTGCAGTGCAATAAATCATGTTGCAAGAGTCTTTTTGGTGTTTGGAACCTGTTTGTGTAACTAGGTGCAGTGAGGGGTAGAGTGTCCAAAGGTTTGCCTGAAAACAGAGATGAGAGGAAAAACGAGTTTGTGGCAGCAAGTGGCGCTGAGGTTTGTTGCGGCAAATAGAGTTTATAGCCCCCAGCACACGTACCAGGTCGGTCAGAGGGTCAGAGGGATGCTAGTAAGGGCAGGGTGAAACAAAGGTGACCAACAGAGTACAAAATGGCTGTGATAGATTAAAATGACTGCAACTTATGTGCACATAGAATTCCACCAGACAAGATGGCGCAGGTAATGTTCACGATTGTCGTTTTGCTTTTAACAACAGCAGCCAGACTCGGAGAGTGAAAAAGTGAGTGCAGCTCCCGCAAAATGGCACAGAGAGTAAGGAGTGAATATAGCTCCTACAAAAGGGAAACAAGGCGAGAGGAAGGAGCAAACAAGGAGAGAGGAAGGAGCAAAAAGGGAGAGAGAAAGGAGTTAAAAAAAGGCTGCGCGGCCGTGAAAGTGACGCGGCCGTGAAAGTGATCGCTGGCTGTAAGGGTGCCCGCGAGCGATGCACTTAATGAGCCATGACGAGAGAGGAAAGCCAGATGGCGCCTCTGCTCGTAACTGTGCGCGTAACCGCACGCTCTAGGCCACACAAAAAGCTGTGGTCGGCTTTTTAAAGCCCACTCACTAAATGTCTCGCCAGAGCAACGCATGCGCTGGCTCAGGCGAGACCTAAAAAGGTCTAGTCACACTCCTGATTCACAAAACTCAGTATACTTCCAGAACTTCTTCATGTGATTCATCCATGTCACTGACTGTAGTTCTACCCCATAACGAGGTCATGTTTCAAAAACGAAGCTGTAGGTCACATAACAGGTTCTAAACCTCACATCACCAAGGACAGGACTAGGCCCCTGTGCGTACAATTGATTAATGTGATGCCAGGGCCAAAATGAAAAATAGGGATACCTGTCTCACAAACAGTCCGGCACTCAGTACAGGGGTATATGTCAGTTTACAATGCAGGGGACATCCTCATCCCAACATTCCATAGATCTAAAGCACAAGATTTACACAAACGTTGACAGAGGAGTGAAATAACTTTTCTCTAACAGAATGTCAGAGTTAATCACCTGTTTTCCAAACAAGAAACAGAAAATTGCTGTAGCTGTTTTATCCAAAGTTCAGTTCATTACTGCAAAAGACTAATCTCATGGATTGTCTGATCAACAAACGTCAGATGGTGCAAAGGATGGCTAACAGATTGAAGCTTGACCCAGCCTAAAAAAAAAAACACAAGTATCTAGGGCCCTGCAATGGCTTTTCTGTGAGAGGGGCTTCTTCAAGGTAATAGAGGAGCACTTTGTAAAATCCCAAGTATATGAACAACAAATATTCATAATATAGTTCTAATAGCACTCCACACTCCTTAAGTATTACGCCACTTGCTTCTCACGCACGTTCTAAATGGGAGAAGACATTCTCTGTGGATAGTAGGGTATTTCGAATACAGTTCCTGACAACAGAGCTGCAGATATTTCAGAAAATCCCTGGAACACAGTTTTTGCCAGTTCTTCAATTCGAGACAACAGTTAATATAGGGACATTAACCTACCTTGCACACTGCTCTAAGCTTTCATGGAAGGCAACCTGAGCCAAACTCTCGACAGTGTAAACTCCGTACAAATTCAAAAGCTGAAATCATGACTACTGACGTGCTAATATGACACTCCAATGCCAATAGCACTAGGAAACTTTTAATCTACAATAAAGCACGAAGAAAATTTGCAAATAAGGCGACTACAGCGACTGTTTCATTTACTTTCTGCAGTGTTCAATTGTCAATTAATTGAGGAGTAAAATTTCAGCTTATTCACTATTCAGAGTCAAAGCAGTCAGGTACAATTTCATTGTTCATCATAAAGGTTGGCACCAACAGCAAATGAAAAATACAAATGCATGACGTGTGCCCATCCCATCCTCTAGACCGTGCAGCTCCTGAATAAGTTACTGTTGGCACCTCCACAAGAGCGGGCCAAGGGAGCGAGAAATTAAAAGATGACTAGCAAAGATGCCAGCACATCTCACAAGACAGCATGAAACTTAATCCAACCCACCAACAAGGCTTGGGTGAAACATAATGTAATCCTACGAGGAGGCCTGGGAAAATTAGTCATTAACCCTGACCTAGGTGCTGACTATTCCATATCATGTCTGTCCAAAATAACCTTGAATGCGAGAAGTTCAAAACTGGGAAAGATATCTAAAATACTCGCTCCTTTCTAGACCAGTGAAAAAGGGACACTGGCAGGAATGTGCAGCAAATCACGCAATGTAAGAACAGTATATCTATGTGTGTGTATATATATATATATATATATATATATATATATATATATATATATATATATATATATATATATATATACACACACACACACATTTTGTTCGTGCTGCTTCTTCCGCCCCACTTGGCCCGTGCAAAATGGAGCGTACTCCGGCGAAGTTCACCGGAAATTATGTTTTTGTCACAGTCCAAGTAATTACGCTCTCTCAGGACAATCCAATGCAAAGGATTTTATTACCAGTTACGCGTTTCGGGGAACACAGTCCCCTTGCTCACACCTGACCTAGGTGCTGACTATTCCATATCATGTCTGTCCAAAATAACCTTGAATGCGAGAAGTTCAAAACTGGGAAAGGTATCTAAAGTACTCGCTCCTTTCTAGACCAGTGAAAAAGGGACACTGGCAGGAATGTGCAGCAAATCACGCAATATAAGAACAGTATATCTGTGTGTATATATATACATACATACATACATACACACACACATATATACATATAGAGAGAGATCTGTGTGTTCTCAATTCAGAATCCACATAAATGCAACTGCCTTGGAGAGTCCAAGGAGCTAAAGATACACATTATTCACTTTCTTTTTAGTTGAACAGTATATCTTCTAGCTAGGATCACTGTACATAATAAGCCATAAGTTGTGAGGGCCCCGGGAAGCAAAGAAGCATTGTAAACTATTAGGAGGAGCAAAATACAGCAGCATGTACAAATGGTCAGATATCTTTGAATTAGAAATTTACATTACTCATATTCACGAACGCATTTCACATATTCACATTTTGGATGCAAGAAGATTAAGTGCTTTGCTTACAATCACATCAATGTCAGTCAAGTGCTGAAGGTTGAATTCTACCCAGGTTCAAAGTAGGTAACCAAGCCAAGAGGCCACATATCCTCCATCCAAATTAAGGATCAAGTGACTATCAGTACTACAAAAGGTCAAAGTCTTTTATGAAAGTACCAAGTTAGCTAAAGAAAAAATCTACGTCAATTTTGTAAGTCTGTGTAGCAAACTCAGGCTTCACTTTTCAGGAAAAATAGCTATACAAATGGTAAGACACAACCTTATCTCAAGGTGACATTTCATCTACAAGACTAGTTTCCTTAAACAACCCAACTTGCAACTCCATTTTTTCCTCCAAATGGCTAGTAAGCACAAGACCTACAACTGTTTCTATCTCAGCCCACAAGTAACTCTTAGTTCAGCCACGTCCTGTCCTCCACAGCCGTGGTCTCTGACAACCGGTTTGAGAAACCATGCTTTAACACATATCATGGACGTTAATTACATCATGGGGACGTGTGCCTTAAAGGATTTCACTTTGTTTCCAAATTGGGGCAGGACAACACATACACGTGGTAAGATGCAATGCACTTAGGACTATAAAGTAGTGCTTGCACTTGAGGTTCCTTGTACACAGTAATGCCTCAACAGATGCTAAATCAAGCAACAAACAAGAGTTTACTCATCCTTTCTTCTCAGCAAAAGGCTCTGACGTACTTTTGGGGTGCATTCTGTGGACCCTGAAGTGAAATCCTTTAGAACACAATCTGTCTGCAAGGAGTTGATGCTCAGAACAACGCATTGCAAACTAGAGTTCCCCACCTACAATATAGCTACCACAGAACAATGACAACAAAAATGTTACTTAACCTCCTCTAATTCATCCTTAGCATCCAAGCTGGTGGACAGCACCAGTTTCCCAGTCTTTGGCTTCTGCTCCATGGGAGCGGCAGGTATACACAAGACGGTCGCTGTCCTGAAGGCTTTCCACCCAGGGGATCCTATCTGGGGTGTCCCAGGTAGGAGAAGTGTGCCAGATGTCTGTTATGATGAACTCCCTTTCTGAAAATTCTGTCTATTTGAGGGGATTCCCCTTCCGGAAGGAAGAGTGGGTTACTGGGCAATTTTAGTACATACTTTGAAAGGGTGTATGGTACTCGCTGGTTAATAGGTGTGGTGGTCGTTTGCGATAAGGGGGAATTATTATAAGAAATTAAACACTCTGAAGATTACACACAAATGTCTTTTTCATCTGGAGTGATCTTCGTTCTTGTGAGGTCTGCGCCCATGCAAATTGAGCGAAGAGGGCTGTTGTAAACAGATTTTAAACTTTAAAGGCGTCCTCGTTTAGAGGCTGCTAGACAGGAGTGTCTCCTGTCTTGGGAATGTGACGTTTGCCTCCAACTTCTCGGAAGGTTGCCTGGTTCAAGGCTGTATTAAAGCTGGTTAATCAGAGATGATCACCAACGTAATAGTGGGAAGCATTATCAGGACTTCTTGGGGTCCCACGAGCTTGTTCTGTAAGGAACCCCCTATGCACTGAGGCGGGCGCTCACCGTTTACGACTGATTCTGGATTTTCGTGTGCGTCCTACTGTTAGAGCGCACTCTGTATATATAGAGGGGTGTAGCGGGACTGGCTTGTTAACTGGGGAGTTCTGTCTGGGAAAACTTATTTTCCATAGACGGCTTTCAGATTACCTAGGTAGGTGTTTTCCACCTGTAGACTTTATCCAGCTAGAGACCCTTCTTCCGGCACCCCCTTCCCCTGGGCTGGAGATCTCTATTTGGGAGAAGGGGGTCACCTGGAAAGAACCATTCCGGAATCCTCTGTATTGGGCTGTCCCTACCTGTGGACGCTCACTATGAGCGAGTGGGATTTTCCGGGAGGGGACTGCCTTGGAGTAGAGGGGGAGCTCGCGCCTGGGGACTGGGTCTGCTCCCTGCTAGGTTTATTGCCTCCCTAGCACCACCGCAAGGGAGCATGAGCCAAGAGGCCCTGCAGCCTCTTGCTGATTCTCACACACACACAGGAAGACTATCGGCGGAAGTGTCCACACGTCGGAAGTACACGCCACACAGCGTCCTTCAGTCAACCAATCACAACCAGGCGCGACAGAGATTGACAGACACTAAGCCAGGGAGTAAAGGAGAAGGAGTGGCCGTACGCGCCCACCCAGCGAAGACAAACCAATGAAATGCCGAGATGAGATGACAGGCGTTGTGTAAGACAAACCGGAGCATCTCTTTTCCACCCCGCGCACTAGCCTGCTTCTTTCTTTCCCGAAGGTGGCTCGGGCGCGAGACTTCACTAACGCGCCGCTTCTAGCTCCTGCGAGGGTAGGGGGGCGGGGCCTAAGAGTGGAAGGCGTGGCGGGATGCTTTTGGTTTTTGTTTTGTTTTTTTTGCAGAGTGCGAGAGCGCGTGGCTTGTTTGTATGCTTCTGAGTGCATTTTCCCGCCGGGTCCTCACAAGCATCATTATTACTGTGGTCCAATTTCTCACCCGCTTTTTTGGTGTAGAAGCAACTCGATATGAATGTTAACCAACCCGGGCTGGACGGGAAACAAAAAACTTGTCTGGCAACTCGTCCTCATTATAAAGGTGTTGTGACCTTTCACTGATAGTCACCTTTCTTAAAACAAGCATTGGCAAAGCTAATAGGTCTTGCCGAGGCAGCCGCAAGAGCTATTGGCTTTGCCAATGTCTTTTAGCCATGTTGTACACCAGCATGGCTGCTGTTCCACATGGCTAAAAGTTAGTGGTGCAGAGGAGAGTGGCATAGAATAGAATGTCGAAGGATGGAGTAGAGTGTTGTGGAGTGGCAGAAAGTGTTGTGTATTGGAGTGGCATACTCTGGAGTGGCGTTTAGTGGACTGGTGTAAAGTGCATTGGTGTATAGTGTTGCAGAGTTTAGTGGCTTAGAGTGCAGTGGCATGAATTCAGCAGAGTACAATGCAGCGTAGTAGAATGCAGTGGTGTAGGTTAGAGAAGTGCATAGTAGAGTGGTGTACAGTGCAGGGGCATAGAGTGATGCAGAGTTGAGTGATGTAGAGGGTATTTGCGCAGAGTAGAGTTGAGTGGCATAGAGTGGTGCAGAGTAGCATAGAATAGTGTAGAGTATAGTGCCGTAGAGTGCAATGGCATTGAGTGCAGTGGAGTAGTGCAGAATAGAGAGTGCAGTGTTACAGAGTAAAGTGGCAGAGTGCTGTGCTGTAGAGTGGAGTAGTGGCGGACAGTGATGCAGAGTAAAGCGCAGTGGCATAGAGTGCAGTTTTGTAGAGTGCATTTGCATAGAGTGCAGTGCTTAAGAGTAGATTGGCGTAGAGTACAGTGGCATACAGTGAAGTGGCGCAGAGTGGAGTAGAGTACAGTGGCATAGATTATATTGTTTCAGAGTGGAGTGGAGTGGTGCAGGGTAGAGTGGAGTTGTGTAGAGTGGCTTAGAGTGTAATGGCGTAGAGTAAAGTGGTGTAGAGTGAAGTGGTGCAAAGTAGATTTGAGTAGCTAACAGTGGATTGGCATAGAGAGCAGGGGCATAGAGTTGAGTGTTACAGAGTAAAGTGCATGGGCGCAGAGTGTATGGGCATAGAGTGCAGTATTGCAGAGTGGCGTAAAGTGGAGTAGTTCAGAGTAGATTGGTGTGGCCTAGACGGGAGTGGTGTAGTGTGCAGAGGCGAAGAGCGCAGTGGTGTAGAGTGGCAAAGAGTGCATTGGCATAGAGTAGAGTGGTACAGAGGTAGAGTAGAGAAGTATAGAGTGGAGTGGCGCAAGGTACAGTGGAGTGGTGCAGAGTCGAGTATTCATGGTGTGGTAGCAGCACACAGCCATTACATACAGCACATTTTCAATTGAAATGACAATTACATTTGCACAGATATACAGTTTTACTAATACAACTATACAGTGCAAAGACAAAAATGTGTGGAAATTACATCACCTAGTGCAATGATTTGTTTTGATCATATTAGAGTATTTGTTTCCGGCACACTTCAAAAATAACAAAAAATGTGCTTTAATAGTGCACCTAATTCTTATAAATTGTGAAATACTAACACAGTTCATTTAAATGTCATGTGATAGAAAAAACTCTTTCCTACCCCCAGTATCTGGCAAGATTTTCACATAAATCCTCTCACTTTGAAGTTAGAGAGAGAAAAGTAAACAAGCGCCCTCAGAAGACAGCGCCTGACATTTGACCTTGGTCTTTGAATGCACAGCAAACATGATCAGATTAGAACAAGATTTACAGGCCTGTTTACAGAGAGGGAGCACTCAGAAGGATACTGTAAAAATGGTTTGGGCAAAGGAAGGTACAAACTCAAGCTGGGTAGCCTAAAATAAATAAAGCCAGCAAATGGAAAGCAAGAAAATGTGATTTACAAACCACAAAGTCAATGGCAAGCAATCAATCAATCAATCAATCACAGAATTTGTAGAGCGCACTACTTACCCGCGAGGGTCTCAAGGCGCTGGGGAGAGGGAAGGGGGGGGGGATGCTGCTACTGGTCGAACAGCCAGGTCTTGAGTAGCCTCCTGAAGGTCAGCAGGTCTTGGGTCTGTCGTAGGCTTAGTGGAATGGGCAGAATGCATTCCTAGGTCAACTTTCTGAATGTCAAATTCTTTAATATCATATTTCATTTCTTCATCTGCAAACCAATAGTTTGATTGCGATCTTATGTGGCACAGATGACATCAAAGACTGTGTTGGGACAGAGGTCGAACAAACTGTACAGAAGCAAAAAACAGAAACTAAAGTGCCAATACGTTTATTCTTACACTCAAATAGTTCTTCCGCACTTTTTGCATACCTCTTTATTTTACACCTGTTAAAGTAAAAGGCATCAAAGCGTTTCAAGTTGTTCAGTGATTTATCTGCTGGAATGTCCTTGTGACTTAAGATATGTGGGAAGTACAACCCTGATGGTCAAGAAAAAGGTACTTGAACATATTAGGGCTATAAACCACAGGGATATCCATTACCCTATAGCGAGACATTTTCAGGAATACCATCTATCCAACAGTTCCCTCCTGAGATATTTTGTTATAGAACAGATACAGCAGAACACCAGAGGTGGAAACAGGGTCTCCAACTGAGGAGAAGGGAATCCAGGTATATTATAGACCTGGAGACAAAGAGCCCGGGGGACAAAATCTAGATAAGAGCTGGGAATACACCTACATGAGAATTAAGCTGTATTTTGAGACTTTGGAAATGTTCTAGATTCTTAAACCTTAGTCCCCATTATGTGAATATACCTATGGTTACAGAAAAGATAGGATGGTCTATAACCTTGGATATGCTCTTATAATAATGATTTTGATTGTTCTATTGTAGACTTTCTATTCCGATGTTTTTAACTGGTTATTTTCCATTTTATTACAGGAGGAAAGGAAGGGACCCACTCTTGGTTGGGGGCGTTGACAGGGGTCCCTACCCTTTTCTTCAGAATCACATCTCTGTGGGGAAGGGTGCACAACAGATAAGAACTTTTGAGAGATTTTCTGTATATTTCAAATTTGGTTTAAAGGTGAATATTTCTATTTATGCTTAGAACCAGATTTATCATGGGGTTTGAAAGTACAACATTTTGGTATGTGGAACTCACACTTATACAGTTATGAGAACATAGTAGGATTTTGTATATTTTGACAGTAAAAGCGAATCGGATGACGGACCCGAAGAAATCGCACCTCACTAGTAACTGTGCCCCTCTTTTGTAATGTTTTGTCGTGCACACTTCGACACTTGTCACCCTTCAGTGTCACTGTTTCACAGATTAACATATAATACATTCAATTGAACTTCATCAGGGCTTAAATAAGATAAAATCAGAAGTGTACACACAAGAATCCAAGGAACTGACGACCGGTCCGCTTATTGAGGTGGCCTGTTCTACTTCGGGAAAACCCATTAATCCTGGGATTCCCTATGGTCATCCACTAAACTACGCTTCTGATTTTATCTTATTTAAGCCCTGATGAAGTTCCACACACTGTAAAGTGGGAACGAAACGCGTTGGCTGTCTGTCGCAAAAGAAAATGAAATAAAGAATAAAAAGTTGAAGAACAAACCAACACCAGATTGTGCTACTTAATTTTCGGTGCACCTTCAATTGAATGTATTATAGGATTTTGTATATGACCACTTGGCGTACAGGGTACTATGCACCAGTAGGTGAAATGAATAACAAATATGCATGTTGCTGTCTAAAAATGTCTATCTGACAATTCTGTCCATCTTGACTTATCCATTTTTCCCCCACCAGTAGTAGAAATCAATTACAATTGTGCATCCTGTTGTCTAGGAATGTTTATTAGAACATCCTGTCTATCTTGAAACAATCTTTCCCCCTCCCTTACCTCTCAGTTTTGCATCTTTCACTGGAACTGTACTGATTGACATCTGCATTAGCCACTTGGGGCAAGTATTGAAGTTCGAACTAAGGCGGTCTTCGACCATGTATGCCACCACCATATCAGTGGATAAATATATCTGCCATTCGGCACTGTTGGAAAATTAACGTGCATCCAGAAAAGCACAGGGAACAGATGTCGTTCTAGTTTAACCTGAAGTGCCACTATGACATTGTCTCACACGGCCTATTTCGCCGTACTAGACAACGCTATGCTGTGGAACCATGAGGAATTTCAAAAATAATGTGAGGGGGAGCCACACTTGTGCACAATATTATGTTTATCTATTAAGATTAATTTTGGGCATTTAATGCAAAACGCTACATGCACTTTTGCATCTAATTTGGTACTATTTCTTATATGCATTGAGCAGTTTCAAGATGGCTGCCAATGAAGTCTGTAAAACAACATGCACTGTTTTTTAGTCCATTTTCTATGTTTGGAAACTTCTATGTATAAGTGGTGTCTGCATTAATTCAGTGTGTGATCAAGACTGTTCGCTGTCGAAACGCATAAATCTTCCTCTACCATGCATATTCCCCCTGAGTGTGCGCTTTACTTTGTTTGGCAAAAGAATTATATATATATATATATATATATATATATATATATATATATATATATAGATATATATATATATATATATATAGATATATAGATATATATATATTCTGCAAAATGCGAATGAATTAATCGTGATCAAGGTAGAGGTGGGCGCTTCCGAAACATGTTGATTTTGCTCATTCTGTGAATAAATTGTCACCTGAAAAAAACGTCAATCAGAGTACCCTTTCCGTGTCCTGATACGGAAATGAAAGGAATCATATATATATATATGTCCAGTCCAGTAGAAGGCTGGAAGCCGAAACGCGTAGACCGTCCTCAATTGTTTGAATTGCAACTATGGTGTCGAAAATAAACACTCTTTAAAAATGTACCTCTGTCGTTGTGCCGTGAACTCTCTTGCCATGCAAGGGGCGTGCAAAGGAATCTTGGATATATATATGTAAAGGAAACCAACATTTTAGCACTAGGACTATCGTTTAGTGCTAAAAGCAATTTTGACTATGCTGGTACTAGAATAGACATGTACAAATACGTGCGCAAGTTGAAGCTTCGTAAGTTTCATTTGTTAAATAAATCAGCACGTTCAGTACCACCTACAATTCCTACAATATGTAATTTGAGTCCGCCTTTACTTACAGTTGGTGATGCAGAGTTATTGCAGGACTTGTTACAAATGCAGGGTGAGAACAGCACTGACATTTTATCTACTAACTCTGGCATGGAGCACAGAGTGATTGCTGCCACTACCAATTTCAAACCAAGATCAACATTTTGCCCCTAATGTTGAAAGATAACATAGATGTGTTTCATGAGAAAGTTTCTCAAGATCTGAGGTTGCTGCACCAAAAACAAGTTAACATCAATAAAAGACATCATTATCGTGACTTTGCTTATCACCAACTAATCAAGAAACTACATAATAATGTGAATGTCGTTATTCGACAGTCAGATAAAGGTGGCAATGTCGTGTTGTGGCCAAGGGAAATGTACATGGAGGAGGCACTTGGTCAACTTAACGATAGGGATTGCTATAAAAGATCGACAATGATAGAGGTTAAAGTGGCCTGGAATTTGTTTTATACCAGTTTGCTGGCGTGGAGGAGTATTGGTCTACTAACTATGGACGAGTTTAAATTTTTTTTAAATGACCATCCGGTGATGCCCATTGTGTACTTTATACCCAAAATTCATAAGGACAATGTGAAGCCACCTGGACGTCCTATAATTTCGGCTTGTAATAGCATAATGGAAAACGCCAGCAAGTATGTTGATTTCTTTTTACAGGACCACGTTAAGAACCTTTCTTCCTTTATTCTTGACACTGGTGACCTCTTACAGAAATTAGAGGGTATGACATGGCAATCTGATTATTTACTGATATCACTCGATGTATCCTCCCTGTATACTAGTATCCATCACAGAGATGGATTAAAAGCTATCGAATATACTTGAATATGAGACCTATCTGTTTTCTCGAACACAACAGGATGTTGTTGTCTATGATTAATTTGTGCCTTGAAAATAAAAAATTTCTATTTTCGAACCAAGTATTCCAGCAGGTGAGAGGTGTGGCTATGGGGGCCTGTTTCTCCCCTAGTTATGCCTGTCTGCATATGGGGCACTGGGAGGAGCAGGTTCTTATGCCCACCTACCCTGAAATCATGTCTGATAATGTTGTTAAATGGTTCAGGTATATTGATGACCTGCTGATAATCTGGAAAGGATCTGAATGTGAGGCTTCACAGTTCATTGAGAAACTCAATCAAAACAATTTGAATCTCAGCTTTACTGGTCAGATTAGCAGCAGGTCAATATGCTTTTTAGATGTTGAAATTTTTATCCAACAGAATAAACTTCACTCTAGATTGTATAGGAAACCCACTGCGGGCAATACCATATTACATGCCTCTAGCCATCACCCTGCACATTTAATCAGTAGCATTCCCTATGGGGAAATGCTACATATAAGAAGAATTTGCAGCACTGACTATGATTGTCTTGTATCACAGAAAGAGTGCAGGGACAGGTTCCTAAGGAGGGGCTATCGCCCAGAAGTAGTCGATAAAGCCATGCGTAAAGCCAATGAACCTGGTAGACCACAGGCATTAGCAGGTAATATTAAATTGGTACAGAATGAGCAAACTGAAACCAGATTGATTCTAACTTATAATAACCAACATCGTACGGTTCGCAAGATAGTGAACCAAAACTGGGCACTGATCAAGAGTGACCCAATATTGGGGACCCAATTGTCACGATCTCCTAGTATAACTTATAGAAAGGCGAGATCGATGAGCGACTGTTTGGTGTCAAGTAGCCCCGAGGTCAGAATCAACAGTTCGTGGCTGAACAGCAGTAAAGGTTTCATTAAGTGCTCCGTTTGTAAAGCTTGTAGAAATGGGGTTAGTAAGACTGAATACTTGAATCCGCTTACTAACAGACTTGTTCATATCCAGAAAAACTTACATGCAAGTCTGAATTTGCTGTATATGTGCTGGAGTGTCCCTGTGGCCTGCGTTATGTGGGAAGCACTAAGCTGCAGGTCCACAAGAGGATACTCCAGCACATACTGCACTATTAATAATGGTGATGCTGCTTATCCTGTCGCTAGACTTTTGAAGAAGTCCATGCTAAGAATTCTGCTGATTTAAAGTACTTTGTAATTGATATGGTCCCACCACTGAGAAGAGGTGGGGACCGTGAATCTTTGTTACGTAGATTGGAAACAAGGTACATTATAGAAATGGACTGTAAAGCACCAAAAGGATTGAACGCTAGTGAAGATTTTTTACTCATCTTTAATTAGTCAATGAGATCTAGATTGTATATTAATGCTGCTGCCTATCTACTCGGAATTAAAAGTTTTTAATATTTTAATTTTAGAAGTAATTTTTACTGTATTTTCGGTTGTTTTACATTTTGTTGCACATGGTGTTTGGATTTTAGATTGTGACATGATTTTGCGCATTTTGCACTGATTTAAACTTTTGACATGGAATTTTTGGTAATTGCCCACTTGGGCTTTATTCTTTTGAAACATTCCACTTTTTGGGTATATCCTAGGTGCTAATATAGACTTATATGAATTTTGAATAATGCTGCTATTTGTGGGAGGAAAAAGGATTAAAAGTTTTACAATGTTTTACTTTTTAAGATTTCACTTTTATTCATCAATATAAGCATGATTTTTCTATTTAGTGAGACTTTTTAGAGCTGGATAGTTTGATATTGAGTATGTATTTATGTATTTATTTATTTATTCAATGTGCTGCTATTCTCATGATATTATATCATGTATTCTCTATCTTGTGCACTTTAGAGAGGTTTTAACATTTTAGGATGCCCTACAGTATTATATTATATTTTATTTGGATGTGTTTCAAAATGAGAGTATTTTTTCCATGTCCATGTTTTAGTATCACAGCTGATGCACATGACTACGTCACAGATTTGAACTTTAAATGTTGTAACCGCTCCCTCAAGTGTGTCATGTGATCAAGGCCCCACGCGGGCTGAAACGCGTTATGGCGGCGGTGGTGTTGGGCATGCAATAAATTGGAACTGCACCATTATCTGGGTTCGCTTCGTCTTTTACATGTTTTTCCTACCTTGGGAGAAAGACGAGTCTTGCTGCATATATATATATATATATATATATATATATATATATATATATATATATATATATCCAACAGCTGAACGTTGCAAAGCAACGCAATCGCCTACCCTTGCCTCTCGCGGCGGCGTTCTACGGCGGGACGGCGAGCCCCTGAATATAAATACAAATGCTGATTCCTTCTTCCCGAACAGCACGCCGTAGACCAAGAATTGCAAAGCGGTTTTTTACAAAGGAATTTATGAGTTGCCCACAGGGGCGTGATTTGATAAGCATTTGGTTTTGATTTTGATTTTCATTTTTGTTTATATTTATTTTTATTGTGACGCAACACGTGCTATACAAATAAAAATAAGATTAAAAATATTTAGCCTCATTAAGGCGGGACCACATGAGAAATGCGGGCTGTATCGTAGAATTGGCATGAGTGGACAATAACGTTTTTTGTAGCTTTGAATTAGTTACTTTATAAATGTTGCAAACGTTCCTGTATCAATTGTAATTTGTAACAATGAGATAAGAGAAATGCCAAATGTACAGAGATTGCTAATGCAAGTTTATTGTTATTTTAAGATGTAACTGCGAGTGATGTAACTCGTTGAAGTCTTTTCACTATGTTTTTGAATCACATGATTGTTTATTTAAACTAACAAACCAGAGACATTTCTACTCATGATAAAGGGGTTCTCCCCGAAACGCGTTGAGTGTGTCAGAAGCCTGAAATAAACAACCGCTTTGCAATTCTTGGTCTACGGCGTGCTGTTTGGGAAGAAGGAATCAGCATTTGTATATATATATATATGTATATATATATATATATATCTATATATATATGTATATATATATATATGTATATATATATATATTTTTTCCACACAACGATCTCCATCCTGAGGGGCCCCCAACCCAGCAGGGAGGCCTTGGCAAAAAGGGGACAGAGATTCCTGTAGTTTAATTCAGAATTCAGCGAAGAATAAGCACCATAGCCCAGCTCTGGCACACACAGCATTTACTCATAAATAATGAAGGCTGCACACAGCGATGCCCAACCCTAACGCGTTTCAGCTCTATGCCGAGCCTTATTCACAGGTGAGGCAAGTTGCAAAGTCAAACAACCACATGATTTTAAATGCAGGCTCCAATGTGTTCCTGGAATCAGACAGTAGAATCCCCAGCATGCATTTTGAGTGAAATACTCAGTTCAACATCATATTTGTGGTAAGTTTGAGTCCAGGATAAATGCAATTAACACATCGCAGATAGCTGTAAATGTTCCATATTCAGTCATGCTGTATATATAAAGTGAACAGTATATGTACGGCCGACCCGGCCAGGGGGCGCACCACTGCACATTGGAGCGGCTCCGCTGCTGGTGTTTCAATCAGCGTGGCGGACCTGGTTTTGCACAAAATTTGAACGGGGAGGTATTGTGCAAATGCATTTGTGACTATGGATTAATTTTATTGAAGGAACTGCAAGCAGCCCACTTGGGTTATATTGAAGGACTACCAGTCCCAGTGTACATCACTTTGAAATTTATTACTCACCTGAGTTTGATTGTGCTAACTGCAATAAATAAGGGACTAAGAAACTGGTTGTCATATGCTTGCAGTTTGTCAATATGCAGAAAAGCCTATGAGGAAGGGTGTTTACCTGAAAAGCGACAGGCTCTGCTGGCGCCGAGTGCATTTGTATCTTCCCTAAACTGGAGAATGCGAACAGGGAGTGTGCTCCGCTTTTGGGCATCTTGTGGAACAGTATATTTATGGCCGACCTGGCCGGGGGGCGCACCGCTGCACATTGGAGCAGCTCCGCTGCTGGTGTTTCAATCAGCGTGGCGGACCTGGTTTTGCACAAAATTTGAACGGGGAGGTACTGTGCAAATGTATTTGTGACTATGGATTAATTTTATTGAAGGAACTGCAAGCAGCCCACTTGGGTTATATTGAAGGACTACCAGTCCCAGTGTACATCACTTTGAAATTTATTACTCACCTGAGTTTGATTGTGCTAACTACAATAAATAAGGGACTAAGAAACTGGTTGTCGTATGCTTGCAGTTTGTCAATATGCAGAAAAGCCTATGATGAAGGGTGTTTACCTGAAACGAGTCAGGCTCTGCTGGTGCCGAGTGCATTTGTATCTTCCCTAAACTGGAGAATGCGAACAAGGAGTGTGCTCCGCTTTTGGGCATCTTGTGGAACAGTATATTTACGGCCGACCCGGCCGGGGGGCGCACCGCTGCACATTGGAGCGGCTCCGCTGCTGGTGTTTCAATCAGCGTGGCGGACCTGATTTTGCACAAAATTTGAACGGGGAGTTATTGTGCAAATGCATTTGTGACTATGGATTAATTTTATTGAAGGAAGTGCAAGCAGCCCACTTGGGTTATTTTGAAGGACTACCAGTCCCAGTGTACATCACTTTGAAATTTATTACTCACCTGAGTTTGATTGTGCTAACTGCAATAAATAAGGGACTAAGAAACTGGTTGTCGTATGCTTGCAGTTTGTCAATATGTAGAAAAGCCTATGAGGAAGGGTGTTTACCTGAAACGCGTCAGGCTCTGCTGGCGCCGAGTGCATTTGTATCTTCCCTAAACTGGAGAATGCGAACAGGGAGTGTGCTCCGCTTTTGGGCATCTTGTGAAACAGTATATATATATATATATATATATAATTTTCTTTTTTTCCACACAACGATCTCCATCCTGAGTGGCCCCCAACCCAGCAGGGAGGCCTTGGCAAAAAGGGGACAGAGATTCCCGTAGTTTAATTCAGCGAAGAATAAGCACCATAGCCCAGCTCTGGCACACACAGCATTTACTCATAAATAATGAAGGCTGCACACAGCGATGCCCAACCCTAACGCGTTTCAGCTCTATGCCGAGCTTTATTCACAGGTGAGGCAAGTTGCAAAGTCAAACAACCACATGATTTTAAATGCAGGCTCCAATGTGTTCCTGGAATCAGACAGTACAATCCCCAGCATGCATTTTGAGTGAAATACTCAGTTCAACATCATAGTTGTGGTAAGTTTGAGTCCAGGATAAATGCAATTAACACATCGCAGATAGCTGTAAATGTTCCATATTCAGTCATGCTGTATATATAAAGGGACTCTGTGCATTCAAAATTGAAATGACTTGTGAAACCCAATACTGGCATTGCTGCAGCCGTAAAAATTAAATTGAAATGTGCGAAGTCCAGCGCTTAACAAGCAAGGAAAATACATCACCCTTTTCCCTTTCCCACCTCCCAAAGGTGCAGGACATGCACAAATGGCAGAGTTACCCTTAGTGCGGTGGCAAGTAGCTTTAATGTGATGAACGTGGCAGGGGAAGGTGACTTCTCCATGATCAGAGGCGAGGGCAAGATAGGGGATGCTACTTGAAGTAGGTTTTGGGGTTCAGGGTTGCCAGTGAGAGAGACTCCTGGTTGGAAATGACCAGTATGTATGTATATAGGGTTGACCTCAATCAAGACATACTATATTGGCTCCAATTGTCCCAATATTTACATTATGATATCTAACCACAACCAATAATCAAACTTTGAGTTGAAGGTCAGTAATCAATTACAAAAGTGATTTAATAAAATGGTTTACTAAATTTACTAAAAGGTTCTCTTTCCCTCAATGAGATTGACTGAGAGAAGAGCAACCTCTGCAAATAAATATCACAGAACTATTGGATGGTTTAACAGGGAACCACACCAGTCTGTAGGGGAGAACCCCTCACCAAGAGTTATGAAAACTTATATGAGAGTATGCTTCGGTTAGGTTTTTTATTATGTCAATTGGAACTAGATGACTTCTATGTATTGTAAAGATATTTGATTAAATAATTGAAATATTATGCTATGTAAAATATTACATCAATATTTCTTGTAATTGATTACAGACTTTGAGCCTAATGGTTGATTATTGATTGTACTTATATATCAAAATGTACATATTGTGTAGCCAGCTCTATAGTTTGTAGCCAACTAGTAGCCATCTCTATAGTTTGTTAGGCCACCTGCAACCATCACTGGTAGGTTACAGGCAGCTTCACCATGGCCACATGTTATGGTGAAGCCAGGACAGACCTTGCAGCAGTGAGAGGGTCTGGGGTTTAGTGCATCTCTGAGCAGCACAGCCCATCTCAGAATTGCAGTTTGTTGATAGTTGTACCATGATGTGAAGTAGCATACAAAGATCCGAGACAAATTCCCTACAAGGTAGAGGCAAGACTTCTTTTTGCCCTATAGACAAAGACAAAAAATAGCTGCTGAGGTCAGAGCTTCGAAGACATTGGAAGTCCATAGTACTCCAAATCGCTGATAATAAAATTACAAGGTTGGGAAGACAACTGTGGTGGTTGAGGCTTAACGTATGAAGATGAAGCACAGGATGGCTAGAATTGTTATGCAAACCAAGGTGACAGCAGTGAAAGACTGCACTGACAGAACAACGGAAGACATACAAAGTTTGTCGGAGTTTAGGCAGAGCACGTCAGGAGTCCTGCTGTTACTGAAAAATAAAATGAAGGTGCTTGAACATTCGAGGAGAGATGTGAAGAGAAAATCCCTTTGCTTTCCACTATCACAACTGATGAGGAGTTAACTATAGAGATTAGACTCTTTTTTTTTAAAGAGGAATGTACGACTCTAGGCTTCTCCATTGCTAGCCAATTTCACCTCTTGTCTTAAGACCCTCTGTAATAAAACAAGACTCTGTCATATTTCTGTTCTTAGTCCCCTTCTACCTCTTGTCACAGCCCTATCTTATCTATTTCCTCACCGTCACTTTTTACTGTCATGTGAATGATGCATAAATTCGGCTGAAACTTGAACAACAATCAGACGTTGACCTCTCTGTATTCAGGTCCTGCCTTGTTGTCAACCGTGACTGGATGACAAGAAGCCAACTGAAACGAAATGCCAATCAATCAGTCAGGATTTATAAAGCGCAACTCATCACCCGATAGGGTATCCAGGTGTTTTCAGGTCCCGGAGGCTTATTCGAACAGCCGGGTCTTGTGGGACATTCGGAATTCTGGAAGTGAGGTGAGAGTCCGGAGGTGCGTGGGGAGGCTGGTCCAGGTCTTTGCTGTGATGTGGGAGAAGGAGCGTCCTCCACTTCTCAGGAAAACAGAAACGAGTTCCTGCTCATAAACGTACATTACTGGTGCCACACATCTAGTGGCTAACTGGACTGGCACCCCAACCCACGTTGGCCCATTTGTATGAAGCGCCGGAGTCACTTTGGACTCTGACCTACATCAACGCACCATTTAGCACCTCGTTTTCTACTCTAAGATTGTACTGTTGAATATCGAGTACAAGAATATTGTGGCACACTGATATCATGGACAAAATATTGAAAGGTAAATGCACAGAGGGAGGTATAGATTTACTGTTCTTAACTTCACAGCTATCTACTTTGAAGATATATATCATCAAGGTACATATACATGGTGTTAGGTATAGAAAATCTATACCTAATTACCTTTCAATAGTTTGTCGCTCAAGATTTCTTTCATGATATTAGTCTCCTACAATTTTCTGGACTCAATTCAATTTCAATAACTTTATTAGGGTGCAAAAGCATCCATAAAAGTACACAACCCAAGAATAAAACATGCAATAAAAACACAATAAATGCACTGTCGTGTAGTTCCTATAGTACCCATGCAGGACCTGCGCGTTTGTATAACATAAGCTGTGGGCTTGGTGGCAGACTGACTCTGTTCACCCTCACCGCGTATGTTAGATTGTTTTTGCATTAGCTAGCTCACAGTGCCACTAGAATATCCTCTTATCGGGAGAGATTTAGTTTCTGGCAACCTTAGATCATGACAACCCAAATTCCTCAGAATCGTGGAAACAATATACTACCTTTCGCTCAGTCACTCGTGCTTACATATTCGGTTTGTCTCAGAGAGTTACACAGAATAAACAGTCGGGCGTTTCAATAAGTATTTATTGAACAGTTGTTATTCTAGTGTAAAATATATGTGCTGCGGCAACCAGCAGACAATAGCAGAGATATATTATCAGCAGTACGATAAAAGCAAAGGGATAGAACAGTTCTACCATATTGCGGTAATCATGAGTACATACATGAATATAAAAGCATTATGCAAGTGCGGGTACTCCTACGATGCCTACCTAGATGTAATTGTGTGTACCTAGCATATGTGTGTAGGTCTTAGAAGCTAAGAGTCAAGAATCCTTCTAGGATTTTAGTCGAACCCCCATACCTTGAATAGAGAGAGTGTGGGACCCCGTCCTGGTCTCGAGTTGGACACCCCGTCCGGGTTGTGTCAGACCACTGTCAGCTTGAGCGACTGCATGCAGGAGCCTCAGCGTCTCTGGTCAGTGTGTCAGCATGGAAGTCTCGGTTCCCTCTGTCTTACCGGGGTAAGATGTGGTGTTTTTATACCCTGAAGAGTCTCGGTCCTCAGTATGGTTTGTATTGGACATGAGGAAAACGTCAGGGGTGAACTTTGTGCATACATATTATGCCGGTGGTGTATTCTTAGAGAGCCATGCATAATTAATGAGTACAGTGTGGGCCTGTGTTTGGAAGAACCCTGCTGTATTCGAAACCACAGGATAGATAACGTTCAGCCCTCAGAGCTCGTTGTGTACTAGCTGGGACCAATGTAGGTGAAAGAGCATGCCTATATAAGGAATCATACTATAATAGGACATGTACAGTTGTGACCATAATTGGGCATATGCGGCCATGACCATAATAGGGCAAGTACGAATATGACCATATTAGGGTAAATATGGATACGTCCATTTTAGGACATGTATGAACGGATCTACATTAGGGCCTCTATGCGGGATATAACACCCACTCCTCTTCGGAACTGGATAAAAATGACCATACTTAAAATCTGGACAATTTAAAAACATTTTTTTTAAGCAAATAAAAACATGGTTCTAAAAAATCGTTAAAATTTGAGGTGCTAATAAAATAAAAAATAAAAAATGTTCAAATTCAGCTTTTTCTAGTTGCCACTTAAAAATTCAATATCGTCTCTCTATAGAAGTTGTATTACCATAAGTAGGAGAAGGCCATGCTTTTCTCAAGCGAAAGTGTCAATGTAAGAAAATGTTCCAAATTTAGATCGTTTATTTTGAAACGAGTGAAGAAGCCGAATTCTTTCCCAGGACACGATGAGACAATTCAAGATCACGTGTCCTGGCTGGGAAGCTCAATATTATCGGTGTCAGCTGCTGTAGATGACAAATCCAACGCTTCACAGAGAACGTCAATCACACATAGATGGAATGTAGTACTGCCAGCAGTCGGTGCTGCGGCAGTTGTAACCTGGGTGCCTGTGGAAGAGCCACCTAACCCAGCAGGAGCGAACGGCACCTGTGGATTCTCCAGGAATGCATTAATCAGAATCGGAAGATGCTGAGGACAACGCAGAGCGTGGGCCTTTATGGGGTCCAGCATTGCATCCGTGTCCGGAGGAGCATCTGATGGAAATGTTAGACAAAGATCCAACGTGCATTCCTCTCCGCAGAACAGGCATCGAAGAACAGGTAAGATCCAGTCTACCCAGACTTGTCTAAATGATAGAAACCAGCAGGCATTGAGTTCTCGCAGGCAAGAAATGCCCAGAAGTTGTACCATGCGTTCACGGTATTTCCGCTCCAGGAGCGTGTTCACCATTCCCTCGGGAAGTGGGCCGTCCATTGCGTAGCAGCAATATTATAATCAGGATTCCTGCCATTAGGAACAGGATGAGCGGGAATCCTCCAAATACGCTTCCCAATACGGAGTGTATAAAATTTGGGATCACTCCGAGGACTGTCTGAAAGGTGCTTAACAGTCCGGACCCTATGGTCTTAAATAGGTGTACAATTCCGCTCGTATCTGACATGTTAAAGATACGTCCCACCATTTCTGCGAAATGAATGGGGCAGTTTGTACGCATGAGTGCCTGTATCTCGGTCGAGGTCCTTGCAACTTGAAGTTCATAGGTTTCTCGAGCAGAGGTTAAGGGCACGGGTTGCTGTAAAAGCATGGCTTTCAATCTGCTCAGAGTATCAAACTGTATAAAAGAAACATTCAGCGAAGGCCATAGCGGCGCCTCCCCGACTGTGTTCAGTGGCGGAAACAATACTTGCATACAGCAAGTAACCCTGGAGTTAACAGTCAATAGATATGCGATGCCCGGAAGCATCCCACAGCAACCTTGATCATTTAACATTAAGTAACTCCCATTCGAGAGCAGCTGGAAAACCGGCGTGATCATGGCTGCTGGGGTCCCTGACATGTGACAGGATAAGTTCGCCACCGAACCACTGCAGGCTCCATGTAGAGAAATATCCTGGCACCTTAGAGAACCGCTTAAAGCGTTCTTGCAGTTTGTACCACTCAGATACACTTCTCGATCCCCATTCCGGCATCGGTATCTATATGGTAACTCCCAAGTGTCCTTGATGTATCCCTTACCCATTTTCACATATTTGCCTGCCTGCCTTTGCTCAAGGCAATATTGAAACTGAAACGTAGTGACCGGCAGAGTGATTTGGCCATGAATTAGCCATTCCGTTGATGGTGCTTCGGCTACAGTGAATGGTAACCTTTCCAGTTTCTCAATACGCAGCATTGTATATTTGGCTCCCCTTTGTGCCATTTCTGTCTGTTTATCAGTTAGATTGTATTCTGAGAACAGAGACGTGGTGTTTATAAAACGCCATGGCACATAGCCTGCACGCAAAGATTGTAGCGTCCAGCTTAACATAATAATAGAACGTAGTTGAGATTGCCCGTGTTGTAACAAGGCCAGATCTTGTTCTAATATGTCGATCGCCGAGGACACAATGTTGCCTAAGGAGTAAATCCTGGAGGTCAAAGTAGTTAACCCATTATCTTCTACTGCTATTGCCTTTTCTAAGTTAATACGGTCTATCTCCCGTATCCTTTCTGCGACCTCTTGTTGGGATATTTTCCAGTTTTCATTATAGTAGGCATAAAGGCCTGCATATATGAAACGTTTCTGACGTTGTTTCCTGGGACCTAGTAGAAAATCTCTAAGATCCATGTCAGGTGTGAGGAAGGTCAAGTGGTGCTTTACTTCTGTCAGTGTTGAGGTCTCTAGCCAATCAAGGCACAACTTCCCAACACTATACGATGTCACTACCCCTGGGTGTTGTCTTTGTACATAGCGTGGATCTGGCCTATGGATACTAAACCCTCTGGTTGTATTCATAAATCTCTGTTGACATTTGTTTGTGTCAATGGGCCAAACCAGCCATTCTGTCCAATCAGGATCTGATCTGTTGTACTGGAAAATGTCTTCTAATCCTACCCCTTGTGTAGTTGAATTCTGCCCCCCACCCATCTGCGATGGTGTTGGAAACCCCGGTGTGTTCATTTCCTTGCCTTTGGCTAATCCAAGACAGGTTGTTTGTTGCACAGTTTCGTTCAGAAATAAAATCTGCTGCGGAATGATGCATGCTCTAAAAAGTGCTTCTATTCCCTGGACTAGCCAGTCCCTAGAACCCCAGATTGATTTGGAATCTATTGTGTCTTTCCATAGATCGAAACCCTGTTTAGACAACTGGTTCAGAAAGGATGCAGAGTAAATATTTTTGGTGTTTGTCAACATAATTTTCGGAGCTGAATTTTTCGCCACTTTATAATAAAATGACTTCGGGTCGGATGTGTTAAACCCTGAGAAGTATGTGAATTTCTGTGCAAATGCTTGTGAACTACCTTTTGGAGGTGTTGGGCAGTGTTCCCACTGGTGGTACTCAAATACATTTCTAGGTGTTATAGACTTGTGTAAGAAATGATCACCAAAATGTTGGTAACAGTACAATGTATCATAGTCTGAAGTACCTTCTAACATTTCATTGTTCGGAAATGCAGCAGTTTTTTCTAAATCAGACATCATAGCATTTACAGTTTCAGTGTCCCAATCATCAGAATATGCACTGGAGGTAATGATATCACTTAAAGAAATTTTAAATACATGTTTTAGCTTTAAAAGTTCAGTCGGACCTAATATATCATAATCAATCTTGTCCCATACTATACCGTCCGGTATAGGAACTGCTGTGATGTTCACTGAAGACAAGTCTCTTGGTTCACGATGTGAAGACTGGTGTGGTTTTAAAATCAAATTAACTCTTTGGGCTGTAGAGCTTGGTTGGAGGTATCGTCCATTAATAAGCATACTAAAAGTTATAATCAAACCTAGCAAGAAAATAAAAAATAAAATCCCAGTGATATACCATCGTTCTATCCAAGGTGACACCAGGTAAGTCTTTCAAAAAAAGTTCAAAAAGTCATTGAGTTTCTGTTTGAGTGATTTTTTGGCTGGCGTCGTTTCCAGCTCGCTTGGATCCAGTGAAAACGTATCAAAGTTCATGAAATAGCCAGAAGCTGTTCGATCAATTGTTGGAATTGCATCGGGATTTGTTGAAATCGGATTTTGCTCTTGACGAGGCATGTTGACGTAGATGTCTGTATTAGATCTGATTGCAACTTGTTTGTTAAGTTGATTTTCATTTTGAAGATGAATTTCTTGTTGAAGTGGAACGAGTTCCATAGCATTGTTGCTTAGTCCTTCATTCCGTACAGGTTGCCCTTCAAACGTGATGAGTCTTTCTGTTTGGACTTCTTGGAATGTAGCAAGAGGAGGGCGTCTGCTACTGTGGAGTCCACGAGGCCTACTGTTTAGTATCGGCCACATAGTGTAGTTTGATTAAGTCGATTGAGACGAATCTTTTCTCCTTTTTTCCGGCAAGAGGTGGCAGAAGTACAGTTCTTGTGCCGTGAATTGCAAGGACCGGTACAGGCTTTCTGTAGGATGGCCCAAATTCTTTCTTGTCAGCAATCTTTTCTCTGACTAGATCCCCGAATGTTGGGATCCAGATAGGCCTTGCCGTTACTGCCTTGACTTCCTCAGTGGCGGCCTGTTTCTGGAGCACGTTACTTTGTTGTGTCCTGGATTCATTTAGATCCTGTAAAACAGCCAAACGATCATGGATATCAAATGGTGTTTTATCCGCCACTGTGCCTTCACAATCAAGATCAGGTACCCACATTCTTGTCCCAAATAGGACCTCGTAAGGAGTGACACTTCCTAGAGAGCTTCTTGACTGATTATTGAGCGAGCGCTGTACCCCATAAAGGTGACCAACCCATCTACCGCCCTTGCCTAATACCCTAGCTGTTAAAGATTGCTTTAAGTCTCGGTTTTTCCTCTCCACAACAGAATTTCCCTCGGGATGATACGGAGAGGAGTACCGCAATGCTACGCCCATTCCTTCCATGGCCTCTTTGTAAGCCCGAGAGCTAAACGCCGGACCACGGTCAGAATGTAACGTGCCAACTGCGTATGTGCCGATAAAGACTCACAAATCTTTTATAACAGTTCGAGCGTCAGCCGAGCGCTGAGGCCAAACCTTGAGGAAACTTGAGCTGGATGCGCACGAACGGACAACCTAATGTTGTCTAACAAAGGTATCTGTACTGGATGTGTTGTGGTGGACCCATTCATCTGCTTGCAGATGTCGCAGTTCCAGACGTAGTCTCTAATCAGCCTTCTCATCACGGGCCACCAGTAGCGTTCTTTTAACAAAGCAACTGTCTCCCTAAGTCCGTTATGTACAGAACCACTTCCTTCGTGTGCTGCTACAATTAAGCCTAGCCTACGATCCATATTTGGTATTACTCTATCCCCCACTCCAGGAATCTGAGCATATGGAATGTTTTGTGCATCTAAGTTGTAGGAGTACTTGAGTGGAAATTTTTTAGGTACTGCTGTGCTGCCTTTGCTTGAAGCATTGACAGCTACCATTATCTCGCCGTCTACCCTCGTCTTTGAATGAGTAACTGCAGCTACGGCGGCTGTGCGAACAGCCCCCTTTGCGGCTTCATCAGCCAATGAATTCTCTTCAACGTGAACGCCATCACGCTGATGACTCAGTGTATGTATCACGTGAGCCCTTGGTAGTTCATTTCTCAACTCCACTACCTGTTCCCATAGCATTTTATGCTTAATTGTGCCACCTTTTGCATCTTTGAACCCGTTTTGTTCCCAATGATGGAGATATTCATTGTACGACTGTACACAGTAAAAGGAAACACACACAATAAGTGTGGGGAATTCGTGATCCGTATTTATAAGTGCCAGTATAAGTGCTTTGAGTTCTGCCAACTGAGCTGTGCAGTCTCCTAGAGATTGCGTTTCAGTGCAGCTCGGATGGAACTTTCCATCGTGCATGCGACCTTTAACAATCGCACACGCCGCGCTGTAAGCTTGCTTACTCCCTGTGACTGGTTGAGCAGATCCATCAGTGTAAATAATATATTCATACTGATCTAGAGGCAAAATTTCATTTGGTAGAGGATATTCTTGTTCGTATTGCAGGAATGCCTGTGTTTTTAAACTTGGATCAAATCTGTATTCAACATCCGTGGCAGTAAGAGAATTAGCCCATTGTATCCATCTCGGATGTAAAGCTTTCGCATTTGGAATGCTAGCTTTTGTAACAGCTTCTAAAGCTGGTACTGGGGTCACGACAATTATGCGTTTTCCCTGAGCCAGAGCTCTTTCTCTTGCTACAGCGGTCTGTACTGCTGTCAGAATTTTTTATGTTGAAGTGAAGCGCATCTCTGCGTTTGTGTACAGGTGTGATTTGTATGCGATTGGTACTGTTTCACCTTCATTAAAAGTTAAATAAGTGTACCCGCATTGACCCGCTATGACTCGGATCACCAAGTTGCGTACGTTTACGCGTGTCTGTAAATGTTTAGAAGCTATCATGTCTTCCTGTAGGGAACGCAGGATATTTGTGTGTTCCTGTGTCCATTGTCTGACTGAAAAATCAGGTTTTATTAAGTCGTAGAAAGGTTTTACTCTTTCTGCATAATCCAAAATGTATGTTCGACCAAAATTTAGGAATCCCAGAATTTATTGTAAATTCTTTAATGATTTTGGAGGTTGGAGCAGCGCACACTTTTCTAAAAAGTTAGCTGCTATGCTTTTTCCCTCACTTGACAGCTCGTATCCTAAAAACAGGACATTGAGGTGGGCAATTTTTGATTTCTTGAAATTAAAGTTATAGCCCTCAGCGGCGAATCCCATAATAATGGTGGTCACCCTGGTCAAGTGCCTCTTTAAGTCATCGTCCGTCAGATAAATATTATCCACATAGGACAACGCTTCTTCATCCAAATTTTGGAGTAACTCTGTTACCCTTGCTGAAAACAACCCCGGGCTATTCTTATACCCTTGGGGGAGTCGGCAAAATTGCTGTTGGGACCCTAACGCACTGAATGCGGTCAGATACCTGCTTTCAGGCGCTATATTTTGGCAGAAAATCCATTTGAGATATCAAGCGTTGTTTTGTATTTTTTGTGCACAATGTTATTCATTAATGTGTCACTGTGTGCATTTTGAACTGCAAATGTCTTTGTGCAAGTGTTTTAATGTCTGTAATCTAAAACTAGACGATATGTGTTGTCAGGTTTGGCTACGGGGAACAAAGGATTGTTCATAGATGAAGTGCAATTTTCTATCACCCTCTGATATTCAAGTTGATCTAGAATCTCCCTGACTTGTTTTTTAGCTTCCTGCTTTATAGGGTATTGCCTTTGAGCATTTGGGGAAACCTCTTGTCTGTGTTCTGACCGTCCTTCCCTCTCGGAGTTTCTTGATGAACCCTGATAGGAACGAGAGGAACGAGTATCAGTATCCTGATACCTGTCAGGTTTTTTAATATTATCCCTATTCCTGAGGTTATACCTCCTTTCAGAGGGCTCCTGTTGAGGAGACCTACCTCTGGACTGAGATCTGGTGTCTTTAGACTTTTGTTGTTTTTATTTTCCCACTTCTTTTTAGAAGAAGTAGGTGTCTGCTTAGTAGTGTCCTTTTCAGGACTGCCGACCAGTTGTGGTTTTAATGCTTTCCCACCTAGACTGTCTCTGCCTAATTCTGCGTATGCAGTTTCAATTATTTTGGGTAGTTCGTGTTGTTGATCATCTGGACCGAACTCCCTTAGGCGTTGGCGGACCGCCACAGAAGCTGCTTCTCCCTTAATGTTAGCTAGTATTATGGCTGAGACCTGTTCAAAGTTGTTTAGCAACTTCATCCCTAAGTTAAGGGCAGGCTCTGCTCCGTACTCGTTTTGTATTTGTTTTAACACTTCAGGTACTACTGCTATTGAAGGGATACCATGTGTTCTGGTATATATGGCAGCAAAGACTGAACCCCAAGAGGTGCAGTCCTCTACTTGTGGTGTGAGACCCATGGGCAAGCAGATTGTTAGAATTCTGTGTTTATCACTGGTGGTAGTATTCGGGAATACTGCTTCAAGCTGAGTTATTTTCTGGGCTATCCAGAATGGGATTTGTTCGCGTTTTGCTGGCATTTTGCCCATTATCACGTGTAAGGTTTGTGGAGTTATTTTATTAACTGTGCCTTGGACTGGAGTGTCTTGTGCTGCAGCTGGTGCCGGCTGAACTGTTAAAGTCCTCATCACAAATTGTGTGAGGTTTCTGTAGATTTTAATTAAATCTCTGTGTTGTACGAGTAAGTCTGGCTGTGGCATTGTGCCAATATCAGGATGCGGTGTGTATGCCGCTAATATGGGCCATGTGGCTCCTGCTCCTCCGAGCGGGCCTAATCTTGCTCTTCCATGTATGTGGGGTAGGGCGCCTTTAAACCAGTAATTATGCTCCTGGTAAGTGAGCGGAGCCTCTAATTCCTCAAAAGGAGTATAGTCCGCCGGTGTTTCACCTTCTAGGTAGTAGTGAAATACATTTGTAATTGCATTCGCTGCTGGGAATGTAACCCATGAATAGAACACCTTTGTTTTATTGGATTCATGTGCCTCAATCACGAAAATTACTGTACCACCCCTGGCTCTTAAGCCATGTTCTAGAAGTTTTATGGTGACTGCCCTTCTGAAATTTGGTGCAATTTGTATTGCATCTTCAGGGTCTTCTCCAAAACCGAAGAGGTCTGTTTCAACTCTCCTTGTGTCGTTTGCTTCTTCCACCATTTTTAATTGGAAGAAGGGAGGTTAAAGAATTTTTAAGATAAGGTGTAAGTGCACAATTGTAGGAACTATATGTCCTTCAAGCTTGAATAACCAACAGCCAATAAATAGTATTCTCGTACTACTCAGCTGCGGCGGATTTTGTGCCCACCCACTCCAGACGTCTCTGGGGTTTTGTGAGTAGGTTCTCTGAGAATAGCACGACTGAACTACTCAGATTCTACTGTTAAATACGTACCCAACCAACGTAGGCGGCGCGATGTCGTGTAGTTCCTATAGTACCCATGCAGGACCTGCGCGTTTGTATAACATAAGCTGTGGGCTTGGTGGCAGACTGACTCTGTGCACCCTCACCGCGTCGGTTAGATTGTTTTTGCATTAGCTAGCTCACAGTGCCACTAGAATATCCTCTTATCGGGGAGAGATTTAGTTTCTGGCAACCTTAGATCATGACAACCCAAATTCCTCAGAATCGTGGAAACAATATACTACCTTTCGCTCAGTCACTCGTGCTTACATATTCGGTTTGTCTCAGAGAGTTACACAGAATAAACAGTCGGGATTTCAATAAGTATTTATTGAACAGTTGTTATTCTAGTGTAAAATATATGTGCTGCGGCAACCAGCAGACAATAGCAGAGATATATTATGAGCAGTACGATAAAAGCAAAGGGATAGAACAGTTCTACCATATTGCGATAATCATGAGTACATACATGAATATAAAAGCATTATGCAAGTGCGGGTACTCCTACGATGCCTACCTAGATGTAATTGTGTGTACCTAGCATATGTGTGTAGGTCTTAGAAGCTAAGAGTCAAGAATCCTTCTAGGATTTTAGTCGAACCCCCATACCTTGAATAGAGAGAGTGTGGGACCCCGTCCTGGTCTCGAGTTGGACACCCCGTCCGGGTTGTGTCAGACCACTGTCAGCTTGAGCGACTGCATGCAGGAGCCTCAGCGTCTCTGGTCAGTGTGTCAGCATGGAAGTCTCGGTTCCCTCTGTCTTACCGGGGCAAGATGTGGTGTTTTTATACCCTGAAGAGTCTCGGTCCTCAGTATGGTTTGTATTGGACATGAGGAAGACATCAGGGGTGAACTTTGTGCATACATATTATGCCGGTGGTGTATTCTTAGAGAGCCATGCATAATTAATTAGTACAGTGTGGGCCTGTGTTTGGAAGAACCCTGCTGTATTCGAAACCACAGGATAGATAACGTTCAGCCCTCAGAGCTCGTTGTGTACTAGCTGGGACCAATGTAGGTGAAAGAGCATGCCTATATAAGGAATCATACTATAATAGGACATGTACAGTTGAGACCATAATTGGGCATATGCGGCTATGACCATAATAGGGCAAGTACAAATATGACCATATTAGGGTAAATATGGATACGTCCATTTTAGGGCATGTATGAACGGATCTACATTAGGGCCTCTATGCGGGATATAACAGCACTTTAAAAGCAATCTCATATCATAACAGCACATTGCAATTTGGAAATTGCACACACATATGAAAGCCAATTAAACAGGGGTGCAGGCTTAATCACAGTGCATTGTGCTTCGGGATGGGTTGGCGGATGTAAAAAAAAGAGCCAATATGGCGACTTGTCTAATCGTCAGACAGTTGTACAAAAAAATTAAAAGCTGGCCTAGGATGTCTAAAATTCTGGGATTTAATAAAAAGGGATTACAAATTGTTTGGTGTATTTTATATAAAACTTGCAGAAGAAAGCACAGTGCAGCATAGTTTGCCCAGACCTACCATCACATGGACAGGGGTTGGCGTCAAGATTCTTCTGATAACTAAGCAGCAAATACAGCAGATACTTGACTGTATCTGCTCTAAAACTAAACAGCAAACTACGTTCCCAACGCCCCAGGGCACTAAAAGATAATTAGTTGGTAGACTGTCTATGGTTCTGCTGAAATAAGCTGCAACAGTGGTCTTACACTTTTCCACGTTGAGTCTCAGGGAGCGGCTTAATTACATAACAGTAGTTGCACATGTTTTTTATTTACACTGCTATTAGAACCAGGCTCAGAGAAAACATGGGGCAAGCCAATCTTTTGAAAGATTTCCTTCACATATGATAACCATGGATTAGAGAGACCTTTGTCACACTAGAGACAATCATTAATAATGTCTCTGGTTAAGAGTGCCACCTCAGTTCTCCAGATGTCTAGCCACAGCAGTGGGGGGGTGAGTTCTAATGTGATCTCCAAGATAAGTCAAAACCAGTTCCTCAAGAACAGATAAAATGAGAGGACGATACAGGGGCGGGGAGGGCTTTTCTGCAGAATCTATTTTCTTCAACCTGAATAGCTTCATAATTTGCAATGCCCCATTGCACTTGACTGCCAATTCTTTGGCCACTGTTTGTTTCCTCTTGATGGCTGGACCTAAGGGTGATTGAGTATTTGCTGGACTAGCCAGCTATAGGGGATATCCGCATTATTCACATGTTTATCACAATCACTGATTTGGGTATTCGTTGCGACTCCCCCCCACTTCTATTAACCCAGAAGCATTATTATCCATATTAATGCAGCCTCTTGCTTCATCAAATAATGGTTGTTGCTCTAACAATAGTCTGCATTCAGTAAGCACAATTCCGTTTGAGATTATTCCCACGGCACTCTCGAGCCTACTGTCTATAATAACCGTTGAACGTGGTACAGAGGCAGACCCAACAGTCTTGCATTTGCCCATGATTTATATGTTTAGAAGAGCGCACACATGCGCATATGGATGGCAACTGCTGCTGGCTAACACAAAAGAGAGTAGGCCCAGCCCAGCCTCGTTCGGCTGCGGATGGGCGCAGATGGGCCCACTTTTCGCCAGGTCTACGCCCGGGCAAGTCCCGTGCTGTGGTATTTGAAAATGTTGGATAGTGGAGGGGTAAAAATTACTATTCCCACTCCAAAGAGTGCACCAGTAGGGAAAGTATTGGATAGCGGAGGGATAAAAATTACTATTCCCACTCCGAAGAATGCAACAGTAGAGAAAGTGTTGGATAGCGGAGGGGTAAAAATTACTATTTCCACTCCACTGAATACAACAGTAGGATAAGTGTTGGATAGCGGAGGGGTAACATTTTTTATTCCCACTCCAGTGAGTGCAACAGTAGGGAAAGTGTTGGATAGCGGAGGGTTAAAAATGACTATTCCCACTCCAGTGAGTGCAACATTAGAGAAAGTGCTGGATAGAGAAGGGGTAAAAATTACTATTTCCACTCCAGTGAATGCAACATTAGTGAAAGTGTTGGATAGTAGAGAAACAAAAATTACTAATAACACTTAAACAGTTGAAAAAAAATATATATATTACAAAATGTAAAAAATCATAAAAAATAAAAAAACAATATTTAAAAAATATACATTTAAATCCATTAAACATATAAAAAGAACACATGTTATAATATAGATTACATATAACAAAAACCTACAAATAATATATAAATAAATTAATAAATACATTTATAAACAATAATTATTTAAAAGTAGCAAATATTAACAAACAAAAAAATTATTGAAAACAAAAATGTCTTTATTTTATTTCATACCCTATAACACCACACCAATAACAAAACACTTCAACATGTTTAATTACATTTATTTCCATAATTAACATAATAATAAATTAAAAACCATCTTATCAATAACAAAATAAAAATAAACATTAATTGAGTACACAAGCTTTAACACTCTAATATCCACAACACACACCTAAATTAAACTATAAAATAATAAAACACAATTATATATTATTTTTAAAGCAAAAATATTACTATTAACAACTAATAATTAAATAACTAAATTTTATTTAATACCCACCCTTTACCCCTTTAAAAGTAATAACAAAACACAAAAAAATAAACATTTACCCAAAATAAATATCAAATAATTAACATTAATTAAAAACTATATAGTAATTAATTAAACACAAATTACTTCCCACCTTTTACTCCTATAGACACCACAACACGCACATAAAATTAATTACACAATTACCATAATTAATTACCAATTATTTAATTAAGATTAATTAACAACTAATTATTCATTCATCAATTAAAACTAATTTACTTCCCACCCTTCCCCCTTTACACCTATAAAAACTACCACACACAAAGATAATTAATTACACAATTACCAAAATTAATTACAAATTAATTAAAATTAATTAACAACCAATTATTAATTCATAAATTAAAAAGACATTTCTTCCCACGATTTACACCTACAAACATCACAACACACACCTAAAATTAATTACAAAATTACCATAATTAATGACAAATTAATTAATTAAAATAATTAACAACTAATTATTAATTAATTAATAATAAATTAATTTACACATTTAACACTATAACATCTCAATTAAACAAATATTAATAAATAAAAATTAATCAATAAATTAAATATAATTAAATTACTTCCCACCCTATTCCCCTATAAACCCACAACCCGCTACGGAAGTAAAAATGCACAATTCAAATAAAAAAATAATAATACATTTAATATAATTAAATTACTTCCCACCCTAGTCACCTATAAACCCACAACCCGCTACGGGACTAAAAGCGCAAAATTCAAATATTTTTTTTTTAATAACTACTAAAAATGTAACACATATATTAAAAATACAAACAAATCTTATACAAAAAAACATACATCACATACATATAAAATATATACTAAAATACATAACAATAATAAAAAACGATGTTTTTAACAACTATATTTTTGCAAACAATATTTAACACTTCGATATTTTTAAAATCGAGATTTCTTACCTTCAGTTGGTATTCTTAACTACGATATTCTTGCTGTCGATATTCCTGACCCACGATATTAATGACTCGATATTTGTCCAACTCGATATTTTGTACTCGATATTCTGTCTCTGCACCCTCTCCTGCCACCCCTTTACTTAGATATACATGCCAATCACTACTCACAATCAGGACACATCTTTTGCCTTTATGCATGTTACAAACACAGATATGTAGCCCACCTTCCCATTTCTGGACTCCCTGCTTCTGACCACTACACCGCAGCCAGACCACTATGGTAAAGACTCTGGGGCCGATTCCGATTCTGGCCGGAAAACATACCGACCGACTCGGTACGGGAATGTAGTCCGACCGACACGTACCGGCGCTGCCCGATCCGCGTATTACGATGCAATGCATGTGAATTACGACCGACTCGTACGGAACACAAGCCGAACGACCGAACCGCACGGAAACCAGCTATCCGGCCGGAAAACTACGCGAATCGAACCGACCGACACGCACCAGGAATGAACCCGACAGAAACGTACCCGCGAACTCCGACCCGCGCAGTACGATGCAATGCGTGTAAAACCAGACCGAGTCGCACGGAGCTCAAGCCGTACGACCGACACGCATACAAAACAGGGAGCCGAAGCAACCCAGTACTTCGCGACCGACGCGTACGGCGTACATGAAACCCAGCAGAAACACAGCTTGAAAGACTCGGAGAAGTTCGCACGAGCCAACTGCAGCGTCCTACTCAGTCAGAAGAACGTCTCCTACATGCCTAAAAACTATAAGGAAAAAATACAAAAAAAAGGGCCAAACAAGCAATGACAAAGTCAATAAATACAGGGGGAAAAAAACATGGAACAAAGACACACCCACAACTCCACCCATATAAAGGCCACAAATCCTTACCATGATCCTTTGCAAATTCAACTGACCTGCCAGCACAGAACACCATCAGACAGCAACCACAGACACACTCACAACTCATCCATCACACAAGCCACACACCATTAGCACCTCCCAAATAGCACCCTCACATACACCCAGCAAAACCTACACACACCCACCCTCACTTGCACACTCACACACACATCAATCCCCACCACCACCCATCACCATGCCCCCAAAGAAGAATCCAAAGTTCCTAGACAGTGAATTGGAAGTCCTGGTAGATGAAATCCTCAGGGTAGAGCCACAGTTGTTTGGTACATTGGTCCAATAGACCCCCATGTCGCAGAAAACCAAGATGTGGGAGAGGATCGTCGACAGGGTGAACGCACAATCACCATGTTTGCGCACAAAGGAAGACATCCAGAACAGGTGGTATGATGTGCGCAGGAGGGTCAAGGACCTACTCAAGAAGGATTACGCCTTGAGTCATCGCACCGGCAGTGGCCCTCCTGCCAAACCAGTATACCTCAAGCCCTGGGAGGAGAAGGTGCGGGCCATCCTATCACCAGAGAGCGTACATGGACTATCAAACATCCCAGAGCCTGGTGAGTACACAACCAATATACCCAATATTGTGTGACAATACACACACATCACTGTCAAGGGGATAGTGAAACCATGCACCGTTAGCAAAGCCACAGTAACCAAAAGATAATCATCCCAAGATGTGTATGTTAGTTAGACAAACACAATACCTGCCATCTCATAGTGATATGTAACTGTGTCATGACATGTACAAACCTAACAACAAATAGAGCAAGGCAGTGGCACAAATCTAACCAACAAACACTGTCAGACATTTTGCCACCACTAGAACACCACCTCACAGGGAAGCTCACTGAAAAGAAGGAATTGTGTGTATGCTGGTGAAGTGAGTGTAGCCAATAGCATGATGGGAGTTGTAGTCACAGATATTGGTCACCCTCACAATTGGCCCATCAACACCACTCTGAACCATACTCACATCACAGGGAGTGGAAAAGAACTGACAAGATGGCTGACACTGGGTACTGCTGTGGGGAGCACAAGGCCCTGCTGGGAACTGTGCACCAACCAACAGCAGGACACCACTGACTGACATCCTGAAAGCCAACTTGCACTCCCTGCAATGGAAGCACGTTCCATGGTGGGATATCTGGCTGGGTGGGAAGGAGGACTGACAGCTCTGACCATAGTTACCAGCAGCTTTTCTCACGCACCCCCTGAACACAAACTCCACACAACTCACCTGGGAGAATGCATTGCCTCACATTCTAATTAAATATCCCACAAAGAACCACCACACTGGGTTATGCTGTGTGAAGCACAGGGACACTTTTGGGACTTGTAGCCAAACAAACGCCAGGACAACACTGTCAGCCATCCTGTCAGCACAGGCACACTACCCCACAGTGAAGTCCACTCAAAAGGAAGGAAGTATGGGCATGCTGGGAAGGGGGATGTAGGCAATAGCATGATGGGAGTGGTAGTCACAGCTCAACATCCCCCACCCACATGGCCCAGCAAGCTCACACTGAAGCATGCATACCTCACAGGGAGTGAAAAGCCACTTCAAAGATGTCTGACGCTGGCCTCAGCTGTGGGGAGCACAAGGCCCTGCTGTGAACTGTGCACCAACAAACAACAGGACCACACTGTCAGCCATCTTGCCATTGCTGTCACACTCACACACAGTGAAGTCGACTCAAAAGGAAGGAAGTATGGGCATGCTGGGAAGGGGGGTGTAGGCAATAGCATGTTGGGAGTGGTAGTCACAGCTCAACATCCCCCACCCACATGGCCCGGCAAGCTCACACTGAAGCATGCACACCTCACAGGGAGTGAAAAGCCACTTCTAAGATGTCTGACAATGGTGCTCTGTTGTGGGGAGTACCAGGCCCTGCTGGGAACTGTGCACCAACCAACAGCAGGACACCACTGCCTAACATTCTCTAAGCCAACTTGCACTCCCTGCAATGGAAGCACGTTCCATGGTGGGATATCTGGCTGGGTGGGAAGGAGGGCTGACAGCTCTGACCATAGTTACCAGCAGCTTTTCTCACACACACCCTTAACACAAACTCCACACAACTCACCTGAGAGAATGCATTGCCTCACACTCTAATTAAATATCCCACAAAGAACCACCTCACTGGGTTATGCTGTGTGAAGCACAGGGACACTTTTGGGACTTGTAGCCAAACAAACGCCAGGACAACACTGTCAGCCATCCTGTCAGCACAGGCACACTACCCCACAGGGAAGCAGACTCAAAAGGAAGGAAGTATGGGCAAGCTGGGAAGGGGGGTGTAGGCAATAGCATGATGGGAGTGGTAGTCATAGCTCAACATCCCCCACCCACATGGCCCAGCAAGCTCACACTGAAGCATGCACACCTCACAGGGAGTGAAAAGCCACTTCTAAGATGTCTGACAGTGGTGCTCTGTTGTGGGGAGTACCAGGCCCTGCTGGGAACTGGGCACCAACCAACAGCAGGACACCACTGACTGACATCCTGAGAGTTAACCTGCACCTACTGCAAGGGTGGCATGCTTCATGGTGGGATAACTGGGCTGGGGAGAAGGAGGGCCGGGTGTCCACCAAATACAACCAATGCTGGTCATGCACACACCTCAACATTCACATTGAAATGCTTCAGGTTGGCAGGACAATGTGCTACACCAATATCAACCTCTGACTGTGACAACTTAGGACAATGCAATGTACAGGCCCGCATCCAGAGGTACAGTCACAACTGTCAGGTGTTTGAACCATTGATGCCTGTAGAAACATAACATACATTGTGTGTCTCTTCCAAAAACAGGTGATGATGGGGACACAGCAGCAGATGATGAGGAGTCCCTGTCCCAGGCTCCGGTGGCCCCTGAGCTCTCTGGTGTGGAACAGCCTCTGCCCTCCTCGGATGGCGAAGACCTACCTGGCACCTCCGGTGTGAGTCATCATGCAGCACCAGCAGGACCACCATCTGGCACCCCCTGCACCCACTCCTCCAACATCTGCCAACACACAGACCACCCCCGCCGACACGGACAGACCAAGGACACTGAATGACAACAGCACAGGGACCCCGGCCCACCGTGAAGCAACGGACAACAACCCCAGTACCAACCCCCAAGGGGGCCTAGGCTCACCTGTGCGTGCCACCGCAGGACCCGCACGTGTGGCCAGGGGTGGTGGGAGGGGTGGTAGGCAGAGGTCACTGTTTGCAGAGGGGTCTGGACTGCATCATGACCCACAACTGGTACGCATTGCTGATGCGTACCAGAATAGCACCGGAGAGGTCAGCCAGGTAGTGGGGATCCTCAAGGACATTCAACAGCAGCAGGCTGCCCATCATGCCCGCTTGGACTCCCACATGTCCCGTGTGGAGACACACATGTCTGGCATGGAGTCCAAGTGGGACACATTGGAAGAACTGATAGCGGTGCAGAGGGACATATTGACATGCCTCCGCCAGATTAGCACCAACATGTCCACACCTCCCTGTGTGCCCACAACATCTGGTGCCGCAACAACTGCAACTGCCACAGGGAGGGAGGATGACTCTGGTGGAGAGTCCTCTGCACCGCAGCGGCCTGCACATGAGGGTCCCCCCCGAAAGAAGAGGGGTCGTCCGAGGAAGGAAAACTGAGAGGCCGATGGCCATGTACATCCCCCAGGAACCCAACACCTGTTCTGGAAATTCTCCTTTGTGTGCAAACTGTTCACCCTGTCGAATGCAACCCAACTCTCCCACATGACATGGGGAGTTTAAGTTGGACTAATGTATCAGATGACTGTGGACTTTACTCAGGACATTTCTGCTACCAACACTTCCAACTCATCTGTGAACTTTGGATTCCAATCCCAATGTACAGCACCCACCATCCTGTGCACTATCCTCACACATGTATGTAAATAAACTCACTAATACACCAAACTTGCCTCTGTTGTGATTCCAACGTTGTTTTTGTCATGGAGATGATGATCTGCTAAATGACACTGTGCATGCTAACTGCTACAGCAAGTTCAACACCATCATGTGAGTCATGGCGACGTGACACATATGAGGGAGACACACCACTAGGGCTACACAACACATACACACCAGGGCCATCTGACTCATCGCCTACACTGATGTTGCCAGGAAATACAGTGGAATGCACAGACACCACACCTATTCAGAGTATGTGTTAACTAGCCCACAGGTGCAGTAAGCAAATGTCAGTCAGATGTGTGACCACAGACAACGCACATCCCAAAGTGAAGCACAGGTTTATTACACATTTGCAACATGTTGTTTCCACTACAGATGCAAGGTAATCCCACGTGGCAGTGGCCACACAGTCACCAAGTGTAGAAAAAATAAAGTCCAGGGGTGTGTGGCACATCACCTGTAGGGAAACGACTGCTTCCACCCTGGAAGTTGAATCATGGTGTCGGGGGATCCGAGTTGACCAAACAACTCTGAAAGTACCCTGTGAAGGACAGACATGACACACAGTCAAAAGCACTGAAGAACAGGACAGAACTGCAATACTCATGCCCAATACATGTCACAAGATACCTACACAAAACCAAGTTAGCATGTCAACACTGTTGGGGAGTACAGACTACCTGTAAGGACACATCGCTGCACGCATCCAGTCAAGTAGCACATGGCCACACTCAAACAGCAACAGAGCACCACCAACACATATCATGCAAACTCAAATCATTGACATACCAACTCTGTATACCCACATTCAGCTGAAGAAGTTGGTGATGAGCTATGTGCGGACATCCCCCTCATCATCATCACTGGCATCGTGGCCCAGGCCAGGATCCTCCACAGGTGGCGGATGTTGGTCATCGTCATCCAGGATGAGAGGCAACTCCTTCCGCACTGCCAGGTTGTGTAGCATGCAGCAGACGATGACAATCTTGCACACCTTTGCAGGGGCATATGGGAGGGCCCCTCCTGTCTTGTCCAGGCAGCGAAAGCGGCTCTTCAGGAGACCAAATGTCCGCTCGATCACTCTCCTGGTCTGACCATGTGCCTCATTGTAGCGCATCTGGGCTGGTGTCACAGGGTTCCTGAGGGGTGACAGCAACCACGGCATGTTGGGGTATCCGGAGTCACCTACATACAGACAATTGCACATTAGCTGAGTTGGAAAAGAGGGTGGAATACAACATTGCAGAACACACACAATGGTACAAAGTCAGCACACACCGACAAGCCAGGCACGCTGGTTCTGCATCTGTGACATCATCCTCGGGATGCGACTACTCCTCATTACGTAGGCATCGTGTGCAGAACCGGGGAAACGTGCACACACATGTGAGATGCTCATATCTGCAAGACATACCACCAGGGCATTGATAGAATGGTAATGTTTCCTGTTCCTGTATGCCTGCTCATGTGCCTGTGGTGGTACCAAAGCCACATGTGTCCCTTCAATGGAGCCGATGACATGTGGCATCCTCCCCAGGGCATAGAAGTCACTCTTGACGTCAGTGAGTTGTTGACGTTTAGGGAAATAGATGTACTGGTTCAAGTATCTCAACATCGCCTCCAAAACATCGCGTGGCACACGGCTGAACATGGTCTGTGACATCCCACCAGCAGACGCCACAGTGTGTTGAAAGGTACCGGTGGCAAAGAAGTGTAGGGCTGCCATCACCTTCACCTTGGGGGTCAGCGCTGCAGGGTATGGCCGGCCAGGTAGCAAATGTGGGGCCAACCGCACCGCCAATTCCTCAATAAGCGGCCTGTTGAAGCGGTACCGTCGGATGCAGTCACGTTCAACCATGGTTGCAAGGTCAGGGAATGGTCTATGGGCAGCTGGTGCCCTGCAGTGCATAGGTGAACAAAGAAATATTGTCAGTCACCCCACATATGTGGCATTGACCATACTCAATATCACATGATACATCATTACGAGACACAAGTACTTGATGTGTGTGCCATTCTATATGGACATATATGGCACCTACATGGCCAACATCTAACATCTCAGTTCAACATGTGTTGACAACAAGTTCCAGGTTGTGCTATGGGAAATCATTAGGCTGTGTCACAGTACCCATGTACTGCTGTCACGTTCCAAACACACACCACAGTGACAAGTGAGGACAGATGTGCCCCAGGCATCACAGCTCTTTGACAGGTAGATTCCCAGGGACCCTGTATTGCCACATGGACACTGGCATGACATGGCGTATCATGTACACGTCAGCAAAACAACCATGACTCCCACAGGTAGTGGCCCCTGTTGCCTCTGCAGGACAGACATGGACGTCTGTGACACACACACGCACAACATCAAAGTCGATGCACAAACAACGTGGATGTGGAGACTGTCTCCCATTGTGCACATGGAATCCGAGACATCTGAAACACAACATGCACACAGACTGTGGAGGGCCATCACAATTGTGGGAATGGGTCACCCTGTGACGTACATACCATCCCACATGGGACTCAGGGTGTATGTGACATAACATACACATACACAACCTGGAGATGTGACCATGCCACATGCTCTGAAATGAACAGTTGCACATCACAGTGGTCATGTGCACAACACACAAAGGATTCTGTCCCCATGAATACGTGCACAGCCTGGGAGTGGCTGCCCCCAAGTGCCACCCAACAAACCACATGTTGACCCCATACACACACAGGTAATGCAGCCTTACATGCCTTAGGATACAGTGTGGACAGGCTGTGGTGTTGTAGGTGTGCCTCTGAGTCCCTGGCAAGTAATTGTGGCTGGCATACGTTCACCAGTGACAACCATGGTGACATATGCGAGTGACTTGTACAGGGACGCGTCGTACAGCAATGGACCGATCCGTGTGCACACATTGGCCATTGCATATGATGTGGACGGATGCGTGTTGTGCTCCGAAATACGCGTTGTACAGCAATGGACCGATCGGTGCGCACGCATTGGCCATTGTATATGATGTGGACGGATGCGTGTTGTGCTCCGAAATACGCGTTGTACAGCAATGGACCGATCGGTGCGCACGCATTGGCCATTGCATATGATGTGGACGGATGCGTGTTGTGTTTTTCGAAATACGTGTTGTACAGCAATGGACCGATCGGTGCGCACGCATTGGCCATTGCATATGATGTGGACGGATGCGTGTTGTGCTCCGAAATATGCGTTGTACAGCAATGGACCAATCGGTGCGCACGCATTGGCCATTGCATATGATGTGGACGGATGCGTGTTGTGCTCCGAAATACGCGTTGTACAGCAATGGACCGATCGGTGCGCACGCATTGGCCATTGCATATGATGTGGACGGATGCGTGTTGTGTTTCGAAATACGCATTGTACAGCAATGGACCGATCGGTGCGCATGCATTGGCCATTGCATATGATGTTGACGGATGCATGTTGTGTGACGTAATACGCGTCGTACAGCAATGGTCCGATCGGTGCGCACGCATTGGCTATGGACTGACATGGTAACGCATGCGTTTTCGAAGCTTTTACGAGTCGGATGCAGTAAATTCAGTTGGCCACCCACAACAATGTTGCAAATTCATGGGTGTCATGAAGTTGAACTTTTGAAGGATGCTGTGGGCGTGTATAAGTGGTGCAATTCCATGGATTGGCCAGATTCAGAAGATGCAAACGAGTTGGACCTATCACTTTTGACACATGGGACAGTATCTGCCTCTGCAGCACACATATAATGCTGGCTGTTCCCCTGAGAGCTCACTTGCCTGCACTACATGCTCCAGGACGACATCTGCCACCACCACTGCTGCTGTCTCTGCATCCTCTGGCTACTGCAATGGCACGTACTGTGGAGAGAGCCCCAGCCTTCAGCACTGAGGAGAACCAGGCCCTGCTGGACAGCCTCCTTCCACAGTACAACAAGCTGTATGGGAAACCAGGGGAGCAGGTGAGTGTGCTGTCCACTGCCTTACTAATTGTGCATGTTGTCTGACTAGCAAGACTTACAGTGTGTACACCAGTGGCTAGCATGCTCACTGAGTAGTTGTCACCCCCAAAGTGTGTAGTTACATGCACTGAACAGGTATAGTGCAGTAACAGTGCATTCCAACAAGGTTTTACTTCCCAGGCAATGATACCATTTAGTAACTGCTGGACAACTGTTCATAGCCATAGTTGCACTACCTGTGTACATCATATGCCCCTGTGATTGAGACATGTATATCCAACTGTGTGATGCACGGATATGTTGCATGTGTAGTAATGGCCTTTTCACTTTGTCATCCTCACAGGTTGATGCCCACCAGAAGCAGGAGATCTGGCTGACCATCGTCCGGGCAGTAAGATCTGTGGGGGTCTACAGGCGCAGGATCCGCAACTGCCAGAAGAGGTGGCAGGACCTTCGTGGATGGACCCGGAGGATCGCAAGGGTCCAGCTGAAGCTGTCGCCTCCTCGCAGGAGGGGCGGACACCGGACCCTGACCCCCCACATGCTCCGGATTCTGGCGGTGGTCTTCCCTGACCTGGATGGGCAGCTGAAGGCCAGACAGCAGCAATGAGGGGGTAAGTGCTAGCCTTTTCTGTGTACTATGACTAACATGCTCTATGCACTCCTTTAGCCTGGTTCCACTTCCACAGTACAACTGTCTTGTCGTCCTGGACTCATGTCCCTCACTTGTGTCATGCCCCCTACTCATCTGATACACAGGTGTGGCCCTTACAGTCTGTGACTTAGGTCACTTGGGTACTGTGTACTTGCAGTTACCTGTGGTTCAAGTTGGGGACAGCATCAGTTATAGGAACTTTGTTGTGGGCTGCATGGGTGGTACAATTGCTCACACAATGCCTGTGATCTGACATGTACTCTGGGTTTGGCTTTACAATGTGTTCCAATTGCTGCTCTGACTCACCACATGTCTGGGGTATGTGCCACACACCCATGCTGCAGCAGAGACCAAGGGGGGAGCCTCAGAAGTATGTACATCATGTGTGTGACACATGCATAGCCACCTGCCTAGTGTTCAGGGTAATACCATGTTGCACATGGACCAGGACTGTAATGCCTACTCCATACATCGAAGGCACTCTGTTCTCCCACTCCCGTGTGTCAGCATACATATTGGGCATTGTGAAGAGTGCATTCAGGTGTCTGCCTCTGTGTCACCGTGGTGTGGCCTTGCTTTTTGGACTCCTGGAGTGTTTAACAATTTGGGGTGGCCAGCCATCTGAGTTGTGACTATAGGATCTGCACATTGGTTAATGCATAGGTCTCTGATCCCTTGACTGTGCACAATGGTGTATGAAACATTGAGGTGCAGGCAGCTTTGGTTCATTCTCATCAGACGGTGAAGTGCCCATGTGTATGGATTTGTGTTTGCAGTCACTCAAATGTCTCATTTGATTGACGTGGGATCATCTTAGTCCTCATGATGTGGGGGGCCAGGGGTGCACATGTGCACCTGTCAGCTACAGGGCTTGCATTCCCAAAACTTCCATGATTCTGACACAGTGTAGACTGGTGTTGTGTGTATGCACTGCCCCTGTGACAGGAGACAGTTATGACTGACTTGCCAGACAGGCCTGTGCCATGTCATTCAACTCGCAAAGGGTGATCCAGCAGTAGTGTGATATGTCCTGCAAGCACACCATTGTCGCATTGTCTATCAGGACATGAGGACATCATTGTGTCTGGTGATGGAAGCAAAACCCGCATATCGTCAGAGACTCTGCCCGTCACTTTTCCTGACACATGTACTGAGTCAGTGGCAGGAGATGGCATGTGTTTGGAGTGACACATTTCCATATGTTCTCTTGGATGTCCAACAACTGTGTATGTGGTGCATGTGTGCACATATGATTAGTCGCATACAACAGGCACCAGACAGATGGGTGCATGGACAGGTAGGATATGTGTGGCATGAATGACTGTCAGGCAGACAATGGGCTTCTTCAAATCAGTGTCAGCACTTATTGCAATGTCTAGCAAATGATGGCAGGGCTTGCTCTGTGATGTGCTTTACTTACTGTGGTGTATGTGGTCAGTACAGGTGACTAATGTTGCTCTGTTTATCCTGATTGTTTGCAGATACATCCACGGCCACAGGAGGAGACAGCTCCACGGACCAAGAGGAGCGGCAGAGACAGACTGGGTCCACTGCAGGGGAGACCGAGGGACCCAGTGGCACGGAGGGTGAGGGGAGCCACACTGAGGAGACCTCAGCTACGACCACAGCACTTCCAGTGAGGACTCCCTTGTGGAGGCGGGTGTCAGCAGACCACAGACAAAATCAAGCAAGTCTGTCCCCGCCACCACCACCATCTCCACCCTCCCATCCCACATGTCCGTGGAGGCTCCCGTGTAGGGGAGAGTGTCTCCTTCATGCCAGGCACCGCACCCCCTGCCTCTGTCTCCCCTGCTGCCCTGAGTGTGGAGTCTGTGGACTTGCTGAAACAGATCCATGTAGGGCAGACATCAGTGCTGAGTGTCGTCCATGCACACACGGGTCTGTTGACACAACTGGTGTCATTCATGGAGGGCATGTCATCTGGCATGTCTGCCCTACATCGGACCAATCAGTCCATGGCCTCCTCACTGACGGCAGCAGTGTCCCTCCTGCAACAGTCCCTCACCCCTCCTACCTCTGCCCCATCCACAATCCCCAGCACCCTACCTGTCCCAAGCACACACACACCGGCACAGGCACCCACCAGCACAGACACAAGCAGCACACAGACACACACGCCAAAATCCAGACGCACACGCACGCACAGTCAGGGGACTGATACCTCACTCACAGGGGATGGGGCCCAGGCACACACACATGCATCCACGAGCACTGCGCAGTCCTCAGATACCTCTCCCTCCAAAACCCCTTCCCTTGCCTCACCTGCAACCCCCCTCCCAGAAGCTCTTCCTCTGTGAGCTTGGCCTCTTCCCCACAGATCCATCTGACCCAACGCACAGGCGGAAGAGGCGATCACCACACACAGAGGGGAGTGCCCCTCACACCCGGACACCCTCCCCCAGGCACAGGCAGACTGAGGACCCCATTAGGAAGTCCCCCGGACCAGGAAGGGCAAGACCCCACCACCACCACCACGCAGCTCCACCACACAGTCTCTCTCCTCCATCCCCCAGGCCACCACTCCACCGGTTCCCCCGCCACACCCTGCCCCAGGTTCCCCCACACACCCATACCGCATCCCCAAACTGCTTAGGCCCTCCCCCTACCACTTGCTCTTCCACCCCCAACCCAGACGCTCGGCCTGTTTGTGCCACTGGTGTGGAGACCGGGTCCCCCCCCCGCTATCCTGCCCACCTCATCTGCCCCCCCTTCCACTCCCTTGGAGTTATGCACTGCAGTGGAGTCCACAACCACCCTGTCTGACTTGGGCACTGCAGTGGGGACCCAGTCCACTCCATCTGACCGGCCCACTGCAGTGGTGCCAGCACCCACACCATCTGACTTGTGCCCTACAGTGGTGCCGGCCCCCACTGAGTCAGACACCTCCACTGCAGTTGTCGGTGACACTCCTGCACCCAACACCCCTTCACTGCCTCCTTCTGGCATCCCCTGATCCTGTCCCTGCGGTGCCTGGCCTGCCCCTTGTATGCCCCTCCGAGGGGGATGTCCCCTGTCCGTACCAGTGCAGGCAAGCAATTGGTGACAAGTTGTCACATATCACCCTGTTCGGACTGTGTATGTGGACTGGCCATTGGCCTTAGTTTCTTTTGGACTTCAAATTTTTCTTTCACATTTGCTGAATAAAGCCTCTTTTTGTTTACTAGTGGTTTTTCTTTTGATGTACATGATGTAGATGAGTATCATCATGCATTTGCTGTTGTAATAGTGTTCAGTTCAGGAAAATGAAGTGTTGCTGTGATGGACTCCATGTGCTCCATGGGATATGTGTCCTAATCTAGTCTGGATCCATAGCATCCTTTGCTGCAGTCTGAGGGTGTAATGTTCAGCATTTAACACAGGGATGTACGTTTTGCATTTGTAAATTGACATCTGTGGCTTACACTGATGCACATCTGGTGGGCTTACCACTGTTCAATGTTTCTATTTCCCTGACTGTGTGCCCATCTCCACTGGACATGCAGTTTAGCACATTAATGTTGAAGGACTCATCTGTGTATACAGTGCAACTTGCTTGACACGTGTTTTGTGTATATGCAGATGACTGAAGTGACACTCCCGTACCCAGGCTGATGTGTGTTGTAATTGTTGACTCACTGACCGAGTGTTTTGCTGACATGTTTGAGTCGTGCACAGACAAGGTTTGGCACAGCGGACCTTCCACAGGAGTGGAGTGCCCTCATGGCAGTGTGTAATCCCGTGACATTGCCTGGGCCCGTGTTGTGTGTTGTGTAAGCATGTCTGTGTGTGTTCCCTTCCCTTTTCCTACACCGGCTGTGTCCCTACGGATGTTCCTGTTTGTGATGCTTGCTGAGTTGTCCTGTGTTCATCCAGCATCTTGTACCTGGTTTCTCCGTGATGTGGGTGCATGGCAAACTAATGTTCATCAGGTTGTCATCCCTAGTTGTCTTTGTTGTCAGGGCTGGGGATGTGGGCAAACGCAGATGAGACACAGTCAGGATTCCCCTTGGCACTTGTTGGTTACACAAGTCATGTAATTTACAGTTTGTGGTAGCTTTCAGTGATTGTGACACGTTGTGTGTGTGACTGCTGCCACTCCTCAGGGTCAGAGCTGCAATGTTGGAAGTTGTCTACGTGTGTTCTTTGTGGGTGACCTTGGCTTCTTCATTGGTGTGTGACTGTGGCCGGGATCCCATTGATTGGGGTGGATTTCACGTCATGCCCATGTACGGCGTACTGTGCAGTGTGTCAGACATTCACGAGTCTTGTTGACTGGCCAGGTGTGATGGGTTTCTGCACCTTAGTTCCCACAACCACCCCTGGGATTGTCATGGGTGCATGTGCAATGTCACCTGTCCATGTGAGCTTCACTGCTGCACATTGGTGGAGATCAAGGTGTGTGGTGTTGAGTGTGTGCAAATGTGAGTTGTTGCACGGCTAGACCTCTACCTCCATATTGGCCTTGGCTGACAGGCCGTGCTGATTGATTTGCGCTTGTGTAGGTGTGATGGTAGTTTGTTGCTCAGGACACATGGCTGTGGTTCACAGTGTGAACGACATCTACCTTTGTCATCACAGTGGGATTATCATGCAGGCTAGTGTCACCACAATGTGGGGTCCCTGGGGGTAGTGCTGTGGTGGGTCTGTCTCTTGCTGTGTTAGTTGCTGTTCCTACAAGCTTGTGTGACATGTGTAATTTGGGCTCCCTCTCATCTAACAATGCCTGATTGCCCACATAGGGGAATCCGATCCATGAGTTACTTTTGTATGGCACTGTATACACATCTGTGTAATTGGAATTCAGGCCTCCTCATGTGTTGTGTGGTTGCCTGGGGACACTGGCACACCCCCCATCACCTGTTGTGTTTGATATGCAGTGTGAGGCTGCCTGTTTGTGTTTGTGCATCTGCACCACTGCATTGGCATATCTTTAGTGTGCCATTGCCTGTATGTTGTTTGGAGGATTTCCCATGCTGTCCCTGGGACTCCTAGGTCATAAGTCAACACAATAATCATGGTTCGTATGTCCCATTGCTGCCATGGTATGGTATTTGTTCACCTCACATCTACAGTCTCCCCAGGATATCTACATTTGTGTGTCCATTAGTGCAGATATGTGGGTCTGCATTATGATGGTCACTTCTGGCATTGTGTAATTGATAAATGGAGACGATGTCAGTCCCCATGGGTGATGTTTGTCTGCACATGGCCAAAGGTATGTTTTATTTGCACTGCACTGTTTGCCTCACCCAATCTATGTTGCTATGGGACACAACCACTACTTTGCCACTGATGTGTTTGTTGTTCTGTGACCAGGAATCATCCATGCTGTTTGGCAGTTGCAGCTTTTTCCATGACAACACTTACCTTTTGGTCACTGTGATGATGGGGGTTTGGACCCCATTGCCACAATGTTCAAAATGTGATTCAGCTATGGACCCCACACTTACCTTTTGGTCACTGTGATGATGGGGGTTTAGACCCCATTCCCACAGTGGTCATGGTTTGCTTGCATTGTGAAGGCCACACACATTTTTGTGTGACACATGTGATAGGGGGTCACATTGTATGTTCAATGTCATGTTCAGTGTTGTAGGCATTTGACACAGACTACACACTCTTGTCATGATGTTGGGGGGATGTCTTTTGCTAACATTCCTTATGTTGGAGAATGCTGGTTGTGTCATGCATTACCCGTCCTATGAGTGGGGATGGTAGTAGTGACAGGCATCCAGCCCCCCATGAGTAGGGGTGGTGGTTGTGGTAGGCATCCAGCCCTCCATGAGTAGGGGTGGTGGTAGTGACAGGCATCCAGCCCCCCTGAGTAGGGGTGGTGGTAGTGGTAGGCATCCAGGCCCCCATGAGTAGGGGTGGTGGTAGTGGTAGGCATCAATTCCCCTATGAGTGGGGATGGTAGTAGTGACAGGCATCCAGCTCCCCATGAGTAGGGGTGGTGGTTGTGGTAGGCATCCAGGCCCCCATGAGTAGGGGTGGTGGTAGTGGTAGGCATCCAGCCCCCCATGAGTAGGGGTGGTGGTAGTGACAGGCATCCAGCCCCCCATGAGTAGGGGTGGTGGTAGTGACAGGCATCCATCCCCCTATGAGTGGGGATGGTAGTAGTGACAGGCATCCAGCCCCCCATGAGTAGGGGTGGTGGTTGTGGTAGGCATCCAGGCCCCCATGAGTGGGGATGTTAGTAGTGACAGGCATCCAGCCCCCCATGAGTAGGGGTGGTGGTTGTGGTAGGCATCAATTCCCCTATGAGTGGGGATGGTAGTAGTGACAGGCATCCAGCCCCCCATGAGTAGGGGTGGTGGTAGTGGTAGGCATCAATTCCCCTATCAGTGGGGATGGTAGTAGTGACAGGCATCCAGCCCCCCATGAGTAGGGGTGGTGGTTGTGGTAGGCATCCAGGCCCCCATGAGTAGGGGTGATGGTAGTGGTAGGCATCCAGCCCCCCATGAGTAGGGGTGGTGGTAGTGGTAGGCATCCAGCCCCCTATGAGTAGGGGTGGTGGTAGTGACAGGCATCCAGCCCCCCATGAGTAGGGGTGGTGGTTGTGGTAGGCATCCAGGCCCCCATGAGTGGGGATGGTAGTAGTGACAGGCATCCAGCCCCCCATGAGTAGGGGTGGTGGTTGTGGTAGGCATCAAATCCCCTATGAGTAGGGGTGGTGGTAGTGACAGGCATCCAGCCCCCCATGAGTAGGGGTGGTGGTTGTGGTAGGCATCCAGGCCCCCATGAGTGGGGATGGTAGTAGTGACAGGCAGCCAGCCCCCCATGAGTAGGGGTGGTGGTAGTGGTAGGCATCCAGGCCCCCATGAGTAGGGGTGGTGGTAGTGGTAGGCATCCAGCCCCCCATGAGTGGGGGTGGTGGTAGTGGTAGCCATCAGGCCCCTATGGGTGTGTATGCCATTGGTGATAGCCATCCCGCCCCTATGGTTCGGCTGTTGCTAGTGTACGTCATTTCTGCATCCCTATGTGTGTGTGACATATGTCGGGTACGTGTCGTTTGTTTGTGTAGTGGGTGTTTGACTTACCGTCTGCGCCGTACGCGTCCGTACCGGTTCCGGTAATAGATGTACAGTATTGGTAGGACCTGCGCGATGGGACTCATGGTTGGTTCGTCTCGTTCGGGTTTCTCGTGGCTTCGACTTGTACTCGTAGCTGGCTTGTTCGTCTCGTAGCCGTGGATCGTCTTGTGGCGCGAATCGGAGCTTATGTGAGACTCTCCCGGATGCTCTGACGTGCCGGACGTAGCGACCAGTTCGGCGCGTACGGAGTGCGCATCGTACATGTCTGGCCGGAAAGTGCTTTGTATTTACTTCCGTGCGACTCGATTCGGCGTTTCCGGATCCAGCTCGGTCGGGGAACTGGAGCTGGAATGGGTACGTACGGCTCGCTCGGAATTTTAGCAGTAATGCGCATCGTACTTGCTCGCTCGGACGACTGTTCGAATCGTTCGGGAAAAACGCGTTCGGCTCGTATTTTTTTCGGACGAATCGTATTCAGTGCGCTTCCGGCCGAGATCGGAATCGACCCCTCTATGTTTAGCGCCTCCTCTACAGCACCCTCACATTCAGGTTCCACATGTTGCTACATGCACTCTGCATACAAAGGGAGCAAATCTCCTTTAGTCACCCAAACAAAATCCTTGATTCACCAAAGGGGGCCAAAAAAACAATTTCCCTTCTAACCCGCACATTCTTGCACCTGCATGCTTATATGGGCATGTTAAGTTCACATCAGGGTGATAACAGTGGTATGCTATAGAGGGGACTTTAATGCCTTTCACTCTTTGAGCAATAATACTGTGTCAGTGTTCTTCAAAATGCATAATTTGCCACAAATATGCCAAAAACTCCTTTGTTTAAACTCTCAAAGTACTTTATCACTGTGGGAGAGATGGAGGTACAACCATTGCCGTTCATCCGGAAAATCACAAACCAATACAGAAAGACGCGATGGTGATGTAGGAAGGACCCAGCTTGGGCACTGCCCTATGCCCTAGTACACTTTGATATGATATTTATACTGGAGGAGGAAACGTCACCCACGTGTTGTGGCATGCTTCATCATCGGCATCTTCATCCCACCATGGTAAGATGATACTCCCAGGTTGGACTCAAACCTCAGTACAAGGGAGTTCTTTATATTATAATCACTGGATAAAGAAGGGACCCAGATAGAATAAAAATACCTTGAGGTAAATCCAGGGGAATATCTTTAACAGCGGGTACCTCCAGACTAATAAAAAATATGCAAGGGTGGATGATACTTGGGTTCGATGGCACATTCATCCAGGCTAAGTCAGCATGTTTCTGACCACACTAGTGCAAAACAATCGTAAGGAGCATTTGTCAGTGCTAATGGCGATGAGTAATTCCTAAAGAAACCTAGTACACACATACTCGCGTGGGAGAATAAATTTCCTACCTCCGCATAGGATGTCTGTGAGGAACCTAGGGAAAAACGCTGGGTTTTATAAACATAAGCTGACATACAAATAGTTCCATATATCATGCATTCTAAAAACACACAGTAGTGACACAGGACTACAAACAGACACACTCCACACATGATTAGTGAGTGGTGGACGCATTCATACTTCTTGGCAATTACCTAAGTCTGGGTTGTTAGCACCTCATGGTCTGGTGGGAGGTAGGTACCCCCTATAGTGACACACTTAACACCAGACATTGATAGTGAGAGATAATTTCTATATGTTAATGATGCACACTTGTCATTCATCCAACCTAAAACCTTGCTCTGCAAAGATAGACATAAAGATGCCCAGCGTACATAGGAATTCCTGCCATACTGGTATTGGAAAACAATCTTGCATGGCAGTCTGTGAAATATAACAATAACAGCTATAATTCAATGGTGGCAATGAGACATTCATCCACAGATAGAGGAAACTTGCCGGTCATATCTGAACACTTACATGCATTCATGGTACCATACAAACACAAACAGCCCTAATCCGGCGCAAGGAGCCAAGGTAATAATCATACGATAGGACATTGCGCTATGGGTCCTTGGTGTAAAAATACCCCATGGTGAGGAAATGATTCTACTCTCACATCTCAAGCCTCTTTATTCGTGTTTATATAGCTATAACCACATCTGAATTGGAATAACTAATGTTGCAAAGCGAGGGAGCTCAAGACTTACTTCGTCGAGCGGCATACAGGCATTGCCACCTATTGCTCCTTCGTCGCAACCCTAATTATACGTCAGAATGGCGGTGACGGAGCGCTCAATGAGTTAGTGTGGGGTGCGGCACCAGATGTAGGTGGCATGTCAACGGAGTATACATGTGCACCTTGTGCTGCGGGGAAATGTAGTCAAAACAGGTCCTGAGGTATATTGATACTAAGGCAATCTGAATACCGGCGAGCTGCAATAACGCAGTCCAAATTCCCATCACTACATTCATTAAACAGAAGAGGCTGTTACTAAAATGTTCATTTGGGAATGCACCAGGACCAGAAAAACATTCTACTGATTATTTTATCAAAACATACAGTAATAACTGAGGAAATTTACTTCAAAAGTCTTCTTCGCCATAATTAAGACCAGGCTAAATTAATATATCTTTTATTAGTAACACAGTCTGGGGAATCATAAAAGTAAATATGAATGCCTTGCAAGAATGGGGACACAAAATGCTGAATTGTCTGTATTGCAATGATACACCGTTAGTATAAGAAAATATAGAGTTTTTCCATAAAACAAGTCTGTATTTCAATACAAGTGCTTCAAAAGCCATGACGATGGGCACGTTATGTGTAGTACCAAAGTTGTCTAACCCACAGTTCTGGTACTTTCAAAGCCATGATGATGGGCACATTAAGTAGAGTACTACGCTATTGGGACTCCATAGAAAAAGAGCTCACTGAGGTCCTGGGATGGGAAGTCCCACCTAACCCCCTAAATATACTCCTGGGAATTAAAGATGGGCTAGATGGCTCCCGAGCTGACAAACAATTTCTTACTACCGCCACAATGGCGGCCAAGCGGGACATTGCGGCTAGTTGGATAAATCCGATACCCGCTGGCGTGACGAAATGGCGCAGAGGTGTAGACTTATTTTATTTTATTTAAAGAGTTTTATATAGCGCTGGCTAGACCCGGAGGTATCAGAGCGCTTTACATGAGGATCATAGAGTTACAAGTTACACATTACATCCGTTACAAGAGCATAGTAAAACACAGGAAAAAGAAAAACAATGTTAGGGTATTTCGTCGGAGGGAGGGGAGGAAGGAGACACAGCGGGAAGACGGGGCGAACAGGGAGAACTGTGCCCAATTTCCGGCTGGGTAGGTGACAGCCGAGGGGATGAACCAGGGCCGATCTCCTCTATAGCTGTCTAGCAGCTCCACCGGGCATCAGCCACGTTGCTCAGGACTCCGCAGCCAGGAAAAACAAGAATAGCAGTTTTGCATAGTTACATTAGTTACAGTTGCATAGTCAAACATAGAAGAGCAGGTCCCCAAAAGAGAATACAGGGAATGGGGAGGAGGAGAAGAAACAGTGGGCTGGGCAGCAGATCAGTTCTGGCAGACCGACAGTGGGAGAAAAATGCCTCATGAGGGCCCAAAAAGTTAGGGTAAGCGGGACCATCACTCAGGTAGGGGTCACAGAGTCACTAAGTCCAGAGCAGATTACATAACCGCATAGGTTATCTCGGGGGGTGAAATAAGGGAGCCTCATTAGTGGCCCTTCGTGTCTGGGGGGGAGAGAGCGTTCCAGAGGGGGCCATCAAGGTGCCCTCGCTCTTGTGGATGTTATTTCAGTCAATTTTAAGGCCTGTTTTAAATTTGGTGGTTGTGCTCATCAGCACAGGGGCCTCTGTTCATTCATTTCCTGTTACCCCTGCCCTCGGCCCGATAGCCGCAAATTGGCCTCCGGAGGGGTGAGATGGAGGGGAAACCGCGGTGCACATTTAATCGCTATTCCAAACGCTGTCGCGCTCTTTGCCTCACCGCAGTTAAGGAGATATCCGCTGTTTCAGAGCCCCCCTGCTGGCCTTAAAACAGTCCGGGCCTCTGTGCTCAAGTCGTGGATCCTTCGCGCAGGGTCGCCCTGGTCAGACTGGTGCGCAGCACAAGAGAAATCATTGTTTGAGGCCAGAGGGTGTCCAGCTAAATATCGGAAGGTTTGGGGCAAATGGCTGGGGCAGATAGAATGAACATGTCTTCTTTTGAACTGTGTACACTGTGCAGGGAGCTATGGGTCTGTGTACTGCACACCTTTCTCCTTCATATATGTAAAATGGATCTGTCAGATGAATGCTGTGGTATACTGTATTTGACTATTGCTGGTCTTTGTTTGCAAACCAATAAAATTGTTTATCAAAAAAAAGTATAGTACTAAAGATGTCTCTTTTGAGAATAGTGTGATCACATCAGTTGTTCCATTGTCTATTCAGTTTTTGCCCAAGCAATGCCATGTAGACCCCTGGCATCTGTACACAGTGTGTAAATCCAGCGAAGTTCGTACAACAGAAGATATTGAGTCATGTCCTTGTGCAAGGGCCTGAGTCTTTGAAACAAGCGCCGGGACACTCCCAGGAGTAGCCGTGCGCTCTACAAATACCCCATAACATAACATATACCACTGTAAATCATTTTCCATATGTCCTTGTTCCAGGAAATGTCTTGTCAGTTTTGTTGTAAAGCCATCGATAAGTGCTCTCAGATTTGAACAATATTATATGGTTAATGTTAATTGAAATGAATTGACACTGATTCCCCCCCCCCCCCAAATACACAGAGTGCAATTCTCCAGTCTCATGCCCAGTGTGGGGTAAATGTCATCACTTTTTTTTAATAATGTTTGTTTTCTTAAGGGAGGTGGTCAGCTTCACGTCTTGTCTCATGACGGGGTGTTGGTGTGTGTCTACTGATTTTTTCCCTCTTTTTTGCAGGGGAGCTCTGTTGGACTAGTATTTCTAGGTCTATTAATTTCTTAGCCCCATATACAGACAAGACAAGCTGGACTGGTGTTTGTGACTTCGATCATATAGCATACACCTCTTTGCTTAACTCCAGCAAGGCTTGTGGAAGGGGAAAAGGAGAAATATAGTGGCCTGCTGATCTAGTCCTCATAATAATACATAACACTTGTGTCTTCTGCCCTTAAGAAGTCTTGTGGTCCTCTTTGTTCTAGTGCCTTTATTTTGCAAGGCTGATGCCCATGTTACACAGCAATTCCTAGACTCACTCTCTGCTCTGAATCTAAACCTCTGGGATTACTCAGACAAATCTTGCAAACAATCAACATTACTGCTCCTATTAACAGCAGTTGAATGTTCTGCAGGATGCACTCCTCAACTTGGCTGAAGCAAGATGTCGTTCCTGTACCTTTCTGGTGAAAAGATGACCCTTCCAGTAGCCTCAGTGTAGGAAAGAAGGTTCTGCTTTCAAGATTACCCCCACTTTTTTTCTTTTGTCAGTATGTTTTTTTTTACTAGTCTGGCTGGGATTCTGCTAATCAGGACCCCAGTCACTGTGCTTCCCTTCTAAATTTGACATGGTAAGCACTTTGGTACCTCCACAATTGGCTACTAGTGTACCCTTGTTTGTCCCTAGTATATGGTACTAAGGTACCCAGGGCATGGGAACACCAGTGATCTCCCATGGGTTGCAGCATGTATTATGCCACCCATGAGAGACCACTCAAATTGGGACTACAAGCCTGCCATTGCAGGCTGTGTAGGTTGGTGCTAGCACCACTTATGGCAGATATATGTTTCCTTATATCCGAGGTCACTGCACTTGAAACCTATAAGACACCCCTAAGGCAGGCCTTTCAATCGTGAAGGCAGGGTGCTGGGTTATAAGTTTGAGGGAGCCCCTGATTGAGCAGGACACCCCCCAACAAACCTCGGAGTCAATTCTTCATGCTTTGTAAGTGAAGTCAGCATTTTGATACATATAGTGGCCATGCGTCATTACACGATGGCTAACTATATAGTGGCTGTGCCGAACCTGGGCATGTTTGGTATCAAACATGGTGGAATCATACCCCAACACTGTTACCGGTGTTGGCAGTATGATTCCATGCACTGAGGGGCTCCTCCCCCAGTACTACCGTTAACAGCCTTCCAGGGTCTGCCAGCAAGCTAGTGCTGCTTTCGACCACAGACATGATTGTGCACTACTGCTGTTGAGCTGAGCTTGAGCAGGGGAAGGTAGAACAATAGGTTTCCTGTCACAGGGAGGTGTGACCACCTCCCAGACAGGATTTAATGTATTGGGCTGGGGTAGGGGCGCTTGCCAGCGCCACCAGACTGCTTTGAAAGGCACATTGGTGCTCTCCTTGCATACTCCAGTTGGTACCAGTACGGGGAGCCCTTGGCTCCTGCTCTGGTGCGAAACTGGACAAAGGACATAGGAGTATCCTCCCCCTGTCCAGCCCCTCCTCTGGGAGGGACCCCTGAGTAAACCTAACCCCTTTCTTAGGGTATAAAAGGTCTTATCTGTGGGTGGGTCCTCAGATTCGTCATGGGACAAAACTCAAGCCTGAAACCACGTCACTCTTCGACCGTCTGGACACTTAGACTTTGCCTGAAACCGAGACTGCATCACAGAAGACTCTTGCTGCTCCTGGTCTTGCTGTTCTTCAAGTCTTCTTCATCGTCTGTGTCTGTGCTTCATTCAGGATCGTCAACAGATCTGTGGGCATCAAGGACACCCGAGGTAATCTCCCTTGGAGTGAAGGAGTCACCACAATGAAGCTGATCGGTCTGCTGCTCCTGATGTCCCTTGGACTTCGAAAGGCTCAGCAACACAGGTGGTGGTTCTGCACCTCCCTCGAGGCCTGACCTGTCCTCTCTGCAAGTTTGAAGCCAGTATCCCTCGTCGAAACCGCTGGGGGACCGAACCCCTGTGCACCTCGTCGACTTGCCGTTGCCAAAACTTGTTGGCTCTGCACTCCAGAGATCTTAAGGCTACATGAAGCTCCAGCCTCAAGCATCTCTTCCTGCCAAGATCAGCATCCTCACCGTATACTTTGCACCGTGGACCTTCTTCCTTTGGTGAGCTGCTTGAAGTCCTCTTGCACCTCCTGTGCCTTCGACCTGTGGGTCCTCACGAGGGTCTTCTCTTGCTTTAGTGGGCTCCCCTCCTTGCTCAGGGCCTTCTCTGACCCTCCTGCACTTGGTGAGTGCCTTGGACATTGCAGGTCCCAACGTTGCTCCTTCATCGTTTTCCACGTCTGTTGCTGCTGCCAAAGCTTGTTGGTGCTCCCGCCAGACACCGACCCCCTGGTTCTCGACTTCCCGTGTGGGACAGCTCGTGAACAATTCCTTGTCTTCCTCAGCATTGCCTGGTCCCCACAGCTGCAGCTACAAGGTCACTGTCAGCACTCCTGCATCTTTCGTCATCAGTAGGCATTGCTCTTGCATGCCTCCTGGTCACCTCAGAGTGGCATGGACTCTGTTCCCTCTGCTTGCAGGTTCTTCTCTTTAGGAATCCACCCATGGATTCCACCGGACTCTTGCACAGTCTTCGCCAGTGGCATCTTTACTGAAGTCCTCCGTTCTGGTCTGCGGCGGTTTCCGACGTCACTTCGCACCTATTGTTATGTTCCATATAGGTACCCTAATATAGGCCCGGGTAACATCATACCCCTTCACCTACTTTACCTCCCCTACACTACACTGTAATGAGCCTTTTAGGATTGAACCTTTACCTAGTTCTAGTCCTGGGTACAGAAGGAGGGTTTCTTCTAAACAATAGAGTCCTATAACTCCATCAATAGACTCACACAGTATGAATGAATATTCATAAGGGTTCTTAGAAACCAGGCTGGGGTTACACCACCTTCCTCCCCATATATACCTACATGGTTCATCCAATACGTCATCCTCAAATCCAACAATGGATAATACAAGCAACAAGGGACAAAGGAACCCTAGATACTTTCTGTATAAATACAGCACTTCTTGCTAGTGTTAGTCAGAGGGAACCGAGACTTCCAGGCCGACACACTGACCAGAGACGCTGAGGCTCCTGCATGCAGACGCTCCAGCTGACAGTGGTCTGAACATCCCTCGCGGGGTGTCCAACTCGAGACCAAGAAGGGCTCCTACATTCTCACACTTCAGGTAATGGGGTTCGACTAAATCCTAGAGGGATTCTTGGCTCCACACCTACTCACATGCTAGGTACACTTAGGTACATCTAGATAGGCATCGTAGGAGTACGCGCTTTCTTTTATTCTGCATTTTATATTCATGTATTTATTCATGCGTATTGCAAGATGGTAGAACTGTACTATCCATTTATATTCACTGTACTGCTAATCATATATCTCTGCTACTGTCTAATGGTTGTTGCAGCTCATATATTCTACACAAGAATAACAACTGTTCAATAAACCCTTATTGAAACGCCCAGGCTGTTTATTCTGTGCATCTCTGAGACAAGATAAGTAAGCACGAGTGACTGAGCGAAAAGTAGTACATTGTTTCCACGATCCTGAGGGATCAAGGTTGTCATGTTCTAAGGTTTCCAGAAACTATTCTCTCCCCGATAAGAGGAGACACTAGTGGCACTGTGAGCTAGCTTATGTAAACAGGCTAACATTTCTCGGTGGGGGTGCTCAAAATCAGTCTTCCACCAAACCCACAGTTTATGTTATCCGAACGTGCAGGTCCTGTATGGGCAATATAGGAACTACACGACATGGCGCCGTCAACGTTGGTTGGGTACTTATTTAACAGTAGAATCTGAGTAGTTCAGTCGTGCTATTTCTCAGAGACCCCTACTCACAAAACGCCAGAGACGTCTGGAGTGGGTGGGCACAAACTCCGCCACAGCTGAGTAGGCGAAATATCCTATTTATTGGCTGCTGGTTACTCAAGCTTGAAGGACATTTGGTTCCTAAAATTGTGCATAAAACCTTATCATAGTTTCCTTGGGAAAGTAGTTTGTGTTCTGTACACAATGACTACACCAGTCTTAGACCCATTACAGCATCCACTCCCCCTCTCAGACGAGGAAGGAGATGCAAACGGAATTCTCATTGCACCTAAATTCAGACGTACTATCACCCTGAAACTACTGGAATATGGTTTAGCACCTAGTGGTGGCTTAGTAGCTTTCGTGATTTAGGCACATGAATCAAACAAAACAGAGATATTTTATTCATGGGTTACATTCCCAGCAGCAGATGCAAGAACACAGACATTTCACTACTATACAGAAGGAGATGCACCAGTGGAATATGGTCCGTGCGAGGACATAGAGGTTCCACTTACATACCAGGAACACTTATACTGGTTTAAAGGCGCCCTACCCATATAAGAAACAGAGTAAGATTTTGCCCGCTCGGAGGAGACGGGGCAACATGGCCGATATTAGCAGCCTATACACCACATCCTGACATTGAAACAATGCCACAGCCAGACTTACTCTTACAACACAAGGATTTAATTAAAATCTACAGAAACTTGACACAATTCGTCATGAGGACTTTCACAGTCCAACCTGCAACAGTTGCAACAAGTGGTACTCATTCTCAGGGTACAGCAACTAAAATCACACCACAAACGTTACACGAGGTAATGGGCAAGATGCCCACAAAACGTGAACAAATGCCATTCTGGGTAGCTCAGAAAATAACTCAGCTCCAGGCAGTATTTCCGAATACTACCCCGTTTGAAAAACATAGAATGCTAACAATCTGCTTGCCCATGGGGATAACACCACAAGTAGAGGATTGCACCTCTTGGGGTACAGTCTTTGCTGCCATATATACCAGAACACATGGTATTCCTTCATTAGCGGTGATACCAGATGTATTAAGACAAATACAAAACGAGTACGGAGCAGAGCCTGCTCTGAACTTAGGGATGAAGTTATTAAATAACTATGACCAGGTATCGGCCATAATACTAGCTAATATTAAAGGGGAAGCAGCTTCAGTGGCAATCCGCCAACGCCTAAGGGAGTTCAGTCAGTTGGATCAACAACACGAACTACCCAAAATAATTGAAACTGCGTATGCAGAATTAGGCAGAGACAGTTCGGGTGGGAAAGCTTTAAAACCACAACTGATGGGCAGTCCTGAAAAGGACACTTCCAAGCAGGCACCTACTTCTTCTAAAAAGAAGTGGGATAAAAAAAAAACTTTAAGGGAAACAGATCTGAATCCCGAGGTAGATCTCCTCCACAGGAGCCCTCTGAAAAGAGGTATAATCTCAGGAATAGGGATAACATTAAGAAACCTGACAGGTATCAGGATACTGATACGCGTTCCTCTCGTTCCTTTCAGGGCTCGACGAAAAACTCAGAGAGAGAAGGACGGTCAGAACACAAAGAGGAGCGTACAAAGTCCAGAGACAAGCAGCACGCTCAAGACTACACTTCTAAAAAAGAAGAAAAGCAAAAATCAAAACCTCAATTTAAGAAAAAGAAAGTTGCAGGCCTGAAGATCAGACATGCCCAGAATTCTGAGGACGCAGCTTCTGAACAGGGAATGGGCTCTGACGATGCTAGACAGTGCGGCAGAAGTAACAATAGCTCGCCAGAACCTGATGGAGTTTCTGGTGACAGCGGACTTGAATGATTACATCACAGTGGAAACACCAGATACAAGGGTGAGCGTCCCACATAAGTTACACGAAATAACACTCCAAATGGAGGGGGACAAGCCCAGGAAAGTTAAAGGTCTCTTTTGGAAAAGCCTAACACCTGGTTATGACATCCTATTAGCAGAACAAGATTGGCCGCCAGCACTCGCTATGGAGTGCCCTAGGGGGGAAAATGTAATTTTTCCATCATTCTCCGACCTCGTTCCCATACATCTTAAACATGCAAATGCACAGGAGTGGGCGGTAGCCCTAGCTCCAGCACTATACAAAAATCATGCCTGTTGGGATGAGGATTCAACCCACCACGTGATCCCCTAAAAAGTTTCACCAAATGCACAGAGGCAATATCCAATAAAGCAAGAAGCTAAAAAACAGGTCAGGGAGATCTTAGATCAACTTGAATACCAAGGGGTGATTGAAACATGCACCTCACCAATGAACAATCCTTTGTTTCCTGTCATGAAACCTGACAATACATATCGTCTAGTTTTGGATTACAGACATTTAAACACATGCACAAAGACATTCGCTGTCCAAAACGCACACAGTGCAGCTTTAATGAACAACATTGTACGAAAGAAATACAAAACAACACTTGATATCTCAAATGGATTTTTCTGCCAAAATATAGCGCCTGAAAGCAGGTATTTGACCGTATTCTCAGCGTTGGGGTCACAACAACAATTTTGTCGCCTCCCCCAGGGGTATAAGAACAGCCCGGGGGTATTTTCAGCAAGAGTAACTGAGTTACTCCAAAATTTTGATATAGAAGCATTGTCCTATGTGGATGATATTTATCTGATGGACGATGACTTAAAAAGGCACTTGACCAGGGTGAGCACCATTATTATGGGATTCGCCTCTGAGGGTTACAAATTTAATTTTAAGAAATCAAAAATAGCCCACCTCAATGTTCTGTCTTTAGGATATGAGCTTTCAAGTGAAGGGAAAAGCCTGGCAGCTAACTTTTTAGAAAAGTGTGCGCTGCTACAACCACCAAAATCACTGAAAAATCTACAATCAATATTGGGATTCCTAAATTTCGGCAGAACATACATTTTAGATTACGCAGAAAGAGTAAAACCTTTCTACGACTTAATAAAACCTGACTTTTCAGTCAGACATTGGACACAGGAACACACAAACATCCTACGTTCACTACAAGAAGACATGATAGCTTCCAAACACTTACAGACACGCGTAAACGTACGCAACTTAGTGATCCGAATAATAGCGGGTCAATGCGGGTACACTTACTTAACCTTCAATGAAGGCGAAACAGTACCAATAGCTTACAAATCACACCTGTACACAAGCGCAGAAATGCGTTTCACTTCAACAGAAAAAATCCTGACAGAAGTTCAGACCGCTGTAGCAAGAGAAAGAGCACTGGCTCAGGGGAAACACATAATTGTCGTAACCCCAGTACCAGCTTTAGAAGCTGTTACAAAGGCAAGCATTCCAAACGCAAAAGCCTTACATCCAAGATGGATACAATGGGCTAATTCTCTTACTGCAACGGATGTTGAATACAGATTTGATCCAAGTCTAAAAACACAAGCATTTCTGCAATACGAACAAGAATATCCTCTACCAAATGAAATTTTGCCTCTAGATCAGTATGAATACATTATTTACACTGACGGATCAGCTCAACCGGCCATAGGGAGGAAGCAACAATACAGCGCGGCATGTGCTATCGTTAAAGGTCGCATGCGGGATGGAAAGTTCCATCCGAGTTGCACCAAAACGCAATCTCTAGGAGACTGCACGGCTCAGTTGGCAGAGTTAAAAGCACTGATACTGGCACTTGTAAATACGGATCACGAATTCCCCACACTAATTGTGTGTGATTCCTTTTACAGACGCAAAAGGTGGCACAATTAAGCATAAAATGCTATGGGAACTGGTAGCTCAGTTGAAAAACGAACTACCGAGGACTCACGTGATTCATACACTGAGTCATCAACGTGATTGCGTTCACGTTGAAGGGAATTCATTGGCTGATGAAGCCGCAAAGGGGGCTGTACGAACGGCTTCCGTAGCTGCAATCACTCGCACTAAAACGAGAATAGACGGTGAGATTATGGTGGCTGTTATTGCTTCAAGCAAAAACAGCGGTGCAGTACCAAAGAAATTTCCACTCAAGTATTCCTACAAGTTAGATGCAAACAACATTCCATATGCTCAGATTCCTGGAGTGGGGGATAGAGTAATACCAAATATGGATCGTAGGCAAGGTTTAATTATTGCTGCACACGAGGGTTTGGGCTCTGCGCACACAGGCGTTACAGCGACTATTTCGTTACTGAAACAGTGCTATTGGTGGCCAGGTCTAATAAAACAAACTAAAGACTATGTCTTGAAATGTGACATCTGCCAGCAGATGAAAGGCTCCACCATAACACGCCCGGCGCAGACACCATTACTAATATCTGACAAATCTCTCGCATTTGTGTATTTGTACCACTGTGGCCCCTTACAATATGATGGGGCTGATCCAGCGCTAACAATAAAAATAATTCTCCTTAAATGCTTTGGTCATCCAGGTGCAACTATTCCTCTAACACACACACTATATCCATATGACGGTGGGGCCCATAACACCGCATATACATTCACTTACTCATTTGTTCCCTGGATTTCCTCCGTCAATAACCTAGGAGAAAAACGATTCGCTGGAAGGAGACGGGATACCTCTTTAACATGACATAATATTTCTCTTTGCTTTAAGGTATTCCGCTCATTGGTCGATGGACCAACTAGTAGGAATCAGTTGATGGTGATTAAGACCAGCTCAATCACAATAAACTCTTTAATGTTTTCATTTTAATCATTGAGCTAAAGAATCACTGAGTCATTTGTTTAAAGAATAATAAAGTTTATATAAAGTTTTGAATGCAGGAAATGAGGTTAAGCTTATTATTCAGATCATTACATTTATCATCAATATAAGAATAACTTGAAATTGCAATGCATTTTTATTAGACGGAAAAATAAGGATATTTTAGTAAGAACTCTTAAAGATCAACCTATCTATCTGGGGAAAATTTAATAGTTCTAAAATAAAAATCTATCTGGAAAATTCTCCTCAAGCAGCATTTTATACTCAACTGGAAAAGGAAAATAGCAGCAGCAGCATCAGCTCGTCAGCATCAGCAACCGCAACTTCACTCATCTACAGCGTCTAACTTCTCCAGCATCTGCTCTCCAGCAACTTCTCCTGTAGCCTCTCCCACCGCATCTAACGCAGCATCTACTCTCCAGCATTCCAACCCCTCCCACCAAGAGTAGGTCTTCTTATACCCTAATTCTAGCTTACAGCATAAAATGTTTCTTCTTCATGGCGTGACTCTTTCTCATTGGTCAAAACTCAGGCCCATATACATTTTAATCAAACTTCCTGGTCTTAACCAGTTCCTTGTGGAATGTCCATGCAAGCATCGTTTCCCACAGTTCATGCAATTGCTCATACGTTTCGATCAGTCCAAATTGTATCTTTTTCTGTTACATTTTGGGTTTAACAGTTCCGTCTATTGATTCAGTTGGACTTCTCACGCTTCTAGCTGATCATCTTGGCACACATCTGCTCAGAAAGGTCACAACAGCCTTGACCATACTTCCATCTTAGCCTCTCAGCATCAGCACGTGATCATCCCTTTTCCACAGCCTCTCTCCTCTATCACATGGTCCCCCGCTCATGCGTACTCTAGCAACTGGCGGCCATTTTATATTGCTGCTCGACGGGCCTAAGCGCACTATTTTCAAAGATAAACAAAATATTGTTAAAACAAAGAAATATAAACCCTTTCGTTTCCCTCCCGTCTTTCTACGTACCCCAATTAGGTATTACCTAGCAAAAAGCAACATATAAAGCTGTCCCTTACTTACCATCGCTTTATTTTGCAACCACACGTTTTATTTAAAAGCACAGATCATGCATTTATTATATTAATTAGTACGCAACTATTATGTTATGTTTAGACACGTAAACAATTATAAGTTGATTATTTTGCACACGGAATAGCGTGTTACCTTTAACCCTTAACATGTAACATACATTGTTGGTTATTTACTTAAACGAACATGTTTATTAATTATTTTACGAAAATATTAGGAGGTTAAAATTTTTTCATTTACCCTGCTCCATCAACTCCCCCTTTTGGTGATTTTTAATATCACCACAAAAACCCAAGTTATACAATTTTCTCAGACAGCATATATCTTTTATCCGTTTGCTTTTGTTATTTTACACAACTGTATCCCTTTCAACTTGTTTCTTCGTTTTCTTGTACATGTTCTCTTTTATTTCTTCTAACTCTATTTCACCCATTTCTCTCTCTCTTTCCTTGTTTATCATGTTTTCTTTTTCTATCTTATTCTGCCTTCTTCTTCTCTTTATACATGTTATTGCAAGCTTCAGTACTAATATTATTATTATTATCACGGTTGCTATTATTATAACTTTCCCTATTATTAATCCACTCATTCTTGTTAACCAATTTATTACTGAAGAAAACCCTTTACCAAGTTTTCCCATGCACTTTCAACCTCCAGTGGAACAAGTTCTTTGTGCCACCTTGTAATATTTGTTATATACTTCTGTATATTTTCGCTTTTATCTGGAATGTAAGTGCAACAATGTTGGACTTTCAGCATTCCACAGACTCCGCCCTCTTTTGCCAAAAGAATGTCAAGGGCAAGTCGATTTTGCATCACCATAGCTCTCATGGCAAACATCTCGGTATTTACCATCAAGAACCCTCCAGCAGTATCTGTAGATAAACGATCTACCATTGTGGATAATTTCCGAATTCTAAATGCATTCAAAGATATTCCCACTGCTGGTATTAATGCACCAAAAATATCACCTACTATTTCTGAAAAACTTTCCCTTTTTCTACGTGTAAAGGTATTTATCATTTTGTGTGTTCCTTTTTCTTTTCTATCCACATGAAAAATCTTTGGAAAGACCAGGCCTAAGTAACATGACCCATACCAATGGTCCGGCAACCTATAATAAGCCCTATTTCCGCAAACATAATAAATCCCTGGAAATATTGGATCTTTTCCTCCTTTGAATCCACATCCACCTAACATTTGGTAATTGTCATGGCAATTACTGGAACCCACAAAATAATTGTCATATCTTGTCTTATTTCTTCTAATGCACAACCTTCCCTGTTGGGGCCAATCCAGAGTCATAGCTGCATTTGTCTTTTTCTTGTCATGATTGTCGTCCTCAAACGCCCAAAGAGGTGTTTTTGTCTCTTCTATCACTTTTCTTTGAAATTTCACTCTTCTCTCTTCAACCATCTCTAAAAATACTTTTTCTTCCTTCTTTAACTCACAGGTAAGGTTGTACCTAATTATACTATCTAATGTTAAAATCTTATCTTCTAAAAAATATTCACCAAATGTTTTTCCCTCTTTTATTTTGTTCAGCTCGGGAACTACAGAAACTTTCGCAAAAATCTTATTTATGTCAGTGTAATAATATTCTAATCTACCTGTTTTATAAAATAAACTTGCTAAGACACTACATGTTATTCCATACCTCAAAGGGAGGTGATGATAAGTCACACCCTCTGCTACAGATGCAGGCAACTGCATACAAACATAGCAATCTCTTACATCCATTGTTTCTACATACTCATATAATAATTTAGTAAAAACATTTTTTGAAAAATCTGTTATTGATTTGTCCTTGTGTAATTCTGCACTACTCTTTAAAATAACTGGTTCTTGAGTGTTAGCTCCTTTTTCTTTCTCAGTGTTATTAGACATTTCTACTACAGCTAAACTAATTGGAATAGTGATTGCTAAAACCACCCATACTGTTATTAATAATCCTGTACAAAAGCAACACATCTTGCACCATCTACTTAGAAACTCACATTTACATTTTCTATCTCTAGTATTCTCCATTTTGTTTGATAACCTTATTTATTTGTTTTCCAGAAAATTGTGTCACTAGCCCTCAGAAATGACTTATGTGCCACTCTGTACTCAAATATTTTGTCTTTGCTTGGTACTTTCTTTTAATTCTTTCTCAGAATTCTTTCTTTGTCACATCCGGTAAATTCGTCAGATCCAGTGTTTTGTCAAATCCGGTAGAAACTATCTAAACTTCTTCAGGTTTGTTGCACTTCACTTTCTCCCATCAGGTTTCTTTGTTCTGGGTTTTCGTGAGTGTTCTTTTCTTCTTTGTTGCTAGTCAAAGCACGATACAACCATTCAGGCGATCTATACTTCGGATTTACCTTCTTTACTCTTTTCGTTTTCTGTAAGTGTTTTCCACCTTGTTTTTCTTGCTCTCTCTGACTTGTTATTTCATTCACTTGTTCAGCACTTTTCCCATCCAACCTTATGATTCTGTATCTTAATTTTCTTACTTCGTTGGGCCAATTGTCTCCTTTTCTTGGCCTTTTTGCTTCACTTCCTTTTCCTCTCTTTCTGTTTTCCAATTTCTTTTCCTTGACTCTAGCTTTTGGTTTCTTTCCTCTCCACTTTCTTCAGACTCTGTTTCAATTCTCTCGTTATTTCCTCTTATTTTGAAACTTATAATTTCATTTTCTTCTACTTGTGGTTCTTTTCTTATCTTCCTTCGTTCACCTATTTCTGTCCCTCCTCGAGGTTCTTCCGAATTTGTGTCAGTCTCCCTATCTGCTTCTAAATTTCCCTGTTCTCGTGTTTGACTATTTGTCCCTATTGCTCCTCGGGGATCTTCCGATTTTTCTAGCTTTTTGTTTGAAACTCTCCCTTCTTCATCTATCAATATTATCTCCGAAGGATTTTTACCACAACTTGTACTTGGTTGCTCACTGTCACTATCTTCTGGCTCAGTTTCTTCTCTTATGCTTTCAAAATTCCATTTTCTTTTTAGAATTTCTTCACAATCCGAATGCTCTGTATCAGATTCTGAACTGGTGTCTGATATTTCCAGATGTCGACTTACAGGTCGACCTTCAAGTTCTGGAACTTCAGCTATTTCAGCTACTTCTTCTACTTCTTCTGTCGTTGCACTTGTAGTTGGGTCTTCCAGATGTCGACTTACTGGTCGATCTTCAAGTTCTGGTACCCTGTTTGTTTCTTCTTCTGTTTCTGATGCTGAACTGTTATCCAATACTTCCAGATGTCGACTCACATGTCGATCTTTAGGTTCTGGAACTCTGATGGTGTGACTGGCATGTACCCAGTGTTTCACTCCTGCACACTTGACTGCAGTGGTCGTCACCAGGATCACTTGTCGTGGTTCGTCCCAGCGAGGAACCAAACAGTTTCTTCTCCGGTGGACTTTTATGCGGACCCAATCTCCTGGATTCAAGTCGTGAGCTGGTTTTCTTTCAAGAGTGGTCGCATCCGGTCCAACCTGATGAAACACAGAACGCACCACATCAGCCAATCCTTTGCAATCATCCAGCACTAGATCATCAGTTATAGTCAGTAGTTTGTTGACAGGTACTTGTGCTTGTCTCATTGCTCGTCCCATAATTATCTCATGGGGACTGAGTCCAGTTTTCCTTTCCGGAATACTTCTGATTGTCATGAGAACTAATGGCAAAGCATCTGGCCATTTGAGTCCTGTAGCTTGACACATTTTTCCTAACCTGTTCTTGATTGTTCCATTCACTTGCTCTACGATTCCAGAAGCCTCTGGTCTGTATGCACAATGTAGTTTCTGTTTAATACTAAGTGCTTCACAAATCAGTTTAACTAATTCATTTTGGAAGTGCGTTCCTCTATCTGTTTCAATCGTGTCTGGAAAATCATACCTCGGAATGAATTCTCGCAGCATAAGTTTTGCTACCGTAATACTATCATTCCTTCTTGTTGGGTATGCCTCCACCCAACGGGAAAACAAACAGACGACCACTAGGACATACCTTAGTCTGTTGCAAGGTGGCATTTCAATAAAATCCATTTGCATTCTAGTGAAAGGACACCCTTCTCGTCCTATTGTTCCTAGACTCACTACTGTCTTCCTTCCTGGATTTAACTGTTGACAAATAAGACATCTCTGACAAAGACTCTCAGCTATGGCTCTGAATTTTGGATTGTACCATGTTTGTCTAAAAGTCTGATCATTGAATCTCTCCCAATATGGGCTTGTCCATGGTACATCCGTGCCATGTCAGAAATCATGCTATCAGGCATAACTGGTCTCTCATCTCTGTAAACCCAAACATCAGTCTCTTCATGTTTTCTACATCCTGCTTTTATCCATGTATCTTTTTCCTCATCCTCTGCAGCTTCTTGTAACTGTCTTACCTCATCCCATGTTTCAATAGAGTTAGTAAAAAGCAAAGGACAAGAAATATGCTCTCTTTCCCGACATTTGATTAAAGAAACCACATTCTTTGCACAATACTGTGCCATTTCGTCAGCATATTTCTTACCAACAGTTATGTAGTCTTCCCCATTTTTATGTGCATTGCACTTCACAACAGCGATCTGTTTAGGCAGCTGTATCGCCTCAAGCAGCTTTTTCACAAAATCTCCATTTCTAATGGGCGTTCCTGCAGACGTCAAGAAACCCCTTTGTGACCAAATCTGACCGAAATCATGCACCACCCCGAAGCCGTACTGGCTATCTGTCACAATTGTAACCCGTACATTTCTTCCCAACTTACATGCTTGAATCAGAGCTACTAATTCAGTAACTTGGGCAGACCGTACCCCTTTCAGACAAGATGCTTCCATTACAGTTGCTACTGTGCAAACTGCATATGCTGCACTTAGAACTCCATCACTTGGGGGGCGCTAGAGGGCGCACGGCAAGATGGCCGCACCCTAGTGAGGCTCTGCCCGGCTGCACCACAATCCGACCAAAATCCGCCCTACAAACCACCTATCCTGCGGAGTAGTGGAGTGTGCCTGCCTGGAGACGTGTACCCGAATCCGCTGCTGCGCCTGGGGCGGCCCGAGACAGGGGGAACGGCGGCATTCCAGCGGCGGTGGCAACGGCAGTGAAAATCCTAAGATGGCGGCGCCCAGGGGGCTTTGAGGCCCGCCGTTCCGATCGGTGACCTGTGCCCTTGCCGACACGAGAGACAATCGGTGCTGCGCCCGGCGGGCGGTTGTGCCACACATCATTGCTGCTACGGACCCCGGGAGGCTGCGATTGCGAGCACCAGCGGAGGCGGAGATCACGGCGGGCACCGGTCTCCCCGGCGCCGGAGGTGGTGAGTGGGGCACGGCCTGCTGCAGGCCGGTGACTGTGGAGGCGGGTGCGGGCCTGCAAGCGGATCGCGCTCTGTGGGCTGCTGTAAGGCGCTGGGGTTGTGCTGGTGGCCCTAAACTTAACTGCGGAGCTGCTCCCTGTGCGCTGCGAGTGAGAGAGTTGCTGGACCCAGGCCCCTACGTTGGAGGGATCCGCGGGGGACGCTTCTGCTATTACGGCTAGCGGGGGAGCGGACGGGCCCTCACGCATGCCGCTGTGGTGAACCGACATAGCTGCAACCCACCCCCTAAGAGACCTGCTGAGGCCGCGTATACTGCCGTAAACGGCGCTGACTGCATCCCTGCTGTCTGCCCCAGGGGGAAACACACCAGAATTGGCTGCACCGGGCGTCCATCTGGCATTGAGTGCATTGCGCCGCACAGGCTGACACATTGGCTGGGGCGATGTGGATTGATCGGAGCACGACGGCAATGTCGATGGTGGCATGACGGTGCTAGACAAGCCACGGCGCTATTAATTGGTGAGGGGGCGACTGGAGCTGCGGCCTTCGAATCTGCGCAGCGGAGCTGGTGGGACCCCTGCTGTCCGTGACCCTCCAGGTCTGGCTACACTTGGATAGTGGCCCGGGTGGCCGTGGGCCGGCTGGCGATTGTGGACCTGCTGTGCGACACCCTCCACCCACCCGTTGGTCTTGGTGTGGGCTTCTGCTCGGCTCCTGCTGGGGACCTTTTCTGTACTGGGCTCCTCGATCACCCTTGTGACAAGTTATATCACGGGGCGCCATGGGTAAAACGGACAAAACGCAACCCCGTCTCACGTTCGAGGCGCGCAAATCCGCCAAGGTGTCACAGAAGGCCGCCTCGGACTCTGAGGCGGATGTATGAGAGGGGGCTCCCTCGGGCCTTGAAACCACGCTCTTGGCAATGCAGCGAAGCCTCCAATCAATAGAGGGCACAATGGCAGCAGTCAACAACCGGCTGGACCACATGTCATCCCAGTTGGAGAAGCAGAGCGCCCGCATGGGGGAGGTGGAACAGAGAGTCTCCGCAGCGGAGGACGGTTTGAGTGACGTTGCGGGGAAAGCTCTGAATATGGAGAAGGTCCTATCTGTTATCCAGGCCAAGAACGAGGACTTGGAGGCCCGCTCACGGCGTAATAACGTTCGCCTTATTGGCCTGCCGGAGTCCACCAATGTGGGCAGGATGGAGATATTTATAGAGACGCTGATTACTGAAATTTTTGGCAGGGAGCAGCTATCCCCCATGTTTATTGTGGAGCGGGCGCACCGCTCGCTGGCCGCTCGCCCGGCGCCAGGGGCCGCCCCGCGGCCCATCATTGCAAGAGTCCTAAACTACAGGGACCGCGATGCGATACTGCGCCTGGCACGACAGAGGGGCACCATTGACTATCAGGGGAATCGGCTCTCCTTCTTCCCAGACTTCACGGTGGCAGTCCAGGCGGCGAGACGGGAGTTTGCCGATGTCAAGAAGTTCCTCAGGTCCGAGGAGGTCCCGTACGCTATGCTCTACCCGGCCCGCTTGAAGATTGGCCCCGACGGGGACTCTCATATCTTCACCAACCCTAAGGCAGCCCTTGAACATGCCAAACGTCTCAAGCGACGACGACGAGATGCTAATCTGCAGTCGGACACAGAGGAACACTAGGTTCTTGGGGTGCATTTCTGTACACATTTGGATGCTGGGCTCGCTCATTTGGTGAGTAGGGGTTGTCTGTTGATCATGTCTACCTTTGCCATGGAGTATTCCCTTGCCCAGGTAGCCGCTGCCTAGGCCTAATGTATTATCAATGCCAATCTTGTGGATTGGGCTCTCGTGTACTGTTGTTTGTAGGCACAGATCCAACCCCAGCGCAGCCACCTCCTACTAGATGGGAGGGCAGTTGCACTCTAGCGCCCCACATGGGTACACCCCAACTGAGGTTTTCACTTTTGTTTGATGGGATGGGGCGGGGGGGGATGGATGGGATGGCTTTAGCAAGTTGGGGATGCTGAAGTGGGTGGGGGGAGAGGGGGAATGGAGGAGGGGCACCCTCTGGCATGGTATGTTTTGTGTTTTACTGCATTTCATTTTTCTTATTATTTGTACTAGTATTTATATGGCTTTGAAATACTCCATTGTTCTGTCGGCTTACCGACCACTGACCGGATAAGTGGAAATCTGCGGCTCCTGACCTGGAACGTCCGGGGCCTTAATTCTCCAAAAAGATCAGGGCAGTGTTTGCTTACTTAGAGAGAATGACTATCCACATTGCCTTCCTACAGGAGACTCACCTAATGAGTTTATCTGATAAGAATGTGGGGGCACGATGGGCTGGACACCGGGTGGCCTCTTCTTACTCTAGTTATGCCCGGGGTGTGCTGATTTTGATAAAAAAGGGGATACACTTTCAGGTTCTCCGATCTGAGACAGACGACCAGGGTCGAGTGGCAATAGTGCATGGTCTGCTAGGCGGGACGAGTGTTCTATTTGTGAATGTGTACAGGCCGAATGTTGATGACCCGGCTTTTTTTGCAGATGTCTGGCGTCGTGTCTCTGGGTTCCCTGATGCGGAAATTATATGGGGGGGTATTTTAATGTATGCCTGGACATGGATGCTGATCGTATGGGTAGCGAGGGGGCACGACCTAAACTAGCGGCGGAGGCACTGCATGGCATAATGGAAGCTGGATGCCTGAGGGATGTCTGGCGACTGCAACACCCTGGCAAGCGGGAAAGTACGTTTGTGTCGGCGGTACACGGGACATGGTCCCGCTTGGACCTCTGGCTGGTCACGGAAACTGCATGCCCCTGGGCGACAGGGGTGCGTCACCTAGCCCGGACGCTGTCAGATCACCCTCCGGTGCTTCTGGATTTGTGTGTGCCGACCTGTGGGAGGCCGCCCTTTCAGTGGCGACTACAGCCATCCTCCCTGACAGACCCGGTATTCAAGGCCACGGTAGGGGAGGCTATCCGTAACTTCTTCCGGGAGAATGCTGGTTCTGTGGATAGCGCCGGGACTATGTGGGAGGCCTTCAAGGTCACTATCAGGGGGGTCTGCATGGGGGCACAGGCTGGGGTACTGCGAGATCTGCGGAGCAGGATCCAGAAACTTGCGGGAGAAATCTCTGTTTTGGAGAGGGCCTATGAGGTGAACCCGCTACCCGAAACCCTGTCCAAGATTCGTGCCTTAGTCACGGAACATAACGACACCGCGGATCAGGAAATGAGACATATGTCTAGACGTAGCACGGCTAGATACTACGGGGAGGGGGGTCGGCCCAGTCGCTCGCTTGCTCGGAAGTTGGCTGCACCTCGGAGCCAACAATACATCACGGAAATGCTCGACGAGGCAGGCGTGGCCCGCTTCGGCACGGCAGCCATCAGCGAGACCATACTTGACTATTACACAACCCTTTATAGCAACAAGGATATGGCTCAGACGGCCGATATTGACTCGTACCTAGAGGATGTAGCATTGGGCTGGCTGGCCCCAGGCCATCGGGATTATCTTACCCAGCCCTTTGATGAGGAGGATGTGAAAATGGCTATTATGTCCCTCCCTACTGGCAAAGCTGCCGGACTGGACGGTCTCCCGAGCGAATTCTATGAAGGCATTTGCCGACGATCTGGCCCCTAGACTTCTTGAAGTCTATGCGGAGGCCTACGACACCGGCCGTCTTCCACCTTTCATTGCGGGAGGCTCTCCTAGTCATGCTCTTGAAACCCGACAAGGAGCCCAACCGCTGCGATTCTTATAGGCCCCTCTCAATGCTTAATATTGACACCAAGATACTAGCGAAAATGATCGCTCTCCGTCTGCAGCCGCTGATCCCCCTACTGGTGCTCCCGGACCAGTCTGGCTTTGTGCCCGCGAGATCTACTGTGCTTAATCTGCGCACTGTCTTCGCTACCTTACACTATTTTGATGCCGACTTCCAGGCCGTGGCGGTGCTGCTTGACGCTGCTAAAGCGTTCGACTCCCTCTCCTGGGAATACATGTTCTCCGTCCTCACCAGAATGGGTGTCCCTCCGTTCTTTTTGCAGTGGATCAGGGTTCTGTACTCCGCCCCGGCGGCTAGGGTTCGCGTGAACGGCTGGGTGTCCTCGGAGTTTCCCATAGGTAGGGGCACGAGGCAGGGATGCCCCCATTCGCCGATGCTTTTCGCCTTGGCACTGGAGCCTCTGGCCTGCAAATTGCGTCAGCTCCATGCCTCTGCGGCGTTGCGTTTCAGACTGCGACCATTGGTTGTCTCGCTATATGCGGATGATATGTTGCTTTATGTTCGTGAACCTGCAACATATCTCCCGGCCTTGCTGCGAGAATATGTCCGGTTCGAGGGCTTCTCTGGCTTGGGGATAAATTGGGCCAAATCGTCGGTCTTTCCCCTGACGGCAGGAACCTGCGAGTTCGAAATGGACTTCCCTCTGGTCTGGACTCAGGAACCAGTAAAATATCTTGGGATTTGGCTCCACAGGGATCCGGCGCAGGTAATCTCCATGAATTATGGGCGTACAATCTCTCAACTTACTGAGCGAGCGGCGCGATGGGCTCGTCTGCCGCTTTCACTGGCGGACCGTATAGCAGTCATCAAAATGGTTATATTGCCTAAACTATTATATTTATTTGTGAATATCCCTATCCGCCTGAATGTTTCCATTTTTAAGTCTCTAGAGACGGCCCTACTGTCGTTTGTCTGGGGGGCAAAAACCTCGCTGTAGCTGGGACACCCTGGTTCAACCCTTTGACCGCGGCGGTTTTGAGGCTCCTGATATGCGCCTTTACTATCTATGCGCTCAGGCGCAGTTTGCGCATTATTGGTTCTATCCGCAGCGTCTCTTACCCCATACCGCGATTGAGGCGGATGCGATCCTCCCACTCCCATTGGTGGCTGCGGCCCTCTCGGGGGTGCTGGAGGTCCCCGGACGGAATCAACCCGGTCCAGTGCACGGCTTGGGCCTGGCGGACGCTGGCATGTCGTGCGACACTATCCTACCTTTATGCCCCTAAGTTACCGATAGCAGCGCATCCCGGTATATCCGCACTGCAGGAGCGCCTGGCGCGGACCACGTTGCAGGCCGTCGGGATCACCCAGATGGGGGACTTCTACAACCAGGGCCGATTCCGTTCGCTACAGGACGTGCAGGCGAACCGGCCTCACGACATTATGCTGGGTTTTACGTACGTGCGGGTTCGTCAGGCCATTCGGGATGTTTACCCTGACTTCCCCGCGGAGCCCCAGACGCTGCGGGCACTGCAGGCGGTGCTCGCGGGCGAGGCCCGTAGGGGGCTGATTACTAAACTCTATAATTCATCTCTCCGTGAGCGGGAGGCGGAGGCGCATCCGTCCTTTGCTAAATGGAACGCGGCCCTGGGAGGGATACTGTCGGAGGACCACTGGTACTATTGCTGCAAATTGACTGGGCGACTGACGGCCAACTGCAACTTACGTATTATACATTTTAAATTTTTGCACCAACTTTACTATACCCCTGTACAATTGCGGAGATTCGGATTGCGAGATGATGCTTGCTGTGTGCGATGTGGACAAGCAGACGCTGACTTTTACATCTTTCATGGTTATGTCCAGGGATAGCTGCCTATTGGGCTAAGGTGACGACTGTGCTCACGGATGTCGTATTGGAGAGAGTGCAATGTACGCCCGAGATGTGTCTGTTGGGCAGTGTAGCGTCCCTGAAGCCGTGCAATAGGAGACTGGTTGCAGTGGCCACACTTATGGCTAAGCGAGCTGTGGCGCAGTGCTGGGGTGCAAAGGGATTGCCCACGGTTTGTAAGTGGCTGAGGGATCTATCATACTGTAGGGAGCAATTAGAAATCTATGCGGAGGAGCTGCCTGAGTCGTCCCACCCCAAAGATTTTTGGGTCCCGCTTACTCTATATCTGGCGAGTCATCCTGACCTTTAAGCTGATATGCCCTCCGGGTCTCGTGAATGGAGGTGTTTGCCTCATTCATCCCCGGACCCCTGTCTTATCCGTGTGGATGTGTTTAGTAAAAGCCAAATTGCTTTTGATTTATCTGTCATATCATCACTGTGCCGGAGGGGGAGGGAGGAGGGGGGGGTTTTTGTTCTGTTCCTATCCTATGATTGGTTGATATTATTGTCTTTTCTTCATCTGGATGCTGTGGGAGGTAATATAATGCTGATATCTATCCGACTGTTCCTTCCTCCATGACGCGGCCGGCCCTGAGTGGTTGTAGGCGGCTTGCTGTGTATCCTTTCTTTATTCTTCTGCAATACACGTTCGCGCACTTCACGGCCGGCCCCTCTGGGGATGTAGGCATAGTGCTGTATTCTGCAATGCTTCCCTGTTTTACCTTCAATAAAGGTTTTCAAAAAAAAAAAAAAAAAGAACTCCATCACTTGTTCTCAAACATGAGCCATCCACAAACAGAATATAATCTGATTCTTTCAAAGGCTCATCTCGTATGTCAGACCTTGGTTTTGTACAGATTTCAAGCACATTCAGACAATCGTGATCTACTTCATCCATTTCAATCACACTCTCTTCATCTGGCAATGATGTCGAAGGATTCACATTCATACATCTGTCAATGGTCACATTATCTGCACTCAAAATTACTTTTTCATACCTAGTCAGCCGACTATGTGTCATGTATTGGGTTTTCGTTCTTGTCAAAAGAATTTCCACAGAATGGGGAACATACACTCTGAATGGATACCCCATCACTATGCCTTCACTCTGTTCCAGACTCACACAAGTAGCAGCAACTGCTTTCAAACATCCAGGCAATGCTTTCGCTACAGGGTCTAAAACAGCCGAAAAATATGCAATTGGTCTTTTCATAGTTCCATGTCTCTGTACCAAAACTGAAAATGCACATCCATCTCTCTCACTGCAATACAGCTCAAAATCTTTCTCATAGTCAGGCATTCCCAAAGCTGGAGCTTCACATAATTTCTTTTTCAGCTCTCTGAATGCTTTCATTTCTTCATCATTCATTTCAAAAGGATCTTTAACATCCTTCTTTGTCAGTTTCTGCAATGGTTTAGCAATCAGTGAAAAACCGCTTATCCATTGTCGACAATATCCAACCATTCCCAAAAACATTCTTACCTCTCTTTGTGTCATTGGAGCTCTCATTCCTTGAATCATTTTTATTCTTTCAGTCGTTACCTTTCGCACTCCTTTCTCAATTTTATGCCCTAAATACTGGACTTCTTGTTGACAAAACTGCAATTTTGAAGGGGACACTTTATGTCCTCTTTTTGCTAAATGATTCAGCAAAGCAATCGTATCATTGACACATGCTTCTTTCATTTTTGATGCCACCAGTAGGTCATCAATATACTGAACCATCACTGACTTTTCTGGCATTCTTAAATCTTCCAATGATTTCTTTAGAATCTGATTAAAGATTGAGGGACTTTCTGTGTACCCTTGAGGAATTCGGCACCATGCCAAAATACGCTCTCCAAACCGGAACGCAAATAATGGCTGGCTATCTGGATGCAATGGAATAGAGAAAAATGCATGACATAAATCAATTACTGTGTACCATTCTGCTTCACGTGGAATCTGGTATAGAATCACAGCAGGGTTCGGTACTATTGGGCAACAAGGCACAACAATTTTGTTTACCTTCCTCAAATCTTGTACAATTCTATATGTTCCGTTTGGCTTTTTCAGTCCCATTATTGGCGAATTACATGGACTGCTCATGATTTCTTTTAGAATCCCTTGTTCAATCATTTTATTTATTACTGGCGTTATTCCTTCAATTATTTCTGGCGTCAATTTATACTGGGGCATATTTGGGTAACTTGTTCCCTCTTTCACTGTTATTTTAACGGGATCTACTCCTTTCATTAATCCTACATCTTCTCCTGAAAAGTCCCACACTTCTTCTTTCACTGTCTTTTTCAATTCAATTGGGATTTTCTCTGCATCAAATACAGGAAACAAACCATTTACTTCTGGTTCTAAATTCACCATTGTCATTTTATACAGCACATCCTCATCTGGAGTCTGAAATGCAATTCCGTCTGGGGTACAATAGATAGTGCAGTTCATCTTGCACAATAAATCGCGTCCTAAAAGGTTCACGGGACTACAATCGCATACCACAAATCGGTGCATTTCACTAAATGGACCAATTCTTACCTTCACTAATTTAGTAAGAGGCGTTTTAATTTGCTGATTTGAAACTCCAACTACTTGGATATGTTCACCTGAGAGAGGAAGGTTTGGAATTTCCACTGACCTAACAGTAGAACGGGTAGCTCCAGTGTCAACAAGGAATGTTACATTTGCACCATTCACTTCTCCATCCACAAATGGACCAGACTGATCTACCTCTAGAGTTGCGCCAAGCACGCACTCTTCCCCTCTCCTAGGCACCGTCAGGAACTTTCATCCGTGTCATCCTCATCCTGTCGTAACCAATATTGAGAAATTGCAGCTGCACGCGGCAACTGTGTTACCTGTTCTCCTCCGTAGAATCCTGTTTCTGCACTGTATTTCTGTTGGTTAACACTCTTGGGAAGTGGTGGTTGTGGCACCTGACCTTGTTGAGTAACTACCTCACTCTGCACCTGTGAATTTAATGATTGATTTTCCACATTAGGCTTTGGAGGAAATTTACACTCGTTTCTCCAATGTCCTAGCTTTCCGCAGTTGTGGCATGGCCACTTTTTCTTTGCCTCATCTATGCTCATTTGTCCTTTTCCTTTACCTATATTAGGTCGGGATTTAACCTGTCCTGTTTCATTACCAGTATTATTCAATTGAGCTTCTTGCTTCTCTGCAACTTTCACCTGTGCCCACATGGCTTTCTCTTTCAATTTACGCTGTCTACTCTCAATATCATCACTGCAATACTTAGCATATCTCAAAACGTCGTTGACTGTGCTATTCTGCCAACCAATCATGTGCTGCTTAATCATTTCACTTATCTCTGGTCTCAATCCATATACAAACCTATATACAAAATGACTCATATCCTTCTCATTCAGTGTCTCATAACCACTATACTGTTTGAAGACCAACAACAATCTCTCATAGTAGGCGTGCACTGATTCTTTACTTTCCTGCGTTGTTCTGTCTATTTTTACCCAATCTGTTTCTTTTGGTGGAATTTTATTCTTCAAAAAGGTAATTACTTGGTCGTACTTCCTCATCCCTTCTGGTCCTGGCGCTCCGGTTTTAGCGTCCCTTGGATATTCTACAGTTGGCCAATCAATAGTAATCTTACATTCTGTCCACAAATTAGCTGGCACTACTATATCAAACAATCCATCCAGATCTATCCACAGCACTTTTGACACCTTAACAAATCTCTCCACTTGTCTGTACCATTCTACTGGTTTCTCTCTCAATTTGGGGAAGTCATTTGTAAATGACAGTATATCCTGTCTGGTCCACGGAACATGCACATAACTACCACCTGGAGTTTCTCTCATCGGGTATTCCCTAGCAACTGGTTCCCTATCTGTCACTGCAAAAGCCAAAGATGCTTTATCTGTTGTTTTCTCATTCCTCTTTGACCATCTATTTCTCCATCTATCCACATCACCCCATTTTCTCAATAAAACAATCAACTCTTTTATTTGGGTCAGTCTTCCTGATGTGTTCAAATTCTCTATGTCTTTCTCACAAAAATCTACTCTGTATGGTTTCTGCAACGTTCTCACTTTTACAAATTCCACTCCTAGTTCACTTGCTGTCTCTTCCAATTTGTCATGTAAATTTCTAGCTCTCCAAGTAAGACTCTTGCACAAAAACATAATCTCATCATCCTGATAATTTTTTTATTTTTCTGTTCCAATTGTTCCCAAAATCAATTCTTCCATGTCTATTTTCAACCTAATTACATCTAATGGTTTCTTTTCCGGTTCTTTTGTTTTTAGCGCTTTCATCCATTCATTTAACTCATCTGGAGTCGGACCTACAGGCGTACTATTTAATTCTATCCAATCGCTGCTTCTTTCTGGTGTTCCTGATGCGGACTCTGTCATCATAGGCATTCTCCTAATCTCATTTTCATTTATCGTCAAATTTGTAGGTGGGATTGGTCTATAGGTACTAGCCAAATTGTGTGCACCTTCATTATTCAGTTCCATCCCTTCTCTTTTTCTTTGCAAATGTGAATTCATGGGAATCACTAAGGAACGTTCATTAATTTTCTGATTCTCAAAAATTGGCATTACTGGACCTATCGTTACTGGTACAGTTACAGCTTCCATATTCTTTGTCAATTCTCTTATTTTCTCAGTCAATTCTTTTGTCGTTTTTGCTAATTCAGTTGCATTGTCACTTTCTATCTCTTCATTTTGTGAAGTTTTAAATTGTTCTTGTGACCTATTTGTTTCATTTCTTCGTTCGGGTTTTTTATTCCTCCCAGTTTCCATTGGCGGTGCATTAGGTGTCACCACCGCAGAAGTCTGTTGGTATGGAGGTGGGTTTCTGTTTAAAATATCTTCCAGCAATTCGTCATCTGTTTCACTACCACCATACACATACTTTTCTACCACTAAATGCTTCTTTTTCTCTGTACACTTTCTCTTTGCTTCTTCCTCAACTGTAAAAGCTGGAAACAAACCTCCTGTCATGTTAGCATATCTCCAACGCTTTACTCTGTCCTCATGATTTACTCCCCATAACCTTCCAGGCAGAAACTCATGATTCTTTAATCCTCTGAATCTCTCTCGCTCATACATCTCATCTTCCCATTCCGTTAAAGCTTCAAACTGTGTCGAGCTAGGTCTAGGTTCTAACATTACCATCTTTTCTCTCAAGTTCCGTAGTACGGCTACATTAAATGAACCATTCTCAGGGAAAGCCAATGCTCCATCATTCTTGGTGTATTTTGTCCAATTTTCTAACCATATGCATGTATGATATCCATATTTCAGCATCATATGTGAAGCTGGTGATTTCGGTGGAGGAATTATTTGTCCCTCTCTAGTCACTACCTTTTTGTCTTTCTTAAAGAAGTTCTTAACTTTCGACATCCATGACGTTTTCTCTTTACCATACTCATAGTACGACATGAGTCACAACCTTTTTCTCCTTAAACAATCCGCAATTCAACACTGTTCTCTATGCGTTATTTGAACCAATACTAGCGCGACTCACACCAACACTCCAATCAGAGCGATTTCTGTCTACCGCGCACTGACCAATCCCAGCGCAGCTTCTGTCTACGTCAGTTCTGCTCCTGTTTTCATGTGACTAGCGCACTGTCCAATCCCAGCGCGACTCTTGTCTACGTCCCTTCTGCTCTTGACCCCTCCTTTACAAAATTTATCGGCAATTTCTTTTTCAACAATTTTTGTTAGTTACAACATTTAAAACACATTTCCATTGTCTGATTCGCTAAACCGAAGACATAGCTTTGACCATTTACACAAGAATTCTGTATTTTCCAGTAGGCAGCGCTTACCTCTACCCTACCACAGAATTTTTAGTTTCGCCAATAAAGTAGTACTTCCCTCTACCTTACCCTTCTTTCAAGCAATCAGTAAACTCGTTTCTCTGGGGATAAAACACATGTGGAGACTATACTGCTCCTGAGAATTAAGGCCAAAGTTTCACAAGAAAACCGATCACTATTTCACTTACACACCTTTTATACGCAAAATGTCCCTATTATAACACAACCTGTGTTATTACCATAATTGAACTCAGACAGTGTACAATTCCATGTGACTTCTCTTGCCACACGTGTTCCACTTCCTACTTCCCGGAAGCGTGAAAACTTACATATAACATAACGCGACTCAACAAAAAGTGTTAGACATGAACTTATCACTAATCAATAATCAATAATCACCAAACTAATCAATAGTAACCATAACTCTGCTACCAAGAAATCTGATCCAGCGCTAACAATAAAAATAATTCTCCTTAAATGCTTTGGTCATCCAGGTGCAACTATTCCTCTAACACACACACTATATCCATATGACGATGGGGCCCATAACACCGCAAATACATTCACTTACTCATTTGTTCCCTGGATTTCCTCCGTCAATAACCTAGGAGAAAAACGATTCGCTGGAAGGAGACGGGATACCTCTTTAACATGACATAATATTTCTCTTTGCTTTAAGGTATTCCGCTCATTGGTCGATGGACCAACTAGTAGGAATCAGTTGATGGTGATTAAGACCAGCTCAATCACAATAAACTCTTTAATATTTTCATTTTAATCATTGAGCTAAAGAATCACTGAGTCATTTGTTTAAAGAATAATAAAGTTTATATAAAGTTTTGAATGCAGGAAATGAGGTTAAGCTTATTATTCAGATCATTACATTTATCTTCAATATAAGAATAACTTGAAATTGCAATGCATTTTTATTAGACGGAAAAATAAGGATATTTTAGTAAGAACTCTTAAAGATCAACCTATCTATCTGGGGAAAATTTAATAGTTCTAAAATAAAAATCTATCTGGAAAATTCTCCTCAAGCAGCATCTTATACTCAACTGGAAAAAGAAAATAGCAGCAGCAGCATCAGCTCGTCAGCATCAGCAACTTCACTCATCTACAGCGTCTAACTTCTCCAGCATCTGCTCTCCAGCAACTTCTCCTGTAGCCTCTCCCACCGCATCTAACGCAGCATCTACTCTCCAGCATTCCAACCCCTCCCATCAAGAGTAGGTCTTCTTATACCCTAATTCTAGCTTACAGCATAAAATGTTTCTTCTTCATGGCGTGACTCTTTCTCATTGGTCAAAACTCAGGCCCATATACATTTTAATCAAACTTCCTGGTCTTAACCAGTTCCTTGTGGAATGTCCATGCAAGCATCGTTTCCCACAGTTCATGCAATTGCTCATCCGTTTCGATCAGTCCAAATTGTATCTTTTTCTGTTACATTTTGGGTTTAACAGTTCCGTCTATTGATTCAGTTGGACTTCTCACGCTTCTTGCTGATCATCTTGGCACACATCTGCTCAGAAAGGTCACAACAGCCTTGACCATACTTCCATCTTAGCCTCTCAGCATCAGCACGTGATCATCCCTTTTCCACAGCCTCTCTCCTCTATCACATGGTCCCCCGCTCATGCGTACTCTAGCAACTGGCGGCCATTTTATATTGCTGCTCGACGGGCCTAAGCGCACTATTTTCAAAGATAAACAAAATATTGTTAAAACAAAGAAATATAAACCCTTTCGTTTCCCTCCCGTCTTTCTACGTACCCCAATTAGGTATTACCTAGCAAAAAGCAACATATAAAGCTGTCCCTTACTTACCATCGCTTTATTTTGCAACCACACGTTTTATTTAAAAGCACAGATCATGCATTTATTATATTAATTAGTACGCAACTATTATGTTATGTTTAGACACGTAAACAATTATAAGTTGATTATTTTGCACACGGAATAGCGTGTTACCTTTAACCCTTAACATGTAACATACATTGTTGGTTATTTACTTAAACGAACATGTTTATTAATTATTTTACGAAAATATTAGGAGGTTAAAATTTTTTCATTTACCCTGCTCCATCAGGGCTTACAAGTATATCATGGTTGCAGTGGATTCCTGCTCAAGATTCCTATGGGTATGGCCTCAGCGCTCGGCTGACGCTCGAACTGTTATCAAAGATTTGCGAGTCTTTATAGGGACATATGCAGTTGGCACGTTACATTCTGACCGTGGCCCGGCGTTTAGCTCTCGGGCTTACAAAGAGGCCATGGAAAGTATGGGCGTTGCATTGCGGTACTCCTCTCCGTACCATCCTGAGGGAAATTCGGTTGTGGAGAGGAAAAACCCGGGCTTAAAGCAATCTTTAACAGCTAGGGTATTAGGCAAGGGCGGTAGTTGGGTCAATCACCTGTATGGGGTACAGCGAGCACTCAATAACCAGCCAAGAAGGTCTCTAGGGGGTGTCACTCCATATGAGGTCCTATTTGGGATGAGAATGTGAGTACCTGATCTTGATTGTGAAGGCACAGTGGCGGATGAGAAACCATTTCATATCCATGATCGTTTAGCTGTTTTACAAGATCTAAATGAATCCAGGACACAACAAAGCAACGTTGTCCAGAAACAGACCGCCACTGGGGAAGTCAAGGCAAACACGGCAAGACCTGTCTGGATCCCAAAAATCGGGGATCTGGTCAGAGAGAAAATAGCGGACAAAAAAGAATTTGGACCATCATACAGAAAGCCTGTACCTGTCCTAGCAGTTCAAGGAACAAGAACTGTACTTTTGCCGCCTCTTTCTGGGAAAAAGGAGAAAAGATTTGTCTCAATCGACTTAATCAAACCACACTATGTGGCCAATACTGAATAGTAGGCCTCGTGGACTCCACAGTAGCAGACACCCTCCTCTAGCTACAATCCAAGAAGTTCAAACAGAAAGATTCATCACGTTTGAAGAGCCTCCTGTACTAAATGAAGGACTATGCAACAATGCTATGGAACTCGTTCCCCTTGAACCCGAAGTTCATCTACAAAATGAAACTCAAAACAACACTCAAGTTGCAATCAGACCAAATACAGACGTCTACATCAACATGCCTCGATGAGAGCAAAATGTGATTTCAACAAATCCCGATGCAATTCCTACAATTGATCGAACTGCTTCTGGCTACTTCATGAACTTTGATACGTTTTCCTTGGATCCAAGTGAACCGGAAACGACGCCAGCCCAAAATTCACGCAAGCAGCAAGTTAAATACTTTCTAAACTTTCTCAAAAAGACTTACCTGGTATCGCCTTGCTTAGAACTCTGGGTAATTACTGGGATACTATTTTTTCTTTTCTGGCTAGGCTTAGTTATAACTTTTAGCATGCTTATTAATGGACGGTACCTTCAACAAAGCTCTACAGCCCAAAAAGTTAATTTGATTTTAAAACCACATCAATCTTCACATCGTGAACAGAGACTTGTCATCAGTGAACATCACAGCAGTTCCTATACCGGACGGTATAGTTTGGGACAAGGTTGATTTTGATATATTCAGTCCGACTGAACTTTTAAAACTTTCACATGTATTTAAAATTTCATTAAGTGATATCATCACCTCCAGTACATTTTCTGATGATTGGCACTCTGAAACTGTTAGTAACATGTTGTCTGATTTAGAAAAAACTGCCGCATTTCCGAACAATGAAATGTTAGAAGGTAATTCAGACTATAACACATTGTACTGTTACCAACATTATGGTCATCATTTCCTGCACAAATCTATTTCACCTAGAAATGTTTTTGAGTACCACCAGTGGGAACATTGCCCTACACCACCTAAAAGTAGTTCGCATACATTTGCACAGAAATTTTCATATTTTTCAGGGTTTAACACCACTGACCCGGCCTCTTATTATTATAAGATTACACCGACATCTGCACTAAAAATTATGTTGACAAACACCAAACAGATTTACTCTGCTTCCTTTATTGCCCAATTGTCTGAACAGGGTTTCGACCTATGGAAGGACACAATAGACTTAAAATCAGTCTGAGGTTCTAGAGACTGGCAAGTCCAGGGAACAGAAGCGCTAATTAGAGCATGCCTCATTCCACAGCAGATGATATTTCTAAATGACACTGCGCAACAGACATCCTGTCTTGGGCTAGCCAAGAACAAGGACCTGAACACACCTCGGTTTCCAACACCATCACAGATGGAGGGGTGGCAAAATTCAACTACACAGGGAGGGGCAACAATAGATAACATTTTACAGTACAACAGAACAGACCCCAATTGGAAAGAATGGGTGGTTTGGCCCTTAGACACAAACACATGTCAGAAAAGATTCTGGGATATAACCGAAGGGTTTAATATCCACAGGCCAGACCCACGCTATATACAAAGAGAACATCCAGGGGTAGTGACATCCTACAGTGTTGGGAAGGGGAAACATCCTAAACAACGACGTATGAATAACGAATGACCTGAACCATGAATCCCGAACAACGACCAATCATTTAACCACGACTTCCTTTACAACAACATCCTTTACAACGACTTACATAAACCACGAAACCACGTCTGCAGACCCTCTGACATGACTCATTCGGCAATAGGCATGCGGGCTCTGACGATTGCGGGGCTGCAGCCTGCCTTCATCCTTCCAGCTTGGCAGCACGTCAGGGGCATAGCGTCGCAGGGAATGCTCTGGCTTTGGTGCTGGTGGTTTGGTGACAGTATTAAAGATGCACCGTGGGCTCCCTAATTTCCGTCGCTGGTGTATTAATATCGCATTCTGTGCCCCCTAACCTCCTACGCTGGGGTAATATTAATGCACCGTGTTCTCCTTAACTTCCTCCTCCGGGTATTAACAATGCTCTGCGTGCTCACTGATCACCACCGCCGGGAATTAACAATGCCATGTGTGCTCCTTGCCTCCTGAGCAGGTGCAATAATAAAGCGCTATGTAGCCCTCACTTCTTTGTGCCCACACCACAAATCGTGGCGACATGGTAGCTAGCCCCACATGTAACCAGTGTACCCCTGTCCCTCACCTGTAGGCAGGAGAAGCTCTTCCACCCTGTGAACCCCGACACTCTCCCTCCCGACCGGGGTATAAAAATTGCCCGTGGCTCCTTCCCTCCTCAGCATGCTCTGTTTGGACAACTTACTCCCTTCGCCTCCCTACCACCCCCCACTCCCCCACCCCCACGCCAGGCTCTGCCACCTCAGCCCCCAGTCTCTCTGCCCCTCCCAACACACGCAGAGACACCCTAAGACCCTCAGATGTCTCCTCCTCAGACCGTCTTTCATCTCAACTCCTCCCCCCCTCAATGAGCACCCTCCACCCCGCCTTTCGATGCTTCCCTACCCCTCCTAGCCCAGCGCATGAGGCTTTATTCCGAAGCTGGCTGCAGAGAGTGGAGGAGCGGCGGAGACAGGTAGGGATGGGAGCGCATGTAATTTACCCCCCCCCCCCATTAGTGTGTAGTGTGGACCCGGGGGTCATGTGGAGACGGGCTGCACCTATGGTGCACCAGACCTTGCCTGATCACCACACTTTTTTCCGTTCCCCACCATTGCCCCACGTTTCACCACTCCCCTTAGCTCTTTGATAACTGCCCTACCTCGTCTGCATGGTTTTGCTCCCTCGCCAGCCTATTGCTTCGGAACTGAAGAAGGTGATGAACAAAGTATTGGGGCAGTGAGAGAGAGGTTACTGGCAGTGAAGTATAGGGCGGCGGAATAAGGGGCAGTGAATACAGTTAGAAGGGGGAAGAGAATTTGGGGTCTCTGAATGTGAGTGAGAGAGGACCTGGGGCAGGGAGGGAGTGACTTGCCCTGAATGAGGCCGTTTGCGGCCGAACATTGAAGGATGCATCGGGTAGGTCATGTATGACTCGCGACATCAATGAGGAGGGGTCAGATATCGGGGCACAGGATATCGGCTGTGAATAGTTGGTATCGGGTTATTGAAGCGACTGGGTGTCGTAAAGTGAACAATTAGGTGTTTCGGACAGGACACGGGGGCTTTCTGGACTGTTACAGACGGGTTTCTTGATAAGGTTTTTGGGGCAGTGAATAAGCGGGCTCTAAGGCAGTAAATGGGGCGTATGGAAATGAAGGCGTTATCTAGGACAGTGAATTAGGTTGTATCCTTAAAATGTTAAAAACATGCGGATTAAAAAGAACATAGTGGTGAAAATGGGTAATGAGCAATTTAAATATATTTCGTGGTTTAGGAACTCGTTGTAAACAATGTAGTTGTTTGGCATTGCTCGTTGTTTAGCTTTCGTGGTTAAGGAATTCGTGGTTTAGGCAGTAGTTGTTCCATCATACATCTGTTGGGAAGTTGTGCCTTGATTGGCTAGAAACCTCAACACTCACAGAAGTGAAACAACACTTGACCTTACTCACACAAGACATGGATCTTAGGGACTTTTTACTAGGCCCCAGGAAATCACGTCAGAAACGTTTCATATATGCTGGCATTTATGCTGCCTACAATGAAAATTGGAAGATATCCCAACGGGAGGCCGCAGAGAGAATACGGGAAATAGACAGTATTAACTTAGAGAAATCTCTAGCAATGGTAGACAATGGGTTAACAACTTTGACCTCCAGGATATATTCCTTAGGCAACATTGTATCTTCTGCGATAGACATACTGGAACAGGATTTAGCCATATTACAACACAGGCAATCTCAGTTACGTTCTGTTATGTTATTGGGCTGGACGCTACAATCTTTGCGTGCAGGCTATGTGCCTTGGCGCTATATCAACAGTACGTCTCTGTTTTCTGAATATAATCTAACAGATAAACAGATGGAAATGGCACAAAGGGGAGCAAAATATACAATGCTGCGTATTGAAAAACTGGACAGGTTACCATTCGCTGTATCTATGGCCACATCACTCTACCGGTCACTACCTTTCAGTTTCAATATTACCTTGAGCAAAGGCAGGCGGGCAAATATGAAAAGATGGGTAAGGAATACATTAAGGAATCTTGGGAGTTACCATACAGATTTCGATGCCGGAGTGGGGATCGAGAAGTGTTTCTAAGCGGTACAAACTGCAAGAACTCTTTAAGCGGTTCGCTCATGTGCCAGGACATTTCATTGCACGGAGCTTGTAATGGGTCGGTAGCAAACTTTTTTCTTTTTTTTTTTTTTCTTTTTTTTTTTTCTCCTCATTCTCCTCCAACCCCAGACAACTAGGAAATTTGAGAAGTTGCCACTGTTACTCAATTTTGAGACGTAGGCCTTCATGATGTCACCCGCCTACCAGTAGCAGACAAACCTCTTTCCTGTTGCTGACCTCTCATTGTCAAGGAGAGGGTGGTCGCACTCTCTTCTGATTACTTAAAACCAGTAACTGTTGCTGAGGGCCCTTCCAAAATCGAGACTGGGGACCAAGGAGGAATAGCGAGACCCAACACAGCCTGAGAGCTTCACATGAGGCTTAATCATAGGATCATGTATATTATATGATTAGTTTTGTTAAAACAAAATATATTATAGCTGTTTTAGCCTGGAGTCCAATTTATCAGGCAGTCCCAAATAGCTCTCTTCCTACTATCCTTCAATCTGGCCAAATCATTCCTAGAGATTTTATACAAGGAGCACAACCAATCTGAGTGTGTAGGAGGTAAGGCCTCAGTCCATCTCCTGCATATTTCTCGTCTAGCTAGCAGAATGGCATAGAATAGAAAACCTCTGCTCGGGCCTATAATTTCGCTAGATATACCAAAAATTATAAATCTAAGAGAAATATGTATTGGGCGTCCCAAAATGTTCGTTAGAATGCTCCCAACTTTGTCCCAAAATTCAGAGGTTGCCGGGCAGGTCCAAAACATATGTGTGTCTGGGGCATTTTCCATGTCACATTTTTTACATCTAACGGGGGGGCCCTTGGTCATTTTAGAGAGTCTCGCTGGGGATAAATAGGCCCTATGTGTGGGGAAATAATGATTTCTTCTGAGCCAGGCTGGCTTTACTACTGCAAACAAGGTGTTAAAAGAGGTTTGCCACAAGTCTGCCCAGTCTATCTCTGGTATACATTCTCCCCACAGCTAATCTGAAGTCTCCATCTATGGCCTCTTCAATAGCCCAGTAAAAGAACGATACCTCTTTCTTTCCAACTGGCTTTTGTACTAGATGTTCTTCCAGCATATTCCCCAGGCCTATAGGTTTTTTAAGACTCAGGGACCAACTCTTTAGTTGCAAATATTTAAATCTGGACATGCCCTCCTCCAATTTTCCATCAAGAAATACCCAAGGTAAGAGTGAGCCCTCTGCGGTAAGATCCCCCCATACCAGAAACCCGGCTGTTTTTAAAGGGACCGCCAATTTATCTTTCAAACAACTTGGTGTCCCTGGACTGTCCCACAGTGGAGCTAACTTTGAACAGTACTCTAGGCCTGTTAGTTTTTTAATTCTGGCCCAAATACGAACCACGCTCTCTAGGACTTTCAGTCTTACTTTCTTGAAGAATTTCTGATCTCCATATTTAAAAAGAAAACCTTCATGAGGTAACCCCACTTGCTCCAACATAGCTAGGTACATTACCCCCCTCCCTGATGAATCCGGTGATTTTAACAGCATTCTTGAGTGTGTTAGCTGAAAAGCCCAGGCATAGTATTGTATATCCGGAAGTGCAAGACCACCTTTTTCCCTCCTACGTCTCAGCTTCTTCCAAGATATCCTAGTGGCTTTGTAGGCCCACACAAATGAATTAATAGATTGCTGGAATTTTTCGATTGTTTGCTTCTCGAAATGTAGAGGAATGGTATTAAAAAGAAAGGTAACTTTTGGTAAAATTACCATCTTTACCAAATTAATTCTGCCTAAGATGGTCAGGGGGAGATGTGCCCAAGATAAGTTTTTGGCACTCTCTTGCGGCGTTTAAAAGATTGATCTCCGCAATCTTATTTATATCTCGAACTATCTTCACCCCCAGGTACCTTATCTCGTCTTTGGTCTGATATCGACACCCTGGCAGATTCCATGTCATGATTTCAGTTTTTTCTGCATTGACCTCATAACCCGAGACCCGACCAAAATCCCTCGCTATGTTAATAACCTGAGGAAAAGACAATTCTAGATCTGACGAAAGAATTAATATGTCATCAGCATACAGGGCTACCTTCCTCTCCCATGTTCCACTCTTAAATGGTGAAATGAGTGTCTCCTCCCTAAGGCGATGAGCGAATGGTTCTGTGTACATATCATATAGGAGGGGGGAGAGGGGGACAGCCCTGTCTGGTTCCTCTCTTAATTTTAAAAGGTTTGGTCAATTGTCCGTTGACCACAAGCCTTGCCGAAGGATCGCTGTATATAAGGCTAATAGTCCGGCAGAATTTTGGCCCAAAATTAAACTTCTCCAACACGGCCGCTAAATAATTCCAATTGACCCTGTCAAATGCCTTAGTGGCATCCAGGGTCATTGCTGCCAGAGGGAGTGAAAAAGTTGAGGCAAGATCGATGGCACCAATAAAGTCATGAGTGAGGTCAAAAAGGTTCCTACCTCTTAAAAAAACCCTTTTGGTCTGCATGCAACAAACCTCCTGCTACCGCACCCAACCTATCTGCCAATATTCTAGTAAAAACCTTATAATCGGTGTTTAGAAGCGAGATGGGTCTATATGACCCACATTTGGTTGAAGACTTTCCTGGTTTTAAGATCAGCGTTATGTTGGCTTCACCCCACGAGGTGGGTGGTCTAACTCCTTCAACTAAGATTTTATTGAAGAGGATCGTCATGAATGGAATTATCACCTCTCCCAAACTTCTATATAATTCAACGGGAAGGCCATCTGGCCCTGCAGCCTTACCTGCCGTACAAGTGGAAAGCGCTTTCCTTACCTCCTGTTGTGATATCTCAGACTCTAAATTGACTTGTTGGACAGAGTCTAAGGGAGTAAGATTAATTGAATTTAGCCATTCACGTACTAATGTGCTATCTACATCTTTGTCTTCATTATATAGATTTTTCTTTAAAGTTTAGAAAGCTTCTCCTATCTCTTCGTCATTAGTTACCGACGAATTAGTATGCACATTATCAATTTGTTTTATAAGATTTCGTGTCCTATCAGTTTTGGCTTTCCAAGCTAATAATTTTCCGGCCCCTTCACCATATTCAAAATGAGCTAACTTGCTCGCCTCCCATCTCTTGGAAATCCTGGCCTGTATAATATCCTCCAATTGATCTTTCAAAGTTTTCAGTTTCACAACTTGTGCTTGGCAAATAGCTTGGTCTGTTTCATTATTAATCTTCCTTTCCACCTCTTTCATTTCCCGCTCAATAGATGCCAGTTCTTCCCTATACTGCCTATTTTTATAGGAGGTCCTATTTGTTACCAATCCTCTCAGGTATGACTTCAGGGCGTCCCATACCACAGAGGACTCTGCCAATCCTATATTTATATTTAAAAAAAACTCTGTCTCCTGGCATAGATGGACAATTTCAGTTTCATCTAGGAGAAATGTGCGATCAAATGTCCATATCCTTCTTCGTTCTTTTTCTGACAAATCTAGATCCATCCATACCGCCGCATGGTCCGAAAGGTGGGGGTCAAATAACCTATATCTTCGACTTTACCCTTTAAATCATTGCTAATCAGGATATAGTCAATCCTTGATTTGTGTCTGTATTTTTATTATAAAAAGACACACCTAATTGGGCACCTGACCTTTCCCTCCAAATGTCAGATAAGGCATTATGCTTCATCATCATTTTTAGGTATGACCTAGATTTGGATAAGGCATTTGCCCTACTACTTGGGGATTTATCCATTTGCGGATTCAATACTATATTGAAATCCCCAGCTAAAATAGTCGTATCGGGAAACCCCAAAAGATTTACAAAAATATTTTTTAATGTAGAAGGGTCATCCTGATTAGGGCCATAATAGCCTGCTACTGTTATGAATGAACCTTTAATGGATAACTGGGCTATGACCCACCTACCACTTTGATCTGTCATAACCTTTAAAAGACCAGCATTTGCTTGTTTTTTAACTAAAATCGCTACACCCCTAATATTGACATTTTGACAGGAACTGACACAATGTTCCACCCACCTGAGTTTCCCACAGATGCCACTAATTTCTTCTCTCAGGAGGTGTGTTTCCTGCAAAATAATTATCTGTGCAGGTGAGTCCTTAAGATATTGAAAGATTTTTCCCTCCTACTTTTAACCCGAAGGCCATTAACGTTCCATGATAAACATTGTATCATTCTCATGGTGGATTAAAAATCTGATTTCTGAATGTATACCATCCTTCAAGGTATCGACACCAGACCAAAAACAATAACCAAAAAAAGAATGCTAGGTTAAAAGGCGAATGAGAATTCTTTCCTTTTTTCCCTTTATGCTCCCCCACCCGTGATTCCCCATCCCTACTCTTGATCCCCACTCTCCCCTCCCTGAAGAACCCGACCCCCATTTACCTGGACTAGGTCCAGATTCTGCCTGCCGATGTGCCCCACTCTACCCCATGTTTTAACTGATACCCAAAAATTTATAGTCTACCTGTGGCTTAAAAGACTCCTACTATTTCTAATGCTATTTCCAATTTTATATTACTATACTTCATGTTTTATGTTATGCTTTTTACCCCCAAACGATTGAATTAATTTAAGTTATGGCTCTGATTACTTAGACAATGAGGGGTGGGGCGTCCTCTTAGCCCCTGCCAGTCGCACTGCTGTATGCGCCATCATGGCGATCCGATAGTTAATCCACTTTAATCAAAATTAATCACTGTATTCCTTGTAAACCTGTGTTTTTAAACATCTCTTCAAGTTGCACTTATTTTTCAAACCACACACGGAATAATTTGCCATTTCCCAAATTTCTTGTGTTCCAACCGTGCCCATCCGGACCTCATGAAAGAACATGGCCATTGCACTGATTCATCCAAGGCAGTGTTTTATTAAATTAAACCCAATGCATTTCGGGCAATCAGGTGCCCTTCATCAGGGGTCACTGTGAATAACAATTAAAACAACATTAATAAGCATTATCATTTTTTATATAAAAAATAATTCAACATTTTACTTTAAACTAACATTTACAAATGCGTTTCTCAAAGTACCAAATTGCAATACAGCCCTCATTTGTTTCCACACTCTACCCCCCTCAAACAGTACTAATATACACCCATCGATCGTCTTACAAGCCTATTAGTTAACAACTACGTTCCCCACTCTTTGTCATGGTTACTCGAAACCTGTAGAACAATCGACTTTCCCATGTTATCTCCAACTGACACTCAGTTCACGTTCTCAACGTTCCCCCCAGCAACCTGCACCCTCATCCTTGTCCTACTTTCATCACCCCACATACCAAACCTAGTTCTCTCCCCAGCATTCTTAGTAGTAACACTCATCTCTCCTTCAACTGTCGGTTTCCTATGTACAAACATTCCTGTCTCCTTAACCTAATCTGTTACAGGATTTCCCCGATTTTTCCTCTTGTCACTACTACAATTGTACCCTCGTAATATCCTTTCCTCCCACCATACCTCAGTATTTCACCCCACATTTACCCTGCTGTTATAATAAACAACCCTACTCGTCCCATACCTGCCGAGAGCGTTTTAAAACCATCCAGTCTCCTCACCGTTCCAAACCAATTGTTTACTCTACAACCCTCCCTTATTTAACCACGTGTGTCTTGTCTCAAAGCTCCCTGATAGGCTCATTACAAACGCTTTCCCGCCATCAGTGCAGAAGTCTAACCTACTTTCAAATTCAACCAACTGCATCACCCATAATGCAGTGGACGGGTCCTACCTCCAACGGAGCTAACATCATCGCATTACTCCCTAACCCATGAAAAACAAATGATGTAAAGAGTAAATATTCAGTAAAACTAATCACCAACTTGATTACTTAGAGCCATGTTTTATTAATGTATACTTATAAATATCAGTTTGTGAATGAATACTTCCCGTCCCCATAAAGTTATCATATCTCAATCAACAGTCTGTATATATAAATGGTAATCTAGCTTAGGATAATCTTATTGGAAGCTATTTTAAGTTTTCCAAAAGCTCTTCTGCCTCCTGCACTGTTTTCAGATTAAACATTTTGTTATTAAACATAACCTTCAATTGTGCAGGAAACTTCAACTGAACAACGGCCCCCAATTTCTTAAAATCCTCCATTTTCCTGCCCAACTCCCATTGTCGATCTAAAGTGACCCGTGAGAGGTCTGATCGGATCTCAAAGGCAAAATCTCTGGGTTTCAATGATTTCTGTTTAAGGGCAGCTGTTAGTATTCTCTCTTTCAATGAAAAAGTCAGGAAATTGATTAAGATCTTTCTAGGTTTTGTTCGATTGGGGTGTCTCCTGAAGGGGTCCCGATGGATCCTTTGTATATCCCTCATTAAGTCTTCTTCTGAATCATCGATCAGAACCGATTCTTTTATGAGGGTTACTATAAAGGTTTTAAGATCCTCTCCCTCCTTTCCTTCTGGTATATTCAGGAGGCGTAGATTATTACGTCTGGAGTTGTTCTCCAAGGATTCCAGTCTATCTCGGAGCACGGCCTCCTCTTTCTTAAGTATTATAATATCAGCTTTCGCTGCTCCCAGATCTTCTTTAAGCCCCTCCACTGAGTTCTCTAGAACCACCGTCCTAGAGTCTAAGAGGTCGAACTTTTTCTCAAGGGATTCACAAAAAAGTCTAATCTCTCCCTGATTCGACTCCGAGACTGCAAACCCTTTTTTAATGTCCAAAGACATAATGGAAAATAACGCTTCCAAAGAGGTCACAGAGGGACCTTCCCTCTCTGGAATCTCCGGGATCCTCCCTATTTCTGTGCTGGTCTTAGCGCTATCATTCTCACTACCCCTTGCTCCTGCACTTTCCACCACTGACTCTTCTCCTTCAATATGTTTATTAATTGACCCTGAGTTCATAACTATACCTACTTCTGGGGTCTCTGAATTGCTCAGTGATTTAAATTGCACAACAGATTGCTTGGAGGTTTGAGAAAGTGGAACTATTGTAGATACAGGCTGAGGAATAAGGCTGAGAGTGAGGGAGGGAATATCTCCAGACTCAATATTCTCCATTAATCTAAAAGGTGGCTGTCTTTCTACGTCTATCTGCCCAGATTCTTTCCTAAGAACTTCTCCCTGTTTTACCACGTCCAAAACCTGTGGGAGGACCTTAAAATAGGACCTTAACAATGGAGTAATTTTTACTTTTGCCTCTATAGGGAGACCCTTCTTTCTGCTGATTTTTGAGCTCTTGCCTTTATTTTTCCAAAAAGGGGAGAAACTACCTTCAGAGGTACCTTGGAGCCCTATTTCTAAAGTATTCTGATGTGTGTCTATGTCTATGTCTGTATCTATGTCGATTTCGCCCTCTGGAGGTAGCTTGATGTTATCGTTCCTAGATTTCCCTTTTTTGAACTCCAACACAGTTGACCCCAGTGCTATGGCTCGTTTCCCAGCACGTTTCCCAGCTCTTTTTGCCGTTTTATTTCTTATAGTTTCCCCCGCTTTTGTTTCAATCCCCTGTATGGATCTACTAGGTTTTGCCGGGCTAATTGCAGAAGTACACTCTTCTTTGGTCAGCTTTGGCTGACTCCTCGTTCTAGGGCAGCAAGGGGGGGGAAGCTTACCGGGTCCGAGTTCCTCCTGTATACCCCCGTCTTCGTCTTTCCGGCGCTCTAAGACCTCACGCTCCTTTACCTTCTGACTTGAGGCTCCTGGAGCAAATCTGCTTCTCACCACGTCCGGTCTCAAGTCTGTCTCTCCAGCCCCTCGATTTCGGCGTTACTCTCCAGCGCGCTCGCAGCGGCAGCAGCCGCTCTCCCTGTGCTGCCACTGGTTCCTCCGGATTCACTTCGGAGGAGACCGCCACGGAGGAGACCACGAGCTGCAACCTTCCGGCCCTTCCTCAATTCCAGGGCAGCCAAAAACCAGCGCGGGAGGTCCACGGACACTCCGACACACATCCCAGAGTGAGTCTCGAACGGGGGGAGGAGGGGTAAAGCCTAATTAACTATTTACAAGTCCAATTTGCATCATTTTCGTCATGGAGCAGAGTGGAGCACCGGCGGCAAGCGACCGCTCAGCTCACGGCCGCCATGTTCTTCCGGGTCGGTAGCAAACTTGTCCTGCCACATGAAAGGGACTCCAGCTGCCGTGATTAAACCGGTATTCGAGCTGCTCTCGAATGGGAGTTGCGTGATGCTGAACAATTAAGGTTGCTGTGGGATGCTTCCGGGCATTGCCTATCTGGACACTGTGAACTCCAGGGTTACTTGCTGTATGCAAGTATTGTTTCCCCCAACAAGTACAGTCAGGGAGGCGCCGTTATGGCCTTCGTTGAATGTTTCCTTTATACAATTTGATACTTTGAGCAGACTGAAAGCCATGCTTTTACAGCAAACCGCACCCTTAACCTCCGCTCGAGAGACCTTTGATCTTCAAATCGCAAGGACCTCGACTGAGATACAGGCCCTTATACGTACAAACTGCCCCATTCATTTCGCAGAAATGGTGGGTCGTATCTTCAATATGTCTGATACGAGTGGTATTGTACACCTATTTAAGACCATAGGGTCAGGATTTCTAAGCACCTTTCAGACAATCCTCGGAGTTATTCCAAATTTTATACACTCCGTATTGGGAAGCGTTTTTGGAGGTCTTCCGCTGATCCTGCTTTCTATTGCAGGAATCCTGATTGTCATTTTTCTGCTCCGCAATGGACGGCACAATCACCAACGAGATGGCAAAAGCACTCCTGGAGCGCAAGTACCGTGAGCGCATGGTACAACATCTGGGCACACCTCGCCTAAGGGAACTAAGCGCCTCTTGGATCCTATCGTTTAGAGCAGTCTGGATGGACTGCATCTTACCTGTTCTTCGATGCCTGTTTTGCGGTGACAAATGCGTGTTGGACCTCTGTCTGACACTTGCAACGGACCCGCCTGCGGACTTGAAGACCCGGCTGGAACCCCTGAGGGCCCACGCTCGTCAATGTCCCCAGCGTATTCCCATCTTGATGGCCGCATTCCTCGAGAATCCGCAGGTGCCTTTTACAACTGGGTTGAGCATCAGCTCCACCACTAGCACCACTAGCACCCAGGTATCGACCAAAGCACCGGCTGCCTCTACACCAGCTATTGGCAGTACTGAATATCATCTGTGCTCCATTGACGTACTCTGCGAGGTGTTATAAGGACCGTCCCCTGCAGCAGCAAGCAACGACGATGTTGCATCTCCCAGCCAGGACACTTAATCTAAAATTGGCTCATCGTGTGCTGGGAAAGAATTCAGTTTGTCCCCTTTTTCCAAAACTCAACTAAAATTGGAACATTTCCTTTAAATTGACACTTTGGCTGAAAAGCATGGCCTCCTGACGCTTATAGTGGTTCGACTTATATAAACGAACTCAATTAGGACTTTGGCTTAAGTAGCAATTCCAAGAAATGCTTTTTCAAAAAAAAAATCTCTTCCCCCTGAGACTGTTTTTAAAACTGATTTTAAGACAATGTTTTTACAATACTCTGTGATGGTTTTAATGGTTTTAATGTGCTACTACCTAATAGTGGAAATGGTTCGCCAGCATTTTTTATCATTGTTGACTGTTCGGATGAGGAGTGGGTGTTATGTTCCATATAGGTACCCTAATATAGGCCCGGGTAACATCATACCCCTTCACCTACTTGACCTCCCCCACACTACACTGTAACGAGCCTTTTAGGATTGAACCTTTACCTAGTTCTAGTCCTGGGTACAGAAGGAGGGTTTCTCCTAAACAATAGAGTCCTATAACTCCATCAATAGACTCACACAATATGAATGAATATTCATAAGGGTTCTTAGAAACCAGGCTGGGTTTACACCACCTTCCTCCCCATATATACGTACACGGTTCATCCAATACGTCATCCTCAAATCCAACAATGGATAATACAAGCAACAAGGGACAAAGGAACCCTAGATACTTTCTGTATAAATACAGCACCTCTTGCTAGTGTTAGTCAGAGGGAACCGAGACTTCCAGGCTGACACACTGACCAGAGACGCTGAGGCTCCTGCATGCAGACGCTCCAGCTGACAGTGGTCTGAACATCCCTCGCAGGCTGTCCAACTCGAGACCAAGAAGGGCTCCTACATTCTCACACTTCAGGTAATGGGGTTCGACTAAATCCTAGAGGGATTCTTGGCTTCACACTTACTCACATGCTCGGTACACTTAGGTACATCCAGATAGGCATCGTAGGAGTATGCGCTTTCTTTTATTCTGCATTTTATATTCATGTATTTATTCATGCGTATTGCAAGATGGTAGAACTGTACTATCCATTTATATTCACTGTACTGCTAATCATATATCTCTGCTACTGTCTAATGGTTGTTGCAGCTCATATATTCTACACAAGAATAACAACTGTTCAATAAACCCTTATTGAAACGCCCAGGCTGTTTATTCTGTGTATCTCTGAGACAAGATAAGTAAGCACGAGTGACTGAGCGAAAATTAGTACATTGTTTCCACGATCCTGAGGGATCAGGGTTGTCATGTTCTAAGGTTGCCAGAAACTATTCTCTCCCCGATAAGAGGAGACACTAGTGGCACTGTGAGCTAGCTTATGTAAACAGGCTAACATTTCTCGGTGGGGGTGCTCAGAATCAGTCTGCCACCAAATCCACAGTTTATGTTATCCGAACGCGCAGGTCCTGTATGGGTAATATAGGAACTACACGACACTATGCACTTGGTTTCCCTGGTGAAGTTATCCTGGTTCCTGGGTTATCCACGGGTGGGGTGACTCTCCAACCTCCTGTCTTCCACAGGGTTTCTTCAGCATCCACTGGTAAGGGTCCTTCTTCTTCAAAACTGCCACTGCGACTTTCCCGTTGACTTTTATTGAGGACATGGCTGTGTTTACACTCTGCACACAGTCTCCGTGGGGTTCCTGGGTACTTACCTTGGGTGGTTCCTTGTGTCCCCAGCTCCTCTGAGTCTCCTGGTCCAAGTCTCGACTTCGGTTGCAGTTCGCATTCCAGTTTCTTAGTCTATGGTTTGGTCTCCCCCTGGACTGTGTATTGTGCTTTCTTACCTGTTTATAATTGAAGTATTGTGTGTATTTGTGTTGATATCTTCAGTTAGGAGATATGCCAATGTGTTAGTGAGTGTTGTGTAATATATAGACATATTTTTATAACTACACTGTATGGTCCTTTTTCGTTTAACCTAGACTACATGACTAGATATGGTAAAACAAGCTGCTTTACTCTCCTTCTGGACTAAGTCTGAAGGCTGCTCTCCACAGCTACCACTTAGAGAGCTTTCTAAGGTTGTCTAAGACCTCTTAAACCACCATAACGGTTGTCTGGAATAGTGCAAGGTGCTTCACTTAAATACGTGTGCCTCATATACTAAGCCAGCCTCCTACACTCACCCTCTGTCCGAACAGTAATAATCACTCCCCCATCAAACCAGAACTAGGTGCAAACAAGAGCATACTACACTATCATCACCTGCCATGATCATCGCATGTACCAGTATACTGGGCTCCCCCAACCACAATCTTAGAATACAACTTAATGGAGCAGAGGACAACATAATCCACTAACCAGCACACTTCCTCCCATTGCAACAAGGTGCACTAAGGAGGCCAAATGGCAGCATGCATTGTTTTACAAAATCCTAAAATTAGAATGATTTGCCACTGTCCTTCAGCAGTACTTCAGTGGATGGATTTGTGGTTCCTATAATTCTGATACACACAGAACTCCCTGGGCTTATGGTCGTGATAGCTTCCCTGGGACTTGCAGAACTTTTGAAGCCTTTGAACGTGTCTTCTTCTCTTTGTTCTGTAAGTTCCTAGTCCCCATGACCCTGGCAGCTAGCCCTTGAAGCCCCTGGTGGGATGCTTCTATACTGCCCTGCATGAGGGTGAGGTGAAGTTCCCTAGCGCTTTGTGGCATTGGATGCTAGGAGTTATGGAGCAATTGGGATATTCACCCGGAGTCTCTGTTCTGATCTCATGTTTAGATAGCTCATGCTTTTTGTTTCCTACTTTAGATAAGCTCCTCAGTCAATTCCACACATTAAATATTTTAAAAGTCTTTATTATGCTGCAATGCTATAGTTTTCAGCAACAGAAGTAGTCCCGAGCATTGAAGTGAAAGGACAATGGTGGAGGAACTGCTCTCCCTGCGACACATGGAGTTACTAAATGAGAACACTGCAGTGGAACGATGGAAATGGCACATTTGGCTATTGCACCAGATAGTTGTGCATACATTGTACTCCTCTTTGGGGCGTGCACGGAATTTCTTTGACTGCGCCCCTACATGATCGGCGCCCAAGTGCTGAAGCAGCGGCTTTATACAATGCTACAAAATGATCATTTCGAAATAGTCTCCTCAGATTTTTGCTAGAGCTTTCAGGTCACCTTAACTTGTTTTCTGAAATCTCATTGCTGGACATCCCTTCTTCTGTTGTCTCTGATGGTTCTATTTACTGTCAGAAACGTTTTTCTTGCTTTTTGGTTGAAACGTTTTTGATTTTCTTTGATTCTTCTCACTTTTTTTGCCTGAGTGTGTAAGCATCCACTAAGAGAAGGGCAGCACATTTGTGACTGCCACTGGTTGTTGGATGGAACAGAAGTTGTCAGTTTTCCACTGATTTGATTCTACGTTTAATTTTAGGGCATATAGTTGAATCCAATATTTGGTTCTATCATGTATACTAACAACCATGGCATAGACCTTTACGCCCTCTTTTGTACCATCTGTGTGTTCTGTCTTCATTCTCTGTCTGATATTAATCTAGGGTTGGAGACACAGAAGAACTTATGGGAAGGTGTAATCTGGTCTACTTTCACCCTGATTCAACTACATCAAGGAATAACACTGGCGACTACAACTTGCAGTGACCGTTTGAACAGCCATAGTTCTCCACCACACTGGCTGGGTGGTTTCACTGGGTTCCTGCCCCACAGCTCAAAACAACCTGCGGCTGATGCTGTATGGTGTATTGAGGGGCAGAACCCATGAAGGCTGCTGTCTGCACAGAGCTTGGTAAATGCTAAACAATTTTTTGAAGGACAAAGAGAAAACACAGGTTATAACATAACAGGAACCGCCACGAGCTTCCAGAGCCCAGAGTGCTAGAATGATGCCCAGACTCCATTCATCCAGTCCTTTATTTCACACATTTTGTAAGTTCATAACTCAACCTCTTGGTTTTTGAGAGTGTGCTAGCCTCCACAGACCTGATGTCTTCACGCATCAAGGATCTACTGTCCAATGGCACAAGGTCATGGTATGTTTAGGGTTAATAATTCACTAAGAATATCACAGAGACTCAAAAGTGAAACACATACATCAATCAGGATAGGTACATGTCCAAGCCGCCACAAGTGGAGTGATATCTTAAAGATACTGTAATCTTTAGAAGTCTTTCAACTGTTGACTCCTCATTTTGAAAATTGTTTGTGTTAATAGTCTGAATTTTTTTTTTTTTAAACTTAATTGAAGCACTGAGCCACCCTCTGCAGCAATCTGGCAAATATTGGGCCATATATCCAATATTGGAGTAGAATATCAGTGCTACAAAATGCAATTATAAGTAGTGCTTAGAAATAATCATTATCAGTGGTATCACTCTCTGGCGCTAGTGATATTATGTGGTCATGAGTTTCTTTACTGGGTAGTAGTTTTTCTGCTGAGCAATGAACTCATCACCTGCAACCTGATATGCCTCATTTTTTTGCTACATCACTGGAGGGCTCCAAATTTTTCAACACATTTGATTTTTGCTTAAGCATTGTGGTTTGCTTTCAACCTCACTCACTAATATCCAGGGCCACTGTAATTATGCAGCAATGGACGACCAAATGAAGTGGCCGGGCTGACTAAATAATGTGGCAATAGACGGGCAATTATAGGGCATAATGCGCCACATTCGGTGGCAATATTATTTCACAATTGTATTACTTTGATGCATATTAATACTGTATAGGTAATGGTTACACCTTAAAAGTACAAGTTTAACAACTACATTCAGAAATCAGCAACAGAAAGATGATCAGTTAAACGTTGCAAAGGTTTTCCCTCTGTATGGTATGCTGCTTTTGTTAGTAACCTGTTTGTTGTTTGAGCTAGAAAAAGTTTTTTGCTGATTTCTGCAAATTTTGCAGCAGTTGGTTAATTATATGGGATGTGCCATGAATCCATAATAATGCTGCAGACACAGAATCCCATAATTCCAGTTGCCTTGCTTATACATAGGATTGTTTTAATATTATCACAAAACTATCTTGATTTTTAAATTAATCTAATTTAACTTCTTTCGAGCTTCCTAATGCCTGCCTTTATTATGATTCCAAATTCTAGACATTAATAACCACCACTCATCTTAACAAGTGTGATGAGTCTAGAAGTTTAAATCACTGACTTTTAAAAAAATATATAATTTATTGCAAACGTACCAATATACATGGCCATGTACAGAGAGGATAACAGTCCACCAAACTGGACGCCAACCAGTACAACACAATGGATGACAATCATAGGTACAGAATGAAATTGACAGAGGCACAAAGCAATACAAAAAACATGAACATCGTCAGTACAATAAACAATACTAAGCTTTTCAGGTTGATACATGATGAAAGTTTGAACATTAGTGAATTTTTGTTCGTGAGGAAAAAGGGGTTAAAGTCTCCTGTGGGGGGGTATGTGTTTCTCTCCCCACATTACAAACACACTTGTGCTAAACAGTCAGTCGTCCTTCCTCTCAAACTTACAATTTTGTCTTATTGCTTAATGAAGAAAGAAGAGGGAACCCTGATACTAGATTAGGGGGTGCAGAACAGGAGAACAATACAGTATCAAGGCAAAAATTTGCCACCTACCCCGTCAAATTTCAAAAATGCTCATCAGTCTACACTAATTTATAGTCATACACCAGACACTCAATACAGAGCCTAAAATATATCCCAAAACTTTTTAGTTTTTCTACATTGATATTTGTATATATATTTGTTTAATAAATTCATTGCTTTACATTAGTACGTCAACGTCCTATCCAACTCGTGTATACAACTAACCTCCCCAACCTCGCACCCTTTTTACCCCAAACACGCCAAAAATGATTGTTCAAAAACTCATCCCACTATCACTCATTCATTCTACATTCATAACATACTCAACACCCCAACTAAAACATTAAAAGAGTCCCATGGCCTATCAATCACAGATCTGTCTTGACGTTTTGCTTTTAGTGTAATTCTATTCAGTAGCTTTTGCTGTAGCAGAGAGCAAAGTTTCCTATGGGAAGTGAAATGTAACACTGCTCATTTTTGACACATGCTGAAAAGTATCCATTAATGCTATTACATTGAAAAGTTCTCAGCAGATTCATTAATTGGCACTAAAGTTATAAGCAAAGCAGACATTTAGGCCCAAGAGAAATTTTAATTACGGCGGAGTAATTTCAGTAATCATGCATTACACCGTTTGCATAATTATCAGTAATTTGGCACAAAAATCCTACCACAGGAGCACAGGAAAAACAAACATAGCGGCTGTTGGCTACTGTTGTTCGTTGTCTGTAGTATTTAGTACTATTTTCTTTTCGCAAAATGCATCCTCTGGTCCATTTTGGACACAAGGAGTGCATTTTGCGCTAAGAAAATCATGTTAAATGCTGGGTTTCGTTCCTCGTGTAATTCTGCGTAATATTCGCATACTTTTGCTGATTTCTGCCTCATTACGCTATAGCAAATTACAAGAGTTATGCGCACCCAAACAAAAATTGCCTTTTGAATTTAATATTATCCCTAACCAGCCTGGTTGAGCTGTGTGGGCCTTTGCTTGGGAAGAAATTTGGGTCCTCTCCAATATGCTTTTATCATGGCAAAAATTGTTACTATCGTACTATCAGTGTACATAGCTCCACTACCTCTTCTAGTTATCCACTTTTTTTCTTCTTAATTGACACATCGGATAATAAAATTCTTCAACAAAATACACTCGTAATAAAATCATAAAGCCAATAAAAGCAAAAATTGTTAAAAGGAAATCTAAAAACATTCTATACAGAAAGTATAATATCCTCTTTTCAATTCACATCTTGAAGAATGCCTTGGTTGCCAGACTAATGAAGGGAATTTGTCTTTCAAGCGCCCACATCCAAGGCACATTTCAACTTTGGATGTCAGCATGGCCTTTTTTGAGCATCGGCTAAGACACAGCAAACATTATCTCTTGCAAGACCTTTTATTACCTTATAGCGGGCTTAGCGGTTGCCCATTACTTACCATTGGTTGGTTTAATGGTCTCTCATGTCCATGCTTCTGGCTCGTTAGCTTCTGTAAGCTTTCCTTCTTCTTCTTGCTTTTGTCCCTCGCCTGGAGCATAGACACATTACTTTGTCCTTCCGCTAATTGCTTTTTCAGGTGCTACTTTTTTCAATTTAAGCACTCTACAAGAGTGTGTGTGTGCATTCCAGCTGTCTCCCTTGTGTACTTCTCCAAACTCAGTCTTCCTCCCCATTCCCCCGCTGTCAACCATCCATTATCCGTGTGCTTCCCCCACACCCTTCCGCGCATCCTCTATTGTCTGTGTGCTTCTCCCAGCCCCTCCCGCCCACACTCCATTCTCCGTGTGCTTGTCCCACCCCTCCCGTCCACACTCCATTGTCCATGTGCTTGTCCCAGCCCTTCCCGCCCACACTCCATTCTCCATGTGCTTGTCCCAGCCCCTCCCGCCCACACTCCATTCTCCATGTGCTTGTCCCAGCCCCTCCCGCCCACACTCCATTCTCCGTGTGCTTGTCCCAGCCCTTCCCGCCCACACTCCATTCTCCATGTGCTTCTCCCAGCCCCTCCCGCCCACACTCCATTCTCCGTGTGCTTGTCCCACCCCTCCCGTCCACACTCCATTGTCCATGTGCTTGTCCCAGCCCCTCCCGCCCACACTCCATTGTCCATGTGCTTGTCCCAGCCCCTCCCGCCCACACTCCATTCTCCGTGTGCTTGTCCCACCCCTCCCGTCCACACTCCATTGTCCATGTGCTTGTCCCAGCCCTTCCCGCCCACACTCCATTGTCCATGTGCTTGTCCCACCCCCTCCCGCCCACACTCCATTCTCCATGTGCTTGTCCCAGCCCCGTCCCCCCACACTCCATTGTCCATGTGCTTGTCCCACCCCTCCCGCCCTCACTCCATTGTCCATGTGCTTGTCCCACCCCTCCCGCCCACACTCCATTGTCCATGTGCTTGTCCCACCCCTCCCGCCCACACTCTGTTGTCCATGTGCTTGTCCCAGCCCCTTCTGCCCACACTCCATTGTCCATGTGCTTGTATCACTCCATTCTCCATGTGCTTGTCCCAGCCCCTCCCGTCCACACTCCATTCTCCATGTGCTTGTCCCAGCCCCTCCAGCCCACACTCCATTGTCCATGTGCTTGTTTCAGCCCGTCCCGCCCACACTCCATTGTCCATGTGCTTGTCCCAGTCCCTCCGGCCCATCCTTCTTTGTCTGTGGGCTTGCCCAAACCCCTCTCACCCACCGTCTGTTGTCAATGTACTTTCTCTACCCTCTCGCACCCACCCACCATTGCCCATGTGTTTGCCCCAGCCGCTTCCATCCACCTCCACTGTGTGTTTGTCCCATCCCATCCCGTTGTCCATGTGCTTGCCCGAGCCCCTTCCAACCACCCTCTGTTGTCCATGTGCTTGCCCCAGGCCTTCCTGCCCACCCTCTGTTGTACGTGTGCTCCTTATTGTCTCTCTACTGTACTCTCTCCCACCCGCTTCCTTCTCAGACTCTCCCTCTGTGGTGCCTCCACCGCCACCCAACCACAACAGAGGTAGGGAGGGCAGGAGAGAACGACGTAGGTGGGGGAGAGGACATGCAAGAGGGGATGGAAAATCAGACAGCTAAAAATAATAAAAAATAAAAGCAAATTGAAGGTTGGAGGTGGCGTCTGCTCTTGGCTCTCCCACAGTTTTGCAACTGCTCTAGGAAATCTCATCATGGCTTATTTCCATCAACGTTAGACTGTTGGTTCCATTTAACTCACAGGTGAGGTGGGCATTGCCGCAACACTGTTGGTGCTCTTTCTGCCCACAGTGCAGTGGCATTAAAAGTTTTATTGGCAGGCTTTGGTCTAGTTTTTGGGTGAAAAAATTCAACTTTCAGGACCTTTAACTTCAGATCCAATGAACATGTGACCAATTTTGTGTTAGAGAGACTTTGAACTTATAGAAGATGTGTGCCTCCTTGCCTTGCCCTGAAATTATAAATTTCATAGCCAGAACAGAGAACATAAAGGTTTATTAAACCCAGAGAGGCAGACATTATTTCTCGCTCAAGCTACTCTATTTGTCTCTCTGCAGGGAAGTCTTTTGTGGTTTTCCTCAACAGGTAGATTTTAAGTTGCTTTTATTTAATTTTATTTCTCATTCAAGCTACTCTATTTGTCTCTCTGCAGGGGAAGTCTTTTGTGGGTTTTCCTTAACAGGTAGATTTTAAGTTGCTTTTATTCAATTTAATTTGTTTTTGTTATGTACCGTTACAGGTTTTTATGCTTACAAGTAGTATTTTTCTAAATCGTTGTCATTTCTGGCTGGTTGATTTGCTTGTTTGCTTCCTTAGATCACCACTTATTTCTTGTCATTGGGTTGCCTTGTCGGGATCATGCATACATTATCTGACCGCTATGTCCTAAAAAAAGACATTTCTTGCTTTATTTAAGCTTGGTGTTTTGTCCCGGCCTTCCGAAGGTACTACATTCCTGTATCCTAAGTAATGTCCCTGGATATGTTGACTTTGAAGCATTGTCATTTCTCCCATCCTTAAGGATTTGTTATTCTTTTTCTGATTAGGCTTTGATTGCTGAGCTTTTTAACTTCTCTAACTTCAAGGCTATCAAAACAGGCGGTGTCCAGGGAAACAAGAGCTTTCAAGGTCTGATACCACTGTCGGCCATTGTGATGAATTTCTGCTGGATACCTGTAATCAACGGTGAGTTGTGTATACTATCTGTCTCCTTCTATTTAATAAAAAAAATTTTTGGGCTGGCTAGGAAAGTGGTCTTTGACAGGTGGAATAGATATTGAGTCAGAAAGATAGTTTGCAAGTAAAAGGTTATGGGAGGGGTGATTGGATTGGCCGCAGGGCAGGCTAGGAGCCTGTGCCCAGCGCCAGAAGAAGGAGGAAGCGATGTGCGGGAAACAGCAGCGGCAAGGTAAGTTTACTTTCTTTTTTTGCCCCCCAAACCCTCCCCACCTCCCTCCTCTGGCCCGGCTAACCCGCCCCCCCCCCCACTTTGGCAGGGGGCGGGCCGCTATTGACTAATTACATGTTTTGTGTCTTGCAGGAAGTTCAGTGACAAGCCTCAGCATCTAAAGCCACTACCTCACAGTAAATATTCTGTGTGAGCAGTCCTGGCCATGGTGTCAATGCTTAGATGTTTTTTGCCCAGATGAAACAACATTTTTGCATCTGCTTTCCCAGCATCTGGATCACACTGTCTTACTTAGGGCCAATATGGACCAATTGGAAGCCAATGCTGGCAGAGCCCTAGGTGGCCACTTATGGCCTGATAACGAGTTTGGCGGTGAGGGAGCGGACCGCCATTCTGGAGGCCCGCTACCGCACCGCCAAATCTTTGTTAGGGCCACCTGCCAGATTACGAGTGTTTCTCGTGTTTGCTAGGCTTTTTTTTGGGCGTTTCCATGGCGGTGCCTCTGAAAATGGGTACCGCAATGGGAAGGCCAAAAACAGTTTCTGCAGGGCATGAACTGTAAAGGCCATGCTGTGCAGGAACTGGGGTGCATGTACACAGGCGGGCACATGTTGTGCCTCCCTGAATGCACCCCATGACCCTGAGGCAACAGGGGGCCCTGTAGGGCCCCCTTTCTTTCCTGTCCACCACGGTTTTCATGGAGGAGGAACCGCCATGAAAACCGTGGTGGAGAGGAAACTCGTAATATGATTCGCGGGACCACGGCGGTTCCGATAGGTATATCACTGCCTCAAGACCACCGCGCCACCGCCAGGGAACGGCGTTTCCCTGGCGGCTGCAGCGGTGCACAGACGGTCCGACTGCCCTAGTTGTAATAGGGCGGTTGGAGCGCCAGTGCGGCGGTGGCTGGACCTCCACCGCTGCACTACCACAAGTCTGGGGCCGCCAGACTCGTAATTAGGCCCTTAGTATTGCCCTGTCCTAGAATCGATCCTGCCTGTCTGAGGGGTTCAGTGAACCACTAGCTTGTGTCCAAGACCGTGAGAGAGATTTTTTGATTACTTGCTGGTAAAGCTGTTGTTGCGTCAGGTGTCTGAGATAACTCCGTAAATCACTAGGCCTTGACTCATGATTCTTCAGAAACTTGGTGATTCTGAGGCCCTTGGTACTTGGCAGTTTGAGGTGACAATTGTTGTCTGCGGGAGTTAGAAGGCAGCAGCTGAAAGAATATTGACCCCAGGAATCTGAAAACTGCTGGAGGAACCCAAAATAGGTTCTCCTCTAAGAATCCAAAATAGATCTGGATTTGAGTGAGGAAGCTGAAGTCAAGAACAGAGAACACATATATAAAGGGGACGACTTTTGCTTGAACCTGAAGGAGAGCATCTTTCGGGCTGGTGAGAAAGTACTCCCTACCACCTTTTTAGAGACAGCATTGATAGAAGGAGGCGCTTCCTAGTTCAAACAGACCCCCCAGGTTTCCCCCCAAGAAATGGCTCTCATTCTGGAACGTTGGGAAAGCACTGGGACACCAGTAAGAAAATGGTGTTTCTACTAACATGATTGGCTGACTTGTGTCAAACCGACCACCACTTTGTTTACATCCCTGTTCTTCAATTTCTGGCTTCTTGGTGCAGCAAGGCCGGAATGTCCATCTCAGGGCGGCAGAGTTCAGTGAATCGTGGGGCACACTGTGCTATTGAGTCCATGCCAAAAGTGGGACTCACCTTTCCTCCTACGACAGACTCCTGCGAAGCAAAGAAAGCACCTTGGAGGAAATTGACACAGTGTAGCCCCACCCCACTGCCTAAAGGAGCTGTGCAATATAACCCGCTTGCTGCTTTTTAGGTCTCGCCTGAGCCAGCGCATGCGCTGGTCTGGCGAGACATTTAGAAGTGAGTTTCAGAAATGCGACCCCACTTTTTTGTCCTGGCCTAGAGCATGCGAGAACGCGCACAGTAACGCGCGCATTCCTCGCATGCTCCAGGCCATCTGTCTTTCCTTTCCAACCCTCCTCCCCCTCCCCCACCACAGAGCGCGTCTAGCAGCCGCGCGGCTGTGTCACTTTCATGGCCACGCGTCACTTGCTCTCCCGCTCCTCCCCCACCACAGCGCGCGGCCAATGCTTGTTATAGTAGCATGGGAACCAAAGGTATCGCAGGTGTTGGTGCCCGCTGGGTATATGCACATAACATAATATAGGTGTAATCAGCATTCTCGTTTTGGAATCGGGGAACTCCATATTTCGTTAGTGATTACAACTAACTAGCACGAGCAGTGAGTTTTGAGCTGATTTAGTTGTGCTTCTCTGTAGATCTAAAGATGTTCGTCTTTTTCCTCTAAATACTGTAGAGAGTCACTATTTACAAGCCGCTACTAGTCACTAACAAAATCGCTTTCGGAAACTCGCACTTACTATTAAATAGACACGGCAGCACTGTACAGTTTCTGAAATTGTAAATTATTAGTTAAGCTTCCCTTGTTTTGCATACAGAGGGCTTGTCCCTTTCGTGGCGGGTAAATTCTTCTAGTAGTCTGGTGGGTTTACAGGGAAGGAAAGACAAAGCCCATCGTGTTATTTACACTTTGCCCGCCAATCAGTTGAAACCCAGCTTTCTGATTACCTCTTTGTGCCATCGGATATTGAAGTCGGAACTTCCGAAGTAAATAATAGAGGGACTCGGTTGTTTTGGGATCCCCTGTGAGGATTCTGAAGGTAAGTCCCATCCATGTTCGGAAACCTGTGTTTTAGTTGAATGGTTTTGGCATGTAGGTTAAGGTATCATGATGTTCAGCAGCAATTCGTGGGTTGCCACGTGGTCGTGACCTTGCGGCTAACGTTTAGGCAAGCCGCATTTAAGACTGGCCCCTTGTGTGTCTAGCCAGGGCCACCTTATTGTATATGATCACATTACTCGTTATGCATTTATACAGTTTGTTAGCGTTAACACGTGTCCTAGCGCTAGGTGGGAGAAAAAAGAAAAGACATTAACAAAATATCCCGCAAAACGCATAGGTAGCTACACAGGCATTCATTGATACCCCGCCCCCATTGCATAAACGAGTCTTGTTGAACAATGAACTGAAAAATAAAGATTTCAGGGTTTTGCTGAATTGAGAGTAATTTCATTTTGGACCTGAGGGTTGAGCTTGTCTAATTTCAAGTTCGGGACTCCCGTGGATATTCTGCCATCACTGTTTCAACGTGACAATTTTATGTCTCCTACATCTACTCTTTCATAGCTGCCAAGGTTTCAGATTTCTTACTTGTGACATTTTCATGATTTCAGTGTAATTATGAGTGACATTCAACGACTATGAGTGACACTTTCTCATAAGCAAATTGAAGCAATGAAGACGACGGAAACGTATACATATCAGAAATTACACCCAGCACCAGAAATGGAAGGGCACTGGGATGTGAGAGAGGCCCCAGCATGGTGCGTGAGCCAGCCTCACTGACGCTGAACTCAACTTTATGCAGACAGTGTCTGCAAAGCAGAAGCTCAGTTCAGGCGCTTAACTCGCCAATTCTCGTGGCGCTTAACTCGTCCATCTTTACTTAACTCATCCATTCTCTCATCTGCTTGCTCACTCATTTGTTCATCAATATAATTCATGCATTGATCTGTTCATGCCCTTAGTAAACACTGCATGCACATAGTTATTCCTTGATCCATGCATTCTACTAACCATTCACTAATCTATCCAAGTAGCACTCATCCATTCACTCAGCCACAGTCATTCATCCATGTGCTCACCCACGTATCTCATCTCCTCGCAATAATTCATCCATCCATGAATATGCTCATCTGTTATCTATCCTCAACCATTAAAACATTCTTGCAACCATTCACACATCCCCCAAAGACACTCACATGCAGAAACTCGCAATCAATTAAAAAAAATGATCACCCTTATTTTAGCTTGTTTTGAAGTGTTTATTGTTTAGTCACATAACTGCCACGTTTTCATTTTTATGTGTAACATTTCCATTTCTGCAGTTTGCTTATGTGTGACATTTCAATACACTGTGTGTGACACTTTGAGTGACACTTTATAATGTGTTGAATAAAGCAGTTTTGTCCAAGTCATAAGGTTCATTCCCCTTTGGTTCACCATAATTGCATAGAGAGTGCCTTGAAAGAAGGTACAGCACTCACTCACATACTTCATGCTTCTAACATTGTAGCCCTAAAAACGTATGATGTCTGTGAGGAGCTGGCCTGGTATATGATGTACACTTATGTAAGTGGACACCTGCACCAGTCCAGACAATCCTTATGGTGATTTAGGAGGTCTTAGACAGCTTTCTATGGTTGTCTAAGTGGTAGCTGTGGAGAGCAACCTTCAGGCTTAGTCCAGAAGTAGAGTAAAGCAGCTTGTTTTACCAGAACACAATCTTATATGTATTGATCAAGTGAAAAAGAACCACACAAGGTATTTATAACAAGCATTGGCATAGCCAATAGGTCTCGCCTTTGGGACCTTATAAGTGTTTAGTTATCCAGCACAATATCCTTGGTGCAACAACATCAACTGTTGCATGGCTAAACACTTATAAGGACCCAAGGCGAGACCTATTGGCTATGCCAATGCTTGTTAATACTAGTTGACCATTAATGATCACAAATCTGGTAGTTTCAGTAAGTTTTCCTCAAGTTTGCTTTATTTCCCAATAGTCATTTTGGGCATCATTAAGAGGTTGATGGTAAGGATGTATGAGAAAAATTGATGAATGCTACAGCTGTTAACCTCTCACATGCCTTTCCCCATTTAGAGGTTAGGAGATGGCAGTTCTACAGACCGTGGAGCTACTGCCAGCTTTTCACCTGGAAGAACCATCACTGTATGGCATTCACCAGCACACATGGCATCAGAATTCCCTCTCTACTTGGGTCCACTCTTGCAGTCAGGCAGGGAAAATACAATCAGTGCCCTCATGATGTGAGAGAAAACTCCCGGCACAATAGCAGCAACCAGTTAGCATTTTCCAAAAACAGTCACCTGCTTTGGGAGTGTGGCTCCACAATACCAAAGAAGATTCCAAAGTGGGAGTTTGTTTCTTGAAAACAAAAGAAGCAATGGCCCCAGCCTGCAGGGATTTTCTTCTTCTTCTGAGTGTTATATAGCGCGAACTTGACCCGAAGGTATCAGAGCCATTTACATGAGCACCAGTTGCCTTACACAAGGACACATTCATTTTTTTGTTAGGCACGGGCAGATCAAGTGATTTGCCCAGAATCACAGGATGTTGAGCGTCGTTGCAAGACTCGAACCTGGCTACCCAGATTTGAGGTCGACGCCCTAGCCATTAGGCCACATCCTCTCCCCGATTCTTATCCCTAGTCGTTGGGGTCACTGTCTGAATTCCCTTCCCAGGACCACACTACTTTGTAAGAAAGTCCTAGGCAGGGAAATCCAGAATGGGTGCCCTGTCTTAAAATGGGGCAGGCGACTGCCATTAGGCAGTCAGGGAAGAGATTTTAATTGGCAAAAATATCTGAGACTTCACCATTGAAAACTCTGTGGATCCCCCACCTCTGCATGGGGCAAGGAACAGGAGTTGTCAGGGCAGGAGTACATCCTTTTTATGGTGGTCCTCCCACTCCACAGACTCTAGATGACCATCTAAGAGACTTGTGATGAATTAAACAAGTTTGTCAGAACTAAATGAATAGAATTAACATCTAAGGAGGTAATTGTTATTAGCAGACTACACTTACTGATGAGGACTTTGTAAATAAAACTTCCATATCTACTTGTGGTATGGGACACCAGATGTCAGCTTTGAAGTGCCCGACACCACACAGAACAAAATGCAGTTCAACCATTGCCTCCAATAGGAGCTTGGGCTAATGACAAATCAAACAGTACCATCTGACAAAAGATACATCAAAAGCAACGGAGACAAGGTCATTGAATTATATGTTGTATTTCCAAAGAAACTATCCTCACTGGAATCTGATTCAAGAACGTTTTGACTGATGATTTTTCTGAATGTAATATTGTGGGTGAATACGTTGCCAAGTACAAGATCTGAGAAAGCCCACTAGAGATGTAATCTCACTGGGGCGAAACATCTGTCGGCTGTAGCTGGGATAATTGTTAATTTAGAAAATCTGTCTGGAGAGAAAAAAAACAAAATGAAAGGAACAAATTAGCATGGGAATGACATTTCATTCGAAGTTACGACATACATCACTTTATATATTTGTTTTGTAAATGGAGTGCATTTTATAAATTGAGAATAGCTGTGGCAACTACTTAACTTCTATTGGTCCGGGACCAAGAACAGAATGTTTCCATTATTTATATGAACTGTGAGACTCCATCTATGGACAAACGTACTTAGCAAAGCCGAGCAAAACGATAGAGGAGTGGATAATGATTACAAACACATGAAGACATGAGTCTTTACACAAATAGAAAGAGAAAAAAGAGAATGTAAAACAAAGAAAATTGAAACTAGGAGGAATTCTGCTAGTACCACGTGTAACGTAAACGATCTCAAATGCAGACAATTATTGCAGTCTATTATGTTCATTAATGACATAATTACACGGTTGTTACACTCTATTTTAAAGCTCAGTAATGCACAAATCATGCAAAACGTACATGCACACAGTTATTGTAACACTTTTGAGAACAAGCATTTGCAAAGCAATAGGTCTCGCATTTACGCGAGTATAAGCTATTGACATTGTAAATAACAATGCCTTTTATTTACATTTTATAAACCAAAACTTAAATAAAAGTTATTGTGATTTACAATGCCAATAGCTAAAACTCACGTAAAAGCGAGACCTATTGCATTGCATTCCGAGCGGACTAACATACAAAGCCACCATGGTTACACAACTAGTTTGTAGCTTTGGAGTAATTTGGATTAATTAAAAAAAAACTGGCCACTGCAAGGACTCCTACCTCTGTCTGAATCTAAAATGGAAGCGTGCTCTTTGTGTGGTTTTTGGAATCAGAGTTAGTTTCACTTGCCTTCAAAAAGGAACCAACTTCAGAGAAGCCGGTGTCAAATAACAATACACATACTTCCACGTGGAGACAAGAGCTATTGGCTACATGAGGAAGCACCATAGACTAGATATATCAGCCAAACGTTACAGCAAGGAACGTACACCATACATTAAATGTTGACAGGTGGCTGTTTTACCATCATTTTTCTACAGACCATAAGCAACAGAGGTAAGAGATGGGGGGTGAAATGTTGAGTGTTTCTGCCAGTTATGCCTATACTACGATGGTAACCCAGAGAGGACTGCCAAGTGCTAAGAGTCACTGCTCAGGTGTCCGAGTGTTTCCGTCACACAGTATATCTGACAACCTATAGATGGAGTGCTTCTTTTGTTACTGGACAGGGGTCAATTTACAATAAACATCGGTTTTAGAAGTCTTTGCTGAGACATCGTGGTATGTTTCTTTCTTTATATTCATGGCAAATAAAACTTTCTGGAAAATAAGTATAGCACGCCAACAAGCCAAGGACCTACACAGCAGCACCACACTTCTGTTCTCAGGGTCACTGGGTTGGGGGCCCGGGGTCGGGTTGGGGGTGAAGACGATGACGCTAGTGAAGATATAAGGATGGATGGCTTGCACTACTGCAGGATGATGCACCCTACACTGGTGAGATCTGTCTTCAGATACCACACTACCCACCTACAGCCCCCACTCCTCTGCACCCACAGCCCCCCCTCCCTAAAGAACGCAGCTGGACTATAATATTGTGGTCGAAATATCGACAGCTGATATATTGCGAAGGCGATTATGTCGATTCCGCGACAGCGTCACTTGAGCTTACTTGAGGATATTTTATTATGTTGATGATAAACTGAGAGTAGATATTTCATTCTGCGACCTATAACCTAAGAAGGGCTCTCTCTCTCTACCACCTGCCGCCCCCTCCCAACACCTTTGCGGAGACTCAGGAAAGGAAAGCGGAAGCGTAAAGAACTCTTTGTTACAGGAACCCCTATCTCCAGGAGTGGAGCAGGCCAGGCTTAAGAACACCCCTCCCCCTAAAATACACCTTCCACCAAAACCAGAAACTCCTCTCCCGGGGCCAGTGATAAACGAGCAAAGAGCATTCCTGAGATAAGAATACTTCGGCAACCACCATCAGATAGCACTCCCCAGGGGCCAAGCTCCAGTGCCGGCCCCGCCCTGTCCCGAGCACGAACCACACGCCCTTGACTCACTGCACTTCCCCACGAGAGAGCGCTCTCCATGAGATGGCCTGTTCCAGCCAAACTCACCCCCATGCACGAGTGGTTCCTATAAGGTCATCGCAGCCGCCCCTCAACAGGCTTCCGAGCAACGGGGGCCGCCATGAGCTCACTCGGCAAATATCTGTATCTGCTGCGGAGAATTCCTACAAGTTAAAGATTTCTAAACTTGGCGAGCTATCTATAAATACACATCTATCAAAGAGGGAGGAAGCGGGCGGTGGTGATAGAATGGGGAGGATGGATAGGATGTAAGGGGTGTCCAAAGCGCTCCCTCTAGCGGCGGTAACTTGGATATTTGGTCACTACTGGATATAGGAGCAATGTTGGCGTGGGGTCTGAATTCATAGTAATGGAGCAGGGTAAATGAAAATGTTTTAACCTCCTAATAATTTACGTTAAATAATTAATCAACATGTTCGTTTAAGTAAATAACCAACAATGTATGTTACATGTAACGGGTCAAAGGTAACACGCTATTTTTGTGTGCGAATTAATCAACTTATAATTGTTTACGTGTCTATCATAACATAATATTTGCGTACTAATAAAATAATAAACGCATGATTTGTGCTTTTTAAATAAAACGTGCGGTTGCAAAATAAAGCGATGGTAAGTAAGGGACGGCTTTATATGTTGCTTTTTGCTAGGTAATACCTAATTGGGGTACGTAGAAAGACGGGAGGGAAACGAAAGGGTTTATATTCTTTATTTTAACAATATTTTGTTTATCTTTGAAAATAGTGCGCTTAGGCCTGTTGAGCAGCAATATAAAATGGCCGCCGTTTGCTAAAGTGCGCATGACCAAGAAACCATGTGATAGAGGAGAAAGGCTAAGAACAGGGATGAACACGTGATCGTGCTGAAAGTCTAAGATGAAAGTATGGTCAAGGCTATTGTGACCTTTCCGAGCAAGTGTGTGCCAAGATGATCAGCAAGAAGCGTGAGAAGTCAAACTGAATAAATGGACGGAACTATTGAAACTAAAAAGTATCAGAAAAAGATACAAATTGGACTGATCGAAACGGATGTGCAATGTCATGAACTGTGGGAAACGATGCAAGCTTGGACATTCCATAAAGAACTGGTTAAAACAATGAAGTTTGATTAAAATATATGTAAACTTGACTGAACCAATGAGAGAGGATCGTACCATAAAGATGCAACATTTTTATTCAGTAAGCTAGAATTAGGGTATAAGAAGACCTACTCTTAGTGGGGAGGGGTTAGATGCGAGATGTTAGATGCTGGATGCTAGATGCTGAGGAGTTAGATGCTGTTGTCGGAGATCCTGTAGATGGGTGAAGTTGCGGTTGCTGAAGCTGACGAGCTGATGCTGCTGCTGCTATTTTATATTTCTAGTTGAGTATAAGATGCTGTTTTTGGAGAACCTTTTTACTCCTGATAGATTTTTCATGTAGAGATATTAGTTTCCCAAGACAGATAGGTTGATCGTTTGGAGTTATTGCTATAATAAGCTAATTATTTTCCGTCTAATGAGTATGCTTTACTATTTCAATTTATTCTTAAAATGATGATAAATGTGATAATTTGAATAATAAGCTTAAAACTTATTTCATGCTTCAACTTTATATAAACTTTATTATTCTTTAAACAAATGACTCAGTGATTCTTTAGCTCAAATATTAAAGTAAAATGTTAAAGAGTTTATTGTGATTGAGCTGGTCTTAATCACCATCAAATGATTCCTACTAGTTGGTCCATCGACCAATGAGCGGAATACCTTAAGGCAATGAGAAACATTATGTTGTGTTAAAAGAGGTATCCCGTCTCCTTCCAGCGATTCGTTTTCTCCTAGGTTAAGGACGGAGGAAATCCAGGGAATAAATGAGTAAGTGAATGTATATGCGGTGTTATGGGCCCCACCGTCATATGGATATAGTTTGTGTGTTGGAGGGATAAGTTGTACCTGGATGACCAAAGTATATAGGAGAAGAATTTTATTGTTAGCGCTGGATCAGATTTCTTGGTAGCAGAGTTATGGTTACTATAGATTAGTTTGGTGATTATTGATTATTGATAAGTTCATGTCTAACACTTTATGTTGAGTCGCGTTACGTTATATGTAAGTTTTCACGCTTCCGGGAAGTAGGAAGTGGAACACGTGTGGCAAGAGAAGTCACATGGAATAGTGCATTGTCTGAGTTCATATTGGTGATAACACAGGTTGTGTTATGATAGGGACATTCTTAGCATAAAAGGTGTGTAAGTGAAATAAGTGATCGGTTTTCTTGTAAAACTCTGGCCTTAATTCTCAGGAGCAGTATAGTCTCCACATGTGTTTTATCCCCAGAGAAACGGGTTTACCGCTTGCTTGAAAGTAGGGTAAGGTAGAGGGAAGTGCTACTTTATCGGCGAAACGGAAAAATTCTGTGGTAGGGTAGAGGTAAGCGCTGCCTACTGGAAAATACAGAGTTCTTGTGGAAATGGACAAAACTATCTCTTTTGTTTAGTGAATCAGACGATGGAAATGTGTTTTAAATATTGTAACTAACAAAGAATTGTTGAAAAAGAAATTGCCGATAAATTTTGTAAAGGAGGGGTTAAGAGCAGAACTGACGTAGACAAAAGCCGCGCTGGGATTGGACAGTGCGCTAGTCATACAAAAACAGGAGCAGAACTGACGTAGACAAAAGCCGCGCTGGTATTGGACAGTGCGCTGTAGACAGAAACCGCTCTGATTGGAGCGTTGGTGTGAATCGCGCTAGGAGTGGACGGATAGAATAGTGACGTGGAGGTTTGTGATTGGGGTGTTGGTGTGAGTCGCGCTAGCATTGGTTGGAATAACGCATAGAGAACAGTGTTGAATTGCGGACCTGTGAGGAGAGAAAGCGATTGTGAATCATGTCGTATTATGAATATGGTAGAGAGAAAACGTCGTGGATATCGAAAGTTAAGAACTTCTTTAAGAAGGACAAAAAGGTAGTGACTAGAGAGGGACAGATAATTCCTCCGCTCGAAATCACCAGCTTCACACATGATGCTGAAATATGGATATCATACATGCATATGGTTAGAAAATTGGACAAAATATTCCAAGAATGATGGAGCATTGGCTTTCCCTGAGAATGGTTCATTTAATGTAGCTGTACTACGGAATTTGAGAGAGAAGATGGCAATGTTAGAACCTAGACCTAGACCGACACAGTTTGAAGCTTTAACTGAATGGGAAGATGAAATGTATGAACGAGAGAGATTCAGAGGATTAAAGAATCATGAGTTTGTGCCAGGAAGATTATGGGGAGTAAATCATGAGGACAGAATAAAGCGTTGGAGATGTGCTAATATGACAGGAGGTTTGTTTCCAGCTTTTACCGTAGAGGAAGAAGCAAAGAGAAAGTGTACAGAGAAAAAGAAACATGTAGTTGTAGAAAAATATGGGTATGGTGGTAGTGAAACAGATGACGAATTGCTGGAAGATATTTTAAACAGAAACCCACCTCCATACCAACAGACTTCTGCGGTGGTGACACCTAATGCACCACTAATGGATACTGGGAGGAATAAAAATCCCGAACGAAGAGATGAGATAAATAGGTCACAAGATCAATTAAAAACTTCACAAAATGGCGAGATAGAAAGTGACAATGCAACTGAATTAGCAAAAACCACAAGAGAATTGACAGAGAAAATAAGAGAATTGACAAAGAATATGGAAGCTGTAACGGTACCAGTGACAATAGGTCCAGTAATGCCAATTTTTGAGAATCAGAAAATTGATGAACGTTCTTTAGTGATTCCCATGAGTTCACATTTGCAAAGAAAAAGAGAAGGGATGGAACTGAACAAGGAAGGTGCACACCAATTGGTTAGTACCTATAGACCAAGTCCACCTACTAATTTGACAATAAATGAGAATGAGTTCAGGAGAAAACCTATGGTAACGGAGTCTGCATCAGGGACACCAGAAAGAAGTAACAATTGGATAGAATTAAATAGTACGCCTGTAGGTCCGACTCCAGATGAGTTAAATGAATGGATGAAAACGCTAAAGCCAAAAGAAACAGAAGTAAAACCATTAGATGTAATTAGGTTAAAAATAGATATGGAAGAATTGATTTTAGGAACGATTGGTACAGAAAAACTAAAAAATTATCAGGATGATGAGATTATGTTTTTGTGCAAAAGTCTTACATGGAGAGCTAGGAATTTACATGACAAATTAGAAGAGACAGCAAGTGAACTAGGAGTAGAATTTGCAAAAGTAAGAACGTTGCAGAAACCATACAGAGTAGATTTTTGTGAGAAAGATATAGAGAATCTGAATACATCAGGAAGACTGACCCAAATAAAAGAGTTAATTGTTTTACTGAGAAAATGGGGTGATGTGGATAGATGGAGAAATAGATGGACGAAAAAGAATGAGAAAGTAACAGATAAAGCATCTTTGGCTTTTGCAGTGACAGATAAGGAACCAGTTGTAAGGGAGTACCCGATAAGAGAGACTCCAGGAGGAAGTTATGTGCATTTCCATGGACTAGACAGGATATATTGTCATTTACAAATGATTTCCCGAAATTGAGGGAGAAACCAGTAGAATGGTACAGACAAGTGGAAAGATTTGTGAAGGTTTCAAAGGTGTTGTGGATAGATTTGGATGGATTATTTGACATAGTAGTGCCAGCTGATTTGTGGACAGAATGTAAGATTACTATTGATTGGCCAACTGTAGAATATCCAAGGGACGCTAAAACAGGAGCGCCAGGACCAGAAGTGATGAGAAAGTATGATCAAGTAATTACCTTTTTGAAGAATAAGATTCCACCTAAAGAAACAGATTGGGTAAAAATAGACAGAACCACGCAGGAAAGTAAAGAATCAGTGCATGCTTATTATGAACGGTTGTTGTTAGTTTTCAAACAGTATAGTGGTTATGAGACGCTAAGTGAGAAGGATATGAGTCATTTTATATATAGATTTGTTTATGGGTTAAAACCGGAGATAAGTGAGATGATTAAACAGCATATGATTTGTTGGCAGAATAGCACAGTTGACGAGGTTTTGAGATATGCTAAGTATTGTAGTGATGACATTGAGAGTAGACAGCGAAAATTGAAAGAAAAAGCCATGTGGGCACAAGTGAAAGTTGCAGAGAAGCAAGAAGCTCAATTGAATAATACTGGTAATGAAACAGGACAGGCTAGATCTCGACCAAATATAGGTAAAGGAAAAGGACAAATGAGCATAGATGAGGCAAAGAAAAAGTGGCCATGCCACAACTGCGGAAAGTTAGGGCATTGGAGAAACGAGTGTAAATTTCCACCAAAACCTAATATGGAAAATCAATCATTAAATTCACAGGTGCAGAGTGAGGTAGTTACTCAACAAAGTCAGGTGCCACAACCACCACTTCCCAAGAGTGTTAATCAACAGAAATACAGTACAGAAACAGGTTTCTACGGAGGAGAACAGGTAACACAGTTGCCACGTGCAGCTGCCATTTCTCAATATTGGATACGACAGGATGAGGATGAAACGGATGAAAGTTTCTGACGGTGCCTAGGAGAGGGGGAAGAGTGCGTGCTTGGCGCAACTCTAGAGGTAGATCAGTCTGGTCCATTTGTGGATGGAGAAGTGAATGGTGCAAATGTAACATTCCTTGTGGACACTGGAGCTACCCGTTCTACTGTTAGGTCAGTGGAAATTCCAAACCTTCCTCTCTCAGGTGAACATATCCAAGTAGTTGGAGTTTCGAATCAGCAAATTAAGACGCCTCTTACTGAGCTAGTGGAGGTAAAGATTGGTCCATTTAGTGAAATGCACCGATTTGTGGTATGCGATTGTAGTCCTGTGAACTTATTAGGACGCGATCTATTGTGCAAGATGAATTGCACTATCTATTGTACTCCAGATGGAATTGCATTCCAGACCCCAGATGAGGATGTACTGTATAAAATGACAATGGTAAATTTAGAACCAGAAATAAATGATTTGTTTCCTTTATTTGATGCAGAGAAAATCCCAATTGAATTAAAAGAGACAGTGAAAGAAGAAGTGTGGGACTTTACAGGAGAAGATATAGGATTAATGAAAGAAGTAGATCCTGTTAAAATAACAGTGAAAGAGGGAACGAGTTACCCAAATACGCCCCAGTATAAATTGACACCAGAAATAATTGAAGGAATAACGCCAGTAATAAATAAAATGGTTGAACAAGGGATTCTAAAAGAAATCATGAGCAGTCCATGTAATTCGCCAATAATGGGACTGAAAAAGCCAAATGGAACATATAGAATTGTACAGGATTTGAGGAAGGTAAACAAAATTGTTGTGCCTTGTTGCCCAATAGTACCGAACCCTGCTGTGATTCTATACCAGATTCCACAGGAAGCAGAATGGTACACAGTAATTGATTTTTGTCATGCATTTTTCTCTATTCCATTACATCCAGATAGCCAGCCATTATTTGCGTTCAGATTCGGAGACCGTATTTTGGCATGGTGCCGAATTCCTCAAGGGTACACAGAAAGTCCCTCAATCTTTAATCAGATTTTAAAGAAATCTTTGGAAGATTTAAAAATGCCAGAAAAGTCAGTGATGGTTCAGTATATTGATGACCTACTAGTGGCATCAAAAACGAAGGAAGCATGTGTCAATGATACAATTGCTTTGCTGAATCATTTAGCAAAAGAGGACATAAAGTGTCCCCATCAAAATTGCAGTTTTGTCAACAAGAAGTCCAATATTTAGGGCATAAAATTGAGAAAGGAGTACGAAAGGTAACGACTGAAAGAATAAAAAATGATTCAAGGAATGAGAGCTCCAATGACGCAAAGAGAGGTAAGAATGTTTCTGGGAATGGTTGGATATTGTCGACAATGGATAAGCGGTTTTTCGCTGATTGCTAAACCGTTACAAAAACTGACAAAGAAGGATGTTAAAGATCCTTTTGAGTTGAATGATGAGGAAATGAAAGCATTCAGAGAACTGAAAAAGAAATTATGCGAAGCCCCAGCATTGGGAATGCCTGACTATGAGAAAGATTTTGAGTTGTATTGCAGTGAAAGAGATGGATGTGCATTTTCCGTCTTGGTACAAAGACATGGAACTATGAAAAGACCAATTGCATATTTCTCAGCTGTTTTAGACCCTGTAGCAAAAGCGTTGCCTGGATGTTTGAAAGCAGTTGCTGCCACTTGTGTAAGTCTGGAACAGAGTGAAGGCATAGTGATGGGATATCCACTGAGAGTATTTGTTCCCCATTCTGTGGAGATTCTCTTGACAAGAACGAAAACACAATACATGACACATAGTCGGCTGACTAAGAATGAAAAAGTAATTTTAAGTGCAGATAATGTGACCATTGACAGATGTATGAGTGTGAATCCTTCAACATCATTGCCAGATGAAGAGAGTGTGATTGAAATGGATGAAGTAGATCACGATTGTCTGAATGTACTGGAATACTGTACAAAACCAAGATCTGACATACGAGATGAGCCCTTAAAAGAATCAGACTATATTCTGTTTGTGGATGGCTCATGTTTAAGAACAAATGATGGAGTTCTAAGTGCAGCATATGCAGTTTGCACAGTAGCAACTGTTATGGAAGCATCTTGTCTGAAAGGGATACGGTCTGCCCAAGTTGCAGAACTGATAGCTCTGACTCAAGCATGCAAATTGGGAAGAAATGTACGGGTTACGATTGTGACAGATAGCCAGTACGGCTTTGGGGTGGTGCATGACTTTGGTCAGAAAGAGGTTTCTTGACGTCTGCAGGAACACCAATTAGAAATGGAGACTTTGTGAAAAAGTTGCTTGAGGCGATACAGCTGCCTAAACAGATTGCTGTTGTGAAGTGCAATGCACATAAAAAGGGGGAAGACTACATAACTGTCGGTAATAAATATGCTGACGAGATTGCACAGTACTGTGCAAAGAATGTGGTTTCTTTGAACAAAAGTCGAGAAAGAGAGCATATTTCTTATCCTTTGCTTTTTACTAACCCTGTTGAGACATGGGATGAGGTGAGACAGTTACAGGAAGCAGCAAATGATGAGGAAAAAGATACATGGATAAAAGCAGGATGTAGAAAACATGAGGAAAATGATGTTTGGGTTTATAGAGATGAGAGACCAGTTATGCCTGATAGCATGATTTCTGACATGGCACGGATGTACCATGGACAAGCCCATATTGGGAGAGATTCGATGATCAGACTTTTTAGACAAACATGGTATAATCCAAAATTCAGAGCCATAGCTGAGAGTCTTTGTCAAAGATGTCTTATTTGTCAACAGTTAAATCCAGGAAGGAAGACAGTAGTGAGTCTAGGGACAATAGGACGAGAAGGAGGTCCGTTCACTAGAATACAAATGGATTTTATTGAAATGCCCCCGAGTAACAGACTAAGGTATGTCCTAGTGATCGTCTGTTTGTTTTCCCGTTGGGTGGAGGCATACCCAACCAGAAGGAATGATGGAATCACGGTAGCAAAACTTATGCTGCGAGAATTCATTCCGAGGTATGGTTTTCCAGTCACGATTGAAACAGATAGAGGAACACATTTCCAAAATGAATTAGTTAAACTGATTTGTGAAGCACTTAGTATTAAACAGAAACTGCATTGTGCATACAGACCAGAGGCTTCTGGAATAGTAGAGCAAGTGAATGGAACAATTAAGAACAGGTTAGGAAAAATGTGTCAAGCTACAGGACTCAAATGGCCAGACGCCTTGCCATTAGTTTTAATGACAATCAGAAGTATTCCGGAAAGGAAAACTGGACTCAGTCCCCATGAAATAATTATGGGACGAGCAATGAGACAAGCACATGTACCTGTCAACAAACTACTGACTATAACTGATGATCTAGTACTGGATTATTGCAAAGGATTGGCTGATGTGGTGCGTTCTGTGTTTCATCAGGTTGGACCGGATGCGACCACTCTTGAAAGAAAACCAGCACACGACTTGAATCCAGGAGATTGGGTCCGCATAAAAGTCCACAGGAGAAGAAACTGTTTGGTTCCTCGCTGGGATGAACCACGACAAGTGATCCTGGTGACAACCACTGCAGTCAAATGTGCAGGAGTGAAAAACTGGGTGCATGCCAGTCACACTATCAGAGTTCCAGAACCTGAAGATCGACATGTGAGTCGACATCTGGAAATACTGGATAACACTTTAGCATCAGAAGCAGAAGAAGAAACAAACAGGGTGCCAGAGTCTGAAGATCGACCTGTAAGTCGACATCTGGAAGACCCAACTACAAGTGCAACGACAGATGAAATAGAGGAAATAGCTGAAGTTCCAGAACTTGAAGATCGACATGTGAGTCGACATCTGGAAATATCAGATACAAGTTCAGAATCTGATACAGACCATTCGGATTGTAAAGAAATTCTGAAAAGAAATTGGAGATTTGAAAGCATAAGAGAAGAAACAGAGCAAGAAGATAGTAACAGTGAACAACCAAGTACAAGTTGTGGTAGAAATCCTTCGGAGATAATATTAATAGATGAAGAAGGAGAGTTTCAACCAGAAAGTTAGAAAAATCGGAAGATCCCGAGGAGCAATAGGGACAGATAGCAAAACAAAAGAACAGGGAAATTTAGAAACAGATAGAGAAATTGACACAAATTTGGAAGAACCTCGAGGAGGGACAGAAATAGGAGAACGAAGGAAAATAAAGAAAAGAACCACAAGTAAAGGAAGAAAATGAAATTATAAGATTCAGAATAAGAGACAATAAAGCAAAAACTGAAACAGAGTCTGAAGAAAGTGAAGAAGAAAGAAACCAAAAACTAGGGTCAAGAAAAAGGAATTGGAAAACAGAAAGAGAGGAAAAAGGAAGTGAGGCAAAAGGCCAAGAAAAGGAGACAATTGGCCCAACGAAGTAAGAAAGCTAAGATACAGAATCATAAGGTTAGATGGAAAAAGTGCTGAACAAGTGAATGAAATAACAAGCCAGAAAGAGCAAGAAAAACAAGGTGGAAAACACTTGCAGAAAACAAAAAGAGTAAAGAAGGTAAATCAGAAGTATAGATCACCTGAATGGTTGTATCTTGCCTTGACTGACATCAAAGACGAAAGGAACACTCACGAAAACAAAGAACACAGAAACCTAATAAATGAAGGTGAAGTGCAACAAACTTGAAGAAATTTAAAGAAATTCCTACCGGATTTGACAAAACACTGGATCTGACGAATTTTTACTGGATTTGACAAAATACTGATTCTGACAAAGAAAGAATTCTGAAAAGAATTAAAAGAAAGTACCAAGCAAAAACAAAAACATTGGAGTGCAGAGTGGCTAATAAGTCATTTCTGAGGTGTAGTGACACAATTTTCTTGTAAATAAATAGATAAAGGTGATAAAACAAAATGGAGAATACTAGAGATAGAAAATGTAAATGTGAGTTTTTAAGTAGATGGTGTAAAATGTGCTTCTTTTGTACAGGATTATTAATGACAATATGCGTGGTTTTAGCAATCACTATTCCCATTAGTTTAGCTGTAGTGGAAACGTCTAATAAAACAGAGAAAGAAAAAGGAGCTAATACTCAAGAACCAGTTATATTAAAAAGTAGTGCAGAGTTACATAAAGATAAATCAATAACACATTTTTCAAAGAATGTTTTTACTAAATTATTATATGAGTATGTAGAAACAATGGATGTAAGAGATTGCTATGTTTGTATGCAATTGCCTGCGTCTGTAGCAGAAGGTGTGACTTATCATCATCTTCCTTTGACGTATGGAATAACATGTAGTGTTTTAGCAAGTTTATTTTATAAAACAAGTAGATTAGAATATTATTATACTGACGTAGATAAGATTTTTGCGAAAGTTTCTGTAGTTCCCGAGCTAAACAAAATAAAAGAGGGAAAACATTTGGTGAATATTTTTTAGAAGATAAGATTTTAACATTAGAAAATATAGTTGAAAACAACCTTACCTGTGAGTTAAAGAAGGAAGAAAAATATTTTTAGAGATGGTTGAAGAAAGAAGAGTGAAATTTCAAAGAAAAGTGATAGAAGAGACAAAAACACCTCTTTGGGCGTTTGAGGAAGACAATAATGACAAGAAAAAGACAAATGCAGCTATGACTCTGGATTGGCCCCAACAGGGAAGGTTGTGCATTAGAAGAAATAAAACAAGATATGACAATTATTTTGTGGGTTCCAGTATTTGCCATGACAATTATCAAATTTTAGGTGGTTGGGGATTCAAAGGGGGAAAAGATCCAATATTTCCAGGGATCTATTATGTTTTGCGGTAATAGGGCTTATTACAGGTTGCCGGACCATTGGTATGGGTCATGTTATTTAGGCCTGGTCTTTCCAAAGATTTTTCATATGGATAGAAAAGAAAAAGGAACACACAAAATGATAAATACCTTTACACGTAGAAAAAGGGAAAGTTTTTCAGAAATAGTAGGTGATATTTTTGGTGCATTGATACCAGCAGTGGGAATATCTTTGAATGCATTTAAAATTCGGAAATTATCCACAGTGGTAGATCGTTTATCTACAGATACTGCTGGAGGGTTCTTGATGGTAAATACCGAGATGGTTGCCATGAGAGCTATGGTGATGCAAAATAGACTTGCCCTTGACATTCTTTTGGCAAAAGAGGGTGGAGTCTGTGGAATGCTGAAAGTCCAACATTGTTGCACTTACATTCCAGATAAAAGTGAAAATATACAAAAGTATATAAAGAATATTACAAGTTTGCACAAAGAACTTGTTCCACTGGAGGTTGAAAGTGCTTTTGGAAAACTTGGTAAAGGGTTTTCTTCAGTAATAAATTGGTTAACAAGAATGAGTGGATTAATAATAGGAAAGTTATAATAATAGCAACCATGATAATAATAATAAGTTTAGTGCTGAAGCTTGTAATTACATGTATAAAGAAAAGAAGAAAACAGAATAAAATAGAAAGAGAAAACAAGATAAACAGAGAGAGAGAGAGAGAAATGGGCGAAATAGAGCTAGAAGAGATAAAAGAGAATATGTACAAGAAAACGAAGAGACAAGTTGAAAGGGATACAGTTGTGTAAACTAACGAAAGCAAATGGATAAAAGATATATGCTGTCTGAGAAAATTGTATAACTTGGGTTTTGTGGTGATATTAAAAATCACCAAAGGGGGGAGTTGATGGAGCAGGGTAAATGAAAAAATGTTAACCTCCTAATAATTTACGTAAAATAATTAATCAACATGTTCGTTTAAGTAAATAACCAACAATGTATGTTACATGTAATGGGTCAAACGTAACACGCTATTTTTGTGTGCGAATTAATCAACTTATAATTGTTTACGTGTCTGACATAACATAATATTTGCGTACTAATAAAATAATAAACGCATGATTTGTGCTTTTTAAATAAAACGTGTGGTTGCAAAATAAAGCGATGGTAAGTAAGGGACGGCTTTATATGTTGCTTTTTGCTAGGTAATACCTAATTGGGAGTACGTAGAAAGACGGGAGGGAAACGAAAGGGTTTATATTCTTTATTTTAACAATATTTTGTTTATCTTTGAAAATAGTGCGCTTAGGCCTGTTGAGCAGCAATATAAAATGGCCGCCGTTTGCTAAAGTGCGCATGACCAAGAAACCATGTGATAGAGGAGAAAGGCTAAGAACAGGGATGAACACGTGATCGTGCTGAAAGTCTAAGATGAAAGTATGGTCAAGGCTATTGTGACCTTTCCGAGCAAGTGTGTGCCAAGATGATCAGCAAGAAGCGTGAGAAGTCAAACTGAATAAATGGACGGAACTATTGAAACTAAAAAGTATCAGAAAAAGATACAAATTGGACTGATCGAAACGGATGCGCAATGTCATGAACTGTGGGAAACGATGCAAGCTTGGACATTCCATAAAGAACTGGTTAAAACAAGGAAGTTTGATTAAAATATATGTGAACTTGACTGAACCAATGAGAGAGGATCGTACCATAAAGATGCAACATTTTTATTCAGTAAGCTAGAATTAGGGTATAAGAAGACCTACTCTTAGTGGGGAGGGGTTAGATGCGAGATGTTAGATGCTGGATGCTAGATGCTGAGGAGTTAGATGCTGTTGTCGGAGATCCTGTAGATGGGTGAAGTTGCGGTTGCTGAAGCTGACGAGCTGATGCTGCTGCTGCTATTTTATATTTCTAGTTGAGTATAAGATGCTGTTTTTGGAGAACCTTTTTACTCCTGATAGATTTTTCATGTAGAGATATTAGTTTCCCAAGACAGATAGGTTGATCGTTTGGAGTTATTGCTATAATAAGCTAATTATTTTCCGTCTATTGAGTATGCTTTACTATTTCAATTTATTCTTAAAATGATGATAAATGTGATAATTTGAATAATAAGCTTAAAACTTATTTCATGCTTCAACTTTATATAAACTTTATTATTCTTTAAACAAATGACTCAGTGATTCTTTAGCTCAAATATTAAAGTAAAATGTTAAAGAGTTTATTGTGATTGAGCTGGTCTTAATCACCATCAACTGATTCCTACTAGTTGGTCCATCGACCAATGAGCGGAATACCTTAAGGCAATGAGAAACATTATGTCGTGTTAAAAAGAGGTATCCCGTCTCCTTCCAGCGATTCGTTTTCTCCTAGGTTAAGGACGGAGGAAATCCAGGGAATAAATGAGTAAGTGAATGTATATGCGGTGTTATGGGCCCCACCGTCATATGGATATAGTTTGTGTGTTGGAGGGATAAGTTGTACCTGGATGACCAAAGTATATAGGAGAAGAATTTTATTGTTAGCGCTGGATCAATAGCAAACGCACTATCAGAGCTAGCAATAATGGTACTCGTGTAACGCAAGGCCTGGGGAGCTGTAGCGCCCAGAAATCAAGCACAACTCCCGACGCTGCCCTTTGGTTAACTGGCATTTTTCTGTCACGCGCCGGATTCTTCCCCAGCCCCGTGGACTGTTCCACGGCGCTTCCATGGTTCACAGGCACTGCTCCGACATGGGCTTGGTCCTTCCCCAGCCCTGCCGATAGCTCGGAAGCACTAGCATGCCCCGACTCCACCACATCTGCTCCCTGCCCGGGCATGTGAATGACTGACTGACTGACTCCGCCTGAAGTCCTGCCAAACGTGGTCGGGAAATCCCCCATTCGCAAGATGCCACGCCTCCCTCATGCTCCCCGAAGTCTAGTCCTCCAGAGCATAGGCGCTTGATTCTTTTCCGTTACTCTGGGGGTACTCCCGCGTCGAGAATAAATTAAAGTAAACCCCGCTAAAGACCATGTCTAGATGAGGGGTTATAACCAAGTGAATATGTGCAAAGTGTGCCCATGCCAGGGGGCCCAGCGTTAAGTAAGTAAAAGGTAGTGTTCCGTGTAAGCTCGGGCGCCGAAGTTTCCGAGGCGAGAAGCGTCAGGTGGGATAGGGCGGAGCGTGCTTCCACGAGCAGGCCGCGTGCATGTGCATGAGAGGGCGTGTGGGGGGGGAGAGGGGGGTTAAGGAAAGACTGGGAGAGGAGTGGCTTCAAAGGGAGTAAAACAAGAAAGGTACGGCACGAAGGAATGGAGAGATAATGGAGTCAGAAACAAGCCCGCGAGTGGTGCGCGCGAGGAATGCAGCAGGCACAGTGCAGGGCCGCTGCTCGCTCCCTAGGCCAAGGAAGAGAGAAGGCGGGACATGCACCCGCCTTTGGCCAATTGCGTGCTTCTTTCTTAGAAAGACGCACGCAAAGGCCAATAGCGTGTGAAAGCACATGCACGAGCGTGTGGTCCCAGTTTAAAGTCCTTACTAGAAGTCTCGCCAGAGCAGCGCATGCACGCTGGCTCAGGCGAGACCTAAAAATGCTGACAGGGAATGGATTAGCAGAGATAGGGTTGTAGAAAAGATCACTGGTTTTGGAGTTGTTACTCTTTGATTTTCCAGTAGTTGTGTTGATCCGGATACAGGTGTGGTTCCAGGATGTTGTGGGTTTGCCTTTACGGTAAGTGGGATGAGAAAAAAGACACTACCACAAGCCTGTCTCTCCTTTTGGAATTTGCCAGACAAATTAAGGCTCACAAAATAACTTGACGTAAGAAGTAATTGGACAAAGAGCCAAAAAGCAAGCAAGAATTATAATGGATCCAAAATAAGCTGCAACCAAATTTATATTTCCCAAGATATGTAAAGGAGCATTTATCCCCAAGGGGAAAGTCCTTCTGCTTGGGCAACGGTCCCTTCAGAAAGAAAACGGTGGTGTTGTTGTCCATAACGACCTGCCCAGCCACCAAAATTATTTTCAGAGCTCCTCTGCTCTGTCCTAAGGAAGTGTATTTGAAAAGCACAAACATACATCCCTAGGAAGGGGTCTCTTGGAGCTATAGAAACAGTCCTGAAACTTAAAGACTTACCTTCGCAAAGGTAGATCAAAAAGACAGCTTGCTTTTAGGGCCTTCCTTAAGTTTAAGGGTAGATACTATGCAAGGAACAAGCGGTATCCTATTGCATAAGCTGTAGTCAAGCACTATTTTCCAACCCATTTAAATGGGGGATCCAGTGCAGGAAAATAAAAAAAGTTCTCTTTACCCAGTTCTGAATCACTAGCAAGGCATTCCAGAATGTTCCTTCCTTTGGCAATGTCTGCTGAACTTTGAGACCTATTTTTTTTTATATATCTTTATTGTTTTGCAGGTTTTACAATTGGATTTTCAGCAATTAAAACACACTGCTACAACACGTAGCAACAGTCTTTGTCTCTGTTTTGTCGGTTCTTACATATATGTTGTACCATACATATGTTTCTGTGGTGGATAGGATGACGTGTCAGTTCAGTACATGCTACAGTTGTCTGGCAACATCACATATATCATCTTACAAGATTCACTGTACATATGTGTTACATAGTGAGCATTACGTCAATTCCTGCTCAGCTTAGGTACATCTGACATATTGTATATTCAATAAAGGAAGGGGGGGGAATAACACATGGGGGAGGCGGGTTACAGAACTTGGAGAAAGAGCTGGAGCAGCGTCCTGCAATTGCCAGAGTCTGTGCGTGTGCGTGGCGTTTATTGTGCCCCCATTTATTGCCGTGGTGGTTGGTGACCGGAGCGTGTGCGCCCCGGAGCGTCAATTCACAGTGGGAAGACAAAAAGTCTAGTGTCTATAAATGATTGTGAGGGTGCTGGACGTGTGCGCGGAGTTACTCCACTGGGGCGGGACTATGCATGGTCTGGTCTGGCAGATCCGTATCTTGTTGTAGTGCCACCAGAATCGCTTCCCAACTGGTGGATATAGGTTTTTTCCTGAGGCCCATGATTTCCTCACGCCGAATCGCTATACCTTCAGCCCTAGCCCATGCAAGAGTGGAACGCCTCCATGCCTGTATGTGTGGGGGGTCAGGTGCTTTCCACCTTTTGGTGATTAATCTCTTCACTGCTACCATGCCCAGGTCCAGGAATCTGGAGGTGACTTTGGTGCTGCGCCTCCTACTGAATATGTGTAGTAAATAGGTTGGCCAGTCGAAAGGTATTTCTCTTTCAGTACAGGCACGAACCGTACTCGCCACCCCCTCCCAGTACGCTAACAGTCTGGTGCAGCCCCAAAGTATGTGTACCAAGTCTGCATCCACAGTAGCGCATCTGGGGCAGGCTGAGTCAGTGCGGTGAATGTATCTGTTGATGTTGGCTTGTGTAAGGTACGCTCTTTGCGTAATGTAATATTGGATTTGTCTAAATCTGGCATTTCTAGGGATTTGTACTGGGCTAGCCAGCGCCCGCTCCCAGTCTTTATCTGTGAATTGTCGGCCCAGGTCGTGTTCCCATTTGTGACGGAGGGGGGCTAAATTTACCGCTGCGTGCTGCCGCAACGAGGCCGCGAACCACGGCGTCAGGTGTCGTCCCCGTCCCATGACATGCAAGTATTGCACCGTGAGATGTGTTTGCGGTTCTACTGCAAGGTCTCCCCATTTCACTGAGAGTGTAGTTATCAATGACCGGTGAAGGAGGAATTGCCCTGACGGGATTCCCTCGTCAGACATTAGTGTGGTGTAGGGAATAAGCGAGCCTTCTCGATAGAGATCCCCCACCGTTTGTACACCTGCGTCGTGCCAGTGTCGCAGAGTAGCAGTCGTAAGTGTCGTTCGGCCCGCAGGGGCACCCTCCAGAGGAAGCGCAGGGGCGTAAGGCGTTGTGCCTCGGGTTAAGTAGAGGCTTCTGCGGTAACATCTGTACGCTATGTTCAGAAAACAGGGTTCAGGGGGCCGCACCCGCGTGCCGGGGTGAAAAAGCGCAAGGAGCTGAGAGAGCGTGTAGGATGGGCGCGTGGTCGCTGTGTCATCGCGCTGATGGTCTGCCATCCATCTGGCAATCCATTGAAGTTGGACTGCCAGATAGTAGTGCTCAAAGCAGAGCGCTGCCAGGCCCCCCTGATCAGTGGGCAAATATAGCTTTTGATCACCACTCTGTGTCGATTGGGACCCCAGATAAAATCTCTGGCTATCTTCTCCACTGCAGCAAAAAAAGGAAGCAGGGACATAGATGGGCAGATTGGCAAAGTAGTACAGAAATCTCGGCAAGGCCACCATTTTGAGCAGTGCCACTCTACCGACCACAGCGAGAGGGAGTGTACTCCAAAATTGCATCTGGGATTTCACAGCTGTCAGTGCTCTGCCTAGGTTGGCGTCAAAGGTCTAGTGGCTGGCGATACACCCGTATGCCCAAATATCGGAATGTGTCGGCGCTCCACTGCACTCTCACGTCATTGAGGAACAGGCCGGGGTCGCAACAGTTCTCTTTAAAAGCATACAGTTTAGATTTAGCAACGTTTACTTTTAACCGCGACACAGCAGCGAATTCACGGAGGATTTGGGCTAGTCGTTCTGGCACCTGAGTGATGTCTCTTAGGTAGATCAGTAGATCGTCGGCATATAGTGACACCACGTGTGTGCCATCGCCCAGCAATATACCATCGTGTAGTTGCATTCTTAACGATTCCGCCAGTGGCTCCATAGCGAGCGCAAAGAGGAGAGGAGACAACGGGCAGCCTTGCCTCATTCCTCGCCTCACTTGAATGGCAGCCGAGACGTATGGCCCCAGTTTCACTCTGACCACAGGGTTGGTATAGAGGAGGCGGGTTAGTTGTAAAAAGTCGGGGCCTAGTTTATATTTTTCGAGGGTTGCAAACATATAATCCCATTCAAGAGAATCGAATGCCTTCTCAAAATCGAGCACGAGGCAGCCTGCTCTCGGCCATTCACATATGGAGTAGGTTGCGACTCGAAAAAAGCTACGCAAATTAAGTGAGGTGTTTCAGGATGGCACAAAGCCGTTTTGGTCTGCATGCACTAGATCAGGGACTGCCTGTGCTAACCTGTCTGCTAGGAGTTTCGCTAAGATTTTGTAATCAGTATTGAGCAGGGCAAGGGGTCGATATGACCCCATGTCTGTTGGGTCTCTGTCGGGCTTGGGCAATGAAATCAGATGCGCTTCACATAGCGTTGGTGGGAGCCGCCCCGTGTCTACCGCTGCTGCATAAAGGTCACATAACCGGGGCACCAGTGATACTTGGTACGCCTTGTAATATTCTGCCGGGAGTCCGTCTGGCCCCGGAGTCTTCCCTGTAGCTACTGAACTTTGAGACCTATTGTGATGTCATTCACTCCACAGCCACCTTAACTCTCCTGCATTTGGTGGCGGAGGACATGACTTGTGGCCCAGCTCAACCAGTCACCATCCCAAGCCCCTGATAGCCAAAAACCAGCCGCGGCCTGTGCAGGTAAGAGCGGTTGGACTGGGTTGGGGGGGGGGGTATTCTACAGACAACCACGAGGGTAAATTAAATAAATAATTCATTTTCCCTCATCGTCGTCTGTCAAATTCCCCCCCCCCCAACCCGGTCCCCACGGCTCTTACCTGCACGGGCCGCGGCTGCCAAAGACTTACCTGTAGAGCCTTCTAAAGACCTGCGCGGTTCTCAAGAGCAACCCCTTACTTCTAGAGACCACCCAGTACTTAATTTGTGCAGGTAGCTGCAGGTGGTGGGCACTGGCACTCATTTTTGTGGACCAGAACTTGGGCCCAGAGCAAGAGACATAAAGGGTAAAAATAAGGAAGGGAAATACACAAAAGGAGTGGCACAGGGAGAAAAACAGGGGTGAAAAAGCACCTACCAGAAGAAGATACGGAGACTTAAGAGTAGAGTGGTGGAAGAAAGGCATTCGACGGAATCAAGACCAGGCACCCTTGCTACAGGGAAACAGCGCTGGTAGCGGTGTCCTAATATAAAATTTGGTCCTAACATAAATTTGGGCCTCTGCATTCTTTTTTTTTTTTTAGAACCTAAGCACTGGACCACACCACCCACAACCTTGAAGTCATGAGATACAACGGTCAAGCAGTTGCACGTGCACTTTCCCTTTAATTATACCTAGCGCGAGATCTGTTTGTCAAGTCTGGTTGATTTCCCTGCACCTCACAGCACTCCACTTCCGGCTGTGAGATTTGTTGCTATTTTAGCTGTATGCTAATTACTTTTTGGAGCAGTGTTATGAAACTTGCAAGAGTGAGCGGAGAAACATGTTAATTCTTATATGTATGAAAAGAATAAATGAGTAGGTTGGCTAATCCAACAAAAAAGAGTGTTATCTTGAGCCAGCAGGCAGAACGAGACTGCACTAGTCCTAGTTTGTATTTCTTCTACGGACAATCATCAGATCGACAACAAAGCAATTGTGAGGTTGTTCACAGCTTTACTAAACCCCCTCGACGGCGCTAAGTGGGATTTCAAAAGAGCAAATTTTCAAACTCAGGTTACAGAAAAATAGCTCCTTTTGTGATTTAAATCCATCCTTTCATTAGATTTTTGCTGGTGGTGGTCTTTGGTGGGGAGAGAGGTAGCCTCTTAGTTCTCAGGATCCTTTGCAGGCAGCATCAGAGTCCCAAACATTGACTCTGGTGCACAGTTCAGTTAAGTTCATTATCTTTATTCGAAAGTCAGAGACAGTCATAAGGTGCATACGAAATACAATCATATGAAAACCAATTTAAAAAGCATAGGCTTATGAAAAGACCCCCGTACACCCAGGGATTTACTACGTTTTGAGGAACACATGTGCTGCAAAGCAGTGCATCGATTTGCGGAGTAGAATAAAAACCTGTGAGATCATGACAATACAACACAGCACCATACGAGTGCCCGTGCGACCCTTGGTAATGCTAGGCCTCACTCTCCATGTCACGCCTTAGGCATTCTTTTACAAACCATTGCTAAATTGATCTCAGGTGTGCTAGTCCAGTTGGTTCCATTGAAGCAAAGAACACAAGTTCCAGAATGCACCGATTTTGTTCAATGAAAATCCAGAACTGAGTTCTCCTGACATGAAGCGATGTGACAACCATAAATCTACCTTCAACATTGTCAGCTGCAGCCACAAGGCATATATGTCCCAGTGTGTAGGCACCCTGACATGAAGCTGTATAGGGCCTGATTTCAAGTGTATGTTACGATCAGTGTACAAACATCTGTTTATGCAGGGACTGCTGGTGGGATGTTTATTGCACCTGTTAATTATGAGGTCTGATAAGGGTCGCACCATTCGGTAAATCCCAGCAGATCAAATGTGCCAGATATTAACGAGGAGGGCAGAGGTCAGTATGATAAACACCAAAATCTGCATGTTATTCCCCAAAACTCCAAATATTCGATAATTATCGCATTCTAATAAATTCCAAACACCTCAGTGTCAGGTTTTTATCAGATGTGATAATTATCACAATCATCACGGCCTATACTGTCCTGTCAAATATGATGTTCCTAAAAGCTGGTACTGCTGATTGGCTGGTAAGGTTGGGGAGGAGTCAGTTGCATAAAAAAACAATGTTACATGTGACAAGACTCTGCCCCAGCCCTCTAGGCCTTGGAGAGCGCAAGCCAGTTATACAAGTCGTTTGGACTATATGGTGCAACATAAAACCTACCAACACACGCTGTTTTGTGTTCCCAGACTGCGGTCGGGGAAAGGGCAGCTGCCTCCGTTGCAGGGTCTCGAAGATACAGTACCACCAATGGCGATGTGCCACAAGTAGGCCCTTGGAGGGGTCCCTGTGGAGATACACCTTTGCGCCCTCCTCTCTCCTCCCCCCTATTCGCACCACGCGCAGACACGTGTCGGCACACTGTGTTGGCAAAGAGCTCCTGATTCATTTTTATCGCTCCCCGTCCTGCTGCCTCTAAGCAGCATTAGCCAAAGGGTTTTGTTGATTGTTGGTTTGTTCTCAGTTTCTAACAGGCAGTTTGATTACTTCCCTGTTGGATTAGATGCAATATGTTGCCAGAGGCTTATCTTAATTGTCTCAAGTGCCACATTTTTCTGTTTTCCTTGTATGATATGCTTGTGGGCTACTGTCTACTTTACGAAATAGGCCATGTTTGAGTACTCGCTACTGGATGATACCTTTAGATGCATTTTCTTTATTTTATGATGAGAGTGGGGAGAGAGCAAATAGATGGATGGAAAGAGAGAGATTGTGCGAGGAGACGAAGGTAGTTGGGCTGGTTTGAGCATTTTTGCCAGAGCTGCTGTTGGTTCCAGAGTCTGACCTTGCTTATTGTACCACACTCTTTGCACAAGCTCTGCTTCCTCGTGGAGTGAATCAATGCACAGCTGAGCAGCTCTCAGTGGAAATCAAGCTTTCTTTGCTTAGTGCATCATTTCCATAGGTTCATTCATCTGACCCCGGGCCCTGGACAGAAAGGAGGCCAGTAAAACAAGTAAGAAAGGGCAAATGCTGCCGACACAATAAGCCCGACGTCCACATCCATGGTCACAGATTTACTTCTGTATCCACTGGCCTAGAATTACTAAGGGTTGCGCGGGGCGGAGTGACTCTGCGCTGCGCCCATGGCAGTGGCGCAACGTAAAATGATGGAGCCCCCAGCAAAATGTGATGCCGAGTCCCAGAGTCTCCCACGTCTCAAAAATATCCATAGGCTTAGGGTGAAATGGGGCCCCTCTTAAGGGTGTGGGCGGCCGTGAAGGGTTAGGGACCCCCTAGGGGGCTTGTCTTACGCCCATGGACCTTTTTAAGTAAATTGACTCAGTGCTCTGCGGCCTTTTGTGTGTATTATGGCACCTGCACAAACCATTAGTAAATGACCCCCATGTGTTTCCTTTCCTAAAGCACATGCTTGTAAGAATAAGTGCTAACTGTGGATTTGTGCGCTCTAGTGAAATGTAAAGTATCCTATGTGTATTCTCCCAGGTACGCCTTTCCTGGTCACACCGTCTTAAGTAGACCTTCTTAGAAAGATATATTTACTTTTACTGGCTGGGGATGGTGTAAACATCTATTTGGAGGGTCTGAGGTTACTTTAGGAGAGCTTGGGCTTGCCTGCCAACGCCGGCCATACCTGGTAGTGTGTCCTGTGCCAAGAAGCATCCTTACTTCTTTGTTCATATTATATAGATTTCCTTTTCTGGCAATCACAACTTGACTGAATTACAGGGAAATATAGAGACTTAAGTTAATGTCACTGTTATTTGTAAAAGCCCCACTCCGCCCCTGACATGGCATTGCAACTCTTTCTGTAGTCCAAATGATTTTGAGATTGCCACCTCTGACCAGCCTCTGATTGGCCGTATGAAGATGTTTATGTTGGAGGGCTGGTGAAGATGCTGATGTTGGAGGGCTGGTGAAGATGTTTATGTTGGAGGGCTGGTGAAGATGTTTATGTTGGAGGGCTGGGGAAGATGCTGATGATGGAGGGCCGGTGAAGATGCTTATGTTGGAGGGCTGGTGAAGATGCTGATGTTGGAGGGCTGGGGAAGATGCTTATGTTGGAGGGCCGGTGAAGATGTTTATGTTGGAGGGCTGGTGAAGATGTTTATGTTGGAGGGCTGGTGAAGATGTTTATGTTGGAGGGCTAGGGAAGATGTTTATGTTGGAGGGCTGGGGAAAATGCTTATGTTGGAGGGCTGGTGAAGATGTTTATGTTGGAGGGCTGGGGAAGATGCTGATGATGGAGGGCCGGTGAAGATGCTTATGTTGGAGGGCTGGTGAAGATGCTGATGTTGGAGGGCTGGGGAAGATGCTTAAGTTGGAGGGCCGGTGAAGATGTTTATGTTGGAGGGCTGGTGAAGATGTTTATGTTGGAGGGCTGGTGAAGATGTTTATGTTGGAGGGCTAGGGAAGATGTTTATGTTGGAGGGCTGGGGAAAATGCTTATGTTGGAGGGCTGGTGAAGATGTTTATGTTGGAGGGCTGGGGAAGATGCTGATGATGGAGGGCCGGTAAAGATGCTCATGTTGGAGGGCTGGTGAAGATGCTTATGTTGGAGGGCTGGTGAAGATGCTGATGTTAGAGGGCCGGTGAAGATGCTTATGTTGGAGGCTGGTGAAGATGTTTATGTTGGAGGGCTGGTGAAGATGCTGATGATGGAGGGCCGGTGAAGATGCTTATGTTGGAGGGCTGGTGAAGATGCTTATGTTGGAGGGCCGGTGAAGATGCTTATGTTGGAGGCTGGTGAAGATGTTTATGTTGGAGGGCTGGTGAAGATGTTTATGTTGGAGGGCTGGTGAAGATGCTGATGTTAGAGGGCTGGTGAAGATGCTTATGTTGGAGGCTGGTGAAGATGCTTATGTTAAAGAGCCGGTGAAGATGCTTATGATGGAGGGCCGGTGAAGATGCTTATGATGGAAGGCCGGGGAAGATGCTGATGATGGAAGGCGGGTGAAGATGCTTACAATGGAGGGCCGGTGAAGATGCTGATGATGGAGGGCCGGTGAAGATGCTTATGTTGGAGGCTGGTGAAGTTGTTTATGTTGGAGGGCTAGTGAAGATGTTTACGTTGGAGGGCCGGTAAAGATGTTTATGTTGGAAGGCCGGTGAAGATGCTGGTGTTGGAGGGCCGGTGAAGATGTTTATGTTGGATGGCTGGGGAAGATGCTGATGATGGAGGGCCGGTGAAGATGCTTATGTTGGAGGGCTGGTGAAGATGCTTATGTTGGAGGGCTGGTGAAGATGCTGATGTTGGAGGGCTGGTAAAGATGTTTATGTTGGAAGGCCGGTGAAGATGCTGGTGTTGGAGGGCCAGTGAATATGCTGGTGTTGGAGGGCCGGTGAAGATGTTTATGTCGGAGGGCTGGTGAAGATGCTTATGTTGGAGGGCTGATGAAGATGCTGATGTTGGAGGGCTGGTAAAGATGTTTATGTTGGAAGGTCGGTGAAGATGCTGGTGTTGGAGGGCCGGTGAAGATGCTTATGTTGGAGGGCTGGTGAAGATGCTTATGTTGGAGGGCTGATGAAGATGCTGATGTTGGAGGGCTGGTAAAGATGTTTATGTTGGAAGGCCGGTGAAGATGCTGGTGTTGGAGGGCCGGTGAAGATGTTTATGTTGGAGGGCCAGTGAAGATGCTTATGTTGGAGGGCCGGTGAAGATGCTTATGTTGGAGGCTGGGGAAGATGCTTATGTTGGAGGGCCGGTGAAGATGCTGATGTTGGAGGGCTGGTGAAGATGTTTATGTTGGAGGGCTGGTGAAGATGTTTATGTTGGAGGGCTGGTGAAGATGCTGATGTTGGAGGGCTGGTGAAGATGTTTATGTTGGAGGGCTGGTGAAGATGCTTATGTTGGAGGGCTGGTGAAGATGTTTATGTTGGAGGGCTGGTGAAGATGTTTATGTTGGAGGGCTGGTGAAGATGCTGATGTTGGAGGGCTGGTGAAGATGCTGATGCTGGAGGGCTGGTGAAGATGCTGATGATGAAGGGCTGGTGAAGATGTTTATGTTGGAGGGCTGGTGAAGATGTTTATGTTGGAGGGCTGGTGAAGATGCTGATGTTGGAGGGCTGGTGAAGATGCTTATGTTGGAGGGCTGATGAAGATGTTTATGTTGGAGGGACGGTAAAAATGTTTATGTTGGAGGGTCGGTGAAGATGCTGATGTAGGAGGGCCGGTGAAGATGCTTATGTTGGAGGGCTGGTGAAGAAGTTTATGTTGGAGGGCTGGTGAAGATGCTTATGTTGGAGGGCTGGTGAAGATGCTTATGTTGGAGGGCTCGTGAAGATGTTTATGTTGGAGGGCTGGTGAAGATGCTTATGTTGGAGGGCTGAAGATGCTTAGGTTGGAGGGCTGGTGACAATGTTTATGTTGGAGGGCCGGTGAAGATGCTTATGTTGGAGGGCCGGTGAAGATGCTTATGTTGGAGGCTGGGGAAGATGCTTATGTTGGAAGGCCGGTGAAGATGCTTATGTTGGAGGGCCGGTGAAGATGCTTATGTTGGAGGCTGGTGAAGATGTTTATGTTGGAGGGCTGGTGAAGATGTTTATGTTGGAGGGCTGGTGAAGATGCTGATGTTAGAGGGCCGGTGAAGATGCTTATGTTGGAGGCTGGTGAAGATGCTTATGTTGAAGGGCCGGTGAAGATGCTTATGATGGAGAGCCGGTGAAGATGCTTATGTTGGAGGGCCGGTGAAGATGCTTATGATGGAGGGCCGGGGAAGATGCTGATGATGGAAGGCCGGGGAAGATGCTGATGATGGAAGGCGGGTGAAGATGCTTACGATGGAGGGCCGGTGAAGATGCTGATGATGGAGGGCCGGTGAAGATGCTTATGTTGGAGGCTGGTGAAGATGTTTATGTTGGAGGGCTAGTGAAGATATTTACGTTGGAGGGCCGGTAAAGATGTTTATGTTGGAAGGCCGGTGAAGATGCTGGTGTTGGAGGGCCGGTGAAGATGTTTATGTTGGAGGGCTGGGGAAGATGCTGATGATGGAGGGCCGGTGAAGATGCTTATGTTGGAGGGCTGGTGAAGATATTTACGTTGGAGGGCCGGTAAAGATGTTTATGTTGGAAGGCCGGTGAAGATGCTGGTGTTGGAGGGCCGGTGAAGATGTTTATGTTGGAGGGCTGGGGAAGATGCTGATGATGGAGGGCCGGTGAAGATGCTTATGTTGGAGGGCTGGTGAAGATGCTTATGTTGGAGGGCTGGTGAAGATGCTGATGTTGGAGGGCTGATAAAGATGTTTATGTTGGAAGGCCGGTGAAAATGCTGGTGTTGGAGGGCCGGTGAATATGCTGGTGTTGGAGGGCCGGTGAAGATGTTTATGTCGGAGGGCTGGTGAAGATGCTTATGTTGGAGGGCTGATGAAGATGCTGATGTTGGAGGGCTGGTAAAGATGTTTATGTTGGAAGGCCGGTGAAGATGCTGGTGTTGGAGGGCCGGTGAAGATGCTTATGTTGGAGGGCTGGTGAAGATGCTTATGTTGGAGGGCTGATGAAGATGCTGATGTTGGAGGGCTGGTAAAGATGTTTATGTTGGAAGGCCGGTGAAGATGCTGGTGTTGGAGGGCCGGTGAAGATGTTTATGTTGGAGGGCCGGTGAAGATGCTTATGTTGGAGGGCCGGTGAAGATGCTTATGTTGGAGGCTGGGGAAGATGCTTATGTTGGAGGGCCGGTGAAGATGCTGATGTTGGAGGGCTGGTGAAGATGTTTATGTTGGAGGGCTGGTGAAGATGTTTATGTTGGAGGGCTGGTGAAGATGTTTATGTTGGAGGGCTGGTGAAGATGCTGATGTTGGAGGGCTGGTGAAGATGTTTTTGTTGGAGGGCTGGTGAACATGTTTATGTTGGAGGGCTGGTGAAGATGTTTATGTTGGAGGGCTGGTGAAGATGCTGATGTTGGAGGGCTGGTGAAGATGTTTATGTTGGAGGGCTGGTGAAGATGCTTATGTTGGAGGGCTGGTGAAGATGTTTATGTTGGAGGGCTGGTGAAGATGTTGATGTTGGAGGGCTGGTGAAGATGTTTATGTTGGAGGGCTGGTGAAGATGCTGATGTTGGAGGGCTGGGGAAGATGTTTATGTTGGAGGGCTGGTGAAGATGATTATGTTGGAGGGCTGGTGAAGATGTATATGTTGGAGGGCTGGTGAAGATGTTTATGTTGGAGGGCCGGTGAAGATGCTTATGTTGGAGGGCCGGTGAAGATGCTTATGTTGGAGGCTGGGGAAGATGCTTATGTTGGAAGGCCGGTGAAGATGCTTATGTTGGAGGGCCGGTGAAGATGCTTATGTTGGAGGCTGGTGAAGATGTTTATGTTGGAGGGCTGGTGAAGATGTTTATGTTGGAGGGCTGGTGAAGATGCTGATGTTAGAGGGCCGGTGAAGATGCTTATGTTGGAGGCTGGTGAAGATGCTTATGTTGAAGGGCCGGTGACGATGCTTATGATGGAGAGCCGGTGAAGATGCTTATGTTGGAGGGCCGGTGAAGATGCTTATGATGGAGGGCCGGGGAAGATGCTGATGATGGAAGGCCGGGGAAGATGCTGATGATGGAAGGCGGGTGAAGATGCTTACGATGGAGGGCCGGTGAAGATGCTGATGATGGAGGGCCGGTGAAGATGCTTATGTTGGAGGCTGGTGAAGTTGTTTATGTTGGAGGGCTAGTGAAGATATTTACGTTGGAGGGCTGGTAAAGATGTTTATGTTGGAAGGCCGGTGAAGATGCTGGTGTTGGAGGGCCGGTGAAGATGTTTATGTTGGAGGGCTGGGGAAGATGCTGATGATGGAGGGCCGGTGAAGATGCTTATGTCGGAGGGCTGGTGAAGATGCTTATGTTGGAGGGCTGATGAAGATGCTGATGTTGGAGGGCTGGTAAAGATGTTTATGTTGGAAGGCCGGTGAAGATGCTGGTGTTGGAGGGCCGGTGAAGATGCTTATGTTGGAGGGCTGGTGAAGATGCTTATGTTGGAGGGCTGATGAAGATGCTGATGTTGGAGGGCTGGTAAAGATGTTTATGTTGGAAGGCCGGTGAAGATGCTGGTGTTGGAGGGCCGGTGAAGATGTTTATGTTGGAGGGCCGGTGAAGATGCTTATGTTGGAGGGCCGGTGAAGATGCTTATGTTGGAGGCTGGGGAAGATGCTTATGTTGGAGGGCCGGTGAAGATGCTGATGTTGGAGGGCTGGTGAAGATGTTTATGTTGGAGGGCTGGTGAAGATGTTTATGTTGGAGGGCTGGTGAAGATGCTGATGTTGGAGGGCTGGTGAAGATGTTTATGTTGGAGGGCTGGTGAAGATGTTTATGTTGGAGGGCTGGTGAAGATGCTGATGTTGGAGGGCTGGTGAAGATGTTTATGTTGGAGGGCTGGTGAAGATGCTTATGTTGGAGGGCTGGTGAAGATGTTTATGTTGGAGGGCTGGTGAAGATGTTTATGTTGGAGGGCTTGTGAAGATGTTTATGTTGGAGGGCTGGTGAAGATGCTGATGTTGGAGGGCTGGTGAAGATGTTTATGTTGGAGGGCTGGTGAAGATGTTTATGTTGGAAGGCTGGTGAAGATGCTGATGATGGAGGGCCGGTGAAGATGCTTATGTTGGAGGGCTGGTGAAGATGCTTATGTTGGAGGGCTGGTGAAGATGCTGATGTTGGAGGGCTGGTAAAGATGTTTATGTTGGAAGGCCGGTGAAAATGCTGGTGTTGGAGGGCCGGTGAATATGCTGGTGTTAGAGGGCCGGTGAAGATGTTTATGTCGGAGGGCTGGTGAAGATGCTTATGTTGGAGGGCTGATGAAGATGCTGATGTTGGAGGGCTGGTAAAGATGTTTATGTTGGAAGGCCGGTGAAGATGCTGGTGTTGGAGGGCCGGTGAAGATGCTTATGTTGGAGGGCTGGTGAAGATGCTTATGTTGGAGGGCTGATGAAGATGCTGATGTTGGAGGGCTGGTAAAGATGTTTATGTTGGAAGGCCGGTGAAGATGCTGGTGTTGGAGGGCCGGTGAAGATGTTTATGTTGGAGGGCCGGTGAAGATGCTTATGTTGGAGGGCCGGTGAAGATGCTTATGTTGGAGGCTGGGGAAGATGCTTATGTTGGAGGGCCGGTGAAGATGCTGATGTTGGAGGGCTGGTGAAGATGTTTATGTTGGAGGGCTGGTGAAGATGTTTATGTTGGAGGGCTGGTGAAGATGCTGATGTTGGAGGGCTGGTGAAGATGTTTATGTTGGAGGGCTGGTGAAGATGTTTATGTTGGAGGGCTGGTGAAGATGCTGATGTTGGAGGGCTGGTGAAGATGTTTATGTTGGAGGGATGGTGAAGATGCTTATGTTGGAGGGCTGGTGAAGATGTTTATGTTGGAGGGCTGGTGAAGATGTTTATGTTGGAGGGCTGGTGAAGATGCTGTTGTTGGAGGGCTGGTGAAGATGTTTATGTTGGAGGGCTGGTGAAGATGTTTATGTTGGAGGGCTGGTGAAGATGCTGATGTTGGAGGGCTGGTGAAGATGTTTATGTTGGAGGGCTGGTGAAGATGCTTATGTTGGAGGGCTGGTGAAGATGTATATGTTGGAGGGCTGGTGAAGATGTTTATGTTGGAGGGCCGGTGAAGATGCTTATGTTGGAGGGCCGGTGAAGATGCTTATGTTGGAGGCTGGGGAAGATGCTTATGTTGGAAAGCCGGTGAAGATGCTTATGTTGGAGGGCTGGTGAAGATGCTTATGTTGGAGGCTGGTGAAGATGTTTATGTTGGAGGGCTGGTGAAGATGTTTATGTTGGAGGGCTGGTGAAGATGCTGATGTTGGAGGGCTGGTGAAGATGTTTATGTTGGAGGGCTGGTGAAGATGTTTATGTTGGAGGGCTGGTGAAGATGCTGATGTTGGAGGGCTGGTGAAGATGTTTATGTTGGAGGGCTGGTGAAGATGCTTATGTTGGAGGGCTGGTGAAGATGTTTATGTTGGAGGGCTGGTGAAGATGTTTATGTTGGAGGGCTGGTGAAGATGCTGATGTTGGAGGGCTGGTGAAGATGTTTATGTTGGAGGGCTGGTGAAGATGTTTATGTTGGAGGGCTGGTGAAGATGCTGATGTTGGAGGGCTGGTGAAGATGTTTATGTTGGAGGGCTGGTGAAGATGCTTATGTTGGAGGGCTGGTGAAGATGTATATGTTGGAGGGCTGGTGAAGATGCTGATGTTGGAGGGCTGGTGAAGATGCTGATGCTGGAGGGCTGGTGAAGATGCTGATGATGAAGGGCTGGTGAAGATGTTTATGTTGGAGGGCTGGTGAAGATGTTTATGTTGGAGGGCTGGTGAAGATGCTGATGTTGGAGGGCTGGTGAAGATGCTTATGTTGGAGGGCTGGTGAAGATGTTTATGTTGGAGGGACGGTAAAAATGTTTATGTTGGACGGCCGGTGAAGATGCTGATGTTGGAGGGCCGGTGAAGATGTTTATGTTGGAGGGTCGGTGAAGATGCTGATGTAGGAGGGCCGGTGAAGATGCTTATGTTGGAGGGCTGGTGAAGAAGTTTATGTTGGAGGGCTGGTGAAGATGCTTATGTTGGAGGGCTGGTGAAGATGCTTATGTTGGAGGGCTCGTGAAGATGTTTATGTTGGAGGGCTGGTGAAGGTGCTTATGTTGGAGGGCTGAAGATGCTTATGTTGGAGGGCTGGTGAAAATGTTTATTTTGGAGGGCAGGTGAAGATGCTTATGTTGGAGGGCCGGTGAAGATGCTTATGTTGGAGGCTGGGGAAGATGCTTATGTTGGAAGGCCGGTGAAGATGCTTATGTTGGAGGGCTGGTGAAGATGTTTATGTTGGAGGGCTGGTGAGGATGCTGATGTTGGAAGGCTGGTGAAGATGTTGATGGAGGGCTGGTGAAGATGTTTATGTTGGAGGGCTGGTGAAGATGCTTATGTTGGAGGGCTGGTGAAGATGTTTATGTTGGAGGGCTGGTGAAGATGCTGATGTTGGAGGGCTGGTGAAGATGCTTACGTTGGAGAGCTGGTGAAGATGTTTATGTTGGAGGGCTGGTGAAGAGTCTGATGTTGGAGGGCCCTTGAAGATGTTTACATTGGAGGGCCGGTGAAGATGTTTATGTTGGAGGGCTGGTGTAGATGCTTATGTTGGAGGGCTGGTAAAGATGCCTATGTTGGAGGGCTGATGAAGATGTTTATGTTGGAGGGCTGGTGAAGATGCTGATGATGGAGGCCCGGTGAAGATGCTGATGTTGGGGGCTGGTGAAGATGTTTATGATGGAGGGCCGGTGAAGATGCAGATGTTGGAGGGCTGTTGAAGATGTTTATTTTGGAGGGCTGGTGAAGATGCTTATGTTGGAGGGCTGGTGAAGATGCTTATGTTGGAGGGCTGGTGAAGATGTTTATGTTGGAGGGCTGGTGAAGATACTGATGTTGGAGGGTTGGTGAAGATGCTGATGTTGGAGGGCTGGTGCAGATGTTTATGTTGGAGGGCTGGTGAAGATGCTTATGTTGGAGGGCTGGTGAAGATGCTGATGTTGGAGGGCTGGTGAAGATGTTTATGTTGGAGGGCTGGTGAAGATGCTGATGTTGGAGGGCTGGTGAAGATGTTGATGTTGGAGGGCTGGTGAAGATGTTTATGTTGGAGGGCTGGTGAAGATGCTTATGTTGGAGGGCTGGTGAAGATGTTTATTTTGGACGGCTGGTGTAGATGCTTATGTTGGAGGGCTGGTAAAGATGCTTATGTTGGAGGGCTGATGAAGATGTTTATGTTGGAGGGCTGGTGAAGATGCTGATGATGGAGGCCCGGTGAAGATGCTGATGTTGGGGGCTGGTGAAGATGTTTATGATGGAGGGCCGGTGAAGATGCAGATGTTGGAGGGCTGTTGAAGATGTTTATGATGGAGGGCTGGTGAAGATGCTTATGTTGGAGGGCTGGTGAAGATGCTGATGTTGGAGGGCTGGTGAAGATGTTTATGTTGGAGGGCTGGTGAAGATGCTGATGTTGGAGGGCTGGTGAAGATGTTGATGTTGGAGGGTTGGTGAAGATGCTGATGTTGGAGGGCTGGTGCAGATGTTTATGTTGGAGGGCTGGTGAAGATGCTTATGTTGGAGGGCTGGTGAAGATGCTGATGTTGGAGGGCTGGTGAAGATGTTTATGTTGGAGGGCTGGTGAAGATGCTGATGTTGGAGGGCTGGTGAAGATGTTGATGTTGGAGGGCTGGTGAAGATGTTTATGTTGGAGGGCTGGTGAAGATGCTTATGTTGGAGGGCTGGTGAAGATGCTGATGTTGGAGGGCTGGTGAAGATGCTTATGTTGGAGGGCTGGTGAAGATGTTTATGTTGGAGGGACGGTAAAAATGTTTATGTTGGACGGCCGGTGAAGATGCTGATGTTGGAGGGCCGGTGAAGATGTTTATGTTGGAGGGTCGGTGAAGATGCTGATGTAGGAGGGCCGGTGAAGATGCTTATGTTGGAGGGCTGGTGAAGAAGTTTATGTTGGAGGGCTGGTGAAGATGCTTATGTTGGAGGGCTCGTGAAGATGTTTATGTTGGAGGGCTGGTGAAGATGCTTATGTTGGAGGGCTGAAGATGCTTATGTGGGAGGGCTGGTGAAAATGTTTATGTTGGAGGGCAGGTGAAGATGCTTATGTTGGAGGGCCGGTGAAGATGCTTATGTTGGAGGCTGGGGAAGATGCTTATGTTGGAAGGCCGGTGAAGATGCTTATGTTGGAGGGCTGGTGAAGATGTTTATGTTGGAGGGCTGGTGAGGATGCTGATGTTGGAAGGCTGGTGAAGATGTTGATGGAGGGCTGGTGAAGATGTTTATGTTGGAGGGCTGGTGAAGATGCTTATGTTGGAGGGCTGGTGAAGATGTTTATGTTGGTGGGCTGGTGAAGATGTTTATGTTGGAGGGCTGGTGAAGATACTGATGTTGGAGGGTTGGTGAAGATGCTGATGTTGGAGGGCTGGTGCAGATGTTTATGTTGGAGGGCTGGTGAAGATGCTTATGTTGGAGGGCTGGTGAAGATGCTGATGTTGGAGGGCTGGTGAAGATGTTTATGTTGGAGGGCTGGTGAAGATGCTGATGTTGGAGGGCTGGTGAAGATGCTTATGTTGGAGGGCTGGTGAAGATGCTGATGTTGGAGGGCTGGGGAAGATGCTTATGTTAGAGGGCCGGTGAAGATGTTTATGTTGGAGGGCTGGTGAAGATGTTTATGTTGGAGGGCTGGTGAAGATGTTTATGTTGGAGGGCTAGGGAAGATGTTTATGTTGGAGGGCTGGGGAAAATGCTTATGTTGGAGGGCTGGTGAAGATGTTTATGTTGGAGGGCTGGGGAAGATGCTGATGATGGAGGGCCGGTGAAGATGCTTATGTTGGAGGGCCGGTGAAGATGTTTATGTTGGAGGGCTGGTGAAGATGTTTTTGTTGGAGGGCTGGTGAAGATGTTTATGTTGGAGGGCTAGGGAAGATGTTTATGTTAGAGGGCTGGGGAAAATGCTTATGTTGGAGGGCTGGTGAAGATGTTTATGTTGGAGGGCTGGGGAAGATGCTGATGATGGAGGGCCAGTGAAGATGCTTATGTTGGAGGGCTGGTGAAGATGCTTATGTTGGAGGGCTGGTGAAGATGCTGATGTTAGAGGGCCGGTGAAGATGCTTATGTTGGAGGCTGGTGAAGATGTTTATGTTGGAGGGCTGGTGAAGATGCTGATGATGGAGGGCCGGTGAAGATGCTTATGTTGGAGGGCTGGTGAAGATGCTTATGTTGGAGGGCCGGTGAAGATGCTTATGTTGGAGGCTGGTGAAGATGTTTATGTTGGAGGGCTGGTGAAGATGTTTATGTTGGAGGGCTGGTGAAGATGCTGATGTTAGAGGGCTGGTGAAGATGCTTATGTTGGAGGCTGGTGAAGATGCTTATGTTAAAGGGCCGGTGAAGATGCTTATGATGGAGGGCCGGTGAAGATGCTTATGATGGAAGGCCGGGGAAGATGCTGATGATGGAAGGCGGGTGAAGATGCTTACAATGGAGGGCCGGTGAAGATGCTGATGATGGAGGGCCGGTGAAGATGCTTATGTTGGAGGCTGGTGAAGTTGTTTATGTTGGAGGGCTAGTGAAGATGTTTACGTTGGAGGGCCGGTAAAGATGTTTATGTTGGAAGGCCGGTGAAGATGCTGGTGTTGGAGGGCCGGTGAAGATGTTTATGTTGGATGGCTGGGGAAGATGCTGATGATGGAGGGCCGGTGAAGATGCTTATGTTGGAGGGCTGGTGAAGATGCTTATGTTGGAGGGCTGGTGAAGATGCTGATGTTGGAGGGCTGGTAAAGATGTTTATGTTGGAAGGCCGGTGAAGATGCTGGTGTTGGAGGGCCAGTGAATATGCTGGTGTTGGAGGGCCGGTGAAGATGTTTATGTCGGAGGGCTGGTGAAGATGCTTATGTTGGAGGGCTGATGAAGATGCTGATGTTGGAGGGCTGGTAAAGATGTTTATGTTGGAAGGCCGGTGAAGATGCTGGTGTTGGAGGACCGGTGAAGATGCTTATGTTGGAGGGCTGGTGAAGATGCTTATGTTGGAGGGCTGATGAAGATGCTGATGTTGGAGGGCTGGTAAAGATGTTTATGTTGGAAGGCCGGTGAAGATGCTGGTGTTGGAGGGCCGGTGAAGATGTTTATGTTGGAGGGCCAGTGAAGATGCTTATGTTGGAGGGCCGGTGAAGATGCTTATGTTGGAGGCTGGGGAAGATGCTTATGTTGGAGGGCCGGTGAAGATGCTGATTTTGGAGGGCTGGTGAAGATGTTTATGTTGGAGGGCTGGTGAAGATGTTTATGTTGGAGGGCTGGTGAAGATGCTGATGTTGGAGGGCTGGTGAAGATGTTTATGTTGGAGGGCTGGTGAAGATGCTTATGTTGGAGGGATGGTGAAGATGTTTATGTTGGAGGGCTGGTGAAGATGTTTATGTTGGAGGGCTGGTGAAGATGCTGATGTTGGAGGGCTGGTGAAGATGCTGATGCTGGAGGGCTGGTGAAGATGCTGATGATGAAGGGCTGGTGAAGATGTTTATGTTGGAGGGCTGGTGAAGATGTTTATGTTGGAGGGCTGGTGAAGATGCTGATGTTGGAGGGCTGGTGAAGATGCTTATGTTGGAGGGCTGGTGAAGATGTTTATGTTGGAGGGACGGTAAAAATGTTTATGTTGGATGGTCGGTGAAGATGCTGATGTAGGAGGGCCGGTGAAGATGCTTATGTTGGAGGGCTGGTGAAGAAGTTTATGTTGGAGGGCTGGTGAAGATGCTTATGTTGGAGGGCTGGTGAAGATGCTTATGTTGGAGGGCTCGTGAAGATGTTTATGTTGGAGGGCTGGTGAAGATGCTTATGTTGGAGGGCTGAAGATGCTTAGGTTGGAGGGCTGGTGACAATGTTTATGTTGGAGGGCCGGTGAAGATGCTTATGTTGGAGGGCCGGTGAAGATGCTTATGTTGGAGGCTGGGGAAGATGCTTATGTTGGAAGGCCGGTGAAGATGCTTATGTTGGAGGGCCGGTGAAGATGCTTATGTTGGAGGCTGATAAGATGTTTATGTTGGAGGGCTGGTGAAGATGTTTATGTTGGAGGGCTGGTGAAGATGCTGATGTTAGAGGGCCGGTGAAGATGCTTATGTTGGAGGCTGGTGAAGATGCTTATGTTGGAGGGCTGGTGAAGATGCTGATGTTGGAGGGCTGGTAAAGATGTTTATGTTGGAAGGCCGGTGAAAATGCTGGTGTTGGAGGGCCGGTGAATATGCTGGTGTTGGAGGGCCGGTGAAGATGCTTATGTTGGAGGGCTGAAGATGCTTAGGTTGGAGGGCTGGTGAAGATGCTGATGTTGGAGGGCTGAAGATGCTTAGGTTGGAGGGCTGGTGACAATGTTTATGTTGGAGGGCCGGTGAAGATGCTTATGTTGGAGGGCCGGTGAAGATGCTTATGTTGGAGGCTGGGGAAGATGCTTATGTTGGAAGGCCGGTGAAGATGCTTATGTTGGAGGGCCGGTGAAGATGCTTATGTTGGAGGCTGGGGAAGATGCTTATGTTGGAAGGCCGGTGAAGATGCTTATGTTGGAGGGCCGGTGAAGATGCTTATGTTGGAGGCTGGTGAAGATGTTTATGTTGGAGGGCTGGTGAAGATGTTTATGTTGGAGGGCTGGTGAAGATGCTGATGTTAGAGGGCCGGTGAAGATGCTTATGTTGGAGGCTGGTGAAGATGCTTATGTTGAAGGGCCGGTGAAGATGCTTATGATGGAGAGCCGGTGAAGATGCTTATGTTGGAGGGCCGGTGAAGATGCTTATGATGGAGGGCTGGGAAGATGCTGATGATGGAAGGCCGGGAAGATGCTGAAGATGGAAGGCGGGTGAAGATGCTTACGATGGAGGGCCGGTGAAGATGCTGATGATGGAGGGCCGGTGAAGATGCTTATGTTGGAGGCTGGTGAAGTTGTTTATGTTGGAGGGCTAGTGAAGATATTTACGTTGGAGGGCCGGTAAAGATGTTTATGTTGGAAGGCCGGTGAAGATGCTGGTGTTGGAGGGCCGGTGAAGATGTTTATGTTGGAGGGCTGGGGAAGATGCTGATGATGGAGGGCCGGTGAAGATGCTTATGTTGGAGGGCTGGTGAAGATGCTTATGTTGGAGGGCTGGTGAAGATGCTGATGTTAGAGGGCTGGTAAAGATGTTTATGTTGGAAGGCCGGTGAAGATGCTGGTGTTGGAGGGCCGGTGAAGATGTTTATGTCGGAGGGCTGGTGAAGATGCTTATGTTGGAGGGCTGATGAAGATGCTGATATTGGAGGGCTGGTAAAGATGTTTATGTTGGAAGGCCGGTGAAGATGCTGGTGTTGGAGGGCCGGTGAAGATGCTTATGTTGGAGGGCTGGTGAAGATGCTTATGTTGGAGGGCTGATGAAGATGCTGATGTTGGAGGGCTGGTAAAGATGTTTATGTTGGAAGGCCGGTGAAGATGCTGGTGTTGGAGGGCCGGTGAAGATGTTTATGTTGGAGGGCCGGTGAAGATGCTTATGTTGGAGGGCCGGTGAAGATGCTTATGTTGGAGGCAGGGGAAGATGCTTATGTTGGAGGGCCGGTGAAGATGCTGATGTTGGAGGGCTGGTGAAGATGTTTATGTTGGAGGGCTGGTGAAGATGTTTATGTTGGAGGGCTGGTGAAGATGCTGATGTTGGAGGGCTGGTGAAGATGTTTATGTTGGAGGGCTGGTGAAGATGTTTATGTTGGAGGGCTGGTGAAGATGCTGATGTTGGAGGGCTGGTGAAGATGTTTATGTTGGAGGGCTGGTGAAGATGCTTATGTTGGAGGGCTGGTGAAGATGTTTATGTTGGAGGGCTGGTGAAGATGTTTATGTTGGAGGGCTGGTGAAGATGCTGATGTTGGAGGGCTGGTGAAGATGTTTATGTTGGAGGGCTGGTGAAGATGTTTATGTTGGAGGGCTGGTGAAGATGCTGATGATGGAGGGCCGGTGAAGATGCTTATGTTGGAGGGCTGGTGAAGATGCTTATGTTGGAGGGCTGGTGAAGATGCTGATGTTGGAGGGCTGGTAAAGATGTTTATGTTGGAAGGCCGGTGAAAATGCTGGTGTTGGAGGGCCGGTGAATATGCTGGGGTTGGAGGGCCGGTGAAGATGTTTATGTCGGAGGGCTGGTGAAGATGCTTATGTTGGAGGGCTGATGAAGATGCTGATGTTGGAGGGCTGGTAAAGATGTTTATGTTGGAAGGCCGGTGAAGATGCTGGTGTTGGAGGGCCGGTGAAGATGCTTATGTTGGAGGGCTGGTGAAGATGCTTATGTTGGAGGGCTGATGAAGATGCTGATGTTGGAGGGCTGGTAAAGATGTTTATGTTGGAAGGCCGGTGAAGATGCTGGTGTTGGAGGGCCGGTGAAGATGTTTATGTTGGAGGGCCGGTGAAGATGCTTATGTTGGAGGGCCGGTGAAGATGCTTATGTTGGAGGCTGGGGAAGATGCTTATGTTGGAGGGCCGGTGAAGATGCTGATGTTGGAGGGCTGGTGAAGATGTTTATGTTGGAGGGCTGGTGAAGATGCTGATGTTGGAGGGCTGGTGAAGATGTTTATGTTGGAGGGCTGGTGAAGATGTTTATGTTGGAGGGCTGGTGAAGATGCTGATGTTGGAGGGCTGGTGAAGATGTTTATGTTGGAGGGCTGGTGAAGATGCTTATGTTGGAGGGCTGGTGAAGATGTTTATGTTGGAGGGCTGGTGAAGATGTTTATGTTGGAGGGCTGGTGAAGATGCTGATGTTGGAGGGCTGGTGAAGATGTTTATGTTGGAGGGCTGGTGAAGATGTTTATGTTGGAGGGCTGGTGAAGATGCTGATGTTGGAGGGCTGGTGAAGATGTTTATGTTGGAGGGCTGGTGAAGATGCTTATGTTGGAGGGCTGGTGAAGATGTATATGTTGGAGGGCTGGTGAAGATGTTTATGTTGGAGGGCCGGTGAAGATGCTTATTTTTAAAAAAATATTTTTATTGATTTTTCTCCCAAACGCAAAACATTCATTGATTATCTTTAACACTGTTACTGAAAAAAACATTGGTCTTAACTCAGATAATGCAATCAATTTGGTCATCAACACAGTGCCATACAGCGGTTCGTTCCTCAGTCCCTGTTTCTATTCCTACTTCTATTAGACAGTGTCTGTGCTCTACATGTAGGTCTGAGCCGTCTATTCATCCACCCCTCCTGTGTCTTGAAGTTGACACCCCACGAACTTGTCCCTGTATCTAATTCTCCTCCCTTGGTTCCCTCCCTCCCCCTTGCCACCGGTGCGTTCCATGGTTATGTGGGCATCATAGGATAAAGATACCTTCGCTGTCCTTCAGGTCTATTCAGGGGGGTTGTGTCGCTCTCTCTCCTCTGGGTTAGAAATCCTGCTCAGTGTCGTACCGGGTTCCGCCGCGACTGCGCCTGGGGCTGCCTATGGTCCCTCCCCCTATCCCTCAGCTTGTGGTGAGCCAGTCATCCCCTCGGTTGTCTCCTCCTCCGAGTCCAGGTCAGGCTGCTGCAGTAATGCAACCAGTGCCTCCCATGCCCTTGCCGCTTCCAGCGCTTGGTCGTTATTAGCTCTCTTAGCCAACTGGATCCGGACGGCACTCTCACTGGTCGCCCACTTAATGAACTCTTTTTCCAGTTCGCTATACTGCGTTCCCTGCCTGGATTTCCAGTGCCTCGTCAATTCTCTCTTAGCTAGCAGCAGCCCTAAGTCTATGAACTTGCTCGTAACTTTCGTCCTAGCTGTGTGCGGAAACCAATGTAATATACAAACCCCCATCTCCGGCTCAATCTGCCTCTCGGTCACCCCGCTCAGTACTTCCACCACATCCTCCCAGTATGTTCCCAACCGCGGACAGCTCCACAACATATGCTTGAGTTCTGCCTCTTCCGAGTTGCAGCGGGGGCACTTCGCTGTGTCCACATTAAAATATTTGTTTATCTGGGCCGGTGTAAGATACGCCCTATGCAACACATAGTGGTGAATAAGCTGAAATCTAGCATTGCGCCTGCTTTTCCATGCCCTCTCCACTATCTCGGTCCAGGCTGCCTCAGGAATTTCCCTTCCCAAATCCGTCTCCCATTTCCTCTGCAGACGACTCAGCGGTTGCGTTCCTTCACTGAGCAACCGCCTGTACAGGCAGGTTACGGCTTTAACAGTCCCCTCCGCCATCACGATATATTGGCATGTGGTAGTCATCTGCGGTTCGGACAATCCTCTTCCCCACTGACGTTGGATGGCTGTCACCAGGGCTGAGTGCAACAAGAAGTCGCCCCTGGGTAGGCCGTATCTATCTTGCAGTGTCTGGTAGGGCAAAGGACACCGTCCTCATATAAATCCCCCATCATTTGTATCCCTTGTTCCTCCCACCTGGCCAAGGCGGACCAATCCCCTCCATGCGGCAGGGCTGTACACATGCCCAATGGGATCTCCGGGGCGTACGGCCGAGTAATTCCGCCTCGTCGCTGGCTGCGGATCCAGCACTGTCGCAGCGCCCGCTCCTCGTGCGTTAGCATTCCCAGCCGCAGCCGCTGATTGAGTACTATGAATGATAACACATGGCGTGGGAGCCATCGGCCCTCCCGGGCCATCCGGCCCCGAAACTCCTCGCTGTTGCTTGCGTTAGCCACTGCAGCTGGGCAGCCAGATAATACAATCCGAGGTCCGGGACCGCCCACCCTCCCTCGGCTCGGGATCGCATCAGCGTGGTCAGGGCTACTCGCCTTCGGCCATTCCCCCATATAAACCCCACCATTAAGGAACGGAGCGTTTTAAACACTGAGCCTGGGATCCAGATTGGCAAAGTCCGAAAGTAGTATAACAACCGAGGTAATACCACCATCTTCAAGAGTGCTATGCGCCCCGCCACCGAGAGTGACAGTGTGCTCCAGAACGCCATACTCCCCTTGATCCCGCGCAGAGCCCTGCTTATATTGCCCTCCAATAGGTCTTCCTGCGCATGGTAGATGTTAGTCCCGAGGTAAGTTAAGCACCGGGGTTCCCATCGTATACCTCCCATCTGGCCTGGGTTCGCCATCTTCTGATGCACAGGGAATAGGCAAGTCTTTGTCCAGTTCACCTGGAGCCCCGAAACGGCCCCAAAGGTATGTAGCAATGTTGTCGCCCCTGATAAGCCCTCCCCAGTATCAGCTAGGAACACGAGCAGGTCATCTGCATACAGTGAAATATATTGTGTATCACCACGTAGCTCTAGTCCCTCATAATGCCCCCCCGACCTTGCGCGTGCCGCCAGCGGCTCCATTGCGAGAGCAAACAGCAGAGGAGACAGTGAACATCCCTGTCGCGTCCCCCGCTCCACAGGGCAGGTTGAGGAGATCGTCGCTCCTGTTCGTACTCTGACCGTCGCCAGGCTGTAGAGAATCCGGGTCCATCCCACATAGGACTCCCCAGACCCATCAATCGCATAACCTGGAAGAGGAACGGCTATTCCAGGCTATCGAAGGCCTTTTCAATGTCGACCGAAAGGATCGTCGCAGTGGCTGCCAAACTGCCCCCCGCCTCCAGTATACGAAGCAGGCGCCTCACGTTTGCAGATGTGTTCCTTGTAGGGATAAACCCCGCCTGATCCGCATGCACCAAGTTTGTCATATGAGGCAGGAGCCGAGTCGCCAGGATCCTGCTTAATATTTTGTAATCAGTGGTCAGCATTGAGAGTGGGCGATACCCCGTTTTGTCTAGCGGATCTCTCCCTGGTTTCAGTAGTGGGATGATAATGGCCTCCCGAGTGGTCACTGGTAATTTACCCAGCTTCCGCGCCTCCTGATACACCACCAGTAGCCGTGGCGCTAAGTGGTCCACATACACAGAGTAGAATTCGATTGGCAGTCCGTCTACCCCAGGCGTTTTGTGGCACGCCATCTGCTTGATTGCGCTCCGGATTTCGCCTAGCGTGATGTCCTGATCCAATTCATCCGCTTGTTCCTGGTTTAATGCGGGAAGGGTTAAGTCGGAGAGGAATTCCTCCGAAGTGTCGTCCCCCCCCCGCAGTTTGCTGCGGTATAACTCGGTATAATAGTCCTGGAACAATCCATTGATCCCCTGCTGTGTATACACAACACCGCCCCCTGGGGCCGTCAGTCCCAGTATAGGCGCACCCCTGGGGTTTGGGTTGGCCAGCCACGCCAGCAGCGCACCCGTCTTGTCTCCTTCTGCGTGTGCCCTCGTTTGATACGTTTTATAATCGAAGGCGCGCAATCTCTCCACCTGCACGGCCACTGCCTCTCTAGCCTCTAGGATCTCCCTTGTATATCCACCGCTTCTGGGCGGGCTCTCTCAGCCTTACGTAAGCGGCTTTCCGCCTCTTCTACATCTTTTAACAATGTTTTCCGCACCCCTACCATTTTTGCAATACACGCTCCTCTGATCACCACCTTGAAAGCATCCCACTCCACCGCCGCCGATGCCGCTGACCCTCCATTTTCCCGGAAGTACTGGGTTATACAGTCCCCCAGATCCGCCCGGAAGGCCGGGTCCTCCAGCGCTTCTGGTCGCAACCGCCAGGTCGGTATTGTCGCTCTTTCTCGGACCCATCTTATCCGCACTAGCAGCGGGTTGTGGTCCGATATCGTCCTAGTTAAATATTCACTATGGATTACTTTGACATGGACCTCTGGCGTACACAACATTGCATCAAGCCGCACATGCAGGTCATGAAGGCCGGAGTAATAGGAGTAGTCCCGCTCCTCTAGATGATGCTCGCGCCATGTGTCAATCAGCCCCCAGTTATTTTGCCATGCGCGTCTTGCCTTAGAGAGTCTGTGAACTGGGGCGCCAGGGAGCGGTGGGTGGGCCCTATCCTTCTCTACATCTACTATGGTGTTAAAGTCCCCTCCTATCAATACTGAACTAGTCATATACGGCGCTATATTCCTGGAAAGCCGATCCATAAATGCAGTCTGGTCCACATTAGGGGCATACACGCTGCACAACATCACATCTACCCCATTCAGGCGGCCCGTCACCACCACAAACCTTCCCTCTGGGTCCAGTAGTTGTTGCGTCATCTGAAATGGTATCCCCGCTCTAATCCATATCAGCGCACCTCTAGCAAACGCCGAATAAGTCGTGTGGAACAGTTGCCCCCTCCACCTGCGTTTCAGTGCTAGCCCCTCCGCACTGTTGATATGCGTTTCTTGGAGGAAAGCTATATGGGCCCCCTCCGCACTAGGTAAGCATGCACCTTATGCCGCCGTTGCATTGTATGAAGCCCCGTACATTCCAGGTGATACATTTCAAATCAACTAGCCCCCCATACTGAGACCAATTTCTCTTCCCGTTTCCCTCCCACCTTTGAACACACCAGTGGCTCTAACTCTCCCCCACAACCCCAAACTCCCCCAACTACCCCTCCCCAGAACAGGCGCTACAACTTTAGAACCCATCCAAACTAGTTAACAAACTGCTCCGTCGGTAAGCACCTAGGAGCTACTCCCACACAAACGTAGTTGGGGAGGCCCGAACGTTCAGAGAGTCGACCTTGTGGCCCTCCTACTGCCCACGCCGTAACCCCCAGTAAAACTAGTCGGCCCCATCCGTGGCTTCAATATAACGGGACCGCATTAACATTTGTCTATCTGTTCTTTCAAAACCCCCCCCCCTCCCTCATGCGCCCACTTTTCAGGGCAAAAGGGGACGCCGATAGCCAGCACCATCGTCCTCCCTCAAACCTTGTGATCGTGTCAGACCAGCCACATTGCTACTCATCTACAATCTCATCGGCTGTCCCGGCAGTCACGTGTGGCAGGAGTACACTTCCAGCTTCTGACTCTTCAGTGTCCGATCGCAGTGATCCCTTCTCCGATCCCGTTGCCACTGATGATGCTGGTCTTAGCTCTTGCGAGATGGCCGTGACTGCCTGCAGTGCAGCAGTACGTTCTTTCTCCGTCTGCGTCTCCGAGGGCTTCTGTGTGGTAGATTGATGGCGTTGAATCCTCTTTGACCGGCGCGGTCGTGGCTCCTTCGGTTGTGTGCTCGTACCACGCCCCGCTTCCCCTGCCTTGTGCATCTCCAACCAGTTCCAAGCTTCCTCCGGGCTGTCGTGGAAGATCGTTTTACTATCCAGAGCTATTTTGAGGCGTGCCGGAAATATCAATGAATATTGTAGGCCCTCGTCGCGGAGCGCCCTCTTAACTTCCAGGAACGAAGCGCGACGGCGCTGAACTTCAAGCGTATAATCAGGGAAAAGCGTCACTTTGCTATTGCCCACCATGTACGGACCTGCGGTGCGAGCCTTTTGTAGTAGAAGGTCCCTATCCCTATAGTGGAGCAGTCGAGCCACCACTGGTCTAGGAGGGCGCCCAGGCGCCAGCTGCCGGGTCGGCACTCTATGTGCCCGTTCCAGCGTATAAAACGATGTGAGGCCTTCGGGCGCTACCGCTTGTTTTAGCCAGGCCTCCAGGTAGTCCATCATGTTTGCTCCCTCCACTCCTTCTGGCAGGCCCACCACCCGGACGTTATTCCTTCGGTTCCTCCCTTCTGCGTCCTCGGCCCGTCTCTCCAGTGTTCGGAGTCGACGCTGGACATCCTCCATCTTGGCTGCCATTTCTTTTGGCCTGGCACCAATGTCTCTATGGTGCCTTCCGCCTGCTTAACCCTGTCGGCGAGTTTAGCGTGATCAGCCCGGGAGCAGCCCAAGCCCCTGTGCTACATGCGCTATGTCCTGCTGCAAGGCTTCCCTAGTGTCCGCAATGGCTTTAAGTATCTGGTCCACTTGTTTCTGCTGTATCCCTTCGGTTGAGCGCGGTGCCTCCCCTGTGTATCCGGTGCTCCTGCATCTTCTTCCCGCTCGGGGTCACACCCCCTGCTTCCCTTAGGCTTCCCCATTGGGGCGTTGGATTTGCGCTCGGCTTCAGGTGGGTTCTCCGCCACTGTCCCCCGCCGTGCGTCCTCGTTAGCAGCAGTTGTCTTGTTCTTTGGGCAGTGGCCTGTCCCCACCCGCTCCCCAGACCTCTCTTTTCTCCTCACGGCTAGTCACCCATCCAGGCTGCCCCTCTTTGATGCCTCAGGACACAGTTCGAATTTCCCCTACTGCAATCTCTTGGAGCCCTCGCTATCGTCACCGCCTCTTCCAGGGCCTGCTCCACCTTGCGGTTGTTGCCGTTCCGCCCTCTACTCGCTGTTCTTCTGCCTGCTTGGCCTCTCAAACTGCAGGCTCGTTATTTATCTCTCTACTCTTTTAGTGGCAGCCCTGTCGCACCTCGCTTCATGGCACCAGGAAGGCCCCAAGCTGTGGCCGTGGCCAGTCACTCCTCTGCGGCGCCGTCGATGCTTCCCTCCCCCAGTGGTACACCCGTCTGCACCCGAGTGGCCAGCAAAGTCCTGCGGATGTTCTCCTTTTCAAAGCCACCGGACCTCTCCTTGCTCAGTGTGCCACCACTCTGCTCCCTAGGCTGCTCCTCAACGCCCTCTTCCGGACCGCCAGGCCTCCCGCTTCGATCCCACTCGGCTGCGGCTCTGCGTCGCTGATCTCTGCTGCTCTGCGCCTTTCACCAGCTGCCTGCGTCCTTACCTTCCGGCAGACCCTGGCTTCACCGGCGATGTAGCTCTCCAGTGTTCACCTCGCCCAGTGCCTTTGTTCTGCTGCAGGCAGTCAGCCGGTGCTGCGATACCACCCCCAGCGGTATTATCCACTGTAGCTCACCTTCTCAGACGCTCCTCCGGTCTGTTCCCAGGAGATTAGTCTGCCCCTCCGGGTCAGGTTCCTGTGAGCTACGTCCTGTTATTTGCTGGCGCATCTGCACCCGCGACGTCCGCTCCCCCGGTCTCCGAGCCGCCTCTTGGTCGTTCTATGCCGCTGCAGCGGCAATGCACAGCGCCGGCTCCTCGGCTCCCCCCAGCCAGGCGGCGGCCACCTCGTCGGGTCAATCACCAGCGGCCGGGGTCCGATAGTCCTCGTAATCCACGACCTGTCTGCACAGCCGTCTTCAGCTCTTCCCCCAGCTTCTGGACAACGCCATCGCCGCCATCTTTATTTCTTCCGGTTCGGCCAACTCGCTTCGGCGATTGCTCAGCCAATTTGGTATTAGTGCTTACCGCGATCGCCGCATCGGCCACCAGCTGTCCCCCAGCTGTCTTCAGTTCGTTCGAGGGCTCGTTTCACAGTCCTAAATCAGGATAATCACTGGGGTCGGCATGGAGCTCCGAGCTCACACGTCTTCCCTCATCTGCTCCGTGGCCACGCCCCTCCGGTGAAGATGCTTATGTTGGAGGGCCGGTGAAGATGCTTATGTTGGAGGCTGGGGAAGATGCTTATGTTGGAAGGCCGGTGAAGATGCTTATGTTGGAGGGCCGGTGAAGATGCTTATGTTGGAGGCTGGTGAAGATGTTTATGTTGGAGGGCTGGTGAAGATGTTTATGTTGGAGGGCTGGTGAAGATGCTGATGTTAGAGGGCCGGTGAAGATGCTTATGTTGAAGGGCCGGTGAAGATGCTTATGATGGAGAGCCGGTGAAGATGCTTATGTTGGAGGCCCGGTGAAGATGCTTATGATGGAGGGCCGGGGAAGATGCTGATGATGGAAGGCCGGGAAGATGCTGATGATGGAAGGCGGGTGAAGATGCTTACGATGGAGGGCCGGTGAAGATGCTGATGATGGAGGGCCGGTGAAGATGCTTATGTTGGAGGCTGGTGAAGTTGTTTATGTTGGAGGGCTAGTGAAGATATTTACGTTGGAGGGCCGGTAAAGATGTTTATGTTGGAAGGCTGGTGAAGATGCTGGTGTTGGAGGGCCGGTGAAGATGTTTATGTTGGAGGGCTGGGGAAGATGCTGATGATGGAGGGCCGGTGAAGATGCTTATGTTGGAGGGCTGGTGAAGATGCTTATGTTGGAGGGCTGGTGAAGATGCTGATGTTGGAGGGCTGGTAAAGATGTTTATGTTGGAAGGCCGGTGAAGATGCTGGTGTTGGAGGGCCGGTGAATATGCTGGTGTTGGAGGGCCGGTGAAGATGTTTATGTCGGAGGGCTGGTGAAGATGCTTATGTTGGAGGGCTGATGAAGATGCTGATGTTGGAGGGCTGGTAAAGATGTTTATGTTGGAAGGCCGGTGAAGATGCTGGTGTTGGAGGGCCGGTGAAGATGCTTATGTTGGAGGGCTGGTGAAGATGCTTATGTTGGAGGGCTGATGAAGATGCTGATGTTGGAGGGCTGGTAAAGATGTTTATGTTGGTAGGCCGGTGAAGATGCTGGTGTTGGAGGGCCGGTGAAGATGTTTATGTTGGAGGGCCGGTGAAGATGCTTATGTTGGAGGGCCGGTAAAGATGCTTATGTTGGAGGCTGGGGAAGATGCTTATGTTGGAGGGCCGGTGAAGATGCTGATGTTGGAGGGCTGGTGAAGATGTTTATGTTGGAGGGCTGGTGAAGATGTTTATGTTGGAGGGCTGGTGAAGATGCTGATGTTGGAGGGCTGGTAAAGATGTTTATGTTGGAGGGCTGGTGAAGATGTTTATGTTGGAGGGCTGGTGAAGATGCTGATGTTGGAGGGCTGGTGAAGATGTTTATGTTGGAGGGCTGGTGAAGATGCTTATGTTGGAGGGCTGGTGAAGATGCTTATGTTGGAGGGCTGGTGAAGGTGTTTATGTTGGAGGGCTGGTGAAGATGCTGATGTTGGAGGGCTGGTGAAGATGTTTATGTTGGAGGGCTGGTGAAGATGTTTATGTTGGAGGGCTGGTGAAGATGCTGATGTTGGAGGGCTGGTGAAGATGTTTATGTTGGAGGGCTGGTGAAGATGCTTATGTTGGAGGGCTGGTGAAGATGTATATGTTGGAGGGCTGGTGAAGATGCTGATGTTGGAGGGCTGGTGAAGGTGCTGATGCTGGAGGGCTGGTGAAGATGCTGATGATGAAGGGCTGGTGAAGATGTTTATGTTAGAGGGCTGGTGAAGATGTTTATGTTGGAGGGCTGGTGAAGATGCTGATGTTGGAGGGCCGGTGAAGATGTTTATGTTGGAGGGTCGGTGAAGATGCTGATGTAGGAGGGCCGGTGAAGATGCTTATGTTGGAGGGCTGGTGAAGAAGTTTATGTTGGAGGGCTGGTGAAGATGCTTATGTTGGAGGGCTGGTGAAGATGCTTATGTTGGAGGGCTCGTGAAGATGTTTATGTTGGAGGGCTGGTGAAGATGCTTATGTTGGAGGGCTGAAGATGCTTATGTTGGAGGGCTGGTGAAAATGTTTATTTTGGAGGGCAGGTGTAGATGCTTATGTTGGAGGGCCGGTGAAGATGCTTATGTTGGAGGCTGGGGAAGATGCTTATGTTGGAAGGCCGGTGAAGATGCTTATGTTGGAGGGCTGGTGAAGATGTTTATGTTGGAGGGCTGGTGAGGATGCTGATGTTGGAAGGCTGGTGAAGATGTTGATGGAGGGCTGGTGAAGATGTTTATGTTGGAGGGCTGGTGAAGATGCTTATGTTGGAGGGCTGGTGAAGATGTTTATGTTGGAGGGCTGGTGAAGATGCTGATGTTGGAGGGCTGGTGAAGATGCTTACGTTGGAGAGCTGGTGAAGATGTTTATGTTGGAGGGCTGGTGAAGAGTCTGATGTTGGAGGGCCCTTGAAGATGTTTATATTGGAGGGCCGGTGAAGATGTTTATGTTGGAGGGCTGGTGTAGATGCTTATGTTGGAGGGCTGGTAAAGATGCCTATGTTGGAGGGCTGATGAAGATGTTTATGTTGGAGGGCTGGTGAAGATGCTGATGATGGAGGCCCGGTGAAGATGCTGATGTTGGGGGGCTGGTGAAGATGTTTATGATGGAGGGCCGGTGAAGATGCAGATGTTGGAGGGCTGTTGAAGATGTTTATTTTGGAGGGCTGGTGAAGATGCTTATGTTGGAGGGCTGGTGAAGATGCTTATGTTGGAGGGCTGGTGAAGATGTTTATGTTGGAGTGCTGGTGAAGATCCTGATGTTGGAGGGTTGGTGAAGATGCTGATGTTGGAGGGCTGGTGCAGATGTTTATGTTGGAGGGCTGGTGAAGATGCTTAAGGTGGAGGGCTGGTGAAGATGCTGATGTTGGAGGGCTGGTGAAGATGTTTATGTTGGAGGGCTGGTGAAGATGCTGATGTTGGAGGGCTGGTGAAGATGTTGATGTTGGAGGGCTGGTGAAGATGTTTATGTTGGAGGGCTGGTGAAGATGCTTATGTTGGAGGGCTGGTGAAGATGTTTATTTTGGAGGGCTGGTGTAGATGCTTATGTTGGAGGGCTGGTAAAGATGCTTATGTTGGAGGGCTGATGAAGATGTTTATGTTGGAGGGCTGGTGAAGATGCTGATGATGGAGGCCCGGTGAAGATGCTGATGTTGGGGGCTGGTGAAGATGTTTATGATGGAGGGCCGGTGAAGATGCAGATGTTGGAGGGCTGTTGAAGATGTTTATTTTGGAGGGCTGGTGAAGATGCTTATGTTGGAGGGCTGGTGAAGATGCTTATGTTGGAGGGCTGGTGAAGATGTTTATGTTGGAGGGCTGGTGAAGATACTGATGTTGGAGGGCTGGTGCAGATGTTTATGTTGGAGGGTTGGTGAAGATGCTGATGTTGGAGGGCTGGTGCAGATGTTTATGTTGGAGGGCTGGTGAAGATGCTTATGTTGGAGGGCTGGTGAAGATGCTGATGTTGGAGGGCTGGTGAAGATGTTTATGTTGGAGGGCTGGTGAAGATACTGATGTTGGAGGGCTGGTGCAGATGTTTATGTTGGAGGGTTGGTGAAGATGCTGATGTTGGAGGGCTGGTGCAGATGTTTATGTTGGAGGGCTGGTGAAGATGCTTATGTTGGAGGGCTGGTGAAGATGCTGATGTTGGAGGGCTGGTGAAGATGTTTATGTTGGAGGGCTGGTGAAGATGCTGATGTTGGAGGGCTGGTGAAGATGTTGATGTTGGAGGGTTGGTGAAGATGCTGATGTTGGAGGGCTGGTGCAGATGTTTATGTTGGAGGGCTGGTGAAGATGCTTATGTTGGAGGGCTGGTGAAGATGCTGATGTTGGAGGGCTGGTGAAGATGTTTATGTTGGAGGGCTGGTGAAGATGCTGATGTTGGAGGGCTGGTGAAGATGTTGATGTTGGAGGGCTGGTGAAGATGTTTATGTTGGAGGGCTGGGGAAGATGCTTATGTTGGAGGGCTGGTGAAGATGCCGATGTTGGAGGGCTGGTGAAGATGCTTATGTTGGAGGGCTGGTGAAGATGTTTAAGTTGGAGGGACGGTAAAAATGTTTATGTTGGACGGCCGGTGAAGATGCTGATGTAGGAGGGCCGGTGAAGATGCTTATGTTGGAGGGCTGGTGAAGAAGTTTATGTTGGAGGGCTGGTGAAGATGCTTATGTTGGAGGGCTGGTGAAGATGCTTATGTTGGAGGGCTCGTGAAGATGTTTATGTTGGAGGGCTGGTGAAGATGCTTATGTTGGAGGGCTGAAGATGCTTAGGTTGGAGGGCTGGTGACAATGTTTATGTTGGAGGGCCGGTGAAGATGCTTATGTTGGAGGGCCGGTGAAGATGCTTATGTTGGAGGCTGGGGAAGATGCTTATGTTGGAAGGCCGGTGAAGATGCTTATGTTGGAGGGCCGGTGAAGATGCTTATGTTGGAGGCTGATAAGATGTTTATGTTGGAGGGCTGGTGAAGATGTTTATGTTGGAGGGCTGGTGAAGATGCTGATGTTAGAGGGCCGGTGAAGATGCTTATGTTGGAGGCTGGTGAAGATGCTTATGTTGGAGGGCTGGTGAAGATGCTGATGTTGGAGGGCTGGTAAAGATGTTTATGTTGGAAGGCCGGTGAAAATGCTGGTGTTGGAGGGCCGGTGAATATGCTGGTGTTGGAGGGCCGGTGAAGATGCTTATGTTGGAGGGCTGAAGATGCTTAGGTTGGAGGGCTGGTGAAGATGCTTATGTTGGAGGGCTGAAGATGCTTAGGTTGGAGGGCTGGTGACAATGTTTATGTTGGAGGGCCGGTGAAGATGCTTATGTTGGAGGGCCGGTGAAGATGCTTATGTTGGAGGCTGGGGAAGATGCTTATGTTGGAAGGCCGGTGAAGATGCTTATGTTGGAGGGCCGGTGAAGATGCTTATGTTGGAGGCTGGGGAAGATGCTTATGTTGGAAGGCCGGTGAAGATGCTTATGTTGGAGGGCCGGTGAAGATGCTTATGTTGGAGGCTGGTGAAGATGTTTATGTTGGAGGGCTGGTGAAGATGTTTATGTTGGAGGGCTGGTGAAGATGCTGATGTTAGAGGGCCGGTGAAGATGCTTATGTTGGAGGCTGGTGAAGATGCTTATGTTGAAGGGCCGGTGAAGATGCTTATGATGGAGAGCCGGTGAAGATGCTTATGTTGGAGGGCCGGTGAAGATGCTTATGATGGAGGGCTGGGAAGATGCTGATGATGGAAGGCCGGGGAAGATGCTGAAGATGGAAGGCGGGTGAAGATGCTTACGATGGAGGGCCGGTGAAGATGCTGATGATGGAGGGCCGGTGAAGATGCTTATGTTGGAGGCTGGTGAAGTTGTTTATGTTGGAGGGCTAGTGAAGATATTTACGTTGGAGGTCCGGTAAAGATGTTTATGTTGGAAGGCCGGTGAAGATGCTGGTGTTGGAGGGCCGGTGAAGATGTTTATGTTGGAGGGCTGGGGAAGATGCTGATGATGGAGGGCCGGTGAAGATGCTTATGTTGGAGGGCTGGTGAAGATGCTTATGTTGGAGGGCTGGTGAAGATGCTGATGTTAGAGGGCTGGTAAAGATGTTTATGTTGGAAGGCCGGTGAAGATGCTGGTGTTGGAGGGCCGGTGAATATGCTGGTGTTGGAGGGCCGGTGAAGATGTTTATGTCGGAGGGCTGGTGAAGATGCTTATGTTGGAGGGCTGATGAAGATGCTGATATTGGAGGGCTGGTAAAGATGTTTATGTTGGAAGGCCGGTGAAGATGCTGGTGTTGGAGGGCGGTGAAGATGCTTATGTTGGAGGGCTGGTGAAGATGCTTATGTTGGAGGGCTGATGAAGATGCTGATGTTGGAGGGCTGGTAAAGATGTTTATGTTGGAAGGCCGGTGAAGATGCTGGTGTTGGAGGGCCGGTGAAGATGTTTATGTTGGAGGGCCGGTGAAGATGCTTATGTTGGAGGGCCGGTGAAGATGCTTATGTTGGAGGCAGGGGAAGATGCTTATGTTGGAGGGCCGGTGAAGATGCTGATGTTGGAGGGCTGGTGAAGATGTTTATGTTGGAGGGCTGGTGAAGATGTTTATGTTGGAGGGCTGGTGAAGATGCTGATGTTGGAGGGCTGGTGAAGATGTTTATGTTGGAGGGCTGGTGAAGATGTTTATGTTGGAGGGCTGGTGAAGATGCTGATGTTGGAGGGCTGGTGAAGATGTTTATGTTGGAGGGCTGGTGAAGATGCTTATGTTGGAGGGCTGGTGAAGATGTTTATGTTGGAGGGCTGGTGAAGATGTTTATGTTGGAGGGCTGGTGAAGATGCTGATGTTGGAGGGCTGGTGAAGATGTTTATGTTGGAGGGCTGGTGAAGATGTTTATGTTGGAGGGCTGGTGAAGATGCTGATGATGGAGGGCCGGTGAAGATGCTTATGTTGGAGGGCTGGTGAAGATGCTTATGTTGGAGGGCTGGTGAAGATGCTGATGTTGGAGGGCTGGTAAAGATGTTTATGTTGGAAGGCCGGTGAAAATGCTGGTGTTGGAGGGCCGGTGAATATGCTGGGGTTGGAGGGCCGGTGAAGATGTTTATGTCGGAGGGCTGGTGAAGATGCTTATGTTGGAGGGCTGATGAAGATGCTGATGTTGGAGGGCTGGTAAAGATGTTTATGTTGGAAGGCCGGTGAAGATGCTGGTGTTGGAGGGCCGGTGAAGATGCTTATGTTGGAGGGCTGGTGAAGATGCTTATGTTGGAGGGCTGATGAAGATGCTGATGTTGGAGGGCTGGTAAAGATGTTTATGTTGGAAGGCCGGTGAAGATGCTGGTGTTGGAGGGCCGGTGAAGATGTTTATGTTGGAGGGCCGGTGAAGATGCTTATGTTGGAGGGCCGGTGAAGATGCTTATGTTGGAGGCTGGGGAAGATGCTTATGTTGGAGGGCCGGTGAAGATGCTGATGTTGGAGGGCTGGTGAAGATGTTTATGTTGGAGGGCTGGTGAAGATGCTGTTGTTGGATTGCTGGTGAAGATGTTTATGTTGGAGGGCTGGTGAAGATGTTTATGTTGGAGGGCTGGTGAAGATGCTGATGTTGGAGGGCTGGTGAAGATGTTTATGTTGGAGGGCTGGTGAAGATGCTTATGTTGGAGGGCTGGTGAAGATGTTTATGTTGGAGGGCTGGTGAAGATGTTTATGTTGGAGGGCTGGTGAAGATGCTGATGTTGGAGGGCTGGTGAAGATGTTTATGTTGGAGGGCTGGTGAAGATGTTTATGTTGGAGGGCTGGTGAAGATGCTGATGTTGGAGGGCTGGTGAAGATGTTTATGTTGGAGGGCTGGTGAAGATGCTTATGTTGGAGGGCTGGTGAAGATGTATATGTTGGAGGGCTGGTGAAGATGTTTATGTTGGAGGGCCGGTGAAGATGCTTATTTTAAAAAAAAAATATTTTTATTGATTTTTCTCCCAAACGCAAAACATTCATTGATTATCTTTAACACTGTTACTGAAAAAAACATTGGTCTTAACTCAGATAATGCAATCAATTTGGTCATCAACACAGTGCCATACAGCGGTTCGTTCCTCAGTCCCTGTTTCTATTCCTACTTCTATTAGACAGTGTCTGTGCTCTACATGTAGGTCTGAGCCGTCTATTCATCCACCCCTCCTGTGTCTTGAAGTTGACACCCCACGAACTTGTCCCTGTATCTAATTCTCCCTCCCTTGGTTCCCTCCCTCCCCCTTGCCACCGGTGCGTTCCATGGTTATGTGGGCATCATAGGATAAAGATACCTTCGCTGTCCTTCAGGTCTATTCAGGGGGGTTGTGTCGCTCTCTCTCCTCTGGGTTAGAAATCCTGCTCAGTGTCGTACCGGGTTCCGCCGCGACTGCGCCTGGGGCTGCCTATGGTCCCTCCCCCCCTATCCCTCAGCTTGTGGTGAGCCAGTCATCCCCTCGGTTGTCTCCTCCTCCGAGTCCAGGTCAGGCTGCTGCAGTAATGCAACCAGTGCCTCCCATGCCCTTGCCGCTTCCAGCGCTTGGTCGTTATTAGCTCTCTTAGCCAACTGGATCCGGACGGCACTCTCACTGGTCGCCCACTTAATGAACTCTTTTTTCCAGTTCGCTATACTCGTTCCCTGCCTGGATTTCCAGTGCCTCGTCAATTCTCTCTTAGCTAGCAGCAGCCCTAAGTCTATGAACTTGCTCGTAACTTTCGTCCTAGCTGTGTGCGGAAACCAATGTAATATACAAACCCCCATCTCCGGCTCAATCTGCCTCTCGGTCACCCCGCTCAGTACTTCCACCACATCCTCCCAGTATGTTCCCAACCGCGGACAGCTCCACAACATATGCTTGAGTTCTGCCTCTTCCGAGTTGCAGCGGGGCACTTCGCTGTGTCCACATTAAAATATTTGTTTATCTGGGCCGGTGTAAGATACGCCCTATGCAACACATAGTGGTGAATAAGCTGAAATCTAGCATTGCGCGTGCTTTTCCATGCCCTCTCCACTATCTCGGTCCAGGCTGCCTCAGGAATTTCCCTTCCCAAATCCGTCTCCCATTTCCTCTGCAGACGACTCAGCGGTTGCGTTCCTTCACTGAGCAACCGCCTGTACAGGCAGGTTACGGCTTTAACAGTCCCCTCCGCCATCACGATATATTGGCATGTGGTAGTCATCTGCGGTTCGGACAATCCTCTTCCCCACTGACGTTGGATGGCTGTCACCAGGGCTGAGTGCAACAAGAAGTCGCCCCTGGGTAGGCCGTATCTATCTTGCAGTGTCTGGTAGGGCAAAAGGACACCGTCCTCATATAAATCCCCATCATTTGTATCCCTTGTTCCTCCCACCTGGCCAAGGCGGACCAATCCCCTCCATGCGGCAGGGCTGTACACATGCCCAATGGGATCTCCGGGGCGTACGGCCGAGTAATTCCGCCTCGTCGCTGGCTGCGGATCCAGCACTGTCGCAGCGCCCGCTCCTCGTGCGTTAGCATTCCCAGCCGCAGCCGCTGATTGAGTACTATGAATGATAACACATGGCGTGGGAGCCATCGGCCCTCCGGGCCATCCGGGCCCCGAAACTCCCTCGCTGTTGCTTGCGTTAGCCACTGCAGCTGGGCAGCCAAATAATACAATTCGAGGTCCGGGACCGCCCACCCTCCCTCGGCTCGGGATCGCATCAGCGTGGTCAGGGCTACTCGCCTCGGCCATTCCCCCATATAAACCCCACCATTAAGGAACGGAGCGTTTTAAACACTGAGCCTGGGATCCAGATTGGCAAAGTCCGAAAGTAGTATAACAACCGAGGTAATACCACCATCTTCAAGAGTGCTATGCGCCCCGCCACCGAGAGTGACAGTGTGCTCCAGAACGCCATACTCCCCTTGATCCCGCGCAGAGCCCTGCTTATATTGCCCTCCAATAGGTCTTCCTGCGCATGGTAGATGTTAGTCCCGAGGTAAGTTAAGCACCGGGGTTCCCATCGTATACCTCCCATCTGGCCTGGGTTCGCCATCTTCTGATGCACAGGGAATAGGCAAGTCTTTGTCCAGTTCACCTGGAGCCCCGAAACGGCCCCAAAGGTATGTAGCAATGTTGTCGCCCTGATAAGCCCTCCCCAGTATCAGCTAGGAACACGAGCAGGTCATCTGCATACAGTGAAATATATTGTGTATCACCACGTAGCTCTAGTCCCTCATAATGCCCCCCCGACCTTGCGCGTGCCGCCAGCGGCTCCATTGCGAGAGCAAACAGCAGAGGAGACAGTGAACATCCCTGTCGCGTCCCCCGCTCCACAGGGCAGGTTGAGGAGATCGTCGCTCCTGTTCGTACTCTGACCGTCGCCAGGCTGTAGAGAATCCGGGTCCATCCCACATAGGACTCCCCCAGACCCATCAATCGCATAACCTGGAAGAGGAACGGCTATTCCAGGCTATCGAAGGCCTTTTCAATGTCGACCGAAAGGATCGTCGCAGTGGCTGCCAAACTGCCCCCCGCCTCCAGTATACGAAGCAGGCGCCTCACGTTTGCAGATGTGTTCCTTGTAGGGATAAACCCCGCCTGATCCGCATGCACCAAGTTTGTCATATGAGGCAGGAGCCGAGTCGCCAGGATCCTGCTTAATATTTTGTAATCAGTGGTCAGCATTGAGAGTGGGCGATACCCCGTTTTGTCTAGCGGATCTCTCCCTGGTTTCAGTAGTGGGATGATAATGGCCTCCCGAGTGGTCACTGGTAATTTACCCAGCTTCCGCGCCTCCTGATACACCACCAGTAGCCGTGGCGCTAAGTGGTCCACATACACAGAGTAGAATTCGATTGGCAGTCCGTCTACCCCAGGCGTTTTGTGGCGCGCCATCTGCTTGATTGCGCTCCGGATTTCGCCTAGCGTGATGTCCTGATCCAATTCATCCGCTTGTTCCTGGTTTAATGCGGGAAGGGTTAAGTCGGAGAGGAATTCCTCCGAAGTGTCGTCCCCCCGCAGTTTGCTGCGGTATAACTCGGTATAATAGTCCTGGAACAATCCATTGATCCCCTGCTGTGTATACACAACACCGCCCCTGGGGCCGTCAGTCCCAGTATAGGCGCACCCCTGGGGTTTGGGTTGGCCAGCCACGCCAGCAGCGCACCCGTCTTGTCTCCTTCTGCGTGTGCCCTCGTTTGATACGTTTTATAATCGAAGGCGCGCAATCTCTCCACCTGCACGGCCACTGCCTCTCTAGCCTCTAGGATCTCCCCTTGTATATCCACCGCTTCTGGGCGGGCTCTCTCAGCCTTACGTAAGCGGCTTTCCGCCTCTTCTACATCTTTTAACAATGTTTTCCGCACCCCTACCATTTTTGCAATACACGCTCCTCTGATCACCACCTTGAAAGCATCCCACTCCACCGCCGCCGATGCCGCTGACCCTCCATTTTCCCGGAAGTACTGGGTTATACACTCCCCCAGATCCGCCCGGAAGGCCGGGTCCTCCAGCGCTTCTGGTCGCAACCGCCAGGTCGGTATTGTCGCTCTTTCTCGGACCCATCTTATCCGCACTAGCAGCGGGTTGTGGTCCGATATCGTCCTAGTTAAATATTCACTATGGATTACTTTGACATGGACCTCTGGCGTACACAACATTGCATCAAGCCGCACATGCAGGTCATGAAGGCCGGAGTAATAGGAGTAGTCCCGCTCCTCTAGATGATGCTCGCGCCATGTGTCAATCAGCCCCCAGTTATTTTGCCATGCGCGTCTTGCCTTAGAGAGTCTGTGAACTGGGGCGCCAGGGAGCGGTGGGTGGGCCCTATCCTTCTCTACATCTACTATGGTGTTAAAGTCCCCTCCTATCAATACTGAACTAGTCATATACGGCGCTATATTCCTGGAAAGCCGATCCATAAATGCAGTCTGGTCCACATTAGGGGCATACACGCTGCACAACATCACATCTACCCCATTCAGGCGGCCCGTCACCACCACAAACCTTCCCTCTGGGTCCAGTAGTTGTTGCGTCATCTGAAATGGTATCCCCGCTCTAATCCATATCAGCGCACCTCTAGCAAACGCCGAATAAGTCGTGTGGAACAGTTGCCCCCTCCACCTGCGTTTCAGTGCTAGCCCCTCCGCACTGTTGATATGCGTTTCTTGGAGGAAAGCTATATGGGCCCCCCTCCGCACTAGGTAAGCATGCACCTTATGCCGCCGTTGCATTGTATGAAGCCCCCGTACATTCCAGGTGATACATTTCAAATCAACTAGCCCCCCCATACTGAGACCAATTTCTCTTCCCGTTTCCCTCCCACCTTTGAACACACCAGTGGCTCTAACTCTCCCCCACAACCCCAAACTCCCCCAACTACCCCTCCCCAGAACAGGCGCTACAACTTTAGAACCCATCCAAACTAGTTAACAAACTGCTCCGTCGGTAAGCACCTAGGAGCTACTCCCACACAAACGTAGTTGGGGAGGCCCGAACGTTCAGAGAGTCGACCTTGTGGCCCTCCTACTGCCCACGCCGTAACCCCCAGTAAAACTAGTCGGCCCCATCCGTGGCTTCAATATAACGGGACCGCATTAACATTTGTCTATCTGTTCTTTCAAAACCCCCCCTCCCTCATGCGCCCACTTTTCAGGGCAAAAGGGACGCCGATAGCCAGCACCATCGTCCTCCCTCAAACCTTGTGATCGTGTCAGACCAGCCACATTGCTACTCATCTACAATCTCATCGGCTGTCCCGGCAGTCACGTGTGGCAGGAGTACACTTCCAGCTTCTGACTCTTCAGTGTCCGATCGCAGTGATCCCTTCTCCGATCCCGTTGCCACTGATGATGCTGGTCTTAGCTCTTGCGAGATGGCCGTGACTGCCTGCAGTGCAGCAGTACGTTCTTTCTCCGTCTGCGTCTCCGAGGGCTTCTGTGTGGTAGATTGATGGCGTTGAATCCTCTTTGACCGGCGCGGTCGTGGCTCCTTCGGTTGTGTGCTCGTACCACGCCCGCTTCCCCTGCCTTGTGCATCTCCAACCAGTTCCAAGCTTCCTCCGGGCTGTCGTGGAAGATCGTTTACTATCCAGAGCTATTTTGAGGCGTGCCGGAAATATCAATGAATATTGTAGGCCCTCGTCGCGGAGCGCCTCTTAACTTCCAGGAACGAAGCGCGACGGCGCTGAACTTCAAGCGTATAATCAGGGAAAAGCGTCACTTTGCTATTGCCCACCATGTACGGACCTGCGGTGCGAGCCTTTTGTAGTAGAAGGTCCCTATCCCTATAGTGGAGCAGTCGAGCCACCACTGGTCTAGGAGGGCGCCCAGGCGCCAGCTGCCGGGTCGGCACTCTATGTGCCCGTTCCAGCGTATAAAACGATGTGAGGCCTTCGGGCGCTACCGCTTGTTTTAGCCAGGCCTCCAGGTAGTCCATCATGTTTGCTCCCTCCACTCCTTCTGGCAGGCCCACCACCCGGACGTTATTCCTTCGGTTCCTCCCTTCTGCGTCCTCGGCCCGTCTCTCCAGTGTTCGGAGTCGACGCTGGACATCCTCCATCTTGGCTGCCATTTCTTTTTGGCCTGGCACCAATGTCTCTATGGTGCCTTCCGCCTGCTTAACCCTGTCGGCGAGTTTAGCGTGATCAGCCCGGAGCAGCCCAAGCCCCTGTGCTACATGCGCTATGTCCTGCTGCAAGGCTTCCCTAGTGTCCGCAATGGCTTTAAGTATCTGGTCCACTTGTTTCTGCTGTATCCCTTCGGTTGAGCGCGGTGCCTCCCCCTGTGTATCCGGTGCTCCTGCATCTTCTTCCCGCTCGGGGGTCACACCCCCCTGCTTCCCCTTAGGCTTCCCCATTGGGGCGTTGGATTTGCGCTCGGCTTCAGGTGGGTTCTCCGCCACTGTCCCCCGCCGTGCGTCCTCGTTAGCAGCAGTTGTCTTGTTCTTTGGGCAGTGGCCTGTCCCCCACCCGCTCCCCAGACCTCTCTTTTCTCCTCACGGCTAGTCACCCATCCAGGCTGCCCCTCTTTGATGCCTCAGGACACAGTTCGAATTTCCCCTACTGCAATCTCTTGGAGCCCTCGCTATCGTCACCGCCTCTTCCAGGGCCTGCTCCACCTTGCGGTTGTTGCCGTTCCGCCCTCTACTCGCTGTTCTTCTGCCTGCTTGGCCTCTCAAACTGCAGGCTCGTTATTTATCTCTCTACTCTTTTAGTGGCAGCCCTGTCGCACCTCGCTTCATGGCACCAGGAAGGCCCCAAGCAGTGGCCGTGGCCAGTCACTCCTCTGCGGCGCCGTCGATGCTTCCCTCCCCCAGTGGTACACCCGTCTGCACCCGAGTGGCCAGCAAAGTCCTGCGGATGTTCTCCTTTTCAAAGCCACCGGACCTCTCCTTGCTCAGTGTGCCACCACTCTGCTCCCTAGGCTGCTCCTCAACGCCCTCTTCCAGACCGCCAGGCCTCCCGCTTCGATCCCACTCGGCTGCGGCTCTGCGTCGCTGATCTCTGCTGCTCTGCGCCTTTCACCAGCTGCCTGCGTCCTTACCTTCCGGCAGACCCTGGCTTCACCGGCGATGTAGCTCTCCAGTGTTCACCTCGCCCAGTGCCTTTGTTCTGCTGCAGGCAGTCAGCCGGTGCTGCGATACCACCCCCAGCGGTATTATCCACTGTAGCTCACCTTCTCAGACGCTCCTCCGGTCTGTTCCCAGGAGATTAGTCTGCCCCTCCGGGTCAGGTTCCTGTGAGCTACGTCCTGTTATTTGCTGGCGCATCTGCACCCGCGACGTCCGCTCCCCGGTCTCCGAGCCGCCTCTTGGTCGTTCTATGCCGCTGCAGCGGCAATGCACAGCGCCGGCTCCTCGGCTCCCCCAGCCAGGCGGCGGCCACCTGCCGGGTCAATCACCAGCGGCCGGGGTCCGATAGTCCTCGTAATCCACGACCTGTCTGCACAGCCGTCTTCAGCTCTTCCCCCAGCTTCTGGACAACGCCATCGCCGCCATCTTTATTTCTTCCGGTTCGGCCAACTCGCTTCGGCGATTGCTCAGCCAATTTGGTATTAGTGCTTACCGCGATCGACGCATCGGCCACCAGCTGTCCCCCAGCTGTCTTCAGTTCGTTCGAGGGCTCGTTTCACAGTCCTAAATCAGGATAATCACTGGGGTCGGCATGGAGCTCCGAGCTCACACGTCTTCCCTCATCTGCTCCGTGGCCACGCCCTCCGGTGAAGATGCTTATGTTGGAGGGCCGGTGAAGATGCTTATGTTGGAGGCTGGGGAAGATGCTTATGTTGGAAGGCCGGTGAAGATGCTTATGTTGGAGGGCCGGTGAAGATGCTTATGTTGGAGGCTGGTGAAGATGTTTATGTTGGAGGGCTGGTGAAGATGTTTATGTTGGAGGGCTGGTGAAGATGCTGATGTTAGAGGGCCGGTGAAGATGCTTATGTTGAAGGGCCGGTGAAGATGCTTATGATGGAGAGCCGGTGAAGATGCTTATGTTGGAGGCCCGGTGAAGATGCTTATGATGGAGGGCCGGGGAAGATGCTGATGATGGAAGGCCGGGAAGATGCTGATGATGGAAGGCGGGTGAAGATGCTTACGATGGAGGGCCGGTGAAGATGCTGATGATGGAGGGCCGGTGAAGATGCTTATGTTGGAGGCTGGTGAAGTTGTTTATGTTGGAGGGCTAGTGAAGATATTTACGTTGGAGGGCCGGTAAAGATGTTTATGTTGGAAGGCCGGTGAAGATGCTGGTGTTGGAGGGCCGGTGAAGATGTTTATGTTGGAGGGCTGGGGAAGATGCTGATGATGGAGGGCCGGTGAAGATGCTTATGTTGGAGGGCTGGTGAAGATGCTTATGTTGGAGGGCTGGTGAAGATGCTTATGTTGGAGGGCTGGTAAAGATGTTTATGTTGGAAGGCCGGTGAAGATGCTGGTGTTGGAGGGCCGGTGAATATGCTGGTGTTGGAGGGCCGGTGAAGATGTTTATGTCGGAGGGCTGGTGAAGATGCTTATGTTGGAGGGCTGATGAAGATGCTGATGTTGGAGGGCTGGTAAAGATGTTTATGTTGGAAGGCCGGTGAAGATGCTGGTGTTGGAGGGCCGGTGAAGATGCTTATGTTGGAGGGCTGGTAAAGATGCTTATGTTGGAGGGCTGATGAAGATGCTGATGTTGGAGGGCTGGTAAAGATGTTTATGTTGGTAGGCCGGTGAAGATGCTGGTGTTGGAGGGCCGGTGAAGATGTTTATGTTGGAGGGCCGGTGAAGATGCTTATGTTGGAGGGCCGGTAAAGATGCTTATGTTGGAGGCTGGGGAAGATGCTTATGTTGGAGGGCCGGTGAAGATGCTGATGTTGGAGGGCTGGTGAAGATGTTTATGTTGGAGAGCTGGTGAAGATGTTTATGTTGGAGGGCTGGTGAAGATGCTGATGTTGGAGGGCTGGTAAAGATGTTTATGTTGGAGGGCTGGTGAAGATGTTTATGTTGGAGGGCTGGTGAAGATGCTGATGTTGGAGGGCTGGTGAAGATGTTTATGTTGGAGGGCTGGTGAAGATGCTTATGTTGGAGGGCTGGTGAAGATGTTTATGTTGGAGGGCTGGTGAAGGTGTTTATGTTGGAGGGCTGGTGAAGATGCTGATGTTGGAGGGCTGGTGAAGATGTTTATGTTGGAGGGCTGGTGAAGATGTTTATGTTGGAGGGCTGGTGAAGATGCTGATGTTGGAGGGCTGGTGAAGATGTTTATGTTGGAGGGCTGGTGAAGATGCTTATGTTGGAGGGCTGGTGAAGATGTATATGTTGGAGGGCTGGTGAAGATGCTGATGTTGGAGGGCTGGTGAAGATGCTGATGCTGGAGGGCTGGTGAAGATGCTGATGATGAAGGGCTGGTGAAGATGTTTATGTTAGAGGGCTGGTGAAGATGTTTATGTTGGAGGGCTGGTGAAGATGCTGATGTTGGAGGGCCGGTGAAGATGTTTATGTTGGAGGGTCGGTGAAGATGCTGATGTAGGAGGGCCGGTGAAGATGCTTATGTTGGAGGGCTGGTGAAGAAGTTTATGTTGGAGGGCTGGTGAAGATGCTTATGTTGGAGGGCTGGTGAAGATGCTTATGTTGGAGGGCTCGTGAAGATGTTTATGTTGGAGGGCTGGTGAAGATGCTTATGTTGGAGGGCTGAAGATGCTTATGTTGGAGGGCTGGTGAAAATGTTTATTTTGGAGGGCAGGTGAAGATGCTTATGTTGGAGGGCCGGTGAAGATGCTTATGTTGGAGGCTGGGGAAGATGCTTATGTTGGAAGGCCGGTGAAGATGCTTATGTTGGAGGGCTGGTGAAGATGTTTATGTTGGAGGGCTGGTGAGGATGCTGATGTTGGAAGGCTGGTGAAGATGTTGATGGAGGGCTGGTGAAGATGTTTATGTTGGAGGGCTGGTGAAGATGCTTATGTTGGAGGGCTGGTGAAGATGTTTATGTTGGAGGGCTGGTGAAGATGCTGATGTTGGAGGGCTGGTGAAGATGCTTACGTTGGAGAGCTGGTGAAGATGTTTATGTTGGAGGGCTGGTGAAGAGTCTGATGTTGGAGGGCCCTTGAAGATGTTTATATTGGAGGGCCGGTGAAGATGTTTATGTTGGAGGGCTGGTGTAGATGCTTATGTTGGAGGGCTGGTAAAGATGCCTATGTTGGAGGGCTGATGAAGATGTTTATGTTGGAGGGCTGGTGAAGATGCTGATGATGGAGGCCCGGTGAAGATGCTGATGTTGGGGGCTGGTGAAGATGTTTATGATGGAGGGCCGGTGAAGATGCAGATGTTGGAGGGCTGTTGAAGATGTTTATTTTGGAGGGCTGGTGAAGATGCTTATGTTGGAGGGCTGGTGAAGATGCTTATGTTGGAGGGCTGGTGAAGATGTTTATGTTGGAGTGCTGGTGAAGATACTGATGTTGGAGGGTTGGTGAAGATGCTGATGTTGGAGGGCTGGTGCAGATGTTTATGTTGGAGGGCTGGTGAAGATGCTTAAGGTGGAGGGCTGGTGAAGATGCTGATGTTGGAGGGCTGGTGAAGATGTTTATGTTGGAGGGCTGGTGAAGATGCTGATGTTGGAGGGCTGGTGAAGATGTTGATGTTGGAGGGCTGGTGAAGATGTTTATGTTGGAGGGCTGGTGAAGATGCTTATGTTGGAGGGCTGGTGAAGATGTTTATTTTGGAGGGCTGGTGTAGATGCTTATGTTGGAGGGCTGGTAAAGATGCTTATGTTGGAGGGCTGATGAAGATGTTTATGTTGGAGGGCTGGTGAAGATGCTGATGATGGAGGCCCGGTGAAGATGCTGATGTTGGGGGCTGGTGAAGATGTTTATGATGGAGGGCCGGTGAAGATGCAGATGTTGGAGGGCTGTTGAAGATGTTTATTTTGGAGGGCTGGTGAAGATGCTTATGTTGGAGGGCTGGTGAAGATGCTTATGTTGGAGGGCTGGTGAAGATGTTTATGTTGGAGGGCTGGTGAAGATACTGATGTTGGAGGGCTGGTGCAGATGTTTATGTTGGAGGGTTGGTGAAGATGCTGATGTTGGAGGGCTGGTGCAGATGTTTATGTTGGAGGGCTGGTGAAGATGCTTATGTTGGAGGGCTGGTGAAGATGCTGATGTTGGAGGGCTGGTGAAGATGTTTATGTTGGAGGGCTGGTGAAGATACTGATGTTGGAGGGCTGGTGCAGATGTTTATGTTGGAGGGTTGGTGAAGATGCTGATGTTGGAGGGCTGGTGCAGATGTTTATGTTGGAGGGCTGGTGAAGATGCTTATGTTGGAGGGCTGGTGAAGATGCTGATGTTGGAGGGCTGGTGAAGATGTTTATGTTGGAGGGCTGGTGAAGATGCTGATGTTGGAGGGCTGGTGAAGATGTTGATGTTGGAGGGTTGGTGAAGATGCTGATGTTGGAGGGCTGGTGCAGATGTTTATGTTGGAGGGCTGGTGAAGATGCTTATGTTGGAGGGCTGGTGAAGATGCTGATGTTGGAGGGCTGGTGAAGATGTTTATGTTGGAGGGCTGGTGAAGATGCTGATGTTGGAGGGCTGGTGAAGATGTTGATGTTGGAGGGCTGGTGAAGATGTTTATGTTGGAGGGCTGGGGAAGATGCTTATGTTGGAGGGCTGGTGAAGATGCCGATGTTGGAGGGCTGGTGAAGATGCTTATGTTGGAGGGCTGGTGAAGATGTTTAAGTTGGAGGGACGGTAAAAATGTTTATGTTGGACGGCCGGTGAAGATGCTGATGTTGGAGGGCCGGTGAAGATGTTTATGTTGGAGGGTCGGTGAAGATGCTGATGTAGGAGGGCCGGTGAAGATGCTTATGTTGGAGGGCTGGTGAAGAAGTTTATGTTGGAGGGCTGGTGAAGATGCTTATGTTAGAGGGCTCGTGAAGATGTTTATGTTGGAGGGCTGGTGAAGATGCTTATGTTGGAGGGCTGAAGATGCTTATGTGGGAGAGCTGGTGAAAATGTTTATGTTGGAGGGCAGGTGAAGATGCTTATGTTGGAGGGCCGGTGAAGATGCTTATGTTGGAGGCTGGGGAAGATGCTTATGTTGGAAGGCCGGTGAAGATGCTTATGTTGGAGGGCTGGTGAAGATGTTTATGTTGGAGGGCTGGTGAGGATGCTGATGTTGGAAGGCTGGTGAAGATGTTGATGGAGGGCTGGTGAAGATGTTTATGTTGGAGGGCTGGTGAAGATGATTATATTGGAGGGCTGGTGAAGATGTTTATGTTGGAGGGCTGGTGAAGATGCTGATGTTGGAGGGCTGGTGAAGATGCTTACGTTGGAGAGCTGGTGAAGATGTTTATGTTGGAGGGCTGGTGAAGAGTCTGATGTTGGAGGGCCCTTGAAGATGTTTATATTGGAGGGCCGGTGAAGATGTTTATGTTGGAGGGCTGGTGTAGATGCTTATGTTGGAGGGCTGGTAAAGATGCCTATGTTGGAGGGCTGATGAAGATGTTTATGTTGGAGGGCTGGTGAAGATGTTTATGTTGGAGGGCTGGTGAAGATGCTGATGATGGAGGCCCGGTGAAGATGCTGATGTTGGGGGGCTGGTGAAGATGTTTATGATGGAGGGCCGGTGAAGATGCAGATGTTGGAGGGCTGTTGAAGATGTTTATTTTGGAGGGCTGGTGAAGATGCTTATGTTGGAGGGCTGGTGAAGATGCTTATGTTGGAGGGCTGGTGAAGATGTTTATGTTGGAGGGCTGGTGAAGATACTGATGTTGGAGGGTTGGTGAAGATGCTGATGTTGGAGGGCTGGTGCAGATGTTTATGTTGGAGGGCTGGTGAAGATGCTTATGTTGGAGGGCTGGTGAAGATGCTGATGTTGGAGGGCTGGTGAAGATGTTTATGTTGGAGGGCTGGTGAAGATGCTGATGTTGGAGGGCTGGTGAAGATGTTGATGTTGGAGGGCTGGTGAAGATGTTTATGTTGGAGGGCTGGTGAAGATGCTTATGTTGGAGGGCTGGTGAAGATGTTTATTTTGGAGGGCTGGTGTAGATGCTTATGTGGGAGGGCTGGTAAAGATGCTTATGTTGGAGGGCTGATGAAGATGTTTATGTTGGAGGGCTGGTGAAGATGCTGATGATGGAGGCCCGGTGAAGATGCTGATGTTGGGGGGCTGGTGAAGATGTTTATGATGGAGGGCCGGTGAAGATGCAGATGTTGGAGGGCTGTTGAAGATGTTTATTTTGGAGGGCTGGTGAAGATGCTTATGTTGGAGGGCTGGTGAAGATGCTTATGTTGGAGGGCTGGTGAAGATGTTTATGTTGGAGGGCTGGTGAAGATACTGATGTTGGAGGGTTGGTGAAGATGCTGATGTTGGAGGGCTGGTGCAGATGTTTATGTTGGAGGGCTGGTGAAGATGCTTATGTTGGAGGGCTGGTGAAGATGCTGATGTTGGAGGGCTGGTGAAGATGTTTATGTTGGAGGGCTGGTGAAGATGCTGATGTTGGAGGGCTGGTGAAGATGCTTATGTTGGAGGGCTGGTGAAGATGCTGATGTTGGAGGGCTGGGGAAGATGCTTATGTTGGAGGGCCGGTGAAGATGTTTATGTTGGAGGGCTGGTGAAGATGTTTATGTTGGAGGGCTGGTGAAGATGTTTATGTTGGAGGGCTAGGGAAGATGTTTATGTTGGAGGGCTGGGGAAAATGCTTATGTTGGAGGGCTGGTGAAGATGTTTATGTTGGAGGGCTGGGGAAGATGCTGATGATGGAGGGCCGGTGAAGATGCTTATGTTGGAGGGCTGGTGAAGATGCTGATGTTGGAGGGCTGGGGAAGATGCTTATGTTGGAGGGCCGGTGAAGATGTTTATGTTGGAGGGCTGGTGAAGATGTTTATGTTGGAGGGCTGGTGAAGATGTTTATGTTGGAGGGCTAGGGAAGATGTTTATGTTGGAGGGCTGGGGAAAATGCTTATGTTGGAGGGCTGGTGAAGATGATTATGTTGGAGGGCTGGGGAAGATGCTGATGATGGAGGGCCGGTGAAGATGCTTATGTTGGAGGGCTGGTGAAGATGCTTATGTTGGAGGGCTGGTGAAGATGCTTATGTTGGAGGCTGGTGAAGATGTTTATGTTGGAGGGCTGGTGAAGATGTTTATGTTGGAGGGCTGGTGAAGATGCTGATGTTCGAGGGCTGGTGAAGATGCTTATGTTGGAGGCTGGTGAAGATGCTTATGTTAAAGGGCCGGTGAAGATGCTTATGATGGAGGGCCGGTGAAGATGCTTATGATGGAAGGCCGGGGAAGATGCTGATGATGGAAGGCGGGTGAAGATGCTTACAATGGAGGGCCGGTGAAGATGCTGATGATGGAGGGCCGGTGAAGATGCTAATGTTGGAGGCTGGTGAAGTTGTTTATGTTGGAGGGCTAGTGAAGATGTTTACGTTGGAGGGCCGGTAAAGATGTTTATGTTGGAAGGCCGGTGAAGATGCTGGTGTTGGAGGGCCGGTGAAGATGTTTATGTTGGATGGCTGGGGAAGATGCTGATGATGGAGGGCCGGTGAAGATGCTTATGTTGGAGGGCTGGTGAAGATGCTTCTGTTGGAGGGCTGGTGAAGATGCTGATGTTGGAGGGCTGGTAAAGATGTTTATGTTGGAAGGCCGGTGAAGATGCTGGTGTTGGAGGGCCAGTGAATATGCTGGTGTTGGAGGGCCGGTGAAGATGTTTATGTCGGAGGGCTGGTGAAGATGCTTATGTTGGAGGGCTGATGAAGATGCCGATGTTGGAGGGCTGGTAAAGATGTTTATGTTGGAAGGCCGGTGAAGATGCTGGTGTTGGAGGGCCGGTGAAGATGCTTATGTTGGAGGGCTGGTGAAGATGCTTATGTTGGAGGGCTGATGAAGATGCTGATGTTGGAGGGCTGGTAAAGATGTTTATGTTGTAAGGCCGGTGAAGATGCTGATGTTGGAGGGCCGGTGAAGATGTTTATGTTGGAGGGCCAGTGAAGATGCTTATGTTGGAGGGCCGGTGAAGATGCTTATGTTGGAGGCTGGGGAAGATGCTTATGTTGGAGGGCCGGTGAAGATGCTGATGTTGGAGGGCTGGTGAAGATGTTTATGTTGGAGGGCTGGTGAAGATGTTTATGTTGGAGGGCTGGTGAAGATGCTGATGTTGGAGGGCTGGTGAAGATGTTTATGTTGGAGGGCTGGTGAAGATGCTTATGTTGGAGGGCTGGTGAAGATGTTTATGTTGGAGGGCTGGTGAAGATGTTTATGTTGGAGGGCTGGTGAAGATGCTGATGTTGGAGGGCTGGTGAAGATGCTGATGCTGGAGGGCTGGTGAAGATGCTGATGATGAAGGGCTGGTGAAGATGTTTATGTTGGAGGGCTGGTGAAGATGTTTATGTTGGAGGGCTGGTGAAGATGCTGATGTTGGAGGGCTGGTGAAGATGCTTATGTTGGAGGGCTGGTGAAGATGTTTATGTTGGAGGGACGGTAAAAATGTTTATGTTGGAGGGTCGGTGAAGATGCTGATGTAGGAGGGCCGGTGAAGATGCTTATGTTGGAGGGCTGGTGAAGAAGTTTATGTTGGAGGGCTGGTGAAGATGCTTATGTTGGAGGGCTGGTAAAGATGCTTATGTTGGAGGGCTCGTGAAGATGTTTATGTTGGAGGGCTGGTGAAGATGCTTATGTTGGAGGGCTGAAGATGCTTAGGTTGGAGGGCTGGTGACAATGTTTATGTTGGAGGGCCGGTGAAGATGCTTATGTTGGAGGGCCGGTGAAGATGCTTATGTTGGAGGCTGGGGAAGATGCTTATGTTGGAAGGCCGGTGAAGATGCTTATGTTGGAGGGCCGGTGAAGATGCTTATGTTGGAGGCTGGTGAAGATGTTTATGTTGGAGGGCTGGTGAAGATGTTTATGTTGGAGGGCTGGTGAAGATGCTGATGTTAGAGGGCCGGTGAAGATGCTTATGTTGGAGGCTGGTGAAGATGCTTATGTTGAAGGGCCGGTGAAGATGCTTATGATGGAGAGCCGGTGAAGATGCTTATGTTGGAGGGCCGGTGAAGATGCTTATGTTGGAGGCTGGTGAAGATGCTTATGTTGAAGGGCCGGTGAAGATGCTTATGATGGAGAGCCGGTGAAGATGCTTATGTTGGAGGGCCGGTGAAGATGCTGGTGTTGGAGGGCCGGTGAAGATGTTTATGTTGGAGGGCTGGGGAAGATGCTGATGATGGAGGGCAGGTGAAGATGCTTATGTTGGAGGGCTGGTGAAGATGCTTATGTTGGAGGGCTGGTGAAGATGCTGATGTTGGAGGGCTGGTAAAGATGTTTATGTTGGAAGGCCGGTGAAAATGCTGGTGTTGGAGGGCCGGTGAATATGCTGGTGTTGGAGGGCCGGTGAAGATGCTTATGTTGGAGGGCTGAAGATGCTTAGGTTGGAGGGCTGGTGAAGATGCTTATGTTGGAGGGCTGAAGATGCTTAGGTTGGAGGGCTGGTGACAATGTTTATGTTGGAGGGCCGGTGAAGATGCTTATGTTGGAGGGCCGGTGAAGATGCTTATGTTGGAGGCTGGGGAAGATGCTTATGTTGGAAGGCCGGTGAAGATGCTTATGTTGGAGGGCCGGTGAAGATGCTTATGTTGGAGGCTGGTGAAGATGTTTATGTTGGAGGGCTGGTGAAGATGTTTATGTTGGAGGGCTGGTGAAGATGCTGATGTTAGAGGGCCGGTGAAGATGCTTATGTTGGAGGCTGGTGAAGATGCTTATGTTGAAGGGCCGGTGAAGATGCTTATGATGGAGAGCCGGTGAAGATGCTTATGTTGGAGGGCCGGTGAAGATGCTTATGTTGGAGGCTGGTGAAGATGCTTATGTTGAAGGGCCGGTGAAGATGCTTATGATGGAGAGCCGGTGAAGATGCTTATGTTGGAGGGCCGGTGAAGATGCTGGTGTTGGAGGGCCGGTGAAGATGTTTATGTTGGAGGGCTGGGGAAGATGCTGAGGATGGAGGGCCGGGGAAGATGCTGATGATGGAAGGCCGGGTAAGATGCTGATGATGGAAGGCGGGTGAAGATGCTTACGATGGAGGGCCGGTGAAGATGCTGATGATGGAGGGCCGGTGAAGATGCTTATGTTGGAGGCTGGTGAAGTTGTTTATGTTGGAGGGCTAGTGAAGATATTTACGTTGGAGGGCCAGTAAAGATGTTTATGTTGGAAGGCCGGTGAAGATGCTGGTGTTGGAGGGCCGGTGAAGATGTTTATGTTGGAGGGCTGGGGAAGATGCTGATGATGGAGGGCCGGTGAAGATGCTTATGTTGGAGGGCTGGTGAAGATGCTTATGTTGGAGGGCTGGTGAAGATGCTGATGTTGGAGGGCTGGTAAAGATGTTTATGTTGGAAGGCCGGTGAAAATGCTGGTGTTGGAGGGCCGGTGAATATGCTGGTGTTGGAGGGCCGGTGAAGATGTTTATGTCGGAGGGCTGGTGAAGATGCTTATGTTGGAGGGCTGATGAAGATGCTGATGTTGGAGGGCTGGTAAAGATGTTTATGTTGGAAGGCCGGTGAAGATGCTGGTGTTGGAGGGCCGGTGAAGATGCTTATGTTGGAGGGCTGGTGAAGATGCTTATGTTGGAGGGCTGATGAAGATGCTGATGTTGGAGGGCTGGTGAAGATGTATATGTTGGAGGGCTGGTGAAGATGTTTATGTTGGAGGGCCGGTGAAGATGCTTATGTTGGAGGGCCGGTGAAGATGCTTATGTTGGAGGCTGGGGAAGATGCTTATGTTGGAAGGCCGGTGAAGATGCTTATGTTGGAGGGCCGGTGAAGATGCTTATGTTGGAGGCTGGTGAAGATGTTTATGTTGGAGGGCTGGTGAAGATGTTTATGTTGGAGGGCTGGTGAAGATGCTGATGTTAGAGGGCCGGTGAAGATGCTTATGTTGGAGGCTGGTGAAGATGTTTATGTTGGAGGGCTGGTGAAGATGCTTATGTTGGAGGGCTGGTGAAGATGTTTATGTTGGAGGGCTGGTGAAGATGTTTATGTTGGAGGGCTGGTGAAGATGCTGATGTTGGAGGGCTGGTGAAGATGTTTATGTTGGAGGGCTGGTGAAGATGTTTATGTTGGAGGGCTGGTGAAGATGCTGATGATGGAGGGCCGGTGAAGATGCTTATGTTGGAGGGCTGGTGAAGATGCTTATGTTGGAGGGCTGGTGAAGATGCTGATGTTGGAGGGCTGGTAAAGATGTTTATGTTGGAAGGCCGGTGAAAATGCTGGTGTTGGAGGGCCGGTGAATATGCTGGTGTTGGAGGGCCGGTGAAGATGTTTATGTCGGAGGGCTGGTGAAGATGCTTATGTTGGAGGGCTGATGAAGATGCTGATGTTGGAGGGCTGGTAAAGATGTTTATGTTGGAAGGCCGGTGAAGATGCTGGTGTTGGAGGGCCGGTGAAGATGCTTATGTTGGAGGGCTGGTGAAGATGCTTATGTTGGAGGGCTGATGAAGATGCTGATGTTGGAGGGCTGGTAAAGATGTTTATGTTGGAAGGCCGGTGAAGATGCTGGTGTTGGAGGGCGGTGAAGATGTTTATGTTGGAGGGCCGGTGAAGATGCTTATGTTGGAGGGCCGGTGAAGATGCTTATGTTGGAGGCTGGGGAAGATGCTTTTGTTGGAGGGCCGGTGAAGATGCTGATGTTGGAGGGCTGGTGAAGATGTTTATGTAGGAGGGCTGGTGAAGATGTTTATGTTGGAGGGCTGGTGAAGATGCTGATGTTGGAGGGCTGGTGAAGATGTTTATGTTGGAGGGCTGGTGAAGATGTTTATGTTGGAGGGCTGGTGAAGATGCTGATGTTGGAGGGCTGGTGAAGATGTTTATGTTGGAGGGCTGGTGAAGATGCTTATGTTGGAGGGCTGGTGAAGATGTTTATGTTGGAGGGCTGGTGAAGATGTTTATGTTGGAGGGCTGGTGAAGATGCTGATGTTGGAGGTCTGGTGAAGATGTTTATGTTGGAGGGCTGGTGAAGATGTTTATGTTGGAGGGCTGGTGAAGATGCTGATGTTGGAGGGCTGGTGAAGATGTTTATGTTGGAGGGCTGGTGAAGATGCTTATGTTGGAGGGCTGGTGAAGATGTATATGTTGGAGGGCTGGTGAAGATGTTTATGTTGGAGGGCCGGTGAAGATGCTTATGTTGGAGGGCCGGTGAAGATGCTTATGTTGAAGGCTGGGGAAGATGCTTATGTTGGAAGGCCGGTGAAGATGCTTATGTTGGAGGGCCGGTGAAGATGCTTATGTTGGAGGGCCGGTGAAGATGTTTATGTTGGAGGGCTGGTGAAGATGTTTATGTTGGAGGGCTGGTGAAGATGCTGATGTTAGAGGGCCGGTGAAGATGCTTATGTTGGAGGCTGGTGAAGATGCTTATGTTGAAGGGCCGGTGAAGATGCTTATGATGGAGAGCCGGTGAAGATGCTTATGTTGGAGGGCCGGTGAAGATGCTTATGATGGAGGGCCGGGGAAGATGCTGATGATGGAAGGCCGGGGAAGATGCTGATGATGGAAGGCGGGTGAAGATGCTTACGATGGAGGGCCGGTGAAGATGCTGATGATGGAGGGCCGGTGAAGATGCTTATGTTGGAGGCTGGTGAAGTTGTTTATGTTGGAGGGCTAGTGAAGATATTTACGTTGGAGGGCCGGTAAAGATGTTTATGTTGGAAGGCGGTGAAGATGCTGGTGTTGGAGGGCCGGTGAAGATGTTTATGTTGGAGGGCTGGGGAAGATGCTGATGATGGAGGGCCGGTGAAGATGCTTATGTTGGAGGGCTGGTGAAGATGCTTATGTTGGAGGGCTGGTGAAGATGCTGATGTTGGAGGGCTGGTAAAGATGTTTATGTTGGAAGGCCGGTGAAGATGCTGGTGTTGGAGGGCCGGTGAATATGCTGGTGTTGGAGGGCCGGTGAAGATGTTTATGTCGGAGGGCTGGTGAAGATGCTTATGTTGGAGGGCTGATGAAGATGCTGATGTTGGAGGGCTGGTAAAGATGTTTATGTTGGAAGGCCGGTGAAGATGCTGGTGTTGGAGGGCCGGTGAAGATGCTTATGTTGGAGGGCTGGTGAAGATGCTTATGTTGGAGGGCTGATGAAGATGCTGATGTTGGAGGGCTGGTAAAGATGTTTATGTTGGAAGGCCGGTGAAGATGCTGGTGTTGGCGGGCGGTGAAGATGTTTATGTTGGAGGGCCGGTGAAGATGCTTATGTTGGAGGGCCGGTGAAGATGCTTATGTTGGAGGCTGGGGAAGATGCTTATGTTGGAGGGCCGGTGAAGATGCTGATGTTGGAGGGCTGGTGAAGATGTTTATGTTGGAGGGCTGGTGAAGATGTTTATGTTGGAGGGCTGGTGAAGATGCTGATGTTGGAGGGCTGGTAAAGATGTTTATGTTGGAGGGCTGGTGAAGATGTTTATGTTGGAGGGCTGGTGAAGATGCTGATGTTGGAGGGCTGGTGAAGATGTTTATGTTGGAGGGCTGGTGAAGATGCTTATGTTGGAGGGCTGGTGAAGATGTTTATGTTGGAGGGCTGGTGAAGATGTTTATGTTGGAGGGCTGGTGAAGATGCTGATGTTGGAGGGCTGGTGAAGATGTTTATGTTGGAGGGCTGGTGAAGATGTTTATGTTGGAGGGCTGGTGAAGATGCTGATGTTGGAGGGCTGGTGAAGATGTTTATGTTGGAGGGCTGGTGAAGATGCTTATGTTGGAGGGCTGGTGAAGATGTATATGTTGGAGGGCTGGTGAAGATGCTGATGTTGGAGGGCTGGTGAAGATGCTGAAGCTGGAGGGCTGGTGAAGATGCTGATGATGAAGGGCTGGTGAAGATGTTTATGTTGGAGGGCTGGTGAAGATGTTTATGTTGGAGGGCTGGTGAAGATGCTGATGTTCGAGGGCTGGTGAAGATGCTTATGTTGGAGGGCTGGTGAAGATGTTTATGTTGGAGGGACGGTAAAAATGTTTATGTTGGACGGCCGGTGAAGATGCTGATGTTGGAGGGCCGGTGAAGATGTTTATGTTGGAGGGTCGGTGAAGATGCTGATGTAGGAGGGCCGGTGAAGATGCTTATGTTGGAGGGCTGGTGAAGAAGTTTATGTTGGAGGGCTGGTGAAGATGCTTATGTTGGAGGGCTGGTGAAGATGCTTATGTTGGAGGGCTCGTGAAGATGTTTATGTTGGAGGGCTGGTGAAGATGCTTATGTTGGAGGGCTGAAGATGCTTATGTTGGAGGGCTGGTGAAAATGTTTATTTTGGAGGGCAGGTGAAGATGCTTATGTTGGAGGGCCGGTGAAGATGCTTATGTTGGAGGCTGGGGAAGATGCTTATGTTGGAAGGCCGGTGAAGATGCTTATGTTGGAGGGCTGGTGAAGATGTTTATGTTGGAGGGCTGGTGAGGATGCTGATGTTGGAAGGCTGGTGAAGATGTTGATGGAGGGCTGGTGAAGATGTTTATGTTGGAGGGCTGGTGAAGATGCTTATGTTGGAGGGCTGGTGAAGATGTTTATGTTGGAGGGCTAGTGAAGATGCTGATGTTGGAGGGCTGGTGAAGATGCTTACGTTGGAGAGCTGGTGAAGATGTTTATGTTGGAGGGCTGGTGAAGAGTATGATGTTGGAGGGCCCTTGAAGATGTTTATATTGGAGGGACGGTGAAGATGTTTATGTTGGAGGGCTGGTGTAGATGCTTATGTTGGAGGGCTGGTAAAGATGCCTATGTTGGAGGGCTGATGAAGATGTTTATGTTGGAGGGCTGGTGAAGATGCTGATGATGGAGGCCGGTGAAGATGCTGATGTTGGGGGCTGGTGAAGATGTTTATGATGGAGGGCCGGTGAAGATGCAGATGTTGGAGGGCTGTTGAAGATGTTTATTTTGGAGGGCTGGTGAAGATGCTTATGTTGGAGGGCTGGTGAAGATGCTTATGTTGGAGGGCTGGTGAAGATGTTTATGTTGGAGGGCTGGTGAAGATACTGATGTTGGAGGGTTGGTGAAGATGCTGATGTTGGAGGGCTGGTGCAGATGTTTATGTTGGAGGGCTGGTGAAGATGCTTATGTTGGAGGGCTGGTGAAGATGCTGATGTTGGAGGGCTGGTGAAGATGTTTATGTTGGAGGGCTGGTGAAGATGCTGATGTTGGAGGGCTGGTGAGGATGTTGATGTTGGAGGGCTGGTGAAGATGTTTATGTTGGAGGGCTGGTGAAGATGCTTATGTTGGAGGGCTGGTGAAGATGTTTATTTTGGAGGGCTGGTGTAGATGCTTATGTTGGAGGGCTGGTAAAGATGCTTATGTTGGAGGGCTGATGAAGATGTTTATGTTGGAGGGCTGGTGAAGATGCTGATGATGGAGGCCCGGTGAAGATGCTGATGTTGGGGGCTGGTGAAGATGTTTATGATGGAGGGCCGGTGAAGATGCAGATGTTGGAGGGCTGTTGAAGATGTTTATTTTGGAGGGCTGGTGAAGATGCTTATGTTGGAGGGCTGGTGAAGATGCTTATGTTGGAGGGCTGGTGAAGATGTTTATGTTGGAGGGCTGGTGAAGATACTGATGTTGGAGGGCTGGTGCAGATGTTTATGTTGGAGGGTTGGTGAAGATGCTGATGTTGGAGGGCTGGTGCAGATGTTTATGTTGGAGGGCTGGTGAAGATGCTTATGTTGGAGGGCTGGTGAAGATGCTGATGTTGGAGGGCTGGTGAAGATGTTTATGTTGGAGGGCTGGTGAAGATGCTGATGTTGGAGGGCTGGTGAAGATGTTGATGTTGGAGGGTTGGTGAAGATGCTGATGTTGGAGGGCTGGTGCAGATGTTTATGTTGGAGGGCTGGTGAAGATGCTTATGTTGGAGGGCTGGTGAAGATGCTGATGTTGGAGGGCTGGTGAAGATGTTTATGTTGGAGGGCTGGTGAAGATGCTGATGTTGGAGGGCTGGTGAAGATGTTGATGTTGGAGGGCTGGTGAAGATGTTTATGTTGGAGGGCTGGGGAAGATGCTTATGTTGGAGGGCTGGTGAAGATGCTGATGTTGGAGGGCTGGTGAAGATGCTTATGTTGGAGGGCTGGTGAAGATGTTTATGTTGGAGGGACGGTAAAAATGTTTATGTTGGACGGCCGGTGAAGATGCTGATGTTGGAGGGCCGGTGAAGATGTTTATGTTGGAGGGTCGGTGAAGATGCTGATGTAGGAGGGCCGGTGAAGATGCTTATGTTGGAGGGCTGGTGAAGAAGTTTATGTTGGAGGGCTGGTGAAGATGCTTATGTTGGAGGGCTCGTGAAGATGTTTATGTTGGAGGGCTGGTGAAGATGCTTATGTTGGAGGGCTGAAGATGCTTATGTGGGAGGGCTGGTGAAAATGTTTATGTTGGAGGGCAGGTGAAGATGCTTATGTTGGAGGGCCGGTGAAGATGCTTATGTTGGAGGCTGGGGAAGATGCTTATGTTGGAAGGCCGGTGAAGATGCTTATGTTGGAGGGCTGGTGAAGATGTTTATGTTGGAGGGCTGGTGAGGATGCTGATGTTGGAAGGCTGGTGAAGATGTTGATGGAGGGCTGGTGAAGATGTTTATGTTGGAGGGCTGGTGAAGATGCTTATGTTGGAGAGCTGGTGAAGATGTTTATGTTGGAGGGCTGGTGTAGATGCTTATGTTGGAGGGCTGGTAAAGATGCCTATGTTGGAGGGCTGATGAAGATGTTTATGTTGGAGGGCTGGTGAAGATGTTTATGTTGGAGGGCTGGTGAAGATGCTGATGATGGAGGCCCGGTGAAGATGCTGATGTTGGGGGCTGGTGAAGATGTTTATGATGGAGGGCCGGTGAAGATGCAGATGTTGGAGGGCTGTTGAAGATGTTTATTTTGGAGGGCTGGTGAAGATGCTTATGTTGGAGGGCTGGTGAAGATGCTTATGTTGGAGGGCTGGTGAAGATGTTTATGTTGGAGGGCTGGTGAAGATACTGATGTTGGAGGGTTGGTGAAGATGCTGATGTTGGAGGGCTGGTGCAGATGTTTATGTTGGAGGGCTGGTGAAGATGCTTATGTTGGAGGGCTGGTGAAGATGCTGATGTTGGAGGGCTGGTGAAGATGTTTATGTTGGAGGGCTGGTGAAGATGCTGATGTTGGAGGGCTGGTGAAGTTGTTGATGTTGGAGGGCTGGTGAAGATGTTTATGTTGGAGGGCTGGTGAAGATGCTTATGTTGGAGGGCTGGTGAAGATGTTTATTTTGGAGGGCTGGTGTAGATGCTTATGTTGGAGGGCTGGTAAAGATGCTTATGTTGGAGGGCTGATGAAGATGTTTATGTTGGAGGGCTGGTGAAGATGCTGATGATGGAGGCCCGGTGAAGATGCTGATGTTGGGGGGCTGGTGAAGATGTTTATGATGGAGGGCCGTTGAAGATGCAGATGTTGGAGGGCTGTTGAAGATGTTTATTTTGGAGGGCTGGTGAAAATGCTTATGTTGGAGGGCTGGTGAAGATGCTTATGTTGGAGGGCTGGTGAAGATGTTTATGTTGGAGGGCTGGTGAAGATACTGATGTTGGAGGGTTGGTGAAGATGCTGATGTTGGAGGGCTCGTGCAGATGTTTATGTTGGAGGGCTGGTGAAGATGCTTATGTTGGAGGGCTGGTGAAGATGCTGATGTTGGAGGGCTGGTGAAGATGTTTATGTTGGAGGGCTGGTGAAGATGCTGATGTTGGAGGGCTGGTGAAGATGTTGATGTTGGAGGGCTGGTGAAGATGTTTATGTTGGAGGGCTGGTGAAGATGCTTATGTTGGAGGGCTGGTGAAGATGTTTATTTTGGAGGGCTGGTGAAGATGCTGATCTTGGAGGACTGGTGAAGATGCTTACGTTGGAGAGCTGGTGAAGATGTTTATGTTGGAGGGCTGCTGAAGATGCTTATGTTGGAGGGCCGGTGCAGATGTTTATGTTGGAGGGCCGTTGAAGATGTTTATGTTGGAGGGCCGGTGAAGATGTTTATTTTGGAGGGCTGGTGAAGATGCTGATGATGGAGGGCTGGTGAAGATGCTGATGATGGAGGGCCGGTTAAGATGCTGATGTTGGGGGGCTGGTGAAGATGTTTATGATGGAAAGCCGGTGAAGATGCTGATGTTGGAGGGCTGGTGAAGATGTTCATGTTGGAGGGCCGGTGAAGATGTTTATGTTGGAGGGCTGGTGAAGATGCTTATGTTGGAGGGCTGGTGAAGATGCTGGTGTTGGAGGGCTGGTAAAGATGCTTATGTTGGAGGGCTGGTAAAGATGCTTATGTTGGAGGGCTGGTGAAGATATTTATGTTGGAGGGCTGGTGAAGATGCTTAGGTTTATTTTTCTTGTATCGTGCCTAATGCAGAGCTCAATTGCTTCTTAGTGCTTTACCATGGAAATGCTATACATAGAAGAAACAGGCTACCTTTGATTAGCGCCAGGCTGTTCGGTTAGGCTGGGTGCAGCTGGTGTTGACCATGTACAGTTGGCATTGACGAGGAAAGGAACACCAGCAGACAAGTCAGGTTAGGATTGCACAGTGGTCGGGACCCTGCCCCTCTGTAGCCATGGCTGAGCATTCATGGTTACCATGACCGACTTCTGTAGACATTTGCAAAGAATCAGCAAAATTAGGCAGCATATACTGTGAAAGAGCATGTTGGGTTCAAAGAGGTGTGTCTTGAAATTAGTTCTGACTTTCTTCTTTGATTGGGCATGGCTGCTTTCCCTGGGTGGATTGTTCCTGACGCATGGAACCTCTACTGAGAAGTATTAGTCACCCATATTTTCTGCATGTGGTTCTGGGGGACCAGGAGACGTTTCTCTGCCGAGCTGAATTATATGCCGGGGTGTATTGTTCACTTTTTTCTTGTGGGCACTTGGTCGCTTTGGGAAGATGTGCAATCAGCAGTTTGAATGCACAGATAACTTATAGATAATCTTCAATAGTCATCAGTGACCAGGAAGTAGAAACAAGACAACCACAACAGTCTAAGAAGCAGAAATTGGGCAAATAAGAGTAGAAGATCACCAGTATGTTATCTTGGAATTACCAATGAGTCCCATGACCCAGCCATTACATTGCAAGAGAAAGAAAGGATCAGAGGTGGTCCAAAAACAAATTACAGTGGCAAATTTTAATGTAATGGAAATAGAGTGTTAACCATCAGCTTACCTCGGTACAGAAACAGCATATAAAACACAAAAAACAATATCCAGTTAATGGGCCTGACACAGTTACTTGAGAAAACCAGGCATGTGTTGCCCAAAGGCACCTCTTTAGAAGCAACCTAGGAGCAGCACTACCACATATGAAAAGACAACCAGAGGAACTGCATGGCCGGCTTTAGGGCAGTGCGACTGGTGCGGCCGCACTGGGTGCTGACCTCAAGGTGGGGGCGCTGCGTTTAGCAATAACTTATGGTTGGAGAGATGAGGGGCATTTTTGCCCGGTGGTAGTGAGAGAATCCGAGGAGGTGGTCATGGGATGTGGGGGCGCCAAAAATGATTGTTGCACCGGGCGCCACCAGCGCTAAAGCTCGCCCCGAGAGGAAGAGCCATGCAGTGGTGGCTGGTGACATTTGAAAGTGGTGAGGTGTAAAAGTTTGGGATGAGTGCCCTGTGGCAAGCGAGTGCAGCAATCGAGCCCAACCATCATAATGAGGGTTCCGGGGGGGTTCTCCCTGGGAAAATGTTGAAAAAGAAGTGGGCAAATGGTGCATTTTCAAGCAAATGTGAGAAAGTAAGAAGGTTTATAAAGCAATTGTGAAAGTGTAGACTTAAAATATTGAAACATAAAAATGCTCCATATCTTACTGAATTTAAATTGTTCAAAGGTTAGTGTAGTGTGTAAATTTGAATTGTACAGTGCGACAAGCAAGGTTTGTAATTATCCTACCTGGACACAGTGTTGCCTCTGCACTGCATCTGGAGCACTTCCAGCCCTAGCACCAGCTTTCACGGACTCCACTGTCTCCACATAATAATTTTCCATTTAGCTGAGACAGATTTGCCATCATATTTATTTATGCCCTGATGTGCAAAAGGGTGAAAAAGGAAAACAAATGAACACCAAGCAGAGATTTCCCTCCTTTAAAGCAAATGCCTCAAGTGCCACAGACTCTTATTTTCATTTTTAGTGCATAGCAACGCCGTAGGGGTGGTGAATGTTGGTGCCAATGCCATGGTGGTAAATGCGTACTAAGAGTCTCTCTTCGATGAAGAGACTAAAGAGCACGCTCCAACGGTAGTCTGGGTGCTGACGACAGAAAGAAAGTTCCAAAAACTAAGGGACAGTCACCACTGCGAATCACACTGCATGGCTTATAATAAAGCTAGCTGAGCCATACAGTGCAAAGCGCTTTGGGTTGCTTTTCAGGCACTTGCGAGTACTGATATTGAGAGCGGGTTATGACTTCTAAATGTAATTTGGACTTTGATTTCAAAATATTTGTGCACAGCGGTGACAGCAAAATTACTACCAACGACAAAGCAGAGGCGGCTCCTCCGCAATGGCGGCGGAGAGTCGTCCCACTGGCTAAGAGCCAGCAGCTGAAAAATAGAACTGTATTTTACTATCGGTTTAATTTTCAGCTGCTGGCTCTGAGCCAGCGTGTGCTGGGAAGGGTGGGGCCGGGCCATGGGAGGGGGAGGAGGAGTGGTAGATGTGCATTTTTATGCGTGCATGTCCGGCCGGCTTTTTAGGCCGACAAAACTGACTTGCGCACTTAGGTTTCTCCAACCTGGCTTGCACAGCCGGGTTGGAGAAACAGCACAGGCTCCCTGTGCCTGAGCGACCGTTAATCTAGCCCGCTCAGGCCAATCCACACACTGCTCTCATGCTTGAAAGCAACGCTGTGGGGAAAAGGCGCAGGGATTGGATGGGGAGTCCATGATGCCAGGAACTGGAAACAGAGGAGTGCGAGGCGGCCGGAAGCACCAGGTAAGTGTTTTTTTTTCTTTTTTAATTTTTAAACACCTTCTGCCATGCACTCCCCATGTGCTTCCCACCACCCCCTCCCCCCCCGCCCCATCGGTATTTATCTGTATCGGCCACCACTGCGGCGAAGGCAGGTTCCTCCAACTCTTGTGGCAATTAAGGACACACACTGCGTGTGTCAGTGGTGCACAGGTATAAATGATCTCTCAAATGCCTTCTTTGAGGCTAGGGACAGGCCCAGACCACAGCACTGACTCAGAGTCACTCGATTCTATAGCAGGACCGGAGGCTTCAGATTATGCTGTCTCAATTTCTTTACTGACTCACAGCAGGCAATGAAAAAACAGTAACATTATTAAAAACTTCATTTCCCATGAGGCTTTGAACCACGCCTCCTGTAACAACCAATGAACACACAATACATACTACAAAATAATGAGGCACCATCTTGGCTTCCTCTTTCTTTGCTGCTCCGCAGCCTAGATAAGTGCCTCTCTTCTTTATTCCAATTTGTTCCTTTAATTGATGTTATTACATGTTGTGATTATATGCACTGTTTCTGATTAAGATTGATAGATGTGTTGATATCCGACTGCTGTGCGATCTAGTGTTGCACCGCGTTCTTCGCACGCGTTATCTCCTTAAGCTGTAGTTTCTCAGCGCGTGTTGCGCTGTAGCTGTCCCCTTGTTTCTAGACGATTTCACCCCTTTTGTGGCTGCCGATTTGCGCTGCTTGCGCTTTGCCCGTTTCACGCTTTGCGCTCGGGCTGGGTCTGGCCCCCCCCCATAGGGAGCGAGACGCACGCTGAAGCCCGATCGGGCGGCCGTCGTGCGTCTCGGGAGTCTGCACGCGCACGTGTGCGCGAGCAGCTCCCTTTACACGCCGGATAGACGCCTCGCCCCAGGCTGGTTCGTGGGTATTCGCAGCAGGCAGTTGGAGCCGATACCGGGCCTTTTCAGTATCTGGCAGCATTTTCCAGGCATCGCTTGACAAGCGCTTAACCCCTGCAGTACCAGTTTGGTCTGGACACTAATTTTTGGCAACCCTTCTCTGCGCAGGCAGGTAGGGGTTTCTTCCCCTCCATTAGTCCTAGCGCCTGGTGCTTTTAGGTATCTGTGTGACTCCACTGCCCGGCTTTTGCTCCCGATTGACACCCAAGTCCATGAGACTTTGTTGGCAGTAATAATTGAGCTTCCCCTAGGGAGAATTTTGAGTCATATATATTCTTATATATACTTCTGCGCCATGTCAGACTGCGAGAGTCTACGAGGAGGAGGTGGCTGCGTGTGAGGACCTTGATGATCAAGGGTATTACTATGAGGAACCTATGGAGGATATTATTGATAAGAAATTAGACGCTAAGCTAGAAAAAGTTCTCTCTTCTGCCCTTTTACCTATTTCTCAGCGTTTAGAACAACTGGTATCAGGTAATCCTACGCCCTCTGGGGCTCCCGCTCCTTCCCCCCTCCCGGCCCCCGAGCAGGCTGGCCTTCCTTGGCCCCATGCTAACGTTTATTCCTCTATATACAAATCGAAAGAACAAGCCCAGGGTGATCTTTCTGCCCCCCCCCCTGCCATTCCGACCCATGTCCCGGACACTACCACTGACGCAGACACTGACACAGATACTAACTCTTCCCAAGAGTCCAAGCCACGCAAACGCGCCAAGAAGCGCAAACACACTTCCCCTCCCGCTCAACCTTCCCCCTTTTTCTTTGACCCCCTCAGACATAGTGCATCCTCGTTCCGCTGACTGGGCCCCTCCCCCAGCGGTAGCGGAATATTTGCAGACTCATCTCAGAAAAAGTTTTGATAAAGAGGTTCGAGCTCGCTTAAGGTCAGAATGCCCCCGGCCAGACCTAGCACATAAAGTGGCTGTTACTCCGGATATTGATTCCTCGATGACCACCTTTTTCAAAAATTATACAAGAAAGACCCAAAAAAGGGCATAGATCGCGCCCTTAGGGCGTGTCAAGATAAGGTGTTGGATGTTGCAGGCGCTCTAGCCAAAATCCTTGAACTTGCCCTGCAGACACAAGAGACCGGAGCTGCAATCCACCCGGAAGTCCTAGCGGGGTGGACTCAGAGGGCGATTTGCCTCCTTGGTAATGCCAACTGCGCCCTTTTTTCAGAACAACGAAAATCCGTACTCTTGCGAATCGACCCTCAACTCGCAGACTTGGCGACAGCTGAACCAGGCCCGTTAGCTGAAGGGCAGCTGTTTGGCGAACGGTTCGTAAAAGATATTGCCAAATTTGTCAGTACCTTCGCCTCTCTGGATAAGTCCCAATCTTCCCTTAAGAGAGTTTTTCATCAGGTCTCTGGTAGGGCCGGGCGTGGCAGAGGACGCTCGACCGGCCGCTACGTCAATCCCAGTCCTCAGTGAGGTTTCGCCCCTCAGCGCAGGGGTTACACACAAGAGCCTGACCAGGCGGGCTTCTATCCATCGAGATCCCGTGGGTTCCGAAGACGTTTCAATAGAGGTGTCAACAGAGGCTATAAGAATTTCGACGCCCAGTCGTCTGGTAAGTCCCCAGTTATTTTCAATGATCCCCCTCCCGGGCAGGTTGTTTCATTTTCTGTTGAATTGGACCCGTCTGACCTCAGATGCGTGGGTTCTCCACACAGTCCAGGGCTACCAGATAGAACTCTTGGACGCTCCGTGTCAGCTGATCCCCCCGTCCTCTCCTTTTTTCCCTACAAGAGCAAGCTTTTATAGATTGCGAGCTTCAAGAGCTTTTGACCAAGCAAGCCATTGCTGCAGGACCCTTCCTTCCCGGAGGTTTCTGCAGCAACGTTTTCCTGGTTCAAAAGAAGGGAGGAGGCCAGAGATTGGTGTTAAATCTCAGAGAGTTCAATCCCTATGTGATATACAGGCATTTCAAGATGGAAGGAATCCATCTATTGAGAGATCTTCTGTTGGAACGGGATTGGATGGTCAGACTAGATCTGAAGGACGCCTACCTCACGGTTCCCATTTGCCCTTCCCATCAGAAATTCCTTCCAATTCTCCTGGAAAGGACAGTGGTACCACTATCGCTCCGTCCCTGCGGCCTGTCCTCAGCACCGTGGGTGTTCACCAAGCTACTCAAACCAGTGGTAACGCGCTTGCGAGAGATGGGTGTAAGGTTGATAGTTTATCTCGACGATATGCTAATCCTGGCTCAGGATCGGGACCTTCTTCTCACCCACTTGGAATGGACGATGTCCTTACTTCAGGAGTTAGGTTTTGTAATAAATATCAAAAAGTCCATGATTATTCTGAACCAACAGATAGAGTTCCTGGGGTTTCAGATAAATTAAATCTCAGCTCAGCTTCTGCTGCCCGTGACAAAGATCAGATCTATCAAGAGGGAGATAACTTCAACTCTGTCCAAACAGATGATCTCGTTAAGAGTTCTGGCGCTTATTGTGGGCCTCCTGGCGTCATCTATCCAGGCCATCTTTCCAGGTCCCCTCCATTACAGGGCCTTGCAACGACTAAAGATTTACTATCTACAGAAAAGGTTTCTTACGACCATCTGATTCCACTGTCCCCAGACGCTCGAGAGGAGCTTCTGTGGTGGTTGGAACACATGGCGGCATGGAATGGAAGAGCTATTTTTGGCGCCTCTCCAGATGTTATAATAGAGTCCGACGCCAGCCGTTGGGGTTGGGGCGCTCGATGTGGGGACTTTGCCACTGGCGGACGTTGGTCCGCCGATGAGTTAAAGTTGCACATCAACTGCCTGGAGTTACTAGCGGGCTCATTCGCCATAAGGTCGATTTCCCCGTTGAAGAGCAACTGCTGTATCCTCCTTCGGATGGACAATGTCTCCGCGGTACGATACATCAATCGTCTCGGCGGGACGAAATCACGGATGTTAGCCAACATTGTGAAGGAATTTTGGCATTTCTGCCTGGATCACAAGATCAGTGTAGTGGCGGAGTATCTGCCGGGCAAACTCAATCAAGTAGCGGATTGGAACTCCAGGTTCCTGAAAGATTTCAGCGACTGGAGGCTTCACCCCTCGTTGTTTGCAAAGATCATGGATATGCGAGGCCCGTGTCTGATAGACCTCTTTGCCTCTCGCCTCAACGCTCACCTTCCCACCTTCTTCAGTTGGAGGCCGGACCCGATGGCGAAAGGAACGGATGTGTTCCTTCAGCATTGGGGACCACAGAGGAATTATGCCTTTCCACCGTTTGCTCTGATCCCGAGGGTGGCGGCGCACGTTCGCTGGCAGGTAGCGACAATAGTGTTGGTCACACCCTTGTGGAAGACTCAGTCCTGGTTTCCGACACTATTGGAGTTATCGGTGGATCTACCGTTTCTGCTCCCGATTTTCCCGCTGCTTCTCCAGGACCCAGTGGGAGCTCCACATCCGCTGGTCCTGCAGAACCAGCTGTCCCTCATGGTCTGGACACTCTCAGGCAACACAAGCGAATTGAGGGCCTTTCATCGGCGGCTGCCGAGTTTATACATCAAGCTTGGGCTCCATCCACCCGCAAGCGGTATTCAGCTTCATGGAAACGATGGATGGGTTGGTGCCTTCAACGGCAGGTGGATCCCGTGGGATCGGAGTTAAAGGAAGTATTGAATTTTTTGTCTGAATGTGTAGAGTCTGGCCTGTCCTATAGGTCTGTGAATAATTTTAGGTCTGCACTTTCAGCTGGACATAATCATATTGACGGTAAACCAGTTGGGGTGCATCCTCTAGTGTGTAAGTTACTCAAGGGCATTAGGGTGGCTAGGCCACCTCGACCTCGCTATACCACATTATGGGATGTTTCTAAGGTTTTATCTTTGTTGGAATCTTGGCCTGATAATAAAGATTTATCTTTAAAACACTTATCGGCCAAGCTCACAATGCTCTTGTGCCTGATCTCCTGTCGCAGGGTTTCAGATGTTCGAGCTTTGGATTTGGCTGGGCGAATTTTTTCCCCACAGGGTGTCTCTTTCGTCATCTCCAGACGTACCAAGACTATGTCACGTTCGGTTGAGTATCCTGCTTTCCCACACAATGCTAAATTATGTGTTTTACAATGTTTAAAGAATTATGAAGAACGTACTCTAGCTCATTGAACTGATCCCTTGGGTCAATTGTTGCTAGCAATACAGAAGCCCTTCCGACCTGTTTCTGCAGCCACCTTGGCGCGCTGGGTAAGATGGGTTATGGCAGAATCTGGCATTGATGTTTCAGTGTATGGTGCTCATTCTGCCAGAGGCGCAATGACCTCTAAAGCATATGTTTTGGGTTCCAGATTGGAAGACATCCTTAAGGCGGCGGATTGGTCTTCAGATTCAATGTTTAAAATGTTTTATTATAAACCTATTACGCATGTTTCTTCAGTGGTTGTTGGTGAGCTTTGAACCAGCATAATCTGAAGCCTCCGGTCCTGCTATAGAATACAAAATGTTCCAGCTATCGCGACAAGAATTTTTGATTCTATTAAGGACACGGAGGCGAGGATTATCCCACCCGATGGGACATATATGATGTAAACTGTCTTATACATGACATATACTTAACGTGTTATTCCCTCCCTGAATTAGTTGAATCGTTATGGGTTCAGTATTTTTATGAATGTTTCTGTTTTCAGGAACCGATTCTAAACAAGCTTAATATCTGGTGGTTTCCGGACGTGGATCTTCCGGTTGCTGAGCGACGTCAATGGTTTCCAGGATCCTGGATGGTGTTCTCCGTTGAGAACGAACTTGGAGTTAATACTCTCCGTTGAGAGTCAGGACTGTTATTTGGTTTTGGACACTTAAAGACTGGTTTGCAAAGAAAGAGGAAGCCAAGATGGTGCCTCATTATGTTGTAGTATGTATTGTGTGTTCATTGGTTGTTACAGGAGGCGTGGTTCAAAGCCTCATGGGAAATGAAGTTTTTAATAATGTTACTGTTTTTTCATTGGCTGCTGTGAGTCAGTAAAAAAATTGAGACAGCATAATCCTCGCCTCTGTGTCCTTAATAGAATCAAAAATTCTTGTCGCGATAGCTGGAAAATGTTGTTTTCTATCTTGGAGACTTCGACAAAGAGACTAAAGAGCACGCCCCAACGGCAGTCTGCGTGCTGTTGGCAGAAAGTTCCAGAAACAGAAACTAAAGGTCAAAAATCACCACTGCCAAAGTGCCAATCACACTTTATGGCTTGGTATTTATAATAAAGCTAGCTGAGCCACTCAGTGTTTGCTTGCCAACTGCTGTCAACCAGTGAGTGAGCAACAGTACACTCAATTGAACTAATGTCAGTCAAAATCAACTCAGTCTCACTGAACGTAATAAATGTATATTTTATTTGCGTATTTTTTTTTACACTGCCTCACGAGGCCGGACATGTAAGACTGGGACTCGAGAGGGGACAACGAGGTCAGAAGGAATAAATACCTCTCCGACTCCACTACTTCCATTCGCTACCTCGTCGTGCGCCGTGTGTGCTGTACGTGACCTGACTTGACTCACTGCCTGTATGAACAGCAGCAACTGCAAAGCCGTAGTGGTGCTGGTGGTGGCAAATGTGTTCAGCGCACGAAGAGTCACTTCGACGAAGGCGAAAAGACTAACAGCACGTCCCAAGGGCAGAAACTAAGGGCCAATCACTGCATAGATTTATAATAAAGCCATACAGTGATTGGTCAATAGCTCCTTTGACCTGAACGGAACCTCCCACGCTGCCTTAGTGCACCAGAGGCCTGATAACTGCACCTCTCCGAGCCAATCCAAACACTGCTCTCTTGCTTTTATGTTATCAACACTGCATGAGAGCAGCGCCAGGATTTGCTTGGGCAGGCGAAGTTAGCGTCCATTAGGAAACCGGGAAGGGGGGCTGCAGCTGTGAATCCCCCAGCTCACTAATTGAACATGTGAGAGAGACCTCTAGTGCGCATGTCGGGCTGGCCACAGAAAGGCTGCCATCCAACCCGACATGCGCAATTCCACTTTCAAAAGTAAGTGAGTGACTGTGACGTAACTGCACAAGATAGGTGAACCATTGTAGAGTCAGTGGATGTCAATTATTTTTAAGCCCCTCCCACCTTTATCAGGAACTTACAATTGACCCTCGGCGGCCGAAACAAACTAACCACCGCGGCCAGGAAATAAAAACATAATTAATTGAATGTTTTTTTAATTTAATACTGGTGATTGGGGCCACAAATAGGGGCTGGAGAGTCACAAATATAGGGGGGCGATGCCCCAATGCCCTAAAAAAGGAACCGCCCCTGGAGCCATGCCAGCTTGCAGGGCTGGCACTGGGTGCTGACTTCGGGTGGAGGCACCTCATTGCAAGTATGTTATGGTTTTAAAAGCACCTGCTGCCACGTTCCTTGCCTCCACCAATTTTGTCTAGTGGAACGTTTGACTCATCGTAAAGTAGCGCAGAGTGTTAATATGCCTGCTGCAAAGAATGTGTGCCATGCAGATCACAGAGTGCATATAATGTAAATAGGTCATTGGGTTACTTCTTTTGTCAGAGAGATACTTTTGTAACTTTCAGTTTATAAGTTAAAATCCTAACATAGAACAGTGAGCTATTAACTTTCATCAAAGAGCTGCCATCTTTCATCATCCTAATGTTGCAAAAAGGGTTCATTTGGGTAGAAATCAATTTTTATTATTAAAGAGAACCCCTAACAGTGGTGGTACGTTTTAAATTCTAAGTTTGTGCCAAGCATTCTTAAACTATACTGCCTACCAGTATGGATGACATGTGACTCCCACACATTGTAGTCCTCTGTGTTATGTAACATTTCCTATACACTGATTTACACATGTAAGATTGATTATCTCTGTGTAATGTGTGTGTGATGTAAAGTGCCCTGACCCCCTACACTGGTATGAGTGGCGCTATAAAACGAATTAAATGTATCTGAGAGAAAGTGGTTATGGAGACTTGAGGGGCACTGTTAAAGGGTGGTAGTGAGGAGATCCGTAGGGGGGGGGGCAATAAACATTGTTGCACTGGGCGCCACCAGCGCTAAAGTCTGCCCTGCCAGCTTGTCCCACAGGCCACCCTCACCCACATGCTGAGAGTGGCAGAGGTAGGTCTGCAGCCTTTACTGGACTGGCCAAAGGGAACCAACAAAGCCAGAGATGAGTGAAACAGATGGATACAGTCCAAGTAAAACCTAACTGCATGATTCATATCCAAAGAAGAAAGGGACTCGACACCCAGAGATACAACACTCATAACCAAGGATGGAAGGACAATGTCCTGGTACAAACAAAAATCAGAAATCACCTTAGGAAGAAAATAGGAGGGACACAACACTAGACCCTCAGTAAGGAACTAGGGATATGATTTGTCACTGAGCAGAGCACCCACTCACGGTTAAAATCACAATTTAGGAAGCACTTGATGACAATTATTTTTTCAATTTATTGATCTTCAATGCTATCATTTGTACACAAGCAGTAGTCTAACAGAGTTCTACCCTGGACATAAGTAACAAACCTGCCACATGTCTGCCAACAAGGGTTTCGCAACATGCAAAGTTAATTTGTTGGTTTCTAAAGGTATAAATGCACATCAATTAAATTATGTTATGCATTTTTTAAGAAACAGAGGAACAAATTGTCCTGCAGCTCAAAAATGCACTAACCTATTTGTCATCATGAACTATAAATTCAAGAGTCTTAATCCATAATGCCTCAGTCCAATTGTTGTCCTTAATCACCATGACATATAGATTAAAATGACTCTGAATATAAAGTCTCAGACAAATGTGTTCTTCATGTGGCCAGTGATCACTATCAGATGTGCAATAGTCCACATTGAGTCAGTAATACGCCTTCTATTGTTTTTAATCCACAGTGTCAAAGTGATAGCTGCTAAAAATAGGATAGGGACACCTACCACAGAGATTCAAAAAGTGACTGAAGGGCACAGCGGACAAAGGGAAGGATAAAGGCATGGACAAGGAAGAGAGAAAAATGACTCAAAACACAAGAGACCGAGCAATGCCCACACCGCCTCAATGATCCTGAACAGCACAAATGGAAGTCAACCACACCCTTATGGAAGGAACCAGAAGATGCATAAGAAGTCCACCCTCAAACAAATTATTCATTCTGACTCACAGGACAGATGCAATAGGGACATAGGAGAAAACCAGAGGCCTCACAGGTAAAGGGGTTATGGGCACATGGGGATATTCAAAGCTACCTGAAAGGACAAACCCTTGCGAGCAAGGCCCAACTTTTCAGTTTCCAAACAATTAGTTGCATGCGGCCCAGAAAAAAAAGCGGCAGAAGTGTCGAGTGGAATGGTGATGAGAAGACCAGGCACACCCAACAGCTGGACTGAGACGGGAGGAAGAGCTGAGGATACTACAACTTCCTCGTGTAAATGGGAACCTCCAGGAGAACAAAAGCACCCTTTTTCCTGGTTTTAGAATGACACTCTGGATTAGCAATTATGGAGAGAGTGTAAACAGCGGTCCAGAGGTCCAGGGAGCAAACAGAACTTTAATTCCCAACTCCATGCATTGGGATTTGTTGAGTGGAAGTAATGAGCAGGGAGCAGGGCATCCACCAGGAGGCAAGAGACGCAGAGCAGGAAGTCCAAACACCCTGCAGATCTTTTTAGAAGATCTCAGTAGAGAGAGAGAGACCTGCTTGAGGGAAACACCTGACTTTGACCATCCAACTGAACATTGTCTACCCTGACTTGGGCATTGGGGGGGTTGAGATTTTCTGAAGCAGTGCACCCTGGACATCTCATTGTACTCACACTCAGTTGGTCCAGCGGAAGGCCTTATCAAATGCAGCAGGTCATTAGGGTTGGTCTAGACTTTAAGTTTCTTCCAAAGGTCAGCATGAACCACCTTACTAAACATCAGCTTGAAGTCCACAAAGGAAGCATATAAAGCTCTTGGCAAATTGGACTTAATTGCCAAAAGCTATAAAGTGAAGAAGTTGTGGGTCGCTCATTCTCAGGCGGAATCCATTACCAATGTATCCCAGAACAATAAGACTTTTCAGTAATTGTCTATGCTACTAGGCTGAGTCGTGTGAGAAAATCACATGGACCTTTCAGGAGACAATGCAGCAATACTGGACCACCCACCTTCTGTTTAAAAACAATCCGTAAAACCCTTCATACGATAATCACCACACCTTCTCAGAAGGCTAAAGGATTAAACATCAGGCCATATTGTGAGTGTCATGGATAAGTGTTTTATATGCAACATCTTATAGATCACTTAATAAACAATATCCTTGAAGTTCTCATTCATTTGAGGTTGAGTTGATCTTCCATTTATCCAAACCAGAACCCTGAAAATTTAGTTTCCTACCAGTACATCATGTTTTGTCAAAAATCATTTTTCCCATTTGGGACTGACGGCTGGCCAAAGTACAGCAACAGCTCAAGGCCCAATTAGCTAAATGTTACTTCCTCAGTGTTGCCCAACAGTACTGTTAAAGTAGGGGTAAAAATAACTCTGTAAAAATCCCCTGGTGATGGAGTTAACAAAATAAATTTGCTCAATGTGAGTGTAAAACCTAGAGCCCAGATGACGGAACTTTTGTTACACTGTCTGTAAAGAACTTTGATCTAAGCTAACCTCCTTTCTGCCGCTTCCTGTAGGACTGAAGACATTTTTGTGCTTGATATTATCTACAGTTTAATTGCGATAGGCTACTTCCCATTTTTAGGTCTATTCTCGCATAGATATAACTCCTTTATGCGAGATCTACAATTATTAACCTTGCGCCGTGGGCTCCAAAGGTCCGCAATAAATTCTCAGGCAGTCTACAGTCTAGAGTGCCTAGCTAACCCAGGCTTTCTGGGGAAGCTTGGGCCTAAGGCCAGCAGTAATATTTAATCAAAATGAGATAATCCATGCTCGTGAGAAAGCTCATGTTTACATTTCTCATGTATGACTTACTTTACTCCACTAAGAGTCTTTCTTTTTTCCAGTGCATTGTTTTCCTTCAGTTTTTTTTTCATACTGCATATTATTCCTGCAGGGTGCATGCTTTGGCGCTTTTCTCATAGGTGTCTCTGTGGACTCAGGTTGTGGGTTGGTGTTTATAGCAGGACATTACTGAGAGGTTTGGAGTGAAGGCAGAAGGCAGTGCGAGTTTCTCACAGTGCCTATAAGTGGGCCATTAGGGTGTTCAGACTACTTGGACATCTAGTCCTTCGCCTCTCTGCAGAGTTCACAGGGCGATGGTGACATGTGCCAATTGTAATTGTGATTATGTGTCAAAGTGTGTGAAGGAGGTACAAAGATGCTGAAATACTGACCGGGCCAAAGTGTTTACAGTTGAATGGGTGTGTTCTGTTGTGAGGGCGGTGGGGTGGCGAAGTGAGTGAGATGCCAGGTAGTCAGTACAGCAGGAGCGAGTGAAAAGAGGGTGCAGAAGAAGAAAGTGATGATGTGTGAAACATGAAAATGGAGGATTTCAGAATGATGTGGGGAGAAAAGTGTTCGGGGATCCCTGGCTGCCTGTCGTGATTTAGTAGGGGCCCTCAGAAGTCAAAAGGTTAAGAACCACTGTACTAGAGGATGGCTTTTTTCCCATACTGCGGTGTGTCAAGCATGAATATAACATTGAGCTATGACCATTCCCCTTTGCTACAGCAGTTGATATGGTTGACACTAGTTCAATTTTTTGGCAGCGCCCTCACTGATTCCCAGCGGCGGCTCCTCCGCAATGGCGGAGGAGCGTCGCCCCACTGCCTGGTGCAGAGCCAGCAAACTAACAGTAAAACGATGTTCTAGCATTGTTTTATTTTTCGTTTGCCGGCTCTGAGCCAGCTTGTGCAGGGAGGGGTGGGGCCGAGGCATGGGAGGGGGGAGGAAGAGTGCTTGTGCACTCCCTAAATACGCATATGTGTTTGGCCGGCTGTCTCAGGCCGACCAAAACACACAAGCGCACTTAGGTTTCTCTAGCTTGGCTGCATTCAGCAGCCAGGCTGGAGAAATCCCATAGACTCCATGACCTCAGTGGAGCTTCTTTCCTGCCCTCTCAGCCCAATCCCTGTGCACCTCTGCAGCACGGAGATTGGATGGGAGTCTGTCCCAGGGGCTGCTGGGACCCAGGAAGAGGAGAGGCAGCGAACGCGACGCTGGAGGCGGCTGGCGGCTAAAGGTAGGTTTATAAAAATATATTATTAACACGCGCCCCCCACCCCTGCGCTCCAACCCACCACCCCCCACGCTCCCCCCACCTGTGCCACCACCCTTTGTTAGTGGCGGCCCCCACTGTTGATTCCTTTTATTTATGGCATCGGGCTTAAAATTCTGAGCAGTGGCCACCTTTGCTTCAGTCTTCATCTTCTTCACTGTGCTAGAAGGGGTGATTTGTCCAAGCAGTACGCATCAATGAGGTCTCTGTAAGCGAACATACTGGTCCTTCCAGCTCTGGTATTTTCTTTTGAGTTGGATGTATTGTGCTACTGGAAAGCGGCAAGGGCATTTAGTTGTAATATTCTTCAAATTATTATTTATTTTTATGCAAATTGTCTTAATCGTAATAGAGCCAAGCCAAGAAGGGGATGATTTCAGTGGACGTTGTTCTTCTTTTTGGCATTTGTTTTGAGGAGAAAATATCTTCTGGCTTTGATTATCCAATGGGAACTAGTGTTACATATTCTGTATGGCCCTGAGCAACAGGTACTGCATCAGATTTAGAAGCCAGTAAATTAATTTCTGGGGGAACTGCTAGACTCTAACATGCTAAGCAACCCAATGTAACATTTGAGTTTGACTGGCTTGCTCAGAAGAAGCATGCATTAATGATTCAAGTACACCCTGTAGGAGCTGCAGAGTACTATCAGAGCTTCCAGGTATGAGAATATCACACTCTCCGCCTCGTTCCACTTATGGATTAATATTCTGCACACTGCTCAAAAGTTTCTGTTGGCTCCAAGGATAGATCACATTGGTCTTCATTAGTGCTAGGCCGCCAATGTAGTTCAAAATTCTCACTGAGCGCAACATTGTGGGGAAACAGACATTCTAGGAGAAGAGTGAGGCAGGGCATCAACTTTTCAGGACGAGGTATAGACTGCACAAGATAAGCTAAACATTTCTGGTTTATTTACTTGCAACTTGAACTTCTTGGCGCCTGTGATTTTGTCGATTGCAAGAAATTCATGGTTATAAGATATCTTATTGAAATGATCATTGACGTTGAGATGGGACCTTCAAGAGCAGATCTTGAGACTGGACGGTCAATATGTGCTGCGAGGTGGTATTCTCGTATTTTAGGATGGCAAGCCTCTAAACTGGTAATCTGAATTTGCCTCAACAAATCATAGTGTAAAGCAGAGGCAGAGAATATTGATTGGGTGAAAAATGATTAAGCAATTTTAAGAAATTCATACATGGAATTTTATTCTCTTCTTGGCTGTGGCTTCGCTATGGAACCCATGGCTGGGTCTACACTCCCAAACTCGGATCCAAAATATTTTTGTTGGGTACGGAGGGTTTAGGAAGGGAAAAGAAAAGTCACACCTTTTGGGAGTTGGGCATGTTCCCTCAAAGTGGCGCCATATTTCCCAAAGTGGCATCAGTGTTTCCTAGCATATAACCCGACTGGCACGTCTAACGACATAGCTTGGTTTCAAAATAAAATTGTTATTCAGAGAGCCGAACAATTTCCCTTCTACTTGAGTTAGCTGCTATTCCAACTATAAGTAAATTTGATCACAATTGGTGTAGTAGCCAGATTATTCGTCAGGTAGACGCCTCTATTGGATTACATTGAAAATGTATAAGACTTCACTTAGAGGCAGTTATCAGAAATGTTAATACACAAAGAATGGGGATGTAGGGATATATAGTCTGGCTCCTGTTCCTCTGAAACCAGTCCCACTGGGACGTTTTGTAACATACATATACTAAATGGGAGGTCCATGATGTTTTTTTTACCACTGTTAAAGGTATTAAACCGTTATTCATTCATATCAGTCCATTTTTACAGATCCATCGTAGTCCAATCTTTTTCATACAAAGTTCTTTATTGAAAATGTCCATGGTTTATACAATGCATCCGTTTTAAAGATGCCTTATTTGAATTACAACAGCCAACACGAGTTTTGAGTATACCCTGTCACTTAAGAACAGTTTTCTTATCTGTATGTCATACTACAAAAAATATTTGAATTTCAAATGTTGACGCTTCAGTCCAATATTCCAATATGTGGATCTTGTTTGGAGTTTATATCTCATTACAACTGGTTGCCCCGAACATGGTATCAGCAACCTGAACTGAATAGCAGCATGTCCTCGCGACGATGAATTGTCGGTTCAAAACTTTTGAACAACAATTGAAACAAATATTTTTTTAAGTATGACATACAGATAAGAAATATTTTCTTAAGCCTTGACAAAGAGGGTTTTGTCGAAACACGTTCAGCTGCTGGAATACAAATAAGGCATCTTAAAAAGAATGTATTATATCAACCATGAAAGTGCTCAATAAAGAAGTTGTAGGAAGAAACGTGAACTACGGTGGACCTGTAATTATGGCCTAATATGAATGAATAACTGTTTAATGACTTTAATAGTGGTAAAAAGAAATCATGGACCTTCCATTGATTATGCATCTGAAATATTATAAGTTTCAAATATTATCTCTTCTAAACATTGAAAGGATATCTGTCAAGTCTTGGATGAGCATGGGATCCGGAATCATGTGAGCCTGGACACTTATGTAATGACTTGGCCTTATTTCCCTGTCACTTAAATTTAGAACATCCATAAAAGGGACACTGAGGAAAATCTTATCTCTTCCCCGGAGGTTTTTTTGCAATCTGCTTCATGCATTTATATTGAACATCATACCTCTTTATATTTAGCACAACTTAGATTATGTGGCGTTTATAATTTACAAAATATTTTAACGAATATTCACCAGATTATTCTGTCAATAGCTCAGATCCAGCTATTGCTCTTGGAGCACAGCTTGCCCACTGGCTTGACTCTGCTCTGCCCTCATGATGTATTCTCTGGTCTACCCATTACTCTGATTGTTATTAACCCTGGGCGTAGTTCGCGAAGTAGCGCTTCGCGAAGCTACGCAAAGTGAAGTTCGCACTACGCGAGCCGCGTAGCACTACGCGAACTGCGTAGTGCGTGTTACACAATGATTACACAGTGCCGGATGCTTGTCCGCACTGTGCAATCATTGAAAGCGGCATCTTGCACAGTGCGAGCTGTCTTTTACTGCCGCTCGGTAGATTTTACTCGAGCGGCAGCTTTCTAACGCGGACTGGTAGTTTCTCATCGCGAGCGGTCGCGAGCACTCACGCGACCACTCGCAATGAGAAACCTGACCTCCCGCGTTGAGAATCTCGCCGGGAGGTTTATTTTCCACGCTCGCGATCGGCAACTTGTGTTGCTGATCGCGAGCGAGAAAAAGTCTCGCCGGGATGTCATTTTGCTTGCTCGCGGTCGCCAACTTGGCGTTGAGGACCGCGAGCAAGCAAGCAAATGACCGCTGCACTACGCTACGCTACGCTCACGCGTGTTTGCACTGTGCTACGTGCAATTCGCGTTGTGCGAGATAGCGCAAACTTCGCAAACTACGCGAGCGTAGCGTAGTTTTCCGCCCAGGCCTAATTGTTATCAGGGTCAAGTCAAAGAAAATTGTTTCTTTCTTATTTTGTAATTGTTATATAGATAAATAGTAAGTGCTAGTTGTGATCTGCAGGTTACACATCAAATTCGTGGCAAGGCTGTCTCAGTATTTCCTCCTCATGAAGTCAGATAATTAAACCAGGCAATGGGAGCACCTTTTTGATCTATAGGACTTAGAAGCAGGAGAAATGTGTACGAAGCACAATGTAAAAATAAATTACTATCACTGGGTCACTGACAGAATATCGACAGTCAGAATATCGAGGTACAAAAATATCGTCGCAAAAATATCGATGTCCAGAATATCAAAGTCCTATCTACATAATCGTAAGTACAAAAATATCGAAAATAAAATATCGTTGTTAAAAATATAGTTGTTAAAAATATCGTTTTCTTTTTAATGTTAAAAAAATAATGTAAAATAAAGTAAATAATACATATAATTTAAAAAAACATAGGGGTCCATTACGATAACCGGCGGTAAAAATACCGCCAACCGCTATAGCCTGAGAATACCGCCCGCCTGCAACATTGAAATACCGAACTATCAATTATGATGACGCAAAATAACCACCGCCCGCAGCGGAAAAAAACCCCAGAATACCGCCCGTCCATGACAGAGTCCAAGACAATCCGTCCGCCACGGACGCAATACCGCCCGAAAAAGGCAAACACGACCGCGCGGACGGACTACACACCGCCCGTCAAATTATGATCCCCCCGACATGAGGGCGGGAAACCAACACAAATCCCGCCCGCAACGGTGAACTACAGAAATGAAGAACTGACAAGGCGGAAGGCCCGCGGACACGTCCGTGCACGGAAACCAGTGGCGGCACAAACAAATACACACAACACGGCCAACAAGTTCACACAGTAAACGACGCCAAAATACACAGACACAGAACCCATCCCAAAGACACATCCCCCTGTCAAAATATGGAAGTAGCATAAATCCCAGGACACCACGCCCAACACACCTGAAAACGATAGACTATCATGACACACCCACATAGGTGAGTACAAAAGCTGCCCCCTCACAGACCACAAACCCTTGCACCACGACAAAGCCAATACCACAGCAGAGAACACGGAGAGACACAGAGGAAAGCAGCATACCACACGCACACACATCACATCCATCACCACAACCACCACAACCACCACCTAAACACCGGCACCACAAACCCCCTGCACATCACACACCAAACACACCACACCAGCACCACAATAACCACACTACGCACCATGGCAACACAACGAATGCCCAAGTTCACTGCCACAGAGTTGACGGTCATGGTCGACGAGGTCATCAAGGTGTACCCACAAATCTATGGGAACCAGGTCCAACAGACACCTGTATCCACCAGAAACAGGATGTGGAAAAGGATCGTAGACCAGGTGAATGCAGTCGGGAACGTGCCACGCAACCGGGGGAAATCACCAAGAGGTGGCAGGACATGAAAAGCCTAGTCAGGAAGAAGGAGGCCAAGAACCGGGAGCTGGCTGACAGGACTGGCAGCGGACCACCCGCGCCATTCAAGACCTTCAAGGCGTGGGAGGAGAAGGTGCGAGGCATACTACATCCGGAGAGTCTCATCGGAATACCAGGGGGAGTGGAGGCTGGTAAGTACAAACAAATGTATACCAGCACACCGCTATGTACTGACATGCACGTCCAGAATGCCATAGCACCGAGGGCCAAACACCCCCATGTCCAGCACACAACACACCAGACATCTCTCACACATGCAACAGACACACCCACACACTCAGCCCAAAGGTACCAACAAACAAAACCATGGGGGCATGTGCACAGTCAGCCAGCACCACAACTCCCACCAGGTCCCTCTGTACCCCAGATGTGCCGGAAGGAGCACTTCCCACACCACACCCATGTGTCAGCCATAGCTGCACTGACCAACAAGTAACAGGTAAGGAGCCGTACCACAATCTCCGAGTATCGGAGGGGGACTGCCGAAGTCCCCCCACCCAGGCCCCCACCCCTACAGCGCAGCAAGATGGAGCACTCCCCACACCCATGTCTCAGCCATAGCAGTGCACACCCACACCCGACAAGTAGATATGTCACCCTACATGGAGGGCTGTCTGTGGATGGTAAACCATCACCACGACTCACAACACGGCCCCCACAGCCACAGACCAGCAAGATGGAGCACCCCTCCCTCCCACAACCATGTGGTAGCCATTGCATCTCACCCTCAGAACCAACAATTGGGTAGACTACTGTACAGGGCGGGGTGTCTGTAGGCATGAGGACTGTACTACGACCAACATGTGGGACATGTCACCTAGCAGAGCGACAGGTAGCACTGCTCCCTGTCACAAACATGTGACCAATGTGCACCCGGACATCAATCACAGAGTCATATCCCACATGAGCCATCTCAAATGCAGAAACACGTAACGAGTCACGTCAGCATGCACAAGTCCAACTGGAGTACTGACCCACATGGCGTGCACTGTGTCAGTCATCACACACATCAGCAACACCATCCAAGTCTTGTCAATGTAGTCGTGTCTGCTTCTACCCTTGACATAGTACAACATCACCCATGTAAGTCTATCTCGTACAAATGAAACATAGTGGAACCCCAGTAATGTCACCAACACCACTGGACCCATGAACCACACAGCTACACAATGCACATTCAAAATCCCATCCATCCCATCATCCAGCCCCAGTGTCATGAAAGGTATATCATCCAAACAGTTGCCCCATAGACGGTAGTACAGCAAAGAGTCCTGCCGATGACCAATAATGTGTCTGCTGTGTCTGAAGCGCTCGTCACACTGTGAGTAACAACATACAGAATGCAGTCAACACCCCAAGAGCACTGCATTGCTGCACATGGGTGAGAGTAGCACGCACACCAAGGAATTGTACCATCTGCAATACGTCATGTGGCATACAACCATTACACACCCACTACAATGCCTGCTGTGGAATGCCCATGAATGACAACAGTGAGCAGATATGCTGGCTAAGTCAGACATACACACACCTTTGTCTCTGTAGTGTCGTGTGGCCAAAACACATGTCCCCTTCTGCACCCATATGTCATTGTATGTACCACAGTACCATATTCCAACACTAAACCGTCCATGGGGCTGTACCCCGTTCCCACCAAAGCCACAAAATGTAGGGGCACTGCAACACACACCAATTGGCATTTCAAATCCGTCCCATGCCAGATGCACCCATCACACTATTCCAGTGCCTTGATCACGCACACACATCGTAGAGACATACACACGCATCCGGCAAATCAGTGCACAAACTGTGCATGTCAGACATCTAACACAAACCCTGCAAGGTGCAACACAATAACTTTTCATCTCCGCCCCACAGGTGACGACCAGCAGGATGCTGCGGATGGAGACACCAGCCATCACAGCCAGTCCACAAGCCCCCCACACGGACTCACGGATGTGGAAAGCCTGGACACCTCCACGGACGAGGACCCCCGACCTGGCACATCTGGCGCGGCAGGGCGCAACAGCACCCCAGGACCCCTCCTACCCACCAACCCATCTCCCAGGGCTGGTGACCAGTCCCAGGCCCCTGCTGCCACGGTCATTGCGGCCAACACCACCGCCGCAACCACCACCACCATCACCACCACCACGGCCTCCCTGACCACGCAGCCATCCCAAGAGGTGGCACGAACCACAACATCTACCCTGGGAGCCAGGAGGAGGCCCCGGGTGACCAATGTGGCGAGTGGGCAGGTCGGTGGCAGCAGTCCAGGTGGGAGGAGCAGGGTCAGGCCAACGCCAACAGAGCCTGGGAGCCAAGCCCTGCCGCAAATAGCCAGAGTCCTTGGGGCCTATGAAGAGGCCCAGGGACAATGGGCCAGGTCAGCTTCCGACACCAGGGAAGTCCTCGGGGTGTTGAGGTCCATGGACGCCCACATGGGCCGACTTGTGGACCTCATGGGCCAGCTAGTGGTGGAGGTGAGGGCCCACTCAAGGACAACCACACCACCCACGCCACCACCTGCTGGGGCGCAGGGACGTGCCACATCCAGTTCCCCTGCGTCCACAGCGAGTGGGCAATCCTCAGCCACCACCAGCAGTCCACAACCACGACCCCCTCCTTCCAAACGTGGAAGGGGCCGTCCGAAGAGGCAACAGATGTCCAGGGAGGACTATGCACGCACCAAACGCCAGTGAGTCAGCCAGCCATGGTGGCCACCCCCTGCATTCACTTGGACTACCATCCTACCCCACACTGCCAGTCGAGTGGCAAATGTCTGTTGGACTGCGGACCCAGGACTACATGGGTACACCTTGACCATCACGCGGACATGACCGTCCACTCATTGTACAGCATGCACCACCTTCTTGATCACCTTTCCCACAATCACATGTCACCTTTTAAATAAATACACCTGTATCACATCCTATGTCATCTGTTATGTTTATTATCAATGTTGCACAAACGTCAGCATGTTCAGAAATTCATCTGTAGTGTGTGCTGTCGATAGGCCAGGAGAGGCTGTAGGGACCTAGGGGTGACAAACAGAACAAGAGTCCATTGACTGTGTGTGTCACACACTCATCACACAGTACTTGTCATCAGGCCTAAGCAATGTACACACATCTCACAGAGCAACAGGGCACAATGTCACAGCCACTCTCAGTGGCATACTACCCTGGACATGGACCATTGCCACACAGCACTCAGTCAACAATAGGCCGCCCTGACAATGCACACATACACATACACAACTACAGCGACATCAGCCGTCGTATATGGTCACTCACCGTCAAGTGAAGTAGCGGGCGATGAGCTGCTGACGCTCATTCACTGCTTCCTCCTCTCCACTGTCCTCGTCACTGGACACGGCTTGGCCTGCAGGCGGGGGCCCTGGCTGATCACCGTCATCCACTATCAGGGGGATCCGCCTGCGAATAGCGAGGTTGTGCAGCATGCAGCATGCCACAACAATCTGGCACACCTTCTGTGGGGAGTATGCCAGTGCACCCCGGTGCGGTCCAGGCACCTGAATCTGGATTTCAGGAGTCCAAATGTCCGCTCCACCACACGTCTGGTCCTCCCATGTGCCTCATTGTACCTGACATCAGCTGGTGTACGAGGATTGCGTAGTGGACTCAAAAGCCAAGGGCCATTAGGATATGCAGAGTCACCAACAATCCACGCACGGTCCGGTAGCAGATTGGACATCAGACGTGGGAGGATGCTGTGGCGCATGATGTGCGAGTCATGGGTGGAACCGGGAAACTTCGCACACACGTGTGTAATAATCATGTCCGCCAGGCACACCACTTGCACATTCAGGGAGTGGAAATGTTTCCGGTTCCTGTAGATGTGCTCAATGGCCTGTGGTGCAACAAGGCCAACATGGGTGCAATCAATTGCACCAACAACCTGGGGGATGCGTCCGAGTGCATAGAAAGCACCCTTCACCGCAGGCAAATCACGGGCCCTGGGGAATCGGATGTACCGGTTCCTGTACCGCATCATAGCCGACAGGACATCCCGTAGCACCTTGCTGAACATGGGCTGGGACATCCCACCTCCACTGCCCACCGTGTGTTGGAATGAACCGGTAGCGAAGAAATGCAGTGCAGCCATCACCTTGGCCATGGGGGTGAATGCAGTTGGATACACCCTGCGAGGACGAAGGTGGGGTTCCAACATGGCACATAGGCGATGCAGGGTGGGCCGGTCCAGACGGAACTTCCTGATGACCTCCACATCCTCCATGGCTGCCAGCAATTGGTAGGGGCGATGTATGTTTGGTCTCCTCCTAGGACAGATGGAAGTGGACACATGTCAATGCAACACACAACATGGCATCTACACATACACAACACAAAGATCACTGTCAAAGCAATAGTATCAACGAACAGCTGACAAGTAGGGACAGCACAGCAACATTACTCTTACACAGATCCCCTTACCAGTAGCAAGGACCACTGACACATACCATTGCTATGAGCATGCACATGGGGATTGAGGCCATATCAGCTTGATAGGCATGATGATGGAGTCAGACTGCATATGTGAGTAGCGGCAACACCACGGCAATATACCTAGCTGCTGTGCCTGACACCGCTTCCGAGGCTGGGTGAGTATGGCACACACCAACAACACAACGTACACAGGCTGAGCGGTACACCGATCGCAGCAGCTTGGTCACGCAGAAACAGCCCCAAGGGGGCTATATCAGTGTGGGAGGGTGACAGGCTTTACCACAGCTACCAGGGACTGCTGACTGCCACCCCACAACAACACCTGCTGCTGCTGCCACCTGTCCACCTTAATGTCGACGACTCTGATGACATGTCCATGTCCACTCACCGGCGAGGAGCTGCAGTCCCTGGATTCCGAGCTCCACGCACACTGCCCAAGGCGAATACCGGCAAAAGTCATGTGTGTGTAAGACAACTACAGTGTGTGGGAGTGCATGTGGGGGACACACATGTCGTTCATCCGCAGCACAATGAGACTGAGCCTGTGGGGTTCCAACATGCACCGCTTACCATGCTAACAACAGGTGGAAGGGGCATGTAGGCTCTCTGGTGTTTCCCCATGCATGTCCCTCCCGAGTGGTGGCACATGGCATTTTCATGTCAGACACCCAGTGACGCAGACACTTGGCAATGCATGATTCTGGGCAGCTATTGCTTGTGTGAATGGCTGGCTGGCTCCCTGCTGGCCTTCTCAGTCTCGGCAGACCTGGGCTGCACATTGACCGCCCAATCCTAGAAGGAAACTACACTGACTGTACAGTGGGTTACATGTGTCATTAGTTCACAACTCTCAGGAAATGCGCTAACTCAGCCCTGTCGATTGAACACTCCAGGCCTTGTGATAGGGATGTGTGTGAGAGATGGTGGCACTGAATGTGACCTCCATTGCGGGGTGAGCCATTCACAGGGCGAGTACGTTGAGGGCTGCGCAGTGTTGGACACAGTGGGTCCACCCACAAAGATGTGTAGCCTTGTGAGCCATGTGTCGGTCTACAAGACAATGGACAGTAGATGTGGGCAGACTACACATTGCTCAAAGTGCTGGCATCCTGAATAGAATGGGATGGACAGGTACTGTGTACACACTTCCACCAGCATGCATTTACGTGTGGTGTACACATGCTGTCAGGCCATGTCCCATACCGTCTTGGCTCTGTTACACGTCTCTGATCAATTAGGATGGCTCAGCATTATGCCACTGTTGTTGGTGGATGTGGGTGATGCTGAGAGGAGTATGTGTGATATTCCAACCCTCATGTGTACCATCCCTGCTGTTGGAAGTCCACCAGCCCAAGGCCTTGTGATGAGCCATTGCATCCAAGTCGATGCTTCTGTGTATGTGTAACCGACAGTGCAGCCAATCCCACGAAGAGGGTGACGTCATCTGCCGGATGTGTGACCATGTTGCGGCGACTAATCGGGGGTGCTCCCTCGTATTGTCAGGTTGGCACGGCGCTGCATTTCACCACTAATGGTCTGCAATTGACAGTCACACAGCCTATGGCGGATGCACGTTTGTAGGGGCATCAGCTGCAGGCAGGTGTACAGTACTGTGGGATTGTGTCTTTTGCTGCGAGAGGCAGCATGTGTCCACAGCCTACCCATGTTCTGGGTTATGTGATGGTAGTTGTGTGATGCAGTGGGTTGTGAGTGTACTCTGTGCTGGGTGCATCTTACATGCATATGCGATTCCTGAGGGTCAAGATGTAATTTGGGCACTCTGCATAGTCAATGCGTTCAGAGTCGTAGTCCTCAGGGACAGCCTGTAGTCAGCTGGAGTGGCACGTCACATGTATGTTTGTGGCACTGTGCATACTCTGATTTCGTCCTCAACACATGTGTGCGATGCCTCACCTCATATTCCTGGTACTCACACATCCGGCACACTGTGCAACAGTAGTTGTGTACGTGCGATGAACAGTTGTCAGGCATGGGCTCATAACCATTGTGGACTGTCATGTTGCAGTCAGTGTGTGTGGTGACACATTCTGCTCCATGCAGGTTTGTCCTTGGCCTAATTATGTAGTGGTCATCCTTAACACCATCAGGAGAGTGGGTGTGTACACAGCGATGAGTGGCTATGGCCGCAGGGTGACAGTCCGGGTGTTGTTCCATGTGCACAACACATGTGTCACTTATTGGCGGGTACATTACCTGTACGACAGCCATTACGTGTTGATTGTGGTTGCTGTATACATTTGCACAGGTATCATGCAACATGTGCACTTGGGAATGTTCTGTGCTGGCTCCCTTGCACATGTCTGTGGATTTGATGCCACATGAGTGAGGCCACCTCGCTCTCCCTCATGTGTCAACTACCATGTGTGCTGAGGGACAGGGGACGGTCAACAGTGGTGAGGCATTGGATGGTGCAGCTGCACAGGAGCTGGGTGAGACTAATGTGACCGGCGCATCGGAGGGGGCAGACGTGTGCTGGATGACTCACAGGCCCATACGACAATTGCTGCGTCATCTGAGTACAGGGGTCATGTGTCCATGTCTGCTAGCACAGGGGACGTGCACTCTAGCTCCTCTGCAGCCACGCGGAGGCCAATGCCCGCCCTCCCAACTACTTCCACTGGTGCAACACGTGTCGGCACAAGGATGACGGATAGAGTGTCTTTCACACCAGGCACAGCTGCCCCTGCGACCCCTGCTGCACTCAGTGCCGGGTCTGTTGGGCATGTGCGGCATCTGTGCGTGGGTCAGTCAGCCTCCCTCAATGACTTCATTGCCCATGCCAACACCTTTCCGCAGTTGACATAGTTCATGGAGGGCCTACATTAGCGCGTGGGTGGGCTACACCAGTATGTCCAATAGTTGTCCCCCCAGTCAAGGTGGTCCTTGAACTGGGCCACTGTCAGGCTGACATACCTGACCTTCCCCCACCCCCGGACAGTGGCGCATCTGACAACAGCAGGGCACGAGTCCTGACAGAAGAGGTGGTGGCACGCAGACGTCATGACAGGTAGTGACGTCACGGAAGATGGCCTGCACCATCAGACTCATTGCCTCCCCTCGCCCACCCCACTGATGCGATTGCATCATGGGAGCACGCGCGTGTGCATCAGCTCCAATCTCACCCCAGAGAGGCCAAATAGTGTATGTGTGGCTCCATTCGCTCCAGTCACCGAGCTCACGGGACGATAGGTGGGGGGACGCCGTACAGCCGCATGGTACCCCGACTCGTGCCCTGGACAACAGTGACGATGCATGGCTGACTCCGGAGTCCGGATACACCACATGCAACACACAGCAGCTGTAGCTGCCCCAACGGGCCATGACGCATACACCATCCCAGACGACATGTCGACACACCCCGGCGCGCAATGTCATAGCATCCGCTGCCATTGGCAAGGGACCCATGGTGTGTGATATGGGCCTCCTGGTGAGGAGCCTCCGAGCCATCCACCGCCAACGGGTGTCATGCAACTCACACACTTCGCTTGAACATTAGGTAGCTCTGCCTGCACACCAGGGCTCGAGTCCGGGTACCATGCGGGTGTACGGCGTCCCACCACCTATTTTGCCGTGAGCTCGGTGACTGGGGCGAATGGAGCCACACATACACTATTTGGCCTCTCTGGGGTGAGATTGGAGCTGCTGCACACGCGCGTGCTCCCATGATGCAATCGCATCAGTGGGGTGGGCGAGGGGAGGCAATGAGTCTGATGGTGCAGGCCATCTTCCGTGACGTCACTACCTGTCATGACGTCTGCGTGCCACCACCTCTTCTGTCAGGACTTGTGCCCTGCTGCACACTGAGAATGTATTGCCTGCGAGATGTGACCAGGTGCAGGGTGCCATGACCTCCCACCCACCAAGCTCCACTGCCATCCCATGCCCTGGGTAGCCTGTGCAGGTGGACGATGTAGGGGGTACACCTGAAGGCCAGGGGTGTACATGTCTCGGCACGGGCCTGGCTGACGCACAGCAGTATCCAGCATGTCCCCAGAGGGAGGGCCAACGTCCACACCTGATGCAGCATGGGTCGTGTGCCCGCCTGTTGTGCACACACTAGTCCACATTCATCCCCAGACAGCTGGTCTTTCCACATACCCAGAACAGTGGTAATGTACCCCGCCGGGTTCGTCCCCACACAGTCTGTGTCGAAACTGCATGTGTGCACCCGCCCGTGCCACAGACCCACCTGTGCCAAGAGGCCCTCCCGCTTCACATGCCACATATGTGTATTCCACAGTTGTGCTTCTCTCTCAGGGGCGGACATCCAATGTCACTTGACTACATGGTGATCTCACGAGTCCCGTGTACTTCTCACACTCTCATCCTCTCTCATTCGTACTTGTCTACGATCAATAATTATCCAGAGTCAGATATTGGCTTTAAGGCATGTATTTAAGCTTACTTCCTCTGTGATGCAGGATGTGGACACTACTGGCAGCGTAATGCATGTGGAGGATATACTTAGCATGGTTACACATTCATAAGGGGGTACAGGTAGATGTGATAAGTCGTTAATTGTAGAAATAAGGCTTCAGAGTTAAGCATGCCCTGCCCTTGCTATGCTACAGTACATTAGCTCATTACTGAGGTGCCCTAGGCTGTGACACAGACAGTATTGGTTTACCCTACCAGACAGCTTGACATCATGAGCACAGTACATCTAAGTCCCATGGTACAGTTTTACGACAATAGTGACTCCGACACACCTGCGTCAGAGGTGGCATCAGAGCATGAGCCTACATGCATGCAGCATAGTCTCACATGTTGTTGCGATATGGTGGCTACTGTACATGACTCAATGCCCAGGGACATGTTGTGGGGTGTTGCATTTGTTGTCCATGCAAATGTCCTTGCACGGAAGTTCAGGAGAAGGTGTGATGACAGTTCTCAAGTTATTCAGCAGACAGATCAGCGTGCACTTACAGGTGCCTGTGTTCAGGTGCGCGGCATGCATATTGTAGCAATGTGGTTCGTGCAATGTTGGCCATGTGGTCACTGTACACAGGTCCCATTCCTCAGCCTCCCCGTGTTCATGCAGGGACACGGGATGTGGTGATGGACAGGGTGCATGTCCCGGTAATGTCAGGTGTCATGACGGTGGTGTCGATGGTCAGGTGTTTGTTTCCGTGTGCATGGTATGGTTGTTGCACAGCTGACTGGCCTCTGCGTGCGGACGGCAAGAATGGGTAGGGTGTTGCACATGTATGTTCAATTGTGGGTATTGATTCGGGGACCCATGAATTGACAGGTTGTCAGGTATGCGATACCTTCCTGCAGTGCATCCCTCGCATTGGTGGTATTTGTGGTTGACATCCAATGAAGCGGATGGTGGGTTGCAACGTGTTCCTCGTAGGTTGTCCCTTGTAGGATCCTGATGGGACATGTCGGGTGACATTCGATGAAACTGTGATCCAGCATACGTTGTGCGGAGGCACACTGGTTCCATTGCAGTGTGTGTCCTATTGCAGCCACAAACGCCATGCCCCCATACACTGAACAGTTCCTGTCGTGGGCGTCCAGGGGTGAGAACAGGTGTACCAGGTCCCCAATTGGACATGCCGGGTTGGAGAGACATAAATCCACAGGCCAGTGGTACGGGCACCTCCGACAGTAGAAAACGGGGATGACGCAGCTGAACATTTCAATGCGGTAAGTTACTCGATAACTTACATTCAGCATAGCCAGATTTGCACAGCCCACTGTCTGTATCAAGCTATTGCTGTACAGCTGCATCTGTCTGGCGTAGGTGTATAGTACTGGTGCCCCGTCCATTTTGCTGCTGGGTGCTGTGGTGGCCTGCTCCGGCTGCCTGGGCTGTCTGCTGAGTGCGACCTCGGACGGTGCTGTGTGTTCTTGAATGGATGTTAGGCGGCAGGACTTTGTGTATGGCTTGGGAGGCGGCCACAGGCCCTCATCCCACATGCTCCTATGAATGGTCAAGGCCAGTGGTGTCTGACTCCTTCCTGATTACTTGCATTTGAGCCACAAGGCGCAGTGGTATAATTGTATTTTGTGGTTTTATCTTTCTTTCATGTTCGGCCTTATCTGCCAGGGGATGGTTGACTCAGCATGGCTATGTTTGGGTTGTGGTTGTTCCAATGGCTCCGTTCTCCTGCGGGATATGTTGCAATGTGATTTGGCTGTGGGAATGGAAGGACATTCACTGCTATCTGCTCTCCCGTGTGTGGGTGGGTCACTTCTTTCCCGCTGTACATTGGGACTTGTGTGTGGGCTCCGTGATTGTGAACACCTGTTCGCAGGCAGCAGCGTTTCTCTATTTTGGACATGGCATGGCTTGTTGTTGCCTGCATGATGGTATAGATGTTGTTTGTTGTGACTGGCGTGCCTTTTGCGGTCAATGTCCATTGTTTGTGCAGTTCTGTCGCAGCTGCCGTGTGCTTCTCCATGCTTTGCACACAGGTGTGTGTCCTCTTCCGACGTCACTTTGCTCCCCTGTTCGGCACACTTGTGTGACTACGTTTTGGCAACTGTGAGTTGTCGGTTGTGGTCATGGTTGACGCAGGGGGACCACGTGACTTGTGCCTTCAGGGTGGGGCTGGTGTGTGTGGTGTGTTGTTGCGACCCTGCGGTGTTTGTGTGCAGCCCATGCGTGGCGCTGTCGTTGGCCTCTGCGTTGTGCGCATGTGCGTCATCGCCGGGGCGCTGCGGTGCCGTGCCGGGTACGTCACTTCCCGGTCCGGGGTATTGGGTGCCCAGGATGTTGCGGGTTGATTATATTTTGCAGGTGGGATATGTGTGGGTACGGTGTTGGATGTGTCCTGTCCCCACAGGGGTGTCTAGGGGGCCCATGTACAGTTTTTCCGCCCTTGCATGGTGTGCGGTTTTTGCATGCCCTTGTTGTGTGTCTGCCTACCTGCGTCGTCGTTGCGCGTTCACTCCTAGCTGCTGCATCAGGTACAGCATTGGGATGGCCTGGAGTGCAGGATTCATGTCGGAGTAGGCCGGGTTGGTGTTTCTGTGGTCAGCAATGTGGTTTCCGCCTCCTGTTCTCGTGCGGTGTCTCTTTGCCGATGAGGCTGTTTGGTTGTGTCATCGTAATTTGTACGCCGGGCGGTACGTCATTTCGGCGGACGGTGTGCCTCCGTTGGCTGGCGCCGCTACGTGAACGGGCGCACTTTGATGGCGGGCGGCGTCGCAGGCTTGCGGGCGGTATTTGCCTGACTTTTCACATCCTAATTTGGCGGGAGTGCGGGCAGTTGCTGGCGGACGCTAAATTGCGGTTTTTACCTCCGTCGGCACGGCGGTAGTGTTTCCGCACGCCATCGTAATGACCCCCATAGTTAAAATTATTAGAAAATGTTTAAAATTATAAGTAATACATATAATGTAAAAATAAATTAAACATATATATGTCTAAAATATAATATATATACTTACTTATTAATATTTATAAATAATTATTTTAATAACTTATAAATTGTTAAAAACATATTAAAAATGATAAATACATATATATACACATACACCAATAATATAAATTAAAAACAAAAAACATATATAACAAATTCAAATATTTTAAAAAAATTAATATTTTAAATGGAATTTTACACTACATTAACTAAAACAGTAGAGAAAATATTGGATAGCGGAGGGGATAAAATTACTATTCCCACTCCAGACAGTGCAACAGTAGGGAAAGTGTTGGATAGCGGAGGGGTAAAAATTACTATTCCCACTCCAGTGAGTGCAACAGTAGGGAAAGTGTTGGATAGCGAAGGGGTAAAAATTACTATTCCCACTGCAGAGAGTGCAACAGTAGGGAAAATGTTGGATAGCATACTGGTAAAAATTACTATTCCCACTCCTGAGAGTGCAACAGTAGGGAAAGTGTTGGATTGCGGAGGGGAAAAAATTACTATTCCCACTCCAGAGAGTGCAACAGTAGGTAAAGTGTTGGATAGCGGAGGGGTAAAAATTACTATTCCCACTCCAGTGAGTGCAACAGTAGGGAAAGTTTTTGATAGCGGAGGGGAAAAAAATACTATTCCCACTCCAGTGAGTGCAAGAGTAGGGAAAGAGTTGGATAGCGTGAGGATAAAAATTACTATTCCCACTCCAGAGAGTGCAACAGTAGGGAAAGTGTTGGATAGCAGAGGGGTAAAAATTACTATTCCCACTCCAGAGAGTGCAACAGTAGGGAAAGTGTTGGATAGCGGAGGGGTCAAAATTACTATTCCCACTCCAGTGAATGCAACAGTACGGAAAGTGTTGGATAGCAGAGGGTTAAAATTAACATACTTATCAATTAAATAATTAGTATAATTAAATATCCAATTAATAATTAATTAATAATACATTATTTATAAACACTAATAAATAAATATTAAGAATTACTTTATTATAATTAAATTACTTCCCACCCTATTCCCTATAAACCCCATAACCCACTCCTAAAAAAACACAATTAATCTAATTATCAATTAATTAATTTAAAAAAATTATAACCAATTAATAATTAATTAATAATAAATTAATTATATAAATAAAAATTATTATTTACCTTTTTATAATTAAATTACTTCCCACCCTATTCCCCTATAAACCCACAACTCCGCTCTTAAAAAATAACACAATTAATATAATTATCTATTAATTAATTAATATTAATTAATAACCAAATCATGAATAATTGATAATCCATTAATTTTAAATAATAATAAATAAAAATAATTATTATTTTTTATAATTAAATTACTTCCCACCCTATTCCCTATAAACCCACAACCTGCTCCTAAAAAAATAACACAATTAATATAATCTATTAATTAATTAATATTAATTAATAACCAATTAATAATTAATTAATAATAAATTAATTATAAATAATAATAAATACAACTTATTAATTATTTTTTTATAATTAAATTACTTCCCACCCTATTCCCCTATAAACCCACAACCCACTCCTAAAAAAACAACACAATTAATATAATTATCTATTAATTAATTAATATTAATTAATAACCAATGAATAAATAATTAATTATAAATTAATTATAAATAATAATAAAGAAAAATTAATAATTACTTTATTATAATTAAATTACTTCCCACCCTATTACCCTATAAACCCACAACCCGCTACAAGAGCTAAAATACGCAAAAATTAATTTTCATAAAAGTAATTACTGCTAAAAATTTAAGACATAGATTACAAAAAAACTACACTTATACCAAAAATTACATCACATACTTTTAACACACATACTAAAATACAGAACACTCAATATAAATATCGATATTATTAACAACGATATTTTTACAAACGATATCACTGTCTTCGATATTAAAAACGATATTTCTTACCTTACTGTCGATATTCTGTGCTACGATATACTTGCTGTCGATATTCTTGTACCTCGATATTTCAAACTCGATATTGTTGTAGCTCGAAATAAACAACTCGATATTCTGTCTGTACACCACTATCACTATGATAAACCTGAAGAATGGGGTCATTTAGACCCTGGTGGGAGGCCTTTAGGTCAGAAGAGGCTTGTCTGCAGGAGGATCACCCACCATATTTAGAGATCCTAGCCAGGCAGGTGGGGATCTCTGTGCCTTCAGTGGGTTCACTGGTGCAGCTGCACCATTAAGGGCACTTAACTTTGCTTGATTTGCTTGTTCAGCCAGCTTGTTTTGTTTTCAAGAAACAAACTCCTACAACTGGAGTTTGTTTCTTAAAAACAAAAAAAACACATTAGGCTTGATCCACCGTGAGCTTCGCCCTGAGCATGGGGGGACACCGTGCATTTTTCTTATCCGGGACCGCATCGCATAGCAGTCCAGGGTAGTAAAAACCACCAGCACTAGAATGAAGAGGGATCCACCTGGACCTGGCAGCTATTATTCAGCCAGATCTGGGATCATGTAATTTGCCAACATCGGGACACAGTTCAGCAGTGCTGCATCTTGTCTGCTTTCAGTTCGGAGTAGCAATGTCCAGGCGGAGAAGGGGCTTTCTATTCTAGATCTCAGCTGTGCCCAAAACAAATGCAAAAATAACAATTGATGGACAGAATGCAGAACAATGTCATACATTCACCCCAGTACAGAGATCTGGGCCTAAATCCATCGTTTTTTTGCTCACCATGCCATTCCAGTTTGGACCCAGCCATATGCAAATCAGTCTTGACCCTACGCCCAATGGGAACAGTCCAGCCCAAACTGCCAGGCCAGGTCCTCCCTGGACTGGAAACAAGCATCCTAGGACCGATTTCGGGCTTTCAGCCAGGATAGCTTGCCTCCAGTGGCATGGAGAGCACGGGACCCACGTCTGGGCATACCCGTCCCACTCGGGGTGACAAATGCAAAAAGAACAATTGATGGACAGATGCAGAACAATGTCATACATTCACCCCAGTACAGAGATCTGGGCCTAAATCCATCGTTTTTTTGCTCACCATGCCATTCCAGTTTGGACCCAGCCATATGCAAATCAGTCTTGACCCTGCGCTCAATGGGAACAGTCCAGCCCGAACTGCCAGGCCAGGTCCTCCCTGGACTGGAAACAAGCATCCTAGGACCGGTTTCGGGCTTTCAGCCCTCATCAGCCAGGATAGCTTGACTCCAGTGGCATGGAGAGCACGGGACCCACGTCTGGGCATACCCGTCTCACTATGGGTGACAAATGCAAAAAGAAAAATTGATGGACAGAATGCATAACAATGTCATACATTCACCCCAGTACAGAGATCTGGGCCTAAATCCATCGTTTTTTTGCTCACCATGCCATTCCAGTTTGGACCCAGCCATATGCAAATCAGTCTTGACCCTGCGCCCAATGGGAACAGTCCAGCCTGAACTGCCAGGCCAGGTCCCTCCCTGGACTGGAAACAAGCATCCTAGGACCGGTTTCATTTTGCCTGGCTGATGAAGGGTAATACCCAGAAACCGGTTCCAGGATGCTTGTTTCCGTTCCAGGGAGGACCTGGCTTGGCAGTTCGGTCTGGACTGTTCCCATGAGGCACAGGGTCAAGACTAATTTGCATATGGCTGGGTCTAAACTGGGGTTGCATGGTGAGCAAAAGAATGATGGATTTAATCCAGATCTCTTGACTGGGGGTGAATGTATGATTTATTCAGAATTCCGTCCATCATTTGTTTATATAGCACTTTTCATCCTAAGTGGGATGGGTATGCCCAGACGTGGGTCCCTTGCTCACTGTGCCACTGGATTCAAGCTAGCCTGGCTGATGAAGGGTAAGACCCAGAAACTGGTCCCAGGATGCTTGTTTCTGGTCCAGGGAGGACCTGGCTTGGCAGTTCGGTCTGGACTGTTCCCAAGAGGCACAGGGTCAAGACTGATTTGCATATGGCTGGGTCTAAACTGGGGTGGCATGGTGAGCAAAAGAACGATGGATTTAACCCAGATCTCTTGACTGGGGGTGAATGTATGATTTATTCAGCATTCTGTCCATCATTTGTTTGTGTAGCACTTTTCACCCTAAGTGGGATGGGTATGCCCAGACGTGGGTCCCTTGCTCACTGTGCCACTGGATTTAAGCTAGGCTGGTTAATGAAGGGTAATACCCAGAAACAGGTCCCAGGATGCTTGTTTCCGGTCCAGGGAGGACCTGGCTTGGCAGTTGGTCTGGACTGTTCCCATGAGGCACAGGGTCAAGACTGACTTGCATATGGCTGGGTCTAAACTGGGGTGACATGGTGAGCAAAAGAACGATGGATTTAACCCAGGTCTCTTGACAGGGGGTGAATGTATGATTTATTCAGCATTCTGTCCATCATTTGTTTGTGTAGCACTTTTCACCCTAAGTGGGATGGGTATGCCCAGACGTGGGTCCCTTGCTCAATGTGCCACTGGATTCAAGCTAGCCTGGCTGATGAAGGGTAATACCCAGAAACCGGTCCCAGGATGCTTGTTTCCGGTCCAGGGAGGACCTGGCTTGGCAGTTCGGTCTGGACTGTTCACATGCGGCACAGGGTCAAGACTGATTTGCATATGGCTGGGTCTAAACTGGGGTGGCATGGTGAGCAAAAGAACGATGGATTTAACCCAGATCTCTTGACTGGGGGTGAATGTATGATTTATTCAGCATTCCGTCCATCATTTGTTTGTGTAGCACTTTTCACCCTAAGTGGGATGGGTATGCCCAGACATGGGTCCCTTGCTCCCTGTGCCACTGGATTCAAGCTAGCGTGGCTGATGAAGAGTAATACCCAGAAACCGGTCCCAGGATGCTTGTTTCCGGTCCAGGGAGGACCTGACTTGGCAGTTCGGTCTGGACTGTTCCCATGAGGCACAGGGTCAAGACTGATTTGCATATGGCTGGGTCTAAACTGGGGTGGCATGGTGAGCAAAAGAACGATGGATTTAACCCAGATCTCTTGACTGGGGGTGAATGTATGATTTATTCAGCATTCCGTCCATCGTTTGTTTGTGTAGCACTTTTCACCCTAAGTGGGATGGGTATGCCCAGACGTCGGTCTCTTGCTCACTGTGCCACTGGATTCAAGCTAGCCTGGCTGATGGGTAATACCCAGAAACCGGTCCCAGGATGCTTGATTCCAGTCCAGGGAGGACCTGGCTTGGCAGTTCGGTCTGGACTGTTCCCATGAGGCACAGGGTCAAGACTGATTTGCATATGGCTGGGTCTAAACTGGGGTGTCATGGTGAGCAACAAAACGATGGATTTAACCCAGATCTCTTGACTGGGGGTGAATGTATGATTTTTTTCAGCATTCCGTCCATAATTTGTTTGTGGGGCCCAAAACAAAGGCCGAATGTAAAGGGCCATCAGCCCTTCTTTTGTTCAAGTATAATCCTGGCTGGGAACCTTCTAGAGCCTAACACTTAGACACCAATGCAATGGAGGGTAAACAAAGGTGCACCGCTTGTTACCAATTTGCAAGTACTTAAGAGGCACTACAATTTTAGGCATGCTTTTGAATTTGTTCAATCCCTCTAAACAAGACTTATGCATGCACTGTAAGAATGTCAGATGTATCGGTCTGCACAAGTATTTATATGAATAACAATTTAAACAGCAGTTGCTTTTTTAAAAGATTTCATTATTTTATGGTGCTTCTCATCCCAATCTAGGGTGTCAGATCGCTTTTCATCAGGCACACATTATACATTGACAATAAATCATCAAAGTGTGTAAGTCAATGCACAGGATATTACATAAGACAATGAGAATTTCAGGGTGTACGAGTCACACATCTTCTTTACTAGTAGGGATTATGTGTTAAGAGACATGGCTGGGGGAAACACAAACTCAGAATGTAAAACGAAACAGTGTTTAGGGATGTCTGTACTAATATGACTTTATCTGAAAGAGAGAATTAGGTATAGATTCCTTACCTTGTGAATTACCCCCAGGCGTCAGACTGGATCCGTAGAATTTTTTATCAGCAGTACCCCTGCGCGTTGTAAGGTGGCGTCGGTCGGCTCCACGTTCGTCGTCGTCGTCGCCAGGATGACGTCACAGCAGCTACTTAGATGCCGCCCTCGCGCTCTGACGTCGGTTCTTTCTTTTTCCGCGCCAGCCAGCGCAGATCCGGAGAGAGCGGTACCTCCAGTCATTTTTTGACTGACTTTTTTAATCGACTTTTGTCGACACCGTTTTGAGTCCTCGACTCCTGGTGCGCGTAAGGATGCCCGGTTTCAAGGCTTGCGGTTCCTGCCAACGGTTGATGTTGGTGCCGGATCCGCACCAAGTGTGCCTGTTTTGCCTGGAATGCGACCATGACTCTAAGTCGTGTTCCGACTGCCGGACCATGAATCCGAATTCTTTGCGGGAGCGGTCCCGAAAGCTTCTTGAGACCCGGCAGTCCGCTCCGCGCCGTTCGAGGTTCCGGTCGCGTGGAAGGTCGAGGGACCGGTCGTGGAGCCACCACCAGTCCTCTTCCAAGTCTTTGCACTCCTCAGGTAAGTCGAAGTACATGAAGAAGTCGGAGAAGCATCGTCGCTCTTCGACTTCTCCCCGTCCGTCGGCCGACGTGACGAGGGATGCGGGCGGTGCCCCTCCCGCAGCTCCGCGTGCGAAGCCCGCTGGGTCGACACCGAGTTTCCCTCCCTTCCCGGGACCCAGAGCAACCCCTGCCCAGCTTCGGAGTTTCTACGAAGCAATGCATGCCATCTTTGGGTAGCCCGACTCCGCTGGCACGCCTTTGGGCCCCGAGGACTTGGCTGGGGGCCCTGGGCCTTTGACACCGGCGGCTTTAGCCCCGGCACCACAGGGTCCCCTTGGATCCAGGCCTGGATCCGGATCTGCGCCGGTCGACCTTGTAACACCTCCCCCGGCGCCGATTCCACCGGCACCGCGCCCGCAGCCGACGCCGGTTGTTTCCCCAGCCGGCGTCGACCCCGGCCTCCACCCTGACGTGGAAACGGAGCCGGACTGGCGCCAACCGACGCCGGATCCGGCGTTGTCGGGTACTTTTGTTCCCTTGTTCAGCCCTGGTGTATTTGGGCCAGATTGGCAACCAGAGGAGGGTGAAGAGGACTGGGAGGGCTCTGGTGACCCTTTAACTGACCAGTTGGAGTACGACGAGGACTGGAGAGAGGAGTTGGGGGAAGCCAGTAATCTGGATACCTCCCCAGACCTTGGCATGTTGTCTCCTCCTACCGTGGCTACGGAGGAGGGAGTGTCTTACGCAGTGGTGTTGCGTAGAGCGGCCGAGGCTCTCAACCTCGAGCTACCTACAGTGGCAGTCAGGACTAACCTCCTGACAGAGGTGCTTCAACCGGCAGCGAGCTCTTCGGAGCCCCTGCTGCCGTTTAATGAAGCCCTCACTGACATCCTTTTGGGCACCTTGTCCAGGCCCAACAGATGATTGCTCGATGCCACCGCCCGGCCCCGGGTGACCCCACTTTCCTCTCTCAACACCCCACCCCTGAGAGCTTGGTGGTCCAAGCCTCCACGTCCAAAGGCGCATTCCCTAATGCACCACCTGATAGGGAATTCAAAAAGCTGGACCACCTTGGGAAGAAGATGTTTTCTTCCTCCAGCTTGGGACTGCGGTCGGTAAACACTGCATGTCTGTTGGGCCGTTAGACCCACTCAGTGTGGGATACGGTAGCGCAGGTGCTGCCCCAGTGTCCGGAGGAGGCCCGGGCCATGCTCTCTCGTGCAGTCACCGAGGGGAGAGAGGCAGCCAAGGTTACCATCCGATGTGGGCTGGATACCGCTGACTCGCTAGGCAGAATGATTTCAACGTCGGTAGCCCTGCGACGCTACGCCTGGCTGAGGTCGACCGTCATGGACATGCCCTTTGATGGCCGTCGCCTGTTTGGCGACAAAGCAGACAACACGCTGGAGCACTTCAAGGACTCTCGGGCTATGGCCAAGTCCCTGGGCCTCTCCACCACCCACCCTGCGCAGTCTGCTTTTCGCCCCCTTTCGTGGTTACGGAAGGGGTGCCCCGCTATGTCACCCAGAGCCACAGGCCGGCTCAAGCTGTTCAGCCCCTGCGCGGCTGGGGACGTGGGACCCACCGTCATGGGTGTGGGGGCCAGTGGGCAGGCCAGTCCACCACCTCCCCCTCTGCAGCAGCCTCCAAACCCTCCTAGTCTGACCTTTCAGGGCCAGCAATCGCCAGTGGGTGGCAGGATTCGCCATCACCTCCCCCACTGGCGTACCATCACGTTGGACAGGTGGGCTTTGCAACTAGTCCGAAGGGGTTACTCCCTCCCCTTCGAGACTACCCCCCCAGCCATGCCACCTCAGCACCACCGTATGTCGGAGGATCATCTGGCCCTTCTCCAACAGGAAGTTACGGCTCTCTTGGCCAAGGGAGCCATCTAGTGAGTTCCTACCCCAGAAGTAGGTCGTGGTTGCTATTCCCACTACTTTCTGGTGCCCAAGAAGGACAAAGGCCTGCGTCCTATCTTGGATCTCAGGAACGTCAAGCACTTCCTCCGGAAGGAGAAGTTCAAAATGTTGACACTAGCTCAGGTCCTGTCTGCCCTCGACCCTGGAGACTGGATGGTAGCGTTGGATTTGCAGGACGCTTACTTTCACATCCCTGTCCTGCCGGCCCATCGACGTTACCTACGGTTCACGGTAGGCCACGAGCACTTTCAGTTTACCGTGCTCCCCTTCGGCCTTACCAGTGCCCCCCGGGTGTTCACGAAGGTGATGGCGGTGGTCGCAGCTCATCTGCGCAGATCAGGGGTTCCAGTCTTCCCTCTCAGAAGCTCCTTTTCATCGGAGCAGTTCTGGACACAACGCAGTTTCGGGCTTAACCTCCCGAGCAGCGAGTCCTGGATATTCGGGCTATGATTCTGATCTTTCAGCCTCTATCCCGGGTGTCGGTCAGGATGACCCAGAGGCTGCTGGGCCTCATGGCCTCCTGCATCCTGCTGGTGGATCATACCAGGTGGCATATGCGGGTTCTGCAGTGGGACCTGAAGTTCCAGTGGGCACAGCATCAGGGGAATCTGTCCGATTGCGTTCAGATCTCGGAGGGCACTGTACGACAATTGCAGTGGTGGCTAACGAACCACGATTGGGTCAACGGCAGATCCCTCTTCCTTCCCAAACCGGAGTACACGGTGGTGACGGATGCATCACTTCTGGAGTGGGGCGGCCACATGGGAGAGGCGGAGATCAGAGGCCTCTGGTCTCCGGTGGACTCCGGGCTCCACATCAACCTTCTGGAGCTTCGGGCGATCCGTCTTGCGCTAAAAGCATTCCTTCCCTCTGTCTGGGGAAGAGTGGTGCAGGTGTTCACGGACAACACCACCGCCATGTGGTACTGAAACAAACAGGGCGGAGTGGGGTCGTGGACCGTATGTCAAGAGGCTCTCCGTCTCTGGACATGGCTGGAACATCAGGGCATATCCCTGTTGGTTCAACACCTGGAAGGTTCACTGAACGCCAGGGCGGACAAACTCAGCCGCAGGTGTATGATGGATCACGAATGGCGGGCCCGATTCACAGAACTAACTTGAGACAAAATCCTAAACTTACTACCATTTTGGTATTCACAGAAGGCACTTACTCATTTTGGTATTCACAGAAGGCACTTACTTACTCATTTTGAGTAACTTACTCATTTTGAGTAACTTACTCATTTTGTGTAACTTAGTCGTTTAGTGAAACTTACTCATTTTGGTATTCACAGAAGGCACTTACTCATAAATGAGTAAGTGCCTTCTGTGAATACCAAAATGAGTAAGTGCCTTCTGTGAATACCAAAATGAGTAAGTGACTTCTGTGAATACCAAAATGGTAGTAAGTTTAGGATTTTGTCTTAAGTTAGTTCTGTGAATCGGGCCCCAAGTCTTCACTTGGAGGTGGCGCAAGGTCTCTTTCAGCAGTGGGGAGAGCCTTGGTTAGATCTATTTGCCACCGAAGAGAACGCGCAATGTCAGCAATTCTGCGCGTTGGAATTTCCAAGGCAGTACTCGCTAGGCAACGCTTTTCGTCGCAAGTGGAGTTGCGGTCTTCTATACGCCTTTCCGCATATACCACTTCTGCCCAGAGTGCTGAAGAAGATCAGACACGACCGGGCCCAAGTCATCCTGGTGGCTCCGGATTGGGCACGAAGAGTTTGGTATCCCGAGCTATTACACATGGCCATCGATCCTCCGATCCGACTGCCTCTTCGGGAGGATCTTCTGTCGCAGCAGCAGAGGACGGTCCTCCACCCGAACCTGTCCAGTCTCCACCTCCTTGCGTGGAGATTGAGCGGTGGCAGTTGACGGCCTTTGACCTTCCTCCCGAAGTCTGTGATGTTATCTTGGCAGCCAGGCGTCCCTCCACTAAGACAGTGTACCTGCAGTTGGAACAAATTTGTGGCATGGTGCACAGCAAAGGCTGTGGATCCCCTTTGCGCCCCTCTTTCTGAGGTTCTCTTGTTCCTCCTTTCTTTGGCCCTGCAGGGCTCTGCTCTGGGCACTCTAAAGGGCTACCACTCGGCCATTTCAGCCTTCCTTAGGCTTCCTGATCAGCCTTCTCTTTTCAAGTCCCCTGTTGTAAATCGCTTCCTTAAGGGCATTACTCATCTTTTTCCTCCTGTTCCCTTTGTAATGCCCCAGTGGGACTTGAACCTAGTTCTAACTTATCTTATGTGCACTCCCTTTGAGCCGCTACATAACTGTGTTCTTAGGCTTCTGACCTTAAAGACTGCTTTTCTGGTTGCCATCACCTCTGCGCGCAGGGTGAGTGAGCTCCAAGCTCTTTCTTCCAAACCTCCTTTTCTGGCTGTTCATCCAGACAAGGTTGTCCTTCGGACTTGTCCATCCTTTCTTCCCAAAGTGCTTACTTCCTTCCACATTGGTCAAACCATCACCTTGCCCACCTTCTTTCCGCCTCCTTCTAAAGAGGAAGAGAGGCTCCACCGTCTGGATCCAAAACGTGCGCTTTCCTTTTACTTGGATCACACAAAACAATTCGGGGGTGGATGACCAGCTCTTTGTTGGCTACGTGGGCTCTAAAAAAGGTCGGGCCGTACACAAACGAACCATCTCTAGATGGGTCATTTTGTGTATCAAAGCTTGCTATTCTTTGGCAAAGAAGGAGCCTCCTGTGGGGCTACGTGCCCATTCCACCAGGGCGACGGCAGCTACCACTGCTTTGGGACGGGGAGTTCCTCTCAATGACATCTGTCAGGCAGCGACGTGGGCATCTCTGCACACGTTCACAAAACACTACTGTCTGGACAGCCAAGTCCGGAGAGACGGCTGTTTTGGCCGTTCTGTTCTCCAGGACTTTCTGGTGTGAACTTGGTTCGCAGACCCTCCTCCGGGGTTGGTATTGCTGGGGTATCTATTCACAAGGTAAGGAATCTATAACTAATTGTCTCTTTCAGATGAACAAGTTACTTACCTTCGGTAACGATATATCTGTAAGAGACATAGATTAGTTATAGATTCCTTACCGCCCCACCCATCCTCCCCGTTCTGCGAACTGACTTCTAGGGTTAAGGATTTCCTTTCAGGGCCCTAGTTTTGCGCACCAGTGGTCAGTGTCTTGCATGGCTCTGCGCTTCTGGCGTGGAAAGTGGTGTATAGAACTGACGTCAGCACGCGAGGGCGGCGTCTAAGTAGCTGCCGCGACGACATCCCGGCGACCACGACGACGAACGCGGAGCCGACCGACGCCACTTTACGACGCGCAGGGGTACTGCTGACGAAAAATTCTCCGGATCCAGTCTGACGCCTGCGGGTTAATTCACAAGGTAAGGAATCTATAACTAATCTATGTCTCTTACAGATATATTGTTACCGAAGGTAAGTAACTTGTTCATTACTATCCAAAGAAACCATATTTAGCAGCCTTATTATAACAACAGATTGAGAAAAAACAATAGGGGTTTAAACCCATCCCATGACGTTTGCATGCAGTTCCTTGACGCTGGTTCATAGCGCACTGTGCTATATTAGAAGGGTTGCAATTTATGAATTGCAAGTAATAAAAGGATCTCTGTGTCAAAAGCAGTAACCCACTTACCTATCTACATAGCATAAATATCCTTCATTTGTATGTTACAGATGGCCTTTGCAGGAGACACATTAACCCCAGTCGTGGCCGGCATGACTCACGGGTGGGGGGTCACGCGGGGAGGGAGTCGCGCAGGGGGGTTAATGTTAAATAAATGAAAAAAATATATATAACTTACCTTCGCGGCCCGCTCCGGTCTGGTCCCGCGTCGTCCCGCGTCCTCTCCACACAGGAAGCAGCCAAGCAGGCAGCCTCCTTCTCCCCTAAGCCAATCACAACGCTGCAATGGCAGCGTTGTGATTGTTTGGGGAACGCCGACCGCACAGGCGTCTATGGGGAGGCCGTTTTCTCCATGCAGGCTGCATGCAGCCTATATGGAGAAAACGGAGAGTGTGCATGACTGGTTTGGTCGGCCCTGGGGCCGACCAAACAGTCAGCGCCCTCAACAGTGGGCAAGCCACTCCTTCCCTGCCTAGAGCAGGACCGCCCACCCGCCTGCCCCCATCCAAACCCTTCTGCTTTCTCGCAGTGCGAGAAGCAGAAACATAAAATGGTATTCCTAATACCATTTTATGTTTCTGCTTCTCATACTGCGAGAAAGCAGTGGGGCGACGCTCCTCTGCCCAAATGGAGGAGCCGCCCCTGATTAACCCTCTATGCTACTTTAGAAGTCAAAACTGTGACTAGACAAATACAGATCTCTCCAGCAAGTTTATTAACCACTAGAATTATGTTACTATTATTACTAATCCCTGAGATTTACCATGCACACAAAGATCTCTGCTACAGGTGCCTCAACCCCATAAGTTAATTTAAAATGCAGCCGTTGTAATCAACTAAGCTAAAACAGATTTACTGTCACGTTTGTCCTTGTTGCTGATTTCTTTGTGGCAGACTTAAAAAAAAAAAAATGTATAAACTGACCTTAAGACTGCTTTTCATGGCTCCACCCCGCTTGACTCCACCCCCTTTTTGTCGCTACACCTTGATCCCCAATTTATGGGTTCCAGAATAAAGATTTTTCAATTCCAACACTGAAAACAACTTACAGTCACCCCACCCTAAAATAAGCAGGTCGAAAGTTACTTTGACCTCATGTCTCCATTGTGGATAGACTGCCGGGTCAAAGCTTTACAGGTCTGAGCCTGCGGAGGCTCCGCCCAGAGGCGTAGCTTCAGAGGGGGTGTTTGGGGTGTTACACCCCCACTAATAAATATATTTTCAGATGTATAGTTGGGTACAGGTGCTCTCAGTCGGGTATGGTGAGGTGTCTGCCGGATTTCCCCTGGGATTTTTGCATACATACACCTGACAAACACATGCACACACACACACACACACACACACACACAGATGCACGCACACATTCTCACTCATCTCTATTTTGAAAGCTCTAAAAAAAATTATTTTTATAAAATATTGTGTTTTTCTAATTTAGTACTCCTAATAATCCATATTCCTCCCCCTTTCCAATGCCTCTTAAGCCCCACTCATGCGCCGTGCTTGTCATATAATGTATTTTAACATTATATGCCAGCGTGATGTTCTGGAAATCTGATGCCCCGCCCCCAAAATCTGACTGACTAAGCTAGGCGCCTGGCAGTGGTGCTCCTGGCCTAGGTCATACAGCACTATTTGAAATACATTTAAAAAATAAACATTCTCAAATGCTTCAACATTAATATCTCGCTATCACATTACAGACCACGTCTCTCACTAGATTGGTGCTTGGCAGTGCCGAACTTCCCAGAATTTGCAGCTAATTTATTTTATTTTGAAATATATTTTTACATCGCTCATGCCTAGGTGGGCGGAACCCTGTAATCCCATTGCTAGAGCAATTTGACAGAAATAACAAGCTACCCTTGAAAACTGAAATATTACCTCACAAGTATGGCATTCACACGATAGCTTATCAGCGGTGGGAAAAAGTCAAAATACCAGGCGCCTGTGAGCAAAAATGGGACAAGCAATCTTTAAATTGGTTTTCCGAAATAAAAATATACATATTTAAATCTTTCCTGAAGGTGGAATTCTTTCCACTGCTGATAGATGTACGAATGCTTAGGACCTGATTACAAGTATAGGTGCTATTTATCGCACCTGGTAAAAAACAATACCACGCGGTATGTTATTTATCGGGTGCGAAACATAGCCCCTATTACGAGTTTTAAGGGAATAACATGTGGATTTTGGTATTTAATGCACCAAAATATGCATAATATGGTAAATACCATATGCTTTTCCTCATTTAAATTTCAGCAGGTTTGACCTGTCCAAAGGTTGAGGTATTTAAAACATCTGATAATTATCAGATGCATTAAATAACACTCAACTCGTAATTCCGACCCCTGTGCAAACCGGGGTTTATGCAGGGGTCAGACAATAAGGACCCACTCCTAATCAGGCTCATAGTGTATGACCCAACTGAGGTGACGAGCCTTTTATTTATTGCATTGTAACATTTCTAGAGCCCTTACTACGTCAATGTGCAGCGCTGAAGCGCTTACCTACATCGGTAGCACACTACACCGTATAGGGTGTGTGAGTGGCAGGATTTTATCATTGTTTTGATCCTTTGTGGGAAGTGTTTCCATGACCACGAGGTACGGTTACCGTGATATGGAATGCAGCACTTAGCAGTGTGATGGATGAAGAAGTGTGGGAGACAGGCACTCAGCTTCCATTAGGTTGTTAGCTTTAAGCAGCTTTTTAGGTCAGTTTATGGTACTTCATAGGTTCATAGTTTACTTAGCTGGTCACTGCACTGAATTGTCCATTCTGAGATATTTTGTTTAAAGTTTATGGACCTGAACAAGCATAGATTAAAGGGAGAAACGGTGGAGAGATCTGCTGGGACGGGCTTTGTTAATATTACCCACATCTGACTGTCATTTGTGATATGTCAAGAAGTGGTCATAGTATGTAGCTTAATGGGACCAGAGGTGGTGCACTAAATGAAAATCCTCCATTGGCCAGAAGCATGTGGCAAATCTCTTCAGTTATTTCATGCCTGGTCAGTTAGTGATGGGTGGGTTAATACTGTGGACTGGTACACTACTAGGCCATGGACAGGACCCTTAGTAATTTTGACTTATGTGTTAACCACTAAAAATATATAAGGCATCCAAGCTGAGCTGTAAAGATATCAATAGGAAAGCCCAAAATCATGTTGTATAGAGCTAATGAAAGGTCAAGGCTGTATATATAGGCTTGACTGTTCATTGTCGCTATATACTGTGTTTCATTTTCTTATTGATATCTGTACAACTCAGCCTTATTCCATATTTATCTACCAGGCTCATCGCCGTGGCCTTGTTTATATATATATTTATGTGTGTATGCAGATATATTGTTATATATATGTGTGTTATGTGGGCATTATATATATACGTATACATATACATTTCAGAATTGTAACAGTGACTATGTTGTGTATGTGTTAGTGTGCACATGTGGCCTTCGATATGTAGGCAGTACAATCTTCCCAGTTAAGAAACGGATCGTGGAGCACTTGTGTGCTATCAAGAACCATGACACCAGTTACCCAGTGGCAAGGCAATGTAACCAGGAACACGGACCCAATTGTAATGACATCGCATTTTTGGTGTTGGCAGGATCCTAGTGAATCACAGAAGAGGTGACAGAGAACGGGCTCTATGAAATTGGAGTCAGAGTACATAATTTGCCTCAACCACAAATTCCCGGTGGTCTCAACCAAGATGAAGGACTTCATGCCCATTTGGGCTAGATCGACTTCTTTTGGTTTGATTTCATCTTTCTGCCAATACTGTCCTTTAGTTAAAAGTATGAAGACACGCAACATGCCTTTCTGCTGAGCACTTGCATAATTATGTAATTAACTAGACAAGCTGTCTCTCCACTAAGAACATTCAGACAACTCAGTATTCATAATTAATTATATTTTTGTTTCACACACCACATCTCATTTTCACGTTTTATATAGTACATTTAATTTATTTGCTTAATATAAAAATATGGGACATCTTGAAGGAAATTACCTCCCTAATGTTTGGATGTATATGATGCTTTAATTTAGGTTGTTCAATAGACCACTGAATATGGTTTGAATCCCCGATCGATTGACAGTCACACGACTTCAATAGATTCCAAAAAGAGCGTTATGCTATTTTAATTTAATTTACTTTTATTTTGTATTGAAAACAGTAGATGCAGAGTGTGCACACCATTATGACATTGGGAATATACACCTGTATGTTTATTTGTATTTTATTTCATCCTGCCAGCATCAATTGTAATGCATTGACTTAATAAGTCTATTTTCCCAGAGGGGTTTCTTCAAAACAACACTAGTCCCGTCAGTCTTTCTATTATGTTTATTTGTGTACACTGGACGTGGGTGGCTTGTCTTTATTGGAAATAGGGCACTGTTATTGTTTGTTTGTTGGCTTTGAGAAAGACCAATTCGGCCGAATCGCGTCAGCCGCAATAAATTCACTTAAACCACCTCTCTGGAGTGCAGACCTTATTTATCCACCAAAGTAGTCCAAAATGAAGTGCGCGTTTGCAAAGCCGGTGCAAGCGTCAGGGCGGACTACCCCGACTTAAATTATCCATCAAGAAGAGAATAACGCTGCACTCGCCAGGGAGAATTCCAAATCGCTTATTGAGTCCAAAGAACTCAGCCTATACACTCCCACCAACGTGTTTCAAACAACCTGGTCCTGATCATATACTGTGATCAAGACCAGGTTGGTTGAAACACGTTAGTGGGAGTGTAAAGGCTGAGTTGTTTTTGGACTCAATAAACGATTTGGAATTCTCCTGGCAAGTACAGCGTTATTCTCTTCTACTGGCGGTCGCCAGTAGGTAGTTATAGTTAGGACCTATTTTCCATAGGAAAAGCATTTTTTATTTTCTCAATAACTTTGGCGTCGTTTGACGAATCATCGCGAAATTTTCAAAACTAGTGGGGCGCTCCGGTCAGCTCCTGTCTTGAAAGTTTCGGGGTGATTCGTCAAGCGGGGGCCGAGAAAAAAGGGGGGTCCCAAAACGTGTTTTCTCCATGTTATTTTCCATAGGAAACTTTAGACACGGCTATAGCCCGAACTGCTGAACGGAATTACACCAAATTTGGCAAAAAGGTAGTGCTTGGTTCAGAAAGAGTCCTTTTTGTTAAATGGTGTAAATCTGTTCAGTAGTTCCTGAGAAATTAAAAAAATAAAAGGTTCGATATATAGGGACGCGGTGGATTCGCGAACCCTCCCGACCACGAGCTTCACTGTGATTGGCTGCCAACACTCCAAACCAGGAAGTGTTGGCAGCCATCTTGTGACTCGGTATAACCGAGTCACAAGAAAACAGTAAAACAAAGGTGAAAAAAGAAAAGGGGCAGGGTAGAAACACCCTGACCCCCAGGCCTGCTCAGGGGTCCCACAAGGACCAGGGCCAAAAAGCATTTTTTAAAAAGTTTTGGCGAAATTCACGCTGTGGTCGCGAAACCCGCCGAAATTTTTAAAAAAAATGAAGCACGGGCTCCCGCGCTTCATTTAATTGAGGCCCCCGGGTGCGCCAGGTCCCGGGGGCATTGCCAAAAATATACGCGGGGCCCGCGGGGCTCCACAGCCCCGGGGACCGCCACCCCCGGGTCTTGATTTAAATAATGTGCGGGAGGGCACTCGGCCCTCCCGCAGGCCCGAGGACCGCCACCCCGGGGCTTGCTTTAAATAATGTGCGGGAGGGCACTCGGCCCTCCCGCAGCCCCGGGACCGCCACCCCGGGGCTTGCTTAAAATAATGTGCGGGAGGGCACTCAGCCCTTCCGCAGCCCCGGGACCGCCACCCCGGGGCTTCCTTTTAATGTGTGGGGGTCCTTCAAGGCCCCCAAGCCCCAGGGACCGCCACCCGCGGGGCTTTTCTTAATTATTCTCGGGGGCACACAGCCCCCCGCTGCCCCGGGGACCGCCACCCCCGGGGCTTTTAAAAAATAAAAATAAACCTGTGTGGGGGCTTGAGCCCCCCACACGCCCGGGACCGCCACCTCCCCGAGGCATTAATTATGTAAATTCGGGGGTCCGTTACGGACCCTCGAGCCCCGGGGACCACCACCTCCCCGGGGCTTTAAATAGTAGGGAGGGGGCCGCGCGGCCCCCTCCTGGAGCCATCCATGGCCCTGGGGACCGCCACCCCCAGGGCCGGCTCCTGCAGTGTCCCGGGGTGCCCACCCCGGGACAATGCTGTTTGCTATGACAGGGCGGGAGCCGTGTGGCTCCCGCCCTGTCATAGCAAACTTGCTTTAGATTTTGGAAGAGAGAGCAGGGAAACCTGCTCTCGCTTCCAAAATCCAAAGCAGATTGCTTTCCACACGGGGAGCTGCATGTCAGCAGCTTCCCGTGTGGAGAGCAATGCCGGCTCCCGTAGGAGGCGGGGAGCCGGCAGGACCGTGGGGGCATTGAGGCTCCCCCACGGTCCCCAACGGATAGGGCTGGCCCCGGGGATGGGGTCCCCGGGGCTAGAAGTGGCCCGGGAGGGGGCCACGCGGGCCCCCTCCCCGCCCAAAAATAAATAAATAAAGGCCGCCCCGGGGATGGGGTCCCCGGGGCCAATAGAGGCCTCAGGAGGGGGCCTCGGAGCCCCCTCCTTAAATAAATACATATATGTGGCCATGCCCCAGGGGATGGGGTCCCTGGGGCCGGAATTGGCCACGGGAGGGGGGCCCACGCGGCCCCCTTCCCGTTTAGATTTTTTTTTTTTTTTAAAAGGGGTCAGGCCCTGGGGGATGGAGTCCCCAGGGCCCAAAAAAGAAAAGAGAAGGGGGGCCACCCAGCCCCCCCTGTAAAAAAAAATAATGTAAAGAAAGACCGGCATCGTGCCGGAGGCCCCGCCCCCTCCCAGCAACAGTCTGCAAACGCGCCCTGTGGTGCGTTTTAAGATGGGGAATTAATTCCCCTTCAATACTGGGGGTCCCTGGGGCCAACTAGCCCACCAGGTACCTCCAGTATGCGCCACAGGGCTGCCTTGCAGAGAGGTGGTCCGAGGCCATGCCCCTTTTACACCTCTCTGCAACGCAGCTCTGTGGCGCTTACTGGAGGTACCTGGTTGGCTAGTTGGACCCCAGGGACCCTCAGGACTCAAGGGGATTTAATCCCCCAATTTACAACGCACCAGGGGGCGCGTTTGCACAGTGGTGCAGGGAGGGGGCGTGGCCTGATTTGACAAGTGTACAAATGCGCTCTGTGGCGCGTTTTAAGTTGGAGGATTAAGTGCCCTTCAATCCTAAGGGTCCTTGGGGGCCAACTAGCCCACCAGGTACCTCCAGTAAGCGCCAGGGAGCTGCGTTGCAGAGTGGTGGTCCAAGGCTACGCCCCCTTTTTATACCACTCTGCAACGCAGCTCTGTGGTGCTTACTGGAGGTAGCTGGTGGGCTAGTTGGCCCTCAGGGACCCTCAGGATTCAAGGAGACTTAATCACCCAACTTAAAACGCGCCACAGGGCGCGTTTGCACACTTGTCACACCAGGCCCCGCCCCTCCCTGCACCACAGTGCAAATGCGCCCTGTGGCGCGTTTTAAGTTGGGGATTATTTCCCTTCATCCTGAGGGTCTCTGGGGCCAACTAGTCCACCAGGTACCTCTTGTAAATGCCACAGGGCTGCGTTGCAGAGAGGTGCTCGAGGCCACGCCCTTTTACACCACTCTGCAAATGCGGCTTCAGATGCACTGCTGGTGGGGCGATGAGGTCCTCTTGTGTCCTGAGGACCTCAAGACACAAGTGGACTTCATCCTCTGAGCAGCAGTGCGCCAGAAGCCGCGTTTGCAGCGTGGTGTAAAAAGGGGCATGGCCTCAGAACACCTCTCTGAAACGCAGGTCTGTGGCGCTTACTGGATGTACCTGGTGGGCTACTTGGCCACCAGGGACCTTCAGGATTCAAGGGGACTTAATAGGGATGTCATAGTTAGAAATTAGCATTTAAAAACCTTTGAAATTCACTGAAAAAACCATAGGTTTCAGGCACGTTATAGTTAGAAATTAGCATTTAACAAACCTTAGAAATTCACTGAAAAACCATAGGTTTAAGGGACGTTATAGTTAGCTGGACATTTCACTCTTACAAAACCGTAGAAATTCCACCGTTATAGTTAGTTGAGCTAACTATAAGTCGTGCACCCGCAATGCACTGTTCATGACGTCACATATTACATCATTCATGACATGGTCAGTGACATCACTGATGACATCACTGATGACATCTCAAATGACATCACTGATGACATCACTGATTACATCATCCACGTGAAAATCTGATGCACCTCATCACACCCTAATATAACCCTTGATACACCCACTCTAAAATACAGACTATCATTTTCGAAACCATAAACACACCAATATCAGTTAGTACATACCCACTCACTAATTCCTACGTCTACACACACATCCACTTATTCACCCATACAGTCACTCATACATGCAGGCAGCCATCCATACGGCATTATCATATGCACTCACATATCTATACAGACACTCACACACCGCCACTCATTCATAGAGTTACTCACACACCTAGTCAGTCATGCAAAGAATCAATCACACTCCCACTTACTCACCTGTACAGTTATACACACACCACCTCACTTTTTAAACATATACTAACACATACTTACACTCTTCTACAATAACTAATACAAGCACACACTGATCCATACAGCCACTCTCACAATCACTCACTCTCACATATAGTCATTTATACACTTCAACACTCACATATACTGCCTTTCACATATGCAGTTACTCACACATGTACCGCTGAGGCATCCATTCACTCACCAACACACCCATACACACACTCATCCACCCATACAATTCTTCACAGATGCACTCTTGAACCCATACACCCAGTGAATCATCCACTCACACATCTATGCACAGAGTTACACCCCCCACCCACTCACACAGACACTCAGGCACCCATACAGATACTCAGACCCAATCAATAACCCATATAGATCCTCATTTAGCTACTCACCAACCCATGCAACCGCTTACACACCAACTGACAAACTAAACTGTGTGAATGTCTGTATCAGTCACTAACACATGCATTCAGTAAGACACAATTAATCACTCACTTATACAGTCAGTCACACACCAACTAAATCATCCATCCAGACACTTATACACCCATTCATTCTTCAATAAACCTTGGCATATATATAAAACATATTTAAATTTTATAGAAACACTCAGTCACTGGATGATGTCATCAGTGATGTCATCAGTGATGTCATTTGAGATGTCATCAGTGATGTCATCAGTGATGTCACTGACCATGTCATGAATGATGTAATATGTGACGTCATGAGCAGTGCATTGCGAGTGCGCGAAGTTATAGTTAGCTCAACTAACTATAACGGTGGAATTTCTACGGTTTTGTAAGAGTGAAATGTCCAGCTAACTATAACGTTCCTGAAACCTATGGTTTTTTCAGTGAATTTCTAAGGTTTTTTAAATGCTAATTTCTAACTATAACGTACCTGAAACCTATGGTTTTTTCAGTGAATATATATATATATATATATATATGTGTCAATTTTCCAGCTTTGCAGCCCTTTTCCTCAGGAACTCGCAAAAAGAGAAACGGACTCCAGTTTCTTCGTGCTGATTTATTTTCAGTGCATAAATGTCGCCATGACGCGTTTCGGGAACTGCAGTTTGGTTTTCTCCCAGAGTGCAATTACAAACAGGTGTGTCCTTTATTTTCTTTCCACAAAAAGCAGCAGCATGTGAAAACTTTATTGTTCTCTTTCACTCACATGCTGCCAAATGTCTTTAAATGGGGACTGTCTGTAACTGCAACTTTCGTTTCAAACCTGTCTTTTTCATTGCTTTCTTTTACAGCACAATCATTCCCTCAGCCAGCAAGTGAAAAACTACATCTTGCATCCCTTACCAGCATTCTTTTCGATTTTCTCTTGGCAAATCTCCGTTTTTAATCTTCCAGAATGCTTGGCGAGCCGGGCTCATGGAAATTCAATACCACAGAAATAGCGCCGGTGAATGAGCCACAGACTCTGCAGGGCGGGTCAGTGCAACGGGGGCACGTTTGCAGAGGGGGAACAAATTCAGCTTGAATACTGGGGGTCCCTGGGGCCAACTAGCCCACCAGGAACCTCCAGTGTGCGCCAGGGGGCTGCGTTGCAGAGAGGTGTTCTGAGGCCACGCCCCATTTTACACCTCTCTGCAACGCAGATCTGTGGCGCTTACTGGAGGTACCTGGTGGGCTAGTTGCACCCCAGGGACCCTCAGGATTCAAGGGGAGTTAATCCCCCAACTTAAAACGCGCCACGGGGCGCGTTTGCACAGTGGTGAAGGGAGGGTGCGGGGCCTGAGGTGACATGTGTGCAAACACGCCCTGTGGCGTGTTTTAACTTGGGGGATTAAGTCCCCTTGAATCATGAGGGTCCCTGGGGTCCAACTAGCCCACCAGGTACCTCCAGTAAGCGCCACAGAGCTGCGTTGCAGAGAGATGTAAAAGGGGCGTGGCCTTGGACCACCTCTCTGCAAGGCAGCCCTGTGGCGCATACTGGAGGTACCTGGTGGGCTAGTTGGCCCCAGGGACCCCCAGTATTGAAGGGGAATTAATTCCCCATCTTAAAACGTGCCACAGGGCGCGTTTGCAGACTGTTGCTGGGAGGGGGCGGGGCCTCCGGCACGATGCCGGTCTTTTTTTACATTTTTTTTTTTTTACAAGGGGGGCTGGGTGGCCCCCCTTCTCTTTTCTTTTTTTGGGCGCTGGGGACCCTCAGGATTCAAGGTGACCTAATCCCGTAACTTAAAACGCGCCACGGGCGCGTTTGCACAGTGGTGAAGGGAGGGGCGGGCCTGAGGTGACATTTGTGCAAACACGCCCTGTGGCGTGTTTTAAGTTTGGGTATTAAGTCCCTTGAATCCTGAGGGTCCCTGGGGTCCAACTAGCCCACCAGGTACCTCCAGTAAGCGCCACAGAGCTGCGTTGCAGAGAGGTGTAAAGGGGCGTGGCCTCGGACCACCTCTCTGCAACGTAGGCCTGTGGTGCTTACTGGAAGTACCTGGTGGGCTATTTGGGCCCCAGGGACCCTCAGGATTCAAGGTGACCTAATCCCCCAACTTAAAACGCACCACGGGGCGCGTTTGCACAGTGGTGAAGGGAGGGGGCGGGGCCTCAGGTGACATGTGCGCAAACACGCCCTGTGGTGCATTTTAAGTTGGGGAATTAATTCCCCTTGAATCCTGAGGGACCCTGGGGGCCAACTAGCCCACCAGGTACCTCCAGTAAGCACAACAGAGTTGCGTTGCAGAGAGGTGAAAAAAGGTGCGTGGCCTCGGAACGCCTCTCTGCAACTCAGCTCTGTGGTCCTAGGGACCCTCAGGATTCAAGGGGACTTAATCCCGCAAATTAAAAACGCGCCACGGGCGCGTTTGCACACATGTCACCTTAGGCCCCCCTCCCTTCACCACTGTGCAAACGCGCCTTGTAGCGCGTTTTAAGAGGTAGTTTTAATCCCCCTGCCCTATTATGTACTAGGGAGTTACAGAGGAGGTCATGCTAATCACAGGGGTACCCCAACGCATAGTGTTCTCTAGTGTATGTAGGTGTTTTAACTGTATTCTAAGTGTCTTTTACCATAGCACTGGCTCTAGGCCTGGTTAGTCAGAGTCAGTTACCACCAGTACACGTCTGGAAAAGTTGTGGGCACAGGATGATTTTGCAACAAGGCCTCTTTCTGCTCCTCTTTTGGTTCTTTCTGCACATGTCTTGCTTCTTCCTGGATTTTTCTTCGTCTTTGTGGACTTCTGTTTCTTTTGACATTTCTTTTGCTTCTTTCTATGCGTTTTTTCTTCTTTCTTCACATGTCCTACTTCTGTAGGCATAGTTACAAACTAGCATTTGAAAAACCTTTGAAATTCACTGAAAAACCATAGGTTTCAGGCACGTTATAGTTAGAAATTAGCATTTAAAAACCTTTGAAAGTCACTGAAAAAACCATAGGTTTCAGGCACGTTATAGTTAGAAATTAGCATTTAAAAACCTTTGAAATTCACTGAAAAAACCATAGGTTTCAGGCACGTTATAGTTAGAAATTAGCATTTAAAAACCTTTGAAATTCACTGAAAAACCATAGGTTTTAGAGACAGTTATAGTTAGTTGGACATTTCACTCGTACAAAACCTGTGAAATTCCCCGTTATAGTTAGTTCAGCTAACTATAACTCGCGCCCCCGCAATGCACTGCTGATGACGTCACATATTACATCACTCATGACATGGTCAGTGACATCACTGATGACATCTCAAATGACATCACTGATGACATCATCCATGTGATAATTTCATGCATCTTCTCACACCCTAATATAACTTTTGATACACCCACTCTAAATTACAGACTGCCATTCTCAAAACCATACACACTCCAATACCAATAACTACATACCCACTCACTGATTCTTAGGTCTACACACACACACACATCTACTCACTCACCCATACAGTCACTCATACTTATGGTCACTCAGTACAGGACTATCATATGCACAGATACAGCTATATAAACACTCACACACCGCCACTCATCCATAGAGGTACTCACACACCTAGTCAGTCATGCAAAAAAATAATCACACACCCATTTACTCACCTATACAGTTATACACACACCAGTTCACTTACTCATACAAATACTAGCACATTCTTACGCTCTTATACAATAACTGATACAAGCACACACGCATCCATACAGCCACTCTCACAATCACACACTCTCACTTATAGCCTTTTAAATACTCTAACACACATATATACTGCCTTTTACATATGTAGTTACTCGCACATGTACCACTGAGATATACATTCACCCACTAACACACCCATACACACACTCACCCACCCAAGCAGTCCATCACAGATGCACTCTTCAAATCATGCACCCAGTGAATCACCCACTCACACATCTATGTACAGAGTCACACACACCCCTCCCACACAAACACACAGGCACCCATACAGATACTCAGAGAACCAATCAATAACCCATATAGACACTCATGTAGCTATTCGCAAATCCATGCATCCACTTACACACCAACAGACAGACCGATACAGACATTCACACAGTTTAGTCAGTAACCCATGCATTCAGTAAGATACGTTTAATCACTCACTTGTAGAGTCAGTCACGCACCTACTCAATTATCCATTGAGACACTTATACACCCAGTTATTCTTCAATACGCCTTTGCCTATATATATTAAAAATATTTAAACTTTACAGAAACACACAGTCACTGCATGATGTCATCAGTGATGTCATCAGTGATGTCACTGACCATGTCATGAGTGATGTAATATGTGACGCCATCAGCAGTGCATTATGGGTGCGAGTTATAGTTAGCTGAACTAACTATAACGGGGGAATTTCACGGGTTTTGTACAAGTGAAATGTCCAACTAACTATAACTGTCCCTAAAACCTATGGTTTTTTCAGTGAATATATATATATAACTCATGAAGCAAGTTTAAAGATATTATTGCAGAATTGATGAGATGAAACTGGACTCCGATGAAGGGCACTGGTCCCTTATACTTTCTGTGTACATTTTATGGGATAAATATACATACAATAATAATAATGTGAAATCATAGTGAATAATAAGATTGATAACACAAATATGATGCACTTGTTTGAGAGAAAAAAACGTTTTTCAGTGGAAATATAAATATAATATATCATCAAAGAAATGTTATTATAAAACAGGAATAGCGTTTTTATAAGGATCCTTTTACTTATGCATGAATTTTAATGCATTTTAGTAGGGACGATAAAGGGAGTCTTATGGCATTAGAATTGAGAATTTAATCAATTTTACAAGTGTAGTTTTTATGATGAAGTGATAAATAAATATTAAGTGGTGTGATGGCAATTTGTAACTATGTTTTAACACATTAGATTGAATTGTTTTTAAATTGTAGTATTTTCCCAAATGCTGAAGCAACGTCTTTCTTCTATATTTATTGTAACTTAGATCATGTGACCAGAAATCCTCTGTTTAATAAGACTGTGTTTTATGTGATTGCCCATGTGAACAAGGCAGGTGTGCCGAAACGCGTCAGAGCGAAAGAAAAATAAAACCTAAACTGAATGGCAAGCTAACTCCTGTGTCGGTGTCCGATTCCTAGTGAAAGTCGGAAGTGGTTGGAGTGTTAAGCCACTAATTGCCGGGATAGCGGCGGAACCGACGCGACCTCGATTTGGTGCTTCTTCGATAATCTGGCAAATTTGGATTTGCGTGTTCGTAACACTACGAGGAAGCCCCCCCACCTAAAACTTAAAGATTTTGACCAGTGTGCTGAGTGACGATACCGCTGGCTGCTAGCTTCAACGGAAGCTGAATGCAAAAGGAACCCGACACGGAAGGTAACGGTCTGCGATTGAGAGGCAGCGGGTAGAGGAGTCCGGGAAAGTATAACCCGGCGGAGTGTGTAAAGCAAGTTTTTGGTTGTATTAAGCTAATATTGATGTGAAGAGCAGTCGCTCCTGTGGTAGAGAGAAAATTTGAAATGGATACCTTAATGAAGCAGTGTGAAGAAACCGCTGACTCTGTATTCAGTGAGCGGAGTGCGGAAGTGGAAGAGCTAAAACGTGGAGTGGACTCTACAGTGAAAGGACTGGAAACTGATGTGCAAGTGCTGAAACGAAAATTAGAAAAGTTACGGCGTAACGAAATATCTAAATGGTGGGAGGTCAAGTCGTTGAGCAAATACCTCGATGTAGGGAGGATTCCCCGAGGTTTACGGGTACTGACGGCCCCCACATACGAAAACCCGGACCCGGAAATGCTCGGTGAATGGGCGGCGAACAATGCGTCTTCTTCAGAAAATATGATGAGGATATTGATAAAATATGCGTCTAAAGACCGGGATAAAATTCTGGGGGAAATTGCTATAATAGAAACAGACCTTAACAAAGCCTTGGGTGATGAGGTAATGATGAAGTTTCAATCAGATCTGAGTATTCGTCTCACTAAGTATGAGCAAATAATTACTGAACGCAAAGCGACGAAATTCCAGCGTGATCGGCTGGATTACATGCGAGGACAAATTTACACCTTTGCCCGTCGTTTTGACAGCATTCGTAAACAACGGCTCTCTAAAGTAAGTGGCGCTAGTGGGAAGCATGCAGCTAGTAATAAGGCATCTGCCAACCAAGGAGATGTATCGGAAATAAGTTCTGCAGCAAGCTCTGATATTGAAACTGCCTCAGAAGATGGAACCCAATGTACTGTAACCTTAGTTGATCCGCCATCCATTCTAGAAGAGTTCAGTTTTTTATATCAGGACCGGACTCAAAACACAAGGCCGAACCCTCAAAATCAAAGAAAAGAAAATCAAGGAAACGAAAAAACAGACGGGGTGGGCATGAAACTGCGGTCTGGGAGAAAGAAGAAGGAGTCGTATCAACGCAGGGGTTGGAAAAAGCAGTAACATCAACTGTGATTAATCTCACAGACTTGACATTGACAGATGATGAAACAAAAATATTATCATTGGGACTTTCGTTTTGTAAACGTACTAATTTTAACTATACGCAAACGCGAATTGATCTTTTCAAATATATACGGAAGTTAAAACTTAAGAAATTTTTCTGCACTAAAACCACTAGTCATAAGGAGAGTTTTACAACAATAAGTGAAGATCCAGGAAATCTTGAAGTTGGAGATATGGAGGTATTGTTTGATTGTCAACAATTGATTAGAGAGGGTGAGGGGTCCACTTTAGTGGGGTCTATTAGTCAAACTGATGATTTATTTTGTTTAGATGTGTTTGATAGTTCAGCTACTACATTTAGACCAAAGTCGACATTTACACCTAATACACCAAAAGACGCTATTGTCATGTTTTCGGACCTTGTGATAAATGATTTGAAAAAGTTATCCATTACCTCTAGTAAGGAATTTCTGAAGGATGAAACAAAGTTTGAAAAGGAATATCAGGCTGTAATAACTAAAATAAAGAGCAGACAGGACATAGTGGTAAGGCAGGCGGACAAGGGTGGGAACCTTGTCCTATGGCCTTTAGAAGCATACAATTGTGAGGCTATGATGCAGCTTCGAGATAAAGAGTGTTATCTGAAGGTTCCACAGAGCAACCTGTCGGAAATAAAACAAAAATATTGGAAGGATCTAGCAAGATGGCGAGGGCTAGGTTTAATTAGCCAAACGGAATATTCCTTTTTAAAGGTAGAAAATCCTGTATTACCTACATTGTACTTAATCCCAAAGATCCATAAGCACAAAGAGAAACCTCCAGGGCGGCCGATTATTTCTGCCATAGGTAGTTTATTTGAACCAACTTCAAGGTCCCTGGATTCATTTTTACAAACTTATGTAAAAGCGCTACCAGCTTATATTCAGGACTCAAGAGATTTTCTGAATAAAATCACAAATGTAAAATGGGAAGACACTTACCTTTTGATTACATTAGACGTTGTTAGTCTATATACAAGTATTGCCCATGAAGATGGACTACATGCAATCAGGTATTTCTTGAATATGAGACCAATCAATTTATACCAACACACTAATATGTTGATTGAGATGCGCAGATTATGTCTAAATAACAATCATTTTATGTTTGGAGGGGATACCTACAAACAACTGCAGGGAATGGCGATGGGCACCTGCTTCGTCCCCAGCTATGCTAATTTGCATATGGGCTGGTGGGAGGAGCAGGTGCTCAGAACTGAGTATGGCAGGGAATGGAAGGATCACATAATTAGATGGATCAGATTTATCGATGATCTTTTTATTCTGTGGAATGGATCTGAAGAGTCAGCTCAGATGTTTGTAGACAGCATTAACATTAATAATCTCAATCTTAAATTTACAGAACATATTAGTAAGACAAGTGTGACATACTTGGACCTTGAAGTATATATTGCACAAGGAGTGATTCAAACACGCACATACAGGAAGCCGACTGCAGGCAACACGATTCTGCACGCAGCTAGCTTTCACCCCCCAAGATTAAAAATTAGCATCCCGTATGCTGAAAATCTAAGAATGAAAAGGAATTGCAGCGACCCTGGTGCTCTGGGTGAAGCTCAAAATGCTTTAACTAAGAGGTTTTTACAAAGAGGATACAAGTATGAGACACTAAACCAGGCTATGAAAAAGGTAGACACTATAGAGAGAGATGTGCTCTGGGTGAAGCTCAAAATGCTTTAACTAAGAGGTTTTTACAAAGAGGATACAAGTATGAGACACTAAACCAGGCTATGAAAAAGGTAGACACTATAGAGAGAGATGTACTGTTGAAACCAGACACAAATAAGGCCAGAGAAAAGAAGATCACTCAGGATCCGATTAGAATGATCACAGGTTATAATGTCTACCAGGCTAAAGTGAGAGATAGCCTGAGTAGACATTGGTACCTAGTGAAGCAAGATCCGATATTGCAAGGGATAGTGTCACGAAGACCAATGGTGACATTTAATAAAGCCAAATCGATGAGAGATGACTTATTTAAGACAAACCCGGAGGTCAAGAAAGGAGGTGGGTGGTTAAAGATCAATCCTGGATTTCATAAATGCTATAAGTGTAAGGCATGCAGATTTGGTAAAAATGAACAACAGGTCACATCACCTCTACTTAGTAGTCCTTGGAAGATCAGAAGTCCATTGACTTGCAGAAGTGAATTTGTTATCTATATACTGAGATGTTCGTGTCCAAAAATGTACATTGGTAGTACGATACATATGGTTCATGTCCGTATCCTACAGCACTTAAGGGCAATAAAGAACAATGACAAAAATTATGTGGTAGCACGTCACATCAATGAAGTGCACAAAGGCAATACTAATGAACTTGTCTATTTTGCTATAGATCAAGTTCATAAAAGTTTGAGAGGTGGCGATAGAGAGAGAAAATTACGCCAACTAAAGTCAAAATATATACTCCTGTTTAACACTAAGAATCCTTATGGATTAAACGCTGAAGAAGATTTACATGTACATTTGGTGTAATTTGGTACTTCATTTCAAAGATTTTAAACAAAATTTTGATTTTAAATAATAGAGGAAGGAAGAAGACTATGCATTACACTATCAGTCATTAAATGGTTGTAGAGTCCATCTTAAGAAGGCTTGTATGTTTAATTTGCCAATAAGAATTTGTTTAGAAAAGAAAAGGGCCGATATATTAACAATAGGAGTAAGAAATGTATATGAATACTGTAAAGCATTTGCACTTTATATGTAATATGTTGCACATTGAGTTAATAGTACTGTGAAGCACTTGCACTTTATTTATCTTAATTGCGATATTTGAACATAATGACAACATCTTAAGCATTTTTAGAACTTTTTATGTATTTTTATCAGGATAAAGAGTAGAGAGCCCTATTGTAAGGCCTTAAAATTAACTGAAATCAATTGAACTTTTAATTAATTTTATAGAAACTTTTATATAAAATTATATTCTTTTCTATTCAATGAATGTTTCAAATATGTACTAAAAAAGAATGTATTTGGTTTATTGGCAGAAATCAAGATAACTCATGAAGCAAGTTTAAAGATATTATTGCAGAATTGATGAGATGAAACTGGACTCCGATCAAGGGCACTGGTCCCTTATACTTTCTGTGTACATTTTATGGGATAAATATACATATAATAATAATAATGTGAAATCATAGTGAATAATAAGATTGATAACACAAATATGATGCACTTGTTTGAGAGAAAAAAACATTTTTCAGTGGAAATATAAATATAATATATCATCAAAGAAATTTTATTATAAAACAGGAATAGCGTTTTTTATAAGGATCTTTTTACTTATGCATGAATTTTAATGCATTTTAGTAGGGACGATAAAGGGAGTCTTATGGCATTAGAATTGAGAATTTAATCAATTTTACAATTGTAGTTTTTATGATGAAGTGATAAATAAATATTAAGTGGTGTGATGGCAATTTGTAACGATGTTTTAACACATTAGATTGAATTGTTTTTAAATTGTAGTATTTTCCCAAATGCTGAAGCAACGTCTTTCTTCTATATTTATTGTAAAATAGATCATGTGACCAGAAATCCTCTGTTTAATAAGACTGTGTTTTATGTGATTGCCCATGTGAACAAGGCAGGTGTGCCGAAACGCGTCAGAGCGAAAGAAAAATAAAACCTAAACTGAATGGCAAGCTAACTCCTGTGTCGGTGTCCCATTCCTAGTGAAAGTCGGAAGTGGTTGGAATATATATATATATATATATATATATATATATATATATATATATGTATATCTTCCTCCACACACTCTCCTGTGCGTATACCGCTGCCTTTCTCTCGAGAGTCGCATCGCCTCTATGAACCTCACAGGAGTAGGTCCCGTAACTTTTCACCAATATTCCTCTTTAACCAAATGGATGACGATGCCTTGTGTAGCTGGCTCAAAATTATTTTATTTTGGCCTTCTCGAACGCGTTTCAGCTGTCTTGCAGCCTTGCTCACCGATAATCGAAGTAATGGGAGCAGCCATTTTAAAACGTGTAACATTGCGTGTCACGTGAAAACTACAATACAATAAACAGTGTAAACAGACTTGTAGTTCTTTAAGGTTTTTCCACATTTACCTTTGTTCATATGCGTTTTATCCTTTGGCAAGTTATTTCAAATAATTTTCTTTGAAATTATAACTACACATTCAAAATTATCATTAAGCGCAATACTTATGGTTTTCAAAAAAGAAGGAGATAAGAAAGACCGTGAGTAATGCTCCTACGGTCCAATACATCGGCAAAACGTCATGCTTCAATTTTGCATTGTTTGCGATCGTATCACCCATTTTGCCCTAGTGGGCATAATATCCAGTTTTACAATCAAGCCCCTGTGGGCTAACTACCATTGATCGTATGGTGCCCATGCCTACTATTTTCTCCTTTATAGAACACATACTTTATCTACTATACTGGAATACCTTATCAACTACTGTGTCCGCTAAGTGAATTAAAAACATCTTATTTAAAAACATTGACCTTATTATGCGATTATGACAGACAGACTTAATCAAATCTTTACATTTATCTACCTTTTTTCTTTTACTACAAATGCGTGTACATGTCTTCTTCCACATTGAGGCCTTCCGGTTGTTTAGTGTTTAATTCAATGATGCAACGGGATTCTAGTTTCCGGAGCTTTTTTTCTCGATTCCCACCTCGAATCTCCTTTGCTACTGCATCTACCACATAGTAAGTAAAGCCTGTTGCATCCTTATTGTGGAACCTCTCAAAATGGCGAGCCACTGGATAAGTGTGGTCCCCATTTTTAATTGCCCTCAGATGCTGCAACATTCGTTTGTGCACTTTCAGGATTGTGCTGCCTATGTACCTCATCCCACAGGGGCACTGCAGAACGTAGACAGCAAAATCTGTCTTACAGTTAAATTTCCCTCGAATTTTCCGCAACTCATTGGACAAACCTAATCTATACTGGTCAGTGTTGGTTCCATAACGGCATGCCTTGCACTTGGTGCACTTTAGGAACCCCTGTCTCTTACTTAACCAAGTTTCCTTCATTGGTTTTTTCTTTAACATATTCTTTACAAGTGATTGCTTGAAAGATTTCGCACTCCTGAAAGTCACCTCTGGTCTACGTGGTACTGCCTTACCTAAGACTGGGTCATTTTTTATTATGTGCCAATGACGATTAAGAATACTTCTCAATTTATCTTGTTGTACGCTGTATTTTGTTATTAATCGACACTGATTACCTGTGTCCTTGCTTTTTTTCTCTTTATTGAAAAGAATATCTTCCCTTTTTTTTTTTAGATGCTTTCAAAACAGCTGTCTCGATCCACTCATCAGGATATCCCCTACTTTGAAATCTTTTAGAGAGGTTATCTAGTTCTACTTTAGTTTCCACCTCCTCACTACAATTCCGTTTGGTTCGCAAACATTCCCCAAACGGAATGCTTCTTTTTAGATTGACTGGGTGGAAACTTGTTGCATGAAGCAACGTATTCGCTGCAGTAGGCTTCCTGTATAGCTTTGTTGCTATTTTTCCATCTTTAATGTACACTGTTAAATCTAAAAAATTGACACTGATTTTGCTGACTTCGCTTGTAAAGGACAAGTTCAATGTATTGTTCTGAATCTTACTGATAAATGTCTTGACCTGTTCTTCTGACCCCTTCCATACTAAGAACAGGTCATCAATGTAACGACTCCAGTGCATAATATGCTCATCCCATTCCTCTTGGTACTGCGTCCGGATCACCTGCTCCTCCCACCAGCCCATATGCAAATTCGCATAGCTGGGGGCGAAGCAGGTGCCCATAGCAGTACCGCATATCTGATGATAAAGATCTTCTCCAAACAGGAAATAATTGCTTGTTAAACATATTTCAACCATTTTAACAATCATTTCAGTATGTGCCCAGAGTCTTATTGGTCTACTGCCCAGGAAGTGTTTGATGGCCCTCAACCCATCTGTATGTCTAATGCTGGTGTACAGTGTGGTCACGTCAATAGTGACCAACAAGTAATCATCTTCCCAAGGGAGATCGTAAATTCTTTTTAAAAAATCTCCTGTGTCTTTCAGATAGAAGGGTAGTGCCTGTACTTCCTTATTTAAAAAGGAATCCACAAATTTTGATGTATTTTCAAATGCACTTCCTATTGCGGAAATGATTGGACGTCCCGGAGGGTTCTCTACGTTCTTATGAACCTTTGGGATCAAATAGAGGACTGGTGTCACTGGATTATCAATTTTTAAAAACATAAATTCATCATGATTTAAAAGACACTGATCATACCATTGTTTCAGAATAGTGTTGTAGTTTTGATAACATGATGACATGACATTTTCTGTAATCTTAATATAACATGATTTGTTGTTAAGTTGTTTATAAGCTTCAGTCAGGTACAGCTGCCTGTCCCAAAGGACCACATTGCCCCCCTTATCTGCATTTCTTACTATGCAATCATTATTGTCATTCAATTTTTTATCAACATTTGATATGCCTTTTGTTGCTGTGCACATAATGAATTTTTATTTCTATTTTTGTTCTTGCTAATCTGTGAGCTCAAATTTTTAAGTTCAGTGACCACTAAATCATTGAATACATCTGTCACATCTCTTGATGTAGCCGTGTATAAATCGGGAGTTGGGCCTAAAGCCTGTTGATATTCCTTCACTAATGTTTATGCCTTATTCTTGGGCTACTGTTGGTGCATCTCCCACATTTCCTGCCATAGTTGTTTCAGTGTCTAGATCTCTCAGTGTCATCATCAAATTCATATCTCCAACAGTTAATTCACTTTGTTGAATCTCACGAGTCAAGGGCATTTCTAGTTGTCTCGAAGATGGATTTAAAAGGAAATGTTTCTTTAGTTTTAGGGTTCGTATAAACTTAAATAGATCTATTCTCGTTTGTACATAGTCTGAGTCTGTCTCCTTTGGGCGTCCTCCTCGCGAACACCAGATCCAGCGCGGCACACGTTAACAAACGGCAACACCTTCCTGGTCAGTTTTTTACTTCTTTTTATTAAATCGTTTTTATCTTCAAGGCATATTTACACAATCTTCATTCCATCTCTAAGAATGGACCGACGCGTTTTGGCGGATTGCCTTCTACTGGGTGACTTTGGGTTCGGCATTGTGTCTATTTAAATGCTCTGTCCCTTCTCAGTGTTGTTGACCCTTAACTCACAACTAAAGCGATACATTCAAATTCATGTGTTGGCTCATGTTTACCACCATCTTCAAATAACAACATCATGTTAAAAAATTGTTATTGTAATCATAACATATTTCTTCTACTCTTTATATACATTCAGCGAGTTTTTCTTGGTTATTTCCTTTCTTTATACATATATTTTACTCCTGTTTTTTTAATTGTTTTTATATTTCTTTTATATATGTTTTTTTATATATATTTTTTTTCCCATTTTTTGAAAAAGTATATTTATATTACTTTGCAAAACCAAGTGCTAAGTGCAACGATGAGGATCTCTAGTGCAACGTCATTGTTATGTTACACCAAATATGCTGCTTTTCTCCCCAAGTATTATGAATAATTGCCCTTTTTGTTTCTCACTTCTCATTCCACTCATTCTTTAGAGGTGTGGATTATGCAACAATGATACTGTAAATTCAAAGTGCTAATGCATTAAAGTGCAACGTGCCCCGGGAGTATTTGTCCTACCCCCAAGGAAGCAGCATATTTAAGAAGTACAATTTTCATTAAAGTGCAAAAGTGCAATTATAGTGTCCTTCCTCAAAAGAGAGCAGCATCCAATGGAAAGTGCAAATTGATTAAAGTGCTACGTGCAGGGCAGTTTCTCTAGCCCTATCTAAACAAGCAGCATATATAACAAGGTGCTAATTAATCCAAAGTGCGTAGTGCTATAATCATCATCCTGCCCCTTGAGTCATATTTTCCATTTCAAGTTGTTTCATCAATACATGATGCTGGCTATTCTTTCATTTTATGTAACCATTCAAGTCTCATTCCCCGAATATTACTTTGAACAATCAATTATTTTAGTGAACATACAGTCCTGATTGATCTTGACATTATCAGTGTCGTGAATGAACGAATTAATCAATGTCCTCATTAATCTAGATGTTACCAATATTATAAGTGGATAAACAGTTCTGCATCCTTATTATGGCCCCATGGTGTCTCAGTTCCGATCAATAAAATAAGTTGTGATTCTTGTTTTCACAGTTCCTTCTCTCGATCTCCCCCTCCTGGGTGGGCTCTGACATGTTTTACGCCCCAATAGGAAAATGTTGATAGTGATCGGTCGTGCATCTGGTCAAAGTGGCAGGCTACTGGGTTGTCCTTGTCCCCATTTCTGATCGCTCTTATGTGCTGCAGGATCCTTAATTTTAATTTGTTCTTGGTACTGCCGATATATAGCTTGTTGCACCCACATTTTAGTGCATAGATAACAAACTCTGTGTTGCACGTTATTCTTTCTTTAATCAGCACCGTACGACCATCCATTGTACGGTAACTCCTGCTGTTCACACCATGTTTACATGTCTTGCATGAGTTGCACTTCACAAAGCCTTCCTGATTCCTTGATAACCATGATCCCAATCCTTGTTGATTTCCTTTATTTATATAGTGACTCGAAGTCAAAATATCTCCTAAGGATCGTACTTTTTTTGATGTAATTTGTGGGCCTTTTTCAAAGATCTCAGTCAGGTGTTCATCATTCTTCAGAACACACCAGTGTTTCGTTAAAACCTTCTTAATACTGGGCTGGGCCAAATTATATTCTAAGAAGAGTCTCTTAATGGCTTTGCTGTTCTCTTCTAGAGCCCTTGGGGATAGAGGGACTGCTTCCTTGTTTTTTCTTTGGATCTGCGTTTGGCATCCTCAAGCACAGTTATTAGATATCCTCTTTTTCTGAACATTTTAAACAGTCTACACACCTCTTCATCATAAAGCTCTTCCGTAGAGTAGATTCTCCTTGCTCTCAGCATTTGGCTGTAAGGGATGCTCCATTTTAATGCATAAGGGTGGCCACTGTTAGAATGTAAAATGGAGTTGGTTGCTGTCGGCTTCCTGTGTATTCTCATGGTCAGAGCATTTTCCTTGACCTCCAATTCCACATCCAAAAAGGTACAATGTTGCCGACTCCATGCACATGTGAACTGCAGGTTACAATCATTGTTATTCAATTTCATCAGGAAAAGCTCCCGATCCCTTTCACTGTCTTCCCATAAAATAAATAGATCATCGATGAACCTGGTCCACAATGCCACACTTTCCATATGTATGTCATTTTCTCAGCCCAGGCGACCTCCTTCTCCCACCACCCATGAAGAGATTCGCATAGGTGCGGACGAAGGAGGTGCCCATCACTGTCCCTTGTTACTGTTGATAGAACTTTCCATCAAATGTGAAGATGTTGTGTGTAAGACAGTACTTCAGCATGTCCATCAACATGTGTGTGTGTTCCAGCCATTCCACTGGTCGATCCCTCATGAAACTCGTGCATGCCTGTATTCCTTTCTCAGGCTTGATTGAGGTGTACAATGACACAACGTCCATCGTCACCATAATATACTCATTTTTCCATGGGATGTTGCCCAACTTTTTCAGAAAGTCTGTGCTGTCTCTTAAATAGGAGGGGAGGCTGGTCACAAACTCTTGTAAGAACAGGTCAAGAAATCTAGAGCTGTTTTCCAATAGTGACCCAATTGAGCTTCCTATTGGCCTTCCAGGGGGGTTCACTGTGCACTTGTGAATTTTTGGCAAAAGGTAGAAAGTGGCCAATCGTGTGTTCTCCGTGCGAAGATACTGCAGTTCTTCCCAATCCAATAAGCCCACTTGAACCACTCTTTCAGTTTCTGATGATATTTTTTTTCCATTTTGTTCAGAGGGTTAATTTTTAGAATGGTATAATGTAAAGGGTTGTTCAGTTGCCTTCGTACTTCGGTTACGTAAGTCCCTTGGTCCATTAGGACGATGTTCCCTCCCTTGTCAGAGGGTTTTATGATGAGCGAAGGGTTATCTTTTAGTTAATTGAATTGATATCTTTCCAGTCCCGTGATGTGAAGTTTCCTGTTTTGTAATCAGTTCGCCAGTTTCTTTGGATGTTGTTCATGTCGTCCACCACCAGTTCCTGAAAAAGATCAAGACGATTCCCAGGTGGAAGTTGCGGGCAGAATTTGCTCCCTGGTTTAAGACCACTGCCAACATGTTCGCCCGTTGTGAAGCCCATGTCCTGTAGTTTCTTGGCTGGCATGTCAGTATATATATATATATATATATATATATATATATATATACAGCTTCCCGAGGCCGCCCTGTCAGGGTTGGCAAGCTCCCATGAAAGGAGAAGCAATGTTTCGATGTTAATTACTGGAAGTTTGACCCCTCCAAGGCTACCGAGTGTGAATGAAGTACTCTGAACCATAACTAAATCCCTCGGGAAAAAACGGTATTCTGAACCATAGGTAAGTCCCTCGGGCAAAACAGTATTAAGTTAAATCTCAATTTACATTTGCGGTAGCAGTGCGCAAGGGATACACGTGGAGACATTGATTCTCTTACCTGCTGATTCCGGAGACAGGGTCAAGGAGAATTAAAAATCAGTGGATACCATTGTCAAGATGAGCACAGAAGAGGGGAAGTGAAATATTGAATGCACATGGGCATTGCACGTCTGTACAAGTTAATGTTGGATTGTGACAATTGTGAAAGCTATAGCAGATATGAATTGAACATTTGGCCATCATGTCACAATGAGGAACTTTGAAAGAATTTTGTCATTAACGCAATTTTACAATGTGCACTTATATCACAAGATGACCATGGAGAGAAGATTACGCATAGTGAAATATCGAATGCCATGTGGAGTGCACAAGTCTGTACAACCAAGGGGCTAATTAGGATGTCGGTCGCAAAGCCTCTGACCGCTGGTCGGATGCTTTCCAACCGACATCCCTGATTTGACTTACGACTGCCGTGTTACAAAGACGGCGGTCGGAATTCAAGCCGGTTGATCAATCTGGCTGACTTCTGACGGGCTCAAGGAGCCAGTCGGCCAGCCATAATGGCCGCATAATCCCGTGAGGAAGGTGTTTCCGATGGCACTTTCCGAGAGCAAATCCATGTCGGCCTTTCCGACATGAATTTACTGTCGGAAAGTGCCTTCAGGGCCCCTAGCAGAGCCCCCTTCCCCCCTGGCCTTCCGGTTGGGGGCTTTAGGGACACCTAAGGTGCCCTACTGTGAATCCCTGCAACGTGTAGCATGCACCGTATGGTGTCACACAGTGCAGGTACTTACACCTGCTCCCATTTCTCTTTGGAAGCTTGTGCTGCAGCCGGTTTACGGCTGCAGCACAAGCTCCCATAGAGAAATGGGAGTATGCGACCACACCATGTGCGGTCGCATTGTAATTGCGATGTCGGGACTGCCGACCAGAGGTCAGTTGGTCCGGAGACCGCAACGGTGTCGACATCATAATCATGCTCCTAATGTTCAAGTGTGATAATTGTGAAAGTTGCAATAGATATGAAATGAAAATTGGAATATTGTTTCACAATCATGACTTTGAAAGAATGAAACGTGGTTTCTATGTTTTTACCTTTAACACAGAGCGGTGCCTCACTTCCTGAGCGGATGCCAGGTGAGGTGAGGAGTGCACCCGCATAAAGACGGGTAAGCAGAATTATCAATTTAAAAATGTAAAAATAAAAATGTTGTTGATTATATACACGTATAGGCATATGATACATTTACAAGTATCAGATAAAATTGAGATAATGCATATATTGAGCATCTTTGACAGCAACAGTCTAGTGAATGGTTTTAGGTTTTTAAGATGTATCTTTTCTTTCAGGATTGTGTCCAATACTCCTGTGACTGTTGGCCAAGTTTTGGACTCACAGGTGAATGTAGGTTGTATCGGACCAACTACTTTTATTGAGACTTCATTTGATTTTGCACTAAGTACACTATTTGCAGTAGCGATTCTATCTTTAGGTCCTGATGAAAGCCTGGGTCAGAGTAGATCTATAGGCTGAAACATGTAGACCTACCATTTCTTTGGACTCTTGCAGTTATTTGTTGAAAACTGCACACGCACTGTTTTATTCTTGACACCAGGATAGCATCTATTAAAATTGTTTTGTGTCCTGGTAGCCAATTTTATACAATCACTTCTCACACACATTTTTCATATGCACTGCAAACCACCACCTTTCGAAATATTTTAGGCTCCGCATTTTGGGATCATGGTTTATTCTACCTTATACTACTCTTGTAAATAACCGTGAACTCCCTTCCTCTGATGAGAAGGTAGTAGCACTTAGTTGCACCAGGGTTTGCAACTCAAAGGAGATCCGAAGTGATGAAGCATGCCACCTTTGTGGGTGATGGAATTTTATCCTCTTTAAGAGGACTCCTTTAAATCAATTCAGACTAGTTTGTTGCTGCTGATGCTTAGTTTTAACAGACCAATGGTTTTTCTTGTGTTATTAATAGGCACTGTGTGGTGTCACACGGTGCAGGTACTTACACATGCTCCCATTTCTCTATGGAAGTTTGTGCTGCGGCCGGTTTACGGCCGCCGCACAAGCTCCCATTGAGAAATGGGAGTATGCGACCACACCATGTGCGGTCGCATTGTAATTGCGGTGTTGGGACCGCCGACCAGAGTTAGGTCGGTCCCCAGACCGCAACGTTGTTGACATCGTAATAATGCCCTTAATGTTCAAGTGTGATCATTGTGAAAGTTACAATAGCTATGAAATGAAAATTGGAATATTGTGTCACAATCATGAACTTTGAAAGAATGTTGTCAATAACAGTCTTACAATGGGCATTTTAAATAGGAGGTGACCATGGAGAAAAGACTATAGGAAAAGTATTTCATCTATGTTGATGCACATGTGGTCTTTTTTTATATTTTAGAAAAAGTGGGTGTTGACGATGACGCCTCGCTTTGAAAAAGGCTCGCCCCTGAGAGCTGAGACGCGCTGGTCTCTGGCGACCTACTATCCACCATGGTCTATGATGACCTGTTATCTAGTATGAATCACCAATAAAGCACCTACAGTGGTTCTAACCGCATCGGGTGTATATATATATAGATATATATATGTATATCACTGCTCCAAACACCTTTGTTGTGGAGCACTCACGGGTGGGTGCGTGTCTCGTGGGGGTGTTCCCACGCAAACTCTGAACGCTCCTTCCTTCTTCTTTTCAAAGGAAAAACAGCACTCGCGGGTTGATTTTTGCAAGTTTATTTAGCACGGCATACCCAACAGATGCGTTTTGGCAAAGCACCTTCTTTGATGTATATATATATATATTCCAGGATTTCTTTACCAATAGCAGCCCCCCACTCCAAGGGCATGGAAGAAAAACAGCACAGCCAGGTTCTTGCAGGTTCAAAGTAAGTCCTTTATTTTTTATTAAGCCACCGACAGTGCAGTGAGAGACCTACGCGTTTCAGCCTGAGCCTTCGACAGGGTCATAGAGTATGTGTGTGTAGACAAACCACTTAAAGGGAAAATTCCCTCCAAAATTACGTCACAATTTAAAGAGATACATACACAAAAAATTATTTACATGTATTTTCACATTTTTTGTTTTTTTTGTTTTTTTTCACATTTCTTGCACTTTTCATACATAGGAGGTACTAAAATATGTGTGATAGACCCAGTTATCGTAGTTTCAACTCTTCCTTCTTCTAGTGTTTGCTTGTGACATGTCATTAATTTTGAATTTGTGGTATGGTGGTTTCCCAATTACGGTTAAGTACCTTTATTCATCACATGTAATTTCCTTAGTTGAAGTTGGGATTGTTGTTCAGTCACGGTAAAGTACCCATTTGTCCACAACTTAACTAATCACCACTATGTGGGTCACATACCATTTAACAATTACCTCCAATAAAAATTTGGTAAGATGTTTCCAAACAGGCGAGGAAAATACAGATTTTAATTTTAATACTTTATGAAATTGAAACATGTTCTTGTTGTTTCATTTAGGTTAGGGCAGGGGATGAGGAGGTGTGCAAAGGTGCAAATAAACATTTAAACAATATAGTATATGCGAATGTAAAAAGACATGATGGAGTGTCCAGGAGAGTAATGATTGGTCCAGGAAATACATTAGAATTTAAAGATTTAACAATTCAAAAATCTAAAAATCTGAAACTCTTCCGTCAATCCTGAGATGTTGTCTATTCAAATTTATTAGTACATGTCAAAGGGCACTATCCTTCTATCTATTTGTTAAATATAACTTCCAATAAATAGTCAGATAGATAAAATGGACAAAATGTAATCAGTTATATCAAACAGTAATTTAGTAATCTAATGATATAAGGTGCTATCATGATCATAAACAGTACTCTGATGCTTAAAGTGCTCTTGTTCTGATAAACATTACCTTAATTTTTAAAGTGTCATTGTGCTGTAAACAGGACCATATTTTCATATTTAAAACTGATCTCATCTGTGCTTAAGGATGAGAAGAGTTATATTAAGTCCTGGATGATGTTTTAATCCTAGAAACATAGCAGCTTTTTTTCTTTAAAGTGCATAGTGCTGTAAACTTTTACAAGTTATAAATTGCGACTTTATAAAGTGCAAAGTGCTGAAGATATTTCAAATGACAACATAGCAGCCTATTTACTTAAAGTGCATAGTGCTGTAAACATTACAAGTTGTGGACTGCAACTTCATAAAGTGCAAAGTGCTATAAATATTGCAAATAACAACAGTAATGTATAATCTAATTGAAAGTAAGGACATGCCCAGTTGATAAAATACTATATACAAGTTAACACTCTCTACAGAAGAGTCCCTGTTTTTATAATGTTTTATAATATCATTCCATATAATCCTTCCAATCGCAAGATTATCTCCACTCTCCCAAGTCAATTAATATCATTCTAAAAACCAATTCATCAGAAATTTGTAAGATATAAACGATGTTAAAAATTCATCATATTAGCACAATTTAAACTATATCAAACTCATGGGTTTCAGGATCTAAAAGCCATCCACTTTAAATGTTCAAAGTCATGTTAGTGACATGAGTATTTCTATCTCCAGATTATATCAAAGTGGAGCTGTCCATGGAGTAAATCCTTCTTCACAGTTTGTTGACATTCCAACAGTTCTCAGTTTAAATGTGAATATATAATTCAGCATTAGTCAATCAATCAATCAATCAGACATTTGTAGAGCGCACTACTCACCAGTGAGGGTCTCAAGGCGCTTGGGGGGAGGGGTGCTGCTACTGCTCGAACAGCCAGGTCTTGAGCAGTCTCCTGAAGGTTAGAAGGTCCTGGGTCTGTTGCAGGTGGATGGGGAGGGTGTTCCAGGTCTTGGCGGCGAGGTGGGAGAAAGATCTGCCGCCGGAGGTTGCTCTTCGGATGCGGGGGATGGTGGCGAGGGCGGCGGAGCGGAGCTGGCGGTTCGGGGTGTAGAAGGTGAGTCGTCTGTTGAGGTATGCTGGTCCGGTGTCGTGGAGTGCCTTGTGTGCGTGGGTGAGGAGCTTGAAGGTGACCCTCTTGTTGATGGGGAGCCAGTGCAGGTCTCTCAGGTGGGGTGTGATGTGGCTGTGGCGGGGATGTCGAGGATTAGGCGTGCAGAGGCGTTCTGTATATGTTGCAGTTGTTTCAGAAGTTTGGTCGGGGCTCCGGCGTAGAGAGCGTTCCCGTAGTCCAACCTGCTGCTGACGAGGGTCTGGGTGACCGTTCTTCTGGTTTCGGTGGGGATCCATCTGTAGATCTTGCGGAGCATGCGGAGGGTGTTGAAGCAGGAGGATGAGACGGCGTTGACTTGTTTGTCATGGAGAGTGCTGAGTCGAGGATGAACCCCAGGTTGCGTTCGTGGTCGGTGGGTGTCGGTGCTGCTCCCAGTGTGGTCGGCCACCAGGAGTCGTCCCAGGCTGAGGGGGTGGAGCTGAGGATGAGGACATCCGTCTTGTCCGTGTTCAGTTTCACTCAGCTGTTCTTCATCCACTCGGCGATGGCCTTCATTCCTTCGTGGAGGTTGGTTTTGGCGGTGTGGGGGTCCTTGGTGAGGGAGAGGATCGGCCGGGTGTCATCGGCGTAGGAGATGATGTTGAAGTCGTGCGATCGGGCTATGTGGGCGAGCGGTGCCATGTAGACGTTGAACAATGTTGGGCTGAGGGATGATCCTTGGGGAACGCCGCAGATGATCTCGGATGCTTCGGATCGGAATGGCGGGAGGCGGATGCGCTGGGTTCTGCCAGAGAGGAAGGAGATGGTCCATTCCAGGGCCTTGTCTCGGATCCCTGCGTCGTGGAGGCGTGTGCGTAGAGTGCGGTGGCAGACTGTGTCGAAGCATTTAACCCATCTGGGCTCTCCGTACCCAGTAGGAGAATCTTCTTCGACTCCTCATGTCGTAGTTCTAATTCTGTGTTCCCTCCTCTTGGTTTTTTCTGTACAAGTTTAATGCCATAGTATGTCATGTTTTCAGGTTTGCCATCATGTTTCTCCCATATATGCTTTGCCATGGCATATTGGTAATCTTTATTTGTAATTGCTCTTAGATGTTGCAATATACGTAACTTGAGCTTATTGATGGTACTGCCTACATATTGGATCCCGCATTGACATTCCAAGACATACACTACGGATTGTGTTTCACAGGTGATTTTCTCCTGTATTTTGCTATTTGAGCCGTATGTGGTTTTGTATTCGCTCTTGTTCTTACCATATCTACAGGCTTTGCATTTTGTACATCTGAAAAAACCTTGTGTAGTGGCTGGTATCCATGTTGCTATGTTACTCTGGGTATCTATTGGTTTCATGTAGGAGCTTGTCAGAAGGTCTCCCAATGAGGGTGATTTACTGTACGTAATATTTGGTTTTTGTGACAGCACCTCCTTTAGATCTTCGTCCATGAGTAAGATCTTCCAGTTGTTCCTAACTTCCAGTTGTTCCTAACTTTTGTGCTTGATGTATTAAAATTGGTTATAAATCTCACTTCTTGTTCACTTTTTCTTTTGGTTTGATTCAACTCTGTGTTAGGTGTTAATAACATTTCTCTTTCCTTTGCACTAGCTCTCCTCAGAGCATCTTTCAGAATTTCATCCGGGTATCCTCTATTTAATCTTTTGTACATTTCCTTTGCTTGATGTTTAAAGTTCTCCTCCTCCGAGCAGCACCGTCTGACCCGTAAAAACTCCCCATATGGGACACTCCATTTCAGAGGTAAAGGGTGCCCACGGTTGGCATGCAGTATGCTGTTTGTGCTGGTAAGCTTTCTATACATTCTACTGCAGATTTTGTTATTCACATTGATGTATACTGTGGTGTCCAGATAGTTAATCTCCTGATCTTGTATATCAAAGGTGAATTGAAGATTAAATGTATTCTGATTTAATGGTTTTAGAAAATTTTCCAGATCTACTCTTTCTCCTTCCCATATTAGGAAGAGGTCATCAATGAACCGGACCCACAGTATTATCTGGTCCATCTTCTCCTTATTTGATTCCTTCCATACTTCCTCCGCTTCCCAAAGCCCCATGAATAAGTTAGCATAGGTTGGGGCGAATGATGTCCCAATGGCTGTCCCTTGGGTTTGGAGATAGTACTTGTTGTTAAAGATGAAAACGTTATGGTGCAAACAAAATTCTATCATTTGCATCAGCATGTCCGAGTGTTCTAGTGAGGAGACTGAATGTGTTTTTAAAAAGTATCGGCAGGCCTCCATTCCATCATGATGTTGGATTGAAGTATACAGAGACACTACGGCCATCAGGTAGTTTGGTTTCCAGGGGAGCTCATTGATCCTATTGAGGAAATCTTGCGAATCACGTAGATAAGATGGTAAGTCTTTCACATAAGGGAAAAGAAAAATGTCTATAAATCTGGACGTGTTCTCCAATAGTGCTCCAATTGAGCCAACTATCGGTCTGCCCGGCAGGTTAATTAGATCGTTGTGCACCTTTGGTAAAAAATAGATAGTGGGAGTTATTGGATGAGAGGTGTTCAAGTAGTTGTATTCTTCTTCGTCCAAAAGCCCTCTTTCTTGACAATCTTTTAATTTAGAGGAGAAATGGGTCATATGCATTTGGATGGGATTATCAGAGAGAATTCTGTAGTGTTTTTTGTTCTTAAGTTGTCTGTTCGCTTCAGTTAGATATTGTTGCAGACTCATAATTACAATATTTCCCCCTTTGTCACTTGGTTTTATGATATCCTTATCATTCTGTAGATCTTTTAAAGATTCCCACTCCTTTTTCGTTACATTCTGTTTGGCCCATTGTTTCTTTTTTTCTGATCTTGTGGTCTCTACTGATACCATATTTTTTAATTCATCTGTCACGATTTCATAGAAAAGATCAATTTTATTGCCAACAGGTAGTTGGGGGCAAAATTTGGATTTAGGTTTACACCCACTCTTAGATGCCATATCTGTAGGAATTTCAAGGTATTCACAAAGATCAGTCTCTAATAACCCTTCAATGGAGGTGCTTTGTAGTCCCAACGCTTCTCTCTCCAAGCATGTTAGAGACTGTAATGCACTGAGATCATTGACTGTGATGATCGACGGTTTTGTACTAGATTGAGCTTTCTTGACATCCCAGTCTTTATTTTTCTGTAGGAAATGTTTTTTCAATTTCACCTTCCTCATGAATTTATAAAAGTCTATCCTTGTACCTACAAAATCAAAGCCCGCATTGGGGCAAAAACTCAATCCCTTATTTAGGAGGGTCCTATGGTTTTCATTGACTATCTTCTTGGAGAGAATGATGACCAGATTTTTGTCTTGTGCTTTAGATTTCATTAGGGCCTCTTGTTTTGCGTTCCTCTTCCTCTTTTTGTACCTCCCTTTGGATCTTCTGGTTTTGCGGGGTTTTTCAGGGTCACATTCGTTTTTCCCCTTCCTTTTTGTCTTGTTGTCATCTGGTAGAGCCTCATTTCCCCCGAAAAATCCAGCCTGGGGAAAGATGTTGTGGGCTCCTCGTCCCCCGAACTTGCTTCGGAGCTCTCCACACTTGAGGTAGCTGGTCTGATGCCAGTAGTTTTATTGCTGCAGTTTGTTTGGCGTATAAATAGTCAAATTTTCTTGCAAACGTGTATATTCGTCCTGCAGCATAGTCTCTTTTATCTCTATTGAACTTTTTTGCTTTTTTTTGTTCTACCTCTTCTTCATGTTCCTCCAGCTTTTTTTCCATTTTTACTAATGCGCTCTTTACATCTTCCCTGTCCTGCATAGTTTCCAGGACATCCTCAAGTTCCTTTATTTTAGCTACTGCTGTTGTTAATTTTCTATCTGCATGTGTAATTAATGTCCGCATTAATTTGTTGGAGCACTCCGTAGTATCTTCCTGCCATTGTTTTGATAAATCAGGGTCTAGGTGTGAGAAAGTGCCATCTTTCTTGCATGGTATGCCCCCACTTTTTGCTGAATTGCTGATGTACTTTGACTGAGTGTGCCCTGGGCTCCTGCCAATCAGGTGCCCAGGGCCTGTGTTCCTTCCCTAAAACTGCATTGAAGCCTAAACCCAATTGGCATCTCTGGCCACATGTCAGCCCCTGGTAAATGGTACCATAGGTACCCAGGGCACTGTGACCAGAGAAGGCCTCTAAGGGCTGCAGCACTTATTGTGCCACCCTTAGATGCCCTGTACCCTGACACACACACACTGCCTTTGCAGGCTGAGTGTCTTGGTGCAGAACAAAACAGAGAGTCGTGGCACACATCCCTGTGTGCCATGCCCACAAACACACTGCCCTGGCATACCTCAGTCACCCCTCTAGCTGGGTGCACTATGCCAGTGGTGAGGGTACAGGTGCATGAGCCCTGTACCCCTACAGTACCCAGGTCCATTCCTGGGCACTGTAAGTGCAGTGCTGCCATTAAGAGTATATGGTGCTGGGAGGTTATCATTACGAACTCCACAGCACCATGATGGCTACACTGAAGACTGAGAAGTTTGGTATCAAACTTCTCAGCACATTAAACCCACACTGATGCCAGTGTGGGATTTAATGTAAGATGCACGACAGAGGGCAACTTAGAGTTGCCCCCTGAACCTAACCCACAATCCACGTCTTGCCTGAGAGGCTGCCTAGGCTGCCACCCAGCAGACATGTTGCTGGACCCCTGGGTAGAGAGCCATCCGCTCTCCTGGGCCTGCAACAATGCACGTCCTGGGCGAGGTGCTAGGTCTCCTCCCCCAGGATGGGCAGGGGGAAGCTTCAAAGGCATGCCGCCTTTGTGAGCCTCCCCAGACCACTTGCTGTACTCAGCAACTGGTCCCCACCGGTTCTAGCCCCCACTCTGGCGGGAAGACTGGCGGGAAACCCCAAGTGAGGAAAGGGGGTGTGCCAGCCTCTGCCAACCCCACCCCTCAGGTGGGGAAGGCGAGGTGAAGCACATCTCCGGGCTCTCGCCATCTTGAAGATGGGGAGCCCTGCCCAATCAGGACTAAGCTCCTGCCCCCCTCCCACTGGAGAGTGGCAGGATAGGGGGTGTACCCACCCCAGGGAAGGGACCCATTGGTCCCTGCCCTTTACCTACCTGTAACGCCCCTAAATTTAGTATTTAGGAGCACCCTGAACCTTCCTTCCTCAGATCCCGAATCCGAAACAAGCAAGAAGAACAAGAAGAAAGAAGACCTGCCATGCAGCTGCTAACAAGAGGGAGACACCAACTGACTTGGCCCCAGCCCTACAGGCCTGTCAACCCTCGAACCTGCTCCTGCTAAACCCCGGCGTCTCCAGTGGTCAGCAACCTCGAAAACCCCGGAGGACCTGACTGCCTTGTGACTCTAAAAGACTGGGACTCCCACGAGCAGTGGTTCTGCTCAAAGCAAGTAACAAACCCCTGGTGCCAGCCAGGAACCGCGACTCCTGCACACTCTGCACCCGCCGAGCCCGGCCTGTGCCTGAGTGGACAAAGACCACGAGGACGTCCCCCCGGCGACTGTGACCCAGAATCCAGCACCCAAGGACCCTCCTTGACGCTCCTGACGACGCCTGCAGCCTCAGAACCAGGGACCCCTCCAACCGCGACCAGCAGAGGGTAAGAGTTCCCAACGCGAAAAGACACCCCTGTACCCGGCGCCCTGCGGCCTCCTGTGCCCACCTCCGGGGTGCCTACCTATCCTCCAACTACCCAACTTACCTCTCGAAGTGGTGGTCGCACCTGAAGAATCTCCGTCCCCGAGCTTGCAGCCTTTGTTCAACTTCCAGCTTCTCCATTGAAATACATTGAGCGCCCGACGGCTCAAAAGCACCCTGCACCCAGCCGCCCGAGTGCCCCTGGAAGTGCAGCATCTATCCTATTCTACTTCCCCACTTGCCCTGTGTAAGTGACCAGGAGCCCAGCTCCCACAGCCGCGTGGCCTGCCTGCTAGCAGCCACCAACCAAGGGCCCCCTGCCCGCCATAGGCTAACATTGGGCCTAACTCACTCTGCACCCGGCCGCCCCTGTGCCGCTGAGGGTGTACCAACTGTACCTACCTGACCCTGGGGGACCCCTGAGTCTGTGCCCAGAACCTTAACTCTGCCAGTCGAGTACTTACCTGAAAGCCGATAACCTACATTTTCTCCATAGGGTAACATTGACTGGTTTACACTGAAATTTCTTAAAAGTGTTGAGTTTTGAAACTTTAAAATATTCACTAAAAATCGTCCGATAAACGAAAACGAAATTACTCACCTGTTATCAGGAGAGATCCCAGTGCTGGATCTTGGTGCCCAGCACTGACCCTGAAAAGCAATTACAACTGTACTTACCGATAACTTGATTTTCCTCCATAGGATAACATTGCCTGGTTTTCTCCAGAAATTCTTCTAAGTGTCGATTTTTGAAACAAACAAATATTCCTTAAAAATCGCCTGTCTAACAAAAACGATTTCTTCCAACTGTTTACAGGAAATGCACCAGGGCTGAATCCAGGATCCAGCCCTGAGTAAGAAAATCATACGCAAAGTAATTGATATTGCATTTACTTAAAATTCCCCATTGAGCTCAATGTTATAATTGTGTTTGAATTGTGTTGCCTATTGCAACAACTGTAGCTATTGCCTTTAAAAGTCTATTGTGTATTGAAAGTTTATAACTAAAGCATCTCATTCTGAGAAAGTATTTTTATACCTACTTGTGGTTCTAAAAATAAAACAACAATATTTTTTAGATACAAAACAATTGGCCTAGAGTTCAGTTCTTGAGTGTGTGAGACCATTTGCTGACTGAGTGTGTACAACAAATGCTTTACACTGTCCTCTGATACTGCCTTACTGCTCGACCAAGCTACCACTTGAGAGAGTAAGATTATATCTAACTTTAGCCTCTGCCAAACCTCTGGGGACTGTGGACTCTGTGCACACTGAACCTTACTTTGGTTCAGTATATACAGAGCCACTTTCTTACATTGGTGGATCAGCGGTGGGATACAAACTTGCATTTGTTGGACTACTTGGTTACCATCTGATCACACGACAGAACTCTTAAATTGCCTTTAGAATTCTGATTCTTTTAAATTGGCATTTTTTTCCAAACTACTAAAAGTCTTGTTAGGGCCTTGCTTAAGTCCCTTTAGAATTTTAGAAAATAAAAAGTCACTATAGTCAAGGGTAGAGGGGTTAGAACGTTTTGTTAGAATGTCTCAAGAAAAGAACCCAGCTGTTAGTGAAGATAATAATGACATACAGGGCATGGTTGAGGAGTTCGACCTCACCCTTTACCTTCACTTGTCTTTCAAGGAAGTAAGGTCCTTATGTAAACTTAAAAATATACCAATGGGCAAGCATCCAACCAAACAAGGGCTCCAGGAGCTCCTGGCTGAGTATGCAAAGGCCCACCCCTCTGAGCATGGTGATGACCAAGCAGAGGAGGAAAGGAGTGAGGAGGATGGAGAGAGGAACCCACCTCCATCACTGCCTAGGGAAGAAAGGGTCATTGCACCCTTATTTCCAAGAGTTAACCTCTGGGGACCTAGGGGCCACACAGGTGGTTCAGGTCCCAGAGAGGACACTGAGGATAGCCTCAGTGAGGAGGACAGCCTTTTAGCAAGGTTGGCCAAAAGACTGGACCTAGAGACCAGACTCCTGGCTCTAGAGAAGGAAAGAAAGGAGATGGGTTTAGCACCCATCAATGATGGCAGCAATACTAAAACTAAGGATAGGGAGGAAACTTCTGATCCTAAAATCCCCAAAGGGATTGTCCCTAAATTTGAGGAAGGTGATGACATCACAAAATGGTTCACAGCCTTTGAGAGGGCTTGTGAAATGAGAAAAGTAAAGAAACCTCTCTGGGGGCACTCCTGTGGGAACTGTTCTCTGGTAACTGCAGAGACAGGCTTCTGACCCTCTCTGGGCCAGATGCAGGGTCCTATGACCTCATGAAGAAGACTCTGATTGAGGGATTTGGGCTCACCACTGAGGAGTACAGAATTAGATTCAGGGGGCTCACAAAACCCAGACCCAGTCCTGGATTGACTTCGTAGACTACTCAGTAAAGACACTGGATGGTTGGTTAGCTGGACATAATGTGCATGATTTTGCTGGACTTTACAATTTGTTTATGAAGGAACATATACTAAGTAATTGCACAAATGAAAAGTTGCATCAGCATTTGGTAGACCTAGGTCTAATTTCTCCCCAAGAATTGGGAAAGAAGGCAGACCACTGGGTCAAGACTAGGGTGACAAGGACAACCACTGGGGGTGACCAGAAGAAGGTGGTTACAAAACCTCCCCAGGGGAAAGGTGGTGAGAATCCCCAAGATAAAAAGTCTGAGTCTTCTAAAGGGCCCCAAAAACCTGTACAGGGGGTGGGTGCCAAACTACTCCCTATGTGCCTCAGCCTTATAGGGGGAAGAACTTTGATCCCACAAAGGCCTGGTGTAACAACTGTAAGAAGTTGGGACACTTAACTGTAGATAAATCTTGCCCCCACAACCAGGCCCCTAAGGCAACCAGTACAGCTACACCTGGGGTGGTAAGTCTACAGATGGGATCAACAGTGTGCCCAGAGCAAATCAGGATGCACACTGAAGCAGTTCTAGTTTCAGAAGGGGAAGTTCAGTTTGCCACTGTAGCTGTGTGGCCACCCAACTTAAAGAAGTATTTACAATACCCCTGGGTTAATGGAACTAGGATAGAAGCTCTGAGGGATATAGGTGCCAGTGTCACTATGGTGAGAGACACACTGGTTTCCCCTGAGCAATACTTGATTGGGAAAACCTACCCAGTCACCAATGCTGACAGTGTTACCACTAATCATCCAATGGCTATGGTGACATTAGGCTGGGGGGGGGGGGGGGTTACTGGCCTGAAACAGGTAGTGGTCTCTCAAAAGTTACCAGCTGCATGTCTGCTAGGAAATGACCTGGAAACCTCAGCCTGGGCTGAGGTTGAGCTAAAGACCCATGCAGCCATGCTGGGTATCCCTGAATTGGTGTGTGTGCAAACTAGAGCACAGAGCAAGAGGAAGGGTGAAAAAGTAGGTTTGGAGCCTGAAAGTATGGCCCAACCAACCAAGAGAAAAGGTAAGAAGACTGGGGGACCAGCTTCTGAACAGCAAACCACCCAGGACCCCTCTCCTCAGGGAGAGGACTTGGACCCCCCAGAGGGAACTGAGCCCATGGAGCTTGACCCTTACCAGGTTGAACTCTTAGGCCCAGGGGGACCCTCTAGAGAAGAGCTGTGCCAGGGGCAGCAAGACTGTCTCACTCTTGAAAGCCTGAGGCAGCAAACTGTTTCAGAAGCAAAGGGAGATGTCAGTGGTACCCACAGAGTTTATTGGGAAGAGGGATTACTGTACACTGAGGCAAGAGACCCCAATCCTGGAGCCACCAGTAGAGTGGTAGTGCCACAGAAGTACAGGGAGTTCCTCCTAACTTTAGCTCATGACATCCCCCTAGCTGGACATCTGGGCCAAACCAAGACATGGGAAAGGCTAGTTAGCCACTTTTACTGGGCCCCAGATGCACCAAAAGGTGAAGGAGTTTGTCAGCTCCTGTGTTACCTGTCAGGCCAGTGGCAAGACAGGTGGCCACCCAAAGGCCCCCCTGATACCACTGCCTGTGGTGGGGGTTCCCTTTGAGAGGGTAGGTGTGGACATAGTGGGTCCACTTGAACCTCCCACAGCCTCAGCGAACAAATTCATACTAGTTGTAGTGGATCATGCCACTAGGTACCCTGAAGCAATCCCACTTAGGACTACTACAGCTCCTGCAGTAGCCAATGCCCTCATTGGTGTCTTCACCAGGGTAGGGTTTCCTAAGGAGGTGGTTTCAGACAGAGATTCTAACTTTATGTATGCTTACCTGAAACACGTGTGAAAGGAATGTGGGGTGCAGTACAAGTTTACTACACCCTATCATCCACAAACCAATTGTCTTGTTGAGAGATTTAACAAGACATTGAAAGGCATGATTATGGGGCTCCCTGAGAAACTCAAAAGGAGATGGGATGTCCTCTTACCATGTCTGCTTTTCGCTTACAGAGAAGTGCCACAGAAGGGAGTAGGTTTCTCACCCTTTGAGCTTCTGTTTGGCCATCCTGTGAGGGGACCACTTTGTCTTGTAAAGGAGGGCTGGGAGAGGCCTCTCCAAGAACCCAAACAAGACATAGTGGACTATGTGCTTGGCCTAAGGTCCAGAATGGCTGAGTACATGGAAAAGGCATCCAAGAATCTTGAGGCCAGCCAGGAGCTTCAGAAGCACTCGTATGACCAAAAAGCGGCACTGGTTGAATTTCAACCTGGGCAACAGGTGTGGGTTCTGGAGCCAATGGCACCAAGGGCACTCCAGGACAGATGGAGTGGCCCTTACCCTATCCTGGAGAGAAAGAGTGAGGTCACCTACTTAGATGACCTGGGCACAAGCAGGACACCCAAAAGGGTTATCCATGTGAACCGCCTCAAGCTCTACCATGACAGGGCTGACATCACCATGCTGATGGTGACTGATGAGGAACAGGAAGCAGAGAGTGAACCTCTCCCTGACCTCCTCTCATCCAGCCCAAAAGATGGGTCAGTTGATGGAGTTGTCTTTTCAGACACCCTCTCTGCCCAACAGCAGACTGACTGCAAGCAAGTCTTGCAACAGTATGCTAAGCTCTTTTCCCTGTGCCCTGGTCTGACAAACTGGTGTACCCATGATGTGGACACTGGTGACAGTGCACCTGTCAAAAAGAAGATCTATCGACAGTCAGACCAAGTCAAGGAAAGCATCAGAGCTGAGGTCAGCAAGATGCTGGAGGTAGGGGTTATTGAACCCTCTGAGAGCCCCTGGGCTAGCCCAGTGGTTCTAGTCCCCAAACCTCACCCACAGGATGGCAAGAGAGAAATGAGGTTTTGTGTGGATTACAGAGGGCTCAACTCTGTCACCAAGACAGATGCACACCCTATCCCAAGAGCAGACGAATTGATAGACAAATTGGGTGCAGGCAAATTCTTAAGTACCATTGACTTAACTGCAGGGTACTGGCAGATTGGCATGGCACCAGGAGCAAAAGAGAAAACAGCATTCTCCACACCTGATGGGCACAATCAGTTCACTGTTATGCCCTTTGGGTTAAAGAATGCCCCTGCCACCTTCCAGAGGTTGGTGAATCAAGTCCTTGCTGGGTTGGAGTCCTTTAGTGCAGCTTATCTTGATGATATTGCTGTCTTTAGCTCCACCTGGCAGGATCACCTGGTCCACCTTGGGAAGGTTCTAAAAGCCCTGCAAACTGCAGCATAACTATCAAGGCATCCAAAAGCCAGATAGGGCCGGGCACTGTGGTGTACTTGGGCCACCTTGTGGGTGGAGGCCAGGTACAGCCCTTACAGCCCAAGATCCAGGCCATCCTGGACTGGGCAGCTCCAACATCCCAGACCCAAGTCAGGGCATTCCTTGGCTTAACTGGGTACTACAGGAGGTTTGTGAAGGGATATGGGTCCATTGTGACTCCCCTCACAGAACTTACCTCCAAGAAGATGTCCAAGAAGGTTAACTGGACAGTTAGTTGCCAAAAGGCTTTTGACACCCTGAAAGAAGCAATGTGCTCAGCTCCAATTCTAAAAGCTCCAGATTATGCCAAGAAGTTCATAGTGCAGACTGATGCCTCTGAGCTAGGGATAGGAGCGGTCCTATCCCAGACCAATGATGAAGGCCAAGACCAACCTGTTGCTTTTATAAGCAGGAGGCTTCTCCCCAGAGAGCAGCGTTGGAGTGCCATTGAGAGGGAGGCATTTGCTGTGGTTTGGTCCCTGAAGAAGTTGAGGCCATACTTGTTTGGTACTCACTTCCTGGTTCAAACTGACCACAGACCTCTCAGGTGGCTAATGCAAATGAAAGGGGAAAATCCAAAACTACTAAGGTGGTCCATCTCCCTACAGGGAATGGACTTTGAAGTGGAACACAGACCTGGGACTGCCCATGCCAATGCAGATGGACTTTCCAGGTTCTTCCACTTAGACAATGAAGACTCCATAGGGCAAGGTTAGTCTCATCACTTTTCCTTTCGGGGGGTTGTGTGAGAAAGTGCCATCTTTCTTGCATGGTATGCCCCCACTTTTTGCTGAATTGCTGAAGTACTTTGACTGAGTGTGCCCTGGGCACCTGCCAATCAGGTGCCCAGGGCCTGTGTTCCTTCCCTAAAACTGCATTGAAGCCTAAACCCAATTGGCATCTCTGGCCACATGTCAGCCCCTGGTAAATGGTACCATAGGTACCCAGAGCACTGTGACCAGAGAAGGCCTCTAAGGGCTGCAGCACTTATTGTGCCACCCTTAGAGGCCCTGTACCCTGACACACACACACACTGCCTTTGCAGGCTGAGTGTCTTGGTGCAGAACAAAACAGAGAGTCGACGTGGCACACATCCCTGTGTGCCATGCCCACAAACACACTGCCCTGGCATACCTCAGTCACCCCTCTAGCTGGGTGCACTATGCCAGTGGTGAGGGTACAGGTGCATGAGCCCTGTACCCCTACAGTACCCAGGTCCATTCCTGGGCACTGTAAGTGCAGTGCTGCCATTAAGAGTATATGGTGCTGGGAGGTCGTCATCACGAACTCCACAGCACCATGATGGCTACACTGAAGACTGAGAAGTTTGGTATCAAACTTCTCAGCACATTAAACCCACACTGATGCCAGTGTGGGATTTAATGTAAGATGCACGACAGAGGGCAACTTAGAGTTGCCCCCTGAACCTAACCCACAATCCACGTCTTGCCTGAGAGGCTGCCTAGGCTGCCACCCAGCAGACATGTTGCTGGACCCCTGGGTAGAGAGCCATCCGCTCTCCTGGGCCTGCAACAATGCACGTCCTGGGCGAGGTGCTAGGTCTCCTCCCCCAGGATGGGCAGGGGAAGCTTCAAAGGCATGCCGCCTTTGTGAGCCTCCCCAGACCACTTGCTGTACTCAGCAACTGGTCCCCACCGGTCCTAGCCCCCACTCTGGCGGGAAGACTGGCGGGAAACCCCAAGTGAGGAAAGGGGGTGTGCCAGCCTCTGCAAACCCCACCCCTCAGGTGGGGAAGGCGAGGTGAAGCACATCTCCGGGCTCTCGCCATCTTGAAGATGGGGAGCCCTGCCCAATCAGGACTAGGCTCCTGCCCCCCTCCCACTGGAGAGTGGCAGGATAGGGGATGTACCCACCCCAGGGAAGGGACCCATTGGTCCCTGCCCTTTACCTACCTGTAACGCCCCTAAATTTAGTATTTAGGGGCACCCTGAACCTTCCTTCCTCAGATCCCGAATCCGAAACAAGCAAGAAGAACAAGAAGAAAGAAGACCTGCCGTGCAGCTGCTAACAAGAGGGAGACACCAACTGACTTGGCCCCAACCCTACAGGCCTGTCGACCCTCGAACCTGCTCCTACTAAACCCCGGCGTCTCCAGTGGTCAGCAACCTCGAAAACCCCGGAGGACCTGACTGCCTTGTGACTCTAAAAGACTGGGACTCCCACGAGCAGTGGTTCTGCTCAAAGCAAGTAACAAACCCCTGGTGCCAGCCAGGAACTGCGACTCCTGCACACTCTGCACCCGCCGAGTCCGGCCTGTGCCTGAGTGGACAAAGACCACGAGGACGTCCCCCGGCGACTGTGACCCAGAATCCAGCACCCAAGGACCATCCTCGACGCTCCTGGCGACGCCTGCAGCCTCAGAACCAGGGACCCCTCCAACCGTGACCAGCAGAGGGTAAGAGTTCCCGACGTGAAAAGACACCCCTGCACCCGGCGCCCTGCGGCCTCCTGTGCCCAACTCCGGGGTGCCTACCTATCCTCCAACTACCCAACTTACCTCTCGAAGTGGTGGTCGCACCTGAAGAATCTCCGTCCCCGAGCTTGCAGCCTTTGTTCAACTTCCAGCTTTTCCATTGAAATACATTGAGCGCCCGACGGCTCAAAAGCACCCTGCACCCAGCCGCCCGAGTGCCCCTGGAAGTGCAGCATCTATCCTATTCTACTTCCCCACTTGCCCTGTGTAAGTGACCAGGAGCCCAGCTCCCACAGCCGCGTGGCCTGCCTGCTAGCAGCCACCAACCAAGGGCCCCCTGCCCGCCATAGGCTAACATTGGGCCTAACTCACTCTGCACCCGGCCGCCCCTGTGCCGCTGAGGGTTTACCAACTGTACCTACCTGACCCTGGGGGACCCCTGAGTCTGTGCCCAGAACCTTAACTCTGCCAGTCGAGTACTTACCTGAAAGCCGATAACCTACATTTTCTCCATAGGGTAACATTGACTGGTTTACACTGAAATTTCTTAAAAGTGTCGAGTTTTGAAACTTTTAAATATTCACTAAAAATCGTCCGATCAACGAAAACGAAATTACTCACCTGTTATCAGGAGAGATCCCAGTGCTGGATCTTGGTGCCCAGCACTGACCCTGAAAAGCAATTACAACTGTACTTACCAATAACTTGATTTTCCCCCATAGGATAACATTGCCTGGTTTTCTCCAGAAATTCTTCTAAGTGTCGATTTTTGAAACAAACAAATATTCCTTAAAAATCGCCTGTGTAACTAAAACGATTTCTTCCAACTGTTTACAGGAAATGCACCAGGGCTGAATCCAGGATCCAGCCCTGAGTAAGAAAATCAAACGCAAAGTAATTGATATTGCATTTACTTAAAATTCCCCATTGAGCTCAATGTTATAATTGTGTTTGAATTGTGTTGCCTATTGCAACAACTGTAGCTATTGCCTTTTAAAAGTCTATTGTGTATTGAAAGTATATAACTAAAGCATCTCATTCTGAGAAAGTATTTTTATACCTACTTGTGGTTCTAAAAATAAAACAACAATATTTTTTATATACAAAACAATTGGCCTAGAGTTCAGTTCTTGAGTGTGTGAGACCATTTGCTGACTGAGTGTGTACAACAAATGCTTTACACTGTCCTCTGATACTGCCTTACTGCTCGACCAAGCTACCACTTTAGAGAGTAAGGTTATATCTAACTTTAGCCTCTGCCAAACCTCTGGGGACTGTGGACTCTGTGCACACTGAACCTTACTTTGGTTCAGTATATACAGAGCCACTTTCTTACATTTCTAGGTCACTCTAGGTTGGTAGTACGAAGATTCTTAGGCCTCTCGGGATCCTTTCACACTCTAAATAATTCTTTAATGTGGTCATTTCCCACCATTTATTTATCTCTGTAATCCTGGTTTGTTCCAATTCTCTAACCAGTTTTAAGGGGGATGTATCCATTTTCTGTCGATCCTCACCACTTGCTGTTTGGTCTATATATGTGTGTGTGTATATATATTTATGTATACATATATTTAATTTCTGAAGAGCCCAACTGTCCAATTGTTTCCTCTGCAGAAATAAGCTAATCCCGTGTCAATATTTGAGGCTCTCATTTGCCATAAGGCTGATATCAACTTCATTCTCCCAACCAGAAGCAGAAGTAAGACTGGCTGTGCTGCTTCCCTTTGGATGCAATATAATAAACATTTTACAAATTGAACAGATGGAACACTGAAGGCATTTTTTTTTGTAGCAGAAAGTGAGAGCGGCAAAGCTTTTGTTACCCCAATGTAGGGGACCGGGCCCACAGTATCGGTACATGTAGGATCAGATATTGTATCTCATTTATGGTTTGTGTGTCTGCAACTCTATGTCCTGTCTGTGTGAGTCATGGCTGACTCATTAATATATTTACCTGCAGAGCCCAATTTATGAAGGAAGATAGATCATACTAGAAGAGTATATGAGTTGCACACCCCATCAATTCCAGGGAATATGGGTCATGTGGTAAGAAAGGGAAGTCAGGTTCAAGTGGGGAAACTCCACCTTGCACTCTACACTTCCAGGGTTCACTGGGTAAGCTGTAGTGTCCTAGGCCTGTCCTAGGCCCCCATGGGGCCTGTTGTGATGGAGCCTAGGGAGTCTAGGCAAGCAGTGGCGGCTGGTGACATTTGAAAGTGGTGAGGCGTAAAATGATTGTCATACTGCACCGCAGCGAGCGAGTGTAGCGAGCGAGCCCGAACAACCTAAGGGGGGTTCGGGGTGGTTCTCCCCCGAGAAAATTTTGAAAAAAGAGTGGACAAATGGTGCATTTTCAAGCAAATTTGAGAAAGCAGGAAGGTTAATAAAGCAATTGTGAAAGTGCAGTTATTACATTAATAAAGATATGTCATATAACAGAGGTAGCTGCTTATTCAAGCTTTCTTTCACCCCATAATCCAGCAGGGTCTAGATACAAGACAGATAAGAGAAAAAGCAGTGTGGTCCTCGACCAGGAAAACACTCATATTTCGTTGGTAAGAAGTCAAAAGATTGGTCAAATTGAAAACCTGAAATGCAATACGCAATCCAACAATTTGCAAGTACATCTCATCTATGTTCAACAAGCCATGTTTTACCCATGATTGGAATTGTGAATCACCAAATAAACTGAGCCACTGCAATCAAAATCAACCAAAACTGTGGCTCAAGGTTACATATTGGCAGAAACAGTATAAAACAGAAACACAGTCTAAATAACTATGAAAGTGACACATAAATATTGACCGTGCAACTCAAACTCAGAAATTCCAGATCCAATTCACTGCCAAAGCAGGCCTCCCACGTGTCATTTCATGTGGGCTAAGTGCAGTCTACAAAGCATGACTTGCCAAAGCAAATTAACATTCTCTCATATTTAAAAATTCATGTAGCAGACAAAATTTTAAGTTACCTCAAAGCGGGACAAGATTTTACATTCCAACATTCAATGGTCTGTTGCAGTGTCTGATTATAGTAGAGATAACTGTGTACGTATGCTCATACCTATATCTGTCTTACTTCCTATGTCCCTCTTTTTCTCTCTCTAGCTCAACATACTCGTTATACCCCTCTCTCTTTCTGCCACACTCTCTCATTCTGGCTCTGCTTAGCTCCATCTCTCTCTGTTTCTCTCTTTGTAAAAAGTGCAAAATAGAGTGACAAAGGAAAAGCAAAGCCATTGTGATCAGGAAGTCAAGCTTTGTCCCCACACAGAAGGTAATAGAAAGTAGAGTAGCCAGCAACTCACTCCCCCTTGCATAGAAATTGATGGTGGTCATTTGGCATCAATTCATTTTCCTAGCCCAGTATTAATGCTTTCGTCTCATAAGAAATCAAATCATAGATACGCCTGACATTACTGGGATGTGCAAATTTTCAGGCAGTGATGTTGGGGTTTATTACGCTAGATAAAGAAAAAAAAAATGGGAAGCACCCTCGAGTTTATGCATATTTCAAGAATACCCCTTAAAAATTCACTGCCACTAATTGTATGTGCTTTACATTGAAGCATCTTGGAGTGCGTGAGTTGTATGGGGGGAGGGGCTGCTCTGTTTTCTTTCCTATGACCTAAACTTCACATCCTTAAGTTGGCTCCAGCCTGCCATGCTCTCTAAAGGAACCTACTTTGCTTTTCATCAGATAATTTGCTTTTGTTTTCTTAGTATATACAAGCGCTATATACTGGCAGCTTTAAAGCGCAAAGACAAAGGGGGACTACCGCCCCTGGCAACTACTGGTAGCCTGGTGTCTTCGAATTGGATAATTCTGGCTCTTGACCCCCTGGGTCAGGTCTCACCGGGAGCAGCTTCTCATCCAGTCTGAGTCAGGGACAGGCAAGAGCAGAGCCTGGCACCCACTCACCACCCGCAGCACCACGGGAGAGCAGACAGAGGTCCCCGGCCTACCACAAACCCTCCTGTCCTGACCACATACTCTGACACCATGCCCCACACCCTGCCCCCAAGAGCCTCCCCGCTGACCTCTTCAGCCTGCTCTAAGTGGGCAGAAAACGTCAACAGATTTGTCTCCGGATTCAGGGGAAAAACCACCCAGTATTCTTGGATCCAACTGGTTATTCCTAATTCCAAACATTATTAAATTTTGATCCAGAGATGCCAGCTGGATCAGAGATTCCAGCGTTCATATCCTTGCATCCAAATTCCGGAAATTCACAATGAAGGCCTAAATTGGATCTATAAGGTGACAGCAGGCAAGAAGACGGGAAACCTAATTAGGTTTGCACAGCCTTATCTGACCTTGAATAGCTGTTTAGCGGTGCACAGAAAACAAGTAGCAGCCAACACGCTAATAAAAGTTAAAGATCAAGCGTGGCAGAAGGCGTGGCTGCCATACCTACAGAGAAAGCGCTGCGTCGCACGAGAGTGAAAGTAAAACATCATTCGATTCATAGGTCAATTTCTATATCCAGTGCAGAGAAAACAAGTAACACGATATGAAAGTTAAACATAAAGCATGGCTAAAGGCACGACCGCCATATTAACAAATAAAGGGCGTGTGACACTAGAACTAAAGTAAAACATCGCGCACAGGACATTTTCCATATCTAGTGCCGACAAAACAAGAATGAACGTTAAACATCAAGCGTTGCGAAAGGTGCGGCCGCCATAATTACAGTTAAAAAGCCACATGGCGCACAGGACATTTTTCACATCCAGTGCAGATAAAACAAGGAACAGAACAGAAGAATAAAAAGTTTGTTTGTCCGCATACCCCTTAAGGTGCAAAGACTTGCCGTACACCTTGTCACAGCCCTGGGCTTGGCAGTGGTGCCGCTTGGCGGGAGTGCTCGGGATATTGTCATTAGTAATTTTGCGGTATAGCAAATTGGTGGTTAATTTCAAGCTCTGCATATTTAGAAGCCTTCATTTTTGCCACCGTCCATGGCTCTCTACAGGCACATGTCAATGGCTTGGGATCAAAATAGCTGAGCATTAATGAGCTGCAGTATAACACAGCACAGCTAGCAAACGAGGCTAGCTTTGGCAATATTTAAACAACAGTTTGCAATTATTTGAATTGTTGAAGATCTGTAGCTATAATTATAAGCATCCTTCTCAACAATGCTGCTTGCTGTACATTTAAAATGGACACTACCAGAACAATGCTGCAGTGCTGTTGGGAGGTACCAGCACTTATTAGTAGGGCTGCTATAGTTTTTGTAGGGGTTATTGGTACTTCTCAGAAGGGCTGCCATACCTTTAAAAGGAGAGTATTGGTACTTCTCAGAAGGGCTGCCATACCTTTAAAAGGAGAGTATTGGTACTTCTCAGAAGGGCTCCTATACCAATAACAGGAAAGTACTGGTACTTTTTAGCAGTGCTCCTAAATGTTCAATAGGAGAATACTGGTACTTCTCTGAAGGGCTGCTACACTTTTAATATGAGTACATGTACTTTCTAGAAGGACTGCTGCACATTTTATGGGACAATACAGCACTTCTCAGCAGGATGGCTGCAATTTTAATAGACAATACCAACTCTCCCCAGACGGCCAAGCTCCTGAACTTCCAAAGGAGAGTGCCAGCACTTCCAGGCAGGCTATGATCTCTTACATATTTCTCTCAGAGGATGTCCTGCTGTCAGGCATAAATGTCCATTAGGGACACTGGCCTTGGCAAGCCTCCAGATTATTCCTTCCCTCCTGCATACGATCCAATATGGACCAGGCTTGGTGAGCAAAAGAAAGTGCTAGCTTTACGCATTCATTTATTTATCTAAGCCTCCTAGGTTTGTTTGCAATGCGTTTTACTAACGGCTGACCTCTGGCCCCGCTGACATCTGTGCACAGGAAGTAATACTTAGCTGGCGGCTTTCTAACAGGAAATACAAACTTCAGAGGGTCGCGTGCCATGCTGCGGGTTTTCAGGGAACAGCTCGCCTGTGCTGGAGAGCGCGCGCTTATTCGCGGATAACGTAGTTGGCAAACAAGGTAACGTGCAGGACGAGTTGGACACAAATAGGCCTTGTTCCCCGCAATGATTACCATTATCTGTTTTCAACATGATGATAAAGTGTTATCAGTCGCGGGCGGAAAGAAGGAGGGGGGGGTTCGCGCGAGTGTGGAGGGAGCGGGACTGTAAGCAAAATAAAAATATAAACTTACCTTGCTTGCTCCCACTGCTTCCTCCGGTTTGATTTACCGCCTCAGCTCCTGCTGCTCCCGGCCGGCCAGGCCTGCGTTTGACCAAGGCAGTCTCCCTCCCGCTCCCCTAAGCCAATCACAACGCTGCAGCGTTGTGATTGGAGGCGGGCGGCGCCCGGCCGGGCGCCTGTAGGCCAGGGAGCCATTTTCTCAAAAGCAGCCTACATAGAGGAAAAGAGGAAGTAGGCAACTGCGCATGACTGGGTTGGTCGGCCCTGGGGCCGAACAAACAGTCAGCACTCAAAGACATTGCGTTAGCCACGCCTCCCCTGCACTCGAGGAGGAACGTCCACCCGCCTGCCCCCAACCAGGCACTCCAGGCACTTCTGCTTTCTCGCAGTGCGAGAAGCAGAAACATGAAATGGTAGTTTTACCATTTCATGTTTCTGCTTCTGGCACTGCGAGAAAGCAGGGGGGCGACGCCCCCACGCCCCTATGGACGAGCCGCCACTGTAGGCAAGCTAAGGATTATGATCATCGTTGAGAGTGTGTAAAGGACACTGTTGAAGATGCACAACCCACAGCAAGAGACAGTATGAGCAAATAGCCAGTTTTAAGCTCTGACACCTCCCCCAGCACATACACATGCACACAACTTACCCAGGCTTCGACTAACATCCCAGTGACAATGGTCCACAGGAGCCGAGCTCAATAGGCCTGCGTCCTGCTCATGGTGCTCTTTCAGAGGCAAGAGCAGAACCTTCACACAGAGACAAACTGACAGAGATGGGCTTCTGTTCTGAACAATGCGGAATTGCGACGCTCACTGCTCCTACCAACTCTAACCTAACTTCTCTGAGGACAGAGTTCAACTGATTAGCTCAAGTAATCACCAACATCCACACACACATCACAACTCTCTGGTCCTCAAACCCTATGGCTGGCATCCTATTAAAATGTGCTACATAAAGATCTGCACCACCTACAAAATCTTATACCATAACCCCCCTGCATCAGTAGCGGCTGGTGATCATTAAAAGTGGTAGGGCAGAATATTTGCCTGAACTCCACTGAGCGGAGTGAACAAGCCCAGCTACTTCTGGGAGGGCTTGAAGAGGGGGCAGTCGTACCCTGAGAAAATATGGTCTAATAGCGTTATTAAAAGCATCATTTTCACAGAAATGTTCTCAGTTTGGGCAAATTAACGCTGATGGGCGTTAAGGGAGTTTGGCTGGGGGTACCCAAAGAGATGTCAACTTTGCATCAAGGAGCAGGACCTGGTGTCCCAGTAGTTGCTGGGCTCTGCAGGCCTGAAGGAAATGATCAGACAAGTGCTGAGTTGTTTTGAGACCCATGCTAACTGTGGTTTTGTCAAATAATGACATTTGTTCTGGAAATGTGTAATGGCAATGACAGAATAATGTGACACTCTCTCCATTTCTTAAACGATGCTGGGTTCACTTTAATGGAATTTAAGGTTGTCTGATTGCTTTTACGCTCCTACGCCTTTAAAATAAATAAACTCAATTTAAATGAAACTGTTTATATGCTTACTGCACTTCCTATTATTAATTTGATGCATTGTAACCTCTCCTTTGTAAATATTCCTTGGGCTCATTCAATTATGTGAAGCCCACTGACCTATCAGAAGAAGATTCTGCGCCATGGAAATAAACAATTAATAAGTTGATAAATAAATAAAAAGTAGCCGAGAGAGTAAGGACCTTGGGGAATATGAACTGGAATAAGAGTAATTCATAAAGCAAATGGATAACCAGGTCAGGGAGGCAGAGGCTAGAAGATGGTGTTTTTGAATGGAAGCCTGTTTCGTTGTCAAGGTAACAGAGGTAGTCAGAACATCAGAAAGAGATGTAGAGCAAACGAGGACAAGATGAGAGATGAAGGTAGGGATGTGCTTGAGATGGAGATGTCCATAGAAACCACCCTGGAAGGAGAATGCAAGGTGATGGTGGAATGCTTCTGCGCCTGCGGTGTGAATATATGGGGTGCACACGGGTATGGGAGAAAGCCACAGTGTGTGTGGGTGATGTGATCTCCTGGAGAGATTTCATGGAACAGGAGAGCGATGTAAAGGGCTGAGAATTGCCCTGGGTGAGAAATGCAGGAGGTGAGGCGCGTATTGGGTAGTGCGCTGCATAAGTGAGGGGTCCCCAGGACAATAAATCTATGTAACCAACAGACTGGTTAAAAAATCTGCCAGGTCTCAGACGTGTAGCTTAATTTCATAGGAGGACTCGCCTTTAAGGAAATGAGAACATTTCTTAACTGTTCGGGAGTCTTTAAGGTCAGTAGGGCTGGTTCAGAGTCCGCCACATTGTTATGCATTTGACGAAGCTCATTTCAACATCAAGATGGCCAGTACTTAATTTGTAAAATACTAAGTGCCAGGGCCCTGACCCGGAGGCCACTGCAGCTTGCACCACCCGTTGTCCCGTCATCGCTGTCAATGACGGTACCTGGTTGAAGTGGTGGCAGCCAATCAGATCTCAGCAATGACGGTACCAAAACAACTACTAACCATCTCTCTCACCTGCAAGTGCGACAGTTCAGATTATTCCAAGTCCCCAAAGCTAAAGGGATGGCTGGGGAGACAGGTATTAGTATTTTTTAATGCATATTGTATTAAAAAACAACAGTTGTTCTGCTCATCAACTCTAAATTAGATGAGCAGCGCCACCATGTGGCAGAGTTTCATAAGTGTGGTGATGACAATTAAGTGCGGTGCAGAGCACCGGAAACCATTGAAGTGCCGGTGCTGAGCATCGGAAACCACCGGCTTAAATCAAGCACTGAAGATGGCACAAAATAATCGATATGCCAGGAAAACTCAAGATTTTTAAAAATGTGCCTGCTTTTTCGCTGAAATTTATTTTTAAAAACTTTTTATTTGCATTTTAGAACAAGTGAAAAGCATGTCCCTCATCTCTCTTACTTCCCATCCCTCGTTCACCTACCTCACCCATTTGCATCACTGGATTTTATTCTAAAACAAGGCTATATGCTCTTAGTAGAATGATGGTATGTAAATAACACCCCAGTTTTCAATTTTTTGTGTTTTACACATAAATACTGTTAGAAAACGGACAGTGTATATGTGTAAAATACGGTCAGTATTTATGTGAAAAAATAAATACAGACACTTGCGCGTCTGTATTTGTTTTTATAAACGGAAAATACAGAAAACAGGTAATCTTTTCAGTTATTCACCATCCTGTCCATCTTGACTGCTAGGCCAATAGCTGTGCAGATTGTCAGGGGAAAGGGGTTAAATAAAGGAATTACATTACCTTAAAGAACTGCAGAAGCGCACACATTTGGCCTACCTTGGTAAATGTTTTCATTTGAGTGCATTTTTGTTTTATATAATGCCCCTTGCAGTGCATACCAGTTTAAGTGCATATTTATCTGATGAGTAAATGTGAAAAAGTAATTCTTGGCAATTCATTTTTTCTCCACATAGCGAAAAAAATATGGACAAATACTGATATGATGAGCAAAATAAATATGAATCAGAACAGGTAGAACTGTTAAAAAGCATAAAGGCCATAAGACCGGGAGTTCTACATTTACCTGATCAAAGAGTCCAGCAAACACAACTCTGCATTGCTGAGCATTGGACAGCTCTGGCCCTCGTGAGAATAAATTAAGCACTCTGATTCTATTTTTGTTTTCTACTGCTAGGTTGCCCAAGAGAGGCTTTCAAGCTTGTGTGAACAGACTGAGAACAGTTAACCCCTTACTTGCTATACTGATGATATATATATATATATATTTTTTCACTGAAAAAAAAACAAAGGTTACAGGGACGTTATAGTTAGGAAATAGAATTTAAAAAACCTTAGAAATTCACTAAAACGAAGGTTACAGGGACGTTATAGTTAGGTTCAGATTTTACACACACAAAACCATAGAAATTCAGCAGTTATGATTAGAGTTATCTCAAGTAACTAGAACTTGTGCCCTAAGGTATCTATAACGTGCTCTCGGTCTGCACAGTTTTCTCATCAATAATTTACAGCAAATGTTGCAATGATGTCATAGAAGATGTCATGAGTGATGTAATATGTGGGGCAATTAGCAGTGCATGGTGAGGGCGTGAGTTATAGTTACCTTAGGGCACAAGTTATAGTTACTTGGGATAACCCTGTGGCCAACGCCCCGCATGTAGCCAACCCACGCCGTGTACGGCCTTCGGCCGTGTGCAACTGGGGGTTGGCCAGAAGGCCAGTCCCTGTGGTCAAAGCCCCAAATGCAGCCAACCCAGGGGGGGGCATGCAGCCCCCTCCCCGGGCCGATTTCAGCTGCGGGTATCCCTTTGGGCAGGGAAACCACTATTTCCTGGGGGAAGCCCCCCCAGGACATAGCAGAAGCTAGCCCTGGGGGATGGGGTCCCCAGGGCCATTAAAGGATACCTCACCTGTTATACGGCTGGGCCCCGGGGTCCCTAGGGCCAAAATCGGCCTGGAAAGAGGGCCTTGTGTGCCCCGTCCTCCTTTTTAAGTTTGTCCAGGCCCTGGGAGACAGGGTCCCTGGGGCTGAAATTAGCCCGGGAGGGGGGGCAGCGTGTCCCCCACCCAGTTTTAATAAGGCTGGGCCCCAAATGATGGGGTCCCGGGGGCCGAAACTGGCTGGAGAGGTGGGCCACATGGCCCTCCTCTCCTTTTGTTAATATTGGGCAGGCCCCAGGGAATGGGGTCCCTGGGGCCTAAATTGGTCTGGGGAGGTGGGCCTTGTTTGCACCCTCCACCATATTAATACAAATAATTCTCCTCATTACCGGCCCACACGGGGGGCAAAAAAAACACAAGCTCAGGAAACTGTACTTCTGTATTTTTCAATTTTGCTACGGGTCCTCCGCGAATTCACAGCAAACTTTACAAAAATTAAAATGTTTTTGGCCCCCAGCGATGCCTTTGTGGGACCCCACGACCAGGCCTAGGGTGTTCAGGGGATTCCTACCCTGCCCCCTTGTGCTTTTTTCTTGTGTACTCGGGATGAGTCCTGAGTCTCAAGATGGCTGCCAACACTTCCTGGTTGAAGTGGTGGCAGCCAATCAGATCTCAGCATGAGATCTGTCGGATCAGCTGACCCTCCGTGTCCCTAAATATATACATAGAGCTTTTAAAAAAAAACGTAACTGCAAAACTACTGAACGGATTTACACCAGATTACAAAAAGAGATCTTTCTGGACCAAGATCTAGCTTTATGCCAAATTTGGTGTAATTCCGTTAAGCGGTTCGGGCTGTAGTAGTCTCTAAAATGCCCATGGAAAACTGCATGGGGAAAACGCATTTTGGGACCCCCTCCTTTTTCTTGGCCCCGCTTGATGAATCACCCCAAAACTTTGTAGACAGCAGCTCAAGTGAGTGCCAAACTAGTTTTGAACATTTTGTGAAGATTCGTCTAATGGCTTTAAAGTTCTTATCAATACAAAAAATGCTTTTCCTATAAAAACAAAAATAGACTAAAAGATTACAGCCTTTCATAAATAGCTCCCTACAATAATTCAAGACCTGTTCCAATTTTTCAAACTCACTTGTACCTGCTTGTGGACATTAGTTAATTTATTGCCCAGCCTAAAGTCCTTGCAAATTCAGGGGCAATGGCTTGAAAGGGGTTTTAGGTTCATGTGGAAACTTTTGTAGGTAGACCTTTGTATACAGTCATGATTTTGTCAGTCTATATTTTTATGGAACCAATCTTTTATTCGTTTTAAACTACAACCCTGCAGTATTAGCACTACACAGCTGTATGCCTACAACCATAAAGGCCGGCAGCAAATGTCGCAGACATAATACATGAACACAGCTACTTTGCCTACAACCCAGGGGCCGGCAGCGTAGTAGATTTTATGTACCAACTTGACAACAAGAACAACATTATATATATATGTCACGAGAAAAAAAGGAAAAACCCTCCCTCCCCTCCCAAAGACAAAAAGAAAAAAGGGGGTATCTGCACCGGCAAGCCTTTTCTCAATGCGGGAGCGATCCTCTACATCAGTGAATCGTAGCTCAAGACCCGACCCTTCACTTGTGGGGTGTCACTGCGTCTTGCCCCTCAGGAAGCAAGTGTAGTATTTGGAGATATTTGGGGCATGTTACCTCCCTGAATTCTTTGGACAATATTCATATAAAAGGGGCCCATAACTCAGCATATTTCTCCCCCTTGTGCTCCTGGATTAATGAGAGGCGTTCCATGGTAAGGGTTAACCAAAGCCGATGTAGCCATGCAGTGTGGTCTGGAACATTCGCGGTGCCCCACTGTGCCAAGAGTGTCTGACGGGCCGCCAATAACGCCATCGCCAACTGCCTACCCCTCAATGAATGAAGGGGAAATGTCAGTGCGTTTGGGAGTCTCAGCAAGGTATACGCCGGAAATCGTGGGACCTCCGTGTCAAAGGCTTTGTCAATGTCATTCAGCACTCCTTCCCAGAATCGTTCTAAACGCGGGCAATGCCAAAGCAAGTGTGCTAGCGAACCAGTGAGACCGCATCCCCGCCAACACTTCTCCGTGTGATTTTTGTCCCAGCTATGAATACGTGCCGGTGTTAGATACCAGTACGATGTGACTTTGAAAGCGGATTCGGTGCCAGCAGTACTGTGTGCTGTGTGGTGAGCCCTATAATGGATATTCTCCCATTCTTTACCCGTCAAAGCTCTACCTAATTCCTCCTCCCAACTGAGTTGCCCTTTCGTCCGCCCCTCTCCCCGCCCAGTGGCCAACATAGTGTACAGATCTGAGATGAGGTGCTTATCTTCCGTTTTGCCTACCAGCCATTTCTCAAATGGAGTAAGCCGTCGAGAAGCCTGCGCTATGTATGATGGGGAGGTAACCCAGTGTCGAAGTTGGAGATAGTGGAATTCATCGGCTTTAGGCAAATCGTAGTCTCGTCTTAACTGCTCATAAGGAATGATACCCTGGGTATCAAACAGCGAACCAATCCGCTTACACCCCGCTTCTCTCCATCTCTGGAATACCTCAGATTTACAGCCCGGCGGGAAGTCCGGGTTGTCGACAATGGGGGACATTGGGGATGGGAAAGTAGTCAGCCCCCTTCTGAGCGACACTGTTTCCCATACCTTCAGCATGGCTGCTGTGACTGGTGACGAGTAGAGACCCCAAGCCCTCGATTTGCGTGGCAGCCAGGCCTCTCTCCAGATGTTAATCCCGGCTACCGCCTGGTCCATGAAGGTCCAGTGTTTTTCAGAGAGTGGTCAATTCCACTCCACAATATATCGGAGGTGAGAGGCCTGTAGGTATCTCTGTATTACAGGGAGGGCTGCACCCCCCTCCTGCTTGGGTTTTGACATTTGAGAAAAGGGCAGGCGTGTCTTCTTCCCTCAACAAACAAATTTATTAATGGCTAGCTGGAGGGAGCGTAGAACCTTCGGGGGGGACCAATGGTATCAGCTGAAAAATATATAGGATTCGCGGCAGCACCGTCATTTTAACTGCTGCTATACGACCGAACCAGGCTAAATTTAGCCTCTCCCATTCAGCTAGGGCTTTCGTTGTCTGCTCTAACAGTGCGGAATAGTTCAGCTCCAGCGTCTTTGAGATCGTCGCAGCTAATAAAATACCCAGATATGTTATTGGCTGTGAAGCCCACTGTAGGGGGAATCTCTCCCGTAGAGACTCCTCTTGCTCTGGCGGGGTAGTGAGGTTAAGCACCTGAGATTTGCTCAAATTAACTTTAAAACCTGATAGGGTCCCGAACCTTTCCATCTCTTCCAAGAGAGCTGGTAGGGAGGTGAGTGGTTCCGCTAGCGACAAGATCACATCGTCTGCGTAAAGGCTTATTTTATGGACGTCCCCTCCAAAGCGCAGCCCTTTTATTTGGGGGTGATCCCTGATCCGCTGGGCCAGGGGCTCCATATATAGGGCAAAGACGAGGGGTGAAAGCGGGCACCCCTGCCTCATGCCCCTTGCTATCCGAAAGGATGAGGAGGACGTTCCATTAACTCTAACAAAAGCGCGGGGTGTCTGATATATACATCGGATCCACGTTATGAATCGCTCCCCAAAACCGAAGCAACGTAAAGTATCGAACAGGTAGCTCCACCGTACTCTGTCAAACACCTTTTCCGCGTCTATTGACAGGAATAGGGCTTCCCTCCCAGAGCGGCGCACGCTGTCTATAAGATGTAGGAGGCGCTTCGTATTATCTCCACCTTGTGGGGATAAACCTTGCCTGGTCCGGGTCTATCAGCCCCGCCATCATCGGACCCAAACGAGCAGCCAGCACCCCCGTAAAGAGCTTCGCGTCTAGGTTAAGTAGGGAGATTGGACGGTACGACCCGCATTGACTGGGATCTTTATGAGGCTTAAGGATCACTGAGATCACTGCTTCCGTCATGGAATCAGAGATCGCGACACTATCCAGAAAGGAGTTAAACAGTCTCGTGAGTAGGGGCGCCAGTTCTACACAGAAGGTCTTGTAAAACAAGGCGGGGTACCCGTCAGGGCCTGGGGCCTTGTTTAACTTCAGCCGAGCTATGGCCGATATGACTTCTTCAGGTCGGATGGGCTTGTCCAGTTGACTCGCCTGATCCTTGGGAAGGGGGGTGAGATTGCACGTTTCAAGGTATTCACTCGTGGCCGGCTGCCTGGTATCCTCTTCGGTGTACAATGATTGATAAAATCATTTAAATGTATCTGCTATCTGACTATCTGCGTAAACCTCCTCTCCCGACGACATCTTTATCATGGGTATCGCCTCTGCTAGTGTCCTAGCCCTCAACCGGTGAGCCAGCATCCTCCCACATTTGTCGCTGCCTAAGTAAAAATTATGTCGTAATCGCAGCAGCGCATACTCCGCCCTGTCCAAGTCAAGACGTTGTAATAGGAGTCTCTTTCTTTCCAACTCCCACCATACCCTTGGCGCTCCTGTGCATTTATGTATCACTTCCAACTCCCTCACCTCTTGTGTGATGCTCTGTCTCGTTTCCCTGCGCTTTCTATTCTCGGCAGAGGATATGGCCATGAACTCCCCCCGTATCACCATTTTCAGGGCCTCCCAAATTGCAGCTAACGGAGTGTCTGCTCTATCATTATGTCGTATATATTCCACAATTTTCCCCCTGATCTCTTTCACTGTGTTTGGTGAGTGTAACAGCCCCTCTCGCAAGCGCCATCGTGTCGGAGTGGGAATGGCTCCTCTCGTGTGTAGTGTGACTGTGATTAGGGCATGATCCGATAATGAGCAGGGCTCTATTGAGGTCTCCAGTATGCTAGGCAAGAGCGTAGTCGACGCTAAGAAGTGGTCTAGGCGCGCGTAGGACTTATGCGCAGCTGAATTGTGTGTGCAATCTCGTGTGTCTGGATGATGAAGGCGCCAAATGCCGTGCAGCCCGCATTCTGCAAGCCATCCCTTACCCTCAGAGGAGATCGCCCCTGTCTGTACTTGTCGCTGGCAAGAGCGATCCCAGTCATTATCCATTACCAAATTAAAATCGCCTCCTATCAAAATTGCTGCGTCAGCTGATGCCAGCCCGTCCGTGAGAGTCTTAATGAGAAAAGGTTCCTGGTTCGTGTTAGGTGAGTAGATATTGAGGAGAGTGAGAAGAGTGGAGCCCCATTGTACCCGTAGAGGAAGAACCCTCCCCCGTACTTCATAAAGCGTTGAGAGGACTTTGCCTTCAAATTTCGCACTAAGTAATATAGCTACCCCACAGGTTTTGGAGGTACTTGCAGACCAATACTGGCGCGGAAATCTGCTTGTACGCATGCGAGAAGTGTCTTTGGATAGTAAGTGGGTTTCTTGTAGCATGCAAATGTCCCCCTCTGCATTTTCTAGCAACGAGAGGATAGCTGAGTGCTTTACGGGATGGTTAAGCCCCCGAACATTAAGAGAGATGAACTTAAGATCTCTACCCATCACATGTATCTAATGGGGGAGAAGGCCGGTAGTCACGATCAGCTTGGGGGGGCCGGGGTGGGACGGACCAAAGGGCGCTCTTCCACCCCGTCTTGAGGCTGGGGACCTTACCACCGGTGCAGTATACCTCCCAAAAAAATAAACCCCAGAACAGTAAACATTGAGCCCTCGACCATCGAACAGGATGGCATAAAACAATAGTCCATGATGACCAAAGTTCGTCAGCCAAAAAAACAAGTAAAGGGGCAGTGACCTAAGCGAGTCCACAAGGAGAGGAGAGCCCAGCCTCCGGCTCCGCCTCTAGGATGTGCTCTGTGGTGCTTTCTGGCATTGCATTCAGCAGGGAGCTGGTTGAACAGGGCCACTGGAAAGGGAGGAGATGACCGCCTATGCTCTTTGAGAATAGTGGCTGTGTCAGGTTTATGTGGTGACGAGGGTTTCCCCACTGTTTGCCAACGGAGATGTGCTTGGCTCGAACCTGTGGTAGATTTGCGCTGTGTCTCTGGGGACTGTGACCTTGCCATTCCTAACACCTCTCTGGCTTCCTGGAGAGAGCGAATCTGTCGCAGCTTGCCCTCGTACCTGAAGATAATTCGAAAAGGATGGCCCCAAGAGTAGGCAATCCCCAGTCCTTTCAAATGCGTTGTTACTGACCTAAAGTCCCTGTGTTTACTTAAGGTGATAGCCGATAGGTCTTGGTAGAGCGTTGGGGAGGTTCCACGGAACTGCAGAGGGTGCGCCGCTCTAGCTTTCTTTATAATCAGCTCTTTCAATTGAAAATTATGGATACATATGAGAATGTCCGGCGGTGGCGCCTTCCCGCCCCTTGGTAGGCCCACTCTATGAGCTCTATCAATTTGGATTTCGGTCGTGTGCTCGTCTCCCAACACCTGTCTACAGAGTGCCGACACAAACTCCCTGATGTCCTCCCCTTCTGCGCCGGATGGCACTCCTCGGATGCGTACGTTATTGCGGTGGGAGCGGTTTTCTAGATCTTCCGCTTGACCTTGCAGTTCAATATGTTGCTCTTTAAGGCGGAGGAGCTCTTGCTGCATCATCTCGATTTCCTCATCCCGTCCAGTTTCGTGTTCTTCAAGAGTCGCTACTCGTTCCCCGATATCTTCCACGTCGCGCTTTACTTCTTTGAAGTCGGCTGCAATTTGCTCTTTGAGTTCCTGTAGATCGGCTCTCAGTGATGTGAACAGTTCCGTCATGAAGGCCTTCGTGGCCGGAGCATCCGCACCCTCTTGATTCCCTGGTGAACCCTCTGTCTCTTGTATTGTCAATCGCCCCTTGAGTGGACTGCTTTAAGAGCATTTCTTTAACGGAGCGCTCCTTCTTCAGACGTGCACTGGCCATCCTCTGTACTTGACGCAGCCGATGGGGGTGCAACGCTCGTCAGTGCCATTGATAATCAAGCGCTGGCTTGTCTATGTAATCCGGTGATCAAGGCCAGGACCTCTCTACCGGCCGCGTTTACATGCCCCAGACCTCGGTTCTCATGCGCCAGGTATTTCCAGGTCAGTGCTCCCCCAGCCCGGCCACCAAGCCGCACCCCTGCACAACAAGTTTAGGACTGTGAAAGGCGTCGGTCTCTGCTCACTGCAGGGAGTCAGGTGGCTCTGCAGTAACTACCTCTCAACCCCTACTTGCGTACGAAATGCCTGGCCCACGGGTTACTCAAGGGCTTGGTGCTGGCCAGGCGGCCAAGTGCTCTGTGCTTGCTCCAAAGCCACGTGGCAGTCCTAATATTGCGGACAGTTCTTTGAGCGGGCCTTTTCACCCCCTCTACCTACTGTGTCCCAGCATCACAGCTCTCGTCCCCGCTCCATAGGGCGCCACTGTTAGTTTTGCCATACACTGCTCCCAGGGGCCTCCAGGGCCTCCCCGACTGAGCTCGTGCTTCGCCCTTACCAGCGAGTGTCGGCGGTCCTCTGTCAAGCATCGCTTCTGGCGGATCGCATCAAGGCCCCAAGTGTCGGAACGCTAGTTGGTGCAGTCCAAATTCACCTGCTGCCACTGTGGCTCCATGGCGCCAACGGGTCAGACCTCCGGCCCTCTCCCTGGCTCCCCGAGGCCTCCTGCTGACAGGTGTCTGGACTCCCGCAGAGTACTTGTTGCGCCCCAGAGCCGCTCACGCTCCGCGGCAGGCCCACGCATGCTGCAGCACCCTCTCACCAGGCTGGTCGGCCGGAGGCTCAGGGTCCTCCAGCCTCCGTGGTCCGCTGAAGATCTCCGCTTGGGCCCCCGTACTTAGAGGAGACGGCCGGGACCAGGCGCCAACCGCCACTAGGGCCCCAGCTGGTGCTCCGGGCGTCGCTTACCCCTCGCCCCGGGTCCGCAGGCTACCACTCTGTCTCTCCGCCGGGGTCCGCAGCACCATGTCGCTCCGGCGCCTAAGGCGGTGTGTCCCGCGCTCCTCCGTTGGCCCCTGGCTTCCGCAGTGCCCACGGGTTAGTCCTCCAATCTCAAGAGAGGTCCAGCCAGGCGCTCCAGGCTCCGTTGTCTTGTCGTGGGCGGCAGGGACCTGCGACACGCCCGTCACCCCTCAGCAGCCGCACCGCACACGAGGCAGGCCTGCCCCCGCTGTGTCGCTCTCGCACCAGGCCGCTCGACCCCAGTCAACGGCACAGGGTCCTCCAAGCTCTTCGCTCCACCGAGAGCAGCAGATGAGGCGGTCAGCGCCCGGGCCCGATCGCCATCAAGGCCCCCTCTGGGATGCCGGGGGTCTCTCACCTCGTGGCTAAGGCCTGTCGTCCGCGCCCCTTTTCACTCCGCCGTTCGCCGCCACTCCGGTACTCAATTGCGTGTCGTCAAGCCCCCCCACAGGCTCCGGGCGTGCTCTGGGGTCCGGCTCTCGTTCACCCTGCCAAGGATTAGGTCGCAGAGCAGGCGATTTCAAGGCGTTTGACTTGGCGGAGCCAGAGGAGCAGCAAAACACGTCCTACACGGCCGCCATCTTGGACACGCCCCCCCAGTCTATATTTTTAATTAGATGCTTTTGCAGTCTATTTATTTTCAGGCCGTGTTTTCAAATACTGCCTTGAAAGCATCATCAGAGTGTTGGGAATTAACGGAAGGACAAATCTGCTTCCCCGCTCAATGAATTCACACATTTGGTAGTCGAAGTAGATGTGTTGGTGACTCCTGGGAGGCAGTCATCCCAATCCCTGGCCACCTCTGTCCTCTGTGTAGATGTGCTTCGGTCTTACTTTGTCATTTTAATAAGGTTGGCTTCTCGCATTCTCAATGACATTTTTGGGTCTACAGTTATTGGTTAATCTAAAACCTTTATAGTAGCCCATAGGATCTATGTCCACATTGGTCAAGATTTAGAACACTACCACAGGTTAGGACCGGCCTTTAGGGCAATCAGGCCTTGTCCTATGGGCTGGTCTCATGGATCAGCATGTGGGATGGTTTGTTAGCAGTTTTTGGGCCTGTTTTATGGCCAGGTGGGCTGTTTTTTCCTGTTGATTTCACTAATATTACCACAAGCATTGCCTGCAGCAAACACAAATGCATGCAGTCTCCCATACTTTGCAAAATATCCATACAGTGTGTTTCTACAAGTTCAAAACTGGCCTGATTTGCATATGTAGGCCACTTTCTCAGCAATCTGGTTCACTAATGGGGACCATTTTTATTTTGGTGGCTGGGGCTACTTTATATCCCAGTCCAACCCTGCACTATCACCATAGATCAAACAGTTTCATATCTCACCATATTACGGCCAGCAAGAGTGGATTACTTTAGAAAATAATGTGACAATTTTCGCGCAAATCAAGCATAATAGAACAGAGACAGAGCGGGGGTGTTGTTAAGCACAGGGTATACAGTGGCGCTAACCCAATAACGTGAGTATCACAGATGAAAGTAATCAGTACGGTGCAACAGGTTGAGGGAAAACCCCTAAGCCCTCAATAATGAACAAGAGTCCGTATTACACAAATGACAACAAGTCCTGTGCACACGCAAATAAGTATTAACAACATGCAAAATATTCGTTGTTGAACATAAGACAACAATAGATTCTTTTCTTCAAGTGTTGATTTAATGTTGTGTTGCTTCACAGGCCAGCCAACACGTGTTTCGTCACTGGGTGTATAACCCTTGACTTCTTCAGGGCTTACGTCTATGGTAGTCACATATCAGACCTTTCAACTGGTGATAATTCCGACCCAGCAGGTCCTAAAAAGCCACTTCTATGTTAGCACGTCTTAGTCACGAATCTGTAGTAACCGGTAAGCTCAGGCCAAGTCAACGTTTCTTAATTAAATCAGGCTGGATATGCCAAGGCAAAGATATATCAACGGTGTCTATATTTATGTCCCAATATTGCCAAGAAGAAAACGCGGCGCCATCCACCGCAGACCAGCTAAGGCGAGTACGCCCCGGTGCCGGAGAGAGGAGCCACGGGGCCACTTAGCTGGGTCGGAATTATCTCTCCTATAGACTTGTTAACTATTTTGTATAATTTTATAAATGTAAACATTGAGAGTGTGTTTCTTTGACGCCATATGCATTTTACTTTCAGTTCTCTTTTTTGTCGCTTAATATACCATCTACAGTATTGGGTTGGGAACAAAAATAGGCCCGGGCACTCCACAAAAAAAGTCCCCCACATTTATGGTTTGTGAGCTTCCGTGAACCATTGCTTGGTTAGTGTCAGGGGGCTATTTTTAGGAGAACTTTGTGGTAAATAACTGATTTTTTAGCCTGTAGGGCCAGTAACATCAGAAGGGATTGAAAACGCAATTATTTACTGCTGCTCACGTTCATCTTCAGGTTCATGAATCTCCCCTTGTCTGTGCTCACCCTTGGAACCCCGAGGCATCACTCTGCTCTTAGGCCTTAAAGCTCCTGCTCATTCATGGGGATCCTCATTGTCCACTGACCTACAGGTCCCCGAAGGATCATGTTTACCCTTAAGTCTGACTTCTGCTTATTTTCAAGGACCTGGGTGCCCTGCTCACCCTATGACACTTAGGCTCTTGCTCATCATCACTTGGTCCTAAAACTAGCCACTCTTCCTCAGGGCCCTTAAACTCAATTCTACTCTCTGGTTCTGCTCAAACTCACATCCCTGAGGCTCCTACTCACATTGAGTACCCACGAGGCTCCTCTTCACTTTCAGGTGCCCTTGCAATCATGCTCTCTCCTATGTGCCTTGGAATCCTGCTCACCTGCAGGTCTGCTTGGATCCCTGTTCAACCTTAGGCCCTGTATCTCTTGCTCACTTTTACCCAGAAGCCTCTGCTCATCATCACGTCAGTGGAAACCATGTTCACCATGAGATTCACTGGGGCTTCTTTTATTTTAATTTTATTTTTTTATATACAATACTTTATTCGGTTATCAAAAACCATCAAAGTATACACACACAGTAAAAGACACAATAAAAATAAGACATAAAAGCATCAGGTGTGCAATAACAATTCATATGTACTTCATCCTAATGCAAATGAAGTATATGTTAAAATAATGGCTATATCCTTATCTATAACTGAGACTTCTTGTTTAATGTCAGCTCTCCTTGTGCTCTGCACATAGTATGGCCCCAAGGTTCCCACTCACTGCTAGATCTCCGAAGTTCCTGCTTACACCTAAGCCCCACAGGCTCCTTCCCACACTAAGGTTCCCTGCAAAAGCCCTTCTCAATGTAGGTCTTTGAGGCTCCAACTAATACTAAAGTCTTCAAGGCTCCAGCCTCAACCTTAGTTGCCAGAGGCTTTTGCTAACTGTGAATTCCAAGAAGCTCCTGATTACCTCCCTTAACCTCAAATCCCCTAATACCTGCACTCTAAGATTTTGACTGAAATTGCCATATTGACATCCACTAATTGGACCCTTGTCATGTGTGACACCATCAGCCAACTTTTTTTACAGATTTTTACAGTCATACTACTGGCTATTATATAGAAATACAAGTCCCAGAATGCAACCTGCTATCGATGAAAATGCCAAAACTCGATGGCTGTGTCATATAAGGCATTGTACCATTTAGCAGTACGGGATGCCATGAGTATAAGAATAATCTTGATTTTTTTTTTGGCTGGGGGGGTCTGTGCCCATTTGTTCTATTTAGAAAAGCCATCAGGCCCGAACTGGACTGTTCCTGGGGGAGAGCTAAAAGAGAGTGCTGTTAAATATGCAGGTATTAAAGAACATTGCTATATTTCATGCATGACACCTGCAGTTATACCCGAAAGTGAAACTACAATACTACATGCCCCAGAATACAATTCTCTTCTGATTAAAAAAACAGACAGACATAATCTGACTAATCCGTGTCTCTTGGCAGTACTCTGTGGTAAGAGTGGCAATTATCGAACCAGGCCGTCTCAGAATGAGTCAGAGAACCTGGTGTTCCCTTAAAGAAACTCTTCTAAAACTGGCTGTTTTGGCACAGGTGTTCAGTCATAAATTTTGCCTAGTATAATTACTGTTTCTAAAGAAAAGATGATTTTTCAAAGTAAAAGGTTTTAGAGGTACACACCTCCAGCATGGATCAGTTGTCTGGCAAGTTACAGTGCAACACTGAAAGGTTTTGGGATTAAGGCACACTTGTTATGTTGTGTTAGGTGGTCCTCTGTTCTCCACCTCTCCCAGATGGCTACCCCATCCCAGGAGTGACGTATCTGTCACTACTGTCAGATCTGGTCGGGAAGGGAGAGGGGTCGGCCGATTACCTAATCACGGTTCCTTCGCAGTTCACTCCAAGATCTGAACAATGTTGGAGAGATTCCGCTGATGCTGCGCCCACTGGAACTTCAGGTCCCACTGCAGAGCCTGCATATTCCAATGTGCATGTGTCACAAGCAGGAATCAGGACGCCATGAGGCCCAGCAGCCTCAGAGTCAGTCTCACCAAAACCCAAGATAGAGGCTGAAACATCAGTATCAAAGCCTGAATAGCCTGGACAAGCCGTTTGGGAGGATAAGTCCAAAAGTGCACCTTGTCTAGAACAGCTCCGATGAAAGGGGCATCTGAGAGGGAGTCAGGTATGACTATGGCACATTGATAGTGAACCCCAGCGAATGCAGGCGGTCCGCCATAGTCTGGAGGTGGGAGACGACACCCTTGGGCAAGTCAGTCTCAACAGTCAGTCATTGAGATAGGGGAAGACTGGCACCAGTGATCTCCGCAGATGAGCTGCAACCACCGCCATCACCTTGGTGAACCTCCGAGAGGTGTGGTGAGGCCAAAAAAGAGCAGAGTGAACTGAAAGTGCTTGTGGCCCACCATGAACCGCAGGTAATGTCTGTGGGCAGGCAGGATGAGAATGTGGAAATATATGTCCTACAAGTCCAACGCTATCATCCAGTCTCTTGGATCCAGGAAAGACAGGACCTGAGCGAGAGTGAGCATCTTGAACTTCTCCTTCTTGAGGAAGAAATTGAGAGAGCACCATCTGAAGATAGGACGAAGGCCTCCGTCCTTCTTGGGCACCAGAAAGTAGCGGGAATAGCAACCACAACATACTTCTGGCGTCTGCACTCTCTCTTTAGCTCCTTGGCCAAAAGAGCCGCCTCTTACTGGCGGAGAAGGCATAGCTGGTCCTCTGTCAGCCTTGCGTAAGTGGAGGGAGGGGAGTATCAAAGGGGAGGGAGTGCCCCTTTGGACAATCTGCAAAACCCACCTGTACGATGTTATGGACTGCCAGTGAGGCAGGTGATAGAGAATCTTGCTGCCCACTGGGTGCCCATGATGATAAATGGGCAGACTAGGAGAGTTTGGAGGCTACGGCTGCAGGGGAGGGGTGGACTAGTCCGACCGCTGGCTTGACAAAACAGCTCTGCCTAGTGAGTCGATGGTGTCTTTTCCACATCTATTAGTGAACCTAGCTGCATCCCTGCTGTCGGCGACAGCCTGGGAGAGTTTGGCCCAGGCCTCCTACAGGACCTGCGCAACAGTATCCCACACAGCGTGGGAGTAGAGGACCAAAAGGCAAGTGGTGTTCACCGACCACAATGTCAGGCTGTTCAAAGAAAACATTTTCTTGCCAAAATTGTGCTGCGTCTTGGATTCCCAATTCAGTGGGGCGATTGGGAATGCGCCTGGAATTATGTGCAAAGTGTAGGCTTGGACCATCAAGCTCTCAGGGGAAGGGTGTTCCGTGAGGAATTCGGGGTCCTCTGAAGTGCGGCGTAGGGGTGGGCAATTGTACTGTTCACAGGAGCCCCTGTGCTGCGCTTGTACCAGCTCCCAAGCAGAACATCAGTAAGTGCTTCAGTGAATGGGAGTAGCAGTGGTAAGGGGACACTCTCAGTTGAAGCACCTCCATCAAGACATTAGTCTTGACTGCCACCGAGGGCAAGCTAAGGTCCAGGACCTCAGCTGCCCTCCGCACCACCATTGCAAATGAAGCTCCCTTCTCCGTAGCCACGGTAGGGGCAGAAAGCATGCCAGTATCTGGAGAAGTGCACAGTCCACTGGCTTCACCCAGATCCTCAAACCAGTCCAGGGAGTCATAAGGCTGGTATTCCTCAGGGTCCAGCGACCCTCCCATTCCTCCCTGCGTCCTAGCCCATAGGAGTAGCGTTCAGGTTCTGGCCTGGAAGGCATTACTTCAGTCGGAGACGGAGTCGGCATCATACGACACCTCTGCAGCTCTGTGTAGGAGTCAGGGATGTAAATGGGGATGGTGCCAGGGCAGGAGCGTCGGCCTCGAGACCGGCGGAGGGGGAAGGTCAACATGGCATGACAGGTGGTGATCCGGATCCCTTTGTGGATCACTGGGCCCAACTAGCGCCAGAGCCGCCGGCGTGAATTCAGTAGGGGCCCCTCCCGAACCCATGGGGCCCCAGAGCACACCGAAGGGAACTGGCCTCCCAAATATGGGGTGCATATCCTCATGAAATTCTTTAAGTTGGGCAGGGATTGCTCCAACTCCCGGAAACTCAGGGAGGCTCGGAGCCGTCCCAGGGGCTGACTCAACCGCGGAGCCAGGCCTCGAGTGACGCTCCCTCATCTCGTCCGCCGGCAGACAAGGCAAAGTTGAAGCATGCTTTGACTTCTTCTTGTGTCTGGACTTACCCGAATGACCCGACAACTTCGAGTGTGATAAGCTCCCCGGACTCCACAACCGCTCCCAGGACCTTCCTCTCGACCGGGATCTGGATCGTCGCGGGGGCGCACGTCAAGCCTCCAGGAGCTTGAAGAATAGCTCCCTCCAGGCCTTTGGGTGCATGGCACGACAATCGGAGCAGGCCTTCTGGTCGTGCTGAAGGCATCAACATCAAAAGGTGACAGGTGCGCAATGCTTGAAGCCGGCTTTCATTGATGACATTCCTATGACACCAGGAGGAAGAAAACCTCAAAAGCTTTAACAAAACGTCAAACAAAGTTAGTCAAAAATTGACTATGGGGTAGCTCTTCCCGGATTTGGATGACTGGCACGGAAAGAAAAAGAACTGATGTCAGCGCACTGGGGTGGCGCCTATATAGTCACTTCCCATGCGGATGATGCCATGCAGAGCCAAATGACACCACCTACTGGCGAACAGGGGTACTGCTCTAGAAAAATTTCCGGATCCAGTCTGACACCTGGGGGTAAATCTAAGGTAAGGAATCTGCGGCTAGAAGTCTCTATCAGATTTAAAGTTATGCTCCATACCACTTTAAGCTCTGGTGCTAGGCCTGGGCTCAAATTAAAGTGATTGCGTGATTGAAGCCTGTGGACCCTGCTATTATGGACATGAGAGGATCATTACTCCAGAGCAACCATTACACCAAGGATAAGCACCATTATGTCAAGAATGCTAGATCTGTCAAAACTGGGCACTGTTCTCTAATGGCCATAATTTTACCATCATATTGCAAGGCTAGCCACAATTATCTAAAAAATGGCCATGATATGTGAAGAGTGGGTACCATTAGGCCAAGACTTCAGCTATGAAAGAAATAGCCACAATTATGTCACAATGGCAACAATATATCAAGGATGAGCACTATTAGGCCAGGGTCACTATTATGAAACAGATATTCACAAACAGAAAGCCACTATATATTAAGAATGGGCATGATGACTCCCGGGAATCCGGGCAGCGGGCCCTCAAGCTCCTTGGTGTCTTCGGGGCCTTTTCCGGGCTCACCATCAACAAAATGAAAACCTCAGTGTACCCCCTGGCGTGCCGCACCACAGCGCATGGTTGGGCTGACGGCAAGTAGCTCCTTCGGGAGGGCTTCCCCTACCTGGGAGTGTATGTGGCAGACAGCCCAAAATGGGCTTGGGACCGTAATGTTCAGCCCTACCTGGAGCGGATATGGTTTTGGCAACGCACCCCTGTCCATTATGGGGCGTTCTTCCATATATAAAATGGTCATCTTGCCCCGCCTATTATACCAGCTACAAAATTTCCCCGCCCTGCTCCCACTTTCCTTTTTCAAGAAATTAAACTCATTGTTGCTTGACTTTCTGTGGAGGCACTGTACCCCACGAATAGCCCTCTCCAGATGTTATAAATCTACGTATGACTGTGGCATTGCAGCTCCAAACATACTCTTGCTTTATAAGGCATCTCATCATATTGTCATAAATGAATGGTGGTTTAACACCAAAAAGTGCCCCATGCAAGAGACCCCTCTTCTACACTAGTTATACGTGAGCCCTCCTTAGCCCCCCGCAAACCTTCCATGGGCAACAAAAGTAACTCATCAGATCTGGAGGGAGACCCACAGAGCCCTTGGGTTGGGGTGGGGGGGATGCGTCTGACAAAAGAAAACCCTTTGTGGCCTGGGACTGGGCTGCCACGGGTTTTGGCCTTAGAGGGCTTCAAACTCTGGGATGTGAAAGGGATCTCAAAGCTGGGGGACGTCCTTTTGGGCCAGACGATGAAATCCTTCCTCAATCTACGGGTAGAATATGGCCTAAATCGCTCACAATTCTTCAAGTACGTGCAGATAAGTAATGCCCTTACACAATGCATCAAAGGGCCCATGGACAAACCGGAATACAGCTCATTGGAGACCAAGATACTCCTGGGCGAACTGACCAAACATAAGATCTCACAGATGTACCTATCTTTAGTGGTCAACACCCCAGACTGGTTCAACCGTCTGCGAGAGGCCTGGACTGGGGGACTTAAGACAACTCACTGACTACAATTCGAGGGAGGCTTGCGCCTCCTCCCGCAAAACATCAACTGCTTCACAGTTCCACTTAATACAGTACGAATATCTGCACTGGGTTTAATATACCTTGGGCAGACTATGGAAAATGGGGACATTGGCCTCGCTGACCTGCTTGCACAGCACAATAGAGCATTGTGATTTTCTCCATACAGTTTGGACATGTGAGATGCTGACCCCATTTTGGGAGAGGGTGCTGACCTGCTTAGGATGTGTGTTGGGTTAGACATTACTCCGAGACCCCAAGGTCATCCTCCTTCATGTCAGAGATCAGATAGATGCCAACAAACATCGCACCTCACTGTTGTGGTTCTCACCATTGTCTGATTTGGACAATCAGGATTGACTACCTCCCTTAACAGTATCACCTGAGCCCATTTCTTTACCAACTGAGTCTCTATCTTGTGGCCCTTGTATTCCAATTGTGTCCGTCGCTGATTCCAACTTAAAAATACTAAGCTGGAATGTCGCTGGTCTGGCATCCAAATTAAATTTACCAGACTAGTTAGAATGAGTTCAAAAACAGGACATTTTAATGTTTCAGGAGACATGGGCTACACTGGATTTATTTTTAGAGGGGTTTGAGTGTTTTAATATCGTTGTTCCCATCCCAAACTTAGGCCGCCCGTCAGGTGGCCTCTCAATCTGGGTAAATATCTCTGCAGGTGGCAGTGTAAGGGTCCTTGATACTAATAATGATAAATTCCAGGCTATTATTTATAAAAGAGGGGTTTTTATTTGTTTAATTAATTTTTCTAATAATGATTTTCAGAATGTACCAAATATGAATTTTATTAATTTGTTTAAATTTATTTCTACTATACAGAATCCAAAGAGTTTTGCTAGTTTTGCAGGAATCTGTTTAGGGGTAGATTTTAATGCAAAGATATCCAGCGGAAGTTATACAGCTATCCATTCTACTAGTAAGACACCTTTATGTAACAGGGGGTTGAATTAACAGACCATTTGTGTATCAACAACCTCTTAGATGTAATGGAGATCGCTGCAGTATCTAAAAGGGATAATCATATTATACCAACATATAGAGGCAGGGGTAGTGCCTCCATAATTGATTGTCTTTATATCCCCTCATTAGAAGATTGTCTGCTAAAAGCTGAGGTTATCCCCACGGTTTATGGGGATCATAACCCCATTAACTTAACTCTGAGACTCGCCCCCAGGCCAATATATGGTAATGAGTGTGGTGCAAGGGATCTGTCTCCCTCTACCGATAATCTTAGATTGGTCTGGCGTGGCGTTGATAATACAGTTTTATTTGGCAAGATGGTATGAGAATATTCGGACCTAATTGACACTTGTTTGTCTTTTAAAGAATATAATCCCGCAGTAGTTGGTGCCTTCACGCAATTATGTGAGGGTATCAAACATATGCAATCTAGGCCCATTAAGGAAACATATTCTGGCCCTAGATGGTTCAATAGCGACTGCTCTGCAGCTAACAGAGATCTTCGCAGGGCACTTGCAAAATATCCCAGAGATCAGGCTGCTATTAAATTATTAAGACAATGCTATAAGGCAGTCATCATGCTAAGAAAGGAGGAAATAGCTAAAGAGCGCTGGGACAATATTCTATGCGCCGTTATGCTAAAGAACGGGAACGGCTTTTGGTCGGCTGTTAAAGACATGAGGTCCTTAGGACACCCCCTGTCCTCGATTAGCTGTAATATCACCAGTGAGACATGGGAGGCCCATTTTTCTAAGATTTACTCAGCTCCAGTTCAAAATAGGGCCTCCAATGAGAATCTAGTAGTTACCAGGGTTCAGATACCTCTTTCTGAAGTGGAGGAAGCAATTCAACAGAGCCTGGGTAATAAAGCCCCAGGCCCTGATGGCTTGCCTATTGATCTTATTAAAAATCAGCCTGAATTCTGGGCGCCTCTTTTACTGAATGTTTTTAATAATTTAACAATTTCATCAATACCAAATACATGGTCAACTAGCATTATTGTGCCAATTTTTAAAAAGGGTGATCGTTCCAACCCAAGTTGTTATAGGCCGATCTCCCTGATTGACAACACATTGAAAATTCTGGGGAGGATCCTGTTTAACAAGATTAGGACATGGGCTGAGGAGGGCCATATTTTACACCCTTGTCAGTTGGGGTTTAGAAGCAGAATTGGCACTGTTGAGCAGTGTCTAAACCTCAATTTGATCATTGGTAAATACACAATAGCTAAAAAATCCCCTATCTACCTGGCTTTTATGGACCTTACCTCGGCCTTTGATTTTGCCAACAGGTCCTGGCTTTGGTCTATCCTTTTAAAATATGGTTTGGACGAGGTTCTAGTGCACTTTTTAGCTTATTTACATAAGGACCTGAATGCCAGGGTGCGGATCAGTAAGGGCGGAGAGGTATCAAAAGACATCAAAGTTGGTAGAGGGGTCAGGCAGGGTTGTGTCCTGGCCCCTCTTCTTTTTATCCTTTATATTAATGACTTGAATAAGTTGTTGGTATCACTTACTTCTGATGTCCTAGCATCAACGGTAATACGCTCCCCGCCCTACTGTATGCCGTCGATGCGGTCCTAATGGCCCGCACACCAAATGCTTTACGCGTTTTGGTGCGGGGCTTTGTTGATTTTATGGCTAGTTTGGACCTATGTACCAATTTTAAGAAATTGTTTCTAATGGCTTGTGGGTCGAAAAAGTATTCTAATAATACTATCGTTGTAGATTCAGAAAGTTTACAGAGCACTTGCACTTTTCCCTATTTGGGGTTGGTTTTTGCAGCGAATGGTTTGTGGGCTGAGCACGTGGCGCACAGTAGAAAAAAGTTTTCTAAAGCCATTAATAACATACTCGGCCTGCCCCAACCTAGAAAGACAGAGGTAGTTTCAGCCATCATCAAAATTTTAAACTACAATGCATCCCCACTGCTACTTATGGTGCAGAAGTTTGGGGTTTTAGACAGTGTGATAGCATCCAGGGGGAAGAAAATAGATTTTGCCGTAAACTACTGGGTGCCCCTATTTCTTCATCACAGTATGCCTGTCATAGTGAACTGAAACTGCCCTATATCGAAGATTACATTAAGGCCTGTCCCTCTATATTTTGGCTTGCAGTCTGGAAGAATCCCGCAGCGCATTTAACTAGTGAAATAATAACAGACTGCCTTAATTGTGATAAGGGAAGGGAAATACCCTGGCTTGCTGCTGTTAGGAAGAGCTTGATTACTGCGAATCTTGAGCGCATATTTTTAAATCCTATCGACTCAGAAGGTATAAGTAAAAAAACCCTACAGAAGGCACTTTACGCTGTTTACAGTAAAACCAGATATGAAACAGAGGTACAGAAATCTTCAGTCGCCAGATATATGATGATCGAGAATACCTCCCACTTACCATCTAGCTACCTTTTAAAACCTATTGGCCGCTGGGAGAGGGGTTTGCTCTTTCGATTAAGGGTCGACACAATGAAATTTCTGCTCTGTTTCCCTCTGGGGTACAATTCTAATCTTGGTCATCTTCCATGCCCTTGTAATGAACAATGTAATCAATCATTGTTGCATTTTTTATTCTTCCGCAACTTTTATTTAAAATACACCAAATGGTTTTTGATGCCATTTTTTAAGACTATACCTTCGATTGATTACAAGGCAGCCTATAGGCAAATAGTTACTTTGGAAGATGAGGAGCTAACCTTTCGTGTAGGTTCCTTCTTGAAAGCTGCAGCACGTGCTCGTAATTCAATGTGCACCCCTTGAAGCCTGTTCTTTCTAATTTCATATTTTATATTGTAGATACATCTTGTCGAACTCTGTTTTTATATTGTATTTTTAACCTGTATCGAAATTTCTGATGTATTTGTTTGATGCTTGATCGGAAATTATTTCTTTTATGATCTGTTCCATTTTTAATTGCCCCCCCTCTTATCTGACCTAGGTATCATTGTTATATGCTGCTATTTTTGGATTTGTGCTTTTATGGATATATATTGTATCAGAATAAAGATTGATTATGATTATGTTGTGGTTAGGACACGGACACCGACGGACACCGACCGACACCTGGACACACACATAACAAACCCACAGAGGTGTATAAAATACAAATGCTGCAGCACAGGCTCTTCACTTTCATCCCAGCACCCCAATTTAACTTCTCACATCGGTGAGAGGCCACATTTTATGTGGTCCTCTGGACTCTTTCCTTGCAGCACATTCTGGTTCAGGCCCTTTAGTCAGTGCATCAGTAGCGATGGGCTTCATGTGTTTTTTAGGTTGAGCCTGGGCAGCGCATGAGCTGCGAGGCATGCTGTATTCAGGTATGGACTTGAAGCTCCGCCCACTCTCCGCCCATATTTTTAATTGGCTTGTGTCATTGTCCTTTGGAAACTGTGGCTTTTCATTGGTCAATAGGCTTAGTAGTCCCTCCTTAGTACCCCCTTGTCCCATTTTGTAACCTCCCATCAGGACACCCCATGTTACATGTGTTGTTACTCAGTAGGCTTTAATTACAGCCTCCGAGCACTATTTGCTTAAATTGTTTCCTCCTGCGCTCTCCCCAATGCTTTATTTATTTTTCATAGCACGGCACGCCACGCTCATACAGTGGTGGCCGAGCCTTTAGTTTGTTGTTTGCAGCCTGAATGCTGCTGCATGCTTTTTTTCTTACTATTTGTTCCATTGTTCACAAGGGCACCATATGGGCTTTCACTATAATGGTGCTCGCGCCCCGTTCCTTAGACTAGCCGCGTCTATTGAAAGGTGTGCGGCCGCTATTAAATTGAAACCACGGCATGGGGCACTTTTACAAAAAAAAAGCATTTGTTTGTCAACTTGACAAACAGATGCTTTTTTTTGTAAAAACACCTCATGACACGCTTTCACTTTAATGGCAGCTGCTTTGTTTAGACGAGCCATGTCTAAAGAAAGGGGCATGGCCGACATTAACGTGGAAGTGTGGCATAGGGCGCTTTTCTAAAAATAGCATTTACAATGCCAATAGCTCAAACTCTCGTAAACGCAAGACCTATTGCATTGCAAATGCTTGTTACTGTCTACATCCCGGTCTCCTCTCTTCATTGAGACTAGACTGTCAGCCATACAGCAAAGGAAGAAGAGATCTGTGGGAGGTTTTTGTTTGCACGTGGGCTGCCGCGTACTCCAAAAGTTGAGTTGGTAAAACTGCAAAAAAAAAAATTAATGGGTTAACCGCACTCTGGCTACACGCACTGCCTACTTCATAGGATCTGTTACGTAAGCAGAAGAGCCGAATTCAGGGTCTGTCTAGCTAATGACTGTGTGCTGCGTACCAATGAAAAAGTGGTGAGACTACCAGGGACGTAGCTTGCGGGAGGGATTCTCCCCCCTAATAATGTTTTTTGTGATAAATAGTTGGGTACAGGTGCTTTCAGTCGGGTATGGTGAGGTGTCTGTCGGATTGCTCCAGAAATTTATACACACACAGCCAGCAACGTGCTCACACACATTCCCCCCTCTCTCTGTTTGGAAATACTTATTTCACAAAATAATGTGTTTTCTCCCACGTAGTACCCCAACCAATCCGCATACCTCTCCCTTTCCACTGCCACTTAAGATCCTCTCGTGCGCCCTGCTTGTCATTTTAACATTATGTGCCAGCATGATTGTTGGGAAATCTGAAGCCACTCCAATCTTACTGACCACGCTATGCTCCTGGGGACCAGAGCCACCCCATCCTAAGGGGCCACTTAAGGGAAGTTTACATGACTGCTGCACTTACTATGTCTATTTTATATTGCGTGTAGCCTGCTCTTCTGTTGTCATGCTGTACCTTACATTGCGGGCTGGAACAAGGGGGCCAACTTCTGTGGGGCCCTGAGGCTCAAATCACAGCAATATTTGAGCTGGGGGGACAGGGGGAGCACCCCAAAACCTAAACCCTGCATGAAACCCAAAGGTGCCACCAGCAACGCTTTCTTTTCATCTTTTACATTTAAATGTGTTCTGTTGCAGCTGAGGGTACTGCACTAAGTGACTGCAGGAGGGGTGGGGTTTGCAGGTGACGACCACAGGGTTCTCACTGTAATTGTAATTGCATTTATATAGCGCTTACTACGCCTGACCAGGCGTCGAAGCATAAGGGAATATGCAATTAATTTGCGCGGTGGACATTTGAGTCTGTTATTTGGATAGAAAAAGGATAGTGGAGGGATAGAAGAGGGGAGAGTTTGCATTTTTATAGTCCTTGCTACCCTTGATGAGGCGTCAAAGTGCTTTTTGACGAGTACCACGCTGCTCCGGAACCCAAAAAGGATTAGTGGTGAATTAGTATAGGGAAAATATGAAATACAATTTGAGCTGTGGACATGCGAGTCTCTTAGTTGGATTGAAGAGGATAGTGGAGGGATAGAAGAGGCAAGGGTCCAGAAAGTGTTTATTTGGAGATTATAGCAGCAGGAGGAGGTTTGGGATGAGTAGAGGGGAGGGAGTAAGAGTCAGAGGGAAGGGTTTAGAAAGGCTTGTTTGGGAGATCTGAATAGTAAAAGAGGTGGAGATGATTATATCTATTATTAGGAACTGCATAATCTCCGTCACACAAGGCCATTTATTTTGACTTTTGAATAGTATAAATGTACAAAGCCGATGGCTAGTACAGATACGCAGAAACCTTGGAACAAACCACTGTGCGGAAGCCTATAGGATTTTAAAATATGATACTAGTATGCCCATTGTGTATTCTGTCTCCCAATACCTATTCTCTATGTGGTGTGCGCGCCGAGTTATCTTAAAATCAGGCTCTGCTTAATTTGATCACTCCATCACCTTTCTGTGATCTTATACTGGTATCAACCCCACCTTTTTTAAATCCCAAATGTTACTAATGTTTATTTTAATGTATTTATTACATTTTATAACTTTTAAATGGAATTCTTTGATATTATATTGCACATGCACTTTACCTTTGGAACTTATATGTATGAATTGTGACATATTTTTTATCTGTGCTTTTATGGTCATATTGGCGGAATAAAGAATTCTTGACTGACAAAATGTTTTACAAAGCTTCGCTTGCATGCAAGAAAGTTACAGCAGGCGCAGCACGCAACATAAACCGATTGCAAAAATAGGAGTGTGAGAGTGTTTGAGTTTGTGCATGAGTGAGAGCACGTGAGAGAGAATGCAAGCAGGTGTGAGAAAGTATGAGAGCAATGTGTTTGAATGAGTGTATGCCATCGAATGAGTAAGAGTGAGTGTAAGTGTCAGGATTCAAAGAACTAGGGGGCACCCTACATGTGCAATCATTTATGGAAACTATTGAAAGCTGAAGATAAGGAACAACTGTCACATGTGGAGAAAAGCATGGAGCAAAAAAATCTCTAAGGTGGCTACCCAAACAATCTACAGTGAGCAGATCTAGTTGTTCTTCTTCTCCTCCTATGCTCAAGGTTCTATGTGAAGCTTGCGCCATCTAGAATCTGCACACTTCACTGAAGTAACTTTAGAGAACGCACCTCAGTTTATTAGGTCCGTCGGGACAAGCTAGTTAGGGTAGTTATCGCACAGAGCTTCGTGTTTAGTTCTTTCGTCTGCTATTTCCAGGTGTCACCGCCAGCACATCATACTGTAAAGAGTATATTTTTCCTGAAGAGTTAGAGTTTGCCTGTTTGGAGCCTGCGCAGTGCTCCCAGTTCGAGTTCCTGTTAGGAGGCAGTGTCCGTCTCAGGAGTATGCGCATCTGTGAGCTCTACGTGACCGTCAACATTACGAGAGCCCAAGAGAGTGTCTCGGCTCCTACGAGCTACAGGTGGTGTTTCGTTACACTACCCCCTTGGGCCTGCGCATCGAACATTATTCAACACTAGCCTCTGAGAAGATCCTGCGAGCTTCGCCCTTCGTCGGAAATTCCGGTTCACCTAAGTATTAATTTACTTAAAGGCGATAAGTCTTATTGATTGTACAAAAAAAGGTTGCAATAGAACTAACTATCAAGCAACATATAATGTGAAAATAAAACTGAGAGACTAAATGAGAAATACTTACCAGAACTACATCAAGTGTTTTCAGTACCTACGAGAGAAAGCATCAACAAGAATTAATTGAGTTCAGGAGAATCCTCACAAATAATTAACCTACGAAAAAAGTCAAGAATTAACATAAGACAAGAAAAGGCAGAATACTCTCCATATTAAGAAGAGAAGCACAGGTCTATATTTTTCTGGGTATGTTCACTTATAAAAGTAAGTGCATTTAAAATGTAATGAAGTTCCTTTTTCCTTGATGATTCTTCCAAGAAGTCTAACAGAGTATTTTGTTTGTTTAGTTTCATAGGCCACTCAATTGAAAGACAATACACACACACCAGGATAAGGCAGACAAGGTGTGAACAGAGTGGAAGCAGGAACCAGAGAACTTGAGGCAGTCTCTTTTTGTTCTTTTATTATTTTATCCCAATCCCCTTTCCCCCTTGGAACCTTCCTGTCACCAACAGTCAAAGTTGGTTATGGGAGATGTTCTGAGAGAGGCATTGGGAACTGTCTTCGTTCTGCTCCTGCGCAAGCCTGGAGGTAAGACTTCTGACAAAATTAAGTGCCCACGTTTTAAAGCTTGTGCCTGAGCAGAACGGCTGAGGGAATTAACCTGCAAACACTTGGAGAGGTATTAGAGGTTATACAAAAAGAACTAGTGGCAGTCAGGTGGAAGAATAGAAATTTACGACAAGACTTCAGGAACGAGTTTTAGATTCCCTGCCTCAGAGAATGAAGCTTCAGGTTCCACTACCAGCCCAATACCTAGAGTGACCACCCTAGTAGTGCATTCATTGTCCCCCGTCATACCCTTAGCTCCACCAGAACGATTTAGTGGGGACCCTCAGAAAGCACAGATTTTCTTGGCACAATGTTCCTTACGCTCCATGTGTCGTCCTTCGAATTTCTCTAATGCACAATTTCGTGTGGCTTTCATTTTATCATAACTCAGTGGGGATGGGGCATCCTGGTCAATGCTATTAGCTGCTTGCGATGATGCAATACTTTGCAATTTTGAGGACTTCAAAAAAAGAATTTCTTCGAATATTCGATTGACGAAAGATTTCACAAGCTACTAATTATGAGTTTCTAGAATTAAGGTGAGGTAATAGAGACTTAATTGCATACCTAGCTCAATTCAACAAGCTGGTGGTAGAAACAAATTGGCCAGAGAGCAAAATAGCAGCAGTCTTTTACTGAGGACTAAAAGATGATCTAAAGGATACCCTATCACAGATCCCGAATAGACCCACTGAGATATCAGCACTTGTGGATTTGGTATTGGAGCTTGACTTCGACCAAAGCGAAAGAAGGGGAGAAAGAATAAAAGAATTCCGATCTAGTGTGCCAAGATTCAACAGAGTAAAATCGGAACTCCCCAGAGTAATTGATAACCAGCAAGGTGCAGAACCAATGCAAATTGGAGTTGTTCGAGGTTCTTTGACAAAAGGGGAAAAGGATAAAAGACGACAGAACAACATGCTTGCATTGCATAGCCAGCGGGCACTTTGTAAAGTTATGCCCGAAGAAACCAAAGACGCCTTTGAAGGAACAGAAAAACTTGCTGCACCATCTGTGGGGGGAGTTGGACTGATGAGTGCAGACAAGAAAACAACTCTAGAAGAAAATCAGCTAGCAAATACTCTACAGTCATCATCCCCTCACCTGATTTTATCAATGACGCTAAGATTTAGGCAAGTTTCTCTGTTGAAGATTTCTGTGATGATCGACTCTGGGGCCACAGGAATCTTTTGTGATCTCAAATTTGCAGCTAGAATTGGGTTAAAGGTCATGCAGAAACTTAAGAGCAAACCAGTATGAGCTGTGGATGGAACTAATCTATCATCTGGGCCAATTGTGAGTCACACTGAGCAAGTGGAATTAACTTCTCAGGAAGGTTATAGGTAAATCATCCAGTTTAATTTAATAGACGCTCCCCAATTTCAAATTATCTTGGGATTGCCGTGGCTCACAGAGCATAATCCAACTATAGATTGGAGCGCAAGAACAATTGTGATCGATTCCGATTTCCGCAAGGAGAATTGTTTTGGAATAAGAGAAAAGTCTAGAGAACAAAATTCGGCAACCCCACTGTGTAGTGAAGGAGTTCTGTGTGTGTCATATATACGAATTAGATTCCTCAGGAGTACTGAGATTTTGAGGATGTATTTGATGAAGTCGAGGCGGGGAAGATCCCACCTCACCGGCCGTTGCTAAAAAAGATCTGGAACCAGGTTCAAATTTGCCATGTAGCCGAGTCTATGCCTTAATAGAGAAGGAGAATCAACATCCAAAGGAATACATAGAAAAATACTAAGCCAACGGTTTCATCCAACCTTCCCAGTCACCTGTGTCACCGCCATTATTCTTTGTCCCAAAAAACAGAAGGGGATTTGAGAACTTGCATAGACTATCGAGCAAATATCAAGGTTGCCATAAAAAAACGCTATCCTCCACCCCTTATTTCAGTCTTGCTGGATCAGGTGAAGGGAGCGCAAATTTATACCAAACTCGATCAAAGAGGAGCTTATCATTTGATAGGAATTAAAGAGGGCGATGAATGGAAGACTGCCTTTCGGACAAAATGTGGCCTATTTGAGTATCAAGTAATGCCCCATGGACAATGCAATGTTCCGGCACCTTTCCAGCATTTTATTAACAGCGTGCTGAGTGAGTTTATTGATCAATGTGCCATAGTGTATATTGATGATACTTTGATTTACTCACCTTCTGAAGAAGAGACTCCAGAACAAGTGTGAAAAGTCTTACAAAAGCTGTGAGAAAATAAACTGTACGTAAAATTGAGAAATGTGATTTTAATGTAAAAACTGTGGAATTCTTGGGATTTGTGCTTTCTCCAATAGGAATCACAATGGGTAAACAAAAGATAAAAGCAGTCATGGAGTGGAAAACCCAACTTGTGTGAAGGAAGTACAAGGCTTAATCGGCTTTGCTAATTTTTATAGAAGGATTATTAACGAATTCTCACACAAGATTATTCCTCTCACACGTCTACTCAAGAAAGGGGTTCCGTTCAAATGGACAGAAGATACGGAGAAGGCATTCAAATCCTTGAAGAAAGATTTCACCACAGCACCAGTTCTACAGGACGCAGATCTCTCAGAACTTTTCTACTTCGAAGCGGATGCTTCAGATCTGGCCATCAGGGGAGTGCTCTCTCAACGTCACAAGAAAACAGGACAACTTCATCCAGTGGCTTATCGGTCAAGAAAATTAACCTCCGCGGAGGTAAACTACACAATCACAGAGAAGGAACTGCTGGCAATTAAGGATGCATTTAAAGAATGTAGACACTACTTGATGGGAGCCAAACACACTGTCACAGTGTTTACTGACCATCAAAACCTGAAATTCTTAAAATCTGCAAAAACCCTAACCCCACGACAGCTTCGATGGTCACTATATTTTGCAGATTACGATTTTGTAATTACATATAGGCCTGGATCTAAAAGTGGAAAAGCAGACGTCTTATCTCAAATTGATACTGAAAACCAGGGCTCCATAGAATGTCAAAAAATTATATGTGCATCCAAAATCGTGGGAGCAGTGACCCAAGAATCAATGGAAGGGCAAATAATTTGAGCAATGAATCCAGAGGAGATACAAGTATGGCCAACACAAGATTCCAGGAGGGAAATCTGAACAATTTGCCTTTCCATGAAGGAGCTTTATATCTACCCACCTGAGAGCTACAACATCAGGCCTAATATGAATGCATTGACAGTCCCCTAGCAGGCCATAAAGGAATTTTAAAAAACGAAGATCTAGTCAAAAGAAGGTTTTGGTAGCCGCAAATGACCAAGGACATTCCCTCTTATGTCAGGACATGTGAGATTTGTGCTTGGGAAATTCAAAGAGACAGGCACCCAAGGGCCTTTTACAACCAATGCAAAACCCCTTACTCTTGGCACACGATCACTGTAGACCTAGTTGTGGATTTACCTTCCAGTCAGGGGTATATACGATCATGGTGTTTGTAGACACCTTCACTAAGATGGCTCACTTCATTGCCTTAAAAGGGGCCCCAACTGCCAAACAACTAGCCATCCTTTTCAGTACACACATAGTACGAACCCATGGCATACCCAAGGTAATCATTTGTGATCGAGGGTCTCAGTTCTTGTCCCATTTTTGGAAGGCTTTTGTGGTAGGTTTTGGAATCGAGGCTAGATACTCCACTAGTTATCACCCAAAGACAGATGGGCAGACAGAGAGAACGAATCAAGAACTAGAGCAGTATCTGAGACTATTTTTACTAGATCAGGAAGGAGACTGGCCAGATGTTTTGTGGGCAGCAGAATTTGCACATAATAACGCAAACAAATTATCTATAGCTTAGTCCCCTTTTTATTTAAACAATGGTAGACACCCAAATTCCTTGGTGGGTTGTAGAGAGCTTTCAGTCCCAGCTGTTAAAGATATAGTACAGCATTTGGCACCGATCCAACAATCAGCAACAAGAAATTTGACACAGACAAAGGAGAGTTATAAGACTTATGCAGATAAAAAGAGAAAAGAAGGTCCTGCTTTGCAAGTAGGAGACACAGTCTGGCTTAATGCAAAAAAAATTCTGACTAAATGGGAATCGCAAGTTCCAACCTGCATTCATTGGTCCATATTCCATTGAAGAAATTGTAAATCCAGTAACGTTTTGTTTGAAACTACCAAGTAAAATGAAGGTGCATCCTGTCTTTCACGTTTCCTTATTGAAAAAGGTACCTCAAGATTTGAGAATATTACTTCCCGCTAAGAGTGTGCAATTAGAATCTGGGGTAGAATTTGAAGTAAAGAGAATTTTGGATTAAAAAAGAATCAAGAACAAACTCTATTATTTAATAGACTGGAAAGGTTATGGGCCAGAGGAGAGGTCCTGGGAATTGGACACAGATGTACATGCTTCTAGACTTGTGAAGGCCTTTCACCAAACGTTTCCAACTAAACCCCAACTGGGAGGACCTCCTTTGCGAGGGGGTACTGTCAGGATTCAAAGTACCAGGGGGCACACTACATGTGCAATCATTTATGGAAACAGTTGAAAGCTAAAGATAAGGAACATCTGGAGAAAAGCATGGGACGAAAGAAACTCTAAGGTGGCCGCCCAAACATTCTACAGTGAGCAGTTCTAGTTGTTCTCCTTCTCCTTATATGCTCAAGGCACTATGTGAAGCGCTCACCTTCTAGAATCTGTGCACTTCACTGAAGTAACTTTAGAGAATGCACCTCAGTTTAGTAGATCCGTCACGACAAGCTAGTTAGGGTAGTTATCGTCGAGAGCTTCGTGTTTAGTTCTTTTGTCCGCTATTTCCAAGTGTCACCAGCAGCACGGCGTGCTGGAAAGATTATTTTTTTTCCTGAAGAGATGGAGTTTCCCTGTTTTAAGCCTGTGCAGTGCGAGAAACTCTGTCATTATTTTCGCGCACAGCTCCCAGTTCAAGTTGCTGTTAGGAGGCAGTGCCCGTCTCAGGAGTATGTGCATTTGAGAGCCCTTCGCGACAGTCAACATTACGAGAGCCCAAGAGAATGTCTCAGCTCCTCTGAGCTGAAGGTGGTGTTTCATTACAATACCCCCTAGGGCCTGCGCATCGAGAATTCTTCAACGCTAGCCTCTGAGTAAATCCTCTGAGCTTCGCCCTTCGTCAGAAGCTCCGGTTCAGCTAAGTATCAATTTACTTAAAGGCGTTAAGTCTCATTTATTATACAAAAAAAGGTTGCAATAGAACTAAATATCAAGCAACATATAATGTGAAAATAGAGAGACTAAATGAGAAATACTTACCAGAACTCCATTGAGTGTTTTCAGTACCTACAAGAGAAAGCATCAACAAGAATTAATAGAGTACAGGAGAAATAATAAATCTACAAAAAAAAGGCAAGAATAAGCATAAGACAAGAAAAGGCAGAATACTCCTCATATTAAGAAGAAAAGCACAGGTCTATGTTTTTCTGGGTATGTTCAGTTAGGAAAATAAGTACATTTAAAATGTAATGAAGTGCCTTTTTTCTTGATGATTCTTCCAAGAAGTCTACCAGAGTATTTTGCTTGTTTAGTTTCATAGGCCACTTAATTGAAAGACAATACACACACACCAGGATAAGGCAGACAAGGTGTAAACAGAGTGAAAGCAGGAACTTGAGGAAGTCCCTTTTTGTTCTTTTATTATTTTATCCCCATCCCCTTTCCCCCTCTGAACTTTCCTGTTGCCAACAGTCAAAGTTGGTTACTGGAGAGGGTCTGGGAGATGCATTGGGGACTGTCTTCGTTCTGCTCCTGCGCAGGCCTGGAGGTAAGACTTCTGACAGTATGCAACTTCGTAAGATTGTGTATGTGAGTGTTTTGAAGTGTGTTTGTGTGTGTGTGTACTTTCAAGAGGGCCGCTGGCCCAGGCATATTGTAGGTAACTCTTGGCTTATGGCGAAGAGCACCATTGTTATATGGATGGGGGGCATTACCCGTGGCAAACGACAATCCCTGGCACACTGGAGATCATTCTTGTCATATGGGATCACCCAAGATGAAATGCTGGTGCTGACTTATTGGACATAACTCATGGTATCAGACAAGACACATGGTAAGGAGCGCACGTATCAAAATACTTGCTGTTGCATACATGTGGTAATGTTTGACATATGGGGGCACACATGGAAAGATTCTTTCACTTCCATATTGTATGTAATTCTTGGTATAAGGACGGCGCCCCTGGCTTGTGGGGAACACCCAAGAAAAGATTCTGGCCCTAGTAGTATAATAGAGGTAATGCCTGACAAACTGGGTGAAGCCATGGCAAATTTGAAAGCAAGCATTGACAGGGCCAATAGGTCTGGCCTTGGAAAGTCTGCATTTTTTTTTGCAAAGGAATGCAATTGGCAGTAGTGTAAAAGTAATAAAAAATAAGATGGTACTTAAAAACTGACAGCGGAGAAAGCCAATGGCTGAACTAGGCGGACCCACTGGCCCTTCTGTATGCTGTGTGGGGGTGAAAGCAAAATGTAAACAACGCTTCTATAGATCACTAAATGAATAGAGCTGACTGAAAGCCCTGTATTTTTATAGGCATAAATATGGTTTTATTAGGAATATTTTTGAAAACATGATGCTGATGAACCAGCTTAAGCTTTCAATTGGCCAGACCTAAAAAATGGTCAGTTCCTTGGGAAGGGCACACTTCCTTGGCTCACCTTGAATTAACCAACACTGGTGAGCAGAAATAGTCGCTAGGAAAAAAGGGCAGTCCATGAGCAGAGAGAGCAGTGTCTGTGTGTGTGGGAGGGGTGTAGTGGAGAAGAGATTTGTCAATGAAATTAACAGCCTTTGCCCAATCTTAACAAGTATTGGCAAAGCCAATAGGTCTTGCCTATACAATATCTATTGGCTTTGTCAATGGTTTTTTACATGCAGGCGCGCAGCAATATGACTTGAAGTCATGAAAACAAAAGCTTTGGCCCAGTCAGCTTTGACTGCGTCATAAAGTTTTTTTAGGTCTCGCCTAGGAAGCGCTTGCGCTGTCTCTTCGAGACATGCTGCATTCAGGATGGGGGCATGAGGCTCCGCCAACTTTCCTCCCATCTTTTTAATTGGCTCCTGTCCCTGTCCTGTAAATGGTGGCTTTTCATTGGTCAATAGGCTTAGTAGTCCCTCCTTAGTACCGCCTTTTCTCTTTTTGTAACCTCCCATGAGCACACCCCCTGTTACATGTGTTGTTACTCTGTAGGTTTTAACTACAACCTCTATTTTCTTAAAGGGCTTTCTCTTGCCTGCTTTTTCAGGCAGGACACGCTCTCCCGCAACGGTTTATTATTTTTTTTTATTTAGCTAGCGCGGCACACCTCAGCACTAATATTGGCGGCTGCTCTTTCCTTTTGTTCCTTGCGATTGCCGAACGCGGCCACATGCCTTTTTAAAATGTATTTACTTTTTTTTACAATAGCGGCACCCACACTTTAGCTTTAAGCATTTTAAGCTAAAACGCAGGAGCTGCAATTGCTTCAAAAGTAACGAAATAGAAAAAAAAATCTATTTCTTTACTTTTGAAGTAATCGCGGCACCCTCGCTTTAGCTTAAGATGTTCAATGCCTAAGCGAGGGTGCTGCCATTGTAACAAAAGTAAACAAATTGAAAAAAAAAGTGTGAGCCTGCCATTTTTTCTATTTGTTTACTTTTGTTACAATGGCGTTCCCACGCTTTAGCTTTAAACATCTTAAGCTAAAGCACGGGTGCAGTGATTGCTTCAAAGTAAAGAAATAGAAAAAAATGTTTTTCTATTTCTTTCCTTGTGAAGCAATTGCAGCGCCCGTGCTTTAGCTTACGATGTTTACAGCTAAAGCGCGAGTGCCACAAACGTCTTGCATGTGCAACAGTTTAAGCTATTGGCATTGTAAATTACAATGCCTTTTATTTATGTGTTTAGAAAACCTGCAAGCGGTGTTTATGCACTGCTTGCAGGTTTTCAATAAAAGGCATTATCATTTACAATGACAATAACTCAAACTTGCAAATGTGAGACCTATTGTATTGCAAATGCTTGTTTTAAGCGCTGCTGTGTAATAAGTTTTAAAAAAGCTGCGGGGGAGGGAGCAACACGAAGAAGGTGCAGGAGAGTAGCAGGTAGGGAGCACCAGACGGGAACAGCAACAAAGAGTGGGAGAGGAAAGAAGAAATAGTACCTCAGTCCCAACGCATGCGGCGGATGGGCACTGAATAGGTGAAATCAATCTGTGTAAACAATAACGTCTCTCAAGTGGGAGCCCTTTGCAGTGCATGCGCTGTCGCAGGCTCGACCTAAAAATGTATATTATTGTTTAGATTTCACACATAGATAACACTGCACTCTCATTCTACCTGTAATGCTTTCCAATTTATTTTCAAAATTAGCTCATGGAAGCAGGATCACACCAATAATTTGGTGAACCTGTCTCCCATGTGAGGGAAGCTTGCACCGCTACTATTAATGCTTTGTCTCTTGTGTGTATGACGGCAGCTTTTATAGTTTCTGCCCATTCCTTCCATGTTAATTCTGTTTTATTAAGTTTGAACTTTAAAAGTAAACCTTTTTACAAAACAAAATGGAATACTATCGCGTTTAACAGTGCGTGTTATTCATGACTTCTCAATGAATTGAGAGAACCTTCCAGCAGCAGTGGCCACCTCCTGTGCCTTCACAAGACTGGTGACAGGTCCAGCTGAATATCATTAAGAACAGTCAAACCACTTCCTGCTTTGGATTTTAAGTCTTGACAAAGGGGACACTTTGGTTTGAATTTGCCTTTATTCTGCTCTGCAGGCAGCAGCCAGGGAAATAATTATTTGCAATAAACAGAAACAATTTTTCAGAACAAATGAGGAGCTAATGCGTTCTGAATTCCGCCTGTTCCTTTGCTGCTTTTCATTCAGATAAGTAAGCCTGGGCTTTCTCTGCGCTGCACTTTCATATCTTTTTTCTTCTTTTTTTTAAATTAATTGAAAAACGGAGACAGCTGCGGGAGAGCTTCTTAATGTGGTGTGCCTTTGGAGCTGCGCACCCTGCAGTTTACAGTCCAACATTTTAGACAAATCGATGTGACTGATGCTTTCTGAGTTCTTTGTATGAAATTTACATAGACACAAAACCAAATTGATGACAAACATTCGATAATGTATTTGCATGTATTATTTCTACAATTTTTATGCGTGGCAGTAGCCAAGACCATTTAATTTTACTACTTTATAAATGTATAATAGAATTGCCTATAGGCAGGGCCACTGGAATTATGTGATTTTGTGGCCGCAGTGATTTCTGCATAATTATGGATTTGCCGCAGTTGCCACATAATCCATCAAATGCTGAATAATTTGCAGATTTTTCCAAAAAAGAAATTTTGCTTCTAGCCCAAATGGCTCAAAAGTTACTAAAAACATGTGACACACGTTGCAATCGACTGAAAGGCCCTTCCCAAAAGTGGACTGGTCATCTTTCAATTGTTTATAGCTGTACTGAGTGTTAAAGTGTTGCTAATGAAGTAAAACCTTTGCCCAGATAGTGTTAACATGTATAAAAAAAGACAAAATAATGCAGTAATTCCGTCACAAAGTGTACTGCATAACGCCACAATATTTTACTTTTCTTGTTGCATAATTTAGTTTGCCCTGCCGCATTGATTGGTTCTCCCCTGCCACACAATTTCAGTGACCCTCCGTATTGAGGCTTTCCTCCAGCCCTCTTCCTCAGTTTACATTAAGTGTAATGGGGTTACCCAGTGACCCTCAGAACCTGGGTGTCTGAAATCAAAGGTAAGGTAGGTTCTGTCGGGAGTTAGATAATTACTTTAACAGCATTTATAAATAAAAAGAAAAAAGGTAAACACACCTAGATTGATGTAATTAATATCAATTGTATTCGTAAATTAATTCATTTTTCTGGTATACAATTAGGGTTATATCTTAGTCAGGCTGTCACAAAAAACAATTTTGTTTTTAAAAGGGCAGCGCAAACAATAAACTAATCAGTGATAAGGTGATCTAGAAGTGACAAAGTGCTTTGGGTGAATAACATATATACAGTGCTGTACAAGATGTATATAAAATGTTCATTCAGTAGACATCAATCCCTATTTCATTGAATCTCCAATCCATACATGGTTCTGAAGAAGACCCGACGTGACTTCAATCGAAAAGTGCACTTTCTTGGGACGAAACGTCGACGTGCCTACACAATCTTTCCCCATTGTCTACACTCCATGTAATAGCAGAACCATGTATGGAGCATCAAGGAATGATTCATGTACGCCCTGAGGACAGGGGCGTCCTTGTAAACCCCTACTATGCCATGCCTGAATGGTTGGTGCATTTACAATAAATATGCCCCTGGCCGGATATGAGGTCAGAGGAGATCCTGGCCGGGGCTAACGAAGTTACCTGTTGGTGTCTGCATCTTTTTCTGTACTGTGCCACCCGGCTTCTCATAACTGCTGATGACGCTATCCACAGGGTGCCTGAGTCTGCCTGAGTCTCAGACATAACATTGGCAACGAGATGGTAACTGGGCGTCGTCCTGAGGGTTGTGTGGCAGCCACGCGCAGATTGTCGATGTGCGCGGCGCTCGTGCCACGACATAGGGGCGGCTGCTGGAAGACCCCAAGTGCTGGAGGCTGACGTCGGAGACCATCCGATGTGCAGCACAAGGGAGGCGGAGTGCGCCCACCAAAGCAGGCCGTTTTGGCCATAAAAGAGGCTGTGAGTGCGAGGAGGTTCGCACGTGGAGGCAAGAAAGTGTGATGCTGCAGCGCCCTCTGCTGGCTGGCTCTGGAACACAAGCTGGTCCTGCTCCGGTGGGTGGCTGTGCGAAAAAACAAAAAACTAAAAAAAAAAAAAAAAGGGACACAACACTTTTCAGTTCACCTGGCAGGAGTATTTCAGTTTGCATGGCTACAGACCTGGTGTAGGCCAAGTATCAGGAACTGTGCTACAGGACCTGACATTGAGATCCGAGGGAGCCTGCTAGTGGGGCAAGTTGTCGCACCAGATGGAGAGACGAATGCAATAGGGAGCACATGTTTGAACTGTATCTGGCCAAGACATAGTCATAAACAAAACAAAAAAAGAGAGAAGAGACGCACCACATCCAGGAAGTGGATCGTTTTTCAGGGTCTATCTGAGTGACATTCAGCAATATCCTCACTATGGCAACAATTCCGCCCGTGGAGCCGTTTACAGTGGAAGGTGCCCCGTCAGCATAAGCACCCAGATGGAAGGAGTGGGTGGAAAGGGTTCTACTCTTCTTTGAAGCCACCAAAGTGGACAATGCTCAAAAGAGAGCCATGATTCTGCATTTGGGGGGAAGGGACATTTATAAAATATCTAAATCCATCAATGAAGCGGCTCCCAAGACACACCTCACCCTCATAGCTGCTCTCAAGGCACTCTTTGAACCAATGGCGAATCAGGACTACGAGAGATTTGTGTTTCGCCAAGCACGACAGCAGACAGATGAGTCCATTGATGCCTTCCATGCCCACCTTAAGGAACTGACCAGCACGTGTGGATTTAACAACAAAAATTAGGAAATACGAGGCCAAATCATACAAGGGTGTGCCTCAGCAAAATTTCGTGAGAGGATACTTGAGGAATCGGGATAATTCTTAGCAGACATTTTAACGCTGGGCAGGACCAAGGAACTGTCCCACGTTAGGGCGGCCCACATGGAAGCAGCCCTACATACACGCTCCAGTAAAGACTGAACCCATCAATGCTGTTACAGCAAACTCCACGGCTAAACCAAGTCGGAAAGACAGCCCGAGAACACAGACTTGCGAATACTGCGTTGGAAGCAGCCATGGCCCTGCTGAATGCCCGGCCCGAGGAAAAAAATGTGCAGGGTGTGGCAAACTTAATCATTTCATGCGTGTTTGTCGCTCCGGAAAAGGTTGGGGACAGCGTCCCACTGTGAACATGCTCCCGGACGTAAGAAAGGGAGGTAGCAACATGGATGATGACGACAATGAAGAACATACAGTCCACACCGTTTTCACCATTGGCACCGCTGCTCAAACCTCACATTGGCTGCCACAATGCCAGATACAAATTGGAGATCAGGTCACTACTGCCGTAGTCGACACTGGAGCTACGATTAACATCATGTTGGCGGCGGCTTATGAGGCTCTACAACAAGCCCCACCTCTGAATCTTGCGATGATCAAGGTATTTGCATAGATAGACAAACCTCTGATCATGTGAGGGAAGTTCAAGACGACCATCTCCTGTGGTTCCAAGTAGGTAGCGTCTCAAGTCTTTGTTGCCAAAGAGGGCCATGGCATGCTCTTGGGATGCAGGGCGGATGAAGACCTTGGCATTGTCACCTTCGCGTTTGGGATCCATCAAAGAAGCCATCCCACGCATCTTGGCTGAATTTCCTGCAATATTTGAAGGTATTGGGTGCCTAAAAGGCAAGGAGATCCATCTACACATCGACAAATCCGTGCAGCCCATAGCCTTACGTCACAGGCGCATTGCATCCCATTCCATCTACGACCCTTGGTGGAAAAGGAATTGGCCAAGCTAGAGGCTGCTGGCATAATTGAAAAGGTAACGGGGTGCACCCCATGGGTCTCACCGATTGTCATCACCTGAAAGCCCAAGCAGCCGAGGGAGGTGCGACTATGTGTGGACATGCACATGCCCAATGTGGCGATAAAAAGGGAACAACATCTCACACCAACAATTGATGACCTGATTGGAGAACTGAGTGGAGCTAGCTGGTTTTCAAAACTTGATCTGCGGTCAGGATATTACCAGTTGGTCTTGGATGAGGAGTCGAGATACATAACAACCTTCTCAACCCATGTAGGCCTGAGGCGATACAAGCAGTTAAGCTTCGGGATATCCAGCGTGGCCGAGGTGTTTCAGAACACCATTCAGGAACTCCTGGCAGACCTCTCCGGTGTTGTAATGTCAGTGATGACATTTTGATCTATGCGAAGACAATTCCGGGACGCAATGCAAGATTGAGGAAAGTACTCATGAGGATTCAAGAGGCCGGTCTGACGCTTCACCAAAACAAATGCAAATTCTTACAACAGAAATTGAAGTTCTTTGGAACTTATTCTCGTCCGCAGGCGTAACCCCGGATCCGGATAAAGTCCGAGACATCAAGGAAGCTCCTGCCACTGTGACGGAGATACGCAGTTTTTTAGGGATGGTAAACTATAGTGGTCGTTTCATTCGGGACCTCACCACTCTGACGCAGCCTTTACACGAGCTCACAAAGATGTCTGTTCCCTGGTCCTGGGACCGTGAACAGGAAGCTGCTTTTCAGGCCACTGAAGACGCCCTTTCGTTCAAAACTACATTAGCATACTTTGACCCCCACAATAATACCATGATTGAGGTGGACGCTGGCCCTAAAGGATTAGGGGCTGTACTGATGCAGCGCTGCACTAAAGATGATGATTGAGCACCAGTGTCGTTTGCCAGTCGCTCACTAACAAACACTGAGCAGAGATATTCTCAGATTGAAAAAGAAGCAATAGCCACTCACTGGGGGTGCCGGCATTTCCACCTGTATGTCTACGGTCATTTTTTCACAGTGACCACTGATCACAAGCCACTCCTTCCTTTGTTCAAGGGCACAGCTGCTAAACCACTTTTGCGAATTGAAAAATGAATGCTTCAACTTCAGGAGTACAATTGTCAGGTGAAGTACCGTCCAGGATCTCACAACCCCGCAGACTATCTGTCTCGGCATCCTCGAGCGGCTACCCCTGAAGAAGAAGCTGACGCCGATGAAATGGAGGAGTATGTTCGATATGTGACGGCCTGATCCTTTCCCATCCCACTTTCCATGGAAGTTCTGTGTGAAGCTACCCGACAAGATGAATGCCTTCAGAAAGCGTTGGAGACCGTACAGAACAACCAGTGGCAGAGACTCAAGAAAGACTGGGTTTTGCTTACCCCGGAAGCACGACGGATCATGGAGAGCTTGTATCATATTCGCCAAGAACTGATTGGAGACTCCACGGGGTGCCTTTTGAGAGGGCATCGCCTTGTCATACCTACTGCCCTCACAGATCGAGTTATTCAACTAGCCTATGCGGGACATCAAGGAATGGTGAAAAACAAAAATAGATTGCGAACCAAGGTGTGGTTCCCTCTGATGGATGAAAAGGTTGAGGAAGTGGTCTGGTCTTGTCTATGGTTCCCGGCTGCTGGAGAAGCCAGTCTGCCATCCCCTGTAATAACCGCTGAAACTGGACCACAATGTCCCTGGATGTGTGCCAGTCTTGATTTTGGGAGCCTGACGGATGGGAGACATACATTTGTAATGATTAATGACTACTCCAGGTATCTAAAGGTAGAAGTGGTATCTTTGTTGAGTGTCAGTGAGGTGATCTCCAAATTGGAGAAGGTGATGGCCACTCATGGTCTGATAAAGGAATTACGAACTGACAATGGCCCTCCCTTTCAGGGAAAGGAGATTGTGACCTATTTGTCTTCCCTTGGCATTACTCACAAGAAGATCCCTCGACGGTGGCCCCAGGCCAATGGGGAGGCCGAAAGATTCATGTGAACATTAAACAAGGTCCTTCGGATCGCCTATGCCAGCCAACAACCTCTTGAATTTGCAATATATGCTTTCCTTCGTGAGTACTGCCATACACCTCACTCCACCAATGGGAGAGCTCCTGGGCACCTCTCCATGGGCCGGGTCGTGGTGGATTCTATTCTGCATCATCCCGGATGGCAGCCTGATCCTATTGATGACAGCAGAGTCCAAGGGAGATGTCAGCAGTTAAATGACCATGCCAGTCGTCGACGACGAGCCAAGATGTCTGACTTAAAAGTGGGCGATTTGGTTCCGGTACAGAATCGATACACAGGCAGCAAATTTTGATTGACTTTTGAGCGAGAACCACGGACCATTGTCCATCGGAAGGGCACACATGTCACTATGCGACGGAACTAGAGATCATCACCCGGAACATTTCAGCATTTAAGAGGTTCCATCCTCAACTGAGACCGTCACCCAGTGAAGGGGAGGTACCGTCATTGGAGAAGGCGTCTGAGGACACTGATGATCGGGACTATTATGAAGTTGAACGGCAGGAGCGGCTTAGTGAGGTCCCCGAGGTTCCTGGCCCACCCGGCATCCCTGTAGAGACTTTCACTCCCCGGTCATCAAGTGTGTTGCCCGGTCATCAAGTGTGTTGTGAGGCTGTGATACCTGCACCTGATATGAGATGAGAAGTAACACGATGCCGTCTACCAGACTGAGGGATCACCTAATGTAAGACGTTTCCATATTTGATATTTTGTGATGTTTTGCTTGTCAAGCCTGGGACTTGGTGGCTTTTCCATGGTGTTTTTGATGTGACAATGTTTTTGAGAGACTTGCCTAATTATGATTCATATGGGGCATGATATTTTGGCATTTATAGAATTGTTTAACTTGTGTGTTGTTTGCTTTGTATTTTTGGGGAGGAATGCAGTGTTGCTCCTGTGATGTAACAGGAGCGTCACAGAACGATTCATGTACGCCCTGAGGACAGGGGGTCCTTGTAAACCCCTGCTATGCCATGCCTGAATGGTTGGTGCTGCACCACGTGGTGCATTTACAATAAATATGCCCCTGGCCGGATATGAGGTCAGAGGAGATCATGGGCGGGGTTAACGAAGTTACCTGTTGGTGTCTGCGCCTCTTTCTGTTCTGCGCCACCCGGCTTCTCATAACTGCGATGGCGCTATTCAAAGGGTGCCTGAGTCTGCCGGAGTCGCAGACATAACAATTTGCACACAAAGACTGGCTACTATGCCAATGTGTGCTTTTTGAGGCCAAAAAAAGATTTTTGCTTTTATTCAATTTGTTTTTTATATATTGGCGAGCTTGTGGCCGTTCAGCACACAATAAAGTTTTTTTTTAAGTCTTGACAAAACAAAACATGCACAGGAAAAACTGTAAGGTTGGTCAGTGCAGCACCTATTGGCTTTGCCAATGCTTGTTTCTATTTTGAGTTAGCATTTGCCCCCAGCTAAATGTGGTGGGCTGGAAGTGTATTGCAGCGCTGATTCTGTGGAACATATGTGACACGCTTACGAATCACGAAAAAGGTTAAACTGCCTCCTGGGCCCCCTGTATGAGAAACTCGTGAATCCAAATTCAGGCAGAAAACAGGAATTTAGGCCCAAACTTGGAATACTGCTTCCAGAGATCTTATTCCGGCACACAATTCACAACTAAAACCCTGGCGACATATGCATGGGTAAACGTGCCCAGAACGTAGGTAATAAATGCAGGAAAGAACGTAGAGATACCAATTCCCATGGTTATTCCCTAATCCTCAGGGTAAAATGTGTAATGAAGCACTAATTACCATAGCCCGTGGTATTGGTAATTCTGGATGTGGTATTACCGAGTACGGTTTCCCACAACACCTGTAAGGCAGGGCAAATAATCCTGTCTTGAAAGGCAAATATGGAAGTGTAGGTTCTCACTATCTCAGAATAGGTATTTGCTATTGAGAGGTGCTGATACTCTCCCATTAAAGGCATTTCAACCCTACTGAGAATGTGTGTGTCTCTCTCTCTATAAAATGAAAGAGGTGCAGGTACTCAGTTGGGAGCAGACCCTGCCTATTTAAAGCACTGCAGACAATTCAACCAGATCACATGGAGTGGTGAGACTTAAACCTTAGTCCAATGTCTCCCCGCCAAATTTAATTGATTTATGCCGCTTTGCAGAATTTGTTCAGAGTTTTCTGCTATTATGCGGTGGCACACCACAGCAAGCACGGTGTGTGGTCAGAAGAATGTTGTTCTAGCTATGTGCTTGTGTGGGAAGTGTTTTTGTAATGTGCATAATTGACCAGATGGGTGCTCTTATTTTGTTATGTAGCGTTTAACAGTGTGATGGTTGTGCAGGTTAGTTCAGGTTAGTGTCAGTGAATATCCCTGCAGATGCTGAAAGTTGTGACTTTGCATCCAGTCCCTGCCTTCACTGATTGCATGGGATGGGTGAACCAGTGGGTTATAATAATGCAGCAGTGTAAGACAGTTATGTGAGGGAGGAAGGTTGGAGAGCCACCAGGATAACTGAAATTGATGTAATTGTATGTATGATTGGGGTAGTGACAAGGTTTGAGAATCGGTCTAGATCTGCAGGGGTGAACTAGTAATACAGTCCTCTATATCACCAGCCGGGAGGCCGATCTCAAGTCCTACAAGCAGCCACACACCTTCTACTTGCTTGGGACTTTACTAATGTGGACTCTTAGTAGAAGAGGGTAGGGAAGTGGTAATCCCAGAGAAACTGTAAGTAATATCCAGGAGTTGTAATCCTGGTGAAGCAGGTGCTACTACCTAGAAGAGATAATTCATGAACTCCAGGGGTTACTGTGGCTTCACAGCGATATGGTAGTGAGTTTTAACCAGAATGAGCATCCCAAGAAGCTGTCACTCGGTAAGGTATGGTATATACCAAGGGCACTAAAATTCTGTGATTCTTTGGCCGTGTCATTTGCCGCATAATTATGGAATTTTCCCATGATCCATCATCTGCAGATTTTCCCCCAAAAAATGTTTATAGCTAAAACCGATACAAAGTTACTAAAAAGATGATGAAATATGTTCCTGTGCATTGGAAGGCCCTTGCAATTGTTGACTTATCATCTTTCAGTTGCTTTTTGCTGTTTTTGGGTGATATAATCTTACCAATAAGGTGAAATATGTGCCCAGGCAGTGTTAGTATGTCTGAAAATGCTACAATAATAAGTAATGCTATCACAAAATGCACTAGATTATGCTGCACACTTTGACTTTTTCTGCCAAATAATTTAGTCAACTCTGTTTCATAATTTGGTCCTCCCCTGTTCATATATCTCCGTGCAGTTTTAATATGTGTAAGAATTACATTCAAAATAATAGGTTGTGTTTCACAAAATGTGCAGCATTATGCCACATAATTTGGCTTTTCTTGCCACATAATTCAGTAATCTCTACCACGTAATTTTGTCTTCCTCTGCCACATAATTCCAGTGGCCCTGGTATGTCTATATATCAAGTGAGTGTGGACGTTTAGAGATATAGTATAAATCCTTGTTTGGACCAACCAGAGAATGATATTTTCTGTAGTTTGTAGTTCATGAACAGTCTGCTTTCAATTTCACTGCTAGAATGGTGAAGATGCGGGTGGGCAAGGTTCGCGAGCTGAGGACCGGATGTAGCTGTGCCGTTGCTGCCACGCGGCTCTGTCCCACTTCCGCCCTTTCAGTCCGCTCCCGCGCGTGCCCCTTCTGACAGCCCACACCTCCCCACACGCAGGGCTCTTAATGCCTTAATACAGCTCCCGCCACTTCGTGTTCGGCTAGGCGAGGGATTATGAGCTTTCTGTCGATTTTGTACTTAACAGAAGAAAATGTAATCACGGGAACAAGGCCTTTCTGCCGTCTCCAGTGCAGCGTGGCGGGCGGCTCCACCGCTCAGGTATTGGCCTGGGTAAGGCTTTTCATTAACCTCTGGAGCTCACATTGGGCGTGTATTTCTTTTCATTACCTCGCTGTTTGTGAACCGAAGGCCCACCTGACAGGTCCCTCGTTTTGTCCTCACGCACGCACACCCGTTCAAATTGTCACAAAATGGAGGGCGTACACCAACAGGGCCTAATAGTTGAGGGCCCTGTAGGGAGTCGCTGAGACTATGTAGGCATGAGGAGGCCCGTGCCACCCTGTGTTATCATCTGCTCTGCGTTGTGAGTAGACTTAACTACACGTACTCAGCCTTACAAGTCGCTTGTGGTGGCGAAGGAGGGTTGGGGTGGCTCTCCTAGGTGTAGGACCACTATTAATAAAATAGACAAATTTATGCGCCAAAGTTGCCTGAATTATGCGTCAAATGGCTAAATAATGTCATATGTTGCACAACTGATGGTAAATTATGTGGCACATTCCTTATCAATATTAACTCTATTATAACATTGTAAGACGTGGTATGGATAGAAAATCAGTCCCAATATTTTAGAAAATTCAGATGTTTCCATATAAATAAACCTTCAGGTATTCAGCAGCTACTATTCTAAATGTTATTCACCAACAATAATGGATTTGTCTTGCATGGAGGCACCAGAGAACCATTTTAATAACTCAGTTCTTTCTAACTCCGGGAGAAAAATAATTGCATACAGGAGACCATGAATCTTCATATACACTCTTAGTCCTGAGGACCTCTTGCCGCAGCACATAAACACGTTATATTTTCTCCTTTTATCCATATGACCTTGCCAAATCTAAGGCTACTCACACTTGAGGGCGATATCAAAGACTATACAAATGCTATCAAAAATGATACAAAGCGCAGTGCAAGAACAACTAGAGGCACACCTAGAACTAGGGCTGGCTTTAGTGCTGGTAGTGCATGGTGGGGCAATCTATTTTGGCGTTTCCCACAACCTCCAATCCACTCAGCTATCCATGTAAAAAACAGATCTGTCCTTTCCAGCAGTCGTATTAACCCTCTGTGCTACTTTATGGCGAGTCAAAACTGCCACTAGACAAAACTCAGATCACTCTCTCTCTAACCGGAACATTAATCACAAGAGTGATATTGACATTTTTATTGCTGCCTGAAAGCTGGACACACAAGGAGCTCTGCAACATCGCACTGTTATTACTAAACACAGCGCCAGCCCTGAGGTCAGTGCCTCCCCCCCTCCAGGTCAGCGCCCAATGCAGACGCACCAGTCGCACCTCTCTAAAGCCGGCCCTGCCTAGAACTCTTGAACTATTGCACGCCCACAGGGTTCCGATAAGTACTGTATTATATTCTAACCTTTAGATAGCGCTAACTGTCTGTCAGGCACTGTGCCCTTGCCTACGTGGTTGGCATGCTACACCATGTAGGGTGTGTGGTTGGGAGGATGTTGTCTTTGTTTTGATTCTATGTGGTAAGTGCTTCCATGTTGTGAGCGATGACCACCAAGGTGTGGATATCGTGTTATGGTATGCTGAGCTTAGTAGTCGGTTGGATGAAGAAGTGTGAGAAACAGGCGTGTAGTTTGTGGCCTTTGGTGAACTGGCAGCTGTGATTAGCTCTGCATGTCACTATAAGGTATTTTTTCTGATTGCAGTCCACTAAGCTGGTTACTACACAGGGTTGTCCATCTGAGAGTTTTGTTTGGGTTAATGGTCCTGCGCAGGCATAGATTGAAGGGAGAAGTGGTCAGGAAATCTGGTGGGACAGTCTTTGTTACATGAGGCCGAAGTGGCGCTGTTTGATGACGACCTGCGGGGCAGGGAGCATGTGTACCCGACAGTCCTCTCCTCATGTTGTTGCTTTTCCTGGTTGCCTTCCATACGGTAGATGATCAGTCATGTTAGGGAATTTGAATAGCACACATTGCGCCACTGGTGTGTCCTTTCATCACTAAATGTTTCAGTCGGAGAAGAGATCACGTCTCACACAATAGACGCCCGTCACAATGGCATGCCATAAAAGCCTGCACTTGTTTCAAGGTAAAGGTGCTCTAGTTTAAATCCATCCAACAGTGGGCCAGGACCTGCTGAGCTCCAGGCTGGATGGTAATTTTTGTACCTCCGCACAGTTCCATCCTTTGGGCTGTTCTCGGATGGTGGGAGTTAGAGCTGAAATCGAAAGCCCTCAGCCACTGATGTGGCATCATCCCCTAGGGGGCATCAGTGGCCTTGAAGACTGCCTGAGGCTCGTCACAGGATGTGAGGAGAGCTGTAGCTGATGCAACATATGGCGGCTTTTGGTGTCTGCTGCCATATACTCAGCCTGGAGCTCATTTCCGAGCAGGAATTGGACAGCCTGGTTACCATGTATGAATTCCTTAGGGATTCTCCATTACCCAAAGGTTTTCAGCAGGATGGAGCAGCTGTGGTGGAAGGAGCGAGTGACTCAGCGGGAATGCTTGGCGAATGCTGAGGCCTACTCAGTGACAGTCAGCTTGGTTTTATGGAGGTCTGAGACCACCATTACCTCTACGTCCCTCGTCCTCGACCCAGTCCTCACCTATGAGATTAGTTGCCTAATCCCAGGACAGGAAACAAAACAAGAAATGCTATCTAACCCCACCCACTCTGTTAATACAAGAGTGTAGCATTCCCCCAGTACTTCCTGTTTTGTTTCCTGCCTTCGGATGCAAGACAAGGAATGCTGAAGTCTTTGCCGGGCATTGTTGTGAGGTCTATTAGTTTCTCTGCTGGGCTTGGGAGCTTCTTCCCTACCTACGTAGGACCAATCCTGAAGGGGAGTGCTGGAAGGGATCCCCAGGCAGCATGATGATCGGTACACAAGTAAGATCTTAGCAGACAGATTATGTCTATTGAACCGTTGTGCCTCAAACACGCAATTTATTAGGCCGTTGTATCTGAAAATGCGCTATTTAGTAGTATTGCCTACTGGTCTATCTTGCAGGGATGTCGCGGTTTGCCTCCTTTGGAAATGACCATCACATGCACCTTAATAGACCGCTAGTCTCTTGCGCATTCGCCTTATGGATATGGAAGCGGTGTGGTTGCAGCTCCTTGTACAGGGATCTCATTATTTATTCCTGATCTGTACAGGAGGGGAGGGTTGTTTTTGGCGGTCTGATTCTTCGTATTCTATTGTGATTGCGGTTTTCAGATTCCCATGGAAAAACACATACTTAAAAAGAGGCACTTACCTCCTTCTTTGAGATCTTCCTCTAGCAGGTCGCTGTCTCCTTCTCCGCCAAGGAAAAAGGGTAGAGCTTCTCCAGATGAGGACATGATCAGGAGGCTGGTCATGGTGATTCTGGTTGTTCTGAAGAAATGCAAGAAGGAGGTTGGTGACTGTGGATCAGGAAAGCATTTACTCTGACCTATCTGACTCTGAATTATCTGGTGGTTCTTACCCTCTTCCACTGAAGCACAAAGGAAATATATTTCTTAGGAAATGCTATAAATTTGCTATCCTATATTAAGAACAACATGGGGTTTCCCAATGAGGAGGTAGCTGAATCCTCAAAAGATGAAATTCTGCATCATTTTAGAAGGCCTGTTAATATGGGGATGCCTATCCATTAGTATGTTCCGGAAGTGGTTCTAAATGAGTTATAAGACCCGACAAAAGATTTAATGTTCCTCGCTTCATGTCCAGACTGTATCCATTAGAGAGGATGGAGGAGAAATTGGCGGACCCTGTACACATGGATTCTATGGCGGCTAGCCTTGTCGGTAGATCCTCTATGGCCAAAGACAGCATTTTGGAGGACCCAGAAGACAAGAAGGTAGATGCATCTCTAAAGGAAGAGGAGGGAAAAGGGAAATACTCAATTATGCTTCTTCTTTCCAAGGTTCAGTGGACTTTTTGAATTGTCATAGACTTGAAGGCCTTGAACAAATTTGTGGAAAAGATACCCTTCAAGATGGAAACACTTCAGAAGATCATACCTCTAAATAGAACCGAATGCCTTTCTGGCCACTCTTTACTTAATGGATTCATACCTTCATATTCCAATGTACAAGCCACATCAGCAGTTTCTGCGTTTTTTGTTTGGGGCAAACATTAGCAATACAGAGTTCTCCCGTTTGGGCTCCGGTCTTCCCCGAGGGTGTCCATAAAGGTGGTGGCTCCACTGGTGTCCTACCTTCATCTCAAGGGTGTGTCACTATTCCCATACCTCAACAACTGGCTCCATCAATACAGATTTTGGAGCAGCATCTCTCCTTGGACATTGCTACTCTAAGTCACCATGGGTTTCTGTTAAATCTCCCGGAGCGCCAACTTCTTCATTCCTGTGATCTTCAGTTCATTGGAGCACGATTCAGTACTCGATTAAGCAAGGTATTTCTCCCCATGGAGAGGATGTTTCGCCTCTAGAGTTCAACCCTGTTCAAATGAATGGAGGTATATGCATCAGTATTCACAGTACCATGGGCAAGACTACATCTGAGACCACTGCTGTGTCATCTGCAAACCATGGAGCCCTGTCAGTCAGGATAATGAATTTTGTGATTCCTGTGATTCCTGTCTCCCCAGACATCAAGCACGCTCTGCAGTGGTGGATGAACTGAACAACGTCTGCAAGGGAGTAGTGATGCGTCCAGACCCTCTGATTACTTTGACAACGGATGCAAGTTCTTTGGGCTGGGGAGCTTCACTTGGAGACTTGACAGTCAAAGCAAAATAATCACTGGATAAATATGTTTATTGGGTCAATTTTGGCCATAAAACATCACACATAAACATCACATAAAATACATAATCCATTACCTTGTAGTATGATAGAATCATATCCTCTATAAATACAAGGTAATAAAAATACAAGTAAAATCCATTAAAACCATTGAGAAACTGTGCCCAGTTGCATTAGCTATCCTTCATAAAGTGCAGATACATTACAAGACCACTCTATGTAAACAAAGATTTCAATGGCTCAATGATAAATTCAGGTCAATATAGCACCTAATTTTGAGGCATAAAGGACATCATGGAATCTTGATTCGAGTGATGCAATCACCGTAAAGGAAAAGAAAAGTGAAAACCCAAAACTTCACTGTCAGAATTCAGAGACAATAAAAACGGATAAAATTACATAAGAAATAGTGAGTGATGGGGCAATTAATCAAATCTCGATCTTCTAGACACCCAAGCTGCTTGTTAAAATGTCCTATGACTGTAAGGATAACACGATCTGTTGGAAGTATCTGTAGATACATCAAGGCTGGCCTAACTTAATTAAAATTCAGGGATTACAACAAAGGGATTAAAAATTGCTTCCTCTGCCAGCTATATTAAGAACAGAACAGGGTAAAATGCAACATATCCTGCGGAGACATATTGTCGCAGCCGCAGGGTTCCCATGCCTCAGGCTGCATCCACCCAGAAGGGGATGCCAAAAAATGGTGTAATTGGTTGAACCTGAATCTTGCCAGTAGAAGCCTATCGTGCTGTGAGCGGACCTTGGCGAGATACGGCTACAACCCCTGCACAGCTTTTAGCAGCATGTGACCCTGAACTGAAGTTTTCTGAAGCTCTAGGTACTCTCTCTCTAGGTGTGAATGTTTCAAAAACAGCCTTTTGACACCCCCTAGCTCCCGCTCCGGGAAAGAGGAGGGATCATCACAAATATCAGACCTACCAATGTGGTTAAAGGCTGCTTTAACATGGGCTATCCAAGATATTCTGTGTGACCGAACAAGAGCCACACAGTCGCTAAAATCATTCGATTTAGCGACAGTTCCACCCTGCTCCAGATCTTAATCAAACACAGGAGCGGACTAAGGGATATCAAATCTGACAAGGGGGCAAGCCCAAGCTCCGCCTGTACAGAGAAAGCTGGAGTAGAGTGTGGCACCTGTACCAATCTGCGAAGAAAATTATTTTTGGCCGATTGGATGCGATCCAGCTTGGCATACCCCCATACCTCACTGCTGTCACATAGCTGGGAGATGCACTTAGCCTGATACTTTTTTAGCATGTCCCTCTGCAAAATTAAAAACCGCCCGTGGATCTGAGAAACTCAGCTCTTTTTGCCTCCACCAGAGGTTTCCAACAAATGTTAGCATCAAATAGGACCCCCAGGTAAGGGAATGTCTTAACTTTGCCCAAGGTAAAATTAGCGACTTTAAACGTCTTGCTCTTAGTTGACTTGGGGCCCAATATCTTCGCATATGGCTTCGAGAAATTAACCGCCAGATCAAGGTTCCCCATGAAAGATGCGCAGACTCAAGCCCATTTACGTACAAGGTAAATAAAAAGGGGCAAGAATACATCCTTGACGCACACCCAAATTGGTCCGGAAAGGGCGCGTACAGACGGCATCCTGAGAAAAACAGACCGAGGCAGAGGTCTCTGAGTGCAGATTGGCTAAGAGGGCCGCGATGCTTGGGTGTATCCCCATCCCGCTAAGCAGGGTCCAAAGTTTCGCTCGATTCACCCGTTCGAAGGCAGAGGTCAGGTCCTTAAAGCATAATGTATAGATTCAGACCGAGCCACCCCGTATTTATTAATAATCAAATGGAGATTCAGGCATTGGTCTGATGTGGACCTCCTACTCTGAAGCCATACTGAACACCACAGAGGATGTTATTCTTCTCTGCCCAGTCACTTAGCCTACTTAGGATCACCCTCCCCAGGACCTTCACCGTTGAGTCCAGTAACGATATTGGTCTATAACATTGTGGGTTGTCTTTGTCCCCCTTGTTAAAGATAGGAACAATGACAGCCGTAGACCAAGAGGGCAATGTCCCCACCCGGGCGGCCGAATTCAACACCTGTGCTAATAGTGAAGCCCAGTCCTTAATATTAGGTTTAAACAAGTCTGTCGGGATGCTATCGGGCCCGAATGCAAGAATACCCTGTGTGACTTCCTCCAAGGTCCAAACCACTGGGTCACAAGCTGTGACTGAGCTAGCGGAAGTTATGTCGCCCCCACATATCCCTGATTATACACACCTTCAAAATGACTCACCCATTGGTGCTCTGACATGTGATGACATAAAGATGGCCCGGCACCCACCGCGAAGCAAGGCCTATTTCCCACTCTCCTGCAAAATAGTCTGAGACAGAGGGTCGGAGATCATCGAGTTGGAGAGTATTGATGGCAGTCTTCCGGGCCCTCCAGCACTTCCATCAACATTTGCTCCACCGCAATGTGTTGATAAGATCAGATAACACTGTAACAGTGGCTTACATAAACCATCAAGGAAGCATCAGTTGCTGAACCCTGAACGAGTTGGCCTGCAGTCTGCATCTGTGGGCAGAGACTCAACTTCTTTTCTTATCAACAGTGCACATCAAGGGTCTGGACAATGTGGTGGCAGACTGCTTGAATCTGGAGTTTTCCCCTTCATAAGTACTTGAGACTGACCAGGTCCATCTTCAAGCCATCAGCAGAAGGTTTGGCACTCCCTTCCTGAATCTGTTTACCTCGAAGAACAGTGCTCTTCTTCTGAGATTTTGCTCCAGGTTTCCAGAACGTAAAGCTTGGGGTGTGGATGCATTGACCTTGGAGTGGCCTCAGAGACTCCTCTTTGTCTTCCCTCCAGTTCCTCTGATTCAGAGACTCCTATGCAAGATTCTGCTGGAGAAGGCCCAAGTAATTGTGGTGGTTCCATACTGCTCAGAAGAACCTGGTTCCAGATTCTGAAACACATGGCATGTTTCCCTCTGTGGATCCTCCCTCTTTCTCCCGCTCTACCGATGTTTTGCAGCTCTCTACAACTTCTTTGTCTTTCCCTCTCGGTTTGGAGGTTGAGAGGAAGAGTTTAGAGGATCAAGGTTTACCTCCTCCTATTATTGAAGTAGTGCAAAAATCTAGAAGATTTTTAACTCTTGCTGCCTACTCTAAACACTGGAACGTCTTTGATTCTTGGTGTTCTGCACAAGGGTTTTCTTCGGGGGAATATTCTGTTTCTTCTATTCTTCAATTTCTGATGGATGGGTTTCAGAAAAATCTTTTCCTTTCTACATTAGGGACACAGTGGTATGCCATTAAGGCATTCCATGTGAAAAGTGGCGCAGTTAAGAATGCAATTTTCCTAGTGACTAGGATGTGTAAGAGCTTTGCTAGTTCTAAACCACCTGTTCGATCTTGGGATCTTCCCTTGGTTTTAAAGCTTTGGCAAGATGCCCCTTTTGAGATTTGACCACGGTGGATCTCAAATTTCTATCCTTTAAGGTCCTTTTCTTAGTCGCTGTTACATCTGCCCATCGGTTGGGGGAATTTTCTGCTCTCCTGTGCCACCTGCCCTTTGTCACTTTTCTGGATGACGCAGTGGTTCTTAGACCTGATCCTTCTTTTCATCCTAAGGTCGTGTCTAAGTTCCACTCTTTTCAAGAGCTTATTCTTACTGCTTTTTTTCCTGCTCCCACTTCTTAGGTACGTAGACTACATTTGTTGGATGTAAGGTGTGCTCTCTAGATTTACCTTGACAGATACACTTCACATTCCAAGAAATACAGAAAGTCCAATTCTCTGTCACTTTTGACATTGCAGGGAAAGGTAAGAAAATGTCCTAGATCACTCTGAGCCGCTGGATGAAAGAGACTATTGCATTACTGTGCCAGCTCTAATCTTCCAAGATCTCCAGGACTGCAAGGTCTTTTCACAAGAGGAGTGGCTGTCTCTTGGGTGGAATTGAAAGGTGTAGCATGGGATGAGGTGTGCAGAGCTAGGACTTGGGCTTCAGAGCACACCTTTTAGAGACATTATAGGTTGCATGAACTGTTGCATGATCAACAACATTTCAGATCTGCTGTTTTGCAGTCAGTATTACCATGAAAAGTGTTTTGTGTCTTATTGATAGTATAATGATCAGGAGGTTTTTGGCATTAAAGTACTTGGTGCTGCATTATGTATTGGACTCCTGAAGTTTATCTTATCAGAGACCGATAGGTAAGGACTGGTTCAAGGACAAGGAGAAGCCCGTGCAGGTAAGAGCAGTGAGGCGGGTGGGTGAGGGGAAGGGGGGGGGGGGTGACAGACAACGATGAGGGAAAAGTAATTATTTATTTAATTTTCCCTCATTGTATGTCGAATCCCCCCCCATGCCGCACCACTGCTCTTACCTGCACGGGCCGCTCCTGCAACGGACATAGAGGTAATGCCCCGATTACTTGCCAGTAAACGTCATTACTTTTAGTCCTACTCGTCCTCGACCTAGTCTTTAGTTACCACCCATCCTCCCTGGTATCTAGGCCTTTGATAAGAGACTTGTCTTACAAGAAGCACGCTACTCTCTTGTAGTAGCCAGCTCAGGGTGGGTGGGGTGAGATAGCATTTCCTGTTTTGTTTCCTGACTTGGGATTGAGCAACTAACCTCATAGACAAGGACTGGGCCAAGGACGAGTTGGGCTAGAAGTAATGAAGATTACTGGTAAGTAATCGGGGCATTAGTGGCTACACTTTGGAGATACACAATGTTCCCTTTGCAGTCAATACAACAGACTATGCAGGCAAAATATGACTTTTTTCCCAAAGCCCCTCAATCTCGAAAGAGCAACATGGTGTACACAGAGCAGTCAGATGCGTGGGGCCTTCGCTTACTCAAGACAGAGCCCTCATAAAGTCAGTACTTTGGAAGATGCAAGATTCTATGTGCCAAACTGACACGAGGATGCAGAGAAATTGCAGAGACACAAAGAGAGATGGGAAACCATAACAAATTACAGAGGTGGAGCAGACACTGAGACATCAGAAAGAGACACCCATAAAATTAGAAGAATATGCTGTTCCTAAGACATCTCTCCTTGAAACTTAAATAAAACTGAGACAATGCTGTGCAGGCTGCAAAGCTCAAAGTGTTGGATTGCCCCCACCCTCTACTATGGAAGAAAGGGTACATTGCTTATTACATAAAATGGTCTTGGAGAGGGATGGGGAAACATGACTCGGCATCTTGAAAGCCTCTTGTTTACCAACCAGGAGTGCATGGGAGAAAAGTTCTGGATCGGGGAGGGTGTGAGTAAAGGTTATTGAGGCGACGCAGAGGGAATGGACAACAAAAAAGAGAAACATGGTGGATGAATCCAGAGTGCATATCTTTAAAGATATAAGTTGTGCAACATTGCAACACTGCAATATTGATTAGGAGGCTGGATTTCCAACAGCTCTAAAAGCAGCTCCTGATACTAGTTTTCGTGGCCCCAATGCATGTCCAACTAAATTGTGGGTTTGCAATGGGGGAGGTAGACCTTGATGTTCTCCAATCTGAGTTCTGCTGGAGATTATGTGACATCTAGCTGGAGAAACAATAAAAATTGAGACAAGGTTGCAACGGTCTTAATAGCCCCCAGGGTCGTAGTTCTAGTATGAGGTTAAAGAGCTCACACCGGTGTGTACTCGTCAATGAGCAAGAGAGATACATTACTTTGTCTATAACATAGTCTCCTTTTCATTGTGTTTTTGGAGATATTTTGTGAGGTTTTATGATTGGATATAATAGTGTATTTTGGCTCTATTTTTCTCACATACCACCCGATTTTATTTTTTGGCTCGGCAGAAGATAATTTTGAATCCTAGAGATAAATGTAGCAAAGTTAAACCACATGGTATACTTCAAAACGTTTTGAGTTGGGATGATTGAGACATGAGGGATCCTGATTCTGCTTTATATTATTTCAATTATTTCTGCAGATTGTGTTGTTTTCTAGGCATGTGCATGCATCATGATATGGCCTACAAAATTACGCGAGTGCCATTTTGTAAAATGTACCGCCTTGAAATGGATCAGTAAATAAAAAATTAAATTACTGGTGCAAAAGTGCTTTTTAGGTCGAAGCCTACCAGAGAGCGCAGCTGGCTGGTTTGCAAAGACTTCTTAAGGACATTCGGAAAGCTTCCCTGGGAATGCATTCTGCCCATTGCTTACAATTGGCTTTGTGTTTTGTAACTCACATTGCTTGTTTTCTATTTGCTGGCTTTATGTCATAAGCCACCTACCTGGATTCCAGATAATTCAAATGGGGCGGCGACGCTAGTTCCCGAATCCTCCCGAGACTTGCCCTATGTTTACAGGAGGAGACACTGCTCCGGTGGCAAATCCCAGGGGGAAGAGAGTTGGGATGGAGAGAGTGTGTAGAATCAAAGATGCTGTGGCTCATCTACTCAACAGCAACACAGCAGCAGGCATTAACTCCAGTCTGATGAATGGTACCAGCAGATATGGTACCTCTAAACAAGCAAATAATAAGGCTTTAGTGTAGTATTAACTCTGTCTCTTACGGTATCACCTCACGAAAACTTTTCAAATCTCAACCAACCTTTAGTTTTGTTGCTGTTTTGTTTTCATTTAGATTGTCCACAGAGGCCCCTTCATCAAATTTCTCGAATCTGTAGTGATTATGATTTCAGCATCAAACCCACAAGCAAATTTGGACGAGGTTAGCTTCAGATCGGTCACCCTTTCGCTCACCCAGTCGGTGATATAGCTTAACCACAAGATCAATAAATTCTGCACAATCGTCGGGCAGAGCAACGATATGCGAGAGGGAATCTTTAAGGTAATCTCTTAACCCTCGTTAGATTAAGGATGTTCTTTTCTCTTCCTTCCAGCGCATTTCCGCCACCAGTTGATTGAAAGTAGTGATATAAGTCAGCAGGTCCTTTGGAACCTTGTCGTAGGTTTAATAGCTCATTGTCACTTGCTTGGATAAAAACATGTTTTGCAAATAACTTAGTCATGGCAGCCTTAAAAGCAGAATAGTTGTACAAAAGGAAATTGTTTGATTCTGTTAAAGGAATTGCCCAGTTATCAGAGACACCTCCCAAATAAGAGATTACAAACGTTACTTTAGCAGCGTCATTGGGGAATGCCTGGGGTTTGCATAGGAAATGTAATTGGCATTAACTCATAAAGGCTGCAAATTTAGTACTATCGGCATGAAAGCGTTCTGGAGCTGTTAAGGGCTCAGGACTGGGTGTAGAGACAGATACATGCCGATTCTGGTCAGTAGTTGTAAACACCCCTCTCTGAAATGGTTCTCCAAACACAGGCTGGGTCAAAACTGGGCAACTATCCTTGGGTTTAGTATCCCTCCATTGTGTGAAATGTGTCTTCTCTGGTTGCAACTCTTCCTTAAGTATTGCATTTTCTGCTTTTAACCTATTCATATTTAGTTGCAACTGCAGCATTAACTCAGGCAGATTGTTAGCGTCATTGAGGTCCCCTGATAAGGCATGTGCTAGATGTTCGTGAATCTTTGGTCTTGTTTGGTCATGGCGCCGCCCGAAAGGAATGTTAGGTGTGTGGCTTAGCCTTCTGTCATAAACCACCTACCTGGATCCCAGATGATTCCAATGGGGCGGAGACGCTAGTTCCCGAATCTTCCCAAGACTTGCCCTCGGTTTATAGGAGGAGACACTGCTCCGGTGCAAATCCCAGGGGCAAGGGGTTGGGATGAAGAGAGCGTGTAGAATCAAAGGTGCAGTGGCTCATACCCTCAACAGCAACACTGCAGCAGGCATTCACACCAGTCTGATGAATGCTACCCACATATATGGTACCTATAAAAAAAGAAATAATAAGGCTCAAGTCTAGTATTAACTCTGTCTCTTTAGGTATCACCTCATGAAAGCTTTTCAAATCTCAACCAACCTTTAGTTTTGTTATTGTTTTGTTTTCATTTAGACTGCAGAGGCCCCTTCATCAAAGGTCTCGAAACTGTAGTGAGTATGATTTCAGCATCAAACCCACAAGCAAATTTGGACGGGGTTAGCTTCACACAAGTCCTCTTTGGCAGAGCCCTGCCAACAGTATGTACAAGTTAAACAAAAAACACTGGTTACTTTTGTTTGCAGCACAATGTTGCGACTGAGCTCAGCTCGTAATAAAATCAAACCTGTTAATGCGTCTCTCCTTTCCTTCTTGTTCTTTTTTCCATCCAAGTGCGAGACTAATGCAGGATGTTCTTTGCGGTGAGGTCGAAGCGGGGGATCAAGGGACCTGGCAAGACAGAGTCCTGGAAGCCGGGAAACAGGTACATGGCAGGTGAAGAAGCTAAGCTAAGGGTAGGAGTGTGGATGGTCTTTAAATAAGACTGCTTTAGAATGTTCATAAAGGTCACATTCTAATTGTTTGTAACAAGGAACAGGTGCAGTTAATTAACTTGATGAGGTTGCCTTCTGGAAGCTGCTTTAAAATATTCACAAAGGTCGTGTTCTAATTGCTTATAACAAGGAACAGGTGCAGATGATTCATTTAATGAGGCTGTATTCTAGAAGAAGTTTTAGATTAGAATGTTCACAAAGGTCGCATTTTAATTGCTTATAGCAAGAAACAGGTGCAGATGATTAATTTGATGAGGCTGTCTACTAGAAGGTGTTTTAAAATGTTCAAAGAGGTTGTGTTCTAATTGCTTATATCAAGGAACAGGTGCAGGGGATTAATTTGATGAGGGCTGTCTTCTGGAAGGTTCACGTTGAGGTCCTCTATGCCGGTATGCCTCTACAACACTCTACCCTGCTCTATGCCACGATACTTTACAACACTCTACTCCAATCCGTGTGCCTCCACTGTACGCCTCTCTACTCTAAGCCCCTCCACTCTACGACACGTTACTCCACTCTATGCCATGATACTCTACAACACTCTTTGCCACTCTACGACACTCCACTCCGCTCCATGACATTCTACTTCACTCTATGCCACTCCACTCAACTCCATGCCACTCTATACGCCACTAACTTTTAGCCATGGTGAACATCAGCCATGCTGGTGTTCAACAATGCTAAATCACATTGGCAAAGCCAAAAGCTCTTGCATAGGCCAGGCCTATTGGCTTTGACAATGCTTGATGGGAGGTAGAGTGGCTTTTCGTAATTTGTTTTCTGACCTTCGCAAAGAATTAAATACATTTTTTAAATTAATTTAAAAAAAGGACTGGGAGGGACCAATGGAGGAGCAAGTGGGGAGAAGCAACTGGGAGTGGGCTGGGGGGAAATAAAATAAAAATAAAGCCAGTTGGAGAGGAGGGTAAAGCAAAACATGGTGGTGAAAGCGGGGGCCAGTCGGGGAATGTCAGAAAAACCTTAGTGAATGCCACCATCCGACAGAACTACACCAACAAATGGTATAAGGTCAAGAAATACCCACGTTGGAGAGCTCAATTACAGTTTGCTCGTTTTCTCCTTTGCCATCTTCTGAAAATGTTTTGCTGCAGAGGAGTTGCGGAATTCCAACATGGTCGCCAACTCAAAGACTGATTCAGTTAGCGTTCTATGCCTCAGCCCCTTTTAGATTCTTCCAGGTTTAATCGCGCATGCGCGAAGTGCACTTCGACTGTTGTCCATCTGAGAAGAGCAGTGTCTTGGTTTCGCGCCTGTCATTCTGACAGGAATTTCAGTCGCAAACTCCTCCCTTTTTGTTCCTCCTACTCTTGTAGGCTGGTGTGCACATCGAGGAGTATACTCCTCTTTTGACCATAGCCACTTCCTGTGAGAGCCTGTCGTTTGTTTTTGAGATTTATACCAAAGGGAGTCACCGTTCCTGAGTGTAGATGGAGAGGAGGGAAGTAGGGGGTACTCTTGTTGTGTGCTACTCTACTTGTGGGAGGCAGAGTGTCCTCATCTTGATGCCCTCACACACCCCGAAGGATGTCATGCTTCATCATTGGGCTTTTGCTCCTCGTCGGGCCGGCGCTGCAATGCCCTACGAGTCCCCCGAAGGGTCTCTTTTTCGGAGATCTTTTGATGATGCCGTATGGGTGCGTGGGTGTAAGTGGCAGTGAAGTCCTAGAAAGTGTATTAAAAAATGGCTGGAGGGAGAGTGATTAATTTTTAATAAAGTGATCCCTCTGTCATTATTAAAACAAAGTGTATGGAGCTGCTTTAAGGGGTATTATGTCCCTTGGTAGCTGGGTGATTATATGTCCTAGTGGGCATATGTTATGGTCAACATGTTTCGCGCTTCAGTGGTCTCAGGGGAGATCCAGGGCGCTTCGTCAGGACCGAATAAGAAATTTATATCTACAGTGGCCCGAAAATTTCGGTGCCCCCGGATAAATGAAAGGAGTAGAGATTCCCTTAGTAGGTAAGGTAAGATCCCATGAGATCAGGGAGGGTCACTTGAGAGGGTTCTCTCGGTGCATCTGGGCTGTGTCACCTGTGTGCCTTTCGCTGTCTCCGCCGGCGGGAATCTCTACTCCTTTCATTTATCCGGGGGCACCGAAATTTTCGGGCCACTGTAGATATAAATTTCTTATTCGATCCTGACGAAGCGCCCTGGATCTCCCCTGAGACCACTGAGCAGCGAAACATGTTGACCATAACATATGCCCACTAGGGACATATAATCACTCAGCTACCAAGGGACATAATACCCCTTAAAGCAGCTCCATACACTTTGTTTTAATAATGACAGAGGGATCACTTTATTAAAAATTAATCACTCTCCCTCCAGCCATTTTTTTAATACACTTTCTAGGACTTCACTGCCACTTACACCCACGCACCCATACGGCTTCATCAAAGATCTCGAAAAAGAGACCCTTTGGGGGACCCGTAGGGCATTGCAGCGCCGGCCCGACGAGCAAAAGCCCAATGATGAAACATGACATCCTTCGAGGTGTGTGAGGGCATCAAGATGAGGACACTCTGCCTCCCACAAGCAGAGTAGCACACGACAAGAGTACCCCCTACTTCCCTCTCTCCATCTCCACTCAGGAACGGTGACTCCCTTTGGTATAAGTTTAATTTCGGGAGCACGGGTCACCGGACCTTTTAGAATAGCTCCTAGAGTCCCCCTCTTTTGATAAATAGGTTTGTTTTTGAGAGCCTGCAGTAGAAGACCGTTCTGAGGGAAATAAACGGTCAGTTTTCTAGTTGACTGCCAGAAAATCAGCACTACATAATCTTCAAGCCTCAAATAAGGTTTTTCTAAACAATTTTCTCTGAGACAGTAACTGCATGAGGAAGAAATAAGAGGAAAGACTAATACAAAACGTAGAAACACTATTAAAAAAAGTAGAAAAGGAAAGTATCCAGAAATATACTTCATCTTCAAGTGAAAGAGTTACCTTCCAGGATATATTATAATTCCTTTGCCAACATTTACATTTATTCTGGAGCCTTCTTACTACTGAACTCTATTCAAGGAAGTCTCCTTAAAAGTATGAGAGAGTGGCTAGTGCCTCAAGTGTCTTAGGTATGTAGAGAATTGTTTGTTGTGTAACGTCATTAGTATTAATTCAGTTATGATATAGCTTGATAAAAGAATGCTGTTTTTTTGCTTATGAATATTTTTTCTTTTAGATGTCTGTTTACAATACAGCGCCGAACAGAGAAGGACACAGTAGAAGATATTGAGGGCGTAGTTGAAGGCAGCGTCAGGAACCCAGGCAGTCTCTCTTTTTTCTCTCCCATCTCCCCTTCCCCTGGGTGTGCGCTGGCAAAAAGGAATTTTTCTCCTTCTCAGTAGGCATCTGGAGGATACGCATCTGCTACTGTGGAACCACTTGGCATCAGGTCAGTCTCTTGACAGAGAAGCACAAAAGGGAGAGAGCAACATGAAGTGTGGAAGCACAGGAAAGTTTCACTGGGAAAAAGTGCACATGGAGCGTATGAGGATGGGCATTGGGTTACTGGAGAAGCACACAAGGGAGAGAACTGGAGAAAATATGTACTCTCATGGAGTGCTTAAACAAAGAAAAATGAGTTACCTAAAAGTGAGCAGTAGAAGGATACAAGCCAGCGAATCAAAAGGATGGTTAAGAGGCTGTGCTCCTGGGGCGGCACAAACACAAGAAGAAGCCTTTGAATAAGGAGGAAGCAAATGACAGTGGCTCTAAGGCCATAGAGTGGTAAGCAATAGGTGGGCTGTAAGATTACTGTAAGTTCTTGGTAAGCCCACAATAGGCCAATTGCAAGGAGACAACTTGCGCTGCCTGGTAGGTGAGACCTAAAAAGTAGGTCTGATCATTGTTTTTGCTATGGAATTAATCTGGCTAAATCACCAGGTGGAGCTAAATACTGTTTTCTTTCCCCATCAATTTTTTTTGTCCTAATTTGAATTAGGATTACAAACCATGTGGGCCCAATGGAATTTTTGCCCAGGGCCCCATCTAAGCGTCTGACAAGGCTGCTTGGCAGATGCAATTGCATACCAATCACATAGGAGCAACCTTAGGGAGCCAGGATAAGCTCGTCTCTCCTTTGTTACACGCTCCAATCCGAGGGCAGGAGAACTTTCTCCATCTCAGGTCCTCTTCGATGGAACACCCCTGGCCCACTCAAATCAGGCTATTGTCACCTCTTTCCACCTTTAAGAAAAGTCTCAAAGACCACTTGTTTTAGGTAATTTGTAAGACACTCTCCAAGTGACCAAGTGTGTATAGTTCAGTTGAGACACTCAAGTTCATGATTTTGACTGAAAAATGATAGGGAGATGTAGTAGATGGATCTCAGGACACTTCTAGTTAGTTACATGTAGGTTTATTGTAGGACACAGCTGAGCGCACACCCCGCCAGCTGACCAGACCATTAACTGACAAGAGTGGAACACTCCGGTACAAGTTAGAACACTCACAGGTATTCTTAGAGGCTAAGAAGGTGAGAACGCAAAGGAAGGGCTAATGACCACTGTCAGCCATGTTACAAGAAGAACTAATACACAACACATCTTCCTCTTTAACAGAGAATAAATAAATAAATAAATAAATAAATCACAAAAATGAAGCTAAAAGTAGGGGGGACAACAACAATAATCATTAGGACAGATAGGTGGTCTCGACGTCTTGAACTATTTTTAGTTCGCGAAGGCAAAAGAGCGTTTGGGGGTAAAGAGTGTCAAGAGTGGAAGGTGAGGTGAGAGTCATCGCCCAAAACAACTAACATACCACCACCACCTACTCCCCTTAGACTGACAAAAACAAGAAAAGACAGTCCACTTTCTCCAATCTGTCCTTGTCCACCAAAAACAGGAAGAGACAGTTCACATTCTTCAATCTGTTTCCGTCACATCCGCTTTCCGCTCCATTTTGAAGATGAACAGCTCAACAGATGCCTTCATGCTTTAGTTACAGATTTCTTTAATGTTAAGTTGTGAGGTCCGTAGAACTCCAAAAGCAGATACCACAGTCCTGGGACTCTTCGAGATTTCCAAGTGCAGTACCGCATGTGATGTTAGGAGTATTTAATCTTACTTGAAGTGCTTCGGACTGACATATGATCACAACGTCCTTTATAATAAAAAAATGTTTTTAATTAAATACTCAGTAGTTTGTAAAATCATTTCTGCACTTCAATACTGAGTAACATTTCAAACTTGAGTTCTCCTGTCGATTTGATTCTTCGAGTGTGAACACTTTGTCCTGGTTGTAGGTCGCTGGTTCACTTTCTCTGGTTCTGGGCCTCTTTCACTGGTTATAGGCCTCATTCACCGCTACTGGACTCTCTGTGTCAGTTTTTTATTTTTAAGTTCTTGGTAGTGGGCACCTTGTCCCCTCCTGGTTCTGGGACCTTGGTCCATTGCCGGTTCTGGGACCTTTGTCCATTGCCGGTTCCAGGACCTTTGTCCCCTCTGGTACTGGTTCTGTGACCATTGTCCATTGCCGGTTCTGGGACCTTTGTCCACTCAGGTACTGGAACCTTTGCCCATTGCCGGTTCTGGGACCTTTTTCCCACTGGTACTGGTTCTGGGACCTTTGTCCATTGCCGGTTCGGGGACTTTTGTCCCCTCTGGTACTGGTTCTGTGACCTTTGTCCATTGCCGGTTCTGGGACCTTTATCCCCTCTGGTACTGGAACCTTTGTCCCCGTTGTGGGCTCTCTGTCCCGACTCACTTTCGTGGTTCTGGGGCCTTTGCCCCAAGCGATACTTCGTCTGGATCACTTCCTTCAGCTTGGAAAGTTTGCCGATCTCCTGACGCATTACGCTCACTTCTTCTTCTTTGGTTTTGAGTTCTAGTTCTGGTTTTCCAGATGCTATGTCTCTCCGTCACGTTTCTGATTCTCCTTCATTGATACTGGCCATGTTGCTCTGCTGAGTTCAATAACCGTTTGTCCACATATTGAATTTTCGTCTGGCTCCTCAACACTGCCCTTCTGCTGCTTCACCGTTGACAGCTGACATGACTGTTTAGAAATGCCTTTTGCACAGTAGAGGCTGTGTGTTATGTTCATCATACGATGACACTATGTTTACATAAACTATGTACGTGGCTCTCAATCTTTTATTCGCTGGATGCATAGCCTGTGGTGGAAATGAATACTGATGCGTCTTTTACTAATCTGAACCAGTTTTAACGCCTAAATAAACAAACATGGGCTGTGACTTATTCCCTCTAACCAGAAAGTGTGGAAGCCACTATCTCCGTTAACAGTTGTTACTTAAGAACACTTCGCTCTACTCAGTGCTCAACAAAGAGTTGATTCCAGGCAGCATAAATTATTAACTGGCGCGCAGGCAATATTCAATTACGTTGAGGCAAAAACTGCATAATGTGCCGAGTGCACACCAGTTCACTTAGTGCTCAGACTTAGAGCATGAAGGCACAGTTAATAGAAATTAATATTTAAGAAATACCTCAGTTTCAATGTCCAAACGTTGGTACGCCTGAAGTGTGCGTACTCCAGATGACTTTGAAAGATAAAAACTGCTTGTGGAAAGACAGCTGGTAACAGCGATGCAGGCGCCTAAAGATGAAAACGCCTGATAAGCGTCTAACTTGGATCGCGTTACACAGCACTAACGATCTTTTCTTTTCTGAAATTGCACACCCCAAGATGGCCGCCGGATGTTACTCAGTGACGCGATGACGTGGGGAAAATCACTGCACTGCTGACTTTCGCTTTATTGTAAATGATTCTAAGCGTGACGTAAAGACGGACAAGCTTTGTGCTGCTTAGCAACAAACTCACGGTTAATTTGTTTTACTTGAGACGACGTCACCGTGCTTCCTCTGGATCGTTTTCCAAATAATAAACTTCAATTCATCGCCCGAATGACTTCGCTTTGTTGGGAGTCGGAGGATTCACGTCCCAGAGTGCTCCCAAAACTGCTTCCTTCCCTAACAGGACTAAAGGGAAGCTCTCGGACAGACGCCAACAGCCAGTCTCGTCAAATTGACTCACAGTTGGGGCGAGAGTCGCATGAGGTACTTGCTTCTTGTTTTCTTTTCTTAGTTTCGTATTTTCAAGTTTTCAGTCATTTCTCAGGTTTCTTGTTTCTTTTACTGACGTTACTGGCAGCAGATCAATAGACTGCCGTGGGTTCTTGGTGCGAGGTGCTGCTCAAGGCTGTGATGACTTCTTCTCTGGTCTGATCAGCTAAATCGTTGCCAAATTGTAGTAGATGGATCTCAGGACACTTCTAGTTAGTTACATGTAGGTTTATTGTAGGACACAGCTGAGCGCACACCTCGCCAGCTGACCAGACCATCAACTGACAAGAGTGGAACACTCCGGTACAAGTTAGAACACTCACAGGTATTCTTAGAGGCTAAGGAGGTGAGAACACAAAGGAAGGGCTAATGACCACTGACAGCCATGTTACAAGAAGAACTAAAACACAACAGGAGACCTGAGAGAACTGTGTCTTATCTGAATAGAAGAGTCAAATTGTGGGTCAATAGGGAAGACGTTATTAGTTGCTCATCGAAAGGTAAGTCAAATTCAGAAAATAGGTGGGAAATTGCCCATTGTTATAAAGTATGTATAAGAGAATATATCCTTTATTTTAAGAAGGAGGAGTTTAATAGAGATGTACAAGAGTAGAGTGAACTCACAGGTGCCAACTTTTGGGTGGGACTGGTCCTCGAGCCCCAGCAGTATTGCAAATGAGGGGCTTGTGGAAGTGCACCTAAGCCTAGGTTCTGCTGGGATCTGTGAGCCTTCCGGCTCATCTTATCAATTTAGACATGGCGAGTTGTTGTTCCTGCTTCTACTACATAGCATGAGCAGAGAAAGGGTAAGTTTTGCATTGTGGTGGGTGGTAAACTTTGTAGAGACCTCCATTGTTTTTCAAGGCCTGTGAATGTTTGCACACTAGCACTGGATCTCTGAAATCTGCACATGAAATGCAATCTCTCCCTTGTTTTCACTTACTTCATGGAAGCATACTATGGCATTATTTTATGAAAGCGCACATTTGTATTCACATCATTCATACAAACAAGCATTCACAACATCAATTGTTTTGACTCTGAATACTGTATTGCAAGAATGTTTTTACCAAGCTTTGCTAGCCAGCAGGAAAGGTATAAAAGGGACAGAAGCAGCACAAGCTTTTCTTACTCAACACAAGTGGATTGGAAAAATAGGTGTGTGAGTGAAAGAGTGTCAGAGAACACGTGTGGGAGAGCATTTTTAATGTGTGCGAAACTATGTGAGTGTCAAAGTATTTGAGTGTAAGAATGTGTGTGAATGTCTGAGTGTACATACAAGAGTGCATTTGTGTGTGTGAGTGTCTTGTTACACCTGCAAGTGTGTTGCTAGCCTGGCATACTGGCTGTAGTTCTTGGCTTATGGGGAAGGGCACTTTTAACTTATGTATAGTGTTACGCAGGCAAAATGCAGGCCCAGGGATACTGGAGGTAATACTTAGCATATGAGGGCATCCATTGCGAAAAGCTGGTGGAGTTAATTCTTCGCATAAGAGTACAAAGTGGTATTGCTTAGATGAGTAATTGATCAGAGATGAACTGCAACCTGTTCTAGGTAACCTGCTTAATGTGTAAAAAAGTCTGGGGTCCCAAAGTTTATTTTAAGAACCGGCTGCAGCTCTGCAAAATGTCTGGGCTGCTAAATACCAATTGTGCGTAGCCTTATCGCAATCTTTCAGGTTCCTTTCCTTCCCTACTTTCTCCCTTTGTTACTGTTTTCTCTATTCTTTCACCATTTCCCCATCTCTCTCTTACTCTGTGTGATGATGAAAAATAAAACCTGCTCCCAAAAACGAGTGCTAGTGCTGACCACCTGCAAATACCTGCACAAAATAAGCACTCCTTGCTTTTCTGGTAGATATTAACATTCCTGACTTCCTCCAACTAGGCCCAGCCACACCCATTCTCAAAAAACCAGGGGCTGACCCCAATGACTTCAGCAACCTCAGACCTATCACCAATCTTCCCTTCCTAGCTAAAACAATCGAGAAATGTGTCCTGCTTCAACTAAACCAGCATATTGATGAATTCAACCTTCACAACACATTCCAATCGGGCTTCAGGAAAAGGCTGCAGCACAGAAATTTTGATGCTCAGCATCTTAGTCGACATTCACAAATCCTTAGATGAAGGAAACTCATGCCTCCTTAGCCTATTCGACCTTTTGGCGGCAGTCGATACAATAAATCACACAGCTTTACTCAAGACCCTCAAGTGCCGCACTGGCATTAATGGCACAGTCTTGCAATGGTTCACATCCTATCTGCAACATCGTTCTCAACAAATAAAAATCAACAGTTGCCTCTCAAAGCCTGTACCGGTTCCACAAGGTTTCTCAAGCTCTATTTAATCTCTTTATGGAACCCCTCACCATTATTCTGAAACAAGCCAGGGTCAAAAATTACCTATATCCTGACGACACACAACTATACTAGAAAATAACGTCACCCAGAGACATCCTTCATCTGAATGCCACACTAAACACACTAAACAAAATACAAATCTGGTTTAACTCCAATCACCTAAAACTGAACCCCAATAAGACCGAACTGCCACTCCCCTCCCCAAATAGCAATCCTTTTCCAATCCAAGAATGGCTCAAAAATGTGAATACACTACGCTCTCACTTTCTAACTCTTTAAAATCCTTGGGTATCGCCCTTGACAAAAACATGTCTGTGAAGGAACACATCAACAACTCAGCAAAGGAGCCCTCTTCATACTAAAACATCTCAAATAATCAAACCTTACGTTCCCCCCAACGATCTTAAGACTGTTGTAGAATCACTTGTCCTCTCGAAGCTTGACTATGGGAACGCCATCCTCACTGGAACTCCAGAAAATCACCTCGCACCCCTGAGAGCCACTCTAAAAGTGGCGGCCAGACTCCTCACAGTATTGAAGCAGTTTGATCACATCTCACCTGCCCTCAAGAGTCTCAACTGGCTTCCCATTGAAAGAAGATGTATTTTCAAGACAGCCTGTATTACCCACAAAGCCCTGTATACGAATAACCCCAAATACCTTGCACCCAAACTCTCGAGAGCCCGTAGTGGCCAGATTCTGAGACGCTCCAATTCACTTCTCATACACCCAAGCTGAAAAAGAAAGCTACCCAGTCCCGCTCCTCCTCAGGAAATGCTCCCAAGATATGGAACTCACTCGCCAATGATTTCCGCTGCAACCCCTCCTTTTCTTGCTTCAAGCGTGACCTCAAATCTCTACTTCTAAACACCTACTTCAACTTGATCACAAGTGGATCCAGGTTTCCCACAAACTCAACCACCCTGTATTGACTCTTCCGTTACGGTCACCTGACCCATTCAGCCACTATTTTTGCTATAACGTAATTACCTAATGTTTGTTTTGTTATGTACTTGTTGATTGCCCACTCTATATTATTGTTATACTGTTTATACTTCTTTTCACTGTGCTTGACCTACACGGTCCTCGCTTGTAGCTCTAATTTCCTATGTCCGCAACTTGTAAAGCGCTCTCATACCTTCGGATCTAGCTAGTGCTATATAAAACTCAAAGAAAAGAAATACATTCCCTGTCATACCCATCCTCTTTGATAAAATAAATGGGGCATGGACTCTCCTAAGAAGCCACAATTGCCCATTGATCCAACAGCGGAAGAGTGTCTGACTTACGGTTTCAATGTGGAAATGTGTGGACTTCAAAGCTCCTCTGTCTCGCCCATCTAACACTCCGAGGAGGCTAAGAAGAACACTCCCAAGAACACAGGGGGAAAGGGGAATTGGAAAAAACACACATCACTGCGTTGCACCCTCTCTTGGATTTGAGTTCTGTAGAGAATCAGCAAAAAACATTTAGTATATATTCTTCTGAACTGAACTATCTCACACTATCTAACATACTGTGGGGCATATTCTCAAGGAACTATCCCCCAGTTATCGGCACTTTATCGCAGCCAAAGTCGCGATAAATTCACCGCCCCATTCACAAGCTGGCGCTAACAGCCCATAACACCAGTTTACCTGCGAAAGCAGTCGCAAAAAACATCGCCACAGATGACCCCGGCAACTAACGCTAATGAGATGCAGAGTAGGCGTTCCCGTGCAAAAATCCGCGACAACACCACTCCACAACATTCTCAACGACCAGCCAGATCGGCGATAAGATCACAAAACATGCGATAAGGCGCGTTAGCAGCAGGAAATTAACACCTGCTCTGACCTGGTGTAAAGTCGGACGACAACCGGCACCAGACAAGGGAGCACAGCCCAGAGCCACACATGAAGAACAACAGATGCCCTGGAGCAACCGATCATGCAGCCCGGAGCCCCAATAGGCCAACAACACCCACCGCCACCAACCCCAGGACTCCCCGGACCCCACCTGGGCACCCCCCCCCCCTTTGGACAAAGAAATTGCACATCAACTCCACAAAATCATGAACCAAACAAATCGCCTGAAGTCGCACAATCACAAAACCTAACATACATGTGTGGTCAGAAAAAGGGAAATCATACATTCATATCATGATATCCAAATAATACGTTTTTACAGAATAAACCAAATACAACAATCCTGAAGAGGCATGGCGGGTCTTCTCAGGACATTCTGTAAGTCACAGCCTGCAAAACAGAAATCTGGATAAGAAGATGTGCCATGCGCCCATCAAAGTACAGAGAGAGAGAGCGAAAGAGAGAGAGAAAGAGAGAGGGAGAGAGAAAGAGAAAGAGAGAGAGGAAGAGAGAAAGAGAGAGAGAGAGAGGGAGAGAGAGAGAGGGAGAGAGGGAGAGAGAAAGAGAGAGAGGGAGAGAGAAAGAGAGAGAGAGAGAGGGAGAGAGAAAGAGAGGGTGAGAGAGTGCCGACACTGCGGACCTAGGCCTCACTGCTCACCTGCTGCCACCGGTGTGTCTCCAACCACGTGCCGGTATACACTGCAGTCCCCCAGGTCCCTTATCTGAAACAGTGTCCAGAGACATGGATGGCAGAGTCCATACAGTTGCACACGCCATCATCGCTTGCCCGCCCCAGCGCACACAGGCTGCTGCACCCCAGCCCCTCCCGCCGCCCAGCGGCGATTGCCCGCCCCTGTGCAACCAGGCCTCACTGCTCACCTTCCGCCAGCGGCGTGTCTCCAAGAGGGCCCACCACGTGCCGGTGGGAGCTCCAAGCCCGGGGCCCGCGACCATGGCACCCTCCACATCATGCAGCCCTGCACCGTGGGCCACCAGGTCACACACCTGACTCTGGGTCTTGATTTCGCAATGGCAGAGACCATATCAGTGCACACGGCATCATCGCAGGCTGCACACCCGCTCAGCGCTTGAGGTGCCACTAACTCTGTGAACCGCGAGGCAACGCCACGTGGTGGGAGGCCCGCATTGCCCGCTGGCTCAGGCCTACACTGCGGTCCAGCAGGGCTCACACTGATCCTTGCCAGTCCTGTCCGCCAGGACGGCGCATCATCGCAGGCTGCACACCTGCTCAGCACTTTAGGTGCCCCCATCTCACTGCACTGCAAGACACCGTCCCGTGGCGATGTGCCTGTGCCTGCCGCAGTGTATCCGGTGCCACCAAGTCTGTGCCCCGCTAGCCATGGACCCTTAATGATTGAGTCCCGTGGTGCGGACGCCATCATGTCACCCCCGGCACTGGGCAATGTGAGGTGGCAGGGCCCTAGGCCCTCATGCATACATGGAAACTACACGGAGACACCCAGTTAGAGAGTGGAAATGGCGTCCAGCACGTGCGCCAGGCCCTTTTTTTTTGGCAGGGTCACATGTCCTGTGATGCCTGTGCTGGATGTACACCAGCCGTGAGGGAGTGGCTGTGGCATGCTGACAACTAGACCTGTGAGCTGCAGATCCCTACAGTGAAGACCTGGGACATGTGGCGTTGTCGTCCCCCCCTGTGTGCGTAAGCGGAGTGGGCTGTCCTGGCGTATGCCAGTCCAGCGCAAGGGTGTGAACAATGACCCCGGAGCTCTGGGCGTGGTCCCGTCCTGGGCTGGACAAGGAAGTGACTAATGGATGTGTCTCTGTTGTAGTGTCGGCGCCACCCGGAACGCAATCGGCAATGTGTCACCCTGTGACAAAAATCCCACAACATGAGCAACATGGACGTAAGGGGGAATCACTGACCCTACATTCATCCATACTTCCACACTTGAAAGATCATAGACATGACACATCTGTGTGAATATGAATGTTTATTGCACATTCAGTGGAGTGTTGCAGCTGGAGCAGTACAGGGCCATTCCAACCCCACTTTCCATTGTTGGCCCGTGGTGGGCCAGCCAGAGTCCTTCAGGGAATGACAGGTACATCAGAAGAGGAGGAGTTCAGTCCGCAGTCTGATAGCTGTGTCATTGGTGGCCAAACAGAATATGGCAGTCCATGTCGAGGTCCAAGGTGAGTGTCGCAGAGTGCATCGGGGGACAGTGGAAGGTGATGATGCAGAGGGCAGAACCAAGCAGAAACAGGCCACATGGTGGAGATGAATGCTACTGTGTCCTTCTGACCACGAAGGCAGATTCATCCGCATCTTCGTCCTCTGCTGTTGCATGTGCCTCACATGTGGGTGGTGGTGTTCTGTCTCCAGCACTGTGTGGCAGTGACACCTCAGGGGCCGGAGATGTGGATGGGGTGGTAGCAGCAGCATGCATCAGCGCCAGGCCTTGTGGCAGCAATGCCATGAGGAGGGTCTTTAGGGCATTGAGGGACCCAGCTACCTCTCGCTGGTGTGCAGCCGCTCTTTCCGCCTGCGTCCACTCCATGTTCTCCATGATCCTCCGCATGTGTCCCAACTCCCGGGTGAGATCGCTGGAGGCACTCTGACTAGACAGTCGTTCTTGTCGCAGAGTCAGGACTCGAGCGATGTCAGCCATGGTCCGTTGGAGAGCATGGAGCGGACTGTGGGTGTCCGTTAGGGACTGTGAGTGGTCCCTGATGGGACTCAGACACCCACGTATGGCGTCTAGTTTGGCTGCCATACGGTCGAACCCCACCTGCACCTGTTCAGCCAGCTTCTCCTGGCACCCCAACACACGGCGTTGGAAGGCCATGTGTTCGTCGTGGGGGTCCTGGGAGGCAGCCGTGGTGGTGGGTGCTGCCTGCTGTGTGTTCTGTGCAGGGGGTGGGTTCTCCTCGTGGCAGCTGGGCTGCCCTGCTCCTGGAAGTGGGCTGCGGAGGCTGTCCACGAAGTGTTGGAGGGCGTCGGAGTCGAAGGTGTGGTGGTCCTCTTCGTCATCAGAGAAGAGAGGTTCGGACTGCTCCGCAGGAGGTGTTGGATTTCCCCCTGCAATGTGAAGGGGAGATGCAGTGTGACATTGTGTTCACATGTATGTTGGCGCATTGTACATGTTTACATTCAGACTGCATGACAATGTACATTGTGACTGTTTGGGGGGAGCTGCCTATTTGATGCGGGACAGTGGACATTCCGACTACATCACGGATGTGTGTTTGTACTTGTACATTGCCAACTCACATTTCCCTGCAATGCCAAATGTGATTGGCCAGTTTCTAGGCACATGCGGCACCAGTTGTGTCCTCTGTTCTGTTGTGTCAATGTTGATGTGCTCTGCATGTAATGTATGTGTGCTGCATTTTGGGGGAAGCGCCCCTGCAGCTCTGATTTAGCTGCACCTTATCCCTTACATGCGGTGTGCCTCGGGCTTCTGTGCTTATGCGGTGCTGAGATGTTGCATACCTGTGTGCATTGGTCTCTTGGTGGGAGTTGGGGGTCTGGGGCATGGTTTGTCCGCAGATGTGCTGTGCTTAATTGTGCATGTGTGCCATTGTGCCCATCTCCCCCTGTCCCCCCAGTCCCTGGTCGTTACTCACCCTGTTGCTGTTGTGTCCGGTCATGTTGAGCAGTGTCGGGTCCCCCAACTCCTGCCACCGTCTCCCCACTGATGACTGTGGACACCATTTCCTCCATCTCGTTCAGCTCCTCCTGTGGCGCTGGACTCCCACCTCCAGTCTGCATTGCTGCCTTCCGGTTGTTTGCGAGTTTCTGCTTGGTTTTGCGCTTCACATCATTCCAGCGCCTCTTGACCTCGTCCATTGTCCTCCTCAGCACTCCGACTGCATTCACCTTGTCCACGATGGTCTGCCATATTCCATTTTTGGTTGCCAGTGACACAGTGGAGGTGACGAACAGTGTTTGATGGTGTTCTATCACCTCCGTTATCAGGATCCTGTTTTCCTGCGGACTGAACCGCTTCTTCCTACTTTTCTTGTCCTTGCCCTTCCCTGACCCCGAGGTCACAGGATGGTCCTCCGGGGGGCTTGTGGGGTTCTGGTTGTCCTCTGTACTTGCTCCGGATGCCTCCATTGTGCTTCGCTGTTGTTGGGCTTTTGTTTGTATCTTTTTTTCTACTTTTCTGGTGCATTTTCCCGCATGACGCGTGGGAATTGCAGGCCTGTGGCTGTTTTTCGCAGATTTTTGTATCGCGATTGGCGTCATCGCTACTATTTTCGCGTTGGGGTTTTGCGTTTTTGCAGCGTTGCGATTTTAACGCGTTCATTTGGCGCGTTATCGTGTGACTATCGCATGGTACCGCCGTGTTGGGAATACCACGTTAACACAGCGTTATTTTCCCGTGATGGACTGCGATGTGAAGTGTTGCGTTAAGCTGTATTTGCGGTAGTTATCACACGTTCTTGAGAATATGCCCCTGTGTCTGATATATCTTTTAGAGTTATGTAACACTCTTCAGCTATGTGTGCTTGTGAATATAAATTGTTCACCTGCAACATATAATTTGAAATGTTAGTCTGAAGTCTTACTCTTCTGCAGTGTGATGATATGTGCATGCAGAACTTAATCCCTTAACTACCTTCTGTAATATCTACTGCAGTTTATAATACATTCATAAAACCAAAGAAGAAATGGGGTACTGTCACTCTGCAGATGAAAGCATAACTTTAGTTCAAAAGAATCTGTCATGAAACAAAACTGTCTTTGAAGAAATGTACAGGTTCATGCAAAACTATATGGTGGCACTCCGTGTTTAATTTGTAAAAGAAATAGTGTGTTTTGCTCAGAAGCCCTCAGCTGGTGCTATCAAAGGTCGTAGTGCAGAGTACCATGGCTGCATAGTCTTGATTCCACGTCATGCCTCTTTAATCCACCACCAGACACTCCCTTCCTCTTTATATCACTCTTGCAGGTTTTTATCCATCCCTGCTGTCTTCCTTTGTCACTATTTGTCTTTCTTTCTCTTCCTCCTTCTTTTTTCTATTTCTCTCTTGTTCTGGAAGAAAGTCTGTTGCAGAAAAATAAGTGCTCGTCTCCAAACATGGGTACCTGTGGGCTCCACCTGCAAAAACCAGCTCAAATTAAGCTCTGGCAGCACTCCAACAACATTTAGTTGCACTGAAAAAATTCAGCTTGATACCACAAAGAGGATATTCCAGAGAAGATTGTAGCACAATTCAGTCTTCAAACTGAGTAAGACACAAACAGAGAAAAATCATCTGTTGGGAATTAAGAATTCCAGCGTAAGCAACTTGATAAACTAGAGTTCAAATTCGGAAGCCACATTCTAGTTCGTGTTTGTTCTAGTTTAGAATGTGACTCTCACTGTGTAGAACCATTGTGGTTTGGGAATGATACACCAAACACTCCCGATAGTGGTTTATATCTTAGAAGTAGTAAACGTTACTTAATTCACATTAAATATTAATAATGTGAAATCAATATTCAAGATATAATTGTTTTGAATTACTAAATGTAATGAATCTAAAATGGACCTCATGCCTATGTTCATTTACCGTGACTGGCCCCTGTGATCAAACCTCTCCTACTCTGACCACAAGTAAGCATATAGTGTTTATGTTGCTGACAAAAATATTAGATGTCAATATTGTTTTACACTTCTTACCCAATGGGGAGATACTTGTTTTTACCAAGTTCACTAAAGGCATCAGTGTCTTCAAACATGTGTAATGGCCGCGTATTTCTGCATCCAGTGAGCTGTCACCTATGCTTCTCCACAAATGTCAAATCCGGTTCAAGATCATTTCTTAAGGGGAGGTCCAAAGGTCAAAGGGGCACATGCATCAAAGGTTTTTGCGATCGCAAACGGTGTGAATCGCAAAAATCGGCCGTTTGCGATCGCAAATTGGCCTTTGGAGATGCATGAAAGTGTTTCCTATGCGCAATTTAAGAATTCGCAATTAATTGCGAATTCCTAAATTGCGATTGCATTTAAGGAATCGCAATTTGCGATTCCTTAAATGCAATGCTAGAAGCACTTTCAAATAGCGATTTCGCTATTTGGGACCGCAAATTACAGACAAATCAAACTTGTCTGTAATTTGCAAAACCTTCGAAAATGCTCTAAAATGCATTTTTTTAAGTTTTAGGTTACACACACACATGCCCTTGGGGCATGTGTGTGCGCAACATGGGTGCACATCACAATTTCAGGGTGCAACAGGGTGTCATTTTGACACCCTGGCACCCTTGAAATTGCATTCTCAATTTGCGATTCTCTAATTGCGAATCGCTAATTGAGAATGTCTTCCCATTCATTCCTATGGGCCTCTAGGCCCATAGGAATTAATGGGGAGGTATTCCTTAATTGCGACTCGCAATTAGCGAGTCGCAATTAAGGAATGTTTAGGAATCGCTATTTTTATAGCGATTCCTACATGCATAGGCTTTTGCGATTCCTTAATTGCGATTCCTTAATAATCGCAATTAAGGAATCGCAAAGCCTACCTTGATGCATGTGCCCCAAAGTTCGAAGTCTTTATACGCAAATATTCTTGTGAGTTTGGAGTTCCTCCAGTTCTTCTCCTGTTTAAAGGCTGGATGTCAATGCTTTCTGGCTGAAAAGGGACCGCCACTTCTAGATTCAGGTGTTAGAAGATGACCCCAGTTGGAAGTATAGTTCAGGGAGGATGGGGTGGACGGGGTTGGCTCCTGCCCTAGTATGTAGCAGAGTTCTTGAGATGAAGTGAACTTGCCTTGATCAGCTCAGAGATGGCTGTTCTTTGGTTGTGAACCCCAGTCTCTTTGCTTGTTTATTCAACTGCCAGATGCATTTGTCAATGCTGCTCCAAGCCTCTTCACTGGATATACATCTGCAGGTGTCATTTTGATTCAGGACTGACTGTAGCTAAGTAAATTTCGAACGTTGTAATACGAAACAACTTTCCAAAGTGTACTGTCAAATCTGGACAGTTCTAAGTGGAGCAGCTGAGAGGCAACATCTCCGGACCTGCCAAACACCAATGCTGCTTATGAGAGGATTAACTTAAAGTTCCTGGTTTATATCTTTCCTGCAGCAAAGATCCTTACTACTTGGATCAGTATCTGACAGCAACATCCCTTAGACATCCTTGACATCATTAACTTAGTTGTTACTATTCTCTCCTGCTTCCTGCGTCGGTTTTACTGACCTCAGTTCCCAATCACGACCAAATGAGGGGCGTAGTATCTCGACACAGCATAAAACAGATGACAGGCAATTAGTTAACTTCTGCAAAAAGTTAGAAGTTGCATACCTTTGCGCAAGGAGCAAACTTAGTAAAATGTGATCCCTGTAAACTCACATTTATGCAAATAATGAAAAGGTCATGCATTATATGACAAATTCTATTGGTATTGCTCATAAGGAAGTTAAGACATTTGCCAACACATAATTTCCTCTAAGAGGCCGATAACATGGGGGAAAGATCAATCACATACCAGGTCAGTTTCTGACCTGTGGTGCACCTGGAAAGAAATTTTCAGGCACTTGAGTGTCAGCGCTTCCACTGTTCTTTTTTGTCTGCCATTCTATGCCCTGTGGCTTCTTCTGGCCCTTACTGATAGTGATGCCTCAGCCTCCTAGACATTCTTCTTCCTCCACTAGATGTTTTTGCTTCAACAACGTGAGGCTTATTCACATATCTTCACCTAAGACTTCTCTCTCTGGAGAGTGATGTCTTGATCTTTAAGGCTTCAGTAAGCCCCATCCTGGCTCATGCTTAGACCTCTTGGGCCTACCCAAGCGCCCTTTGATAGCCATGCTCTTACTTGAAGATTCTTCTTCTTCATACCTAGATTAATAATCTCACATCCTGAGGCTTCTTCCAGCTCATTCATGCTCTGACATCCCTAGGCTCCCATCAACCACTGCAAGTTGGTTATGGTCAAACCTCCTAAGCCTTCTATGGATTCCTTCATTCTGAACACCTGAGCCTTCTATGTATTCCTTCATATTCCCAGGTCCGACCTCCTGAGACTTCTATAAATTCCTTTAAATCTATGGGTCAGAATAACAAGAACTGGCGCATCCCTGCATATTAGCAGGGATGTGCCAGTCAAATTGTGACACGTACAAAAACCCTTGCGCCATCATGGATGCGCCGCATTTACAATGCGGCGCACCATGGCGCAAGGATAGACAGATGCGTGACGCATCTTGTCGGCGTAAGGGCAGCGCATTGCTGGAGTCTTGTTGCAAGTACGACGCAACTCCAGCAATGGTTAGGAATGCCTATTCCTAACATGCTGCGTCACTCCTTACGCCTGCTTCAAGCAGGCTCAAGGTATTGATGCAGTGGCGTCGTAAAAGTGACTCAGTGAAATCTTGTAGATTTCACTGCGTCACTTTTACGAGGCTTTCTCACGTCGGAATGCCCACCCTGCATACATTATACCTGACGCAGGTATAATGTAGCGCAGGGCTTTACAACGTGACGCATCTCCCTAGATGCATCACGTTGTAAATATGTCGCAACGTGGCGCATTGTTTACGACGCCGCTGCGTCACAGAAGTGACGCAACGGCGGCGTAAAGTTGTCGCAAGGGGCTTGTAAATCTGCCCCTATGTGTGACCTACTGAGGCTTTTTATAAATTCCTTCATATAGCCATGCTGCGACTGCTTGAGGCTTCCATAAATTCCTTTGTGAAGCCATGCGTGACCTCCTGCGCCTGCAATAAACCCAGTGCTTAATTGAGCCGGGGGTCATACCGGCACCTAATTTCCAGAACCAGCTAGCGCTATTGCTGTCTGCCAAATGGTGGCACTATCTGGCTAATTTAGGTATGAGCACAACAACAGCTGTTTATTAGTTCAATTAATATTTACAATGACTAATACCTGCCTCCGAAGCCATTCTTATAACTTTGGGAGCCTCGAATAGTATGAATTGACACCCTTATAAGAGTGTGATGGTTAGTAGTTGGGATGGCCCTGTCATTGGCAGCCGGCAGGAACAATGTGTGGTGCAAACTGCTGTGGCCTACCGACGAGAGCCCCAGCGCCTTTTTTAACAAATTAAGCACTAAATAAACCCCTTGTTTTTCTTGCCTCAGTCTCATGAAGCTTCTTTAAGCTCCTTGTCAGACCTTCCAGTCTCCTCTGTAATGGCAGAGGAGCGTCGCCCCACTGCTCAGAGACAGTTGATAAAGAAAATGATAATAATACAATGTTGTTATCATTTTATTTATCACTGTCCTCTGTCTTTAAAGCCAATAAGTCTGGGGCGGGCGGGGCCATGGCAGAGAAGAGGAGTTGTGGGGGGCGCTGTAAGTGTGCATGTTGGTTTGACGGGCCGCCTTAGGCCGACCAAACAGACATGCGCACTTAGGTTTTTCCAGTCCAGCTGTATTCTACAGCTGGGTGGAGAAACGGCACAGACTCCCTGTGCCTGAGTGAGCGTCGTACCAGCCCAATCAGGCCCATCCCGGCGCTTCTCTCATGCTAGGTATAGCATGAGTGCAGTGTCTGAATTGGTTGGGGAGTCTATGCTTTGTTCCCCATCGCGAGAGGAGCAACGAGGTGGCCGGCAGCATCAGCAGGAGCGGGATTAACAGGTAAGTCACTTTATTTTATTTCTATTCTTCCCCCCAACCCCACCCATGCCGCCGTACCACTTTAGACTGCCGGCAGCTGCCACTGATCAGTATTTACCGTAAAATGCAGATTTTGGGGCAGTTAGCAAGCCCCTGAACTAGAGAATAATTATTGCATCCTATAAATTATTTCGCAATGCAATATATATTGCATCAAAAGGCGGCCCAACTTTTATTGAGGCCTGAGTGTGAAAGAGATGTACATAGCTTACAGTAGCTGAAAATCACATCCAAATGTTCTTTAACCCCTTCTGTGCTCATGACGGAATGGTTCCGTCATGAGCACAAGTTCAAGTGTGCTCATGACGGAACCATTCCGTCATGAGCACACTTGCACAAAATCCCTCTGCTGTAAACAGCAGAGGGATTTCCTATTTTTCTTTTTTGCCTTGGGATGTGGGGAAGAGCTTCCCCAACCTCCCAAGGCATATTTTTTGTTTTCCTTGTAATGACGATCACGCGCATGGCGCGCTGACATCATTACAACGAAACTGAAACTTAGTTTCAGTCTCACAGTTTCAGTGCTCGTGGGGCTATCTCAGCCCCCCGAGCACCGAAACACATGGGAGGGGTATTGTTGGAAAGGAGAAAATCTCCTCTTTCCAATGGTACCCTTCCCTAGTGGATCGCTGCTTGGGGATTGCCCCAGGAGGGCAATCCCCAAGCAGTGATCCACCCACTAGCCACCAGAGAGGGGGTAGCGGCCCCTTGGGCAAGGGCCTTGCCTCCCCCCATTTAATTTTGCCACAGCCAGTCTTTCTGCCCCCCGGGGGGCAGAAAGCACCCTAGATGCCAGGGATTTTCTTTTATAGGTCAGGGGTAGGGGCTGCCCAGAATGGGCATGCCAATGCCCCCACCCTGCCCCCTCAAAAAATGCTAAAGACTTTCTAACCCCCTCCCCAGGAGGCAGATGGGGGCAATAGCCCCTGATCTGCCCCCCGTGGGTGCAAAAAGCCCACTAGGCACCAGGATTTTTTTTTTTCAAAGTTCGGGGTGGGGGCTGCCAGTGCCCCCACCCTCCCAAAAAAATGCCACAGTCTTTCTGCCCCTCCCCCCAGGAGGCAGATGGGGGCAGTAGCCCCTGATCTGCCCCCCGGGGGGGGGGGACAGAAAGCCCACTAGGCACCAGGGATTATCCTTATTTTTTTATACGTAGGGGTGGGGGCTGCCCAGTATGGGCATGCCAATGCCCCTGTCCCAAAAAACTTGCCAGTTTTTCTGCCCCCCCCCCCGGAGGCAGAAAGCCCACTAGGCAACAGGGATACATTTTTGTTTCAAAATTCAGGGGTGGGGGCTGCCCAGAATGGGTATGCCAATGCCCCCACCCCCCCAAAAAAGATGCCAGTCTTTCTCCCCCCCCAGGAGGCAGATGGGGTCAGTAGCCCCTGATCTGACCTCCGGGGGGCAGAAAGCCCACTCAGCACCAGGGATTCATATTTTTTTAATACTTAGGGGGGGGGGCTGCCCAGAATGGGCATGCCAATGCCCTCACCCCAAAAAAAAATTGCCACAGCCTTTCTGCCCCCCCCAGGAGGCAGATGGGGGCAGAAAGCCCACTAGGAACCAGGGATTCCTTTTTTTTTTTCAAAGTTCAGGGGTGGGGGCTGCCCAGAATGGGCATGCCAATTCCCCCAACCCCCCACCCCCCAAATAAATTGCCACAGCCTTTCTGCCTCCCCTCCCCCAGGGCAGCAAAAAGCCCTCGCAGCCGGCACCTTGGGAAACCTAGCAAACCTGTACATTTTTGAAAACTAGACACCAAGGGGAATCCAGGATGTGGTGACTTGTGTCCCTCTCACCAGGTTCTGTTACCCAGAATCCCTTGCAGACTTCAAATTTAGTTTAAAAAAAACACATTTTCCTCACGTTTCTGTGATAGATAGCTCTGGAATCTAAGGGGAGCAACAAACTTCCACCAACCCAGCATTCCCCCAAGTCTCCTGATAAAAATGGTACCTCACTTGTGTGGGGAGGCCTAGTGCCAGCGACAGGAAACAGACACATCACATTTTTCCAGTGAAAACTGACCCTTGTTTGCATTGTGCCTAGCTGTGGATTTTGGACTCTGCCGGCACCTAAGGAAAGCTAGCAAACCTATACATTTTTTAAAACTAGACACCCAGGGGAATTCAGGATGTGGTGACCTGTGTGGATCCCTTTTGATTAGTATTGCATACATGGTACTTAATTTCAGATATGCGCTGTGAAAACAGCGAGCTCTTCGTTTTCAGCAGAACAGAGGGAGGCTTTCTCCATTTATCGCATACATGGTAATAATTAAAAAGAACTTAATTTCAGATATGCGCTGTGAAAACAGCGAGCTCTTCGTTTTCAGCAGAATAGACGGAGGCTTTCTCCATTTAATTCATGCACTACCGAAGTACGCAATGGTGTTAAACTTTCATAGGGGCTAGACACGAAGGAGTTCCATTTATCTGTTTCACCAAAGTGGACAGAAACAATACGCACTTTGCAAGCCTAGTATTATGTCCTATACTTTTGCACCAGAGTATTGTCACGTCTAGCACTGTTCTAGTGTCTTGTTTCTTTTAAAACTCTTACAGGCAGCATAGGCTTCAGAGACTCTGCGGCTGGCCCTATGCTTTGTCATTACCTAGTTTTCTTCTTCTTTTTATTCCTCAGAGCGGGGCCTCATTTCCTGAGCTGTAGCCAGGGAAGCTGAGGCATTTTTCTCGTGCATTATAGGTAAGCATGAGACTACATATACTATCATGAGTACATCACTCAGGTAACAGAAATGAGGGGTCATTTCGACCCTCGTAGAAATTTAGCATTTGGCACAAGTATTGATTTTTTGTTGTTGTTGTTCTCTTTTTTTCTTCTGTCCAGGTGTCATCATTGCACCATAATTCACTGAGAACCAAACGCCAGGTCGGTAGGTTGCAATTGGTTCAACCTATTTTTATGATCTTTGTATTCACGTTTCACATACATAGTAGCATAATTATATAGGTCCTGAGGAAGGCCAAGATTATACACAATCCTAATGGCTGAAACATGTAGACCTTGATTCTGGACTTATGCAGTCATTATTTCAAAACTGCATCTGCACTGTTTTTAACTTTGGTGACCAATAGATTGCGAATAAAGTTTTTCCTCTATTGACAACCAATTTTAACTAGCACATCACTCTTCACATTCCCAGCACTGCGCCCACCACTCTCAGAAATTTCTGTTCTTCACATCTGTTGGATTGTAGTAAATCCTAGCTATATCCATCTCATTTGAAAACATCCCTGAGCTCCTCCCTCTCATAGAGGGGGTTGTAGCCCTTGGTTACACTAGGTTGCAACCAAGAGGAGATCCCAGATGATGAAGCATGTCACCACGGTGAGTGATGGGATTCCGTCCTTTTAAAAGGATTTTCACTGATTACACCATTAGGTCTTTTCTTGTGCCAGCTGCGGTAGGAGCTCTCTTTCAGGCTCATAGACCCATGGATATTCTGTTGTTTTCTATACTGTGTTTGGGGAATATATCCATGCACTGGTCTTAAAACGTTCCCTTAGACCCTCAATCCATTGTATTGTTGTTGTTGTCATGGTGAGAGCCACACAAATCACCCCCTCCTGGATTCCCCTTGGTGTCTAGTGTTCAAACATGTATATGTTTGCTAGGTTTCCCTAGGTGCCGGCAGAGCTAGGGTTAAAAATCTACAGCTTGGCACTTTGCAAAAAAAGAGTCAGCTTTAACTGCAAAAATGTGGTGTGTCTACGTTGCGTTTTGGGCCGTTTCCTGTCGCGGGCACAAGGCCTAACCACACAAGTAAGGTACCATTTTTATCGGATGACTTTGGGGAATGTGGGGTGGGTGGAATTTTGTGGCTCCACGCAGATTCCTGAACTTTCCATCACAGAAATGTGAGGAGTTTTTAATTTTTTTTTTTTTACAAAGTTTGAGGTTTGCAAGGGATTCTGGGTAACAGAACCTGGTGAGAGCCACACAAGTCACCCCCTCCTGGATTTCCCTGGGTGTTCAGTTTTCAAAAATGTATAGGTTTGCTAGGTTTCCCTAGGTGCCGGCAGAGCTAGGATTCAAAATCTACAGCTAGGCACTTTGCAAAAGAAGGGTCAGTTTTCACTGTAAAAATGTGGTGTGTCCACGTTGCATTTTGGGCCGTTTCCTGCCGCGGGCACTAGGCCTTCCCACACAAGTGAGATACCATTTTTATCTGAAGACTTTGGGGAATGCGGGGTGGGTGGAATTTTGTGGATCCACGCAGATTCCAGAATTTTCCATCACAGAAATGTGAGGAAAATGTGTTTTTTTTACAAAGTTTGAGGTCTGCAAGGGATTCTGGGTAATAGAACCTGGTGAGAGCCACACAAGTCACCCCATCCTGGATTCCCCAGGGTGTCTAGTTTTCAAAAATGTATAGGTTTGCTAGGCTTCCCTAGGTGCCGGCAGAGCTAGGGTTCAAACTCTACAGCTAGGCACTTTGCAAAAAAAGGGTCAGTTTTCACTGTAAATATGTGGTGTGTCCACGTTGCGTTTTGGGCCGTTTTCTGAGCGGGCACTAGGCCTACCCACACAAGTGAGGTACCATTTTTATCGGAAGACTTTGGGGAATGCGGGGTGGGTGGAATTTTGTGGATCCACGCAGATTCCAGAACTTTCCATCACAGAAATGTGAGGAAAATGTGTTTTTTTGACAAAGTTTGAAGTTTGCAAGGGATTCTGGGAAACAGAACCTGGTGAGAGCACACAAGTCACCCCATCCTGGATTCCCCTGGGCGTCTAGTTTTTAAAAATGTATAGGTTTGCTAGGTTTCCCTAGTGCCTGCAGAGCTAGGGTTCGAAATCCACAGCTAGGCACTTTGAAAAAAAGGGTCAGTTTTCACTGTATAAATGTGGTGTTTTGACGTTGCTTTTTGGCCCGTTTCCTGTCGCGGGGACTAGGCCTACCCACACAAGTGATTTACCATTTTTATCGAAAGGCTTTGGGGAAAGCGGGGTGGGTGGAATTTTGTGGATCCACCCAGATTCCAGAACTTTCCATCACAGAAATGTGAGGAAAATGTGTTTTTGTTTTTACAAAGTTTGAGGTTTGCAAGGGATTCTGGGTAACAGAACCTGGTGAGAGCCACTCAAGTCACCCCATCCTGGATTCCTCTGGCTGTCTAGTTTTCAAAAATGTAAAGGTTTGCTAGGTTTTCCTAGGTGCTGGCTGAGCTAGGGTTCAAAATCCACAGCTAGGCACTTTGCAAAAAACGGCTCTTTTCACTGTAAAAATGTGGAGTGTCCATGTTGTGTTTTGGGCCGTTTCCTGTCGCGGGCACTAGGCCTAGCCACACAAGTGAGGTATCATTTTTATCGGGAGACTTAGGGAAACACAGAACTGTAGAGCAACTGTTATTACCTATTGACTTTCGATGCTTTTCTGCCTTCCAAATGTAAGACAATGTGTAAAAAGAAGCCACTTTGAAAAATGTCCCATAATTTACATGCTAGTATGGGTACCCACAATTTTGGAGATGTGCAAATAGCTACTGTTTCTAAACTCTATATTTTGTTCCCATTTCGGAAATACATAGGTGTCTTTGATACCTATTTTTCACTTTTATATTTTACCAAAGGAATTGCTATATACCCGGTACACAATGAAAAACCATTGCAAGACGCTGCTCAGTTATTGGCTCTGGGTTCCTCGGGTTCTTGGTGAACCTCAAGTTCTATATATCTCACAACCAGAAGAGTCCAGCGGATGTAACAGTATATTGCTTTAATAAATCTGTCATACTTAGAAGAAGTTACAGGTGAAAACGTTGGCACAAATGGCTGTTTTTTTCAATTCATTTTCAATTTTTCTTATTTTCAACTGTTAGTTTCTATATAAAAAAAAACATTGAAAGATCTACACAAATGACCCCTTGCTGAATTCAGAATGTTGTCTACTTTTCTGAAATGTATAGCTCTCCAGGATCCATTATTGCTTTCATACCCTTTTCTACCACTAACTGGAAGGAGGTTGAAAGCACAAAAAATAGCAAACATAGGCTTAGTCCCAGTAAAATGCCAAAACTGTGTAAAAAAGTTTGGTTTTCTGACAAAAGTCTGTCAGTCCCTGAAAGCTGGGAAGATGGTGATTTCAGCACCACAAGCCCTTTGTTGATACCATTTGCAGGAAAAAAAACTGATGTTTTCTTCTGCAGCACTTTTTTCCCATTTTTCCCCAAAAAACGAAATTCATCTGTATTTTGACTAATTTCTGGGTCCCCTTCAGGGGAATCAACAAACCCTGGGTACCTTTAAAATCCCCATGATGTTGGAAGAAAAGGACGCAAATTTGGCGTAGATACCTTATGTGGTCAAAAAGTTACAGGGGCCTAAGCGCGAACTACCCTAAATAGCCAAAAAAAGGCTTAGCACAGAGGGGAAAAGGCCTAGTAGCGAAAGGGTTAAGACATTTATATGTGTGAAACTATTTGATATATTTATTGCTTTCATGATGCACACAAGTAGTCAGGAGGCTACTTCGGAGCCCTACTAAAACAACCCCATGTTGTTTCTCATTTACCATGAGACTTGTTATTTTATACATCCCTGACATCAAATTGATGAGTTTAAATTAGATTTGACAGCGCCATTAAGTGGGGAGAGGAGTTGACCTAACGGCTAGGGCGGTCGACCGCGAATCTGGGGAACTGGGTTCGAGTCTCGGCAATGACGCTGAACATCCTGTGATTCTGGGCAAATCACGTAATCTCCCCGTGCCGAACAAAAATGAATGTGTCCTCATGTAACGCAACTGGTGCTATGTAAAGCGCTCTGATACCCGATAACTTCTGGTCAAGTTCGCGCTATATAAAACTCCGTAAAAAAAAAAGTGTGCATACCTTCTTAAAGAAAGTTCTTCATTCATTCATTTCAGTTTGATGGGTGCCTGCCAGGTATACCTTGGGTTTGGGGTGACTGCAGAGAGCAAAGAACTATGAAGTCTGCAAGTACCTTGAAAAGGCTATTATTTGTAATAGTCCCAGTCTAGAGTGCAACGTATATGACAAAAACCATAACTTGTTGATTTGCTTATGCGTGTTGTGTGTGCATGGATTTGTGCATATGTGCCAGGAATGAGGAAGTGCGACAATGCGTACTTGGGCATTTTCGCCTAGGGCTGTGAATAAATTAGGGGCAGCCCTGGACAGCCCTGCTCAAGATAGTGGTTAGAAGTTTGAGCTCAGATACAATACAATACAAATATTATTACAGATATTAATATTGTCCAGTACCATCCGGGTCTCTTAAAAAAAATAATATTTAAAAGGACGTTAAGAAGAGTAATAAACACCATTCACAAAGGTGAAAACCTACCGAAAAGCCTATTCGTGGATGAAGAGTTTTGACCCTTTAATGTTTTTGATGCTTTACTATGGGTCATAAACTATAGATTAATGTGATCTTATGGACACTGATGTTTGTAGTCCTTCTCAACGGGCTTGGCATTTAATTTTACTTATATACTGCTTACTTTAGTGTCCTGTTAACACATGGCTGAAGCTGCAAGGACTGCAGTTGTGGTGTCTTTTCATCAAGAGAGCTCAGTAGGCTTAGCACCTGCAGGAAATCTGCAGTTAAGTTTCTAGCTGGGAGAAGCAAAGGGTGGCTGAGGGGTGCTCACATGCTCTTTAAGCAGCTCGACCTCAGCATGTTTTGGTGATTCTGAGCCTTCTTTAGCTCCCGGTAATGGCTGGGGATATGGAGGAATGTAAGGCTCAGGTATCTTCAAACTGCCCAGTTCGAATTTTTGGGTGAACCCCGAGGCTCCTTGGTGTTCAAGGGCCCGTTTCTAAAAGCAGGCTTGTTGCAGTCAAATTTATGCTGTGCCCATGGGTTCTCTTGCACATTAGGGCAGGTGGCAATGCTCATGCCTACAGAGGAAACTTCAAAGCCTGATATCTCAGAAACCACTGAGTGTGATGGGAAAAGTATTTTGTGGTGGGTTCCTAGAATCTGGGACTCCTTTTGGGATGGTTGACAGAGCTCCAGAGGTGAAGGAACTTAGGGAAATCAAAAGGGTCACTGTTTTGGAACCAGGAGGCCCTGTGCGTCTCCGGACACTATCACAGGGATGGCTCCCATGACCTTGGTCATGGGGGACAGGCCACCAAGAGGTGGCTGCATGAAGGGATGAGGTACTTCTTTGTTAAGAATTTAGGATCTTGTGGTGGTACAGGCAAGAGCCACTAGGCAAGGTCACTACTCTTGGCGAGCTCCCCTGAACTTTCCACATTGTCACGTAAAGCTCTTGGCCACTGGATCAACTTACACGTCACTTGACTTTTACATAAAGTAAAAAAGTAAAACACAACTTGTGGAAAAGTTGAGAACATGCAAACCCCTCATTCGTCAAAAGGGTGACAATAAAGAGGTGCTTTAGCAAGCGGTCTATTGTGGGGTCTTCCCTTCACTAAAACGTGAAAAGCGAAGATAATCAGCACAAAATGGGCAACAGGGAGACAGCGGGTAGGAGGCTTTAGGTAAAAAGTTGTTGTAAGTTCACTTAGAGCTGTATGTCCTGATTTCTGGTTGCTCGGGGCACTCAGATAAGCAAAAGTTGTTCTGATAAGATGCATACGAGCTAAGAAGGGCCCACTGTAGAAATGAGGCGCTAGGCCCAAGAAACCGTTTGGCAGAATCAACAAGCTCAACACACTTAGGATAACCACGGGGAGACCATGTAGAGCTTCGTTCTAGATAACCGTAGGCACACTTTTCCAGAAAATAGGATGGTTATAGGTCGAAGCCACACCACCAGGTCCATGATCTTCAAGATCCTGGACCGCTGGGCTTTCTTTGTGTATCTTGTGTGTTTGTGAGTGAGAGAGTGTGTTTTGCGCTTTACTCTTCTCAGGTACAAGACTCTTTCACAAGATCCTTTGCTTTGCTTCCTGGGGCGGGATGGCCGCAGTGCTCTTTCCACCCTCTCTCCAAAGAGTGGAGGGAAGTCTCTGCCAAGTAAGTCAATACGAGCATTGTAATTTTCCAAAATGCATGAGAATGTTCCCTAGGTCTCACGTTGATGAACTGACCCATTTTTTGTCAACTGGAAGTGTGCAGAGGGAATGCTCAGCGCCAGGCCTGACTTCCTGCACTGCCTTCCCGCCTCCTACTCCCACATATTACGGAGCTGGAAGTCTTAACAGTTCACTAAGGACAGTTTTGACAGGCAGTGTATGCCAGAGGGGGGCGAGTGTGAAACTGTGTTCACCCAGGGAAATTTTATGGCTTTTGGGGGCCAGGGCCAAAAATAATTTAGGGCCCCCTACTCGGAAGAACGCTGAATTTATTATCCATTTCAGCTCATTCAAGTCCTCAGCAACTATGGTCCGATCATTGACAAACCTCTTTGTTGGACCCCAAACATTTATGGACTCCAGTCCTTCAGGTGGCAAACCCTTTGAATATTTATGAGATATTGAGACCTGGGAGCGCCATTTCATACTGTGCAGGGGGTCCATCATTTGTGCGTTATCCCACTGTCTGGGGCTGTCCTGACAGCTTAATGATGGGGCCCCTAGAAAGGTGGGGGCCCTCGGCCGGAGCCCACTTTACCCATGCCATAAAACATCTCTGCGTTCACCAGCTCTGACACTCACATACGTCTTCACCGTCTCTCCTTTTCACCACTCCTCTTGACCTGCTCCTGTCCAGTGTTCTCGAAAGTTCGCAACAGAAGACGTTCGTGAACATGGTTCCAGAATTTTGACATGGCCAAAACTCTTTCACCTAAACTGATTACATACTTCCGGTTTTTACAGACAGGCCAAGTTTACAGGCACACAGAATTTTTAATTTGATTTTACTTATAAAGCACATTTTCCAAAATGTGGCTTAATGGCCCTGGGCCAGCTAGCTCAGAGATGCAAAAGATGGAGATGTGTGTTTGGGCTTAATCGGGAAAAGCCAGGATTTGTGACTTCTTGCAAATGGAGGTTTGTCCTCTATCAGTGCTCCTGGCATGAGAGATGGTGAGTCCAATAATAGATACCCAAACAGATGGAATGCCAGCTAATTGAACCCTTATTTATTTCATGGCGGAATATGCAATCAGAAGGCAACCGAAGAGTGGGAAGAGGCGGCCTTAGACTAGCTGCCAGTGATTGGTGCTTTAGGGGAACCACGCAGTTCGCGCCCATCCATTTTAGTTAATTAAAAAAAAAATGATTTGATTGTTTCCTTCAAATTTGGCACACCACTTAACTCGGTATCCTAGGCAATCACCAGGTTTGTCCATAGGGAAAGGCCATCCCTTGGAGCGGGGGATCTTCGGGGTCGATAATGGAGTGTATCTTGGCAAAAAAGTGGGGCCTTTTCGAACAGGATTAATGAATCAAGCAAAAAGTGTTAGACACTACGAGCCGCTAGTGAAAGCAGCAAAGGACCAAAGACCTATGGTAGATTGTATAAAATTTGCACGGATAAAAACAGAACATATCCATTGGCACCATTTTTACTACCAGTGTAACAGGGAATGGCACAAATGGTATTTGCCACAGGGCAAACACTGGTTTGACATTTTTCTGCTGTTTTCATATAATAGGAAGTGCAAAAGATACATTTTCTCCACTTTTCAAATACGAAAGATGGGCCATGATTAAAGCCAAATCAATGGTCTGTGTTGTACTATATAGATAGCAAACATGCTTCAAAATGAAATTGCCCTATCCTCTTAAAAAAGGTTTGTTCATGGACTAGAATTTACATGACAACCTCTCTATAGCACTTATAAAATAACCTAAACGCAAATATGTTATTTGTGTCGTTCCACAATGAATATTCTTTATTTCTAGCCTGGTACAATAAACATTCTGGGAATCAGATTGGGATATTTTTTGTTTGCTCCATTCTGTATGGTGCAAAATAGTTTTGCCCTGTTTTTGCACTAGTGCAAAGTTTGTGTGACATAGGTTCTCTGTGCTGCTCCCTAGTAGACATGCAGAAGAAAAACAATGGTTCTCTTCAGGAGACGTTTCATGCCTAAACCTCCCAATCAAAGTACTGTGCTTTTAAAACCATAGATAGTGGTTAATCAGTTAGTTTTATTCACTGTATAAATTTCATTGATGAGTAAAAAACCAACTTTTTAGCATATCATATCACATTGCAGGAGCTCCAACATAACGACGCAGTGAAGGTGAATAGTGACATTTGTGAAAAGTTGTGTCCTGGTGCTGTACTTAAAATATATATACAACATAAATGCACGCATTACTTGGGGCTGATAAAATTATAAATTCTCAGCATGATTCAAAATAAGAGTATAATGTATATATCATAATAAATCATATCAGTCCCTTAGTTCATTTGTCGACATTTTGACCCTATCGGTAAAGATTATATCGTTATTTTCAAATATTTTTCTCAACAACGGTAGCCTGTGAACTGTTTAACAAGGAATCTTTTTAAAAGGTCTTTCACAGAATGTTACACAATTTATGACACCCCAGGCTTGATGCCCATTGAGATATACTTTCAGCATCTTGCGTGCCAACTGAGGCCCTGAAAACTAGAGATGTGTCTCCTGGGCATGGATTGAGCAATCCTTTGGGACAGAATCTGCTAGCTAGTGGCTGATAGAGGCCAGAAATTATTACCCTCTCACCATTTCCTGCTTCTAAAAATGAACAATAGAATTGCCCCCAAAGTGTTCCTAGAACATAAATAATGAATAATCAGGAGAAAACTCGAGACATTTTTGGGTGCATGCTAGAGACATTTTCTGCAAATAGACATTTTGCTTGACAGAGTCATAGGCGATGTGCCGATCTTACGGATCATGGTCAAAGTCTGGGGTAACTGGGTAACTCTCATGTGCTCTGGGACCTCCTTATACAGCCCTAAAGGCAGTAAGGCCAGGGTATGGAGTAACTTTGAGGTTCTCTGGACAATATGCAAGACAGTCCAAAATCAATGTTATGAAATAAGGTCAGAGTCTAGGGTAACTGAGTTTCACCTTGAAATTACTAAGCCACTCCAGAAGAAATTATACCGATTAAGTTCAGAATTTCTCTGCGGTTCTACATGTGTTACCTTTTGTGGTCCAGGGTAAACCTTGGCGAACAAGGTCAAAGGGTCTGAGGTAATTACAACTTTCCCCAGGCATCTCCCAGAACAAACCTTAGTGATTACAACTGCAGTCTAGGATATCCCTCAGGTTCTGTAGGCATCATCTACGGTGGTCTAGAGAACATTTTGACAAATAAGACGAGAGGGTCTGATGGTTAATCTGATGCATCTCCAAATATACTCCAGAGCAAATCTTAGTTATTAGGGCAGTCTCGATAACCCTGAGGTTCTATATGCATCTGTTATAGAGATCAAGGGTACATTTTGATGATAAGGTCATAGAGTCTGTGGCAACATCAATTGTCTGCAGATGTCTCCCCGAATCAAACTAGGTGATTTAGGCCAGTGTGGACAAACTCTCAGGTGCACCAGACAGGTGTCTAGGCACTAAGCGCAGAGTCTGGGGTAACTCTGAGGTTTTCCAGGCACTTCCGCAGATGCTCAGAGGAAAAGCTAGTGATAACGGCTAGATAGCAGTAAAAACTCTTAGAAGGTAAGGTCAGAGTCTGAGATTCACCCAAGGATCTCTAGGCTTCTGAAATGGCACAGATTCAGTGAATCTTTTTCAGAGTCTCAGGTAACTCTATTGTTCTGGGCACCTTCTAAAATGACAGTCAATGAATCATGAATTCGATCTTCATCCAGCGTACGGCTGATGTTCTGCGATTGCGAGCCAAAGCACACAGTGCAAACCTACGAAAAAAAAACAAAGTCTGGGTTCGGCTGAAATTCTGAAGGTGTTGCCTACGACCCTCTTGTGCAAATCTTAATGGATGGTGATAGAATGTGGCATTGTTCAGAGGTCCTCCAGTTCTCAGTTGTGATATTCACTCCAAGACTTTGCACATCAAAGACTTTGTGATTATTTGACTGACAGTTTCAGTGAGCAGGTGAGTGACAGGTGCCGGGTCTCCATCTGGACGAATAAAAGCGTGACACAAACAAAACATAAAATGACACTATAAGAGATAGAGGAACCAGGAATCTGCCTCTTCTTGGGAGGCACAGTCTAGACATTTGCATGAAGACATTTTGCAACAACTCTTTGGAACATTCACTGTTTATTTTTAGACACAAACGCAAGCACTTTTCATGCATTCTTATTTGGTCATTTTGTTAATTTATTGTTTGGAAGAAATAGCTCATGCTGCATTAGCCAATCTTCACATCGCCTCCCCAGGCAGCCAACACCACGAGTATCCCCTGCACTGCTGGAGGGACTGGATTTTACGATCTCGGTCCTCTCAGGATGTACACTGTGAGTTTTCACACTTGCAGAACACTGTCAGTGTGTTAAAAATATTAAAAAGCACTTAAAAAGGGAGGGTGGGTAGGGGGCATCTCTGGGAGCTTTTATCCAGTTTGTTTTTGCATTCCAAAGTTGGACTCCCAGGCACTCCAGCTTGTAAATCATCACTCCCTTCCAAAGCTGAAGACATTTTAATCCATATAAAACCTTAAGGTTTTGTTCTTTCTGATAGAAACTCATCAATTCTGTAGACCAAGTTTCTTTGTTCGAACCCCAGTCCCACATTACACTGCGGGTACCCCAAAAGATCCAATTTGAATAATAGCCTTTGTTACCTAATTTGCTTTTTTAATTTCCCTCACGATGTAGCTTATATTTTTATCGTTACAGGGTGATACATTCAAATGTATCTGCGTCCAGCTCGAACTTGGAGCACATTCGGAAGTAAAATGGTCTTTTTTAGGTCGAGCCTAGCGCAGCGCGCATGTGCTGCTCTAGAAAATGACCTCTTGGAATCACTTCAGCTTTTCAGCAAACTCATGCGTGTGGCTAAAAAAAGCCACACGCACGAGTTTGCTGAAAAGCTGAAGTGATTGGCCATTGCGTGTGGCTTTCAAAAATTGAAAACCTGCAATTGGCCAAAGGCGGGTGCATGTCCCGCCTTCTCTCTAAACGTTAACTCCCTGGCCTAGGAGCTCGGGAGGCGAGCAGCAGCGCGGCCGGATGCCAGCTGCATTCCTGACATTCCTTGTCTAATTAGCGCGGTCGCTTTAACTTTCGCGGCCGCGCTTGTTTTGTTTGCGTTCATCTGGAGATACACAGAACACAACTTACACACCAAACCCCATGAATACCTCTCTTCTTCACGTGTTTTCACTTCACCTATTGTTTGTTGTAGATGAACAAGCCCCTCGCCCCACATCCCTCTCCAACCCCACTTTTCTGCCAGTTTGAAGGCGTAGATTCTGGACATAGAATGAAAACTCGGGGTGCCTAAAGGGCATGCTGATGTATCACTCAACCGCCCCCCTTTCCGGGCATATCCGCAGTCAGGGTTCGAAAAGACATGCGGCGCGCGCCCCGGGTGACACTTCGTAAGCAGTTCCTAGCCCCAGATTTTAGGAAGCCGGGCCCAAGTGGGTGGTTGCGGGGAGTTCATTACAGAAGATGTCAGTGCCTTTGAGTCAGAGGTCCCTGCTGTGCTCATTCACACCCAGCCGCTGGTCTGCTCATGCAAGCCAAAACAATTGTTGAAGTGCGTCCATAAATCAGGGGGCTACTTCCCTGCTTCGCCCCACAAGTTGCCATTCTCTCTCCCTTCCTACTGTCCTTCGCGAGCTCCCACCCACTTGCACCTTTTGTTTCTCACCCTCGCCCCACCCTTTAACAGCAGTGCAGTCTGCAAAGCCCATCCATCTCCTGCAACAAAGGCAAACGCATTAACGTATCTAAGGCAGTGTCGATTTAATACACTTCTGCTCTCCAAATAGCACTCTGTTGCTACTTCCTTGTGGCTGTACGCAGCGTTGCGCGCGCCTTTGTCCCCTCCCTCATGTCCCACATGATGCAACCAGTGAGCAGTAACGTTACCGGTGATGCAGCCTCTGGTAATCCTTCTTCCGACTCGATTGCGAGCTCTTTACACAGACTGAAATGTCTCTATGGCTTCAGAGATGCCTAGTCCATGTGTCACGTGTTTGGTTATTGTTATTGGGCATTAAATGCCACGCCGTGGTTTCAAAGTTCTAGATTCACTGAAAAAAAATGATGCGTATCAACAAGGGCGTAGCTTGGTCAGTAAGACTCGGGGTGGTGTGACCTTCAGATTTTCCGACAATCACGCTGGCATATAATGTTAATCATTATATGAGAATCAGAACGAGATGGGAAGGATCAATTGTAAGAAGGTCGTGCGTTGAAGTTTAAATATTCCCCCTTACAATCACACCTAGATGTCCATAACCGTTTTGACAACATGAGTACGGAGTAACTTTATTTAGTCTGTGCCTTCTCCCCCCCGCCCTCCCTCCCGTTGTCCGTGATGCCTACCATTTGCAACAGGTCTCGCATTTACACGATTTTGAGCTATTGGCATTGTAAATGACAATGCCTTTTATTTATGTTTTGGTTTTTAAAACATAAATAAAACGCTTTGTCATTTACAATACCAATAGCTTAAACTCGCGTAAATGCGAGACCTATTGCATTGCAAATGCTTGTTTTATTTGGGGAGGGTTCCTGATAGGACTGTGGTGCCTCGGGCCAGCCTTACCCGTCTTTCAAAGGCACTGGCTCGTTGCCATTTTCCCCAACAGGCCAGAGCACCCCATAAAAAAGGCAGTTTCAGGGAAACAACAAGGTGAGTACATGTCCAAGTTGCCAATGAAAGTTTGACACCACCATTTTAGCATGAAAGGCTAAGGCGTCTAGAATAGATCCTGGGGGCAGGCTTCTGGGATATCCAAATAAGATATATTTACATACAATGAACCTAAATTAAAGTAGATTACACAATCAGTGGTTGTGCTGCAAATCTGGATTTCAACATCTGGCCCTCCTGGACTTCTCCTGGACTTTTCCGGCACCACAGAGAACTGAAGTACAGGTGGAGTAAGTGTCTGATAAGGATGTTGGCGGATGGGATACTCGTAACAAGCGTGACAGATATCCCATCGGCCATATTACAGCTTTCATAGGATATAATGTAACTTGTAATATTGTACTGTATTGTATTGTAATTGCATTTATGTAGCGTTTACTATCCTTGACGAGGCGTCGAAGCGCTTTTTCGGCAAGTAGCACGCTACTCCAGAACCCAAAAGGATTAGTGGTGAATTAGTATAGTGAAATATGAAATTAATTTGAGCGGTGGATATGCTAGTCTGTTATTTGGATTGAAAAGGAATAGTGGGGGATAGAAGAGAGAAGGGTCTAGGAAGCTTTTTTTTGAGGGGGAGTTCATAGCAGTAGGAGGGGTTTGTGGAGGACAAGATATCTGTCACGTTTGAGACGGAATATCCCATCCGCCAACATCGTAATCAGCCCCAAGTCATTTTACCCAAATTTCAAATAATTGGTCAGGAAAGTAATGAAGGATGCTTGTATTAGGAAACATACCTTCTTCATACACATCCACAAATAATCCACGCGCCCTCTCAATTCCAGGAACACTTGGCCAGTTGTGAAGGGGAGCATTCCTAATGGAACCTCATTCAAAATAGAAAGAAGCTGCAGTGCACGCCAAGAGTACTTTTTAATAGTCACAAATTTTCATCTATGAATCACAGACGGCCTTTTCGGAAATTGGAGAATTTTGAGAACAGCGGAGAGAACTGGAGGAAAGCCAGACCATAATCATGTCTGGCACTTTACTGGCATATACCTGGCTCTGTCCCAACCTCACGGGCTATGTAAAGGCTGAGCCTGACAGGAAATCTCCCGATTCCAAAAAGGCCCTGTGCGTTTATGCAGAAAATGTTTATTTTGTCACTTATCTCAGCAAGTATCCTAGCTTGACATCTAAGCAGGTCATTGCTATTTTTCTTGCTCCTTGAAGTTGTAGGAGCTGTGTGGGGATGGTACAGGAACAGCATCATGGATGTGGGCCGGGAGGGTGGACACTGACTGATCAGCCATCTTTCCACCGCATACCTCTACAGTACGGTATCACATTAATATTAGAGAGAGGGGCTATGAACCTAAAGCAGGGTCAGAGACAGCCTCCTTCAAGGAGAACGACTACTTCCTGCCAGAAAAGGGGACAGGAAGAGGCAAACTTAAAAGGACACAATAGGGTAGGGAAGTGCCAGGACTGAATAGGTGGAGGTTAACTTCATAAACCGCAGAGGACCAAAAACCACCCAGAGATCTTTTGAGACAGAATTGCCTGTCCCCTTGCTGTCTCTCTGAGTCCTGTGTCTGCAAGCTTCATTCATCTCTGTCGAGGATATACTCCACAACGGGTAGCCAGGGAAGCAGCTTATACCCACCGTTGTTTTTCAGTATTCTTGGCGCTAACCTTGCTGTCCCTGGCCGCAGCACTCTTTGAGACAGCAAAATGAACAGAGAAGTAAACAAGTGTTGTTGTTGGAGTTCTCTTTACGTTCTGTAGTTTGCACTCCCTGTCCTTCCCCACATCAGAAAGGAGATTACGGTGGAACAGCCAGTCAACACTGTGATGTCATCATGGGTCAAATCAGTGCTTAATTTGTAAAAAGAACAAGTGCCAGGCCTCTTGCCAGGAGGTCACTGCAGCTTCCACAACACATGGCCCCTGCCATGCTGCCAATGGTGGTCTGAATTGTCACAGTTGTAGGAGTGTGATGGTTAGTAGTTGTGTTGTTACTATTTCAGGCCCCCAAAGCTATACGAGTGGCTTCGGTGGTAGGTAATAGTGATTTTCATGTATATTGAATTATTAATTAACTGTTGTTGTGGCCATCTTTAAACAGTGCCACCTTATGGTTGACTGTCATAAGCGCCGGTGTTGACAATTAAGTGCCGGAGCCGAGCACCGGAAACCACCGGCTCAAATTAAGCTCTGGGTCAAATAATGCATGATGGTGGAGGTTCAGAATATCAAAGAAGGAATATCGAGTTATCAGAATATCGTAGCCAAAATATTGAGGACCAAAATATCAACAGGTAAGTATATACAGGTAATTCCTGATATCATAATTACCATAATACATACTACCGTATACAATAATTCTACAAAGTTAATTCCACATATATGTACCTTGACAATATATTTATATATCTTCAAAAGACGTAAATTTGGAGTTAAGAATAGTACATTTATACTTGCCTATATTTAGCTACGATAATCTGGTAACTCAGTAATCCGTCACTCAAGCGCGGACTGAGAAGCCTTGAGTGGCCTCGGCTGTATGTCCCTTGAGTGATCGGACTCGATGTCTTTTGGGCAACCATATATGCTGTGAACATGAGGTGTAAGAAGGTGTATATGAGACAGTCTTTCATAAAAAACTAACAGGGAGGGTGTGCAGCACAAAATGTACCTGCTCAAAGCAACTTTAGGAACACATTTTCACCTGTAGAAAAGCTATTAAAAAACAGGGCCACTGGGATTATGTGACAGGCGAGCACCAAATCATGTGGCAGTGTTGACTAAATTATGTGGCAAGAAAGACAAATTATGTGACGTAACAGCATATTTTGTGATAGTATTGCTTTATTATTTTGACATTTTTATGCATATTAACACTGTTTCTGCAAAGATTTAATCTCATTAGTACCAATGTAACACGCAAACAGAAATAAGAAGCGGAAAGTCGACCAGTCAACGTTTGCAAAGGGCTTCCCAGTGTGCAGCAACACGCGTTTTTTTTTTTAAAACAAACTTTATTGCCTTTTACATATCATTCAGCCATCCCGCTGATTGTGGTACAAGTAAGTGCATAGCATTTACATGGTCAGACTATTCCATTACAAATTGTACATATCCATGTCTGTATTGAGCCCTGTTCCATCTGTCTCAGGCTTTGCTTAGTAGGGATTCTTCTATGTGGGTCTCAATTTACCCCCCATTCCCCCGCCCCTCAACAAGGTAACTACCCCCCACCCCCTCCCCCGCACTGCTGTCTCCTAACTGAATCTATTGAGCCCAGTAAGTCCCTTCCTCTGTACCTTGCGGTGCTTTTGCGTTTCGCAGTCGCCTCATTTCCAGGTCCTGGCCCTCCCTTGTGTAAAGATGTTATATGTCCCCATCTCCCGGGATCTGCATTAGTTCTCCATCGTGGTCTGGCCTCTGGGGGTTCTCCTGTTGTGACTGTCTCTCGGGAGTGGAGGCCTCAGATGTCCGACCATCTCTCTTCAGGTCTTCCATCAGCACCTCCCACGCCCGAGCTCTTTCCATCTTGCCTATTCCCCGTCTCGCATTTCTAGGCAAGACCCTGCCCTCGCATCCAGCCCATTTCACCAGCTCTCGCTTCCATGTGTGTACATTAGGGCCGTCTGGATTCTTCCATCTGCTAGTGATTTCTCGCTTCGCAAGTATGAAGGCGAGATCTTGGAACCTGTCCGTGGTCTTAGTTTTGGCAGTGTGTGGGAACAGGCTGAGCAAAACATGTTCCGGTGTGCATGGGATTACCCTCTCCGTTATTCTAGCTGTCTCCCGTGTCACTTCCTGCCAGTAGTGCGTCAAGGATGGGCAGCTCCATATCATGTGAATAAAAGTCGCCCCTTGTGTATTACATCTCGGGCATCTGGCATCCTCTCTAGCAAAGTATCGATTAATACGTTCTGGGGTTATGTAGGCTCGGTGAAGTATATAAAAGCCAATCAGACTGAAACATGCGTTTCGGGACACTTTGGTTGTCCGTACTAGTATGTTCTCCCGGTCCTTGTCCTCCAGTGGTCTGTCAATGTCGTCCCCCCATTGGTTTCTCACCCGGTCCAGTGGCTGTATGGAGTCTCGTCCTATGGCCCTGTAGAGGCATGCAACAGCTTTTATAGTCCCCCCTGCGAGACTTATGTACTCACAGGTGGCGTGTTGTGGCGGTTCAGTCGTGCCCGTGCCCCAATGTCATCTTATGGCCCCTGTAACTGCCCTGTGGAGTTGGAAGTGCCCTTGTGGTATGTCCCATTCGGTGCTGAATTCCTTAAAGGAAAGTAGTTCCCTGTCCCGGTAGAGATCTCCCACCTTCGTGGCTCCTGCCTGTGCCCAACCACCTATCTCCCTCCATTGTCCCCCGTAGGGAAGAGCCCCTAGCAGTGTCAATGCTAGTTTCGGTGAATATGGGCGTCTTGTCCTAGTCTTCTGCAGGCACCTACCCCAGCACCTTCGTATCACTCTATGCTCGTTACTGCGGACCTGCTGAGGTTTGGCGGTCCCTAGTAGGGTGCGGAACACCTTCAGTTTGTCCGGGGCGAAGGGTGGCACCCCCCTATCCGGGTCTATGCTCCCCGCCACCCACTGCATGAATCTCTGCAACTGCCCTGCCAGATAGTATGCCTCCATATCAGGCACGGCGAGACCCCCCTCTGACCGCGGTCTTTTCAGTGTGTTAAGGGCCACTCTCCTCCGGCCCGCCCCCCATATGAATGCGGACAGGCAGGAGTCCAGCTCCCGGAACCAAGCCACTGATATCCACACCGGGAGCGTGGTGAAAAAGTACAGCAGCCTAGGTAGAGCCACCATTTTGAGTAGGGAGATGCGGCCCATCACGGACAGGGGAAGCTTCCCCCAGAATGCCATGTTGTCCTTGAGCGAGCGCAGTGCCCTCCCTATGTTCCCTTCTTTCACATCCTCTACGGTGTGGAAGATGCGCACTCCCAGATAGCGGAAACAACGGGGCTCCCATCGCAAGTCCCCCAAGTTCTCAGGTGGTAGCATGTCTTCCACCAGTGGGAATAGTCTGGACGTCTGCCAATTCACCCGGAGGCCCGACAATGCTCCGAATTCTTCCATCATAGGCTTTACCCCTGGCAGGTCCTCCTCCGCGTGCTGTAGGAAGAGTAATAGGTCGTCGGCTTATAACGCTCTGTGATGCCTCTGCTCCCCCAACTGGAGCCCTCGGTAAGCCCTTTCAGATCGCGCCACGCATGCCAGTGGCTCCACGGCCAGGGCGAACAGTAGTGGGGAGAGGGGACACCCCTGGCGTGTGCCCCTCTCCACCCGGTACTGTTCCGATATCGTGCGCCCCGTGCGGACTCTCGCCACCGGAGCGGCATATAACAGCTGCACCCAGCGCAGGAACCCTGGTCCAAGGCCCATTTTGGTTAAGACGGCATACAGAAACCCCCACTCAAGGCTATCAAATGCCTTTTCTATGTTGATGGCGAACACCGCCCCGGCCCGTTCTTCCGTCGCACCGAGGTCGATAATGGACAACAGGCGGCGTATATTCAGAGTCGTATTCCTGCGTGGAATGAAGCCTGCCTGATCCCGGTGCACCAGGGACGTCATATATGGGAGCAACCGCGTTGCCAGTAGTTTACTTCAAATTTTAAAGTCGAGATTTAACATCGACAGGGGTCTATACGCCGTACACTCCAGGGGGACCTGTCGGGCTTCAGCAGCGGAATTACCACCGCCTCTCTAGTGGTGCCTGGTAAGTGACCCCTCTCCCCCACCTCCGCATACATCTCTGCTAGTTTGGGGGCTAGTTCTTCTACATATGCAGCATAGAATTCCTTGGGGACCCCATCTGTGCCCGGGGTTTTCCCTCTCGCCAGTTCCTTAATGGCCACCCTGATTTCACGCTCGGATATTTCCGCACGTAGTTGGTCCGCGTCCTCCTCTGTCAAGGTATGAAGAGGAAGGTCTGCCAAATATTCCTCTATTTCTCCTTCCCTCCGTGGCCCTGAGCTCCTGCAGAGCTGCTCATAATAGCTGCGGAACCTATTGTTGATGGCATCCTGTCGATATAGAGATTGCCCCTCTGAGTCCGCTAGCTCTATGATTATGTTCCCCCTGCGGGTGGGGTTAGCAAGCCACGCCAGCAATCTGCCTGCCCTGTCCCGCTCAGTGTGAGTCCTGTCCATATATGTTTGATATTCAAAACACCGTAATCTTTCTTCCTGCACGGCCACCTCTTCCTTCGCCTCTAGCAACTCCTGGCGGAGTTCGGGGTGGTTTGGGCGTCGGAGTTCCACCTCCCTCAGCACTCGGTCAGCCCGTTCTACATCTGTGAGTAGTGTTTGCCGTACCCCAATTGATAGCGCCATGCATCGCCCCCTAATTACAGCCTTAAAGGCCTCCCATTCTGTCACCCTGGAGTCCGTGGACTGTGCATTGTCGGCAAAATATGTAACAATATGGCCCCTGATCTCATGTAAAAACACTTGATCCTCTAGGGCCTCGGGCTTAAGGCGCCACATGGGAATGGGTTGCTTTTGGGCCACCCAATGCAGTTGAGTCAGCACCGGGTTGTGGTCCGACAGTGAGTGAGGTATTCCGTGTCGTGGAGCCGTGCGTGCATGTCCGGTGAGCACAGGGAGGTGTCTAGGCGGACATGCAAGTCATGTACATGGGAGAGGTGGGAATATTCCCTGTCCTGTGGGTGTGTATGTCTTCACGTGACCACCAGCCCCTAGTGAGACTGCCAGTTCCTGAACATCCTAGCTGTCCTGTGTACCGGGGCATCCCGGAGTGATGGGTGGGACCGGTCAAGATCTGGATCCGCAATACAATTGAAATCCCCCCCCCCACGATGATCGACCCCGTCATGTATGGTGCCAAGGTCCCAGACAGTTGTTCCAAGAAAGCCCCTTGTTCCGCATTCGGGCCATAAATATTTATCGTGACATCCTGCCCGTCCAGTCTCCCTGTGACCACTACGTAACGGCCCTCTGGGTCTACTTTGTGTCCGGTGTGCTGGAAGGGGACGCCTGCCCTGATCCATATCAGGGCCTCCCTGGCAAATGCCGAAAATGAAGTATAGTATGCCTGACCTCTCCATCTACGGTGTAGTGCCGCCCCCTCAGAGGCCAATGTGTGTGGTTCCTGCAACATAGCTATATGGATTCCACGCCTGTTCAGATGGGAGAAAATGTTGTAGCATTTGTGTATGGAGTGCATCCCTCGGACATTCCAAGAGAGGAGGTTATATACCTTCTGATTTGGCATTACAGATTAATCTCTCCACCTCTGTCTGGCCCCCTTGCCCCTGCTTTGCTTCCGGCGACATTCTCTGGGTGAAGTGAATGTTCCCGCTGCAGCTCATGTCCCCGTGTATGTGTAGACAGCAGTGCCCCCTACTTAAAACAATAGAACTTCCCCAACTCCCCTTCCCCAGGACAAGTGGAAAACACTCCTCCATCCAAACTGCGCTCTGGCATAAAAACAAACAAGTGTCTGACATTCGGGTGGAGGCTAGGCTAACGCTTGCCTGGAGGAAAGCCTTCCCCCCTGCCCCCTGGGTCCCCCCATCTGGCGATTGGGCCTCATAGTGCCCATCCTGGGCCCCTCCCGTACTCAAATCAGCCCCTAATCAGGGCGCCTCACCCCCCTAACTCAGGTGTCCAGCGGGTACTTGCGTGCTATGTGTCCATTAGATCAAGTCGTCCGCCGTTCTGGGAGTCACTTCTGGTAGGGTCTGGCTGGCATCCCCCACGGTGCTCGAGCTGGTGTCAGAGTCCGAGTCTCTCTGTTCCTCTCCTGATAGGGAGGAGGTGCCCCATGGGCCTGCAGCGCTCAGGGATGCTATTGCCGCAACCGCACTCTCCTTGTCTCGTCGAGCCTCCTCCAGTGTTGGGAGGCACTTGAGTTTCCCCCCTTTTCCAGGGGACCTCGTGGGATCTTTCTCTGGCTGGGCTCTGCCTTCTTGCCTCCGGTCTCACGGTCCCTGCTCCTCAATCCAGTCCCACACGTCTTGGGGTGTGGTAAAGAACTTGGTCCCCTCGGCGTGCACTATCCGGAGCTTAGCTGGGAACACCATAGAATATGATACCCCCATTTGTCGCAGATTCCGTTTGGCCGTGACAAAGAAAGCGCGCTGCCTCTGTACTTCCCGGGAGAAGTCCGGGAAGATCCGGACGATGCTGTTATCAATTTTGAGTTGACCTTTGAGTCGCGCTCGACTCAGCACATGATCCCTGTCTTTGTAGAAGAGGAGGCAAGCCACCACTGGTCTCGGCGGCCTCCCAGGCGGGAGTGCCCGGGCAGGAACTCTGTGTGCCTGCTCTAGAGCGAAATATGGTAATAGGCCCTCCTCTGCCACCTCGGTGCGGATCCAGTTCTCAAGGTAGGCCACCATGCTGTTCCCTTCGACTTTTTCTGGCAGCCCAGTGACTCTGATGTTGTTGCGTCTTGCCCTATTTTCGGCGTCCTCGGCTCGCAGTTCCAGCACATGCACCCTTTTTTCGATGTCCGTAAGTTTGCGGGTGGACGTGGATACTTGCGGTTTCAGGTCTCTGACATCTCCTTCCACTGTCGTGACTCGGTCTGCCAGCTTCCTGTGATCTGCCCGTAGTAGGCCCAGATCCTCCCGGAGCGTGTCGATTTTAGATTCTATGGCCGTCCGTGACGTCTCTATGGCCTGCAGGATGTCATATAACGATAGGTCGTCTTGGGTCGCAGTCTTGTCGCTACGCGCCCCTATGCGTGGTCGCGACTCTCCAGCATCTTCTCCCGCTGGCTCCTGTTGCTCCGTATCCCGCCTTTTGCTGACTCTTTCCATATTGGTTTCTGTGTGGCAGCAGACTGGTGAATGAGGGTGTCAAGTGGCTCTGATGGCGATTATGCAGAGGACCCTCTAGGGTGTGAAGGCTACTGGGGTCGAATGCTTGGTGTGCGGGTTCTCACCGCGAGTCGCAGAGGCAGCGCCGTAGAAATGTAGCAGGCGGCGCAGACTATGAGAAGGTCCGGAGTGGCGGTGGTGATGATGGGCATGTACGCCCCTCCTCGCGGTCAGTAGTAATCTAGGCCGGCATGAAGCTGCGTGGCTGTGCAGTACTTCTCTGCTGGTAGGGTGTGCAGCCCTGACCTGGGTTACTCTTGGGGCTACCCTTAGCACTCGGACTGAGGCGTTGCGGGTGAAAGTGTAACCTAGGCCTCAGCAGGAAAGTGTGGTTCTGTCCCGGTGGTGCCTGCAGCGATGGGCCCAGTGGTCAGCGCGAGGACTGAGGAGTCTGCATGGGCCAGTGCTTTAAGTAGCTGAGCCGGGCCGCATGCAAGCGTCTGGAGCAAGAGCGAAGGAGGCCGGTGTTCTGCCGTCTGTCTCCCTGTATGCGCTGTAGCCACTGCTGGCAATAGTGGGGGCCGCCGGTGAAGCGCCGGCCCGCAGCTTGTGCAGCCTGATGCCACCCGCGGAGACCGCAGGGAGGAAGCGGCAGGAGCGTCTCGGTCTCCGGGGGCAGCCCCTGCAGTCCCGGACAACCCCCACTCACCGGTTGGTTGCGCTGCTCCAGCAGCGGGAGGTGGGCTCTCCGAGGGGGCGGCGCCCGCCTCTCCGGCAAGGGCTGTGTAGCAGCGTCCCCCTACCCCCTGGCCGCGTCGGGCAGGTAGGTCACAACGCGTCTGTTGATCAGGCTCTCACACCTGGTTGGGTAAACTGCAGAGTGCTGTCCCGAGGTCACCCGCAGCAGTGCTCGGATCCACCGCTGCCAGGTGCTCACAGCTCCCCCCGCGCTGCCGCCGCCCGAGCCCCCCTCCGTTGCACTTCCTTACTCCTCGTTGTGCACTGCAGGTGCGGGGGTCCAGCTCTCCATCGACGCGTGTCTGCAACCAGCTCTACTGTGTGGCTGTGTAGCCGGCCGTCACCGGGCGTCCCTCGGGGGGCAGTCCTCAGGCCGCGGGCGCCATTTTGTCAGACCTCCCAGCTCCCTCACAATGGCCGGTTCTCCGGCGATACGTTCCTGTCCCCTCTTTCGGCCACAGGATCACACGGTCCCAGTGCTCCGCCGCCCCGGACCCACAATTTGGCCCCGCTGTACTCCGCTGGCAGCTTCTAGTCGGCCCTCGAGAGCTGGGGCTCAGACCGCGGGCGCCATCTTGGCTAACCTCGCGGGTCCTCCGTCCGGCACGGTTTTGCTGCGAGGACGTGTCTTTCCGCCCCGTTCGTCAACCCCTGGCCGTGCCCCTGTCCTTCAGAGGTCGGAGGATGGGTGATTTATGCTGAGGGCTCCCTCATAGCGGTCAGGATGGGCTTGTATGGGGGATCACCTGCAGGAGATCCGGTTCAGGCTCCCTGCTCCATCGGCGTCCGGCCACGCCCCCCGTGCAGCAACACGCGTTGCTGAATTTTTAGTAACCTTTGATCCATTTGCGATTGAAACACTTTTTGCTGTTAATATCTGCGGATTATGTAGCTGATGATGTATTATATAGTAAATCCATAAATATGCGGAGCACGCTGCGGCAGCAAAATCGCATTATTCCAGTTGCCCTGATAAAAAGGGATATGAACACTTTTAGGGGCGAGACCATGAAAGGGCAGGAGAGTGACCTAAAAGTCTTTCACGTAGTCCAGGCTGTGTGCCATTCTCCCTATGGAGTTAATGGTCAGTCCGCCCCTCCTTTCTTTAGCCCACATATTTGGATGACTAGATGTCTATGCTCTTCCACACTCACGCCTCAGGTGCAAGAACAAGCCTTGGCTTACCCGAGACCGGAGGAGGGAGGGTAGGGCTGCGGGGGAGGGGGGGCTCACTGTTCTTAATCAAGTCTGCTTATTTTGTTCAGAGCCACCAAAACAGCTGCAATTTGAGAGCGAATAAGGTGTGATTACAGCCTGCGCGCATGGATGCAGCCTGGCTCCCTCATCTCTCCTAAACAATCGCATGTTTTGGGAGAAAATTGGCCAATTCCCCGTCCCAGAGTTGGTCTAACCACACAAAATGCCCCTTAATGATCATTGCCGAAAATCTCTTTTTTTATTAACGATTGGGAGAGACAGAGGTGGCAGTATTGTTGGGTAGACACTTGCACGAGTGTGCAGCTGTGTATCCGTCCTCCTGCGTGCTAAGCACCGGGGCACCGTGTTTACGCAGCCGTGAAAGCTTTTCTAATGTGGTAGACTTGCATAAATTATGCGGCCAAAGAGGGGAAAATATGCTGCACGTTACAGCATTTTTATTATTTTGTTATTGCTTCATTTGACCACAGATGGCTACTGTCCGGGCAAATGTTTCACCTCCTCAGTACAAGGTTAACACCTGAATAAATCCATCAATAAAGGTGACCAGTTAATCTTTACAAAAGGTTTGCAGCTGTGTGGTGGCATCACGTGACACTTTTATTTTTTTTAGCAACTTTTGATTCATTTGAGTTAGATTTTCTTGTTGACTTATGTGAGTTAGGCAGCAGATGCGGACTCCATGGCATGCGTGGCGAATCCATAATTGCGTAAAAAACGATGAGACTGCATAATCGCATAGTTCCGGTAGCCCCGGCTGTGCAACTCGCCTGTGATTGATTCTGTGTATTGCTCTGTGGTTCGCGCTGTTTCAGTTAAATATATTTCACCCATCATTTTACGTGTTCTTTTACGAGTACAATGGTAAATTTGAGCATGTGTGAACAAATACTACTTGTGTGTGACAGCCACAACGAATCCGTATGCTCGGATGCCGTTGTTACGCTGTGGACAAGGCAGCAAGATTAAAGCTGACCTAATGATTTTTTGTTAAATCTGTGTTTTTTGTGTATCTGAGGGCAGGGGTGTGCTTCTTTACGTGTACAACATTATACACGTGTTAGTGAGCATATGTGAAAGTGTGGGTTTCTGTCTGCACATGAAGCTGTTTTTCTTGTACAACTTGGAAACAGTGGTGAAACCAGCGCTACGCCACAATAATCTGACTGTTCTGGGCGATCTAAATTTACATTTTGACGCCCATACTAGCAATGAAGCGCAATCCCTATGTCAGGAATTAGCCGCCTTTCAGCTAGAGCTTAAATCCACTCACCCTACACATCAACTGGGTCACATATTAGATCCCATCTTTTCCAACTGTTTAGAGTTAGAGGTTGAAGCCCTGATCGCAGTCCCCTGGTCCGAACACCATCTCGTGGCGTTCTCTATTTCACTAGCTAAACCCCCTCGCACAGCTATAATCGGCCCAATTACTCCGCGCAGGAAATGGACCAAATTCAACACTGAGAGCTTCACCCAAGCTCTTCAGCAGAGTCATCCTCAAGTGGGAGAGGATATTAATGCCGCCAACACAGCAGTGGACAAGTAGATTGCTGAAACACTGGATGCAGTTGCTCCATGGACTACTAATATCCCTCAGAGACGAACCAAATCAGCACCATAGTTCAATGAAGATCTGATGATAGTTAAAAAATCCTGCAAGCGCTTAGAGAGCCAATGGAGGAAAGATTTCTCCGATAGCAATAAGGCTGCCCACAAGTCAGAACTAAAGAACTACCATTCTCTTATTAAGAAAACCCGCGCTGCTTACTATAATGATAGAATAGAGCAGGCGGACAACTCCTCTAAAGAACTGTTCGCCATCCTTAAAGATTTATCCTCCCTAGAGAGAACTATGGCTTCTGCCATTAGTACTCGAGAGTCGTGTAACCAAATTGCCGACTTCTTTGTTACGAAGGCATCCAAAATATATGATTCCTTTCCTGATGAGGCCCGTAACGGGACATTTTCTCAATCCGAGAGAATCCCTGTGTTTGAGGCCAATTCCCTCTCGGAGTTCCACCACCTTCGTTGGAAGATTTAAAAGGTGTAGCTCTAAGCATCAAATCCGGTTCCCCAGTGGACCCAGCCCCGCCTAAAATCATTAGGGAAGGTCCAGATGTAATACAGCCCTATGTACAGCAACTCCTGGAGCTCTCCTTCCGCTGCGGTGAGGTCCCGAGTAAGTGGAAGCAAGCAATTGTCCTCCCCTTAAAGAAAAAAACATCAGCGGATCTGGGTCTATTGGATAAACTGCGCTCTATTTCACTCCTGCCCTACTTCTCTAAAATAGCAGAGAAGGTGGTGAACACGCAATTGGTTGCGCATATTAATCGGCTCAACCAATACCATCCCACGCAATCAGGATTCAGAGCCACGTACTCTACGGAGTCAGCGTTACTCCTCGCCACAGAGAGACTACGCAGGCGTGCGGATGAAGGTCAGACTGTAGCTTTGGTCCTACTGGACCTCAGCGCAGCCTTCGACACGGTATCCCACAAACTGCTCTTGCAGCGACTTAGGTCAGTTGGGCTGGAGGGATAGCTCTAAAATGGATGATTTCCTTGCTACAGGATCGCAGCTTCCAAGTTGCGCAGCGCCCACACATTTCCAAAAGCATTCCACTCTCACAAGGGGTCCCACAAGGCTCAATTTTGAGCCCAACTCATTTTAATCTTTACATCAGACCCGTGGCGGAGACTGTGGAAAGACACAATGTCACCATTGTGTCTTATGCAGATGACACGCAGCTTGTTGTCACCCTGTCTCATAACTCAGAAGCAGCAGCCATCCAGTTTTCTTCCTGCCTGAGCGACCTCGCTTCCTGGATGTCGAGTAATTGCCTAAAGTTGAACGGCAGCAAAACCGAGGTCCTGGTCGTAGGGAAGTCCCCTTCCATCTGGTCCTCGGCTTGGTGGCCCCAGACTCTGCGCCCTACACCCATCCCAAAGGAGGTAGCCAAAAATCTAGGAGTCTGGCTGGACCCCAAACACTCCTTTGAGACCCACACTAGGAAGGTTACAGGGAAATGTTTTGGAATTCTCAAAATGTTGAGAAAAACCCTGGACATCCTCCCTGTCTCAGCCAGGAAAACCCTGGTTCATGCTCTTGTAACGTCCCAGTTGGACTATGGAAATGTCCTCTATCTCGGAGCAACAAAAACATTTCTCCACAGGCTGCAACGTATCCAGAATGCGGCAACTTGCCTAGTCCTTAACTTACCTAGGAGAGCTTCCTCCGCGAAAGCCCTTGACTCCCTGCAGTGGCTGTCTATTAATAAAAGAATTATTTTTAAAGCCCTGTGCTTTTGCCATCGGAGTCTGCAGGGCAAAGGCCCTAGTTATCTCCATGATCTTCTTACCCCCCATAATCCGATTCATCATCTCAGGTCAACTGGGGCTTACCTGGTTAAAGTCCCTAAAGTCCAAAGAGCAAGAATTGGTGCGCGCTCGTTCGGCTACTTGGCAGCCAAAAACTGGAATGCATTACCCCTCTTTCTCCGAGCCATCGTATAACATTTTCCGAAAAAGATTGAAAACTTGGCTTTTCCAGCTGTGAGGCTCGTGCCCATCTTGTCCCTGTTTCACAGCTCTTGTTCCTTCCAGCCTTCTAGAGAGTGGTTTTCAGCACGGGGACACACCAGTTGGTGAACCAGGTGCTTAATAAGTGGTTTATTAGTATTTTTTACTGTGTGTGAACACTGGGTGTATTGGCAGCATCTACTTCTGTCCTTTGTGTGACATTATGCATGTGACTCCACTGCATGTTTTGTGCGTGTCACCGCATGATACTGTGAGAAGCTCTCTGTGTTTGTCTAAGAAGGTGGAAAAAGAGTTTGTGGGCAAATATGTAAGTTTGCAAATCCGTATTTGTATTACCAAATACATGTGACTAGTGTGTTTGATCGAAGTAGCAAGACAGTTTTTTGTTACTAAATAGGGTAAGTTGGCATGTGTTTAAGTTTTTTTGCTTTGTGTGTTTGTCTCGTCTAAATATGTGTTGCGATGTCCACTGTGGTATGCGTTGGAGAGGAAACATCAGTCTCTCTTTCCACAGGCTCACAGGAGGCTTGGATGCCATTTGGCCTAAAACCCAAAGCATGCTTTTTTCAAACACAATGAACACCAATGCACTTTTCAAACTGAGGGTCTCACATGTTCACACAAGTCAAACTGGCAGGGTACTATTTAGGTCTGGTTTTGACATCGCAGCTATTGACCTATTGTTAACTGGATCTGCTCTTTTCTCACCGGCCGAACCCAAAGAATCAGACTCCCGCCTTTCCTCTCCGAACCCACAGAGATCAACTGCGGAGTACCCCAAGGATCATCGCTCAGCCCCACGCTCTTCAACATCTACATGGCCCCCCTCGTCGCCATAGTCAGACAGCATGAACTCAGCATAGTATCCTATGCCGACGACACCCAGCTCATCCTCTCCCTCACGAAGGAACTGACACCACCAGGCTCAGCTTCCAGGAAGGAATGAAAGACGTCACATCCTGGATGAGCAGCAGCTGTCTGAAGCTCAACTCGGAGAAGACAGAAGTCCTCGTCCTCGGACCCACCCTCTCAGCGTGAACAAAACCTGGTGGTCCACTGCCCTCAGCAACCCCCACACCCCCACGGACCACAGCCAGAACCTCGGCATCATACTCGACTCCTCCCTCACCATGACCAACGCCGTCTCCTTCACGTGCTTCAACATCCTCCACATCCTTCGCAAGACCTTCAAATGGATCCCCCCGAATCCAGAAAGACCGTCGCCCACGCACTCATAACAAGCAGACTGGACTACGGCAACACCCTCTACGCTGTAATCAACAAATCCCTGCTCCGAAAACTCCAGACCATCTAGAACACTGCCGCCAGACTTGTCCTCGGCATCCCACGACATGACCACATCACCCAGCACCTACGTGACCTCCACTGGCTCCCCGTCGAGAAGAGAGTAACATTCAAGCGACTCACTCACGCCTACAAATCCCTCCACAACACCGGACCCCAGTACCTCAACGAAAGAGTCTCCTTCCACGTACCCAAGAGAAACCTCCGCTCTGCCGACCTCGCCGAAACACTGCGCATACGCAGAGCCAGAGCGGGTGGAAGAGCCTACTCCCACATCGCAGCGAAGACCTGGAACAAGCTTGCGCTCAACATAAGACGTTCCCCCACTCTGCACACCTTCAGGAGGAGCCTCAAGACCTCGCTCTTCAGCTGAAATGGATCTGCACGCCCCCCGCGCCTTGAGACCCTCACGGGTGAGTAGCACGCTTCACAAATCCCTGATTGATTCTTTAACCAGCCTCTTTTAGCCATTGGCTGGAGACTATCAATCAAGTCTTGTGCTGTTGGTTGTTCTGCATTCATTGCAGTGCTTGCATTGACTATGGACTACCATACAGTGATGGCGCTCTCTGTCCGCTCCTGTTGGCTTCTTCTTGAGATTCTTCCTAGTTGCATACTTGTATGAAGGTTTCAATGCTAAGGTGCTCACTGTTGCTATACATTTTAATAAAACAACTGAAAACTAAAAGGAATGAACAGATTTTATTCCATAACTATATTACCATCCCAGGACATGGATGTGAGATCCGAAATCAGCTGAGGAAAGTTGGTACATTAAAGGATCAATGGTCTGTGTGAAGAACAAGGTACTTACCATTGGTAACGCCTTATCTGGTAGAGACTTTATCTAGGTGCAGATTTCTTACTGACTCTCCCCATTCTGCAAACTTGATTTATCGAAGGTTGAGTTTATTTGCTCTAACATTCAGCGGGCCCGCCAGATGTTGAACCACCAGGAATATGTCCGGTTGTTCCAGCCAGTTCCAGAAATGCAGGGCCTCTTGACACATAGTCCACAACCTCACTACACTCTGCTTGTTGCAATACCACATGGCGGTGGTGTTGTCCGTGAACATCAGAACCAGCCTTTCCTTGATGGAAGGAACAAAGGCTTTTAATGCCAGACGAATCACTCTCAGTTCCAATAAGTTGATGTGAAGCTGAGACTCCGCCGGAGACCAGAGTCCTCTGATCGCCACCTCTCACAGATGACCGCCCCAACCTACTAGTGACGCATCAGCCACTATCATAAGTCTGGGTGGGGAAGAGAGAGGGGTCTGCTGTTTAACCAATCGCAGTCGGTGAGCCACCACTGCAGATCTTTTGCAGTTCCTTCCGATAACTGGACCAGGTTCCCCTGATGCTGTACCCACTGGGACTTGAGATTCCACTGCAGGGCCCATATATGCCATCGGGCATGCTTTACCAACAGGATGCAGGAGGCCATGAGACCCAGCAGGCTCGGTCAGTCTCACAGCAATCCAGGATAGAGGCTGAAACATTGGAACAATAGGCTGAGTACTCTGGATTTGCTGCTCCTGAAGATAAACCCAAAACTGCACTATATCCTGAATAGCTCCAATGAAAGGGAGCGTCTGGGAGGGAGTCAAGAGTGACTTTGGCACGGTAATAGTGAATGCAGAAGGTCCGTTGAAGTCTGGAGGTGGGAGACGACTGCCTGGGGCAAGCCCGCCTTCAACAGCCAGTCATCGAGGTAGGGGAAGACTGAGACTCCTGACCTCCGTAGATGATCTGCAACCACCGCCATCACTTTTGTGAACACCCGAGGGGCGGTGGTAAGACCAAAGGGGAGCACAGCAACCAGGTAATGCTCTTGGCCTACTGTGAACAGCATGTAACTCCTGTGGGCAGGCAGGATGGGGATGTGGAAGTAGGCGTCCTGCAAGTCCAGCGCTGTCATCCAGTCTCCAAGGTCAAGGGCAGACAGAACCTAAGCCTAAGTGAGCATCTTGACCTTTTCCTTTTTCAGGAAGTAGTTGAGGGGGCGTAGATCTAGGATAGGACGGAGGCCTCCATCCTTTTTCGGCACCAGAAAGAAGTGGGAAGAGCAACCACGACCTACTTCTGATGCCAGCACCCTCTCGATGGCTCATTTGGCCAGAAGAGCCAGTATTTCCTGTTGCAATAGTGAGAGGTGGTCCTCCATCAGGCGATCGGTGGATGGTAGCAAGGTTGGCTGGCCTACTGAAATGGGAGGGCATTGTCCCGCTGGACAATCTGAAACACCCACTTGTCTAAAGTTATTTTCCACCAGTGGGGCAGGTGGTGCCGAATACTCACACCAACCAGGTGCCCATGGTGATAGAATGGTAAACTTAAGTGGCTTCTGAATTGTGGTTGCCAGGAGGGGGTGGATTGGGCCGACCTCTGGCTCTGGTTCCTCAAGGCCTGTAGGAGCCGCATCTGGGCCATGAATGGACTGTGATGCCTGCTGGCCATACTGGCTAGGAGGGAATGGATGTGGCTGATAGCCCCTACCCTAGCCAGTGGGCTGAAGGTGGATTCCGGCTGTTGCGGGGCCATGACAAGCCCTAATGGTGGCCCTACTGTCCTTAAATCGTTCCAGAGCTGAATCCACCTTGTCGCCAAAATGACGAGTCCCTTCGAAGTGCATGTCCATAAGGGATGACTGTGAATTCCCCGAAAAGCCAGTTGTTCTCAGCCAGGCGTAATGTCAAAGCACCACTGTGGAAGCAATGGCTCTGCCTAGCGAGTCTGTTGGATCCAACCCGCATCTGATTGTGAATTTTGCCTCATTTCTTCCGTCAGCAATAGCTTGAGAGAGTATGCCTGGGCTTCATCCGGGACCATGGGCAGCACTTGCGCAACAGTATCCCACACAGTGTAGGAATAATTGCCCAATAAGCACGCAGTGTTCACAGATCGTGGTGCCAGGCTGGTGGAAGAGAAAATTCTCTTGCCAAAGGTATCCAGCCTCTTGGATTCCCTATCCAGTGGTGTGGTAGCAAATGCTCCGGGATCTTGGAGGTTAAGGCCTAGGCTACCAAGCTCTCAAGGGTGGGGTCCATGAGACAAAGGCAGGGTCCCTGGCAGCTGGGCAATGGCGGAGGGCGATTGTCCTGTGCACAGGAGTGCCTGTGCAGGGCTTGGCCTAGGCCCTGAGTAGGACATCTATGAGGGGGCTTCATTGAAGGTGAGTAAGCCCCCTCCTCCGTGGCCACTGTGAGAGGAGAGTAGAGGCTAGTGTCCGGTGAGGTGTCCAGACAACTGGCATCAGCTAAATCCTCGTACCAAGTGTAATCGGCCATGGTCTCTGCTAGGGGGGTCAGAGTGGCCATAGGGATCCTCAGATACGCTCCATTTGTGTTCATCAGGGGGCCCACCAGGAAAATAGGGCTAAATCTCCAATTCAGGCAGTGTGGGCCTGGTCGGTGCTGGAGTTAGATTCAAGCGACACTGGTAGGAATCACAATGGGAGTGGTGTCACTGGAACGGTCCCCGGAGGAGGTGGCTTCTGAATTTATGGTTGCCGGGAGGGGGTGGATTCGGCCGATCTCTGGCTTTGGTTCCACGAGGCCTGTAGGAGCTGCATCTGGGCCATGAACGGACCGTGATGCCTGCTGGCCATGGTGGCTAGGGGGAAATTAATGCGGCTGATCGCCCCTACCGTAGCCAGTAGGCGGATTCTGGCTGGCGTGGGGCCATGGCAAGCCCTAATGATCTAGTGGTGGCCCTACTGTCCTTAAATCGTTCTAGAGCTGAATCCGCCTTGTCGCCAAAATGGTGAGTCCTTTCGAAGGGCATGTCGTAAGGGATGCCTGTACATTCCCCGAAAAGTCAGTTCACAGCCAGGCGTAATGTCAAATCACCACTGTGGAAGCAATAGCTCCGCCCAGGAAGTCTGTTGCATCCAACGCGCATCGGATTGTGAATTTTTCCTCATTTCTTCCGTCAGCAATAGCTTGGGAGAGTATGCCCGAGCTTCATCCGGGACCATGGGCAGCACTTGCACAATTGTATCCCACACAGTGTAGGAATAATTGCCCAATAAGCATGCAGTGTTCAGATTGTGGTGCCAGGCTGGTGGAAGAGAAAATTCTCTTGCCGAAGGTATCCAGCCTCTTGGATTCCCTATCCAGTGGTGTGGTAGCAAACTCTCCGGGATCTTGGAGGTTGAGGCCTAGGCTACCAAGCTCTCAAGGGTGGGGTGCAGGAGAGAAAGGCAGGGTCCTGTGGAGCGGGGCAAGGGCAGTGGTACAGTGCACAGGAGTACCTGTGCAGGGCTTGGCCTAGGCTCAGAGCAGGGCATCTGTGAGGGGGCTTCATTAAACGGGAGTAAGGATTCTGATGAGGATATCTAGGATCGAAGCACCTCCCACATTGGTCTTGACCTCGACCGTGGGCAGATGCAGTGTCCAGGACCTCAGCCACCCTTTGGACCACCATCTTAAAAGAAGCCCCTTCCTTTGTGGCCACTGTGAGAGAAAAGTGGAGGCCAGTGTCTGGTGAGGTGTCCAGACAACTGGCTTCAGCTAAAACCTTGTACCAAGTGTAATCGGCAATGGTCTCTGCTAGGGGGTCGGAGTAAGCATAGGGACCCTCAGATACGCTCCATTTGTGTTCATCAGGGGGCCCACCAGGAAAATAGGGCTCCATCTCCAATTCAGGCAGTGTGGGCCTGGTTGGCGCTGGAGTTAGATTCAAGCGACACTGGTATGAATCACAATGGGAATGGTGTCACTGGAACAGTCTCCGGAGGAGGTTAAGTCACGGCAGGGGCCAGTCCGGATCCACCAACAGATCCTGAGGGCCTAACTGGTGCAGAGGGCAGATCTGCTGGTGGAGTCCCAGTCGGTGACTCTTCCGAACCCATTGGGCCCAAATGCGCTGCATAGAGTTTCGACTGCCCAAAAATGAGGCTCATGGCCTCATAAAATTCTTGTAGCTTGGCGGGGGTTATTCCGGCTCTGGGAAACTCAGGGAGGCGTGGAGCGGACCAGGTGTAAGACGCCAGTTCCACTGGGAGAGGGTCTGGAGCTGTGGCATCGTTCCTACACGTCATCTGAAGAATGGAAGTGGCGCTGGGAAGTCGAAGAGTGTTTTGACTCCTTGCTTACGTGAAGAAGTCTGGGATCACGACGAAGATTGACATGAGTGACTCTGGCTTGATCCAGAGACCTGGAGCGGCGCAGAGTCGTGTAGCAAACCGCCAATAGCTTCATGGCCTGCTTGCGGATGCCTTGGAGTTCATGGTCTTGCAGTCCGCACAGGACGCAGAGCCGTGGTCCCGCTCCAGGCACCACAGACACATCAAGTGGGGGTCCACCACAGACATCTGTCTGTGGGTGGCACCACAAGACTTGAACCCAGACTGCTTCTTCGGGGATATTTCTGAAAAAACAGGCTTGAAAAAAGACACACTAGATTTCTACAGAATGTAGAAAAACCCAGTCAAAAAATTCCTGTTGGAAGCTTGTCTGGACCCGTGATGAGGGCACCGAAAAGAAGGAACTGAGGTCAGTGCGCTCGGGTGGTGCCTACATAGGCACCACGCATGTCACTTCCGGTGCGGACAACGCTGAGGATGCCACATTGAGCCGAACAACAACACCTACGAGCGCGCAAGGAGTTTGCTAAAAAAATGTCCGGATCCAGTCTGCCGCTTGGGGAATATTCTACGGTAAGGTTAACACTACACTTATAAATTTAGATATCATCATCTGTTAAAGAACAGCCAGGAGTTCCGAGAATGATGGACTAGCTAGTGTTATTTATTACACGTCATGTGCTATAAGCTTTACGTTAGTCATGCAGCGAGTGGCCATTGAAATAGATGAAAGACTAGTCTAGCTGGGGCGTTGGAAACGAAAGCAATTATTTTGGAATGGGATATTTTCTCGAACGCCTCAATGGCAAGTGTTGAAGAAACAAGGGCAACATTTACAATTTTTGATACAAAAATAAGTTTGTGTTGCTTTTCAAATTATTCGCCATGATCCCTGCTATAATATGTGTCTATTGACTTTAAAAATTTCACTGAATCCAGACTCACTAAATGGGTAATTCTATTTCACAGCAACGGTTGTGGATGGGGAGAGAGTTGGGTTATATAACACACTATACATTAGTCTCTTAGAGCTGCAGACAGACTGTAGCCCCAAGATGGCTTCCTGGTGATGAAAGGTTTCTGCTCTTGGGAGAGATGTGTTCACCTAATGTAGGACACTGGCTCTCTATATAGTGTGCTAAAACGAAGTACACTGTGCAGATAGTCACAGTGGGTCCCAGATTGATGGATCAGCGATGGGTTCTATGACTTTGCGTTTGCTGACACCACTCCGTCAATAAGTGACCACACAAATTAATCCAAAAATTGCCTTTGTCCATTTGCATTTTTCGATTGGTCTATTTTTCCAATTTTTTTAAATGAATTGTTAGGGTATGCAGACAGAATATTGAGTTGTAAATGTCGACTTACACAAATATCGAGTTGGAAATATCGTGACACAGAAATATTGACACCAAGAATATCGTGGTCAAGAATATCAAATTTAAGGTAAGAAATATTGTTTTCAAAAGTCATTAATATCGTTTGCAAAAATATAGGGCTAGATGTAGGTAAAGTAAGTTTTGCGAGTCCTTAATAGCGATTTTTACCGAATCGCTATTAAGGAGTCGCAAAATGGAATGTATGTAGGAATCGCAATAATAATTGCGATTCCTTACTGTTCCTTAATTGCGAATCGCAAATTAAGATTCGCAATCAAGGAATACCTTCCCATTCATTCCTATGGGCCAAGAGGCCCATAGGAATGAATGGGATTTGCGCACGCAATTTGCGAGTAACCAAGAGGTACTCGCAAATTGCGTGCGCAATTTCAAGGGTGCAAGGGTTCCAAAAGGACACCCTGTTGCACCCCTGAAATGTGCATGTGTGCACATGTGGCGCACATGTGCCACATGGCACTTTGAAAAAAGCAAAAAAGTGCTTTTTTAAAGGAAATCGCAAATTACCACCAACTTGAAGATGGTGGTAATTTGCGATTCCTAAAGCAATATCGCAATTTGCGATGCCTACTAGCATAGCATTTAGGGAATCGCAAATTGCGATTCTCTAAATGCTTGCGCACAATAAGGAATCGCAATTTTTGCGATTCCTTATTTTGCAAGAGGGTATTTGCCTACCTACATTGCACGCAGCCAAATTGCGATCGCAAACGTTTGCGATCGCAATTTGGCTTCCTACATCTGGCCCATAGTTGTTTAAAATATCGATTTTTTTATTAGTGTTATGTATTTTAGTTTATATTTTAAATGTATGTGATGTATGTTTTTTTATAAGTATTGTTTATGTTTTTTAATATATGTTACATTTTTAGTAGTTATCAATTTTATTTTAATAAAATTTTGCATTTTTTAGTTCTGTAGCGGGTTGTGGGTTTATAGGGGAATAGGGTGGGAAGTAATTTAATTATAATAAATTAATGATTATGTTTTATTTATTATTTAATTGAGATTTTATAGTGTTAATTGTGGGAAGTAATTTATTAGTAATTAATTATTAATTGGTTAATTAATTAATTGGCAATTAATTATGGTAATTGTGTAATTTTTCTTAGGTGCGGGTTGTGGGGTTTATGGGGGTAAAGGGTGGGAAGTAATTTATTTTTGATTAATTATTAATTAGTTGTTAATTTATATTAATTCATTGATTGTAAATTAATTATGGAAATTGTGTAATGAATTTTAGGTGCGGGTTGTGGGGTTTATAGGGGTAAAGGGTCGGAAGTAATTTATGTATAATTAATTAATAATTATTTAATTAATTATTTGAAAATTAAATATGGAAATTTTGTAATTCATTTTAGGTGTGGGTTTATATGGGTAAAGGGTGGGAAGTAATTTATGCTTAATTAATTAATTGATCATTAAAATTAATTAATTGATATTTAATTAGGGTAATTGTTTATATTTTTTGTGTGTGGGTTTACTTTTATAGGGGTAAAGGATGGGGAGTAAATAAAGTTTACTTACTTTATAATTAGTTGTTAAATACTATTAGTTTGTAGCTTAAAATCAGTTTTAATTGTGTAATTAATTTATTTTTACAGTTTAATTTTAGCTGTGAATTGTGGCAATTATAGGGGTAAAGTGTGGGAAGTTAATTAATTTTTTGGAGTTTTAATTTGTTTTTAATTAATAATATTTCTTTAATTGTTAATTAATTATGTTAATTATGGCAGTACATTTTTTAAATTTAGATGTGGGCTGTGAATTGTATGGTGTTATAGGGTAGGAAATAAAAGAAAAATGTAATTAATGTTTTTGTTTCTAAATAATTTCTAATTGAAAATATTTATTTGTTTGAAAATTATCTTTTATTTTATTTAATATAATATTTGTAGGTATTTGTCATATGCATGTAACATTATTATATGTTTTTTAAAATTTTTAATATTACATATATATTTGTATTTTAATTTTTAACATATTTAAATATTTTTAATTTATTTTGTTTTTCAAATAGTTTTGTTGTTGTTAATATTTTATTTGTTTTTAATTTTGAACTGACTGGAGTGAGAATATTAATTCTTATCTGTCCGCAATCCAACACTTTCCCTACTGTTGCACTCACTGGAGTGGGAATAGTACTTTTACCCCTCCGCTATCCAACACTTTCCCTACTGTTGCATTTATTGGAGTGGGAATAGTAATTTTCACCACTCCGCTATCCATCACTTTCCCTATTGATGCACTGACTGGAGTTGGAATAGTAAATGTTATCCCTCCGCTATCCAACACTTTCTCTACTGTTGCACTCACTGGAGTGGGAATAGTAATTTTTACCCCTCCGCTATCCAACACTTTCCCTACTTTTACACATATTGGAGTGGGAATAGTAATTTTTATCCCTCCGCTATCCAACACTTTCCCTACTGTTGCACTCACTGGAGTGGGAATAGTAATTTTTACCCCTCCGCTATCCAACACTTTCCCTACTTTTGCACTCACTGGAGTGGGAATAGTAATTTTTACCCCTTCGCCATCCAACACTTTCCCTACTGTTGCACTCATTGGAGTGGAAATGGTAATTTTTACCCCTCCGCTATCCAACACTTTCCCTACTGTTGCACTGACTGGAGTGGGAATAGAAATTTTTACCCCTCCGCTATCCAACACTTTCCCTACTGTTACACTGACTGGAGTGGGAATAGTAATTTTTACCTCTCCGCTATCCAACACTTTCCCTACTGTTACACTCACTGGAGTGGGAATAGTATTTTTGACCCCTCCGCTATCCAACACTTTCCATATTGTTGCACTCACTGGAGTGGGAATAGTAATTTTTACCCCTCCACTATCCAACACTTTCCCTATTGATGCACTGACTGGAGTTGGAATAGTAAATTTTATCCCTCCGCTATCCAACACTTTCTCTACTGTTGCACTCACTGGAGTGGGAATAGTAATTTTTACCGCTCCGCTATCCAACACTTTCCCTACTTTTACACTTATTGGAGTGAGAATAGTAATTTTTATTCCTCCGCTATCCAACACTTTCCCTACTGTTGCACTCACTGGAGTGGGAATAGTAATTTTTACCCCTCCGCTATCCAACACTTTCCCTACTGTTGCACTCACTGGAGTGGGAATAGTAATTTTTACCCCTCCGCTATCCAACACTTTCCCTACTGTTGCACTCACTGGAGTGGGAATAGTAATTGTTACCCCTCCGCTATCCAACACTTTCCCTACTGTTGGACTCACTGGAGTGGGAATAGTAATGTTTACCCCTCCGCTATCCAACACTTTCCCTACTGTTGCACTCACTGGAGTGGGAATAGTACTTTTTACCCCTCCGCTATCCAACACTTTCCCTACTGTTGCACTCACTGGAGTGGGAATAGTAATTTTTACTCCTCCGCTATCCAACACTTTCCCTACTGTTGCACTGACTGGAGTGGGATATTTAAGTTTAAAGATTTTTAAATAGTTTAATGTTTTAATTTATAATAGAATTTTTTTTGAAAATTAGATTTTATGTTATCGGTATATTATAAATTTGTATATAATTTTAAAATTATACAATAAATTAAAATTAATAGCTTATTAATTGTTTTAAAGTATATATATATATATATTACAATAATTATGTATTATTTAAGTTTATTTGTTATATTTGCTAAAATGTATATTAAATCTACTTTATTTTGTTTAAATTAATTTTATATTTAATATTTATTATTTTATTTTATATATATATAAAAATTGATATTTTGTACAACTATATTTTTTACATCGATTTTTTTCCCTCAATATTTTTGTACTTACCTGTTTAAGTATAGGGAGTTGATATTTTTGCATTCTAGATTTTTAAATCAATATTTTTAACATCTATATTTTATACTTCGATATTTTGTCAGTGAACCACATAAAGTTCCCAACTTTAGAGCAAAAATGGATAATCCACAGGGGCAAGCTCAGGAGCTCAACCTGACACCTTACAAGGAGTTGTCATACTCCCAGTTATGGGCCTTCTGTAAAGGTTATGGTGTTAAAACTGGCTCTCATGCAATCAAAGATAAGCTTAGAAGGCTTTTGGCAGAATTTGGGAGAGATCATCAAGTGGATGAAGACAAATCGGAGGAGGATCGTCAAATAGGAGAAGAGGATGCTGAGTAGATGGTAGAGACCCCTGCCTCAGAAGAAGAGCTTGCCCTAGAAAGATTGGCCAGGAGGTTGGCTTTAGAAGCTCAACTCCTGGACATAGAGAAACAGAGAAAAGAGATGGGCCTAGGACCCATCTCTGGTGGCAAGGCCCCATCACTGGTGGCAGCAATATCATAACTAGGAGAGAGGAATCTTTTGACCCTAAAATCCCCAAAGGGATTGTCCCCAAATATACAGATGGTGATGATATCATCAAGTGGTTAACTGCTTTTGAGAGAGCTTGCATCAGTAGAAAGGTAGCCAATAAGCATTAGGTCTCTCTCTTGTTGGAACTGTTCTAAGGGAAATGCAGGGATAGACCCCTGACATTGAATGAGACAGATGTTGAGTCTTATGACCTCATGAAGGGTACCCTGGCTGAGGGATTTGCACTCACCACTGAGGAATACAGAATCTAGTACAAGGAGACTGAAAAAAACAAGTCAGTCCTGTGTTGATTTTGTGGACTTTTCACTAAAAAACACTAGGTGGTTGGTTAAAAGGTAACAATGTGCATGACTATATTAGGCTTTACAATGTAATCATGAAAGAATATCTGCTAAGTAATTGTTACAATGAGAAGTTACATCAGCACCTGGCAGACCTAGGTCCACTATTTCCTCAAGAGTTGGGGAAGAAGACAGTCCACTGGGTCAAAACAAGGGTAACCAAAACTGCCACTGGTGGGGGTGACCAAAAGAAAGAGGCCAAAAAGCCCCCCCCCCCCCCCAGGGAAAGATGGTGACCAAAAAGATAAAAATAAAAATGAGTCTTTTAAAGCCCCCCAAAAACCTAGACAGGAGGGTTGGCTCAGAAACCCTTCAGAGCCCAAGGGTGGGTACCAGGGTAAGAACTGGGATCCCAAAAAGGCTTGGTGTCATGACTGTAAGGCCCTTGGACACTGAACTAGAGACTCTAGCTATAAAAACAAAAAGAATGCCCATAGCACACCTGCAGTAACTGCAATAGTGAGTCTTAAGATGGGATCACAGGTGAGCCCTGCACATGTCAAGGTGCTCACTGAGACAACTCTAGTCTCAGAGCAAAGGGTGGGTGTAGCTACCCTGGCTGTCTGGCCCTGTAATCTGGAGAGATACAGACAAGAGCCAGCTATTGATGGGGTTAGAGTGGAAGCCCTGAGAGACACTGGTGCCAGTGCCACCATGGTGACTGAGCAGTTGGTGTCCTCAGACAAATATTTGCTTGGAGAGATCTATACAGTCCTCAATGCTGACAATCAGGCTAAGGTGCATCCAATGGCGTTGGTGTCCTGAGATTGGGGAGGGGTTAATGGCCTCAAAACGGTAGGGGTGTCTTCCGCTATCCCTGTACAGTGTCTGCATGGCAATGATTTGGAGTCCTCAGCATGGGCTGAGGTGGAAAAGAAAACCCATGTAGCAATGCTGGGAATACCTGAATGGGTGTGTGCAAACACAAGAGCAAAATGTAGAGCCCAGGGTGAAAAAGAAGTATTGGAGCCTGAAATTATGGACCAACCTTCCAAGAGAAAGGGCAAGCAGTCTGGGAAACCAACTTCTATTCAGACACCAGATCAGGTCCCCTCTCCTCAGGGAGAAGACTTGTCAGCCCCAGGGGGAACTGAGCCCCAGGATCCAGGTCCTTACACGGCATAGCTTTTGGGCCTAGTGGGACACTCTAGAGAAGATCTGTGCCAGGGGCAGAGAAGCTGACCCACTCTTGAAAGCCTGAGGCAGCAAGCTGCAGATCAGGAAAAGGGAAATGTCAGTGGTTCCTACAGGACCTACTGGGAGGAGGAACTCCTTTACACTGAGGCCAGAGACCCCAAATCTGTGCCACCTGGAGAGTAGTAGTGCCTCAACAGATTAGAGAGTTTCTCCTAACATTGGCCCATGACATTCCCCTATCTGGGCATCTTGACCAGACCAAAACTTGGAGTAAGTAGGTTGGTGAACCACGTCTACTGGCCAGAAATGTCCCAGAAGGTGAAGGAGTTTTCAAACTCCTGTGCGACTTGTCAAGCCAGTGGCAAGACAGGTAGCCACCCAAAGGCCCCCTTAATGCCACTCCCAGTGGTTGGGGTACCCTTTGAGAGGGTTGGGATTGGCACTGTTGGTCCACTTGACCCTCAGGCAGCATCAAGAAACCGAATTACACTAGTGGTAGTGGATCATGCCACTAGGTATCCTGAGCAAAAGACACACAATTAATGGACGGAATGCAGAACAAATCAAAACATTCACCCCCAGTCAAGAGATCAGGGTTAAATCTATCATTCTTTTGCTCACCATGCCACCCCAGTTTAGACCTGGCCATATGCAAATCAGTCTTGACCCTGTGCCTCATGGGAAGAGTCCAGCCCGAACTGCCAAGCCAGGTCCTCCCTGGACCGGAAACAAGCATCCTAGGACCGGTTTCTGGGTTTCACCCCTCTTCAGCCAGGATAGCTTGATTCCAGTGGCACAGTGAGCCCAGGACCCACGTCTGGGGATACCTGGCGCACTTAGGGCGAGAATGCAAAAGACACACAATTGATGGACGGAATGCAGAACAAATCAAAACATTCACCCCCAGTCAAGAGATCTGGGTTAAATCCATCATTCTTTTGCTCACCATGCCACCCCAGTTTAGACCTGGCCATATGCAAATCAGTCTTGACCCTGTGCCTCATGGGAACAGTCCAGCCCGAACTGCCAAGCCAGGTCCTCCCTGGACCGGAAACAAGCATCCTAGGACCGGTTTCGGGTTTCACCCTCTTCAGCCAGGATAGCTTGATTCCAGTGGCACAGTGAGCCCAGGACCCACGTCTGGGCATACCTGGCGCACTTAGGGCGAGAAAGCAAAAGACACACAATTGATGGACGGAATGCAGAACAAATCAAAACATTCACCCCCAGTCAAGAGATCTGGGTTAAATCCATCATTCTTTTGCTCACCATGCCACCCCAGTTTAGACCTGGCCATATGCAAATCAGTCTTGACCCTGTGCCTCATGGGAACAGTCCAGCCCGAACTGCCAAGCCAGGTCCTCCCTGGACCGGAAACAAGCATCCTAGGACCGGTTTCGGAGTTTCACCCCTCTTCAGCCAGGATAGCTTGATTCCAGTGGCACAGTGAGCCCAGGACCCACGTCTGGGCATACCTGGCGCACTTAGGGCGAGAAAGCAAAAGACACACAATTGATGGACGGAATGCAGAACAAATCAAAACATTCACCCCAGTCAAGAGATCTGGGTTAAATCCATCATTCTTTTGCTCACCATGCCACCCCAGTTTAGACCTGGCCATATGCAAATCAGTCTTGACCCTGTGCCTCATGGGAAGAGTCCAGCCCGAACTGCCAAGCCAGGTCCTCCCTGGACCGGAAACAAGCATCCTAGGACCGGTTTCGGGGTTTCACCCCTCTTCAGCCAGGATAGCTTGATTCCAGTGGCACAGTGAGCCCAGGACCCACGTCTGGGCATACCTGGCACAGTTAGGGCGAGAAAGCAAAAGACACACAATTGATGGACGGAATGCAGAACAAATCAAAACATTCACCCCCAGTCAAGAGATCTGGGTTAAATCCATCATTCTTTTGCTCACCATGCCACCCCAGTTTAGACCTGGCCATATGCAAATCAGTCTTGACCCTGTGCCTCATGGGAAGAGTCCAGCCCGAACTGCCAAGCCAGGTCCTCCCTGGACCGGAAACAAGCATCCTAGGACCGGTTTCGGGGTTTCACCCCTCTTCAGCCAGGATAGCTTGATTCCAGTGGCACAGTGAGCCCAGGACCCACGTCTGGGCATACCTGGCGCACTTAGGGCGAGAAAGCAAAAGACACACAATTGATGGACGGAATGCAGAACAAATCAAAACATTCACCCCCAGTCAAGAGATCTGGGTTAAATCCATCATTCTTTTGCTCACCATGCCACCCCAGTTTAGACCTGGCCATATGCAAATCAGTCTTGACCCTGTGCCTCATGGGAACAGTCCAGCCCGAACTGCCAAGCCAGGTCCTCCCTGGACCGGAAACAAGCATCCTAGGACCGGTTTCGAGGTTTCACCCCTCTTCAGCCAGGATAGCTTGATTCCAGTGGCAAAGTGAGCCCAGGACCCACGTCTGGGCATACCTGGCGCACTTAGGGCGAGAAAGCAAAAGACACACAATTGATGGACGGAATGCAGAACAAATCAAAACATTCACCCCCAGTCAAGAGATCTGGGTTAAATCCATCATTCTTTTGCTCACCATGCCACCCCAGTTTAGACCTGGCCATATGCAAATCAGTCTTGACCCTGTGCCTCATGGGAAGAGTCCAGCCCGAACTGCCAAGCCAGGTCCTCCCTGGACCGGAAACAAGCATCCTAGGACCGGTTTCGGGTTTCACCCCTCTTCAGCCAGGATAGCTTGATTCCAGTGGCACAGTGAGCCCAGGACCCACGTCTGGGCATACCTGGCGCACTTAGGGCGAGAAAGCAAAAGACACACAATTGATGGACGGAATGCAGAACAAATCAAAACATTCACCCCCAGTCAAGAGATCTGGGTTAAATCCATCATTCTTTTGCTCACCATGCCACCCCAGTTTAGACCTGGCCATATGCAAATCAGTCTTGACCCTGTGCCTCATGGGGACAGTCCAGCCCGAACTGCCAAGCCAGGTCCTCCCTGGACCGGAAACAAGCATCCTAGGACCGGTTTCGGGGTTTCACCCCTCTTCAGCCAGGATAGCTTGATTCCAGTGGCACAGTGAGCCCAGGACCCACGTCTGGGCATACCTGGCGCACTTAGGGCGAGAAAGCAAAAGACACACAATTGATGGACGGAATGCAGAACAAATCAAAACATTCACCCCCAGTCAAGAGATCTGGGTTAAATCCATCATTCTTTTGCTCACCATGCCACCCCAGTTTAGACCTGGCCATATGCAAATCAGTCTTGACCCTGTGCCTCATGGGAAGAGTCCAGCCCGAACTGCCAAGCCAGGTCCTCCCTGGACTAGGAAACAAGCATCCTAGGACCGGTTTCGGGTTTCACCCTCTTCAGCCAGGATAGCTTGATTCCAGTGGCACAGTGAGCCCAGGACCCACGTCTGGGCATACCTGGCGCACTTAGGCGAGAAAGCAAAAGACACACAATTGATGGACGGAATGCAGAACAAATCAAAACATTCACCCCCAGTCAAGAGATCTGGGTTAAATCCATCATTCTTTTGCTCACCATGCCACCCCAGTTTAGACCTGGCCATATGCAAATCAGTCTTGACCCTGTGCCTCATGGGGACAGTCCAGCCCGAACTGCCAAGCCAGGTCCTCCTGGACCGGAAACAAGCATCCTAGGACCGGTTTCGGGGTTTCACCCCTCTTCAGCCAGGATAGCTTGATTCCAGTGGCACAGTGAGCCCAGGACCCACGTCTGGGCATACCTGGCGCACTTAGGGCGAGAAAGCAAAAGACACACAATTGATGGACGGAATGCAGAACAAATCAAAACATTCACCCCCAGTCAAGAGATCTGGGTTAAATCCATCATTCTTTTGCTCACCATGCCACCCCAGTTTAGACCTGGCCATATGCAAATCAGTCTTGACCCTGTGCCTCATGGGAACAGTCCAGCCCGAACTGCCAAGCCAGGTCCTCCCTGGACCTGAAACAAGCATCCTAGGACCGGTTTCGGGGTTTCACCCCTCTTCAGCCAGGATAGCTTGATTCCAGTGGCACAGTGAGCCCAGGACCCACGTCTGGGCATACCTGGCGCACTACACCACTGGATTCAAGCTAGCCTGGCTGAAGAAGGGTGATGCCCTGAAACCGGTTCCAGGATGCTTGTTTCCGGTCCAGGGAGGACCTGGCTTGGCAGTTCGGGCTGGACTGTTCCCACAAGGAACAGGGTCAAGACTGATTTGCATATGGCTGGGTCCAAACTGGGGTGGTGTGGTGAGCAAAAGAATGATGGATTTAACCCAGATCCTTGTGACTGGGGGTGAATGTTTGCATTGTCCATCATTCCGTCCATCAATTGTTTCTTTTGCACTAGGTATCCTGAAGCAATTCCCCTGAGGACTACCACTGCCCTTTCAGTGGCTAGGTCCCTCCTTGGTATTTTTACCAGGGTTGGCTTTCCAAAGGAGATAGTATTAGACACAGGTATAAACTTCATGTCTGCAAACTTGAAACACATGGGGACCGAGTGTGGGGGTGACTTATAAGTTCACTACACCATACCATCCACAGACTAATGGGCTTGTTGAAAGATTTAACAAGACCCTAAAAGGTATGATTGGTAGACTCCCTGCATAGCTCAGAAAGAGATGGAATGTCTTACTATCATGCCTGATTTTTTGCTTACACAGAGGTGCCACAAAAAGGAGTAGGGTTTTCCCTCTTTGAACTTTTGTTTGAAAACCCTGTAAGGGGAACCCCGTGTCTTGTGATGGAAGGATGGGAGAGACCTCTCAAAGAACCTAAGCAGGATATTGTGGATTATGTGCTTAGCCTTCGTTCCAGGATGGCTGAGTACATGAAAAAAACAAATAAAAACCTTGAGGCCACCCAAGAACTCCAGAAGCTCTGATATGACCAGAAGGCTGCCATGGTGGAGTTCAAACCAGGGCATAAGGTACAGGCTTTTGAGCCTGAGACTTCTAGGGCCCTCCAGGATAAATGGACTGGGCCCTACCCTACCCTTGAGAGAAAAGGGGAGGTCACTTACTTAGAGGACCTTGGCACTTGCAGGAACCCTAAGAGGGTCATCCATGTGAACCACCTTAAACCCTTTAATGACAGGGCTGAAATGACCATGCTCATGGTCACAGAAGAGAATCAAGAAGCAGAGAGTTAACCTCTCCCTGATAGCCTCTCAAACAACCTTTAAAGATCAGTCAGTTGAAGGAGTAGTTTTGTCAACACCCTTACTGCCCAACAGAAACATGACTGAAGGCAAGTCCTAAATCAGTTTGCTGAGCTCTTCTTTTTGATCCCTGGTCAGACCAACTGGTGTACACATCGTGTGGATACTGGTGGCAGCCTACCTGTAAAAAATAAAATCTACAGGCAGTCTGATCATGTCAAAGATAGCATCAAGGCTGAAGTAAGCAAGATGCTGGAATTGCATGTCATTGAACCCTCAGAGAGTTCTTGGGCCAGCCTAGTTGTGTTAGTCTCCAAACCTCACTCTCAGGGTGGAAAGAAAGAAATTAGGTTTTGTGTGGACTACAGGGGCCTCAATGCTGTGACAAAAACTGACACACATCCAATTTCTAAGGCTGATGAAGTAATTGACAGGTTAGGGACAGCTAAATATCTCAGTACTTTTGATCTCTCATCAGGGTACTGGCAGATAGGTCTGACCCCTGGAGCCAAAGAAAAACCAGCATTCTCAACCCAAGATGGTCACTAACAGCTTAATGTGATTCCCTTTGGATTAAAGCATGCCCCTCCCACCTTCCAAAAGCTGGTAAACAAAGTCCTTGCTGGGCTGGAGTCTTTAGTGCAGCATATCTTGATGCCATTGCTATCTTTAGCTCCACCTGGCAGAATCACCTGATCCACCTTGGGAAGGTCCTGAATGCTCTGCAGAGTGCAGGACTCACTATCAAAGCAAGCAAGTGCCAGATAGGGCAGGGCACAGTTGTATACTTGGGCCACCTTGTAGGGGGAGGCAAAGTTCAACCCCTACAACCCAAGATCCAGACTATTCTGGACTGGGTAGCACCAACCACCCAGACTCAAGTCAGGGCATTCCTTGGATTGACTGGGTACTACAGGAGGTTTGTGAGGGTATATGGGTCCATTGTGGCCCCTTCACAGAATTGACCTCCAAGAAAATGCCCAAAACGATTAACTGGACAGTGAGCTGTCAAACGGCTTTTGACGCCCTGAAGGAAGAAATGTGCTCAGCACCCATTCTAAAAGCTCCGCATTATACCAAGCAGTTCATAGTGGGGACAGATGCCTCTGAACATAGGATATGAGCAGTCCTATACCAGACCAATGATGATGGCCATGACCAGCCTGTTGCTTTCATTAGCAGGAGAATTCTCCCCAGAGAGCAGCATTGGAGTGCCATTGAGAGGAAGCCTTTGCTGTGGTTTGGTTCCTGAAGAAGCTGAGACCATACCTGTTTGGTTCTCACTTCCTTGTCCAAACTGACTACATACCTCTCAGATGGCTGATGTAAATGAAAGGTGAAAACTCCAAATTATTAAGGTGGTCCATATCTCTACAGGGAATAGACTTTACAGTGGAACACAGACCTGGGACTGACCATGCTAATGCAGACGGGAAAGGTTAGTCTCATCCTCTTTCATTTGGAGGGGGGTTGGTGGGGGGGGGGGTCATGTAGGAAAATTCCTCTTTTGATACATTTAGCCCCCACCTTTTGCTTGGTGTATGTGATTTCAAAATACGCTGGGTCCCTGCTAACCAGGTTCCCAGTTCCAGATCTCTTACATAAAACTGTACCACGACTGGCCCAACTTCAGTAACCCATGTAAGTCCTTAGTAAATGGTACCCCTGGTACCCAGGGAATTGGTACTGAAGAGGGTCTTCTAGGGCTGCAGCACAAATTGTGCCACCCAGAGACCCCTTACCGAGACCATGCACACTGCCATTGCAGGCTGCATGTCTTGTTGCAGAGACGAGTTGACATTGCACACAGCTGGGTGCCATGCCACATACACAGCATGAGGTATAGGTAAGTCACCCCTACTGCAGGCCTTATAGCCCTGAGGCAGGGTACACTATATCCCATGTGTGTACATATCTGCATGAGCAGATATGACCGTACAATATCAAGTCCATTCTTGGATATTGTAAGTGTACAGGGAGCCATAGAGGGTGCATGGGCTGGATACTTGTCATTAGGAGTTTCCTAGCTCCATGATGGCTTCACTGTACCCTAATAAATCCTCACTGATTCTAGTGTTGGATTTATTAATAAATGCACGCAGGAGACACCTTAGAGGGTCCCCTGAAAACCTACCAAGCACTGGTGTGGTCTCTGACTAGTCTTAGCTAGCCTGTCACCACCAGACATGTTTATGACTTCATGGGGTGAGAGCCAGCACTCTCAGAGGTCAGGAACAAAGCCTGCACTGGGCGGAGGTTCTTCACACCTCACCAGGATGGCCTTCCAGAGTGGGAAGCTTCAAAGATGATGCTGCTTTTGAAATGCAACCCAGGCATCTCCAGATAGTGGAGGATGCCAACCCCCTTTCCTGCTCTACATCTGGTGGGAGGATAGGCAGGAAAATTAGTTAGAGGGTGAGGTGTGCCCACATTCAGCCAGCGCCACCCTAATGTGGGGCAGGTGATGTGAGCACGACTTTTCCAATCCCTCAATCTTGGGATGGGAGGAATGAACGTATCAGGGCTAGCGTAGTGCCCCTTCCCACAGGAAGTGGTCACTTAGAGGGTCTAGATACCCTAAAAGTAGGTAGCCCATTGGTTACTATCTGTCGCCCCCCCTTTAACACCCTTATATTTAATATTTAGGTGGCATCCCTGGACCTTGCAACTTAGATTCAAGGGACACAGAGAAGAAAAGGACAAAGAAGAGCTGCTGGCCCGAGGACTGAAGCCCTGCTGCAGAAAATTGGCACCAAACCCTGCTTGCTGCCTTAAGGACTTGACATTTGTGATGTGCTGTCTCGTCCTGCAACTGTGAGGCCTCCAAGAATCCCGGAGCACCTCCAGCCTTCGACAAATCGCCAAAGAACTCCTTTGGAGTGGAGGTACCATTCCCCTGCAGCAGCAGGCAACAAACCACAGAATCCGGTTTTACCGACTTGCTGCTCCCCAGCAACTACAACGCAGCACCCAAACCAATAGTGGTACACCAGCTCCGGAGGATCAAATCCGTCTCCCCTCCAAGTGTGGAGACATCAGGATATACCAGAACCGTGCTGCACCAATACCCAGGATACCGGACCCTCTGCAGCATTCACCAAGATGAAGAGTCTAATCCGGATTCCAACTGCCTAAGAAGCAAACACCCATCAAGAAATGTTGAGACCCCTGAGACCCACTTTGTGAGTGGCCCAGCTATCCCAGAATTGCCTCTCCAAGCTGCCTCCTGACTGCAAAGACATCTTGATGTGTGCCACCCGGTGACCTATCTGCTCTGCACCCAGCCTGCCCGGCCTGGGTTCCGACAAACCAGCTGTGGTCCTGAGGCCCTTGCTACCTGCTTCCTCGAGTGAGACCCCCCAGGATTTACCTTTAAGTCCCCTTGTGCAGTGTGTTTTCAAGTGGCCCCCTTCTTTGTAACGCACCAGCTACCAACGACCTCAGCACCCTCCTCCCGGCCGAATCCGCGACGCTCCCGAGGACCCGCTGGTGGAACATTGGGCCTGGCTTTGCTACTTAACCAAAATACAGAAGGTGAACCTTGAGATCCAACTGTGTGATTTTATATGCATTTTTCTATTTTCTCCCATTGACTTCAATAGTACACAAATGAGCACAAAAGTAATTCATTTTGCAAACTTTGAAAATTGTCATATTTAAAAAGTACTTACTGTAGAACAAAGTTCTTAATCTCAAACATTATATAAAAATCAATGTTATTTTTGCAAATTGGACTTGGATTTATTCTAGAGTGTGTGTCTCATTTATTGCCTCTCTGAGTACAACAAATGCTTAGCATTACCCTCTGATAAGCCTAACTGCTCACCCACATTACCACAAATAGAGTGTTAGTATTATCTACTTTTGCCTCTGTATTCCAATCTGGGTCTCCTTGGACTCTCTACACAATGCACTTCATTTTAGCGCACTATATAGAGCGCCAGCTTCCTACAAATGAGCAGTAAAAAAACGTTAACTTTACCCTTTTGACATTCAAACATAACCACATATGAAGAGAAGATACAGATCCCAGTAAACCTGTGGGTTTAGCACGAGTCACAGCACTCTTGCGGGGACTGGTCCCATCAAATCATGTCGCCATTGTCATTGGAGACATTCTTAACCAAAAAGTATCGAACAGACAAATGTGCTGAAACATCACCGAAGCACACTCATGGCCACAGCAACTCATCTTTTGACTAGTATAGTACAAAACAGAAAGTTGTGGTGGGAGGGGGTGCATATCGATTAAAAATACTTTTTTCTATAAACTTGTAGAAAAGTGCTGAGCTCTACACCTGTAGTACGTCTAGCATAAATAGCTATCATCTTATGAAATTCTGTAGGAAAAAACACCAAACACTCGGAGTATACAAATACTTTCTGTAGTCTCTTTATACATTTCAAAACATTTCAATTGACTGTTCTGTAACAGCTAATACAAAATTATACATTCATTACCTGGAGAGTCCCAAACATTTCCATAGATCTGTGCGTGTACACCAACAACTGAGTTCTCCATTCACCACTTATCAATTTCTTTACATTTCAATAGATATTTATGTGCGCATTGGTAGAACTGTCTGTTCATCTTTACATTTTTGGGGGCTCCTCTGCGATCAAAAACGTTTTCCATTTGTCATCTATAGATTTCTGTACATTTCTACAGATCTGTCTATGAATAGTGACAACTAAACTCTTTATACATTACCTATAGATTATTGTACATTGCTAAATACTCCCCCATGAACACTGATGACAAATTTCTCCATTCATTACTCGTGGATTTTTGTACATTTCCATACACTCTTCAATGAACATGACAAAAATGATCATCAACCTTAGGTTTTTTTTTCTTCCATTTCTACAGGCTCATCTGCGATTAGAGAGAATTTCCCATTTCTCATCTATCAATATCTGAACATTTCTACAAACCCGTCTGTGAACAGTGACAACCCCAAATTCTCAATTCCTTATCTATAGATTATATACATTGCTGAAGACTCTTCTGTGAATAATGTGCCAAATTTCTCCATTCATTACCCATAGCTTTTTGAACATCTCCATACACTCTTCTGTGAACGACCCAGCAGGTATTCTCTAGACCACTGTAAACTTTTTGAAGGATTCCAGACTTAGTAATATAAGACTAGCTTTATTTAATCCCATATAGTAAAGAGTCTTCCTACAGAATTTCACACACGTTCTTGAATCTCTAAAATCCTATACTTCTCTAGGGAGTGCTTGAAGAAACTATGCATCACTATTGGCTTCTGAATAGGAGAAGCATGTACTTCTCTACAGTCATCGTAAAGAATTTATACATCTTTTCACAATGTGCTTTGCACTTTGTACAGAATGTCATAAAGGGCCTTTCCCTGGACAACTCATCTGAAATCTTCGTCGACAGGTAAGTTTATGCTGGTCACAAATAGAGCTGTATACATCGTGTCACAGGATATACAATGTTTTAAGGTCCAGGGTTTTCTGTCACGGGGATGAAACTTTATTGTTCCTATTGATCAATGTAATTCCCTATTTGTTTACATTATGGTTTAAATCCGGTCTTTGAAAGACTTTGTTCTACTTCTGCAGAAAAGAGTGAGCTTGTCCCTTCTGTTAAAGTTTAAGGCGTGCTTTGTAGACGTTGGACAGGGAAGGCGATTATGTCTATCGTTTGAGGTGAATCAGGTAACACTGTGGTTACTCCTACTTTGGTAACCATCATTCAGTCATCACTGCCCACCCCATGCCTCTGTCACCAAACTTCCTGCATTTTTTTCTTTTGTGCTTCTGTGGTGCCATCATGACAGCAAGGCAACACTGGCTCTTGGTCTATTGATGTTCAAGGGTGTCTTCCAGAAAAGTGCTTCGAGAAAAGAAACATGTTGGGTCAACCGGTAAGAAAGCTGAAAAGGGCTTTTGCTCTGTTGGTGGTCGGGAGGGACTGTGCTCCTTGCACCATCCCCCAACCAGGCATTTACCCATGGCACTAAATAATGCTGATCTTAAGGTGGGAAGTTGAGGTATCTCTGCCTCTCGAACATAAACGTAAACACATAGGTGTATTCTTGGCAGCTGACACAGATTTCAAGTGTGTCGGAAGCTTCTGTACAAAAGAGAAGGGGAGTAAGGGAAATGACAGTATCTTCTATAGAAGGTTGGCGTGGCACCCCACATTTTACACCTGTGCAACTTGTTCTGCAGTGTCCCCATCAGCTCTTTGGTGGGTGAGCCAGACTGTGGAGGTGTCAACAAGATGCCCAAGTAGCTCTCTGTTGAACCCAAACTGCAGCGAGGAAGGCAAGCACTTATCCAGGAAATATGATCAGCCTCGGGTACTGCTGGCCCGTTCGCCAAGAAGCCAATACGTCCTCACTTTTCCCTTTCCCTGTGTGAGGAGAAAAAAATTAGAAGTTGGACCCTGTTGATTTCAGAGAGCGTGGAGCATGACTTTGAAAAGAAAGCACATTGCAGGTAAATGACAATGGCATGTCTAATCGACAGGAGACAGCAGACACCACGTCCTACTGGAGCATGGACTACGTGGGCCCCATGAGTAACAAGAAATTTTCTCTAATAGGAAGTCCACAATTAATGGAATATGGCTCTTCTGTTGGGTAAGGCTAATGGAGTGCAGGAATCACAAACAGGGCAGGGAAACACTCTCATTGAGAGAAGGGTATGGAGAGAATCGACAACACTCTTCCGAAAGGAAGATCAAAGGCACGGTTCTTATTGCAGAAAGACTCTTGAGTGATCCTACACTGGCTCTGCTAGCAGGCACAAGCAGGATGTGTCTAACAATTCTTGCATGCATACATCATTGCCTGCTTAAACCCTTGCTGTACACCAGAAGATTAGGAGATGTGTTGGCACATGCTTGTTATGCCTCTATAGCTCAATCACTGTGAATGGCCACACCATTTGGGCTGAAGAAACTGTTTCACTATGCTGCCCAAGTGAAATCCACATGTACAATCACTTGCAATGGATACCCCTACGTTTTACCCAGATATGACTGTAAAGGCAATCACTAGAGATGGTTGTGACCGCAAAATCACAGCCCCAGCAGTTGTAATCATTGCATTTGGCTAATTCCCACCTGTCACCCTGATATGAGCCCTGTTCAATAATGAATCTTGATATACCCCCTAGTACCATCTATATCTCCGCAACTGTAATCGCTGCACACATTTATGAATGGCGGGTCGCCAAGTATACTCACTGTGCATGGCTACACCTGATGCCTTTCCATTAAGTTTAATCACTTTACATGTCTACGCCCCAAGACCATGCCTCTCAGGTTCAATAAACTTGCATGACAACACCCAAGGGCAACACTCCAAACTAGTAATCACCATGTGGTTTATGCCCTAAGGGCAACCATGCACATTTCTACACAAGTCTAACTAGGTCTGCCAAGATACCAAGTAAAATCACTGTCTATCACTATGCCCCAAGCCATGTCTTTAAGTGCAGTCACCACACTTGGCTATGCCCAGAGACCCTCCCAGTACAATTAATACTTAAGGCTACACCCATGAGAAGACACATACTAACAACAACACATGACTAAGCACCATGAGTTTCATATGAAGTGCGATCACAAACCATGGCAATGCAACCACAGGTTCCATCCCAAGAGTGATCATAACACATGGATGCATACCAAAGGTCTCATCCCAAGTGCAGTGGCAACACATGGCTACACACCACAGGGCTCTTCCCAAGTGCTAGCACGACATATGGCTATGCTCTATAGGTTCAATCCCAAGTGCAATCACAGAGCATGGCTATGCTCCACAGGTTCCGTTCCAGTTCATGCACAACACATGGCTATGGATCACAGGTTCTATTCCAAGTGCAGTTGCAGGAGGTAGCCATGCACCACACGTGCCATCCAAAGTGCAATCACAACACATGGCTACACACTAAAAGGCCCAACCAAAGTGCAATCACAACACATGGCTGTGCACCACAGGTCTTTTCCTAAATGCATCAGAGCACATGACTACGTACCATAGGTCCTATTCCAAGTGTGATCCCAACATATGGCTACGAACCACAGGTTCCTTCCCATGTGCGACCATTGGACATGGCTAAGAACCACAGTCCCATCCCAAGTGCATCCACAACACATGGCAAAACACCAAAGGTCCCATACCAAGTGCAAGCTCAACACGTTGCTATGCACCACAGGTCCAATCCTGCGTGCGATCACAACACATGGTGATGCACCATAGGTCACATTCCATGTGTGATCACAACAAATGCCTGTGCAACACAGGTTCCATCCTGGGTGTGATCACTGGACATGGGTATGCACCACAAGTTCCATCCCATGTGGAGTCACGGCACATGGCTGTACCTCTTACATCACCCGCTCCCCAAGAGTAAAGATAATGCACACAGCAACGACTGCTAAAACAAAAAGTCACTGTGAAGTGTTATGGCTAAGGCCACATGCACAGTGTGTCAATGGCACATGGCTATGTACCCAAGGGGAAGGTCCACAAAAATAGAAAAAGACACAAGACTACGCCATTAGGCCATGCCTTCCAAATGGAGTCACTGTAATCAGATTTACCCAAGCCTCTCCTCACAAGTTCGTTAATGGTGCATGGTTAAGCCATCCTCGTTTGATCATTGTGCATGATTATGCAACATGATCATGCCATGAGGTGCTATTACACACCAGGTGTATTTGTGGAGCATGGATTCACTGTGAGAGGTTGCTTTAGTTTGCACCAATGACATACAACAGATGTTTGTTGTTCCCCAATTAAGTGGTATTCATTTTACAAACTTCCCATGGATAAAAGGTACCTCCCAAATACAACAAACTTTGCTTGATCCACTCTCTTTCCATAAACACCTTGGGGCCAATTCACAAACACATCTGAGTAATTGAAGCAGTACTAAAAGAGTACTCTTTTACAACCTCATACATGACTTTGTAAGTCAACCCTGAAACATCCAAATCCTTATTGGTAAACGTGTAAATGGGATACAGTCCTTTTACTAATTGCATATAAATATTCCCATTTGAGACGTTTTGCTGCCAATTCACAAAGGTATGTACGAGTACAGAAAAGAGTACTAGCTGAGTGCTACTTTACATACTCAAAATGCTTTCGTGAATAGGCCCTGAAGTGTGAATGTGTCTGATGTACAGCTCAAACACTGATACATTTGGAACTAACTGGTGAACCGCCGTAAATACTTACTGGAAATTCATTCGCCCAGTGGCGACGTGCCGGTCATTGCATATTACAAGCATTGAGACCTGGGGAGCTGATACCTATATCAAATGTAGCTATGAAAATGCGTTCTTTCGCCAAGTGGCAAAAGTAAACTTGCGACATCAATATAGTATTTCCTTTGAGCATCGCTGCCAGCAGTCACGTAATTATCTAGTTACAGTGTTTGAATTTTTCTTTAAGCAAATTACTGCATAAGAGCATTTTTTCATTTATGGTTTACCATGTTATCACAACTGTTTATACCTGATGTGTAGTTTACAAACATTCATTCACATTGTATTGTTCTTTGTGCAAAATGTTTCAAAATGGCCTCTGCATTTGTGTTGGATTCCTCCCATTCCTTTTGGAGTCCTTTGTTTATGTTTCCACATGGCTATGTATTGCACCATCACTGTTCAGTCATTGTGTGATCAAGACAGCGTTGCTGTCGAAATGCGTAACCTTTTGACCATTAAACCTGCATTGAGTGGCATCTCCTGAGCGTGCGTTTTACTGGGACTCTTTATGTGGAATTTATGACCGGCTGGCTCCGCCGGCATCACGCACCACCTGCCAGCAGGCCGTGGATTCCAGAAGGAGCTTTGTTTTGTATATATATATATATATTACGTACAAAGGAATCCTAGGATCGTTCGGTGCGCACAACAGCGGGTGCCTCGCGTAGGGGCCGGATTCAGGCCCTAATTTCAATTTTCTGCACAAAGGACGCAGCACTCCGGAGCTTAAATTTCAACAGCTTTAATCCAACAACACACCACCAACGCGTTTCAGCCTCAGATCGGCCTTGATCACGGTTAGTGAGTCCTTCTTCTAATGCACTATATGTACCCACTCTGCCTCAATGTGGCATTGTGGGATCTGTAGTGCCTTTAATAAAACTTTATTAACAATTTATTTACAAAAGGAAATTTTTTAACTATTGTCGAAATTTTCAGGCATTTCATATATTTATAACATATATAATTATATAAGTTTCGGCATATAGTTTATTAGCAACGTGCCAACATTATGTCCCAGGATTTTCACACAGTTTTATTTGTTAGGGTATAGTACCCATTTTGTTCAATATTTTTTGGAGACTAGTCAACTATCAATTTTCAGTTTTGCAGGGTTCTTAGAGGTAACATATTCTCATAACTTTGCAAATTTTAATTATTTATTCCAGGTGCACATAAAGTTCCTCGTCATTATTCATTCCTCTCGGTGTCTTGGTTCTGAGCTTGATGATATATCGTGACTCTAACTGCCGTAGTTGTCTCATTCTATTGCCTCCACGTTCATTGGGAGGTATGGTGTCAATGCCATAGTAGCACATAGATTTCCAGTCCTCTTTTTGGCATTGCGCCAGATGTTTCGCTGTGGCATAAGAGATATCCTTATTTTTTACGGCTCTTATATGCTCCAATATGCGTTTCTTCAAGGTACAAATTGTGCTCCCGATATATTTCAACCCGCAGTTGCATTCTATGATATAGATAACATATTGAGTGTTGCAGGTGATCTTATGATTGATTTTAATAGTGTTGCCATTGTAGTCTGAGATATTGGACATATTTTTCCCAATTTTGCAAGCCTTGCATGAGTTACATCTTTTGAAGCCTTTTTGTTGTTCATTTAGCCAATTTATTTTCTTTGTTTCTTGAAAATGGCTTCGTACCAGTAGGTCTTTTAAAGATTTCGTTTTTTTATACGTTACTACTGGTTGAGGTCCCAGAAGTGGTCCCACATCTGTGTGTCATTCGTAATCAGATGCCAATGTTTTTTAATCTATTGTTCCGCTTTCCTTGCTGTAAGTTGTAATAAATCTGGGTTTTTCCTGTTGATCTGATTTTTAGTTTTCTTTTCGGGATTAGAGTATCCTCTCTCGACTTCATGGCCACTTTTTCTTTACAATTGTGCAGCACTGAGTCCCTATATCCTCTTTTTTCAATCTATTGGTTGTCTCCAAGATTTTATCTTCTGTGTCTTCAGGTTTGGAACAGTTGCGTTTCATTCGAATAAACTCGCCATAAGGAATACTGTTTATTAGCGATTTGGGGTGAAAACTTGTCCCATGTAAAATGCTATTTGTCGCAGTCTCTTTCCTGAAGAAAGTGGAATGTATCTGATCATTCTCAATATAGATCAATGTATCCAAAAAGGCAATTTCTGATTGGCTTGTTGTATATGTGAATGACAATCCTATGTTGTTTGTATTCAGTTTTTGGAAATAGTCTTCAAAATCTTTCTTGGTGCCATTCCAAATGATAAAAAGGTCGTCAATATACCGGACCCATAAAATGATTTTATCCAGCTCCATTTGATGTTCTGTACTCCAGGCCATTGTTTTCTCCCACCAGCCCATGGTGATATTAGCATAGTTGGGAGAAAACAAAATGCCCATGGCAGTTCCCCATTGTTGTAGATACAATTCCTTATTAAAGAGGAAAACATTGTTCTTTAAGCACATTTCAATCATTGAAAGCAACATGCGGGTGTGTTTTAGCTCTGTTACCTTGCGTTGTTTTAAAAAATAATAGCATGCCTCTAATCCAATTTCATGTTTAATCGACGTGTAGAGAGAAATTGCATCAATAGTTACTAGTAGATATTGATTACTTCAACTAATATCTGTTAGTATTCTTAAAAAATCTCCTGTGTCCCTGATGTAGGAGCTGAGACTTTGGGCAATCGGTGCAAGGAATTGATCAACATACTCTGATACATTTTCAAAAAGAGAATTGCATGAAGAGACGATTGATCTCCCTGGTGGATGATGGAGCGTCTTATGAATCTTCGGTAAAAAATATATGGTGGGAATTACCGGAAATTCATTCATCAAAAATTTTTGTTCTTCATCGCTGATAAGGTTTGCCATGTGCCACTCGTGTAATTTTTTATTCAAATCAAGTATCATTTTGTTCATTGGATTAGACTGAATCTTACAATAATTGTTGGTGTCATTTAGCTGTCTTTGAGCTTCATTTATGTAATCCTCTTTATCAAGCAACACAACGTTTCCCCCTTTGTCAGCGGGTTTTATTACAATTGTTTCATTATCTGTTAATGTTTTAATAGCATCTCTTTCCTTTTTGCTTAAGTTCTCTCTGTGATTAGAATTCCTTACTTTTTGTAACTTTTCAAGATCCCCAATTACAGCTTCTGCAAATATGTCAATTCTATTTCCAGGAGATAATGTTGGACAATATCTCGATTTTCTTTTTAACCCGCTTGCCAATCGTTTGTCAGTTTCAATGGATAAATCTTCCAGTATTTGATCCTCTGTCATATCATGATCTTCCAGATCGAATATAAGATCAAACATTGTTTTCAAATCAGGAACTTGATCAATACTTATTTCTGGTGTAGCTTGGTCTTTTGATCTGACTCTTTCATGCTGTCTTTCAAATTACTTTTGTTTGCATGTATTTTTGCCAACTTGAGTTTGCGTATATACTTGTAAAAGTCAATTCTGACTTGAGTATAATTATAATGATTCTCAGGGCAAAAGGAAAGTCCTTTGTTTAATAGGCATGTCTCTTCTTCTGTTGGTATATATTTTGATAAATTCACTATCAGGTTTGGGATTTCTACTTCCGATTGCGCAGCGCATATTGTTTTCTTCCGCTTGGCACGTCGTGTTTTTCTTGTGCTTGTGAAGGGTTTCCTCCATCTTGCCCTCGGCCTCGGTTTGTATTTCTTCCACGTCCTCTGCCTCTTGTTAGTGTCTGATCCATGTGCATCAGACGCATCTCTTCTAAAAAAGGGATTTTCATTGTTGTGTTCGTCCCGCTCGTCAGTTCACTTTCACTTGCATCTGATTCACTCGTGCTACCAGCCATAGCGTTGGGCGATTTAGTGGAGTAGGTCTTTTTTAATACTTCAAAGAGCTTGGCAAAGGTCAGAATTCTCCCATGTTTATAATCGAGGTCATCCCTTTTAAATTTTCTTTGTTTTCTCTCTTGAATCTCCGTTTCATAATTTTCGAGTCTTGTTTCCATTTCTTTTCTTAATTTACTTATTTCATCTTTGTTGGTATGTGCGTTTATTAGTGTTTCCATTTCCTCTAATTTCGTCATTATTTCAGTAACTTCAATTCTGGCATATTTTATTAGTATTTGTAGCATATTCAACGAGCATGCCAAGTTATTATCCGCCCATTCTTCCAAGAGTTCCAATTAAGGGGCCGATTCCGATGTCGGACGGACTCAGGTCCGTCCGACATCGGTCCGGAGCCGTAACCGACCGACCTGCTGTCGTCGGTTACGGCCCAGGCAGTACGATGCGACCGAACCCTGTTCGGTCGCACTCGTATCTCCCACAATGGGAGCATGCATTCCGGACGGAATGCATGCTGGCATTGGGGAAAGCAGGGGTGCAGTTCAACCCTGCACCCTGTGGCCGGCACCCCAAGGTGCCTGCCACCGGGTGCAGGGTTCAACAGAGGGAGCACAAGACACACATTTGATGGACGGAATGCAGAACAAATCAAAACATTCACCCCCAGTCAATAGATCTGGGTTAAATCCATCATTCTTTTGCTCACCATGCCACCCCAGTTTAGACCTGGCCATATGCAAATCAGTCTTGACCCTGTGCCCCATGGGAACAGTCCAGCCCGAACTGCCAAGCCAGGTCCTCCCGGACCGGAAACAAGCATCCTAGGACCGGTTTCGGGGTTTCACCCCTCTTCAGCCAGGATAGCTTGATTCCAGTGGCACAGTGAGCCCGGGACCCACGTCTGGGCATACCCGGCGCACTTAGGGCGAGGAAGCAAAAGACACACATTTGATGGACGGAATGCAGAACAAATCAAAACATTCACCCCCAGTCAATAGATCTGGGTTAAATCCATCATTCTTTTGCTCACCATGCCACCCCAGTCTGTCCATCAACTGTTGTTTTTGCATTTGTCACCCCGAGTGGGACGGGTATGCCCAGACGTGGGTCCCGTGCTCTCCATGCCACTGGAATCAAGCTATCCTGGCTGAAGAGGGGTGAAACCCCGAAGCCGGTCCTAGGATGCTTGTTTCCAGTCCAGGGAGGACCTGGCTTGGCAGTTCGGGCTGGACTGTTCCCATGAGGCACAGGGTCAAGACTGATTTGCATATGGCTGGGTTCAAACTGGAATGGCATGGTGAGCTAAAAAACGATGGATTTAGGCCCAGATCTCTGCACTGGGGTGAATGTATGACATTGTTCTGCATTCTGTCCATCAACTGTTGTTTTTGCAGGGTTCAACAGAGGGGCACCATAGGTGCCTCCAGGCCGCCATTCGGCGACCTTGCAACCATGGGGGTCCCACTGGGGGCCCCCAAAGACAGTGACCGACTGCCTTTTTTGTGCCGGAAAGACCGGCACGAAAAGGCAGTGAAAAACTGCCATCGTACTCCCTCGGTCGCAAAGAGGCAGCCGGGGGAGTACAGAGGGATTTCCGGATGGCTGACGGGCTCTCCGAACTCGTCGTGAGCCATCCGGAAATCCGAGTCGGATTCTTTTCCGACCGAGCCCATCGGAATGGCTCGGTCGGAAAGGAATCCGAGCGGCACGTTCCGATTCGGTCGGAAGGGCTCCGACCATCGTTCGGTGCCCTTCCGGCCGAAATCGGAATCGGCCCCTTAGTGTCAGGATGTGTAGGCATAGTAAATATGCGTAGGCCCCTAGGAATCCTTTTAACTTCAATGTATTTCTCTAATGCTATGGCCTCCCAACTTTTATTAATTTCCTTTTTATATAATTTTTCAATCTGATTAAACTGTTGTTTTAATGTCATTTCTGTATTACTCCGTCTCCTTGGAGCAATTGTATTTGTATCCTCTGTTTGCAATCCTGGTTGAAACATTGTGGCCGCTTTAGAAGCCCTTTTAGCTGCACGTGCCTCCATTGCCTCGCCTGACAATAGAACTCTCACTGGGTGTTGCACTTGGATTTATTTATTCTGTGTTACGCTCCCGCCCGTGCAGTTTAGGATGTCGGCTGTATTGTTTACATGCCCGACGTTATCTATCCTAAACCCGCACTTGGCTGCTTCAAGGGATACGGTTAATTCTTTAACGATTGTCACTCACCTCGCAGGAGACTCCCGTATGAGCAGCGCCTTCCGACCCCGTCCTCTGGCGCTCGACTGCGAAGGTGATCTCTTCGTTTTTCTCTACAGATGCAGTACGTTTCCCTTGGGCGCCACCAAACAGTTCAAAAATTACGTACAAAGGAATCCTAGGATCGTTCGGTGCGCACAACAGCGGGTGCCTCGCGTAGGGGCCGGATTCAGGCCCTAATTTCAATTTTCTGCACAAAGGACGCAGCACTCCGGAGCTTAAATTTCAACAGCTTTAATCCAACAACACACCACCAACGCGTTTCAGCCTCAGATCGGCCTTGATCACGGTTAGTGGGTCCTTCTTCTAATGCACTATATGTACCCACTCTGCCTCAATGTGGCATTGTGGGATCTGTAGTGCCTTTAATAAAACTTTATTAACAATTTATTTACAAAAGGAAATTTTTTAACTATTGTCGAAATTTTCAGGCATTTCATATATTTATAACATATATAATTATATAAGTTTCGGCATATAGTTTATTAGCAACGTGCCAACATTATGTCCCAGGATTTTCACACAGTTTTATTTGTTAGGGTATAGTACCCATTTTGTTCAATATTTTTTGGAGACTAGTCAACTATCAATTTTCAGTTTTGCAGGGTTCTTAGAGGTAACATATTCTCATAATTTTGCAAATTTTAATTATTTATTCCAGGTTCACATAAAATTCCTCGTCATTATTCATTCCTCTCGGTGGCTTGGTTCTGAGCTTGATGATATATCGTGACTCTAACTGCCGTAGTTGTCTCATTCTATTGCCTCCACGTTCATTGGGAGGTATGGTGTCAATGCCATAGTAGCACATAGATTTCCAGTCCCCTTTTTGGCATGGCGCCAGATGTTTCGCTGTGGCATAAGAGATATCCTTATTTTTTACGGCTCTTATATGCTCCAATATGCGTTTCTTCAAGGTACAAATTGTGCTCCCGATATATTTCAACCCGCAGTTGCATTCTATGATATAGATAACATATTGAGTGTTGCAGGTGATCTTATGATTGATTTTAATAGTGTTGCCATTGTAGTCTGAGATATTGGACATATTTTTCCCAATTTTGCAAGCTTTGCATGAGTTACATCTTTTGAAGCCTTTTTGTTGTTCATTTAACCAATTTATTTTCTTTGTTTCTTGAAAATGGCTTCGTACCAGTAGGTCTTTTAAAGATTTCGTTTTTTTATACGTTACTACTGGTTGAGGTCCCAGAGGTGGTCCCACATCTGTGTCATTCGTAATCAGATGCCAATGTTTTTTAATCTTATTAACTATTGTTCCGCTTTCCTTGCTGTAAATTGTAATAAATCTGGGTTTTTCCTGTTGATCTGATTTTTTTGTTTTCTTTTTCGGGATTAGAGTATCCTCTCTCGACTTCATGGCCACTTTTTCTTTACAATTGTGCAGCACTGAGTCCCTATATCCTCTTTTTTTCAATCTATTGGTTGTCTCCAAGATTTTATCTTCTGTGTCTTCAGGTTTGGAACAGTTGCGTTTCATTCGAATAAACTCGCCATAAGGAATACTGTTTATTAGCGATTTGGGGTGAAAACTTGTCCCATGTAAAATGCTATTTGTCGCAGTCTCTTTCCTGAAGAGAGTGGAATGTATCTGATCATTCTCAATATAGATCAATGTATCCAAAAGGCAATTTCTGATTGGCTTGTTGTATATGTGAATGACAATCCTATGTTGTTTGTATTCAGTTTTTGGAAATAGTCTTCGAAATCTTTCTTGGTGCCATCCCAAATGATAAAAATGTCGTCAATATACCGGACCCATAAAATGATTTTATCCAGCTCCATTTGATGTTCTGTACTCCAGGCCATTGTTTTCTCCCACCAGCCCATGGTGATATTAGCATAGTTGGGAGAAAACGAAATGCCCATGGCAGTTCCGCATTGTTGTAGATACAATTCCTTATTAAAGAGGAAAACATTGTTCTTTAAGCACATTTCAATCATTGATAGCAACATGCGGGTGTGTTTTAGCTCTGTTACCTTGCGTTGTTTTAAATTTAAGCTCCGGAGTGCTGCGTCCTTTGTGCGAAAATAAATAAATATATATATATATATATATATATATATATATATATGGTACGTAGATGTGGAGTTAGGAATAGTAAATCTATACTTCACTATATGCACTTACCTTTCGGTATTTTGTCCCTCGATATTCTGTCCTCTATATTCTTGCACCACTATATTCTGGGGGTCGATATTCAGTAGTACAACAGCTCAAATAACATATGAGAGAATAGATTTTAAAACGAGTACTGTCGATCTAGGTGCGGAAAAATGTAATAATACTATGCTTATATAGTGCTTTTAGCCCATAAAAGGCATCCAGGCACTTTTCACGAATTTAGGAGTCAGGAAAAAAGGATGATCTGCTTACTTACCTTCATTTCAACATCTCCTCGAAGCTGGAGTTCGAAGCTGCCAAACTCCTCTAAGATGCCTTTGGTTGTTGATGACACGTGAATCCGCAGTGCTGGAAGGAGAAGACAAATGCACGGTCATTCAAAGCACAGAATGCAAGCAAACAGCAATAACGCCAGAACAATATATTTCCTGCCATTTCCTTTAGGCGGATGGAACTACCATTATGGGATAGATTAAAAAGTGATTATATCAACCAAGGATTGATGAAAGTCTGCATCGGTTCTGCTGTTATGCAAACCGGTAGGCTGTATATTGGAGGAAAATATCAGGAGCAAGCATATTAACCCGATAAAAACATGATTTTAGTTATCTCAGGCTAAAAGAGTGCAGTATTCTTGCTAAGATTAGGTGCACGGGCTTGCCGAAGGAGAGCACTGTATAGCGATCGCAGGAAAAAGATTCTGTGCCCATGTATCAAAAATCCACTTTGCATTCCTTAAATAGCGAATTTTAGGTAATCGCTATTTAAGGGATGCAAAACGGTATGTAAGAAAATAGCGATTACCTAATAGCGATTCCCAAAGATTTGCAATCGCAATTAGGTAATCACTATTAGGTAAAAGAACTCTATTCGTCTCTATGGGCATAGGTGTGAAAGGTTTTGCATTACCAAATTTGCAATTACCTAATTGGTAATCACAAATTAGATAATGCAATACCATGGGTGCCCGGGGGCCTAAGGCCCACGTGAAGCACCCCAAAAAATAAATGTGCACATGTAAAGCGCACACATGCCCTAAAGCATTTTTGTGCATTTTTCAAAATTTGCACATGGTTACCATCATTTCCTAAATGCACAGTTTGCATTTAGAAAATGCTTGGTATATGTGCTAAGGGAATTGCAAATTACGATTCCCTATTTGTAGTTGCAATTTTAGGTAATCGCAATTCATACATCTTGAAAGGCTATTTTGCATTTGCAAACGGGCAAAATTACTGATTCGCACCATTTGCGGATGCACAATTGTTTGATACATGTGGCCCTCAAATAGTAGCGGTAATAGAATGCTGCACTAATGTCATTGGTGCTTCATGCTATTCTATTGCAATGTCTCATTCAGATGCAGTCCCATTGAGGCCTTCAGATGGCTCTCATCTACTCCCTGTAGCTGTGGGCTGGATCCAGAAATCAGGGTGCGCACGGTGTGAGCATCCCTATTGCGATGTGTGCCCCCTAGCCTTTGTTTACGTTTGTTACAGCCACTGCACTATGTAAAGTAGGGTCTGCACAGCCGAGGCGCTGCATTCTTGTGGAGACCTCTTCCTCCCCAGAGCCTCTCTCATGGTCTAACCATACCGGATCAGCAAGTGATGACTGGCCATATGCAACTGATGCGGCAGGCAATTTCATGCTGCAACTTTCAAAGGGTGGCTGTTCCAGGGTATGGGAGGCTGTAGCAGTCATATGATGGCTGTAAATATATCTGTAAAGCTGTATTTGGGCATCTACGACTGTACAAGGCCATACGAAGCTGTAGCTGATCAGGATGACTATGAAACCTTGGAATACTTTAGGGAATCGGGCAGCGCTTGGTAATGTGTGCTTCCTTCACAAAAATGCCTTGCTCGTCTAGGACTTACCCAGTGATGATCAACTACATATTCTTTTTCTTACTGAAGCTTGGATGTCTGATAGCTAAGCCTCTGATGTAGCATTAGCAACCCCTGGGGAATACTTTATGCTACACTATGACAGAATAGGAAAAAGAGATGGCGGCGTAGCAATTGTTTTGAAACAATCTTTTAAGTGGGTCTCGTTTGATCTAATGGAGCTCCAGGGGGGCAGAATACCTCTGTTTTTGCCTAACACTATCAGCCAATAAATCCTTGGCCAGGGTATTAGTATATTGACCCCCTGGCTATGCAGGAGAGTTTATATTGTATCTGGATGAGTGCCTATCAAAATATATGTTGAAATATTCAAATTATACGGTCTTAGGGGACTTGAATCTACAGCTGGATCAGTTCTCAGACCAACATGACCTATTATTACTTAAAAATATGGCATCATGGAATATGAGGCAATTGTCAACCAGCCCACCGATGCGGCTGGTCATGTCCTCGATCCTATCTTTTCAAATTACCAGGTTGTTGTATGGGATATTAAAAAGAGTGAGTGGACAGATCAGGCTATCATTCATTTTGAATGGAGGGTTGAACACAGCGTCAAAGCCGAAGGATTAGTCCTCCTCTACCCTACAAGAATTCGGCCAAAGTCTCTAGTTTGGAATTCAGTTCCACTCTTGGGGAGCATGTCCCGCCCATGAGTGGTTATATTGAGTCTGATTCTCTCACGGTAAGTGCTTGGTTGTTGCAGTCGGCTAATATTGTTGCCCCTATCAAGGAGAGATCTGTTTTTTCTAAGAGCAGGTTGTATTCTGCTCCTTGGTTTAATGAAGCGCTCAAGAAGCTGCAAAAGCAGTGTACAAAATTGGAAAGAGGCTGGAGAAAAAACTACCTGACTTAAGTTAAGGAACTATATAAAAAAGAGTTAAATAATTACAATCGATCGCTCAAGAGGGCACAAGCGTACATTTTTGCCATCCAAATTGTTGAATCTGACATCAAATCGAGTGACATCTTCAAAATTAGCGCTAGGAAACCCTTGTTGGGTAGCCATGCACTTTATAAATCTGCTGTAATAATAATAATATGAATAATAATAAAGATTGTCAGAAAATTCACCCACCCTGATGCTCTCAGACAGTTGCTGGATGCATCCCTTAAGTTGTGTTCACACTCAGCTATCTTTTTTTTTTTTTTATAACAAAATTAAAGGCATTGTGGACATACTTAACACAGGTAACACAGGCCCCCTTGATGTTAGTAGGTCGGCGGACTCGAATGGGACCCCATTAAAGACTTTGCACTGCTCTCTGCAGGAGTTTGCTCCCATTTCGAAGGAGGAGTCTGAACAAGCTTTAGGAGCTTGCAAGTTGGGCTCGCCTTATTATCCCTGCCCGCTGCATATCCTTGCTTCTAACTGCGCTGCCATAAATCCCATCTTAAATTCTCTTCTAAATAGCTCCATCCAATCTGCTATGGTACCTAGTTGCTGGAACAGGGTAAACTGGTTTCCTTGTTGAAAAAGCCATCTGTAGACAAATCGATTTTAGCAAACTTCAGATCTATTCCCCACTACAAGCTTTCGCTAAGATACTGGAGAAGCTGACCAATCACAACCTATTTATTTTGAACAATTTCAGCTGCTGCATCCTTCTCAATCAGGTTTCCGCATGGCTTTAGCACTAAATCCACCTAGTTGGAGGTCACAGGCACCATTAAGCCTGCGGTGGATCAGGGGAAACAGGTGGTGTTGCTACTCTTAGATCTATCCGAGGCTTTTGATACAGTTTCTCACCCTATTATCTTGCAGAGACTAGGAAACATTGGCGTTAGTGGAGCCGCGCTTACCTGGTTCTAATTGTTTCTGTCTGATAAAAGCCAGTCGGTTTGGATGGCCCCTTATGCCTCGGATTCTAAACCCTAACGTTCGGTGTCCCTCAGGGCTCTGCCCCGAGTCCAACATTGTTCAATATATACACCTCTGGCTGTATTGGTAGAATCCTTTGGTGTGCAAATTGTGTCCTACGCCAGTGACACTCAGATTCTCCTCACTCTAGACAGAAATGTACCTAATACTTTCAGCAGATTTAAGGCATGCCTAACGGGTGTATTTCGGTGGATGTGCTTCAGCAAGTTACAGTGTAATGCCAGTAAAAGTGAAATTTTGTTATTCGGCTTACCCTCCCCCACCTAGGATGGTAAATGCTGGCCTAGTTTCGTTCCGCCCTTGCCTGCTCCAGCCACCATCGCCCGTAATTTAGGGGTGAAGTTTGACAGTCAACCCTCCTTTGGTCTGCAGGCAACTGGTGTTGTGGGCTCCTGTTTTGGACTTCTGAATTCCCTAAAGAAATTTCTCTAATTGCTTTCAGAGCAACATCAGAAAATGGTAATACATGCCCTTATCACCTCTTGGCTAGACTAAGTCAATTCTCTTTACTGGGGCCTACCAGCTTATCAACTCCAGCTGGTACAGAATGCCGCTGTGCGGCTTCTGTTCAAACTCCAGAGAGGAGAGCACATCCATCATCTTAAGGAGCTGCACTGGCTACCAATCAAGGAGAGAGTGCGGTTTAAGGGGCTCATAGGGCCATCTATTGAACGGGTCAGCAGTACCTGGCCAACCGGATTACCCCTTACCAGCTGTCAAGAACCCTCTGCTCCTCTGACCCTATGATGGCAGTGGTCCCGCAAATAAAAAGGAGGAAGTGGGGTGGCACATCCTTCTCCTTTCTTGCCACCAGGGACTAGAATGCCCTCCCTTTTAACTTATGGGCTGTGAAGAAAATACTGTCATTCAAACGGAACCTCAAGACTTGGCTTTTTGAATGAGCTTATCCATAATTGGTTCAGCATGGTGGTCAGCGAAGCGATAGCGGCGGGACACTCACTGAAAAGCTGTGTGCTTTATAAGCCCTGTGATTGATTCTTTGATTGATGTGACTGCCGTGGATATGTAATTGATGCGGCTTGTTATAAAATGCTGCAACTTTCAAAAGATGGCTGTACTAGGGCATGTGAGGCTGCAACTGGCATACAAGGCCTATAAACGGCCATGCAAGGCTGTATCTGGGCATCTAATCCCTGTACATGGGAATATGAGCCTGAACCTAAACAGGATGGGATGGCTGTGGTTAGGCAAATTATGCATCAGGCCATACAATGCTGCAAGGTTCAAAGGATGGCTGCACCAGGGAACATGATGCTAAAGCAGCTATATGATGACTGTACAAGGATCTGTAAGGCTGTATTTGGGCATCTAAGACTTACAAGGGCATAGGAGTCTGTAGCTGATCAGGGTGTGATTGTTGTGGATACATAATTGATGCTGCATGTTATAAAATGCTACAAATTTCAAAGAATGGCTGTGCGAGCGCTGTGAGGCTGCAACAGGCTTATGCCTGTAAATGGACATGTAAGGCTGCATCTGGTCAGCTAAGCCCTTCACATGAACATATGAGTCTGTAGCTGATCAGAATATGATTGCCTTGGATATTGGGTGCATCAAGCCATAAGATGCTGCTGATTTCAAAGGATCGCTGTACCATGGCATGTGATGCTGCAGCAGACATAGGATCGCTGTAAATGGATACGAAAGGCTGTGAATGGATAGGAAAGACTGTAAATGGATAGGAAAGACTGTAAATGGATACGAAAGACTGTAAATGGATACGAAAGGCTGTAAATGTATACAAAAGGCTCTATCTTGATGTTTAAGGCTGTACATGGGTGTATGAGGAAGTACCTCAGTGTTAGAGTCTCCTGAAGGACATATGAGGCTGTCCCTGGGTATAGTAGTCTGTACTTGTTTAGGATATGATGACTGAGACTAGGCGAATTATGTAGCTGGTCATACGATGCCTCAACTAAAAAAGACTGGCTGTAATAGGTCACATGATGCATTTAACTTGGCATGGGGGCAGTGGCAGCTTCTCTAAACTGGAAGCGGTGGGACAACGCGAACAGGGTGTGTGGGAGAAAAAATAAATTAAAACAACTGTGGCCGCCGCCTCGGTGCTCCTCTCCCAACACTGGTCATGCTGCACAGGCTCCCAGGGAGCAATCACAGCGTTGCTCTCATGCTGGTAATATTATTTACCAGCATGAAAGCAGCGCTGTGATTGGCCTGAGCGGGCTGACTTGATGCTCGCTCAGGCACAGGGAGTCTGCAGCTTTTCTCCAACCCGGCTGTACAACACAGCTGGATTGGAGAAACCAAAGAATGCATGTCTGTTTGGCCAGCCTAAGACGGCCTACCAAACTTACATGCGCACTTTTAAGGGCCCACCACTCCTCCCTACTTTGACGCTCCGCCACGATGACCCCATCCCGCCCTAACCTCAGCTGGCAATGGTAGGATCAGGAAAGAAAAATAAAATGATAATAAAATGGTTTTATTATCATTTCATTTTTTCAGTGGGGCGATGCTCCTCCGTCATAAAGGAGGAGCCACCCCTGCATGGGGGGGGGGGCTAAAACACATCTACTGGCTTTGTCACTATGGGGCCGATTCCGATCTCGGTCGGAGGCGCACCCAATACTATTCGGTCGGGAAAAAAGCCATGCGAAAGCCAGTTTCCCGACCGACCCGTACAGCACACCGAACGAGCAAGTACGATGCGCACAACAGCAAAAATCCCGGCCGAGCCGTACTCACCCAAACCAGGTCCTGTTCTCCGACCGAGGCGAATCCGGAAACGCCGGATCGAGTCGCACGGAAGGGAAAATGCAGCCCCGTCCGGCCGGACAAGTACGATGCGCTTTCCGTACGCGCCGAACCCGTCGCTACGCACGGCACGTCAAAGCATCCGGGAGAGGCGCACATAAGCTCCGAATCGCGCCACAACACGATCCACGGCTACGAGACGAACACAGCACAGACGAGGACGACGCGAAGCGACGAGGACGAGCGAAGCGACGAGGACGAAGCCAAGCGACGAGGACGACGCGAAGCAACGAGAAGGACGAACGACACGAACCAACCATGAATCCCTTCGTCCCGATCATACCAATATTCTACATCTACTACCGGAACAGGCACGGACGCGTACGGCGCAGAAGGTAAGTCAGACACCAACCACAAAACACATACAACACGTACACGACACATCACACACATACACTGGGAATCTGAATATACTTGCAACAGCAGCACCATAGGGGCGGGATGCCCATCACCAATGCCACATATGCACACAGGGGCCTGAATGCGCGCCACCACCCCAACCCAGGGGGCTGGATGCCTACCACTACTACCACCCTTAGCCAGGGGGCTGGATGCCTACCACTACTACCACCCTTAGCCAGGGTGGCAGGATGCCTACCACTACTACCACCCTTAGCCAGGGTGGCAGGATGCCTACCACTACTACCACCCTCACCCAGGGGGGGCAGGATGCCCACCACTACTACCACCCTTAGCCAGGGGGGCAGGATGCCCACCACTACTACCACCCTTAGCCAGGGGGGCTGGATGCCTACCACTACTACCACCCTTAGCCAGGGGGGCAGGATGCCCACCACTACTACCACCCTCACCCAGGGGGGCAGGATGCCCACCACTACTACCACCCTTAGCCAGGGGGCTGGATGCCTACCACTACTACCACCCTTAGCCAGGGGGCAGGATGCCCACCACTACTACCACCCTCACCCAGGGGGGCAGGATGCCCACCACTACTACCACCCTCACCCAGGGGGGCAGGATGCCCACCACTACTACCACCCTCACCCAGGGGGGCAGGATGCCCACCACTACTACCACCCTTAGCCAGGGGGCAGGATGCCCACCACTACTACCACCCTCACCCAGGGGGGCAGGATGCCCACCACTACTACCACCCTCACCCAGGGGGGCAGGATGCCCACCACTACTACCACCCTTAGCCAGGGGGCAGGATGCCCACCACTACTACCACCCTCACCCAGGGGGCAGGATGCCCACCACTACTACCACCCTTAGCCAGGGGGCTGGATGCCTACCACTACTACAACCCTTAGCCAGGGGGGCTGGATGCCTACCACTACTACCACCCTCAACCAGGGGGGCTGGATGCCTACCACTACTACCACCCTTAGCCAGGGGGCTGGATGCCTACCACTACTACCACCCTTACCCAGGGGGGCTGGATGCCCACCACTACTACCACCCTTAGCCAGGGGGCAGGATGCCCACCACTACTACCACCCTTAGCCAGGGGGCTGGATGCCTACCACTACTACCACCCTTAGCCAGGGGGCAGGATGCCTACCACTACTACCACCCTTAGCCAGGGGGCAGGATGCCCACCACTACTACCATCCTAACCCAGGGGGGCAGGATGCCCACCACTACTACCACCCTCACCCAGGGGGGCAGGATGCCCACCACTACTACCACCCTTAGCCAGGGGGCAGGATGCCCACCACTACTACCACCCTCACCCAGGGGGCAGGATGCCCACCACTACTACCACCCTTAGCCAGGGGGCTGGATGCCTACCACTACTACCACCCTTAGCCAGGGGGGCAGGATGCCTACCACTACTACCACCCTCACCCAGGGGGGGCAGGATGCCCACCACTACTACCACCCTTAGCCAGGGGGGCAGGAAGCCTACCACTACTACCACCCTTAGCCAGGGGGGGCTGGATGCCTACCACTACTACCACCCTCAACCAGGGGGGGCTGGATGCCTACCACTACTACCACCCTTAGCCAGGGGGCTGGATGCCTACCACTACTACCACCCTTACCCAGGGGGGCTGGATGCCCACCACTACTACCACCCTTAGCCAGGGGGCTGGATGCCTACCACTACTACCACCCTTAGCCAGGGTGGCAGGATGCCTACCACTACTACCACCTTTAGCCAGGGTGGCAGGATGCCTACCACTACTACCACCCTTAGCCAGGGGGCAGGATGCCCACCACTACTACCACCCTCACCCAGGGGGGCAGGATGCCCACCACTACTACCACCCTTAGCCAGGGGGCAGGATGCCCACCACTACTACCACCCTCACCCAGGGGGGCAGGATGCCCACCACTACTACCACCCTTAGCCAGGGGGCTGGATGCCTACCACTACTACCACCCCCACTCATAGGATGGACAATGCATGACACAACAAGCACACCACAACCTAGGGAATGCAAGATTAAGACATCCCCCCACCACCATGACAAGCGTGTGAGCAGGCTGTGTCAAATGCCTACAACACCGAACATGACATTGAACATACAATGTGACCCCCTAGCACATGTGCCACACATATATGTGTGTGGCACCCACAATGCAAGCAGCCCATGACCATTGTGGCAATGGGGCCCTAAACCCCCATCATCACAGTGACCAAAAGGCAAGTGTGGGGTCCATAGCTGAAGCACATTTTGACCATTGTGGCAATGGGGTCTAAACCCCCATCATCACAGTGACCAAAAGGCAAGTGTGGGGTCCATAGCTGAAGCACATTTTGACCATTGTGGCAATGGGGTCTAAACCCCCATCATCACAGTGACCAAAAGGCAAGTGTGGGGTCCATAGCTGAAGCACATTTTGACCATTGTGGCAATGGGGTCTAAACCCCCATCATCACAGTGACCAAAAGGTAAGTGTGGGGTCCATAGCTGAAGCACATTTTGACCATTGTGGCAATGGGGTCTACACCCTCATCATCACAGTGACCAAAAGGTAATTGTTGACAAAGAAAGAGCTGCAACTGCCAAACTGCATGGATCATTCCTGGTCACAGAACCAAAAACTCATCTGTGGCAAAGTAGTGTATGTGTCCCATTGCAACATAAATTGGGGGAGCCAAATACTGCAGTGCAAATGAAACATTCCTTTGGCCATGTGCAGACAAACAACACCCATGGGGGCTGAGACCGTCAACAGTCATCAATGACACAATGACAGAAGTGACCATCAGAATGCAGACCCACATATTTGCACCAATGGGCACACAAATGCAGATACCCTGTGGAGACAGCAGATGTGAGGTGAACAGATACCATACCATGGCAGCAATGGGACACACAAACCATGATCACTGTGCTGACCGATGACCTAGGAGTCCCAGGGACAGCAGGGGAAACACACCAAACAACATACAGCCAATGGCACACCCAAGATATGCCAATGCAGTGGTGCAGATGCACAAACACAAACAGGCAGACCAACACTGTCATCATACACAGCAGGTGAGGGGTGGGGGTGCCAGTGTCCCCAGGCAACAACACAACACATGAGGAGAGCTGAATACCAATCATACAGATGTGCATACACTGCCACACTAAGGTAACTCATGGATCCAAATCCCCTATGTGGGCAAGCAGGCATTGACAGGTGAGAGGGAGCACAAAACACACATGTCACACAGGCACGTAGGAACAACAACTGACACAGCAAGTCACAGACACACCACAGCACCACCCCCAGGGCCCCCACAATGTGGTGACCCTGGGCTGAAGAAAAATACCACTGTGATGACAAAGCTAAATGTCGTTCACACTGTGAACCACAGTCAGGTGTCCTGAGCAACTAACTACCATCACACCTACACAAGCACAAATCAATCAGCATGGCCAGTAAGCCAAGGCCAACATGGAGGCAGGGGACTAGCCGGGCAACAACTCTCATCTGCACACACTCAAGACCACACCCCTCGACCTCCAACAATGTGCAGCAGTGAAGTACACATGCACTGGTGACATTGCACATGCACCCATTACTATTCCAGGGTGGTGGGTGGGAACCAAGGTGTAGAAACACATCACACATGGACACTCAACAAGACTCCTGAATGTCTGACACACTGCACACTACGCTGTACATGGACATGACGGCAATACCACACCGACCAATGGGATCCCAGCCACAGTCACACACCAATGAAGAAGCCAAGGTCACCCACAAAGAACACACATAGACAACAACCAACATTGCAGCCCGGACCCTAAGGAGTGCCAGCAGTCACACACACAACGTGTCACAATCACTGAAAGATAACACAAACTGGAAATCACATGACAGGGGCAAACAACAAGTGCCAAAGGGAAACCTGACTGTGACCCATCTGCGTCAGCACACAAACTCTGCCCTGACAGCAAACACACCTATGGGTGACACCCTGATGACCAGTAATGTGCCATGCACCCACATCACAGAGAACACAGGGAGAAGACTTTGGGGGAACATAGCTCAAGTCAGCAAGCATCACAAACAGGTACAACACTAGGGATCACAGCATGCGCAGATGAATGGAAGTGAACACACAGACATGCACATACAACACACACCTTGGGCGCAGGCAATGTCACACGTGTACACACTGCCATGAGGGGACTCCACTCCTGTGTGAGGAAAGCTGTGCCATATGTTGCCTCAGTAGGGCCCCATCATGTCAGCTGAGCACTTGGTCACACAATCAACAATTAGCACCAAATGAGGGCTCCCATCACATCAGCCTGGTCATGGATGTGCCAACGGAATCATCAGCACAGATCCAACACACTTGTATAGCAATGTTGCACTGACTACACGGATGAGTCCCTCCCCATTGATGCCCAAACCTGCATGTCCACTGGAGATGGCAACACGGTCAGGGAAGTAGACAAATGCAACGATGGCAGGCACAACAGATGTGCAGGGGTGGAAGCCACAGATATGAAATTGCCAATGTAAGTAGGAAACCCATTGCCAAATACTGAACACATGACACCCTCAGATGCTGCTATTGATGACATGGATACACCACATGATAGGACACATTCCCCCTGGACCACATGGGTTCCTGCACAGTAACACTTCATAATCATGAGACCAGATATCACCATCACTGCAGCAAGGGCATGGTTAGCTGCACCAACAACATGTACATCTGAAGCATGAGCACTAGAGAAAAGAAAGTTGCTTTATTCAGCATATGTGTTGAGGCCAAACGAAGTCCTGAAAAAAGAGCAAAGGCCAATGGCCAGTCCATTGTCAAAGTTCAAACAGGGTGACACTGGCAGATGTCACCCTACGCATGCCTGCACAATACCAGGGACAATCCACTAGGAGGGGCAACCGGGGGGCAGGCCAGGCACCGCAGGGACAGGATCAGGGCTCACCAGGGGGAGTCAGGGAAGGGGTGGTGGGTGCTGGAGAGCCACTGACAACTGCAGTGGAGGTGTCTGACATGGTGTGTGCCGGCACAACTGGGGGGCATGACACAGATGTCGTGGGTGCCGGCACAACTGCAGTGGACCCTGCAGATGGGGTGGACAGGTCCGCCACTGCAGTGCCCAAGTCAGACAGGGCGGTAGTGGACTCCACTGCAGTGCCTACCTCCAGGGGAGGAGAATGGGGAACAGGCAAGGTGGGTTGGACAGAGGGGGGGACACCCTCACCACATCAGTGGCACAGACAAGCGCAGCGGGGGGTGTGGTGCTGGGAGAGCAAGTGGCAGGGGGAGAAGGCCGGAGCATCTTGGGGATGGTATATCTGTGGGTGGGGGAACCTGGGGCAGGGTGTGGTGGGGGCACCTGTGCAGTGGGGGCCTGAGGGATGGAGGACGGAGACCTTGTGCCTGAGCTGCAGGGCGGTGGCGGGGTCTTGCTCTTAGCACTCCGGGGGGACTTGCGGGTGGGGGCCTCAGTCCGTCTGCGCCTGGGGGAGGGTGTCCGGGGGCGAGGGGCACTCTGCTCCGTGTGGGTGGGCTTCCTCTTCCCCCGGGATGCTGGAGCAGCTTCATCGGTGGGGAAGAGGCCGAGGTCACAGAGGAAGAGCTGCTGTGACTTTGGGGTTGCAGGTGAGGCAAGGGAGGGTGCTTTGGAGGGAGAGGGAACTGAGGACTGCGCAGTGCATGTGGATGCGTGTGTGTGTTCCAGGGCCCCATCCCCTGTGAGTCTGGCTTCAGTCCCCTGAATGTGCGTGCGTGTGCGTTTTGTCATTGGCGTGTGTGTCAGTGTGCTGGATGTGTGTGTGCTGGTGTGTGCCAGTGTGTGTGTGCCTGGGATGGGTAAGGTGCTGGGGAGTGTGGATGGAGCAGAGGCAGGAGGGGTGAGGGACCGTTTGAGGAGGGACACTGCTGCCGTCAGGGAGGAGTCCATGGACCTATTGCCCCTCTGTAGGTCAGACATGCCCGATGAGATGCCCTCCATGAACGACACCAGCTGAGTCAACAGCGCGGTGTGCGCATGGAGGACACTCAGCATGGCTGTCTGCCCTACATGGAGCTGGCGAAGGAGGTACACAGACTCCTCACTCAGGGCAGCAGGGGACACAGGGGCAGGGGGTGCGGTGCCTGGCCCAAAGGAGACACGCTCCCGGACATGGGAGCCTCCACGGACCTGGGGAATGGGAGCCGATGGGAGGGCGGTGGTGGTGCTGGTGGTGGCGGGGACAGCAACACTAGCTGGGGTGTGGTGGCTGCTGACACCCGCCTCCACAAGGGAGTCATCCTCCGAGTTGCTCTGGTCCTCAGCTGAGGTGGATGCTGCTGAGGACTCCTCGGTGTGGCTCCCCTCGCCCTCCGTGCCACTGGGTCCCTCCGACCACTCCTCGGCTGCTGACCCAGTCTGGCTCTCCGGCTCCTCCTGGTCCGTGGAGCTGTCCCCTTCCGTGGCCGTGGATGTATCTGCAAACAATGGGGAAACAGACAGACATCAGTCACCTGCACATAACGCACACACCACTGTGAGCACAGCACATCACAGAGCAAGCCCTGGCATCATTAGTTGTACATTGCTAAAAGTGCACTAATTGAACAGGAGAAGTCAATTGTCAGTCTGATGCCAAGCATGGCACTCACATCCCACATGGCCTTGCACCCATCTGTCTGGTGTCTGTTGGATTGCAACACCCCAGTGTTGACACATGCACCAAGTACACAGTAGTTGGACAGTGCAGAGGACACGGTGTGGACACATCACAGCTCTTGCCACTGAGTCAGTACAGGTTTACGGATGTAAGGGATGCCCAGAGTCAAATAGGAAATGCATGTGATGCATACCAGCGACAGACACCATGATGCACCCATGTCCTGATAGCCAGCGCCACTATGGTGTGCATGTAGCACATGTCACTCCCCTGCAGGATCACCAATCAGTAGACACATGCCATGGCGGAGGCATGACTGCAAAGTCATACATCACTGTCTCAGTGATGTATGACTTTGCAGCCAGACAACAACACTCTGCACTGTGTCACAATAGTAGGTCATGGGGAATGCAAGTCCTGGAGCTGCACAAGTGCACATGTACATCCCCCCACAACACATCCTCTTAACCCTCATCTGTCCAGGTCATACCTATTGGACATATGGGAGACCTGTGACACTACCCTCTGAACCTGAGCCCCTCACACTCTGCTGTGCATGGGGAACAGCTGCCTGAACTTCACATTTACATGCCCCAGTCTGCATGGGCAGCTGATCAGACACCTATGTGTCACACAAGTATCGTCTCCTATGGTCACATCTCCAGTGGCATGCTGAGCCCCTACCAAGAAACTCCACAGCAGTCCTGGCGACTAATCCACAGCACACTGACACAGAGGCAGACACCTGAGGGGCAAATCACTGTGCACAATGTGTCCTCTGATACACGGGAGTGGGAGTACAGAGTGTATTGTATGGCCTGGAGTAGGCATGACTGTCCAGCCCCACATGAATGAGGGATGAGCCCTGGACTGTAGGCAGCTGGCTAAGTATGTGTGACACACGTCATATACATACTCCTGGGGCCCAAACATTGTTCCCACCCGCAGCATGGGTGTGTGCCAGGTACCCCAGCCACATGTGGTGGATCAGCTCAGCAATTGGACCACAGATCAAAGTAACACGCTGAATACATGTCAGAATACAGGCATTGTGTAAGCAATGGACCCACCCATGATGCCCACCACAGAGTCAGGGAAACAGATGCTGTCTCCCACCTTGAGTCAAGCAAACTGCAAGGACACAGTCCTAAGTGACAGAATTCCCTGCATGTAAGGGCCACACCTGGGTATCAGATGAGGAGTGGGCAGTGCACAATAGAGGGACATGGCTCCTGGACAACATGACTGCTGTACTGTGGCAGTTCAACCTGGCCCGAGGAGGGCACATAACATGTTAGACAGAGTACACAGTGCAGTCTTTGACTCACCCCCTCCTTGCTGCTCTCTGGCCTTCAGCTGCCCATCCAGGTCTGGAAAGACCACCGCCAGGATCCTGAGCATGTGGGGGGTCAGGGTCCGTGTTCCGCCCCTCCTGCGAGGAGGCGACAGCTTCAGCTGGACCCGTGCAATCCTCCGGGTCCAGCCCCGAAGGTCCTGCCACCTCTTTTGGCAGTTGCGGATCCGGCGCTTGTAGACCCCCACGGACCGGACAGCCCGGACGATGTCCTTCCAGATCTCATGCTTCCGATGGGCAGAAGCCTGTCAGGATGACAAAGTGATAAGGACATTACTACACATGCAACATATCCGTGCATGACACAGTTGCATATACATGTCGCAATCACAGGGGCACATGGTGTACCCAGGCAGTGCACGGCTGCCCATGGACAGTTTTCCAGAAGTCACTACATGGTATCATAGCATGGGGAGTAAAACCCTGTTCAGAAGCACTGTCACTGCACCATACCTGTCCAGTGCAAGTCACTACACACTATGGGGGGTGACAACTACTCAGTGAGCCTGCTAGCCAGTGGTGTGCTGACTCTCAGCCTTGCTAGTCAGACAAAATGCACATTCAGAAAGGCAGTGCACAGAACACTCACCTGCTCCCCTGGTGTCCCATACAGCTTGCTGTACTGTGGAAGTAGGCTGTCCAGCAGGGCCTGGTTCTCTTCAAGGCTGAAGGCTGGGGCTCTCTCCACAGTACGTGCCATTGCAGGGTCCAGAGGGGCAGAGACAGCAGCAGTGCAGTGGCAGATGTCGTCCTGGAGCATGTAGTGCAGGCAAGTGGGCTCTCAGGGGAACATGCAGCAATATATATGTGCTGGAGAGGCAGATACTGTCCCTTGTGTCCAAAGTGATAGGTCCAAGTCGTTTGCATCTTCTGAATATGGCCAATCCATGGAATAGCAGCACCAAAACACGCCCACAGCATCCTTCAAAATTTCAACTTCATGACATACATGATTTTGCAACATTGTTGTGGGTGACCAACTGATTTTCCAGCAACCGACTCGTTCGAATATTCGAAAACGCGTCCGTTGCCAGGCAAGCCCATTGTCAATGGGTGCGCACCGATCGGTCCATTGAGGTACAACGCGCACAGGGGTACAACGCGTACCCGCACACATTGAAAGCAATGGGCCGGCCGGAGGCACCGATCGGTCCATTGCTGTTCAACGCGCACAGGGGTACAACGCGTACCCGCACACATTGAATGCAATGGGCCGGCCGGAGGCACCGATCGGTCCATTGCTGTTCAACGCGCACAGGGGTACAACGCGTGCCGCGCACATTGAATGCAATGGGCCGGCCGGAGGCACCGATCGGTCCATTGCAGTACAACGCGCATCAGGGTACAACGCGTACCCGCGCACATTGAAAGCAATGGGCCGGCCGGAGGCACCGATCGGTCCATTGCAGTACAACGCGCACAGGGGTACAACGCGTACCGCACACATTGAAAGCAATGGGCCGGCCGGAGGCACCGATCGGTCCATTGCTGTTCAACGCGCACAGGGTACAACGCGTACCCGCACACATTGAATGCAATGGGCCGGCCGGAGGCACCGATCGGTCCATTGCTGTTCAACGCGCACAGGGGTACAACGCGTACCCGCACACATTGAATGCAATGGGCCGGCCGGAGGCACCGATCGGTCCATTGCTGTTCAACGCGCACAGGGGTACAACGCGTACCCGCACACATTGAATGCAATGGGCCGGCCGGAGGCACCGATCGGTCCATTGCAGTACAACAGCGCACAGGGGTACAACGCGTACCCGCACACATTGAAAGCAATGGGCCGGCCGGAGGCACCGATCGGTCCATTGCAGTACAACGCGCACAGGGGTACAACGCGTACCCGCACACATTGAAAGCAATGGGCCGGCCGGAGGCACCGATCGGTCCATTGCTGTTCAACGCGCACAGGGGTACAACGCGTACCCGCACACATTGAAAGCAATGGGCCGGCCGGAGGCACCGATCGGTCCATTGCTGTTCAACGCGCACAGGGTACAACGCGTACCCGCACACATTGAAAGCAATGGGCCGGCCGGAGGCACCGATCGGTCCATTGCTGTTCAACGCGCACAGGGGTACAACGCGTACCCGCACACATTGAAAGCAATGGGCCGGCCGGAGGCACCGGTCGGTCCATTGCAGTACAACGCGCACAGGGGTACAACGCGTACCCGCACACATTGAATGCAATGGGCCGGCCGGAGGCACCGATCGGTCCATTGCAGTACAACGCATCACTGTACATGTGACTGGCATATGTCAGCATGCCTGTCTCAGATGGACATATGCCAGCCACAGATAGCTCCCAGGGAGTGAGGGGCACACCTACATCACGACAGCCTGTCCAAACCTTATCATAAGGCATGTAAGGCTGCATTTCCTATTGTGTGTATGTTGGTGTACATGTTGTCCTGTGGGTGTCACCTGTGGGCAGCCACCCCCAGGCTGTGCACGTGTTAATGGGGACAGGATCCTGGGTGTTACGTGTACGTGACCACTGTGATGTGCAACTGTTCATATCTGTGCATGTGCCATGGTCACATTTCACAGTGGTGTTTGTGTATGTCATGTCACATACCCCGTGAGTCCCATGTGGGACGGTATGTTTGAGCCAGGGTGTCCCAGTGGCACAATAGTGATGGCCCTCCACAGTCTTTGTGCATGTAGTGTTTACAATGTCTCTGATTTCATGTGCACAATGGGAGACAGTCTCCACATCCACGTTGTGTGTGCATGGACTCTGATGTTGTGCGTGTGTGTCACAGACGTCCATGGCTCTCCTGCCATGGCAAGTGTAGCCACTACCTGTGGGGGTCATGTTTGTTTTGTTGTGGTGTACACATGATACTCCAGGTGATGCCAGTGTCCATGTGGCATTACAGGGTCCCTGGGAATGTGCCTGTCGTTGAGCTGTGGTGCCTGGGGCACATCTGTCCTCACATGTCACTGGGGGGTGACTGTGACACAGCATCATGATATCCAATGGGCCAACCTGGGACAAATTGATGCCACCTGTAGGACCGTGTTGACAGATGTTGGCCATGTATGTACCATAAATGTCGTTCCGGTACTGCACACTTCATGTAGTTGTGCCTCATGATGATGTATGTTGGGATCTTGAGTGTGTTCAATGCCGCATATGTGGGGTGACTGACGATCTTGCTTACTTCTCCTCTGCACTGCAGGGCTCCTGCTGTCCATCGGCCATTCCCAGACCTGGCAACGATGGTGGAACGGGACAGCATCCGACGGTACCGCTTCACCAGGCAGCTGATTGAGGATTTGGCAGTGCAGTTGTCCCCACATTTGCAGCCTGGCCGGCCGTATCCTACAGCGCTGACCCCCAAGGTGAAGGTGATGGCAGCCCTACACTTCTTTGCCACCGGTACCTTCCAACATACTGTGGCGTCTGCTGGTGGGATGTCACAGACCATGTTCAGCCGTGTGCTCCGCGATGTTTTGGCGGCAATGTTGCTCTTCCTGAACCGGTACATCTATTTCCCTAGACTGCGACGACTCACTGACGTGAAGAGTGACTTTTATGCCCTGGGGAGGATGCCGCATGTCATTGGCTCCATTGATGGGACACATGTGGCTTTGGTACCACCACAGGCCCAGGAGCAGGCCTACAGGAACCGCAAGCACTACCACTCGGTCAATGCACTGGTGGTGTGTCTTGCAGACATGACCATCACACACGTGTGTGCCCGTTTCCCTGGTTCAGCACACGATGCCTTTGTGATGAGGAGTAGTCGCATCCCCAGGTTGATGGCACAGATGCAGAACCAGCGTGCCTGGCTTGTCGGTGTGTACTGACTTTGTGCCATTGTGTGTGATCTGATCTGTAGTATTCCGCCCACTTTTCCAAGTCAGCTGATGTGCACTTGTCTGTCCGTAGGTGACTCGGGATACCCCAACATGCCGTGGTTGCTGACACCCCTCAGGAACCCTGTGACACCTGCCCAGATGCGCTACAATGAGGCACATGGTCGGACCAGGAGAGTGATTGAGCGGACCTTTGGTCTCCTGAAGAGCCGCTTCCGCTGCCTGGACAAGACCGGAGGGTCCCTCCCATATGCCCCTGCGAAAGTGTGCAAGATTATCATCGTCTGCTGCATGCTCCACAACCTGGCAGTGCGGAAGGAGTTGCCTCTCATCCAGGATGACGATGACCAACATCCGCCACCTGTGGAGGATCCTGGCCTGGACCACGATGCCAGTGACGATGATGATGATGATGGTGATGGTGATGTCCGCACACAGCTCATCACCAACTTCTTTAGCTGAATGTGAGTATCCTGAGGTGTCATGTGAATGATGTGAGTTGGCATGATGTGTGGGTGGTGCTCTGGTGCTGTTGGAGTGTGTCCATGGGCTACTTGACAGGATGTGTGTTGCGATGTGTGGTGACAGGTGGGCTGTACTCCCCAACAGTGTTGACATGCTAACTTGGTTCTGGGTGGGTATCTTGTAACATGTATTGTGCATGAGTTTTGCTGTTCTGTCCTGTACTGCATTGCTTTTGACTGTGTGTCATTTCTGTCCTTCACAGGGTACTTTCAGATTCGTTTGGTCAACTGTGTCCACCGACGACGTGATTGCACATCCAGGCTGGTAGCTGTTGTGTCCCTACAGGTGATGTGCGCCACACCCATGGACTTCCTTCTGTCTACAGTTGTTGACTGTGTGCCCGCTACCAGGTGGGGTTACCTTGCATCTGTAGTGGTTACGGCATGTTGCTACTGTGTAATAAACCTGTGCTTCACTTAGTGATGTGCGTTGTCTGTGGTCACACATTTGACTGCCATTTGCTTACTGCACCTGTGGGCTACTTGACTACAACTGGGAATGGGTGTGGTGTCTGTGCATTGCACCGTCTTCCCTGGCAACATCAGTGTAGGCAATGAGTCAGATGGCCTAGGTGTGTATGTGTTGTGTAGCCCTGGTGGTGTGTCTCCCTCATATGTGTCACGTTGCCTGTACTCACATGCCTGTGTTGTCCTTGCTGTTGCAGTTCGCATACACTGTGTAATTTTGCAGTTCATCATCCCCATAACAGCACCCACGTTGGAATCACGACAGAGGCAAGTATGGTGTATTAGTGTGTTTATTGTGATAATAGTGCATAGGATGGATTGTGCTGTACATGAATCTTGCAATCCCAAGTTCCTAGATGAATAGAAAGTCCAGGTAGACAGGATCCCCAGTATCGGGGCCACAGTTGTCTGACACATTGTTCCAACTTGTACTCCCCATGCAATGTGTGGGAGTAGTGTTGCCATCAACAGGGTGAACAGTCTGTGCACAAAGGCGAAAATCCAGAACAGGTTCAGGCTTCCTGGGAGTTGCGCTTGGCCATCAGCCTCTCACTTTCCCCTCCTCGGACGACCCCTCTTCTTGGGGGGGGGCCCTCAAGTGCAGGCTGCTGCGGTGCAGGGGACTCTCCGCCAGAGTCCTCCTCCCTCCCTGTGGCAGTTGCAGTTTGTTCGGTACCAGATGTTGTTGGCACACAGGGAGGTGTGGACTGGTTGCTGTTCATCTGGCGGAGGCATTGTAAAATGTCCCTGTGCACCGCCGTCATCTCATGTAGTACATCCCACTTGGACTCCACGCGGGTCATGTGGGAGTCCACACGTGACATGTGGGAGTCCACACGTGACATGTGTGACTCCACGTGGGACATGTGGGAGTCCAAGCGGGCATGATGGGCAGCCTGCTGCTGTTTGATGTCTCTGAGGAGCCCCACTACCTGGCTGAGCTCTCCGGTGCTGGACTGGTACGCATCAGCTATGCGTACCAGTTGTGGGTCTTCATGCACACCAGCAACGTCTGCAAGCAGCGACCTCTGTCTCCCACCCCTCCCACCACCCCTGCTGACATGTGCAGTGTGTGCAGTTGCACGCACAGATAACCCTGGTCCACCTTGGGGGTTGGTGGTGGTGGTGGTGTCCATGGCCCCAGGTTGGTCCAGGGTCACTGCGCTGGTGTTGTTCCTTATTCTGTCCATGTCGGCAGGGATGGTATTCGTGGTGACAGTCGTTGGAGGGGTGGGTGCAGGGGGTGCAGCTGGTGGACCTGCTGGTGCTGCAGCTGGTGGTCCTGCTGGTGCAGCATGTTGACTTGCACCGGATGTGCCAGGTTGTTCATCGTCCGAGGAGGACAGAGGCTGTACGACGCCAGTGAGCTCGGCATCCTCTTGAGCCTGGGACTGGGACTCCTCAGCGTCTGCTGCTGTGTCCCTATCATCACCTGTTTTTGGGAGACACAAACAATGTATGTCATGTTTCTGCAGGCATCAGTGGTTGACACACCTGACAGTTGTGACTGTGCCTCGGGGTGCGGGCCTGTACATTGTATTGTCCTAAGTCGTCACAGTCAGGGGTTGATATTGGTGTGGCACATTGTCCTGCATTATTTGGGCATTTCTATGTATTCTCTGGGGTGTGAACATGGTCTGCATTGATTGTGTTTGGTTGACAGCCAGACCTCCTTCCCACCCACCCACCCACCCAGTCAGTTATCCCACCATGGAACGTGCTTGCATTGCAGGGAGTGTAAGTTGTCTCTCAGGATGTCAGTCAGTGGTGTCCTGCTGTTTGTTGGTGCACAGTTGGCAGCAGGGCCTTGTGCTCCCCACAGCAGTAGCCAGTGTCAGCCATCTTGTGAGTCCTTCTCCACTCCCTGTGATGTGAGCATGGTTCAGGGTGGTGTTGATGGGCCAGTTGTGAGGCTGAGCAATGTCTGTGACTACGACTCCCATCATGCTATTGCCTCCACCCCCTTCCCAGCATGCCCATGCTTCCTTCCTTTTGACTCTGCTTCCCTGTGGGGTGGGCTGGCTGTGCTGACAGGATGGCTGGGAGTGTTGTCCTGGCAGTTGTTTGGCTAAGAGTCCCAAGAGTGTCCCTGTGCTTCACACAACATAACCCAGGGTGGTGGTGCTTTGTGGGATCTTGTGTTAGGATGGAGGGCATTGCATTCTACCAGGTGGGTACTGTGGAGTTTGTGTTGGGGGGGGGGGTGAGGGGAGGTGCTGGTGACTATGGTCAGTGCTGCAAGTCCCCCTTCCCACCCAGCCAGCCAGATATCCCACCATGGAACGTGCTTGCATTGCAGGGAGTGTAAGTTGTCTCTCAGGATGTCAGTCAGTGGTGTCCTGCTGTTTGTTGGTGCACAGTTGGCAGCAGGGCCTTGTGCTCCCCACAGCAGTAGCCAGTGTCAGCCATCTTGTGAGTCCTTCTCCACTCCCTGTGATGTGAGCATGGTTCAGGGTGGTGTTGATGGGCCAGTTGTGAGGCTGAGCAATGTCTGTGACTACGACTCCCATCATGCTATTGCCTCCACCCCCTTCCCAGCATGCCCATGCTTCCTTCCTTTTGACTCTGCTTCCCTGTGGGGTGGGCTGGCTGTGCTGACAGGATGGCTGGGAGTGTTGTCCTGGCAGTTGTTTGGCTAAGAGTCCCAAGAGTGTCCCTGTGCTTCACACAACATAACCCAGGGTGGTGGTGCTTTGTGGGATCTTGTGTTAGGATGGAGGGCATTGCATTCTACCAGGTGGGTACTGTGGAGTTTGTGTTGGGGGGGGGTGTGAGGGGAGGTGCTGGTGACTATAGTCAGTGCTGCAAGTCCCCCTTCCCACCCAGCCAGCCAGATATCCCACCATGGAACGTGCTTGCATTGCAGGGAGTGTAAGTTGTCTCTCAGGATGTCAGTCAGTGGTGTCCTGCTGTTTGTTGGTGCACAGTTGGCAGCAGGGCCTTGTGCTCCCCACAGCAGTAGCCAGTGTCAGCCATCTTGTGAGTCCTTCTCCACTCCCTGTGATGTGAGCATGGTTCAGGGTGGTGTTGATGGGCCAGTTGTGAGGCTGAGCAATGTCTGTGACTACGACTCCCATCATGCTATTGCCTCCACCCCCTTCCCAGCATGCCCATGCTTCCTTCCTTTTGACTCTGCTTCCCTGTGGGGTGGGCTGGCTGTGCTGACAGGATGGCTGGGAGTGTTGTCCTGGCAGTTGTTTGGCTAAGAGTCCCAAGAGTGTCCCTGTGCTTCACACAACATAACCCAGGGTGGTGGTGCTTTGTGGGATCTTGTGTTAGGATGGAGGGCATTGCATTCTACCAGGTGGGTACTGTGGAGTTTGTGTTGGGGGGGGGTGAGGGGAGGTGCTGGTGACTATAGTCAGTGCTGCAAGTCCCCCTTCCCACCCAGCCAGCCAGATATCCCACCATGGAACGTGCTTGCATTGCAGGGAGTGTAAGTTGTCTCTCAGGATGTCAGTCAGTGGTGTCCTGCTGTTTGTTGGTGCACAGTTGGCAGCAGGGCCTTGTGCTCCCCACAGCAGTAGCCAGTGTCAGCCATCTTGTGAGTCCTTCTCCACTCCCTGTGATGTGAGCATGGTTCAGGGTGGTGTTGATGGGCCAGTTGTGAGGCTGAGCAATGTCTGTGACTACGACTCCCATCATGCTATTGCCTCCACCCCCTTCCCAGCATGCCCATGCTTCCTTCCTTTTGACTCTGCTTCCCTGTGGGGTGGGCTGGCTGTGCTGACAGGATGGCTGGGAGTGTTGTCCTGGCAGTTGTTTGGCTAAGAGTCCCAAGAGTGTCCCTGTGCTTCACACAACATAACCCAGGGTGGTGGTGCTTTGTGGGATCTTGTGTTAGGATGGAGGGCATTGCATTCTACCAGGTGGGTACTGTGGAGTTTGTGTTGGGGGGGGTGTGAGGGGAGGTGCTGGTGACTATGGTCAGTGCTGCAAGTCCCCCTTCCCACCCAGCCAGCCAGATATCCCACCATGGAACGTGCTTGCATTGCAGGGAGTGTAAGTTGTCTCTCAGGATGTCAGTCAGTGGTGTCCTGCTGTTTGTTGGTGCACAGTTGGCAGCAGGGCCTTGTGCTCCCCACAGCAGTAGCCAGTGTCAGCCATCTTGTGAGTCCTTCTCCACTCCCTGTGATGTGAGCATGGTTCAGGGTGGTGTTGATGGGCCAGTTGTGAGGCTGAGCAATGTCTGTGACTACGACTCCCATCATGCTATTGCCTCCACCCCCTTCCCAGCATGCCCATGCTTCCTTCCTTTTGACTCTGCTTCCCTGTGGGGTGGGCTGGCTGTGCTGACAGGATGGCTGGGAGTGTTGTCCTGGCAGTTGTTTGGCTAAGAGTCCCAAGAGTGTCCCTGTGCTTCACACAACATAACCCAGGGTGGTGGTGCTTTGTGGGATCTTGTGTTAGGATGGAGGGCATTGCATTCTACCAGGTGGGTACTGTGGAGTTTGTGTTGGGGGGGGTGTGAGGGGAGGTGCTGGTGACTATAGTCAGTGCTGCAAGTCCCCCTTCCCACCCAGCCAGCCAGATATCCCACCATGGAACGTGCTTGCATTGCAGGGAGTGTAAGTTGTCTCTCAGGATGTCAGTCAGTGGTGTCCTGCTGTTTGTTGGTGCACAGTTGGCAGCAGGGCCTTGTGCTCCCCACAGCAGTAGCCAGTGTCAGCCATCTTGTGAGTCCTTCTCCACTCCCTGTGATGTGAGCATGGTTCAGGGTGGTGTTGATGGGCCAGTTGTGAGGCTGAGCAATGTCTGTGACTACGACTCCCATCATGCTATTGCCTCCACCCCCTTCCCAGCATGCCCATGCTTCCTTCCTTTTGACTCTGCTTCCCTGTGGGGTGGGCTGGCTGTGCTGACAGGATGGCTGGGAGTGTTGTCCTGGCAGTTGTTTGGCTAAGAGTCCCAAGAGTGTCCCTGTGCTTCACACAACATAACCCAGGGTGGTGGTGCTTTGTGGGATCTTGTGTTAGGATGGAGGGCATTGCATTCTACCAGGTGGGTACTGTGGAGTTTGTGTTGGGGGGGGGTGAGGGGAGGTGCTGGTGACTATAGTCAGTGCTGCAAGTCCCCCTTCCCACCCAGCCAGCCAGATATCCCACCATGGAACGTGCTTGCATTGCAGGGAGTGTAAGTTGTCTCTCAGGATGTCAGTCAGTGGTGTCCTGCTGTTTGTTGGTGCACAGTTGGCAGCAGGGCCTTGTGCTCCCCACAGCAGTAGCCAGTGTCAGCCATCTTGTGAGTCCTTCTCCACTCCCTGTGATGTGAGCATGGTTCAGGGTGGTGTTGATGGGCCAGTTGTGAGGCTGAGCAATGTCTGTGACTACGACTCCCATCATGCTATTGCCTCCACCCCCCTTCCCAGCATGCCCATGCTTCCTTCCTTTTGACTCTGCTTCCCTGTGGGGTGGGCTGGCTGTGCTGACAGGATGGCTGGGAGTGTTGTCCTGGCAGTTGTTTGGCTAAGAGTCCCAAGAGTGTCCCTGTGCTTCACACAACATAACCCAGGGTGGTGGTGCTTTGTGGGATCTTGTGTTAGGATGGAGGGCATTGCATTCTACCAGGTGGGTACTGTGGAGTTTGTGTTGGGGGGGGGGTGTGAGGGGAGGTGCTGGTGACTATGGTCAGTGCTGCAAGTCCCCCTTCCCACCCAGCCAGCCAGATATCCCACCATGGAACGTGCTTGCATTGCAGGGAGTGTAAGTTGTCTCTCAGGATGTCAGTCAGTGGTGTCCTGCTGTTTGTTGGTGCACAGTTGCCAGCAGGGCCTTGTGCTCCTCACAGCAGTAGCCAGTGTCAGCCATCTTGTGAGTCCTTCTCCACTCCCTGTGATGTGCGCATGGTTCATGGTGGTGTTGATGGGACAGTTGTGGGGGGGGCAATATGTGTGACTGCGACTCCCATGATGCTATTGGCTACACTGACTTGGCCAGCATACACAGAATTCCTTCCTTTGAGTGGTCTTCACTGTGTGTTGGTGTTGTTGTGGTGGCTACATGTGTGGATGTGTGTGTTAGTTCTATTTGTGCCACTGCCTAGCTGTAGTTGTGGTTGTGTTTGTACATGTGTTGGCACAGTTGGATGTGACTTTTTTGATGGCATGTGTTGTGTTTATCTGACTGACATACACATTTTGGGATGATTCTGTTCTAGTTGCTGTGTAATTGCTATGAGTGCATGGTTTGACTCTCCCCTTGACAGTGATGTGTGTGTGTTTTGTGGCAGTATATTGTGTACATTTGTTGTGTACTCACCAGGCTCTGGGATGTCCTCTAGTCCATATATGCTCACTGGCGGTAGGATGGCCCGCACCTTCTCCTCCCAGGGCCTGAGGTATATTGGCTTGGCAGGAGGGCCACTGCCGGTGTGTTGGCTGTTGATGTAATCTTGCTTCAGCAGTTTCCGTACCCTCCTGCGCACGTCATACCACCTGTTCTGGATGTCGGTCTTTGTGCGCCGACATGGTGATTGTGCGTTCACCCTGTTGATGATCCTCTCCCACATCTTGGTTTTCTGCGACATGGGGGTCTGTTGGACCAATGTGCCAAACAGCTGTGGCTCTACCCTGAGGATCTCGTCTACCAGGACTTCCAATTCACAATCTAGGAACTTGTGATTCTTCTTGGGGGGCATGGTGATGGGTGGTGATGGTGGGTGATGTGTGTGTTGGTGTGCAGGTGAGGGTGTGTGGGTGTGTGTTGTGCTGGGTATATGTGAGGTAGGTATTTGTTGGTGTGCTGCTGGTGTGTGGCTTGTGTGAGGGATGAGCTGTGGGTGTGTGGTTGCTTTCTCTTGGGTGCTGGTAGTGGAATGGCATTTGCAAAGGCTCATGGTAGTGATTTGTGTCCTTTATATAGGTGGAGTTGTGGGTGTGTCTTTGTTCTCTGTCCCCACCCCCCAGTATTTATTGGCTTGGTAATTGCTTGTTTGGCCTTTTTTTGGTTGATTTTTCCTTTGTGCTGTTTGTGTATGTTGGAAACGTTCTTGTGACCGAGTCGGACCCTGCATTGGTCTCGTACGGTGTTCTCCGTTTCGTTCACGCTGTGTTTGTGCAGTTTTCTATGCTGCGTACGCGTCGGTCGCGGTGTATTGTGTTGCTTCGGCTCGGTTTTGTATGCGTGTCGGTCGTACGGCTTGTCCTCCGTCCGACTCGGTCGTGTTTTCGCGCCTTGCATCGTACTTTGCGGGTTGGAGTTGGCGGGTACGAATCGGTCGGATTTGTTCCGGGTGCGTGTCGGTCGGTTGGATTCGCGTGTTTTTCCGGCCGGATTGCTATTTTCCGAGCGGCTCGGTCGGTCGGCTTGGTTTCCTGACGTGTCGGTCGGATTTATCGCGGCTTGCATCGTACTTGGCGTGTCGGGCGCCACTGGTACGTGTCGGTCGGTATTTTTCCGGATCCGAGTCGGTCGGTGCTTTCCGGCCCGAATCGGAATCGACCCCTATGTGTTATGCATCGGACACACCTACTGGCTTTGTTATTAGATGTTTAAGGGCTGAAGGACCTGTGGGAGTATCCCAAGTCCTTGTCGAAAGAAGCAGTACCCTTTTTAAAAGCAAGGTTTTGGAATTATATTCAGGATTCCTGTTTTAACGCTGATGCACTTGGAACTTTAACTGAAAGGTTCTTAGATTTTAAATGTTCCCTCTTGTTTGAGATATTTATGGATGAGATTGAACCACCACCTGCACATGCACTTTATCTACAATTCAGGTATGGGTCTCTGCCTTTGAATATCAGTAAAAGCAAATGGAAGTATACTACTGTAACGCCATTGTGCCCCGTGTGTAGCCTCTGCTCTGAATCTATCGATCATTTTATGTTCTTTTGCCCTGCATATGCTCAGATTAGAAAAAGGTGGATAACTCCAGCATGTTGTCTATTATCCTTCACACGACCAGCAGAAGCTCTCCGAGTGCCAAGATCTGATACCACAAAATGGCTAGTGTTTACTCTAACAAGATATTTGCTTCATGCCTGGCGCACTTGGATCAATACCCTAGGCACCATTAAGCAGCACAGAATTAATATGAGTGCTCCTAGAAATGATATTATAAATAGAGTATAACATGATATATTTCACATGGGAGGATTAAATTTAATGTGACATAGTCTTAATCTCAGGGATGCACTCAAGAGTATGGTCATAAGAAGTATGAACTAGGATAAGAACTTGTAAGTTTTATAATTTTTTAAATAAGACTAATAAGTTCTCGGGATCAATGGGATTATTTTTATAGATGTTTTTATATTAGATGAAGTATGATATGTTTTTATGTCATGCCTATTTTACCTCATTACGATATGTTTTTATGTTATGTCTATCTTATATTATTGTATAATGTTTTTATGGAAGTATTCTTGTGAATATCTATATTGTGAATGCTCGTTAATTGGATGACTAAAGTTACTACCACTACTACTAGATGTTTTGTATTGGAGTCACAGAACAGGGATACAGAGGAGAGTGGAACACACTCCATTGGTAGATCTTTGGATGGGGAGGGGGAGCCTATGGCGAAATAAGGACATTGCTCACTGGTCAATTCCCCCCAAAGTCTTTCAAGACAGGAGCAAGGTCAGTCACATGTTAAGAATAACATGACCAGATGCCTAGATGCTTATTAGGAAACAGCATGAATAACTAAATGGCTGGTGCATTTGCAAGTCTGGTATGTCACGTTTCTGGTGGAAATTTGCTAAACTAGTCATGTCATCCTCCTCTCCATCATGCACCATAGTTGTTAGAGATGGGCAATTCAGCAAATGCATAGAGAGTGGAGACGGAGCGGAGACCGGGGTCTGGCTTGGCCCTGAGAGCCAAAGCAAGAGCTGGGTCATCAAAATATTTGGCATGTAAATCATGCAACAAATGTCAGGCAAAAATATGAAAAAAACATTAAACATTGAGAAATTGTTATTGGGTGACATTTATTGAAAATAATTGTTTCTAAATATAATGGTTGAAACTCAAGAATTTGTCTGTGGTTTACAGAACAAGGTAGTACAAAACTCAAAATCAGTAGTGAAAAGGAATACAGAGATTCTATATTAAGAATATAAATTTGTTTTTTAAATGTAGGCAATTTAGGATTCTTAAGGGGCCCTGCAGTAACAAATAACTCTGTGTCCTGGCGACGTTGTCATACGTTCAGTCAAGAAAAGTATCAGTTTGTCATGTACACTGTACAGAGTGCTAATGTTGTTGTATGCAAGTACACATCCTGAGTTGTATTAATTTAAGTGCTCTCAGACTGGTCTCTGAGGAAAATGAGACATTGTTAAGTAAGAAGTTTTGCTTAGGATTCCACAAATTGGTCATGTAAGGAAGCTAGGTTTTGAGCCCAGGTTTCCTGTTACACATTGGGCACTTCTGCCTCTGGGTTGGTTTCTCCTTCAAGCTCCCATTTAACAACGCAGTGTTCAGTTCTTTATTGAAATACATTAGTACACCATACACAAATACCTTGTTAAATCAATCTGAAAAAAGATAGAGAGAGTGACATATAGACAGACAGACTGACAGAGAGATAGATAGATAGATAGATAGACAGACAGATAGATAGATGGTATTTATATAAAAAAAGTTCAATGTACAATGAAATGAAAGGCTGGTCTCTTTGGGACCAATTCACAATAGCAAATATATATGTGCTGACTTACTCAGATATATATTTGCCGCTAGACCTAGGTGTAACTGTTTAGTTTTTGCTATCCAGTATTTCCGAGTGTAGATTTACACCTAGGTGTAGACTTACAGGGCTCCACCACCTCAAATCAGGGGTTAGAGGCTCCTACAATAGGATTTATGAGTGTAATTTTACTGCAGGTATTTTTTCAAACATAAATGGAGATCTCTGCTCATGGTGGAGATCTCCCAATGGGAAAGTATAGGTAAAATCATTAAAGTTTATTATACTTTAAACAGAATAAAAATATTTTAATATATAATATTAAAGTAAATTAATTTTATATTTATAATTAACCTAGAACTAATATAAATGGAACAGCACATTAACTCATCAAATTCATTGTGTATTAAATAATTAATTTGAATGTAATAATTTAACCTGTAACATTTTTTAAAGAATAAGTTAAAAAATTCCACCCTCACTACCATTTTTATTTAATATGTAGTACATTTAGTTAATATTTATGTGTTCAATTAATTTGCGTTTTCAATTTTTTCATACAAGTTTTAAAGTTTAAATGATTAATACTTCTATCTAATATTTAACAGCGAATATATATACACACACTCACTATATACTTGTAGTCTTGTGTGTTAACAACAAAATGTGCTACTGCAAAGTAGTTGTGTTAATGCTCGTGTTTATTTGAGTGTGGCGAAGGACGTGTTTCGACCAGTCAGGTCTTGCTCACATATGCTTTATGCAAACTTCGCTGGCATAATTACAATTTTGCACCAGCCTGCACTGTAGCCAAAGCTATTTAATGGACAGAATGCAGATGTATGACAGAATATCATCCACAAAAACACTGTGGAACAAAAATATTGTTGTCAAAATATCAACAATCAAAATACCAACTTTATATACTATAATGTAAGATACCAAAATATTGACTACCAAATTGTGATCCAAATATCGACAATAAACTAGTAAGTATATTTATTTAATTATAGTTAACATAATAAAAACATGTACATTCTTTTTATATCAATCAATAAATATATTTGAAAGATATATAACCAAAAAATAACTAACATGAATTTAATAACTAAAAAATGTAATGTTCAAAATACAAATAACTTTAAAATAATGTATAAAGTTAACAAAATGTAGTTAAATTAAATTAGAATACATTTATTACACAAAAATAAGTTTTAATCAAAAATATATTATTAATTTGTATTAAATAAGAAAACAATATAAACTATGAATAGATTAAAAAAAATAACATAACTAAATACATTTCAAATCATTTTGAAAATGCTTAAACGTTAGATATTAAACAATTAACAAAAAATAATATAAACTTTAAAACTAACAATACCTACCCAAGCCCCAATACACCCACAATCCATAAACACTCAAATACACCTCATAAAGTATATGAACAAACATGTTTATTTATTAAGATTAAACACACAAAACATAATTTCCCCCCAAAATGTACATAATTAGAACATTAATCTATTAACATTGTTATATAGTCTATTTAAACACTACCCACAACATTAATGTATAAATTAAAAAACACTACCCACCTAATCCCAAGAAAAAAACCCACAACCCGAAATTCTAATTAATGAAATAATTTAAAAAATAACTGAACATGTAAACAAATAAATAACAATTACAAAAAATAACTAATCGATTAACATGAACTGGTATATAATTTAAAGTAACACTATCCATCAATCTGCCAATAAATCCCACAACCTGAAATTGAAATTTATTAAACTATATTAAATGTTCTTAAATAAGTAAATACATTAATAACAAATGAATGAATTCAAATTAATATATAATTTTAAAACGCACTTCCCTCCCAAACCCCCACTAAACCAATAACCCATAAAACACTGTACATTATTATTTTACATAAAAAAAAAAAATCACAATACCATAAACAAAGGAATAAAAATGTAATACAATAAAACATGATAAAATCGATAGTATATTTTTAACATCGATATTATTGCTAAACGGCAAAAAAAACTATAAAATCACCTTTGATATTTTTGTCACAGTAGTTTTGTAGTCACAATATTTTGCCCGCAAAATTGTTGGCACACAATACAACCGAGGTGATATTTAGATGAAATAGCCAGTTTGCACCAATAAGACAGAGGGGCCGATTCCGATTCGGGCCGGAAATCTCTCCGACCGAGCCGGACCCGGAGAGATTTCCGACCGAATCGGACCCGTGCAGCCCGACCGAACGAGTACGATGCGTCCGTATGCTATCGTACTCGAGTCGGTCGGACTCCCATTGAAGTCAATGGGACCCGGTCGTACAACGCGTACGCAGGCTCCCATTGCCTCAATGGGTGCGAGGCGAACAAGGGCGCCCCCTACAGCGGGTGCGCGGCGGGCGGCTCGCGCCGTACACGCACAGGTAGGGGGACCCATGGGTCCCCCCTGTGTGCGACTCGCGCGGCTACGCGTACAGGGGTCCGACACGGACCTCCAAGTACGGCTCCGACTGCTCTTTTGAGCCGGACGGCGCGTGTCGGTCGGACTGCTCGCGGCGCGCATCGTACTTTCCCGGCCGGGGAACGTCTCCATTGCGCGGTGCGAGTCGTGTCCGAGCGAGTCGGTCGGTGCGGTTAGACCCGGGAACGAGTCGGTCGGAGCGGTTGGGACGCCCGAACGAGTCGGTCGGCGATTTCGCATCGTACTCGCTCGTCCGGACGTGCGTACGAATCGGTCGGGAAATAGGGCTCCGAATCGGATCCGGTTAAGCCGAATCCGATTCGGAGCCCTACCGGCCGAGATCGGAATCGGCCCCAGAGTAGTGAAGAACTCTCAGGGTTAGCTGGGTTACATGTTACCATCTACCAGATGAATTTGAAGAGAAGAAGTGTTCCATTCTTGATGCCAACATCTACATTTGCAATATTACTGCTGTACTGTTAATAGTGTTTGTGTGAATGGATCATCTCTGTTAGCTCACTCCAATAAGGAAGAGTGAGAAAAACGAAACACAAATTATGGGTTTGAATGATGATAACGGAGTATTCTATGATGATGAATATTAATAGATTTGCAGAGTTGATCATTATGGGAAGGGTCTGACTGTTATGAAGTAAAAAGTGGAATGTGCCATTGATGAATGGGGCTACTCTTGAGTCCAAGGGTGGGTTCACACTCAAGAAGCAGGAGCAGAGTCACTGATGACGGTAATATCATTCCAACTAAAATGACACAAAGAGCAAAGAAACTGCTAAAGGACCAGGCCACCACAAGCTACCATAAGGCAGAGCACCAGACTCCCAATTCCTAACCAAAGGCGACCTAGTCTAGCTATATTAGGGTCTGCAGAGTATATTGATCTGAAGTACCTGTGGGTTCAGCAGCGGAGCATCAAGAAGACCCACACCCACACCTCCCTTCGTCCAGGCTAATGCTACTGCCACCTCCAGGCACTATATGTCATATCCTTCTTTGCCCTTGAAATCAAGCCACATTACATCACAGATTACCCACTGTGCTTCTGGCGTTTCCCAAATATTTGGGCCCTAGATACATTTTAGCTACTTCCTAGTTTCTGAATGAAAAAAGTAAAAGTAACTCCTAGGAATGTCCTTGTCTGAAAACAAGCATTGTGGTCCGGGCCAGGAAAGTGTGTTCTTTTAAATATGGAGAGACCTTTCTGGGCATTGCGGTGCTTTTTTTGTTACTGACGTGGTAGTTTTGTAAGACGGAGAATACCGTTTTCTGACAACCTCACAGCAGGAGAGGCTTTTGAAGAATATAGAACGATGTTTCTCTGAAAGGAAGGGGCTGGTGACATTTAAGAGTTGCCAATAACAGTTTTACATTCAAGGCTAAAGGGTTATGGTTTTTTTCCTTTTGAAACTTGATATTTTCATCTGCAAACCTTTACAGACAGCCTGCGAGACACACTGACATTTATAAAACATTTAAGTAATGCTGTATTTTTTTCTATGGATAGTTCAATGAAAGGCTATTTAAGTGTTTTGTTTTTAGTTAGTGCAGTGAATCTTAGGGGCTGATTAGGATGGCGGGGAGACCGCCACAGACAGGCTGTCGGTGGCAGTCTTCCCGCCATTCTGAGCAGCTTTCCCGGCCGCCAGATTTCAAAGGTGGGCGGTGTGCTGGCGGGCGGAATGCCCGACCGCCACAAATCCGATGGGCTCCTTAAATTCCTACAATGGTGGCGGTGCCTCTGAGGCACCGCCTTTGGGATTATGGTGTCCCTCCTGCTAGCTTTTCCATGGCGGTTCGCCACCATGGAAAAGCTGGCGGAGAGGGACATTGGGGGGCCTGTAGCGGGCCCCCCTTCGCCCCTGCAACCAAGTTCTGGGCACTGGGGGGCACCTATTGTGCCCCCCTACTACATTTTACACATGTTACATGTGCCGTTTTTACATTGCGGCGGGTGCTGCAGCCAGCAGCACCTGCCGCAATGTAAAAAATAGGTAGTGTGACCGCCGTGGTGGCGGTCGCATCGTGATTACCCCTGTGGGACCGCTGCCTTGTAGGCGGGCAGTCCCACTCCCCGATACGATGGCGGACGGACTGAAGTCCGTCCGCCATCGTACTGAGCTCCTTAGTCTTTTTCTCTCCTCCTTGTGCATGGCTAACCCTTTCACTGATCCTCCTTCACCTTTCACCTCTCTTTTTACATCTCTCTCTAACCTGTCTATATTTTAGCATAACTCTCCCTCTCATTCATTTATGCTCCACCAGCCTCCATTCCTTCCTCATTGCCTCCCCTTTCCATGCTTCTTTTCTATTTAAATTTGTCATCTCTCTGAAGGTTCTGCAACATTCTCCCTTATTTCCTTGAGGCTGTCCCTTTCCCTCCTCTCCGTTGCTTCTGAATGTCTATCCCGCGCACCCCTTTCCAGAGCCTTCGACTAGTTCCTCATGATCTCTTACTGCTCTCCACCGTTCTCCATCCAGCCTCATGATTATCCCTCACAACTCACCATTCTCCTCTCTTTCTAGATGCCCCTCCCCCACTTCCTCCCACCTGCGGTTGTCCTGCTCACACCTTTCTTAGCCTTCTTCTTATCATTTCTGCCAGCTATGCCCCTCATGCATCTCCACGGTTCTCCTTCCCTTCTTTGTGGTTATTCCTCACACCTCACCAATCTCCTATCTTCCCAGATGTCTATCCCTCCACCTTCCCCTTTTTCCTGTGATAGTTCCACACACAACTCTCAACCTTATTCTTTGCATTTCCCAAGGCCATGCCTCTGATTCCTCTCCATTAGGTTCTCCTCTCTTTCCTCATAGTCTCAGCGCCGTGAGACCCTTACGGGTGAGTAGCCGCGCTATGTAAACCCCTGATTGATTGATTGATAGTTATCTCTCACACCACAGCCTTTTCCTACTTTTCTAAATGTCTATCCATCCCCCATTCTTCTTGTAGTTAGGTTATCCCACTCAATCCTTTCAACAAGGTTGTTGTCATCCTCATGGTTTTTGCCGCCCAGTCTTTCTTTGCTCCTTACTCATTGTTATTCCTCATTCCTCTTCAGGGGCAAAATGAAAAAGCGTGAATGCAACAGGTCTCGTTAAAGGCTTTGGGACTGCTGACATGCATGTTCAGGACCCCATTACAGCAGGTCACACTATGTAAATCTGACTATTAGAAAGTATTAAATATATTTAGATATTAAAAAAACGACATGCCTCTCTCAATCTTTCTATGTATATATTTATATATGTACGTATGTATGTATATATGAACAGTGCATGTATACTTAGACATGACAAACTCTGCTTCTCTCGGTGTGGAGAGGAGGTTGTAGTTATAAACATTATGTACATTGAACTAAGCATCCTGTTATAAGCAGATAAATTTATACAAGGGAAAAATTTACACCACTGGATACATGTGTATAACAGACTGTTTCAATATATATGTGTGTGTGTGTGTGTTTGCGTGTATATATATATGTAGGTTTACTCTAGCCATTAAAACTTTACTAAGTGTCATGTGTATATATGTATGTATATATAATTCAATTTCAAGTTAGTTAAAACAAATCTACTCACTTCAACCTTTGTTTGTCCCATTCCTCCTGTTTCTGACTCCTCTCAAACCTTTGTGAATACTATAAATTACCAAACAACTTTCTGAAACTTCCCACTCCTTTTTAGCCAATTTACCTAACTAATGGGCGCACAGGTCTACTACTCCCAAATACCCTTTTCAAACTTCCTCCTCCATTTTAGCCACTTCACCCAATAACAGGTACACATGTCCACTACTTCCAATAACAACTACTTCCCCTTTTGTAATCCATTCCCTTCATTATATCCCCACTCAAGAGCATAAACTTAACACAACTAATACGTTTGGGGTGGCATATTTTGTACTGCTTCTACTACCTCCCTGCCACCTCGCAGGCCCCCTTTGACAACTCATGTTCACAGCATGAAGCGCTGCTCAAGGAACATCCAGCCTAAGCCATAAGGGGGACACCTAGACTGGGCTACTCCAGGCTTCTCAGTCCGACATCGGACACCTCCATGCAATGGTTATCTACACTTCTGGGTTCTTCTCACACAAGCCTTAGCACCTCTACTCCTGGCACACCTCCAGTTCTCATTTGTACACAATCCATGATTTCCTGCCAGTGTGCTTTTTATGCAAAAGTCTACAAAAGAACAGCATCCAGTCCACCTGATGCCAGCCTACCTTCTCCATTAGACTCCATCCGTGACGCTGTGTTCACTGTGTCTCCGAATAGGCAGTACCGTGGCATTTTCAAGCCAACCACCCCGGCGCAGACTGGGCCTGGGCAGGATAGAGAGCAGTAAAAAGAGGCAATGAGTGTGGCAGGTGAGACATAATCTCTTAAGGCTAACTGCTACAGACTTGTGGGTGACTGTATTAATATATCTGAACCACACAGCACAAATTGTTTAAGAGTTGAAATCGGTGCTCCAGAGCAAGAGTCCGAGCGGTCAATCTACTAATGGTAGAACAAGAAGATCTGAACACTAATTGTGGCATCCCAAATTGATAAAACGTTGAGATACAGGGCACATCTTTTCCTTTTATGCCTCATTAAAGAGAATTATGGAATAGACCAACAGGTTAAACTGCAGCACTATGCACTATATAAAGGACTCACCGTGGCTAGCCGCTCATTCTTTCAGTGCTTCAATACAGAGGAAGGCCACAGGCCAGATACTTTGGGGCCCATTACGATGTCGGTGGGATCGACACCGATGTGTGGTAGGTGTCGGTCCCACCGACATCTCTATCTGCGGAAAGACCGCTGCATTAGGATGCGGTCGGTCGGACCGCATTAGCCCAGGGACCGACCGACAGCTTCCGATGGGCTCAAGGAGCCCGTCGGGCGGTCAGTCCAATCGCATTCCCCACAATGGAGGCGGTGACTTCTCAGGCACTGCCGTGGGATTAAGATTCACCTTTCAGCCAGCCATTTCACGTTAGTTCTTCCAACGTGAAAAGGCTGGGGGAAAGGCTTTTGCCGCTATGGGCCCTAGGGGACACTTGTGGTGCCCCCCTGAACATCTTTGCATGGATGTTTGAAAACATGCCTCTTTGCATTGGGGCTTGTGCTGCAGCCCTTTTCCGGGCTGAAGCACAAGCCTCAATACAAAGAGGCATGGTTTGGTCGGATCCTAATTTGGCAGGCGGGACCACTGACCTGTCGGTCGGTCCCGTTTCCGCAAAGAGCATCCGCCCGACATCATAATCGTCCCCTTTATCTCCATTCTCCTTCGAGGGGCCTAATGAATGGTTGCACAATAATTCTCAAAACCTACCAGCCATCACCAAAGGACTATTCTGGAATCCTTATTGGTGGTGTCTGCTGAAGATCCAGTGTAAAGGGATCAGCTTTTCCTTTCACTGGATGCCCCTTTAACTAAAATAATATTCCTGCAGCACAATCCTTAGCCCTCCATGCTCACCACTGTGACTTGGCATAGGGCTATTGCTGCTCACTGCTGTGTCATGGGTCGGTTAGTGTTGCTCACTGCTGTGTCATGGTTTGGTTAGCGTTGCTCACTTCAGTGGCACGACAGGGAGTAGTACTGCTCATCTCGATTTCATCGTTCAGTTAGTTTTGCTCCCTGCTGTCTCTTGGCAGAGAGCTAGCATTTCTCGCCTCTGTATCATGGTAGGTTTAGTGTTGCTCACTGCTGTGCCGTGGGTGAAGGTTAGCATTACTCGTCACTGTGTCATGGTTGGATTAGACTTGCTCGCCACTGGGTATGGCTAGGGGTTAGCCTAACTCGCTACTATGTCATGGTTGAGTTAGTGTTGCTCACCCTGTGTTATGGCAGAGATTTAGAGTTGCTCACTTCTGTGTCATAGCAGGCTTAGTGTTGCCTAGTGCATTGCAATGGTTGGGTTGGTGTTGCTCACAGCTGTGTCATGGCAGGGGGTTAGCACTGCTCACCACTATCTCAATATTGGGTTAGTGTTGCTCACTGCTGTGTCATGGTTGGGTTAGTGTTGCTCACTGTTGTGTCATGGTTGGGTAAGTGTTGCTCACTGCTGTGTCATGGTAGTGGGCTACCACTGCCTCATCATTGGGTTAGTGTTGTTCACTGCTGTGTCATGGTTGGGTTAGTGTTACTCACCGCTGTGTATGCCAATGCGAAGCTTCAGCTGCTGGTCCGGTCGATGTCTGATCTTGAAGGTTTTCACAGCCTCCAGCAAAGCCAGGGACATCCGTGCGATCTCCCTGGAGTGCAGCTTCCCATTGCGCACTGGCAAACCGGATACCACCATATAGGCATCTCCGATGGTCTCCACCTGGGATAAGAGACCACAATACAAAGACAACCCAGATGGAATGAGAAGGACTGACAAAGATCACCCAAACCCCCATCGTGATGTATGTACAGCAGGAGATGATGCAACCCATGCTGTCTTTGCGCTCTTACATGTGCGTCCATTATAGTGTGCTCATACTTGCGACGTGTGTCATCAAAAATATATTGGTATATGTGTCTAATCAAATGTGTGCTGCTTCATGAGTCTGTGTCCATTATGAAGTGTACTCATACATGCATGTTTGAGCATCCTTTGTGAAGTGTCCTCGAATTTGTGACTATATATGTGCACTGTGATATGTGCATGCCTATCAGAGTCTTCACCTGTCCATGTGTGTGAAGTCACGAAAGTGACTCTACTGTGGTGTGTGTGTTCATGTGACTGCACATCTCCACTAGGCTGTGTAGGCTTTGTATAGTGATGTGCGCATACATTAAAAGCCAGGAAAGCACCCTAACAGGGTTTCACATAAAAACAGTGGAAGTTGAATACCATGATGAGAAAATTAAGAGATAGGTGGAATGCTTGTTTCAACCTTTAACACTAACAATGACTCTGGGCCGCATTTATTAATCAATTTTTGTGTCACTGCCACTGCAGAGAGGAGCCAACCATAGAAAAATTATTTATTCACGCTTCATCTCCAACAGTCCAGCCTAGGCTGCTGGGCGAGGTGACCCTAATCAGAAGAAAGGCAACCCTGGACATGTTTTGGCTTTATTGGGTATCATCTGTGGGCAGAATGAACTAAGAAAACCACAATGGGTGGACTGGCTCATAGAGGAGAATTTAGGTGATGGATGCCGTGGTTGAAGTAATCTTCAGCTTGATATTTTGCTCAATGTGCCATTAAAGGTCAACGCATATGAACTCAACCAATATGAACTCAGTCTGTGGCCGCCACAAAAGGCACTGTTGACTCCAAATAGCAATGAGACGTCTCCTCAGCCTTGAAACTGCTGCTGCAGGTGGAATTAAAAGTTGAATGAAAAATACCTCCATTCAGATGTGCCAGTAATTTCTGATTTGGTGGGTAAAATAAGGTATTAGCCGACTCTGGAATTACTAACTCCACAGGAAAATCATGACGTGTTTATTTTTACCCAGACATTTCCCCTCCTTAAAACCAATGAAATGTCCAGGTGAAAACAGGGCTGGAATGGGGACTAAGGTGTTGGAATTAGTGCAGAAACACTAGCTGTGTCCAAATCCCGGAGATCCAAATTCAAGCGGGATCAATATTTCCTGGTGTGGGAATACCAATACAGGACTACAGCATCTCATGTTATAATAACCTAAATAAGGACCACAGATCACCCAGCACATTCTGAAAATTTCTAGAGTGAATGGCAAGTCGACTTTCTGGTTCGAAGTCTAGTGTCCGTCAAACGAAAAGAAATCCTTTGCCCCACAATAGACAATTTTCTGGAGAAATGTCAGAATTTCTAAGACCAGCTAATCAGTCCGAGTTCTGAAAGAAACTCTTAAAGACTGGAACATGTTCCTTGCAAGGATATCTTTGGACTGGAACATGTTCCTTGCAAGGATATCTTTGGAGTTCTGTGTAAAATCCAGTCCTACTGGCCTTAGGTACCGATGTGAAAGATAGACACATCTCTATGGTGGCCAAGCCTTTTGAAGTTATCTCTGACAGTCAGGAGTGCCAAGCAACCAGTAGAGGAATCACACATCAATTTAGCTTTGGGAATAGGGCACACGTTTGGTGAGAACTCCCCACAGGAAAGGTAGGAGAGGCTAGAAATCTCCACCGGTAAGTTTGTTAGTTGCATTTTGCAGTACTACTTTACTTCCAACAAAATGCAGTTTGTGAATCAGGCCCTATGTGTTATTTGTCTGTGTGTTTATTTCCCAGTGTTTAGTGGACTCTGTGTGTGTTGATGTTTTCTCTGTCTGTGTGTGTGTGTGTGTGTGTGTGTGTGTGTGTGTGTGGGGTACACGTTTCCCAGTTGAGCGCATGCTGTCAGGGCACGCGCGTGTATGTGTGTGTTGATGTTTTCTGTGTGTGTGTGTGTGTGTGTGGTACACGTTTCCCAGTTGAGGGCATGCTGTCAGGGCACATTACCTTGTAGACATCAAAGTTGTCTATGATGGCATCGAAGCAAGTGTAAAGATCATTTAACAAGGTAACAACCTGCAAAACACAAGCAAGAGGAGAGGGGTGGTGAGAAGCAGGGGCGGTTGAACAGAGACATGGTTGGTGGAAGGCAGAGAAACAGAGAGGGTGTCAGATCTGTGAAGGAGACAGACAGGGTTATGTAAGCGATAACAGAAGGAGGAGAGGGAGAGTAGACTGCTGGATGTGTAATGAGAAGGCGGGGGCAAGAGAAAGGTACTGGGGAAGGTGTACATGAAGGGGTGAAGGGCACAGGCAGTACACACATATGAAAAGAGGACCACCGTTTGGGTATTCGTGCTTGGGGTATATTTCATTACATCAAGCAGGACCACTGACAACTTTAACTTGAGCCTGATAACCTGGATGAATATTATTTGATATATGATAAATAAGACATAATATAGGCATAATTGAAAAACCATATAATTAAGACTAGGAGTATCAGTGTCTGGAATGAGATACTGCTGGTTTCGTCATTCAGCATTAAATTCCTTCGACGCCTAGGTACAGTAACTCGAGAGATCTGGTCACCCATGCTGTAGTTGGCTATGCCAAGGTGTGGGATGACCATCGGTTGAGCCAGAATGAGCATTAGTCTTCCTGTTTTTCTTGCCTGGAACCAACAAGAGAACTTCCAGATTCACATTATAAGAAATATTGGTTTTATCATTTGCACAATCATTATTCTTCATGACAAAGAATATGCATTGTTCCATCCTTGTCTGAAATTCGCCGACTTAGGATATGGTAGGCCAGTCATGCTGATGATAAACCACACCAACTTTGATCGAACTGAGAGGCCCAATGACTAATCTGCCGAAGATGCACTCACACTTCCTGAAACCTCAGGCGGATATATCATGGTAAGTGAACTGTCAATGGGAAGGTGTTTCTCTCATTATCTTCCTTCTTGCTACATTAAGAAACGCAGAAGGGGTTTCAAGGTCTTGCTGAAATACTACATAAGATTCTTGGTCGCTGGGTGGAAACTAGTACCCAGTAAATAATCTCAGAAGAAGTTGGTAGAAATTGTGTTTTGGATTGCTGCAGAACTCCAAAACACAGATGTAGAAGTATGCTTGAAGGAAAACACCTCCACCATGATGATCCCTTTGCTGCATCAAGTGATAGACTGCAAGGGGGTGCTCAATTGTGTCTGGTTGGAGTTGTTTTTAATTGGTGTTTGAAGGCTAGAGCATCTACCACTGTCTTCTCTCCTTTCGTGGTCAAAGTGGACAGTTGCAGGACAGGAAGCAGACATGCATGCAGATGGAAAGTCGGTAAAACTTAAGAACCTACAGAATGTACTGTGTGATCTCTAGGAATGTCACTGGCTGCCAGCAATAGCTCAGCTCTTAATAGCCTTTGGTGGCAACAAGGCTTGCCTTAGATCTCATTGTATGGCTGGTAACCTCTGAATATAATACTGACCCATCCCAAATCGACTAGTCTAGGAAGACGCTGTGTCTGCACAGTATCCACAGTACCAGACCACAGTGTGCTGAAGGGCCTTACAAATTGAGGTACTGATGCAATATGTCCAGGGTACAAGGCTGAATGGGGTTCAGACTGTGGAGAGTCCATTCTTTATATTTCACCTCTTGTTTGAAAGGGAAGACTCAATTATCCTGCTAATACTGGGTGTTTTCATTCACAACTTTAGTAGGGTTCTCAAATCCCCCAAGTGTAGTTGGGGGATGCAAAGCTGGACTGGCACATCACACTGGCATCATGAGTACCAAAAATTGGTCTGGAGTCCTACCTTCACCGTTACTGGGAAAGAGAAATAGGGGCTTATTTACAAGCCCCTTGCGCTGCCGGTGCATCACTTTCAAAATGGTAAAAAGTGGCGTACCGGCAGTGCAAGGGGCTTGTAAATAAGCCCCATAGAGTTTACACACAACTAGACAGCCTTGCCCTATTATGCGTGCCGGGCTGTGGGTATCCATCCTTACCAATGTATGGACACAGCTGCAGCCAATGAGGCAATCCACTGTGAGAAGGAATCTGTTGGCCAGCTTAAAGGTCATATCACCCTTACATGGAAGGTCACAAGGGCCATAGGCATGGCTGCATCATGGCCTTCTTAAGACACCGTGCAGAGAGCCCTCAGTCTGCTGTCCAGCCACAACAGGTGATTTAAACATGGACATTTAGGGGCCGATTCCGATCTCGGCCGGTAGGGCTCCGAATCGGATTCGGCTTTACCGGATCCGATTCGGAGCCCTATTTCCCGACCGATTCGTACGTGCGTCCGGGCGAGCGAGTACGATGCGTGCGCTCGCGAAATCTCCGACCGACTCGTTCGCAGGACCCGACCGCTCCGACCGACTCGCACGGGGACCGACTCGCACCGCGCAATGGAGACGTTCCCCGGCCGGGTAAGTACGATGCGCACCTCGACCGCTCCGACCGACTCGCGCAGTCCGGCTCCAAGGAGCTGTCGGAGCCGCACTTTGGGGGTCCGTGTCGGACCCCCCTGGAAGCGTAGGCACGCGAGTCGCACACAGGGGGAGCCATGGGTCCCCCTACACGTGCATGTATGGCGCGACCCGCATCGACGCGAACACGCTGTAGGGGCGCCCTTGTTCGCGTCGTGCCCATTGAGTCAATGGGAGCCCATGTACGCGTCGTACGACTGGCTCCCATTGACTTCAATGGGAGTCCGACCGAATCGAGTCCGCTGGCATACGTGCGCATCGTGCTCGTTCGGTCGGGCTGCCAGGGTCCGATTCGGTCGGAAATCTCTCCGAGTCCAGCTCGGTCGGAGAGATTTCCGGCCCGAATCGGAATCGGCCCCTAAGTCTGGTTCACGTAAGAAGACCAAACAGTCCGACAAATAAATTTTAATTATGCGCACAGCAAGGTCTTGTTGGGCCAAAGACAAAACAAACAACAAGAAATATAATAGTTTAGCTTGTAAGGGGTCTGTCTTGTGGACTACACACCAGGCCATATATTTGTTCCGGCGCCGATATAAATGTGAAAGAACACGTGGCGGCAAGGATCCGGCACCTCTAGGATGACTTAGCCCTGGTCGTTATCGACCTTTTCAGAAATCGGGGCATAAGAGGCAGGCGCATGAAGGCATACAGGAGTCCCGTGTTTAATTCCAACTGAAATGCATCTTCAAGCAACTGTTTCCACAGAAACTCTAACACACAAAACATTTGACACTGCGGATTCTTGCTGGTGGCGAAAGAGGTCTAGCTCTGAGGTTCTCCTCACTGCTGTAAGATACCCTGTGCGCGCCATGAGGTGTAGGTGTGTCATTTGTGATCCGCCAGATGCCACTAGATGAGCTTGCCTGTCCTGGCTTTCAAGGAAACTGCCAGATGGTTCACGGTCACGGAAATTCCCTGTCGCTCCTGCCAACTTCAAAGGAGCAGAATCTCTTGGTACACAACTTATGACCCCATTCACCCTGCTTGTTGCAGTACCACATGCCAATAGTGTTGTCCATGAGAGCTTACTCTTGACTACCCTTGATGGATGGCAGGATAGACTTAAATGCCAGACAATTGGCCCGTAACTCCAGCAGAATGACAGGGAGCCTGGTTTCCGCTAACATGAGTCCTCTGATCCCCACCTCCTCCCAGATGATCTTCCCATCCCAACAGATGCAAATCTGTCATCACTGCCAACTCTGGGTGTGGAAGGAAGAGACCTCTGACTCAAGTCCAATTGTGATCAAACAATCACTACTGCAGATCATGTGCAGTTTCTTCCGAAAACTGAATTGCATCTGACAAGTTTTCTTGGTGCTGGGACCATTTGAACTTCAGATTCCAATGCAGAGCTCGCAAACGCCACCTGACATAGTCCACAAGGGGGTGCAGGAGGTCAAAAGGCCAAGAAGCCTCACAGCTGCTTCACTGAGACCCAGGACTAAGGTTGAAACGGTTCAATGACAAACTATCGACCCTCAAAATATCCCCATACCAAAATATCGATGTCAAAAATATCATCATCCTATACTTGTAACGGTAAGTATAAAAATATTGAGAGAAAAATATATTGTTGTATCAAATATCGTTTTTCAAATATATATAAATTAAAATAATACATATTAAATAGTAACATTAATTTAAAAAAATAGATTTAATATATAATATAATATATAATATAATTAACAATTATAACAAATAAAGTTAATTAAAAAAGTTAAACTCACATATATTTACATATATCTACTTACAAAACAATTAAACTAATAATTTTAATTTATATTATAATTTCTAAATTTTTAACTAATATAAAAATAAAAAAATAATATATATGTATACCGATAACATAAAATCTTTAAAAAACAAACCATTCTCATTAGATTAAAAAGTAAATAACGTAAAATGTAGTAATAATATTTTACACATTAAAAACTTAAATGTAATTTTCATTAACCCCTTCCCTGCGGGGGTAATTCCCCCACGGGTGCGGGGGGTGAGCGCGGCGCCGCGGTGCTCGTGACGAGACCAGCTCGTCGTGAGTCACAGTGGAGCTGTGCTCATGACGAGCTGGTCTCGTCACGACCCCACCCACTTATTAATTCTCCCACACAGGCGGGGAATTAATCCCGCGTGGGCGGCACGCAGCCGTTATGACGAGACCAGCTCGTCATGAGCACAGCTCCACTGTGACTCATGACGAGCTGGTCTCGTCATGAGCACCGAAGCGGTTAAACAAATATAATATAAATAATAACAATATAAAATAAATGATAAAATATAAAATGTAATATACTATTCCCACTACAATTTATACAAAACTACACAAACTATTATAGTAAATATATAACAAATGTACTACTCCCACTTCACGCAACGCAAAAATATTAAAACTGGGTGAAATTTACAAATCTGCCTCCAGTAAATGCAACAGTAGGGAAAGTGTAACATTAAAAACAAACAAAATTAAATTATTTCATAAACAAAGTAAATAAAGTAAAATATAAATATGTACGAAAAAAACCTACAAATATATTAAATAATAAAAATTACAAAAAATAAACATTACAATGCTGAATACATATCACAAATAACTACAAATATTATTATAAATAAAATACAAAATAATTTTCATACAAATAAATATTTTTATTTAGAAAATATTTATTAACAAATAATATTTATCACATAAATTTAATTTAGTTACTTCCCACCCTATTAATTATCAATTAAACAAATATTATTCATTAAAAACTAAGGCCCTCATTACGATGTTGGTAGGAGTTGCCTCCGACCGACTCCGTTGCGGATTGGGAATCGACCGATCTTGGGTCGGCGGTTCCGACCGCATTATTTGGATATGACTGCACATGGTGCTGTCTGAAACATCAATTTTTCAATGGGAGCTTGTGCAGCGGGCTGAAACCGCCCGCAGTACAAGCTCCCATTGAGAAAAATTGAAGCTTTTAAACATCCCTGCACCGTATGGCAGGCACCTCATGGTGCAGGGATGTTTAGGGGGGCACCATAGGTGTCCCCCAGGGCCAAATGGGGAGGGCCATGGGGGAAGGGGGTCCTGTAATGGGTCCCTAAAGTCAGTTTCTGACGGCCAATTCATGTCGGAAAGGCCGACATGGATTGGCTGTCAGAAACTGGCATCATAATCCCGACGGCGTAAACGTCGTCCTTGAGGGATTATGAGAGCTTTTCCACTGGCGCCTGTCAGAACTGTGTCGGATTCTCTGGCCGGTTTAAACTCCGAAAGACGTCATCACAAAGGTCGGACTTTAAACCTACACTGTCGGTTGGAGGCTTTCCAACTGACATTGTAATTAGGCCCTAAATATTAGTTCATTCAAATTAATTAACTTCCCATCCTTTACACCTATAAACTCCATAACCCGCACCTAAAATTAAACTTTAAAAAAATGTAATTACACAATTAAAATAACTAATTGTCAATTAAATAATTATTAGTATTTAACAACTAATTATTAATTTAAATTAATTTACTCCCCAACCTTTAGCCCTATAAACCCCACAACCTGCCCCTCAAAAAATATAATTACGCAATTAACATAATTAATGACCAATTAATATTAATTAACAACTAATTATTAATTAATTAAAAATAAATTACATCCCACCCTTTATCCCTATAAACCCCACAACCCGCACCTAAAAAAAAACCACAATTAATTATCAATTAATAAACAACTAATTACTAATTAATTAAAAATAAATTACTTCCCGCCTTTTACCGCTATAAACCCCCACAACCTGCACATAAAATTTACATTTAAAAAAATTAATTGCACAATTACCATAATTAAATATCAATTAAATAAATAATATTAAATAAAAAGTAATCATTATTGTCTTATAATTAATTTACTTCCCACACTATACCCCTATAAACCCACAATCTGCTACGGAACTAAAAATCACAAAAATAAATGTAATTACATTTAATAACTACTAAAAATGTTACAAATATATTAAAAAACAAACAATAATTATACAAAAAATGTACATCATATACATTTAAAATATATACTAAAATACATACCAATAATTAAAAAACGATATTTTAAGCAACTATATTTTTGCAAATGATATTAATGACTTTGATATTTTAAAAATCGATATTACTTACCTAAAAATCGATATTCTTGACAACAATATTCTTGCGGACGATATTTCCATATAACGATATTTTGGACATATTTTAGTATGGTGATATTTTTTTGCGATATTTTGTCTGAATACCGGTTGAAACATCCAGTTCAAGGCCCAAATATCCTGGACTTGTTGAAATGAATGGAAAGCCCTAAACTGTACCCTTTTCAGGATAGCGCTAATGAAAGGAAGCCTCTGCGATAAAATCAGGTGTGACTTTGGCTTGTTGATAGCGAACCCAAACAATGTCAAGAGATTTTTCGTCATCTGTATGTGGCCTACAACTGACTGTGGTGAGCCTGCCTTCAACAGCCAAAGTAGGGGAAGACAGGCACTCCCAACATCCGATGGTAGGCCATGACCACTGCGATCACTTCCCAGATTACCCGATGGAAACTGGTGCGGCCAAAGGGAAGCACTGCACATTGAAAATGCTCCTGACCAAATCTGATCCTCAGGTAACGCTGTGGGACCGCAAGAAAGTATATGAAAACACGTATCCTGCAGGTCCAAGGACATCATCCAGTCTCCTGGGTAAAGCGTGGTTTGAATTTGGGTCAGTGTAAGCATTGTGAATTTTTCCTTCCTGAGGAAGGCATTCAGAGTCCGAAGGTCCACTATAGGCCAGGGGTCTTCGTCCTTTTTCAGCAGCAAAAAATATTGAGAGTAGCAGCACTCTCCTATTTGCAAGTCTGGACCCTCTCGTCTGAAGATGCAGAAATAAAGGAACTGACATCAGTGCACAGAGCGGTGGTACTTATACATGTCTGTGGTTGTCAGTGATTACAGTCCTGGTAATTTCACGACCCCTGCATAATGCAACTCGTAATTGGGACCCAAGGGTCAAGTCTGCCAGCTTCTTGGTAGCATTGGGCTTTGGCCTCAAGGGCCAAGACCTATAAGTAGATTCTCCATCTACCGCTCCCACAAACTGAGCACCATATTTATATGGGAAGTAACAGGACAACCACCATAAAGTGCCATCTGCCTGGTGTTCTCACCTTTTGCATTTAATAACCTCATTTAGATGCACTGCCAGCAGACAAGGCGCTAGAGGACCTGTTACGTTTAGGGAGGGGGTTTCGCCGAACCCACAACTTTTTTTTCAATCTGGTTCTTACACTGATTTTTTTTATTTCCCGAAGAAAGGTTTCTGATTTGCAAACCTTTCTTTGAGTACCGGAAAAAATTCTGACAGGTCACACTTTTTACATTTTACTCTCGAATTGGAAAGCCTGGAAGTGTGTACGGAGTGTTCAACTATAATCACCCATTGTTTTGTGCCCTCCATGTAACCAAAGCTTCCTGGTAGAGGATGTATGTCTGTTGGAACTGCAGTTCCCATCCTTCTGCAGGATTACTCTGGAGGGGTTTTGGTGGTCGTCAATAAGGGTGTATCCAGGTGTAGCACATGCTACCCCTCGTGTACGCTTGGCTAAACCAGCCACTGTTCTTGCTATAATTGATCTCAGAGCTCATGAAGGTGCCATTAGGAACAGAAACTAACAGCCATGTTTATTTTCTGTCCTTTCACAACCCTCCCTTTAATCTAGCCCCTCTGAATCAAATAGAGGGCTATTGAGGGGATAAGTGTAAGGCAATGTCAACAGTGTGATATCGCTGGTTTCAAACGTTGCTCAATTGTTCTTCCCCTAACCTAAGATGACTAGATTTTGAAAAGCAAAAACCGGTACAGGCCAGACATAGAAGTAGGACTAAATATATGTGTGTGTGTGTGTGTATATATATATATGTATATATATATATATATATATATATATATATAAATATATATATGTAAAATTCCAAAAGTTTGGTGCACTCACTGGGTATAAAGAGGCTTGAATCATCCGCAGACGTGTTTCAGGCTTGTGCCTTCCTCAGTGCGGAAAGCCATGTATAACAAGCACAGTGGCAGTTTTTAACCAGTCCTGCAGTCTAATTGGTAGTTTCTTGGCACAAGCCTGAAACGCGTTTGCGGATGATTCAAGCCTCTTTATACCCCGTGAGTGCACCAAACTTTTTGGAATTTTGTGATACAAGCGGGCTCCACCCCCGCTCTTTGGTTGCACCCGCTGCGAGTTCGGCGGCCCTAGGTGAGAATGCTGTTGGGAATTCATTTAGGGGCTTCCAGAACCGCAGCTGACGGACTCTGTTGACCTATGTAGGTCGTGGTTTATTGAAAGCCAGGGTGCCTTGCCATATGAAGGACACCCACAGCCAGGGGTGGTGCGTCCATTGGGGCGTTGCCCCCCCGCCCGCAGCTGCTCCTCGGCGTCTCTGAACTTAAGTAAACTCTCAGTTTACTTAAGTTCAGAGAGCATGAGGAGAACTGACAATCATGTCAGTCAGCATGACGTCGGACCGCCCACCCCCTTCAGAGTCTGAAGGGGGTGGGCGGTCCGGTGTCATGTTGGCTGACATGATTGTCAGACCATGGGCAGCAGCACAAGTGCGCATGAGTGGGGAAGGTCAGCGAATTTTTCGCCCGTGCCCAGTCATGCGCACTGGTGTCTGCTGTGGCTGGCGCATGCCCATTAGGAGAGCGAGGGTTGAGCAAAGGCTCAAACCTCGCTCTCCTAATGGGCAGGCGGGCGGAGAGTAACCATGCCCTCAGTCAATCCTGGCGCTGCCAGCAGCGCCAGGATTGGCTGACAGGGGTTTGCCACTTGCCAGAAGTGATGCGGCTGTTCCTAGGCGCCAGAACGGACCCGAGGCGGCGCGGACCTTGTCAGGTAGGAATAGGATTTTTATTTTAAAACTACCCCCCCACCCCTCAGCCCTGCGCGACCCCCCCCCTCCCGCGACACCCCACCCCCGCGACTGATCACGGTGCCTCCCAAGCTTGCTCTCAGACACTTTCCAGGATGCCTGTCGCCATTTCAGTCCTATTCTAATTTAGATTTACAACTGGTAATAAAAGTCACTGCAGCGATTGCGAATGTGACTTAATCTGCTTCCTTCGATCCGGCCCGGGGCAGGGGTGGGGGGTTAGGAAGGGTGGGGGCGGGTGTGTGCAATCCGTGAATGCAGGAGCATTTGCATTTACAGGCCTATGGTGTTATTGTGCTGCCTGTATGAGTGTCAAGCTGAGGGGTGTTTATATGTGCACTGCCGCGTGTGTTTGAGAGGCTGCTCTTAGACGTGCATACATACCAGTCAGTTCTTGCGGTCAGTGTGCTTGCAGGGAATGTTCTGTTGTTTCTCGGGAGCCTGTTGGGTTTGACTCTCTTTCTATGTGAGTAAAATGTGCCACATAATGCTTCATAATTTGTCTTTTATTGCCGCATAAAATACTCAACTGTTACCTTGCCACATAATTCGACCCTTCCCTGTCGCATAATTACAGTGGCCCCTACTGATTTTTTTCATTAGTGTGGCTGTGGCATGAGTGTGTGTGCGAATGTGTGTCCTGTCTGTTCTATGTGTATGCACAGTGAAGGTTTTTGCATGTGAGGTCGAGCTATTGTGCACATGTGCATGCATGATGGGAACACTTGCGTGTGTTGGAGGTGTTGTTTGTGACACATAATGTGTATGTGGGTGCCAGGTTTTTATAGCGCCGTCTACAGCTCACACCGCAAACTGAATAGTCTCTCGTGGTCCTTTAGATGGCACGAGCCATAAATAACAAACTCAGTAGCAGTGGCACCATTTTTACCGACCTAGTAGGGATAACAGGCTGAGCCTGACCCGTCAGGTTTGAGCTCGTGGTTTGATGGTGAATCTAGAGCTGGCCTCTAGGACACCCGCCATGTTGGCAGTTGCCTCACGTGGGTTTTAGGACAGTAAAGTACCTGGAGAGAGGGAGACAGAGAGAGAGGGAGACAGACAGAGGGAGGGAGACAGATAGAGGGAGGGAGAGAGGGAGATGGAGGGAGGGAGTCAGGGGGAGAGGGAGACAGACAGAGGGAGACAGAGGGAGGGAGACAGACAGAGTGAGACAGACAGAGAGGGAGACAGAGAGAGAGGGAGACAGAGAGAGAGGGAGACAGAGGGAGGGACAGAGGGAGGGAGACAGAGAGGGCGACAGAGGGAGACAGACAGAGGGAGACAGACAGAGGGAGGTAGAGGGAGGGACACAGGAAGGGAGACAGAGGGAGACAGACAGAGGGAGGGAGACAGAGAGGGAGGGAGACAGACAGAGGGAAACAGACAGAGGGAGGGAGACAGAGGGAGGGAGAGACAGAGGGAGGGAGACAGAGAGGGAGGCAGAGAGAGGGAGACAGAGAGGGGGAGAGAGAGAGAGAGGGAGACAGACAGGCAGAGGGAGACAGGCAGAGGGAGGAGGGCGACAGAGGGAGACAGAGGGGGAGACAGAGGGAGGGAGACAGAGGGAGGGAGACAGAGGGAAAGGGAGACAGACAGACAGAGGGAGGGAGACAGAGTGAGACAGAGAGAGAGGGAGACAGAGAGAGAGGGAGACAGAGGGAGACAGAGGGAGGGAGGGAGACAGACAGAGGGAGAGAGAGGGAGGGAGACGGAGGGAGACAGAGAGAGGGAGACAGAGGGCGACAGAGAGAGGGAGACAGAGGGCGACAGAGGGAGGGAGACAGACAGAGGGAGACCGAGGGAGACAGACAGAGGGAGGAGGGCGACAGAGGGAGGGAGACAGATAGAGGGAGACAGAGGGAGGGAGACAGAGACAGACAGAGTGGGAGACAGAGAGAGAGGGAGACAGAGAGAGAGGGAGACAGAGAGAGGGAGGGAGAGAGAGGGAGACAGAGGGTGACAGAGTGAGGGAGACAGAGGGAGGAGGGCGACAGACAGAGGGAGACAGACAGCGGGAGAGGGAGAGAGAGAGGGAGGGAGACAGGGAGAGGGAGGGAGACAGAGAGAGAGAGAGAGAGAGAGGGAGACAGACAGAGTGAGGGAGACAGGGAGAGAGAGAGAGATAGAGAGAGGGAGGGAGAGAACCAATACAGTAAAGAGGCAGAGATGTGTTACAGGTAGAAAACACTTAGAGGGCCTGTTTCCGTTGCTTGGCTTCAGGGTCATTTTGCAAGCAGACCAGTTAGAGGATTGGGCACATTTTTAATATGTTTCTAAAGTTTTCTTCTCACTTGTGCTTTAAAATGCTATATTTGGACCCCGTGTTTGCAACAATTTGCAGTAAATATGTGGTGTAAAAGCCGCCATTTGAATCCATTTTTTGAAAAAATTTCTTGCGAGGGGTGAACCCCCCCGCACCCTCCTTTTGCAGTTCGGGCTCGCTCCGCTCGCTCGTTACACTACAATACAATTTTTCGCCCCACCACTTTCAAAATCCACCAGCCGCCCCTGCCCACAGCGAAGCCCGAGATAACATCCAGCGGCAGGCGAGGGGCATTTTCAAGCACAGTGACTATGAATTTTGGGCGATGGGAGTGTCACAGCATTTCATTTGACATCGGTTAAAACCACGGAATGGAGCATTGAGGCCTGTCAACAGATAGTGACAACAGATAGTATCGGAAATGTTCACGCCCCACCGCCGACCTCTGGGAAGTTGCAGTCCTCCCATTGGCCAAGAAACTACCAATTAGACTGCAGGACTGGTTAAAAACTGCCACTGTGCTTGTTATACATGGCTTTCCGCACTGAGGAAGGCACAAGCCTGAAACGCGTCTGCGGATGATTCAAGCCTCTTTATACCCCATGAGTGCACCAAACTTTTTGGAATTTTGTGATACAAGCGGGCTCCACCCCCGCTCTTTGGTTGCACCCGCTGCGAGTTCGGCGGCCCTAGGTGGAATGCTGTTGGGAATATATATATATATATGTGTGTGTGTATATATATTTATATATATATATGCACACACACATATACAAGGCTACGTGTACTAACGTTAGCTATGGTAGGACCTCCACCCTGCGCCCCACCCCGCACTCCTTCCCACTCTGTCTCCCCCTCTGCTGGGAGCATGCAGCCAACCTACACTGCACGAAAGGGAGGGCGGTGTCAGTGGAAACGAGAGCATATGTTTCTATTCTGCTCTGCAGGATAACTGAACCTTTCTCTCAAAAACTGGGACATGTATTTCAAATTAAGAAAATTGTTGGGACAGTCCTCTGAAAACCGTGACTGTCTGGAAGAATACAGGATGTGTGGTCTTGCTACCTTACTCTGGCATTTTCTTGACTCTCCGCCCAAGCAGACCTAGAGTTTGTAAGGCGTATGCCAAATCTCCCGCTTGTACAGCATGGAATTTATGCCTCACAGCTGTGGTCAAAGTGCATTACAAAAAAGTATGGGAACTGTGATGCTGTGCGCAAAAGGGGCAGGGTGAATGAGCGTAAAGGAGTCAAAGGCATGGCTAAAAAAATAATATGCCACTTTTTTCGTTCTTTCACCTTCAGGTAACTATATATAAAATAGCGCACAGTTTAAACGAAAAATAAATGCAAGTTAAGTTAATCAGGGGGAAATCCATTATCATACATTATGAAACCTCTATTAGTTAATGCACTGCAGAGGTCTGCGTGTGTAACCAGACAGCCATAGATTTGAATCGAGGTTGGTGCAGTGGAGAATAGTGACCTGCGTATGTCATTATTTTAAACTTGCATTACACAGTAAAAGATAGGGTGCTATTAAATGCTCAAAAAGGTTTAAGATAAAAAAGTGCTTCCAAAATATAGGTTTTTGTAATACCCATTCTGTACATAGTGCATTTTTTTTACAACTGTCCTTTAAAAAAACACACTTCACAGCTCGGCTAACTCTTTTGCAATACCACTCAAAAAGAATAAATCTGTATCATGAGGAAGCTTCAAGTGATTCCATCAATTACAGCCAATAACGGCTCCCAAGCACCCTTTACATTTGCAGATTAACCAGTGCGCACATTTACATTTCTTTTAAACAATCAGGCTCCCTGGCAAGAAGGCTTGTTTATCTGTGTGCCCATCCCCTGGTTTCACAAAAGAGGAGACTCCATGCCTAACATTCCAGCTCTAGGAATTAACCGCCCCGCTACGGATGTTTTTTCACAAAAAGTAGGGGAACTGTTTTTCTTATATTTAAAGAGTATGGGCACTGTTGTAAATGATTTCGGAGTCTTCGTGCATTGAAGAATAAGGAGTTTATTCAGATAGTTGCAGCACCCACAACCAGACGCTCCCGCCGCACACCAGGATTCCCGACAACTGATTAACGTCGTCAGAACCCTGGAGTCCGCCGAGCAGCATCCGATTGTGGAACCCTGTTTAATAATACACAATGAGAGAGCGAGGCATCCTTGCGCTGGAACTCCAGCACGAGGATGCAGAGTACACGCAATAGCTTCACATTACAACTTCTCCCTTTCCACAAAGAACAAAGTGAAGAGGCAAAACATAAACAAATAGCGTTAAGAGATAGTGAAACATAAACTAAGAATAAGATTTGACAGATAAAGTTACCATGAAATATCAAATCATGACAACACATAATCATCAAACTTGGAAGGTAATTTTCTGAAGCGAACTCCCAATTCCGGTGGCAAGGAACAGGTGTCAGCAGTGGTCATGGCAGTGTCAGGGGCAGAAGCACATATATGGCTGGAATGTAGAACGGGACTCAAAACTGTGGAGGAGCTTTCAACTTCAGATTCTGAATCACGCAACCAATAAGACCAGTCACAATGCTCAAACTCCTGTTTGGTTAAGTTGAGCAAGGAACAAGCTTGTGAATCAGAGAGGTGAACCAGCGATCTTTTGTTCCACCATCCCTTAAAACCAAGTAAAGCTGAACCTCTGCTAACACCTGTGACCTGTACGGGAGGGAGAATTTTGACAAACCTTTTGCTACTTTTTTAGGATTTTTGATTAGAACCCAATCACCAATTTTCAATTCTAGTGTACAGAAATTTTTTGCAGAGTCATGCACAGACTTCATGAGATTTTGTTTTAGTAAAACCTTAGATGCCAAGTCTCGATTGCTATCAATGCTCTTGTTGTTCTTGTTAAGTAACCAATTGGGACACAAACTGGTGTGAGCAGTCCTACCCCTTAACAGAGAAAATGGAGATACCCCTGTGGTACAATGAGGGGAAATATTATAAGACCACAGCTTGGATTCAAGGAGATCTTGTACATCTTGATGGGACGAAATGGCTGTTTGAATGGCATCCTTAACTAACCTGTTTGCTCTTTCCACCAATCCGTTTGAAGTTGGCGAATATAGAGCGACCTTATAATCCTGTGACCTGTACGGGAGGGGAGAATTTTGACAAACCTTTTGCTACTTTTTTAGGATTTTTGATTAGAACCCAATCACCAATTTTCAATTCTAGTGTACAGAAATTTTTGCAGAGTCATGCACAGACTTCATGAGATTTTGTTTTAGTAAAACCTTAGATGCCAAGTCTCGATTGCTATCAATGCTCTTGTTGTTCTTGTTAAGTAACCAATTGGGACACAAACTGGTGTGAGCAGTCCTACCCCTTAACAGAGAAAATGGAGATACCCCTGTGGTACAATGAGGGGAAATATTATAAGACCACAGCTTGGATTCAAGGAGATCTTGTACATCTTGATGGGACGAAATGGCTGTTTGAATGGCATCCTTAACTAACCTGTTTGCTCTTTCCACCAATCCGTTTGAAGTTGGCGAATATAGAGCGACCTTATAATGTTTGACATCACGCTCAGTTAGAAAAGTACTAAACTTCTCGGAAATGAAATGGGAGCCATTGTCCGTAACGACAACCGAAGGTGAGCCTTCTACAGAAAATATTTTTCTTAAGAACTTAATGGCATTGGTGGAATTAGCTGAGTCACAGAACATATGATAAACCCATTTAGAGTGATAGTCAATTAACAATATGAGGTATTTAAGATCATGTGACAGCAGATCATAAGGTCCAGAGAAGTCTAGACCAACCTTATCCCAAGGTTTATTAGGAAAAGGAACGGGATGTAAAGGTGTGTTCATAACTTTCCATTTTTTATCAGATAATAGACATTCAGGGCAAGAATCGATATGAAACTTGACCTGAGCTTCAAGGATGGCCACCAATAGTGTGACTTAATGAGTTGTGAAGTCTTTGAGATTCCAAGATGACCTTGGTGCGCAAATTTAATGATGTCGTTTCTGAGACTGGACGGGGGAATGAAAGAATCATGTCTCATTACCATGCCGTTAACCAAGGACAATTCAGATGCAACCATGGCGAAGGCTTTCAACTCATTGGAAAGTTTTCTATTTTCTGGCCAACCCTTAACAACATAATCAGTTACAAGTTTAAGGTTTTCATCCTTGTTGTGTGCTACCAGCCAGGATTGTTCAGTAATGCTGGGACATAATTTGACAGCATCTAGAGCTGCGACCACGCATTCTGTGTCTTCTAAAACATCAATTTCTGAAGGATCGTGAAAAGCCATACGTGAAAGGCAATCAGCCCTGAAATTTCTCCCTCCAGAAATATGTTTTATGGAGAAGTGAAATTCCTGTAACTTGGACAGTAATCTAACAAGCCTGGCAGAGGCTTTACCAAGCCCATTACCATTGAGTAGTTGTGTAAGGGGTTTGTGATCCGTAAACAGTTCAAATTCACGCCCCCAAATATAATTTTTAAATTTTTCGATAGCCCAAACACATGCAAGAGATTCGCGTTCAATAGTGCTGTAGTGGGTCTCAGATGGTTTAAGCATCCTTGATGAAAAAGCTATAGTGTGTTCTTTTCCTGAGACCCATTGGCCAAGAACAGCCCCCAATCCTGTAAGACTAGCATCCACCATTATGAAACACTTCGAAGAGTCGTGAAAGGGATGCAGGGCAGGTGCTTCGACAATGAGCTTTTTGACTTGAACAAATGAAGAAGAAACTTCTTCAGACCAATCGAACTTGGAGCCTTTCCGCAAAAGAGCACGCAATGGCTCAACTGTTTGAGCATATCCTTTGACAAAACGGGCGTAGTATTCCGCTAGGCCCAAGAACGATCGAAGTGAGTCTTTGTCCCTAGGGGAGTAGCGTGACTGATAGCCTTAATGAGAGATACTTTGGGTTTGATCCCTTCAGGGGATAAGGTATGACCCAAATAATCTAAATGCTGTGTAGCAAATTTGCATTTATCAGCTCTAATTGTCATGCCTGCCTCATTTAACCTAGTCAAAACAGCAGACAAATTATCCAAGTGTGATTCCCAGTTATCAGAAAAAACCAGAATGTCATCTTGGTAGGCCTGGACCCCGGCATGTTTTGAAGAAGATTGTCCATAATCTTCTGGAAAACGCTGGCCGCGGAGGCCAGGCCAAAGGGAAGTCTAAGGTACTTGTAAACTCCAAAGGGTGTAATGAAGGTGGTAAACTCTTGGGAATCAGTAGTTAAAGGTATCTGGTGATAGGCCGAGCGCAGGTCAATGAGCGAAAAAATTTAGCTCCCCCAAGTTGGCAAGTAATTCATGAATTTTCGGAAGGGGGTGACAATCAATTAAGATGTTTTTATTCAAGGTGCGCAAGTCCGCACATAATCTGACCTCTCCAGATTTCTTACGGACAATGACGATGGGAGAAACCCACTCTGAGGAGTCAGAAGGAGCTATAACACCATCATCGCATAAAGATTTGAGGACAGATTTGAGTTCATCCTTCGCGCTGAGAGGCAAAGGACGCACCTTATGAACAAAAGGTTGAGCGTGTGGCTTAAGTCTAATGTGGTGTTGGAAACCTTTGACAGTCCCCAATTTATTGGAAAAAAGTTTGGGAAATTTGCCCAGAATTTTTTTAAGTTCAGAGGTGTGATCCGTGAGACACAAGCAATCAGTTCTAGGCTGTGGATCGTTCCTGGAACCAGCGGGACTGTATCCTTGGGGAGGATCACCAAGAGTGATTGGATTTTCAGAGCCAGGAACAAGACGTAAACCCATTTTAGCAAGGTCCTGCCAGCCAATGATGTTGCGTCCCCTAACTGCAACATATACCTTTGTAAAAATTGACCTTCCTAAACATTCTAATCTTGAATTAAAGTAGCCTAGCATGTCTATCTCAAACTCACCAAAAGCTTTTGGGTTGATGTCTGTTTGAAATAAGGAAGTGGATCCTTCCCATTTTTCAAGAAACAAAACATCTGATAAAATCGTTATAGGTGATCCAGAATCAGCCATGATGGGAATTTCTATATTCCCAAAAAATGCGGTCCCTATAGGGCCTTTGAACAAATGCGGAGTGAAAACAGAGTTGCACTCAATAGACACAATCATATCTTGAAAATGATCAGTGCAATCATCAACCGTTTCAGAATATTCAATACTGCTAATTCTAGTAGGTCTCTTAGAAGATCTACATGAGCCTTGAAAATGACCTATCTTCTTACATAGAACACATTTTTTCCCAAGAGCGGGACACATGGGGTAGTTACCCAGGTGTGATCTTGATCCACATCTATAACAAAAAGTGTTTCCTTTTTTACAACTTGTCTAAATGGTTTGTTAGTGGTAACAGCGTTAACAGAATTAATAATGTCCTGCGGAGGAGTTTTAAAAGAGTTAATTGATTGATCGTTTTGAAGAACTTTGGAAGTAATGATGGATCTCTCAATACTCTTGGCAATATCTATTGTTTCTTGAAGTGTGGGTTTTCTGCAGCTGAGGAGGCGTTCTTGAATTTTCCTAGAATAGCATGAGAAGACAAATTGGTCACGAATATAAATGTCAGGATTCGCTTCAAATTCACAAGTAGAGGCTAAAACTCGCAATTGCGCGATGTATTCTTCAACTGTTTCTTCTTCACGTTGCTTTCTCCTAAAGAAATTGTGTCTTTCAAGCATTATATTTGGTTCTTCATCATAATGTCTTGCAAGACGAGATAATGCTTCATTGTAAGGATTCCAATGTTCAGCATCACCAGCTTCTCCACTAGGTGTAGGAAACTTCGGTAAATTCTCGAAAACATGCTGTGCCGCCAGACCAAGACAACCATACAAAATTGCGACTTTACGTTCAGGAGAGAATTTAACAGCATCAATGGCGACGATATGGTTCTCGAAAGCTTTCACCCATTGACGCCATGGAATGCAGGGTTTGCCAGGCTGTTGTAAAAAGGAAGGAGGTTGCGCAAATTGTTGAGAGGTAGCCATTAAAAATATTGAATGAAGAATCACTATAAAAACATATGGTTAAAAGGATGTTTTCAAACAAGCAGTAAATAAATGGTTAAAATTGAGGAAAGTCAGTGAATTTCCAGATTTACCATGTTTCAGCTTGCATTGGTTAACAGGTGAGGCTGTCACCGAAAGAGGATGTACAGCAGGCGAGAAGAGCTACACAGAAAAGACTGATGCCAAAAGGTGTGCCTGTCACCGCTAAATCGTGCAGGCTACAAGATGCTGACAATTAATAATAAGCAATGAATAAGGTGTGCCTGTCACCGCGTAAACGTGCAGGCTGGATCCTACCTGAAACTTGCAGCGCTGTGTCAAGGATAAAAGCGGTGATAAGTAACCAGGCAACCAAAGGAAGCCAAGATGGCCGCCTGCGTGATGACGCTTGAGGGGGGCTTGCAACGTCAGGACGAGACGTCAGGGCTCGAGCGTGAAGAGCGTTGTTCCTGTTGATGGAGGAATTCAAATGTCGATGGGGTTGACGTCATTTAGCGGCCTCAGCGGCTCCGCAAACCGGTGAAGTGGTGTTGTCGAAAGGATCGTGCCAAGGAAATATGAGCCGGCGAAGGTCTTCCGATAGAAGAAGTGGTGTGGAGAAGCGTGGAAAAACGGAAAGAAGGTGCCGAGGAGGTTGGTGGGTGCTGGTCGCGTGGCTTCGTCTACTCGTTGCCAAATGTTGTAAATGATTTCGGAGTCTTCGTGCATTGAAGAATAAGGAGTTTATTCAGATAGTTGCAGCACCCACAACCAGACGCTCCCGCCGCACACCAGGATTCCCGACAACTGATTAACGTCGTCAGAACCCTGGAGTCCGCCGAGCAGCATCCGATTGTGGAACCCTGTTTAATAATACACAATGAGAGAGCGAGGCATCCTCGCGCTGGAACTCCAGCACGAGGATGCAGAGTACACGCAATAGCTTCACATTACAGGCACGCCGTGCCCCTCCGATCCTGCCCACTGCCTCACAGGCACATGCAGGTGTATCGGGACCCTGTTCTAAGGGTCCACATACACCTGCCCAGTTCCCACGCTACTAGTAAGCACTCCAGAAGTAAAGAAAAAATCAAAAAAAATCTATATCAACATTAACAGTCTCTGAACTGACTGGAGTCCCTTGTTGCTAACCCACAAGTAAGCTACCCGTTTTTTTTTCCGGGGGGGGGGGGAGTATTTTAATACCCGGTAAATACCAGTCTCACAGAGATCCGCGGAATGGGGAGAAAGCAGTACTACTGCATGTTTTCCCCTGTTCTGTGATGCAAAAACGTTGAGTCTTTGCTTTTTTACCCACCCAAATGCAGCCGGGTTAAAACTGGTAACATTTGTGGAAGAAGTCCAAAATTACCGCACTAGTTAAAATGTATAATTCGCCCCGCCTCCCCTTTCTGCATGAATTGAGGTTTAGGCTAAATGCCTAGCACTGGTTCAGATTTTTTTTTCTTTTGACAAAGAATATTTTTTTCCATACACAATCCTGGCCTTTCATATTTCTATTCTCCCAGCGTCACGTTTGCCGCCTCCACAATAGAGACCAGCCTGTTTCCATCTGCCTGTTTCCCCTCACACCCGCCTCCATTTTCCATTATAGGTCACCTGATTTGCCTGGTAATTGTTTTCAATTTTGTTGCTGCTGAACAGCTAAATGGAGGTAATGAATTCTACGAACAGTTTGCAGCCTTGACCTAGATGAACGCGGAGTATTGAAGAGCCACTGAATGCTCGCAGGCGCCACCGAGAAACTTCCAGAAGCCCTGGAGTCCTTCGTCTCTGTCCATGAGCCCGGGGGACGCAGTGACGTGCGCCACGTTCTGCGCTCATTGACCTGTTGCTATAGTGCACTGGTGCCCACTGAATATTCAGAATATACGGAACCATGTCAAATTATCAAGATAACCAGTTAGATAGATTTACAAATAAGAAATCTAAATAGATCGAATTTGCATTATAAGTGGTTATCCTGAAATACTGCACCGATCTAGGGCATATCCGTTGTGCTTTTGATCGTTGATGAACCCGAATTGAATAATTGATACCGTCTAACTGGGTCAAAGGGGGGAGTGTTATCATGTGCATGGCACTCAGTATGGAGGAGGGGGTGCTGGACCTTGCAAGGTATTGGACCCTGCGCCACCTGTAAGTAGAAGAAGTGTTTTAAATGGAAATGCAGAAGTGGTGATATTCTCTATTAAGAGTACCTATCTGCTCCTGAGAAGTGCAGGTACTTCCCCATTGAATGTATTGCAATGGTGCTCAGAAGTGCAAGTACTCTTCCTTTCAAATTAAAGAAGTGCAGATACTCAGTACCGGACATTACCAATGCTCAGCACCAGTACTTAATCATCAACACGTGCGCCGTTACGGACACATTCATTTATAGCAGGCACAGGGAGATTAAGTGATTTGCCCAGAATCACAGGATGTTGAGCCGACGCCGAGACTCGAGCCTGGTTCCTCAGCTCCAAAGACGGCAGCTCTGGCCATTACACCACATTCTCTCCCCACTTTCACGTTGGTTGTGTTTTAGGCGGCACTAACAGGAGACATGGGTTGGTGCAAGCTGCCTCCTGACGAGAGCCCCGGCACTTATTCTTTTTACAAATTAACCACTGGACAGCACCTCCCCATTTAAAACACTGCGTGTAATGCTAAGTGGGTGGAGAGCAGTATCGAAGCCTGCAAATTTATGTGGAGGAAAGTCTGGACATTTATCAATAGGACAGTTTCTCTAAAAAACCTGTGAGGCTGGGGCACACACACGCCATGCTCTCGAACCAGCCAACAAATCTACTGATTTCATTTCAAACCAGCCGAAGCCTACTGAAGTGACTGATATCTACTTAGAGATGATTTAATACGAGAGTATCTCCCTGCCTCTGTGTTGTGCAGACACACTACACTAGGCCCTGGTGTTGAGAGTGGATGCTAATGAGAAGTTCCTTGCATCTGGCGTGTGCAGCAGACACATCACAGCTAGACAGTGACTTATCAAACAATGTCAGCGCTACAACACACCCCACGTATTACAACCTCATCTTATAGGAGACTCGGAAGGTGCTAGCTGATTCACATCTACTCGCGCAGTCCGACGCTTTAGATATATAATTGCAAAAGATACAACCCAGCATTTATTAAAACTAACAACATCTGCTGCTTCATGAAACCTGGGCTGTTGGTGATGGGGATTTTGACAGGTATGTTAACATTTTACACTAATGCTGGAAAAGCAGGGAAAGGCAGGCCAAGGAGCAGCTTGGCAATTTATTTTTCATCCAACGTTTGTGCAAATAAGTTAGAAAAATATGACATCAATGCAAATATCCTGTGCCAGAAAACGCCCTCAGGGTAGGATGCGGTTGGTAGCCAATGGGCAATTGGTTTCCCATCTTCTGTCCCTAGTGCCAGCCTGTCTACCTAAACAAAAGAGCAGTCCCTCTCCCAAGTGTTCCCGTTTAACAGCATGACAAGACACCTAAGCTTAGCCTCACTCTCACTCGCACAAATCCCCTGCATTCACAAGAGCAGAACAAGAGGTTGTTAGTTCCCATACATCGCACCAAAAACATGGAATGGCCTCCCACAACACATCAGAGCCTCCTCCTCAGTTCTTGAGTTCCAGAAGTAGCTGAAGACCTGTCTCTTCAAATTACTCTGAGAGGACACTCACCTACAGACAAGCTCAAGTGCCTGGATACCCTCACGGGTGATTAGTGCGCTATATAAATAGACATAACATAACAGGTAAGAATAGTCAATGACACATGGTCAATTGACATATTCAATGTTTATTTTCCACCAGGCGCCCTAAAGAATTATTTATTCATTGTCAATGAACTGGAGACGTATATCACTACTACTCGAAATGAGGTTCTGGAGCTGGAGTACCCACAGAGGGAAAATGTTACACCTCACACTATAATTTTCTGCGGTAATTTCAACACTGGCCCAGAAGCAATGATTGTGGATACGATACAGAGATGTGCAGGCAAGAGACTGCTTGGGGCTCCCACAATTGGTTGTCCCCAAACTAAGATCTTCCAAGCGCTGCAGCTGCCTAAGCGATCTGTTGTACAGGACTGAATTACGATCTTTGAATGGACACACCTGCATCAGATTGTCCAGCACAATGTACGTTTAGAGCCGGCAAATGTACTAACCTGAGTGATTACATATTCATGGACATGGAATCTTGACATGTCATTGTTGATATGAACATAGTCAGGCGGACAGAGAGTGACCATACTACTCTAGTAGCAACCCTAAATTTGTGACTGGAACACGAGCAAGATCCTAAAGTTGCCAGCGTCTACGATTCGGCCACTCTCATCTTGAAGATGAACAGGAAAAACATTATGTGGCAGGCTGGCTGTCGTTTGGCAAAGTCTATTAAGTTTGTAGTGCTGGATACAAGAGTGTGACAACCTGTTATTGTTGTGAGACCAAGTAGCCTTACCGAAGCTGGACATTTTCTTTTAAACAACCTCCAAGTTAGTGTTAGACAGTAGACCTGATGGGCTTGGACAGCTAGGTTGCAAGGACAACACTAGAATTACATGGTTTGACGATAAGTGTTTCAAACTAAAGTCGGCCCTGGCAATGGCCTTACCATCTAGAAGGAAATCCACATCGAGTGGCAAACGTCTTATGGTGCTAAGGAAAGAATACAAGCAGCTGATCAGATTTAAAAATCGACATCTGCATGTTAAAGCCTGGTCACAACTCATGGTAGCAATCCGAGATAGAAACACAAGACGCTTCTGGAACTTCTTAGAAGGGGTTGTGAAGGTGCCCACCAAAAATCTTGAAGCAGGCTTTGCAGCCAGGGCCTGGGTTGACCATTTCACGGCGGTGTATGATCCAACTATGTATAGTGATCAGCCTGAACACGGGGCATGGCCTTTGAGCCTCGCTAAAGGAAGATCTGGCGCCACAATCACAGAATTTACGGAAAGCAAAGTTTGAATCGCTATCTTAAGCCAGAAACATATGAAAGCTCCAGGTCCAGAAAGAATTCCATCCAACACCTATTGTAACAACCTGACAATCCCTGTGCCCATTTTAATTGCGACATACAATGCAATTTGGGAGTATGGAGAAGTTCCAGTCTCCTGGAGAGCTGCAGTCGTACCTCTGCACAAAGAAGGTCCCTGGAATATCCCAGGTGACTACCGCCCAATTTCATTATTGGACAGTGCAGGCAAAACTTATGCCAAATTATTGCAAACCCATCGGGAGTCATGGGTCGAGGAACATAAGATTTTGTCTCCATTACAAGCAGGTTTTTTCAAATTTCAAGGCATCATTGATCAAGCGGCTAGATTGCATAGTGCCTGCCATAAGGACACATTTGTTAAACAATCAGTGCTCTTCATCTTATTTATCGACCTTGAAACAGCATTTGATTCTGTGGACAGGCAGGCACTTTGGCAGGGCCTGGAGCAACTGGGCATTAATACTAAGCTATACGCGACAAAGCAACTCCACCCAGGCTATACAGCCGTGATGAGATTTAGCCCCAAGGGAGAGCAAAAACCGAGCTCCGACATAGAACTAGGCGTGAGACAAGGTTGTGTGCTTGCACCCCTATTATTCAACCTGCTCATCAATTATGTAGGCAAGCAACTACTAGCGCTAAATCTGGACGTGCCTGTGCTTGGAGGGGACAAAACACCTATTTTACTGTTTGCCGACGATGCTGTTTTATTGGCCTGCATGGTACTTCCTATGCACAAGTTACTCACGGGTTTTGAAAACTACGGTTTGCAGAAGAAACTCAGACTAAACATTTCAAAGCCAAACTATATGCTGCAGCGGCGGCCCGTGCAGGTAAGAGCGGTAGGGCCGGGTTGGGGGGGGGGGGATTCGACAGACGACCACGAGGGAAAATCGTCTGTCAAAATCCCCCCCTCACCCGGCCCCACCGCTCTTACCTGCACGGACCGCTGCTGATATACTGAATAATTCTCTGCAAAATTGAGAAATTCGGGTAAAGTCTACAACTAGCCGCTGGATCGGGTCGACTCCTATGATTCCTTAGGGATAATGCTTGATGCAAAGCTATTTTGGAGCAAACAGATGAGAAAGAGTCAAATAAGTATGTCCGAGCAATCCAATGCAGTGCTGCGTCGTAGCAGCAAAGTTGGCAGGACATTGATTAAGGCAGCATTACAGGCCTATCAGGCCAAAACACAAGCTGCTGGTTTGGATGGGGCCGATCTTTGACTGCAATAAGGCACCAGGGCTCCAGAAAATCGAAAATCAATTCCTGCGTTGCTTGGCGCAGGAACCCCAATGGCAGCACATAAGACATGAGCTGGGCATGATTAATAATAACGGAGCTGCTGCAGCACTCAAACCACTCTGGTTCTGGGATCGAATGTGGTCCAAGCCAAGCCTGGCGACTTAGCTCAAGTCCATTCGCGAACTCTGGAGGGGCAGAAATTTGCATCATTTGCCATGGCTGAAACATATTGCAAGCACTCTTTCCAGTATAGGATGCCATTAGTATTGTTTCAACCTAAAAGTCATGGTTTCATCAACCCTGGATGTAATAAAAGGGAATTATTGGACGTGGTTCTCTGCAAAACATGGAGGAAAACTGTTCATTTTATTCCAGCAAATTAAACCTATTGATGGCTTTGAGAACTTCTTCGACCATTTATTCCTGGCAGCGAAAAGGGCCCTGTTGATAAAATTTATATTACAGTGTCTCCCCGTAAAAGCCTTTACAAGGAACTGGTCGAACACAGATAGCAGTACCATTACACCCTACTAGAATTCGGATACCGGCCCCTCGGGCATTGCCCGAGTGCCCACGTTACCAATGCGACGCTGCTTACTATGTGAGGCAATACTGCCTCACGACAGTCCAATTAAAACGTTAGTGTTTCTTTTATTTTTACTATATCAGCCCCTCCCACCCACCGCCATGCCTGTTTTTTTTACTGTCCGACACGGCGCTATGCTCCTTTTCTCTGCCAGCAAGGAGGTTACATCTCCGTCCACTTTTCAAAAAGGACAACATAAAACACGTAATGTTGCTCTGAACTTATGCTTTAGAGTGGACAGCACCTTCATTTTTAACTCCGTGGCCTGTTATATCTATGCAGCATGGAATATCACTTGGGCCTTAACCAAGTAGTAAAATGCTCAAAGTGCCGCGCTTAAAGTTGACCTAAATCTTGCGTCAAATGCTTTGTGTACTGCTTCACATGCATATTAGGTAAGAAGAGCAGAGGGTCATGTATGATCCTCGAGTTGTTGCTCTTTATTATCAAACCTCAAGTATGTTACTCTTATTTGTTTTGAGGTGTAGTCACAGAAGTGTATTCATTAATGACAATCTCAATGCATGACGGGGGAGATTTACAAACAATTCACGCAGCGCAGCCCCCCGAGAGGCTGCGCCGCATTGCGCGACAGGGAGGGAGCAGGAGAGCACCATATCTTCAAAGATATGGCTCTCTCCTCCCCTTTCCCTTGCGCTGATTAGAGCTGCCGTGCGCCATGCACACACCTTAGCGCCATAGCGCTAGGGTGTGTGTGTGGCTCCAGCATAGGTTTTGTACAGGAAGGGTACCCTTCCTGTACAAAATACGATGCTCAGACACAGTGCTAAGTTTTCCCACTTTGCAAGCGTGCTGCACAGTGCAGCATGCATGCAAAGTCGGAAAAGGGCGCCGTTTTGTCACGCTAAACCTAATCTCCTTTATTTAGTAAATTGGGTTTAGCGTGAGAAACCTTGGGTGGTTGCATGGGAACGTCCATGCTCCACTCTTGGTATGCCCCCATGGCGCAAAGTATAGCACTGGAAAGTAAATAGGGAAAAAAAGATTTTGCGCCGATTTGCGTCACTTTTGTGACACAAACACGGCGCAAAATCTTAGTAAATCTCCCCCGAAGTCTTTAGTATGGACTTACGGGGACCCCCAGTTGATGCAGCGGAGACAGCAATGTTTGTCGCTATTTGATTGTTCCTAGCTTCTGCTCCGAAATGTTAACAAAACTGTACAAATGAATAATCTGTTTGCTTAATGTACAGTTTAGATAGCCTTGTTCGCTCAAGGGAACAGGGGGTCGAGAACAATTACTGAGCAGAAGGTTTATATTATGGGATTTTAAATATGCCCTTTCATTGATTTGATCTGGAGTCATACAATGGTGTCAACTAAACAACAGCCTATGTAGGTAACATTTAAGCAGGGTCATATGGCGTCCTTTAGACGTCAGGGACGACACTACATCATTTTGCATGTCTCATAATTGTCCCTTGTACCTACTTTGTTACATGCATACAAGTTATTTGGCTGTCACTTGCTTTTTACCAGATCATCAAATGAATTCGCAGCAGTACATTTATTTTTGATGTTTTAATGTATTGAGCTGGGGATTTTATTGTTTTTATTTTGTGTGCCTTGTATTTATAAGCGGCAACAATAAAAATAAACAAATAGTTGAAACACTTGGCATCATTAACACTTTGATGGACACAGTGGTGAGCCACTATTCAGTCTCGTTTTAGGTGGTGGCGCGTGCATCCGTGGCAGGCGCACGGGTTCACGTCGCCAGATAACACATGGAATAATTAAACCTACACTGGACCTAAAAACACGACGCAGCAGAACACCGGGAATACAAGCAATGTTAAATCGCAAATAACTGAAAAGGCGACAAGATCCTGAAAGTGCTTGGAGTCTGTAGAAATGGCAGAAAAGCGCTGAACAAATAGTGCTGAACATGAAACTGTGGTAGATTCAGGGACTGAGGGTGGGGTTGTGTTACTGACAAAGAGTCGCTGCCACTGTAGTCCGCAGACTCATTTTATTAAGCTTTTGAGCCGGGCATGGTTAAATAGAGGAGCCCCTGCCTCCCAAAAGTGCAGACCGTGCCAGATTAGGGCTACCGAATGACAGGAACAAATCACCCCAATTGCACCCCTCTACCCTAAGTAGTTTTTTCTAGCCCCAGACAGAATGTTTGTTAGGCCAGCGTAATGTTACATCGGTTTGCGAATTTCATGTCCCGCCTCTTAAGCGAAATTCCTGGAATGACGTCATTATGCCAGATAGCATAATTTTACTGCAAATGTTTAGTGCAGGGACACGTGAGCAACTCAACCAACCAGAACGCGAGCAGCAGTTATTCGTTCCACTGACGTTTTTTGTGGAATTTTTTTTAAGGACGAAATGCATCATCAGAGGCGGTTTCTCCAATAGGGCTCTAGGGCTGTGCCCTCCGGAAATTCCTACACATCCCTGTACAAATAGGAATAGATCAATTTATTTAGAGATACGATTGTATCTCTAAACAAATCGATGTATTTAATCCTTGAGTCCACAATGGCCGCGCGGATGCACCTCGTGCTACAACATATTGCTAAAAGTCATTTTCGCATTTTGGGTAATTTTCGTCGTATTTCGCCAAATTACCCAAAAGCAAATTATGCGTATTCTGCCCACCCTATCATACAACGTATACAAAGTAACCACGAGTCACTGAGTAAGGGCATCTTTTTGCAAGGGACTCATAAGGGACAAGAACCTACCCCAAAAAATGTTTCCCAACATGGAATAACGCTGCATTTTACAGCACATTTTCCCATTTGGCCCAAAACCTAAGGTTGTATTGAGGGCTCTGAAGGGAGCCATGAATTAACGCAGCACTCCAGGGTCTGCCTTATTACCAGTCTGCGGCTGCAAGCACATTTATGTGACTAATAGAAAACTAATAGAAAACAGCGTGCCCGGAAGAGCCATCGGAAGCACACCAGCAGAAACTGTCCCCTAAAATGCTCATATATATTGTGGCAAGAAATAGCAACAGCTTTAAAAAGTGAGCCAGGAGACCAAAATGCTCATCGATGTTCTTTCGCCAATGGGTATCCACTCAGAATTCAAGTATTAGAAAATAATTACAATCATCATTCTTGTCCCTCCCGCTTTCCGTCCTCAGCGTCACCTGCAGTCTGCTCGGAATGTCCTTCCATTTTAGATTTTCTCTGCGTCTGTCCCTCTCTCCTCGGCACTTCCTGCTCCCTGTTCACCGGTTCTCACTCCATAGCTCATATTTTGTAATATATTTATTTTTAAGCTTCTTTTATTGTGATTTCTGCATTATATAAATGGACTATAGCGATTTAACGAACACAGTAGCTACTGCTTTCCTCAGCAGTTGTCATCTCTGCCCTGCCTGCGGCCCATCTTCCTTAAATAGACAGTGTTCACACACACCTCTGCCTCTCTAGTCCGCAGTTAAACAATAATGGGGCGACCCTGTGTCCCTCAGAACTAACTGTCCATCCCGCTTTGCTCATAGATCCACCACCACCGTGATCTAACTATTGGACCATTCAGATGTCCGATTAACCAGGATTCTCTGGTGTTTGTGGGTGAGTTGTGCCACCCCGTTGCTATTTTCGAATCTGTAGACCTTTTTAGGCGCAGCAATGGAACACATTTTAATTCACGCTTTCTTTAATTATAGGCTGTCACCTCCTACTACCCCTTATTTGTCCTGATGAAGACCCGCCCTGACTACTTAATTAAGCGTAGATTGGGTTGAAACGTCGACGATCTAATACGGTCCAGACTGACCAAGACTCTGCGTGCAGTCAACTAACTAATTTGTACAAGCAACAGAGTCATTGTGCCTGACATTAGATTCTGGCCCCCCTTTTTTCCCCCTGTACATATCCCTATCACATTGTATATAATACGCACTGTAATTCACGACTGGGCACGAATGTCACGTGATCACACGTCACCCTAATGTTCATTTACTCTTGACAGCCTTGTCTACAAATGTATGATCTGAATGAACCAATTTATATAAAAGATTTAATACTCATCAATTTGCCTTACTATTTTTACTGTTTGTTATGTGTTCCATATGTCTTAAACAATGCAGACATGAATGTTTGAGGATTATTAATTATTGTCTGAAGAAATAGTTGAGATACCCGACAGAACCATTGTTTTTGCTTATCTCTAGTCCGCAGGGCGAAGGGATGGTTGCGGGGGCAGTGATGGGGTGAGGCAGTCAGGAGGTATGCTTTACATCTCCTACTCCCCCATAATTAAACACAAGGATCGACCTTCCTACCCCTGGAGGTCCTGGAAGAAGCGTTTACCTTTGAGTGTGCCTTACCAGTACCTACAGTACTGGGTGGTGTATGCTGTTCTGTAGGACATTCCTTTAGAAATTGCTCTCGCCATTTGGTCCTCTGCTGCTTCACGGCAATGGTGTTGCTGTAGTTGCTTGACTGCCCCCTGCGTAGGGCATGGTAAGATCCAGCCAGGGTTATTTGTGTCAATGGCAGTGTTGTATACTGTGACGAATACTTGCATCCTGCCTCCTTGGCCTCTCTAGAATCCTCATCCAGGCCCCTGAAGCATGGTTTGAATATACACACTGCTCACTGGATGGTGCTCCATGTGCAGGTGCCTTCCTGTTGCACAAGCATTCACACCTCGAGATTCGGGGAGGGTGGCTTGTTAGTAATAAAGAAGCTATCTGCTGCTCGGGCACAAGACTATCCATAAAGACATGGCTGAAGGAAGATGACCAGGAGAAGTATTTCTTTATTTATTTAAGAGTTTTATATAGCGCTAGCTAGACCCGAAGTAACTTTCCAAGTTGAAAGGAGAGACGGTTAATTCGAAAAACAGATGTACTGATTCCTGGATTGAGACCACTGCCCTACTGAGCTCAGACCTCTAGGGTTCTGAAAAACAGAGCCCCTTCACCCTCCATCCCAATCAAGGTTCTGTTCTGTCTCTTCTTCCTCTCAAAGAGGGCTTGACTTACCTGCATAGGAGTGCTCTCAGCAGAGAGCGCCGTGAAGCCCACAATGTCGCTGAAGTATATGGTCACACCATCGAAGGCCTCGGCTTGCACCGTCTCCCCCCTCTTCAGCTGCTCGGCCACGGAGCTGTAAGGCAGAGAGGATGGGTCAACGCGGGCCCAGGAATGGAACAGCTTGGGGGCCAGGCAAAGTTGACTCAGGAAACGGGAGCCTTGGCAGCACACCAAGAACTCAACTAATCGCCTCATTTAGATTTTCGTGGAGTAGGAGCACCACTGTAACAAGCATTGGCAAAGCCAATAGGTCTCTCCTACGTAAGAGCTATTGACTTTGCGAATATGTTTTAGCAATGTTGTACACCAGAGAGGCTGCTGTTCAGCATGGCTAAAAATTAGTACAGTAAAGAAGTGTGGAGTGGAGTGTCGTAAAGGGGAGTAGAGTGGAGTGTTATGGAGTAGCGTACAGGTGCGTGGAGGGAGTAGAATGTCATAGAGTGTAGTGGCATAGAGTGGTGTAGAGCAGAGTGGAGTGGCGTAGAGGGTGTTAATTATAGTGGAGTCGAATGTTGTAGAGTAGAATGGTGTACAGTGGAGTAGTGTGTCATAGAATAGAGTGGAGTAAAGTGACATGGGGTGGCATAGGGGGAGTTGTGTAGAGTGTAGTAGTGTCATAGAATGCGTTTGAGTGGAGTAGAGTGCGAGTAGAGTGGCATAGATTGGAGTAGCGTGTCAGTGGGGCAGAGTATAATAGAGTATAGCATCACAGAGTGGAATATCGTAGAGTGTAGTGTAGTCGATTGGAGTACAGTGTTATAGAGTGGAGTGGCATAGAGTGGAGTAGAGTGTCAGAGTGGAGTAGAGTTTAATGGAGTAGAGCATCAGAGAGTGTAGTGTCGTAGAGTGGAGAAGAGTGGCATAGAGTGAAGTGGCGTAAAGTACAGTGGTGGAGGGTAGATTGGCGTAGAGCGCAGTGGCGTAGAGTGCACTGGTTTTGAGTAAAGTGGTGTAGAGTGCAGTGACGTAGAGTAGTGTAGAGTGCAGTGGCATAGAGTACAGGGGTGCAGAGTAGATTGCAGTGGCATAGAGAGCAATGACGTAGAGTGGCATAGAGTGATGTGGCATAGGGTGGAGTGGTGCAGGGTAGAATGCAGAGGAGTGCAGTGGCTTAGAGTGCAGTGGTGTAGAGTGCAGTGGCATAGAGTGCAGTAGTGTACAGTGCAGTAGGGTGGCGTAGAGCGGAGTGGTGCAGAGAAGAGTGCAGTGGCATAGAGTGCAATCATGCAGAGTAGAGTCTCAGAGTGCAGGGTCATAGAGTGTTGCAGAGAAGAGTGGTGCAGAGACCAGTGATGTAGAGTACAGTGGTGCAGAGTAGAGCAGAGTGGTGTAGAGTGACGTAGCATGCAGTGGCATAGAGTATAATGTTGTAGAGTACTGTGGCGTAAAGTGCACTGGGGAAAGTAGTTGGCGTAGGTGCAGTGGCTTAGGGTGCATTGGGTTTGAGTACAGTGGTGTAGAGTGCGTTGGTGTAGAGTGCAGTGGTTTATAGTACAGTGGCAAAGCGTAGACTGCAGTGGTATAGAGTGGACTAGAGTGGTATAGAGTGCAGTGGTGCAGAACAGATTGTTTCATAGTAGAGTGGAGTGGTGCAGGGTAGATTATAGTGGTGCAGGGTAGAACGCAGTGGCATAGAGTAGAGTATTGTAGAGTGGTGTGCCACAGCATTGACTGCAGTGGCGTAGAGTGGAGTGGCGCAGAGTGAAGCAGAGTAGTTTGTTTCAGAGTAGAGTGAAGTGGAGTAGAGTGGTGCAGGGTAGAGTGGAGTGGTATAGAGTAGTGGCGTCAAGTGCATTGGGATAGAGTGCACTGTTGCAGAGTGGTCTGGAGTGGTGCAGAGTGCAGTGGCCTAGACTGGAGTAGTGTAGAGTGCAGCGGTGCCCAGTAGATTAGAGTGGCTTGGAGTCAATTGCCGTAGAGTGAAGTAGAGCGGAGTAGTGTGGCACAGAGAAGAGTGCAGTGGCATAGAGTAAAGTGCTGCAGAGTAGGGTGTCATAGAGTAGAGTGGCATAGAGTTCAGTGGCACAGAGTGCAGTGCTGCAGAGTAGAGTGTCGTAGATTGCAATGGAGTAGAGTAGCGTAGAGTGCATTGGTGTACAATGCAGTGGCTTAGAGTAGTGCAGAGTAAAGTGACAGAGTGCAAAGGTGTAGAGTGTCAGAGTGCAGTGTCATAGAGTATAGTGGCGTAAAGTGCAGTGGTGAAAAGTAGTTGGCGTAGGTGCAGTGGTGTAGGGTGCACTGGTTTTGAGTAAAGGGGTGTAGAGTGCATTGGTGTATAGTGCAGTGGTTTAGAGAACAGTGGCATAGCGTAGACTGCAGTGGAGTAGAGTGGTGTAGAGAGCAGTGGTGTAGAGAGCAGTGGCATAGAGTGCAGTGGCATAGAGTAGATTGTTTCAGAGTAGAGTGGACTGATGCAGGGTAAGTATAGTGGTGCAGGGTAGAGAGCTGTGGCATAGAGTAGAGTGGTGTAGAGTGGCACAGCACTGCTTGCAGTGGCGTAGAGTGGAGTGGCGCAGAGCGAAGCAGAGTAGTTCGTTTCAGAGTACAGAGAAGCGGTGTGGACTGGAGTGGTGCAGGGGAGAGTGGAGTGGTAAGTAGTGGCGTAGAGTGTATTGGCATAGAGTGCAGTGTTGCAGAGTTGAGTGGTGTGGAGTGATGCAGAGTGAAGTGGCCTAGACTGGAGTGGTGTAGAGTGCAGCGCCATAGAGTGCAGTGGTGCAGAGTAGATTAGAGTGGCTTGCAGTGCATTGGTGTAGAGTGGTGGAGAGTAGAGTGCAGTGGCATTAAGTAAAGTGGCACAGAGTAGAGTGGCATAGAGTTCAGTGGCAGAGAGTGAAGTGCTGCAGAGTAGAGTGTCGTAGAGTGCAATGGTGTAGACTAGAGTGGCATACAGTGCATTGGTTTAGAGTGCAGTGGCATAGAGTGGTGAAGAGTAAAGTGACAGAGTGCAATGGTGTAGAGTGGCATACAGTGTAGTGGCATAGAGTAGAGTGGCATACAGTGCAATGGTGTAGAGTAGTATGGTATAGAGTACAGCGGCGTAGAATGTATTGGTTTTGAGTAAAGTGATGTAGAGAGCATTGGTGTAGAGTGCAGTGGTATAAAATTTAGTGGCATACTGTGCAGTAGCGTAGAGGGGATTGGCGTAGAGTGGAATAGAGAGGGGTAGACTACAGTGGCATAAAGAAATCTGTTCGACAGCAGAGTGAAGTGGCGTAGAGTGCAGTGGTATAGAGTAGAGTGTCACAGAGTGCAGTGGTGCAGAGTAGATTAGAGTGGCTTAGAGTGGATTGGCGTAGAGTACAGTGGAGTAGAGTGAAGCGATGCAGAGTAGAGTGGCGTAGAGTTCAGTGGCAGTGAGAGCAGTGTTGCAGAGTAGAGTGAGAAAAGAGTGAAGTGGCGTGGAGTGGTGCAGGTTAGAGTGCAGAGGCATAAGAGTGGAGTGATGCAGAGTAGAGTGGTGTAGAGTGCCTTGGCATAGAGTACAGTAGTGCAGTGGCGTAGAGTGCAGTAGAGTGGCATAGAGTGCAGTGGTGTAGAGTGAAGTCATGCAGAGTAGAGTGTCATAGAGTGCAGTGTCATTGAGTGCAGTGTCGTAGACTGGTGCAGAGTAGAAAGGTGCAGAGAGCTGTTATGTAGAAAACAGTGGTGCAGATTAGGATACAGTGGCATAGAGTGAAGTGACATAGAGCGCAATAGTGTAGAGTGACGTAGCGTGCAGTGGCGTAGAGGACAGTGTCATAGAGTAGAATGTTGTAGAGTATAGTGGCGTGAAGTGCAGTGGTGCAAAGTAGTTGGCAAAGGTACAGTGGCGTAGGGTGCATTGGTTTTGAGTACAGTGGTGTAGAGTAGAGTGGCATAGCGTAGAGTGCAGTGGCATAGAGTGGCGCAGTGTAGAGTGCAGTGGTGTAGAGTGGAGGGTAGCAGAGTGGAGTGGCGTAGAGTGCGGTGGCAGAGTGCAGTGGTATATAGTAGACTGTTTCAGAGTAGAGCGAAGCAGAGTAGTGCAGGGTAGAGTACAGTGGTGCAGGATAGAGAGCAGTGGTGTAGACTGAAGTGGCGTAGAGTGGCACAGTGTTGATTACAGTGGCGTAGAGTGGAGTAGAGCATAGTGGAGTACAGTGCTGTAAGGTGCCGTGGCATAGAGCGCAGTCTTGTAGAGTAGATTGTTACAGAGTAGAGTGAAGTGGCGTGGAGTGGTGCAGGGTAAAATGGAGTGGTATAGGGTAGTGGTGTAGAGTGCAGTGATGCAGAATGGTGTGGAGTGCAGTGGCTAAGAGTGCAGTGGTGCATAGTAGAGTCGGATAGAGTGCACTGGCATAGAGTAGAGTGATGCAGAGTAGAGAGGCATAGCGGGAAGTGGTGTAGAGTGCATTGTCAGAGTGCAGTGATGCACAGTAGATTAGAGGGACATAGAGTGCATTGGCGTAGGGTGCAGAAAGTTAAGTAGAGTGGTGCAGAGTAGAGTGCAGTGGCACAGAGTAAAGTGGTGCAGAGTAGAGTGGCGCAGAGTAGAGTGGCAGAGAGTTCAGTGACAGAGAGTGCAGTGCTGCAGAGTTGAGTGTCATAGAGTAGAGTGTCATAGAGTGCAGTGGCGTAGAGTGGCATAGAGTGCATTGTTGTAGAGTGCAGTGGTGTACAGTGGTGCAGAGTACAGTGACATAGAGGGCAATGGTGTAGAATGGCGTAGTATGCAGTGGCATAGAGTAGAGTATAGTGGTGTACAGTGCAGTGGTCCAGAGTAAATTGGCATAGAATGCAGTGGTGTGTAGTGACATGGTGTTGAGTGGTGCAGAGTGCAATAGAGTGGCGTAGACTGCAGTGGCAGAGTAGATGTTTCAGAGTAAAGTGAAGTGAAGTGGCATAGTGTTCAGTGGTATAGAGTAGAGTGTCGTAGAGTGCAGTGGTGCAGAGTAGATTAGAGTGGCTTAGAGTGGATTAGCATAGAGTTCAGAAACGTAGAGTGGTATAAAGTAGAGTGGCAGAGAGTGCACTGTTGCAGAGTATACTGTCATAGAGTGCAGTAGAGTGGCGTGGAGTGCATTTGCGTAGAGTGCAGGGGCGCAGAGTAGAGTGGGCGTAGAGTGCAATGGTGCAGAGTACAGTGGCGTAGAGAGCAGCGACGTAGAGTACAGTGGTGCAGAGTAGAATAGAGTGGCATAGAGTGCGGTGACATAGAATAGAGTGGTGTAGAGTGCAGTGGCAGAACGTATAGTGGCGTGGAGTGATTTGGTGCAGAGTAGATTGGCGTAGAGTGCATTGGTTTTGATTAAAGTGGTGTAGAGTGCATTGGTGTACATTGCAGTGGCATAGAGTGCAGTGTTGCAGAGTGGAGCGGCGTAGAGTGCAGTGAAGAGTGTAGTAGTGCATAGTAGAGTAGTGTGGGGCAGAGTGCATTGGCATAGAGTGGAGTGGTGTAGAGTAGAGAGGCGTAGAGTGGAGTGGTGCAGACAAGAGTGCAGTGACGCAGTGTGGAGCGGCATAGTGTGGAGTGGTGCAGAGTAGAGTGCAGTGGTGTGGAGTGGTGCATAGTAGATTAGCATGGAGTATGCATTGTATGGTAGCATACTGCCATTACAGACAGCACATCTTCAATTGAAATGACCATTACATTTGCACTCACATACAGTTTTAATGATAAAAGTGCACAGTGCACAACAATAACGTCTGATAATGTCATCACCCAATGTATTGATTTGATTGTCAGCACAGTTCATTTACAGACATTTACATTTTGTTGTGTGCTAGAAAAAAATAACATCTGTACAGCCTTCCTCAAGCAGGCCCCCACTACGCAACATGATTGTCACATAAATCCTCTCACTTTAAAGTCAGAGAAAGAAAAATAAACACCAAGCTCCCTGGAAGACACAGCCTTACATTTGACCTCTGTCTTTAAATGCACAGCAAATGTGACAAGATAAGAACAAGAGTTTACAGAAAGCGAGTTCATGGAAGAATACAGTAAACAAGGTTTGGGCATAGGGAAGGAATGAACTCAAGTTGGACAGCCTAAAGGAAATAAAGTCAGCAAATAGAAAGCCAGAAAATGTGAGTTACAAACCACAAAGCCAATGGTAAGCAACGGGAGGAATGCATTCCTAGGTCAACTTTCTGAATGTCCCCAAGATGTCTTTAGCAAACCAGACAGCTGCACTGTCTGGTAGGCTGCAACCTAAAAAGGTGGTGTTCCTACTGTACCAGGCTTGCAGTTTCCATGCTTTTCTTCAGTCAAGGGAAGTGCTGTGATTAAGACGAGGGTGACTCCGCTGGCATAAACTTATGACATGACAAAGCATCACCCACAAGGCCATCAGGTCAAAGTGCTGGTTGCCCATTCAATTTTGGTAGGGAAACTGTCACTCATTTTCCCTCCCAAGGACACTGACAGGCACTGCACTCCTGATCTGTTAAAATCTACAATGGCCTCCAAGTGTGGAAGAAAGCTCCCTGAGCTTCGGGGCCATTGTTATTTTGCCTTAAAGGAACTAACTCGCACATACGTTTCTTTCTTGAAAACAAAAAAGCTTTGCAGAGTAGGTGCATCAAATATGACACCCAAACAGTGAAGCATCAATGCCTTAGATGGCTCCACTGAAGGAACAGAGATCCCTACCTATCCTGGGAAGTCCTCCATCTTGGGAACAGAGGCTGTTGCCTGCACTGACTTGGTGGTTGGTAGGCACTTCATAAGTATTCTTCTCCTCCAGCAAGGACATCTCCTTCAGCCACACCACCGGACTCCACTGGACAGACCACAGCTGCGTCCACTTCAGCTTCAGCAGGATCACCACGCACCACCACCCGCAACAGTTTCCGCGCAGAAGCTGGAACAAGATCACCACCGACCAACTCACCACATCCCTGAGCCAGAACCCTCCCGCCAGCTCAACGAACCCCAACCAAGCCGCCAGCAACCTCACAAGATGGATCACCAACTGCGCAGACGACCTCGCCCCATTGAAGACCCCCAGTCAGACCCGGCAACAAGAAAGCATCCTGGTTCACCGACGAACTCAAGAAATCCAAGAAGAACTGCCGGGCCCTCGAGAAGCATGGCGCAGAGACCCGACTGCAGACAACATGACCACCCTCAAGCACGCCACCCGAAAACACCACCAGCTGATCCACACCACCAAGAAAACCGCATTCAAGGAACGACTGGACAACAACGCCCACAACAGCAAGGAACTCTTCATCATCGTCAAAGAACTCTCGAACCCCAGCGCCGGAAACAACGACATCACTCCCTCGCAAGACCTCTGCAACTCGCTCGCCTCGTTCTTCCACAGCAAGATCGCAGACATACACAACAGTTTCAGCACACAGCCGACGTACCCTACGACCGTTCCAACGTCCCCCACCTCCACCCTCCGAGCCTGGACCCCGATCAACACCGAAGACACTATCCGCACGATGAACTCCATCCACTCCGGATCACCAACCGACCCCTGCCCTCACCACGTCTTCAACAAGGCCGACGCCGTCATCGCACCCCACCTCCGGGACATCATCAACACCTAACTCGACACCGCCACCTTCCCAGAGAGCTGGAAGCACGCCGAACTCAGCGCCCTACTGAAGAAACCGTCAGCGGATCCCACCGACCTCAAAAACTACCGCCCCATCTCGCTCCTTCCTTTTCCTGCCAAAGTCATCGAGAAGACCGTCAACAGACAACTGGCCGCCTTCCTCGAGACGAATGGATCCCTCGACCACTCGCAGTCCGGCTTCCGGGCCAACCACAGCACCGAGACCGCCCTCATCGCAGCCACCGACGACATCCGAGCCCTGCTCGACAACGGGGAAACAGCGGCCCTCATCCTCCTGGACCTCTCCGCAGCGTTCGACACAGTCTGCCACCGCACCCTAGTGCAACGCCTGAACAACGTCGGAATCCAAGAGAAGGCACTGGAGTGGATCATCTCCTTCCTCGCCGGAAGAACCCAGAGAGTCCGCCTCCCCCCGTTCAGTTCCGAGGCCACCGAAGTCATCTGCGGCGTACCACAAGGATCATCACTCAGCCCCACCCTCTTCAACGTCTACATGAGCCCCCTCGCAGCCATCGCACGCCAACACAACCTCAACATCATCTCCTACGCCGACGACACCCAGCTGATCCTCTCCCTCACCAACGACCCCACAACCGCCAGAACCAACCTACATGAAGGGATGAAGGACGTAGCCGAGTGGATGAGGAACAGCCGCCTGAAACTGAACTCAGATAAGACGGAAGTCCTCATCCTAGGATCATCACCCTCCGCCTGGGACGACTCCTGGTGGCCCCCTGCCCTGGGCAACGCACCCAAACCAACGGACCACGCACGCAACCTGGGCTTCATCCTGGACTCCTCCCTCTCAATGACCCGACAAGTCAACGCCGTCTCCTCGTCTTGCTTCAACATCCTACGCATGCTGCGCAAGATCTTCCGGTGGATCCCCACCGAAACCAGGAAGACGGTCACCCAGGCCCTCGTCACCAGCCGACTGGACTACGGCAACTCCTCTACGCCGGAACCACAGCCAAACTTCAAAAAAGACTCCAACGCATCCAGAACGCCTCAGCTCGACTCATCCTGGACATCCCCCGACACAGCCACATCGCCGGACACCTGAGAGACCTGCACTGGCTCCCCGTCAGCAAGAGAATCACGTTCCGACTCCTCACCCACGCACACAAAGCTCTCCACAACCAAGGCCCCAGATACCTCAACGACCGTCTGACCTTCTACACTCCCACCCGCCAGCTACGATCGACCAACCACGCCCTCGCCGCCGTCCCCCGCATCCGAAGAGCCACAACGGGAGGAAGATCCTTCTCCTACCTGGCTGCCAAGACGTGGAACTCCCTACCCATCCACCTCCGCCTTACCCAAGACCACCTCTCCTTCAGGAAGCAACTCAAGACCTGGCTGTTCGAACAGTAGCGGACCCCCCCCCCAAGCGCCTTGAGACCCTCCGGGTGAGTAGCGCGCTATACAAATGCTTGATTGATTGACCCCTCCAGTAGTATGATAGTGTCTTCTCTCAATATGGTTCCTCCACTCTGAATTTAAGTGAGTCCTCTTTTTTCAGTCAAGAGCTCTACGCTTGCTGTGACACGTGGTTTCACTTCCCCATCTCTAACATCAGCTTACAAACCGCTTCGTGATTACTGCTGTTGCTGAAAACCACACTCATGACATGGTCATAGTTGACAGCTCTGATGGACACTTACTGGGGAAGGATTTGGTACAGCAGGGCCTCAGCCTTGCGCTTCTCTTCCAGGTAGGCTTGCGTCCGGTCCTCCACAAGCTCCTCTAGGTTGTTGGCGTACTGCTCCATGCGCGACAGAAGGTTATCCAGGATATTGGAGCTGTTCTCTCTGAAATAAAGCATGGAAAACAACATAATGAACAAAGTCAAGATGGAGCAGAGCATTCCACCATCGTTGGTAGCTAAGATGGACATCATGACCCGTTGACAGAGGTAGGCTGCCCTATTGATGGCTGGCCTACTGGGAAAATCATAAGGACTGGACAACTTGTAATCCGGTAATGCAGAGGCAGAGTCTCATGTGCTGCTCACTGTGATGCACCTACCAAATACCAGAACCAAGTTCTAAGAAATCCCTTCACTGCTGAGTAGTGACATTTGCTACATATGTGGTTTAATTCTCCCCAACCCATCAGCCTATTCGGAAGTACAGGATGTTACAGAGAACTTCTGATTCCCCTGTGGACTATTCCACCTTTGACTGTTCAGTATGTTTATGGTTTTATTGAAGAGCTTCAACAATCTGTTGGACATGTTGCTGCTTCTTTAGGGGTTCACCAACTGGTTGAAGACACTGTGTTTTTTTTTAAGGAAGGTCCAATGACATGTCAAACTGGTTACTGATTTTATATGAGGGGTTCAATAACTCATTGGACAAGTTTTGCTTTTTGCTGGAGTGGCTCAACAATTTGCTGAGAGTGTTGTGGATTTCACTGGAGGGGTTCAACAAGTACTTGAATAAGTTGCTGGTTTAGTCTGAGGGGCCTCAACAACTTGGAGACTGGACTGATGGCTTTACAGAAGCCATTCAACAACTTGTTGAATGTGTTGTACGTTTTACTGAAGGGGTACTGGATTTTAACTAGAGGGTTCAACAACTGGGTTGTTTGTCTTATTTGAAGTGTTTGTTAAGTAACTGAATGGGCTGTTGGTGTTATTGGAGCCGTTTTCGACTTACTGAATGGAAGCATTTGTTTCACTGGAGATGTTTGATAAGCTGTACAATGTGTTCTTCGTTTTTATACAACAGGTCAACAACTCCTTTAAAGAGGTTGTTGTTTGACAAGAGGGGATTATTACATAGCTGATTTGGTTGTTGTTTTATTAGAAGGATTCTGCTCAGTTTAATAGGCTGAACATTTCATGGGAGTGGATCAACAACTTGTTGATTGTGTCTTGTGATTTACTGGAACAGATCGACTAGTTGAAGGTGCTGTGGATTTTCCTGGAGGAGTGCAACAGCTTGCTGAATGTTTAATCAGAGCGGTTCATTCTTATTAAATGGGTTGTGGGTTTTACAATAGTAGCCCAACATTTTATTGAAACAGCCAATGGTTTTATTGAAGATTTAATAATGTATTGATGTGCAGTAAGTTTTATGGGGAAGGTGGGGGCATACACCACTTAGGGCCTGACAACGAGTTTGCCGGCCAGGAATATACCGTCATAAAAGTTCTGGATATCCCGTCCGCCATATTACAATTTCATTATATCCTATGGAACTTGTAATATGGCGGACGGGATATCTGTCGCATTTGCAACGGAATATACCATCCGCCAAACTCATAATCAGGCCCTAAGTGTATATGTTGGGAGTTTTATCTGAGGAATGAGATCAACAGCTTGTTGACAGTCTTCAGGGTTTCATCAGAGAGGTTCAAGAGCTTTTTAATACATTGTGTTTGTCATTGATGTACTTTCCTGTTGAACGAGTTGTATGTTTCATTGGAAGAGTATATCATCTTAATACATTGAGCATTGGTTGTTATGTAGGAGTCCATTGAATATGCTATGTGCAAAGAGATCAACAACTTATTTAATGAACAGTGAGCATTATAGGAGCTGTTCAGGAACTGGTCGAATGTTTTTTTTTGCTTTTATCCGAATGGTTTTGACCTATTGAAATGGGTTTAAAATGGGGAGTTTAACAATTTGTTGACTGGATTGTGTATTTTTTTCAGGAAGTGTTCCAATACCCATTGAATAGCCTGTGGATTTTATTCGCAAGGTAATGATTGTTGAATGGGTTATATGCTTTATCAGAGGGGATTTGACAGCGTGTTGAACGTGTGTGAACGTGTTTGAGGTTTTAATGCAGAAGTTTCATTGCAGGAGTTGTTGAATGAATCACAGGCTCTATATACAGCTGTATTTAATCAGAGGTCTTTGACCTGTTGAAGAAATTGTAAGTTTTATTGGAAAGCTTCAGACCTGTTGAAAGGAATGTGGGTTTATCTAGAGGACTTCTGACCTGGCCAAGACTTGTTGTATTGCATTGGAACGCTTCGGACTCACTGAAGAAATGGGTTGGATTGGAAAGCTTCCGCCTTTTGATGGGATTCTGCATTTAGTTGGGACGTTTATGAGCGACTGAAGGGACAGTGGGTTTATTGGAGGACTTCTGCCCTCTTGATGAGATACTACGTTTTACTAGAGGGCGTGTGACTTGTTCAAGGGAAGGTGGGTTTTATTGGAGGGGTTCTGATCTGTTAAAAAGATCATTGGCTTTATCGGGGGAGGTCAGTGTTTTTTTTAGTGGGATTAAGGGTTTAGTGAAGGGCCTCTGACTACTTGAAGGGATGGCGAGTTCTACAGGACAGCTTCTGGTCTGTTTAAAGGAAGGTAGGTTTCACTGGGGGCTTCTGACCTATTGCAGAGATTACTGATATTATTAAGGGAGTTCAGACTTTTTAAATGGGATGTAAGTTTGTCTGGTGGTGGTTCTGCCATACGAGGTGAGTCGTGGGCTCTGACCTGTTGAATTTGCGCAGATGGATTTTGATCTGGTTGAAGTCAGGTCTCTCCATGACGTCTTCTGCCCAGCAGCGCTGCATCAACAGCCCAAGCTCTTCGATGTGACAATAGACATTGGTGGAGGGCCGGAAACTGGGCTTTTCGTGACTCTTTACTCGTTCAATGATCTCTGAAGAAAAAGGAAACATGCTTCTCATTTATAAATGCAATGGGGACCTTGGTATATTCAGCAGAAGTAAGGATGAAACTAAGCAATGTTAAATTCAAGAGAATGAAGGATCAAAAGAAGACCTCTTGCACTAAAGGTAAGGAAGGATGAAAGGAGGTCTGTTTTAGTTAAGGAAGGAAATGATAAAAGAAGATTTTCCTTACACAGGAGAACGGAATTACTCTTAAAAATTCACTCAAAAATATCAAATGACCATAATATCATGCTCAAAATATTGTGACTACAAAAATATAGGGGAACAAAATATTGAAGGTAAGTATACTTTTTAAACTTCTTCATGTAGCATTGAAATGTAAAATATTGCTTTTTGTTCTGCTGTTTTATTATACTGTCTTAATGTCTTATATTTGGATTGTATTATATTTGTTATTGTACATTTTATTTTAAGATTTAAAAAAGTATTATAGTAATGTATATTATTTGTTTTTTTATCTGTTTTACATTTAAAAAAAATTAATTATGTATTAATTTTCATTTTGGTTTATGAGGTTTATTGGGGGATTAGGTGGGAGGTATATTTAATTATGTATTAAATAGTGTTGACTGACTAAAGTGTAAATGTGAGGAAATGTCTCTTTTTTGCATGATCACCCCCAAAGGTTTGGACTGATGGTGCTGGTTTTTCGAGTCTGAGAGTGCACTGAGGGCTGCTAATCAGACCTCAGTGCCCGGACCCTTAAACATGTATGTCTGATTGGCCTACACCCAACTGGCATAAGCTAACTTACTTATAAGTCCCTAGTATATGGTACCCAGGGCCTATAAGTAAAAGTGTACTCCCATTCTCCTTACCCCCAGGGACTGCAGCACTTGTTGTGCCACCACCCTGCGGTTGACAAGAAAAAACGTGTCTCCCAGCCTGCCACAGCAATGACAAAGCCCAAACCTTCTTTTTTAGTAAGTATAAGTCACCCCTACAGAAGGCCTACTGAGCTCTAAGGTTGGATGCAAAATATAAAAAAAAAGAACATATGTTACATGTTCTAAAATTAAAAACTGACAATTGTCGTTTTTACTGTGAGAGAGGCTGTAGCCCCATTGGCGAGTGCAGGGTTACACCAGTGGCGTAACGAAAGTTGAGGGGGCCCCCCTGCAAGTTATACGGAGGGCCCCCCACTCCGGATTTAATCCGGAGCTCTCGGTCCTGAATACTGTGCTGAGGGGGCCCCCTGCAGATCGGGGGCCCCCCCGCACCGCGGGGGCCTGTGTTACGCCCCTGGGTTACACGCTGACAACGAAGCTGTGCTAACTTCTGAATGGGACTACTAAAGTTGGAACTTCACGGCATGAACAACTTGTTACTTTAAACCCGACTTGATGCAAAAGTTGAATTTAATCTAACTTTTTGCTACATGCAACTTTTAGAAAGTTGCCACTCTGTTGCTCAAGTTTCCCAGTGGCCATTTGCAGATGTTGGCCATGAGACAGCCTTTTGCCTGCCTGAGGAGATGTGTAAACGACTCCCAGGACACGTAACAATAGAGGCCTGTTACCTCCTCATGGCAGGTGTGTTAGCCCAAATGGCAAGCTTCAAAGGGGACGTTCCCTTTGAAGGGCAAATGGTGAACACCCAGATGAAGGGCTGCTCTTTTATCTAGGTAGGCATACAGACATCGGGTACAGAGAGGGCAACACACTGGCCAAACAATTTTTTTCATGGCCGTGTAGCCCCCAGGAAGCTGCAACTCTAGAGCGGGCTAACAAGCTCCACACACCATGAGATGGCTTCCGACATCTCGGGAGTGGGCAGAATAGAGCACTCTGAGATAGCTAGATTCCATACTTCAGCGGAAGTTGCCATCAGGTGGGAGGGAAACAAGTAGCCCACTAGCTAGCGACCGCAACCTTCTCTAAGGGCACCTTCTGGACATAAAAGTGGCATGCCTGGACCCAGAACTCAGATCTTGCCTGGATTGGAGAAAAGGACCGAAGAAGGACTGCCCTGCTGACTAAGGACCTAGCAAAGACATTCTGCACTGAAGCTGGACTGAACCTGCTGCTCTTTGGGCTAGTGAAGGGGACTGTGCCTGTGGTGTCCTGCTCGTGGAGAAGTCATCCCCCAAGCCCAGCCAGAAGCAGAGACTCCAAGAGTCAGTTGGCTGACTTCCTGGTCGTAGCACAGGGACACAAAAGCTGAGGAAGCTTGCTTGGATGAGTTGGTACACAGATCACCGGATCACCGCTCCTTGCCGCAAAGCAGGTTGGAAACCCGAGACCCAATGCTCAAAAGTTGCACCCGAGCCTGCTGGACCCGGGAGAGTCATCAGAGTGCAGTTTGATCACCCAGAAGGAGGGTTAGCACCAGAAACAGGGAACCACTGGTTTGGCTATGACCGGAGACCAGTAGTCCAGTGGCGACTGGATTTTGCAGGAATAAAGAGGACTTTAAGGGACATCGACTCCTGTGGCCAACGTCGACTCAATAGGACTGTGGACTGAGGAGTAGCCCCAGGAAGTCCCCCGTCGACCACACTGCATCTTCAGCATCCTTGAGCATCTGCAGCATTCTGTACCCCTTGAATCAGGACCACTCCATAGAAGTTAACGGCAATTGGCCACCAACGCTGGAACAGGACTAGAGACTGCTTTTCTTGTGAAGGTAACTGTTCTACTGGACCTTGGTAGCCCCACTGATTGGCTCCCTGCGGGAGTTGATCACCCAAAGTAATCATAAGAAACTGCATTCACCCTTGATGTAACTTTTTGCTGAAAAGGATCTAAGCGTCAAACTTGTTGAAATTGCCAATGCTTGTTCACGGTTAAGTGAAAAGTCTTGATTTATTGTTTCTTTAAAAATCTATATCTCCAGAACCCTCTGGTAGACCTTTTTTGTTTTGGTGTCCATAAATTCATAAAAATACAATCTAATTTTATAAATTGATGTCTGATTTCTTCAGAGTTGTGTTTCTTTTTTCTTAAATTATTTTATTGCTGTTTAAATGTTTTACACTTGTTCCTTTGTTAAAGCATGCGGCTCAAAACCCCAGCTATCCAGGTTTGAGCTAAGGTTTGACAACCAAACAAACAAAGACTGACTGGACCTATGAAAGTTTGGAAGTGTATTACACTGTGAAGTCACACAACCACACCATTTAATACACCCCATTTCTTCACAGTAAATTACTGTGTAACTTTCGTTATTTATTTGTTTAAATGTTTAATAACTGTTTAATCATGTAATACATTTAATGTTTGGGTTATGGGGCTTATTAGGGGGTAGGGTGTACAGTCTTAAGTTATATAATATAAAATTGATATTAATTGATTTATGTATCAAATATGAAGATGTTTAAATTACAAATTAGTTAACTGTAAGTTTAATTAATATTAAGATTTAACAATATCTGTTTATACATTTAAAATAAATGTTAGTATTTTAATGGGTTGTAGTGAGGATTTGGGGACTGGGTGGGTAGTTTAGTTTCAAATAGTAGTTTATAACAAATTAAAATGTAAATGTGCATAATTAAATACATTTTGTTTGTGAGTTTGAGAGGTTATTATTATGTAAAGCATGTTATAATAGTTTTTTTTTTTAAACAACTGTGGTTTTACATTTCTAAAACAATATTTTTCTTCTTTACCAATTGTAAAATAGTTAATGGTTTTTAGGTTTTTATAATGTCAGTTCTTAGATAAATGGGTAAATTTAATATTTAGGTGTAGTGACTATGGCCCCCAATACATGCAGTTTCCTCAATGTTGGTTAGACTGGAGTTAGAATAGTAAATTTGACCTCCCCACAATGTATGCACTTTCCACAATGCTTTTTAGATTGGAGTTAGAACAGTATATTTGACCACCACACCTAAAGTATGCACTTTCCTCAATGCTTGATAGACTGAAGTTATAATATTATATATGACCTACCGTCAATACATGGACTTTCCCCAATGTTTGTTAAGCTAGAGTGAGAATAGTCAATTGAACACCTCCCCAATGGAAGCACGTTCCCTGGTGTGCACGCTCCCTGATGTTTGATGGACTGGAGGTAAAATAGTAAACCAGACTCCCACCCCCAACCTAATCACTTTCCCCAACATTTGTTGGACAGGAGTTAGAATAGTAAATCTGCAGCCCCAGCGCATGCACTATCCCCAATATTTGTGAAACTGTAATTAGAATAGGAAATCTGCCTCATCATCTGCACTTTCTTCACGTTTATTTAACTAGAGTCAGAAAGGTAAATATGAACACCCCCAGTGGATGTACTTTCCCTAACATTTGTTAAACTGGAGTTAAAATATTAAATCTGACCCCATGGTGTATGCATTTTCCCCAACTTTTATTAGATTGGAATTAGAATAGTTAATATGCCCTCCCAACCCCCACAAAGCATGTACTTTTCCCAATGGTAATAGAATTGTAATGGCAGTAGTGTAGTCATTTTTTGATGTTTTCGGATTGGATTTAGGGTACTTTTTTTTCTACTTCACTTTTTATTTTAATTGAGATATTTTAAAGGTATTTCATTAAAAAGTATGTTTTTTAATTATTTAATTTCTAGATAAGTGATTTAATATTTGACAAATAATAGTCTTTCGCTACATGTTAGTAAATGTATCACAAATTCTTAAATAAATTATTATTATTGTATGTGTTTTTACAAATGTCAATAATTATATGTTTATTTTGTGTTTTATCATTTAATCTGAATTAATATGATATTTTTAGTTAGAAATTATATTTATTTGTATACCATATTTATATTAATATATAATTTAGTATTAATACTGTTTATATTAATTATTAGAGTGATTTTAAAGTTACATGTATATTTAAGAATTACATACATTTGTTAACAGTAAAAGTTAATAGGTTATTGTTTATATGTTATTGTTATTCCACCATGAAAGAGCTCCTTCCGATCTCCGGGCCCGTTCGTAGGTGGTGCGCTGTGCCGGCGGAGCGCGCCGGACTGATTAATTCTTCTTCCAGGCAAAGTAAAGCGCACACTCAGGGGGAATATGCATGGTAGATGAAAATGTATTTTCAGTTACGCGTTTCGACTGCGAACAGTCTTGAACACACACTGAATTGATGCAGGCAACACGTATACATAGAAAATTTCCAAACATAGAAAATGGACTAGAAACAGTGCATGTTGTTTTACAGATTTCTGTGGCCCATGGGGTGCCTGAATTTACAATTATTACATGTTAATGCTTTTGAAAGGAAACTCTGTTGTAATCATATGACCAACTTGTTAGCATAATGTGCAATAGAGTGTCGCTCATGCTTCACAGTGTCAGGTCAGGCATATGTCATACAACTGTGGCCGCCATTTCCAAGTATAGTTGTGCATATATTGTAAATTCACATAGTGCGAAATTAGATGCAATGGCGAATATAGCATTTCGCATTACTTGTACAAAGATAATCTTTTTTACTGCAAATATTATTGCGCAAACGTGTAGCTCCCCCTCAAGTGTGTCAAGATTTCCTCATTGTTCCACAACATGGCACTGTCATGGACGGCGAAGCTCTGCCATGTAGTGCAGTGTCATAATAGCACTTAAGATTGAATTAGAACGACACCTGCTCCCTGTGTTTTATGGTTGCGCATTAACAAAGTTATTGTTTTGTAATTTTTAGATGAATGACTTTTTTTTAAAAATAACTATTTTTTAAATTACAATCTAGTTAATTACATTTAAATATATGTATGAACCAATGTAATGTAGGTGCATGTAGTTAATATTCTTGCACTTTACATTACATGCATGTAAAGTCCATATTTTGGCTGTAGATATTTTGACAACAAACTTTTTGCACCACAGTATTATTGTGGTCGATATTCTGTCATACATATTCATTTTAGGTCTGGCCTAGTGAGAGCATTAGCTACTTTGCCAGCCTCATATAATCAAAAAAGTTCATAAATAGGAAACACATACTTATACTAAAACATGGGAGGGGGCTTTAGGTCAGTGCTCTTCATTTACTGTTCTGAGCAACTGTCTTCACATTTTGCTTCCGCCCACTATACTGGACAGCCTGAGGCAGTCGGTCAGCATACTTAAGCCACTGGCTCTCTGGCACTGTAATTCACAGCATTTTGCCTCATCATATTTGCACATCAGCCTTAAAAAAAAAGAGTCAGGACTGATCATTTGTAATTTGCAAATGCCTTTATCTACCAATTATGTATCCTTTTTAAAAAAATGTTTTATTTATGCTTGAGTGTTTAAACTTTGTCTTCAGGTTACAGTGATTCAAAGCCAATAGCATCTTTAGGTGAACAAGAATCCTGTTTTGCCCTGGATGCATATAATTTCCATTAAAATCATGCATTTTTAAAAACATTTCTTGCATGCATGCGACTGTCACATTTATGCAGCATATTTTCTTTTTTTCCCTCTTTTATTCAGGGGCGTAGCTTCGGGGGGGGGGATGTTTAGGGTTTTACACCCTCCTAGTAAATGTATTTTCTGGTAAATAGTTGGGTCCAGGTGCTTTCAGTCAGGTATGGTGAGGTGTCTGTCGGATTTCACCAGGAATTGTTCCATACACACAGATGAAAATGCACACACACACTCTCCCTCTCTGTTCTAAAAGTCTTCAAAAATGTTAGTTATTTTACAAAATATTGTTTTATCTCACTTTGTAACCGTACCAATCGTCATTCGTCTTCCTTTCCACTTCCCCTTAAGCCCCTCTCATGCACCCTGCTTGTCTATTATGTATTTTAATATTACATGCCAGTGTGAATGTTGAGAAATCGGAACTTCCCCCCTCCCCCCCACAAATATGACTGACCAAGCTACACCCCTGTTTTTATTTCTGTGGCCTATGATCATTATGAAAAATTAAAAAAAAGAGATGTGACCACCGCACCATCTTTGCTTAAGCGAAACCTCTTTGCTTTGTCAATGTCTTTTACAAAGGGATATAAGGCTGAATACAAATACAGACTCTGGCGAGAGACTCTGTAACTCTTCCAAACCTCGGACTGGGCTAAGTAATCTAATTATTTTTTAGCTGTTCTGCTGACAGCTGATGTTGTCCAGTGTTTACTTTCATAATGCAGTACACTGGAACATGAATCCCCCAGAGGTAATGTCTGTTGCCTGGGAACCAGTGGTGGTTGTTATTGTCCTTGTAAGATCCAACCTTTAGGTGGGTGGAGGTTAAGGGGAGAAGAAGAGTAAGCGGGAGGTGGTCCTTGCAGTGAAAGTTCAGCTTCTGAAGCCACACTGAGAGAGCTGCCAGGCCAGCATCTGGACCTTCCAGGACTCAGCTGGTTCAGTCAGACCTTCAGTGATTGATCGAGGGCTTCCACCTAGGCGGTATCAGTACCTTGGGGGATCTTGCACTTTGTGTTTATCGGTTGATAGCGATTTAGCAGGGACAACGGTTATGTCTGGCAGTCCGATTGCTGGCAGGAGGTAATGAAGGTGCAGATTGTGGAGGGAGGAAAGACAGCCACCTAAGCAGGCCTTAAGAACAGTGCGTAGTACCTTGAACCTGAATTCTACTGGAAGCCAATAAATCCCTTCCAGGTTGGGTGTAAAAGGCATCGTCTCTTAGGTGTAAAGATAATGCCTTAGAGCCTGGTTTTGTATTCTTTGCAGTTTCTTTTTAAAGAAATACACTGATAATATTACAATGCAGGGGACTATGACCAGTGGTCTTACAAGCTCTGGAGGAGGAGGAGGCATTGGAGGAGGATGCATAATGGGAGATTTGTGTTCTTTCCTGCTTTGGTTACCTGAGCAGGTAATGGGAGCACTAAGAGCCCTGACGTCTAGCCATTTTATTACATGGGCCTGGTTTGATAATAAAAGACTGAGCCTGGTAAACAGCATAATTAAATAACCTGTCCTATCTGCCACTAAGAGTTTGCTTATGACACTTTTCAACCATAGACAGCTCTTTATCCTCCAAACAGAATTGTGCTCCCAACACTGTGAGAATCCGATTAGTCCTCCGGAAGATATGGCTACACCCGTAACTGGTTGACTCCATGGACATTGGGATACATGTAGATGTTGAACAAGATTGGCGACAAAAATATTATTTTGAAGTTCCAGACAAAGATCGTTATTGAGGTGGACTGGATGAATCTAAACCCCTGCCTCCGATTGGAGAGAAATTATTAGATCCAATCTATAGTGGTGACACATCCCATCCAGACTCGTAGTCAAGGAGTACGTCATGGTCAACTGACATTCCCGGTGGAGAATTCCAGGAAGATATGTGTTGCTACATAGCCTGAGTCCGAGGAGCTATAATTTTCGCTAGGTCTTATTCTGTGCCTCGTACCGGTCTATAACCCTACCGGTAATCCTGGAGAATATTATTATATCACACATACTCTTGGAGCTGATGAGTATCCTCACCTTCAATCATTTTGCAGAGATAAGCCAAGTTGGCAATGGGATATTTTCGGGTTCCGTATGGTCTACAATCAGTTTCTTCAAAAAACGGCTAGAACTGCTAGCACTGATTAGGAAGTGTTCTTATTAGGATGGTTTGTTTGCTAATTCATCAATGTTTAACTGGAATATTGCTTGTGCAGGCTTAACAATAAATATATTTTTGCCTGAATATTTCGTTGGCTCTCTTGAACTGCTGTCTGCATGTTCAACTCCCAATAATGGGGCCCGATTCACAAAGTTAAACTGAGACAAAAGTCTAACTTTACGACTTTTCAGTATTCACAAAGGGCATTTACGAGTAGTAAAGTTATACTTTTGTCTCAGTTTAACTTAAGTTTTGGTCTTCAGTCTAACTGAGTGCATACTTATGTTAAACTGAGACAAAAGTCTAACTTTACTACTCGTAAATGCCCTTTGTGAATACCAAAAGTTGTAAAGTTAGACTTTTGTATCAGTTTAACTTAAGTTTTGATCTTAAGTCTAACTGAGAGCAAAACTTAAGTTAAACTGAGGCAAAAGTCTAACTTTACTACTCGTAAATGCCCTTTGTGAATACCGAAAGTTGTAAAGTTAGACTTGCGCCTCAGTTTACCTTTGTGAATCGGGCCCATGGTGTATGTCGATTAGTTATGCCCAGCCGAAAGACTATACCATATGTTTGCAGTCTGTGAGAGGGAATGCATACCCTAGCTAAAATGCTACCAAACTAAATAGGCATATTTGTTTCCCTCAAATCTGTTTATTACATTTTTCCAAAGGGTACAAGAGTGTCACAAGCAGTATCATCTGCCAACTTAGATGTGCATGGGTAATGCTGCTCAGGATTTTACATATTTGAATAGACACATGAACACAGAGGAGTCAGATGTATTTTGTGTACATAACTACCCTTCCACAGTGCAGAGATGCAGCATTCCCCTAATTAACAAACATAAACATGAAGAATTATAGGAAACCAAGGGGGACTAAGGGGGATGCTCTCGCCCATCCTGTCCCAGCTTATTATCCTCCACAAGGATAACAAAGTTAAACGTTAGGAGATTCCATGGGAGTCAAATAGACATATTTTAAGCTAACAAGATACAGAGAGCTAAAGTGGTGAGTCAGAAACTAATGCTTGTCAGGGAGTGATCAGAGTGTCTGTGAGAGTATCATGGGACAGGAATCTCCAGATTTGTCAATATGACGCCAAGAATTGATCCCTTCTGCCTTACCATTTCCATTTCCATTCCCTCCCCTACTCCTCACATTGCTTCCACTAATGTTTTACTAGATTTTACCTTTTGGGCTATAATCCATTCCATCTACGTAGAAGACTCCATTGCGGAGGGCAATCTCCTGCAGAATAATGCCGAAGCTGTAGACATCGCCCTTCTGGGTGCCTGCCGGTGGTGGGACCTCCATCCTAAGCAGCTCTGGAGCCGTCCACAAATTTTCTACGCAGGAAACAATGAGGAAGGCCACATCACTCATGGTGCACACACTGCCCTGGCACAGCATGCAGACCACTTATCATCTGCCCACTACTTAACACAAATCAGGAACATCACACCCCATACACAACATACACATCAGTTAACACACCCCACTAAGAGTCAAATTCACCACTGTGCACACAATTATGCACTTGTCAATCTCCCATCTAAACTCCATAAATACCAGGTAGTATCCCTCAAACACAGCATTAGATGTACAATTCAAACCATAGCAAGCACACAAGCCTCCAAATCCTTCCCAAACCACCGACAAGATAAGGTTCTCACTGGCGTAGAATGCATGGGTGTCTTCTAAGTCCACAATGCTTCGGAAACTAGCCAGGCCATAGTCGGTGATCTTCAAGACAAAGCGGCTGTCCACCACACAATTGGAGGATTTTAGGTTTCCATGGGAAACAATCACACTGTTGTGCAAAAACAGCATACCCTGCAAGAAAGACAAGAGGTGAGAGGGCAGCAAATGCATGGGATCTGACAGCTGCTTCTGAAGAAGGGTTCAACCTCCTGGGAAAAGGAACTTCAAACTAATGTGAACGAAAGGCATGGTGATGGGTGGCGCTACTCGGTCTAAGGAGATAGGCTGTGTGTGTAAGACGCTTGGTATATCAGAGATGAGAACTGTGTGGGCACCTGTGAATAAATATCATGTACGCAAGTATAAAAGTTACTGCTAGAGTCACCCTCACTCCACAAGTTCTCATGGATTCTGTGGGTATTTTGTGACCTGGTGCCGGGCTGGAAACTGCGACTCAGTGTTGATAAAACCAAAGCTCTGCATGGCTGTGTGCATATGGAAGATCCAAGTACATCCCATTACCTTAGTGAAGATGCACCATCCTTATTCTCCTCATCAGTAAGGAGGACCATCAGTATGGAGGCATTGATAGCACAAGAGTAGGCAGGGGGATACCGGGAGCAAAAGGGATAATATGGACATACAGGCACATGCATCAACCTTTTTTGCGAGCGCAAACAGTGCGATTCGCAAAAATCGGCCGTTTGCGCCCGCAAAAAGGGCTTTTGCGATGCATCAAGGTTCAAGGCACTCGCAATTTAAGAATTCGCAATTTATTGCGATTTCTTAAATTGCGATTGCATTTAAGGAATCGCAATTTGCGACTCCTTAAATGCAATGCAAGAACCACTTTAAAATAGCGATTTCGCTATTTGGGGCCGCAAATTACCGAGCAATTAAACTGGTCGGTAATTTGCAAAAACTTTGAAAAATGCACTAAAGTGCATTTTTCAAAGTTTCATGTTGCGCACATACATGCCCTTGGGGCATGTGTGTGCGCAACATGGGTGCACATCACTATTTCAGGGGTGCAACAGGGTGTCCTTTTGACACCCTTGCACCCTGAATTGCATGCGCAATTTGCGAGTACCTATTGGTACTCGCAAATTGCGCATGCAATTTCCCATTCATTCCTATGGGCCTAGGAATGAATGGGACGCCATTCCTTATTTGCGACTCGCAATTTGCGAGTCGCAAATAAGGAATATGTAGGAATCGCTAATTTAATAGCGATTTCTACATGCATAGGCTTTTCCGAGTCCTTAATTGCGAGTCCTTAATTATCGCAATTAAGGACTCGCAAAGCCTACTTTGATGCATGTGCCTGTAAAAGTGATAGTATCACTAAAGGTAACTTTATCCTACTCATGTATTCTGGTTGTCTCCAACTCTCAAACTGCGTAGACTTCGCAGTGAGACAGAAGAAGAAAGGGGGAAAGCAGCATCAAGGGCTAGATTTCTTAGGACCTCTTGCCTAAATTGCAATTCTCATTGTGACATTAGCGTCTGCAGAATTTCTGTGGGTGGACTACGCACCTGGTACACCCGACAGATCATGCCTGGAGAGTGTAAATCAGTGCTTAATTTGAGCCGTGGTTCCCAGTGCTCGGCACCAGCACTTAATTGTCAATACTGGCACTTATTACCGTCTGCCACATGATAGCGCTGTTTAGCTTATTTGAAGATGAGTACAACAGTTGTTTATAAAATATACAGAAAAATGGCTAATACCTGCTGCCCAAGCCATTCTTATAGCTCTGGTGGCCTAAAATAGCCTGAATTGTCATTCTTATAGGAGTGTGATGGTTAGTAGTTGTGTTGGTAGTGCCATTGGCAACACTGGCAGGGGCAATGTGTGATGCAAACTGCAGTGGCCTCCTGACGAGGGCCCTGGCACTTATATTTACAAATTAAGCACTGGTGTAAGTGGAGCAGTCTTGGCAACAACAGAATGTGCAATTACTTTTACTGAAACATATGTTCACTGCAAGGCAGAACAATGTTTGATACAGGAGATTATCCTTAGAGATCTGGTCATGCCTGGATAGAAAATGAAGAATAGGTCAAGAATACATATAATGCAGAACTTTCTCAACCAAGGAAACACTAAGGTACAGAAAGAAGAACAGGCAATAAACCTCTTTCATTTAGGTAAAGTTATAGCAAACAAGACAACTGTCTTCCAATAAGGCAATGCAGACTACATAATGCCTGTGGTTCAAATGGTTATGTTACAATGGACCAGCTGAACTCCTGTAGGACTGCAGTCCCTCTGATCCCAGGAAATAGGTACTATAGGCCGGCCAGGTGCCACCTGATGGCTTTGTTTGGGCAGAAAAGGATTCTCACAGCCAGTTCCTGATCCAATGGCTATCAAGAAGGTTTTGTAAGTTTCTCCTGTTATCGTCACTCTACCAAATATCTGGAGATAGAAATGACAAAGGTTGTCTGGGATCTTTCTTCTTGAGCAAAGCGCAGAAGAAGCGTCTCAGCCATTTTTGTTTGTCCATGAGGCTGCTACATCCTGCAGACTGTTGGAGGAATGGCCTAAATGTGCAAAGACTAGTTACCACTGAATCACACATCCAAGCTGAGAGATTGCTGGGAGGAATGAGGCTTCTACTCTCCTCCATCATCATCACACCTCAGGGGCCCTGCTGCAGCCAGATGAATAACCGAACACTCAGGGCCTCTGAGGCTTTAAGGGACAATGGAACAAGTGAGTTAATGGAAAGGCAATCCCAAACTAGTTACATGTGAGACTGTCCATCAATAACTGGGGTCACCACCAAGCCAAGAAGTGAAAAGGCTACGTATGAGTACCGGTGGGTCGGAAAGGTGTCTGGGTCTGGTTAATGTCATGCCTTGGAGATGTAACACAGGACCACCTGGTTCAGTACCCACTCCTAGGGTGAGTGTAAGTTTCTTCTCACTCCATCTGCCCTCAGGTTCAGCGGCCTGGGGGTACCAAGAGAAAGAGGTCCTAGGAAATGCCCCATTCGCACAGTTTCATTACCTGTCATCAGAGTGGAGGGGAAAGAGTGCTCTGAGACAGCCGCTCTTTTGTAGGCGAGCGCCACTATCTCTCTGGACGTTTCCAACGGAAAGAAGGGCTTTAAGGACAGGGATGCTGTCTTCAGTTTTAATACATGTAATGGAGGAAAGTATCAGATCTGTCTAATAAAGAATTATTTCAGAAGTCTTTCCAGTGAGACCCTCACCTGAAGCAGGAAGAGTATGATGTGACGGAGATGTATAATTTGGCAGACAGAAGAGACAGCTCAGTAAAACGTTGGGAGTACCCCCCTCATCCCCCACCTGAGGGACCTCACATGTGATGAGTAAACCTAAAGAGGCTTGGCCTGTGTATTAGTATATAGGAGGGCAGTGACTGGTAGATTCCTTGCCTGTACACAAGTTACCTCTTACAGCAGTCCATCCTTACTCATGGAACCTGCACTCCAAACAATCTGTGTTTCTGAGCTGCACTACATCTGGCTGGCAGGCTGAGTTCATCTTTTGATGGCCACTTGGGCAGATGTAGTGGAGTCACTGCAAACCTCCTTCACCAAGAGCATCAAAGAATGCTTCATTAATAGAGTGCAGCGAGAGCAGTTGTGATAAGCCTTCCTTCCAATGGAGTTGCAAATACCTCCTGAAATGCGGAAGATCAGAGAAGGCCTCAGCCACAAGCAATTGTGACTTTGTATGCCTTGTCTGAGGCTATGGTGACAGACATAGGGGTTCATATATCCTTTGCCTGCCTAGGTGATGCGCAGCGAAGGCTGGACTGCTGCATTTAAACTTTTCAGCCATGTTGGTGAGGAAATGTCAGGGAGCCATCCCAATACAATGGGAAAGAGGAGCGTTTGGCACAAATGTAACGTCAGACAGGCTGCCATACCATCTCTAGCTGGCAATCTTTTTGTTTTACAAAAACAAATCCCCAAAGCTGGTTGGGGGAGGGGGTGTGGTGTCTATAAAATGAGATAGATGTAGCCCTGACAAATTAGGAGTATTATCTGAGTTAATGGGGGTCACTGGTAATTTCTCTTGTTCGCAACTGCCTTGCCTGTATTGGCAGCTGCAAACCGGGAGAAAAACAGCTTTCGAAGAGCCACCTTGAATAGAGTGGGTCTTCTGAGACTAAGGGGCCGATTCCGATCTCGGCCGGTAGGGCTCCGAATCGGATTTGGCTTAACCGGATCCGATTCGGAGCCCTATTACCCGACCGATCCGTACGCGCGTCCGGACGAGCGAGTACGATGCGAAATCGCCGACCGACTCGTCCGGGCGTCCCGACCGCTCCGACCGACTCGATCCCGCTCTAACCGCACCGACCGACTCGCACGGACTCGACTCGCACCGCGCAATGGAGACGTTCCCCGGCCGGGTAAGTACGATGCGCGCCGCGAGCAGTCCAACCGAGCCGCGCACTCCGGCTCGAAAGAGCTGTCGGAGCCGTACTTTGGGGGTCCGTGTCGGACCCCCTGTACTGCGTAGCCACGCGAGTCGCACACAGGGGGACCCATGGGTCCCCCTACCTGTGCGTGTACGGCGCGAATCGCTTCGCCGCGTACACGCTGTAGGGGGCGCACTTGTCCGCATCGCACCCATTGAGTCAATGGGAGCCCGCGTACGCGTTGTACGACAGGCTCCCATTGACTTCAATGGGAGTCCGACCGACTCGAGTCCGATGGCATACATGCGCATCGTACTCGTTCGGTCGGGCTGCACGGGTCCGATTCGGTCGGATATCTCTCCGGGTCCGGCTCGGTCGGAGAGATTTCCGGCCCGAATCGGAATCGGCCCCTAAGTCAGTAGCCCTATGGTGGATGGACTGCGACAAAAGGTTGCAATGGCAGAGCAAGCTGAGGCTTCGCGACAGAACCCAAACAGTTCCCACGTTTTTAAATGAGGCAGGGGAAGCAGGATTTGGGTTGATGGGATAGCCCCTGATTTTTGGCTGATGTTGCGTTCTGTGTGTACCTTGGTAGAAAGTTGCACTGCTACTGCCTTTGCAGTACGTTTGATGCGAGCAAAGCTTACAATATTGTAATTGTAAATTGCATTTATATAGCGCTTACTACCCCTGATGAGGCGTCGAAGTGCTTTGTCGGCGAGTAGCACACTACTCCGGAACCCAAAGGAGTAGTGGTGGGTTAGTATAGGGAGATATTAACTTAATTTGCTGTTTGCATTGTGTGCATGAAGGAAGCTTGCACACTTGCTCCTCATGTTCAGCGAGGGAAACTTGAATTGTTGATGTCAAGTCTATATGTAATGCTATACTGCTACACAAGCTGGAGATTCGCCTCTCCTCATTTATGCGACCCTATCCGCTGCAGTCATATATGTCTCAGGAGTCAAACATGTCAAACACATCTTTCTTCTTCTCCTCAATCTGAATTCCTATGGAAGCCAGGAGCGTTTTGAAAATGGCTTGTATTAATCACAAAGTCATTGACTCTAGTATGCTGAAATAGCTGATCAAAAGCTGCGTATCTCACAGGGAAGCCATTCACTCTGGAATTCAACTCATTTCTCCTGGAACAACTAGCTATCAAGAAAGATAGCCCCTTTTTAGACATTTTCAGTGAGGGCTCTTAAGATTGAGAACTCCATTTCCGCGACAATCCATTAATTCCTCTTGTGAGACATACAAAAAAGACTTCTAATGCCAACTATTCAAACGACACCTTCAAGTGTAATGCTATATCTTGTGTCCAAGGGCCGGATGTATTAAGTCTATGTTTGAAAGAAGTGGGTGCAAACTGAGCACCGACTTTTTGTACACGGGGTCCGATTTTGCGAAGCAAACTATGTATCAATAAATTGCAAAATTATAACTCGCTGGAGGTCGCAAAGGGAAGATAACAGAGAGGAGTGCACAACAAGTGTCCCTGAGGAAAAATTGCTTCTATCTTGGACCCCAAAGAGACGCACTCCAGAACGTTGTACTCGGCACACGGGCATAGTTAATGTGACAACACACACCGAAAGCAAATCACAAAGCATTCCAAGTCACTCTTGTTCACATTAAAACCAGGCAATAAAACCAACATAAAGAAACCAGGAGTCATCTTAGGTACACTTCAATGTCCCTTGCTGCAACAAAAGGCCATACCTCAATCCAATGAATGCCTCAACCCACGATCCAGAAGGGCCCAAAAACTGTCGATGGAACAAAGGGCAGTCACGATCAAACACCCTCAACGACTGCCAACAGAACCAAAGGTAATACAACCAAAAATGTTGACGAAAGATAAGCACCAGTGGAGGAGCTGGAGTTATAACAAAGCTTCTTCGGAGATGGGCGTATCACAGGGTGGTGAGATGAAGGAACTTGTCATACCTTTCGCACCTACTGATGGCCAGGTATACGTGTCTACAGCCATACCAATACGTTCCAACTACGTACCTTTCAGTATCAGACAGTGGAGCCTTGGTTTATTGAATCCAGCTCAAAGAACGTTGCCCCTTGAAAAGCAGCAGAAGTCCGAAAGCTAAGTTCCCTCTGGGATAAGGAAAACAAATGTTTGCTACACCCCGCGGCCATGAAGGCATACGCAGTAATCCAGGAGAGGATAGTCTAGAGTCCTAAATCCTCCTTCTGATAGAGAAACTACCATGCCTGGTGATACAACGCACTTCCACCGGCATGCGGACCCAATCGAAACCATGGACACCGACATTTGTTAGCCAACAACAAGCATAGAGGACATGAAGCCTCAATACTAAATCAATCCATGGAGCCACACATCAGTCTTAGAACACACATACCGTTCCCCAGCTAGGAAAACTGTCAAGTGGAGATTATACACGACAGCAAGAATAAAAATACCCAGACACAGAGCAAGACCTATGGCAGGAAACACTTGAGGCTCCCTTAATGAGGAAAAAGGGGGACCCTTCCAGAATAGCAACAAGCGGCTACAGCCCCATACCTAGGCACTGTGCAGCACTATCAGACGGAAAATGGGAAAAGTAATGCGCCAAGGGCCTAAAGCCTAGCAGGCCCTATAGTCACAGTGTCAAAGGAACATGGCCCAAAAGGAGAAGTGGATTTGACGACGAACAACTACTGCTCTGGTCCTGGTTTCCTTCAAAGGCACCAGGCCCTCCTCACGCATGGGTAGGTAGATAAGGATGATGATCAGAGCGGTATTGGCGATGCTTGTAAGGCTCCAGCCCAGTAAAGCTTTTAAGCTTCTCATGCCTCTTAAAGGGCGTGCTCGCAGCAGATGCCATCCCCCAAGCCCAGCACGTCTGCCAGCAATTTAATCTATCCTCAGAGAAGCCGGATCACCAAAGTTGTGGTATCCATCAAACGCAGGCGCCCGAACATCTCTGTGATAGCCTAAGCATTTCTACAAAGGACCACAGAAGAGCCCATAGACCTCACCACCGAATCCACAATGTCAAGACTGGATCTAAGAAGTTGCCTAGTGACCCTCTAGACCATCCTGAAACACTTCAGTGGAGTGATTCCTTACGTGGTCCAGTAAAAACGGCAGCACCAACCACGCCATCGCTGAAACAGCGTGGGTGTGACATGCCAATAGGGAGGTCACATTACGGGAGCAAAGAGCCAGGCTGCTCAGGGAAAACAAGTTAATTCCCGTCAGGTCAATTCTCTGTTAGACTGGGAGGGGGAAGAGGGCCTGCATCAACTCCAAGAACCCCAGGAAAGTGTAAGCAGGCCCTTGGTTGACAGATAAAAATACATAAATGTCAGTTCACCTGGAACTGGTCAATGTAAACAAGACCGCCCAGCAGGTGGCCTGCACTGAAGCAGATCTACCCAAGAAAGACGTGACCGAATCAAACAGAGTCTTGTTATAGAGCAACATCAAGGGACCAGTTAGTAGTAATTCAGTCAAAATGTTAGCCTTAATCTCTGTGAATGGCAGGGATGATTCAAGGACTATGCCACCTAGCTCAAAACAGCCTTAAAAGATGTGCAGCTGAGGGGCAATCAGGAACTACCTTATCAGAAGTAGTGAAGTCACTGCCAACCTTCTGATCATGCAAAGCCTTATTCGAGACATTTACAAGGTTGGTGGTAGGCTCAAGATATGACCGCCCGCATGTCCTGAAAAAAGTGTCAGAACCAGCATCCTAGATGGTGCTGGCATCATCACCAACATTCAAAAAGATAGCCCGTCTTCGACATCAAGATAAGGGCAGTTGATGCCAAAACAGAGTCTGAATTAGTAGTGGGGTTTATCGGTACCAAGAAGAAACTGCTGGTAGAAGCACAGTTGAAGAACATGAAGGCGCCTTGGGACACTTAGAAGTACCAGCAGGAGCTGGAGGAGAGCAGAGTATAGTCAGCAATGCCTGGGTGAAAGTGGTCCCCTCAGTGGGATCAGCTCCAGGGGCCAAAAAAGCTAGGAATCGAGCCAGTGGCGCCAAAAGTGGAGCTGGAATGAAGCCGGCACAGACGTTAGGCTCTTGTCAAGCAAAGTAGGACAGGGTTCTGAAACAATAACGAGCTAAAAGTTGGGTAACAAATCCACTGACTAGAAGACTTCACCCGCGATTAGGTCCAGTGTTAAGAAGAAGATGAGTCCTCTGCACTGAGAGTGGTAAACATGGAACAAGACGACTGCTCTGGAAGATAAGGAGTCCCACTGTACCTCTACTGGGAACGTGATCTAACGAATTGCCAATGTGTTGCTCACTGGGATTTCCAGGTGTGTAAAACGCTTCTGCCTGGCCACAAACAGATGCCGAATGCAAACAACTATGAACAGCAATAAGGAAGGGAGACGGCCACAGAGTCCATACCCCATGGACAGGCATTGCAAGTAGTCGAAGAAGAGGACAGGCAACAGCAAGAAAATCACTTGCAAAAATCACTTATTCCAACCTAACCTCTTCTTCGGTGACATTGCCCCATAAGCACTCCAAAATAGTCAAATATTCAAAACATTTTGGCATGGAAAGCACCTCCGGATCTGTGTCGAAGGGTGCAAAAAAAGGAACTGACATCAAAGTGCAGTGTAGCAACATATAGGGCTCTGAGACGTCACATCCGGGGAGGCACTGGCATTGAGTGGAAACCATGATGCCACTTCCCTGTGCCAGAGAGCTTCCTCAACTTGCTCGATCGAGTCTGATGCTGGAGAGATTCATAAGGTGAGGAATCTGTAGGTAGAAGTGTACATTAGGAATAAGTGTTCCATTGGCTCTCTGAGGCTTTTATTACAAGTAATCCAGTTTTTGGTGTAGGCATACAGGTTCCACCTACTATCCCCACATCAAAATCCAGCCATTATGGGATAATGATACCAGAACGTGGAGTAACCTATAGACCCAGTTTTACCAGACCTTTTTCCATAGAAATCGCTGATTCAGTCCCAGTTATGGGGCCCATTTTGCTACAACTTACTAACTGCTGTCAACGGGAAAATGTAACAGGAGGGATGCTTTGGGGTGGGGTGGGAGTGCTATCTGGGACCTGAGGTCGCTGCAATGGGCCAAGGGAAGTGAGTAGAAGTAGAGCGGATGAGTGCCAAGGTTCTGCAGATGCCTATATAGTGGCGGCCGGCTCGCAGGTGGCGGTGAGGTCACACGGGGAAAGGTCACCCGGGGGGGGGTCGCGTGGGGGGGAGGTCACACGGGGGTAACAGGGGTTTGTGTGCAATGTCATTTTGAAAAAAACACACCTACCTTGCCGCCGGGTCCCGCGTCTCTGCTCCTGCTCTCCTCGTCTTGACTCGAGGAACAGGAAGCACAGCCAGGCTCCCGTGATCAATAACAACGCCGCAATGCAGCGTTGTGATTGGTTGAGAGTCCTTGTTCGACACACAGCCAGGGAATGGGAGCCTGGGCATGTTTTCCACGCAGGCTGTAATGCAGCCTGCATGGAGAACAGGAAAGGTGTGCATGTGTTTTGGGCGGCCCGAGAGGGTTGACCAAACAGTCATTGCACACTTAGGAGTGTGCAAACCACTCCTACCCTGCCGTGCTCTGAGAGCAGAGCAGCCTCGCCCACCCGCCCGGAAACATAAAATGATAACTCAAAGTTATTATCATTTTATGTTTCCTGTACGTTGCACTGCTTAAAAGCAGTGGGGTGACGCTCCTCCGCCATAGCGGAGGAGCCGCCATTGTGCCTATACCACCAGCAGCTCTGCATCCAGGTCAGTGCCAGTTATTTTCAGACGCAGAACTACTGGGTCTGGTATTTGCACAGGGCCATTCAGAATGGCCAGGAGTGGTACACCCCACTAGGACACCACTCCAGGCATTCATAATGAGGACCTGAGTAGGGTAACAGCAACACCTGTTACAAGGCTACAAAATGGGACTACTTTGGTACGAAGTGCTATGCAATATAATAATTTATTACATCATTTACTGTGCTTCATCTATGCTACTTTTGAGATACAGCAATATCTACCAGCTATGAAGAGCATATACATTGAATGAGAGGGTTTGGGCCGCCTGTGTTGCCACCTTCCATTTACGACCCAGTGGATCAGACACCCACCTTGACAATGTCGTTGATCAGTGAGTATCTGAACATCCAGTCCAAGGTGATGCTCTCGTTCTCCAGGATGTCCTAAAGGTCGCAGGGTGAGAGAAGGGCAGTGTGAGAAATGAAGGGGATTGGCACTCGGCAGAAGCAAAGAAGACCTAAGTGGTCACAATGGTGCAGCGAGTGGTAAACAGAGTTATATCAGGGCTGGGGTTATCGCCTCCTCAATTGTAAAATCCAGTTGGGTTTTCAGAATGACCAACATATATGCAACTAATCAAAATGAAATGCATTCTATGTAAATTTGCTTCATGCATATCCTTTGTGGGTGTCCACAAAACCTGATGGTGTTTCATTATTCTATGAATTACAGCAACTGTACTAATAAAACACACATATATATATATATATATATATATATTTTCAACAAATTGAAAACATACGTGGCACTCTCCTTGGATGTTTCAAAGCTTTATTCAAACCATCTCTCTCCTCTTCATTGTTACCTCTAATAATGATTAACTCGCACCCATAAGTAAATAAATATGTGTGCACACACACATATTTATTCACTTATGGGTGTGTGCACACACACATATTTATTCACTTATGGGTGTGTGCACACACACATATTTATTCACTTATGGGTGTGTGCACACATATTTATTCACTTATGGGTGTGTGCACACATATTTATTCACTTATGGGTGTGTGCACACACATATTTATTCACTTATGGGTGTGTGCACACATATTTATTCACTTATGGGTGTGTGCACACATATTTATTTACTGATGGGAGTGAGTTAATTATTATTATAGATAATGAAATAAAATCAAAAAATGGGGAGGGGGGTTTGCGGTGTCCTGCTGAGGCGCCCCAGAAAATGTTGCCACTGGATAATACACTGTGCCAACTAGTATAGTACCTATAGCTGCTGGTGTTTCTCTTCGCCCATTCAATTCTGCGCATCGGTGTGACATTCACACGCGGAGGATGAATTGCGCCCTAACTGTTCAGTCAAAGAATACTTTATAAGCAGTTCTGACTTATTAATATACCTGGGGCAGTGTGAAATGAAAAGAGAAAGAGCACAGAGGTAAATCCCTGTCAGCATGACTGTAAAATGGTCATCCCTCTGGGCATAACAACACCTGAGGGACCTAAGAGTGAGGCTGTAATGCATTTAGGGTTATGAGTTGTATGACACCTTTGATTTGATCTCTTTTATTGGTCATATTCATCAACAGCTCTTCCTTGAACAATCATTATGTATTAGGAATATTGAAGACAAAGGTAAATCATGCCTTTGTCCCAGGGGCGAAACTGAGGAAGATATTCCTATATAATTGACTGTGATGTGCCCTAATATTTCTGGATTTTAATCATTTTTTTCTCAAAGATGACTGATTGACCCAGTGTCACAGGCTGTCTGAATCCAACTCATGCTCATTTTCTCATAGGGTCTCCATGCCAGATAAGAGTGATTTGTCAAGTCTGTTTATATGCAACACATACAGTATGCATACTTTACCTAGTTCGGTCATTTGTGCATCCCTGTTTCTGCCGTGCCTCACTGAACTGAGGTTGCTTTAGATTTATCTTATTCATGGCTTTTAATGAATCCGCATTCTCAACTTTGATTATATGACATTTGTCATTTCACACTGTACATTTATGTATTTGATATGAAGTATGCCATCTTTTAAATTGGTGATCAGGAAAGGCCAGTTCACCTGGCCCCTTAGAAAGATCACGGGTGCGAGTAAAACGAAGAAGAAACTGGTTTGCTGTTTTCTCCTGGCATTGTGAATGAAAAGATGCCATTTGCTTTTACAGCACTGGGTCTGGCTGGTTTTAAGTAAGATGGGTGACCAAGAATGTAATCAACGTTCTGGATCAACAAAGGATGAGCAGCGGCTTACCATTTTTCAGTACCAGCCAGGGGCCGCATTACGGAATGGGCGCATTTTCCTGGTTAGCGCTCGGCGTCCCTTCAATTATAGTGAACTGGGGGCAGCTCATTCAGGTGAAAAAGGGAGAGGCTGCTTTAAAGCCGCTGTGTGTTTCACAGTGCAGATGGCTACCGGCCTGCACGTTGAAGGGGAATTAGAGATCCCCTTTCAGGCGGGTGCAGTGAGTGACTGAACACGCCTGCAAGGGGATGTCTGGGGGGTCCATGCGACCTCCTTTTCCCCCCTCCACAGAGCTGCTATCAGGGGGCGCACTGTCAGAGGCACAGGGATTCGCATGCAAATGAGGGAAGACCCTCGGATGATATCGCTGGTGCTTCATGTGCGCCAGCACTATCGGTATTACAGAAGGGAACGCACAAGCGCCTGCGGCCCCTGCTGTAATACCAAAATGCCCCGGGGGCACTAAAACAGGCGCAAACGCCCGTTGCGCCCCCAGGGCACTCCAGTAATACGGCCCCAGGTGCTCATGTTGACTCAAAGTGTATCTTGGGGTAGCAGAAGCACAAGACTGTTGATAAATGCACCTGTGTCAACTGGCTCAGATTAATTCAATCTTTCCACCCATCACTTTTTGCTTTCTTCAGTACAATGCCCCAAGAGAGGCGGGTATGGCCAGATTAGGGTTCCGTGCCCACAGTACCATAGAACTTAAGCTGCACCTTACTGAGGAAGCCCAAATAGGCCAAACCTGGTCTTGGGTTGTCTGTGTTCCTGCCCCGGCAGTTGGGGCTGGACTGTTTCTATTGGAGCAGGAACAAGACTGATTTGCATATGGCTGGTTCCTGTCTGGGGTGGCATGGTGGGCAAACACAACCCTGTAGTCACCAGGGGAGCCATACTTGATGGGGGTCTAGTATCTTTCAGACTTCTTACCATCCAGTAGCATGAGTTACTACAAAGACTTCAATGTCTGATTTAATCGCTAAGACCTGGAACACCCTCTCCCAACACCTCAGAGCAGCTCCGTCGCCCCAACAGTTCAGGAAGGACCTCAAGACCTGGATGTTCAACCCACAGGAGCGTGCAGCAGAATCCCGCAACAGGACCCAACAGTGGCCCAAGAACCTTCACGGGTGAAGCAGCCGCGCTATACAAATCAAGATTGATTGAATCACGCAGAACCAAAAGTAAACTATGAAAATGTTCCTACTTAAGGCTCAAAGGGAAGTGTTTCAATCCACCAATGACACTCTATTTGATATCAATCAAATGCTTCTTTAGTATTAGGTTTTTACGACTTGATTCAGTAAAATACAATCCACCCTCAACCAGAGGGCAACATAAGCATTTACCATTCCATTTCCTGCAATTCCGTCAAGAAGGAACGAGAGTTGCATCCACTGGACTTGTTTTGTCACCTGGTGAATGCCGTTCAAGGTGGAAAATGTGTAGGCTCAGTTCAATGATAACGGGTCATGGGGACTGGTTTCACCAGGTCTTTCATCAATTTCACGCAGATCCATCCTTGTCTATACACAGCCTAGAAAAGAGTACCACAGACCTCTGCTTGTTTGGGACCTACCAGAAGTGCCCCAATGAAAGGCTGCTAACCATACTATGGCTACCTTGTTAGTCTGTTGCCTTTGTCACCTGTTCAAGCAATAGACTGCCTTCAATTTCACATAAAAACTAGAAAATTACCAGTTGTTAATCCACAAGTCCCTTTTTGCCTGATGCCCATTTTTCTCCTCCTGTACTTAACCCATCACACTCTACCTCCTCTGTGATCCTCTTTACTACCACTAACTCAGCACCCCTCTCTTCTCTGATGTTACTACTGTCTCTACAATGCTAAATCGAATATACGTTCTTGCTCATTGTTTTGTGTCTCATAACACTGTAAACAGATCTCGGTGACCCACATGTCTCAGATCTGGATCCTACATATTGCTCATTATGTGAACCGCACAGATGCCCGTGTTAGGTCGAGATGTGCTATATGAATGTGTGAAATAAATAAATTAAAGCACGTGTCAAATTGGCTTACCACCTGCCTCTTGCAAAGGATGGACTGAGTTCCACTCTCAGTAGCCATGTTTCCATATCAATTCTAACCAAAATTCGCTCTCCCTTCCTGGAGGAAAGGACAGGATCTTTAAAGAAGACTACGCTAGAAATTAAGAATGTCAGACTACTTTCCCTCTATCCAAATCGATTCTTGCTGGGATCTTCAGGTGCCCGACTTCCCTTAAGTCTTCTTGCTGGGATCTTCAGGTGCCCGACTTCCCTTAAGTCTTCTTGCTGGGATCTTCAGGTGCCCGACTTCCCTTAAGTCTTCTTGCTGGGATCTTCAGGTGCCCGACTTCCCTTAAGTCTTCTTGCTGGGATCTTCAGGTGCCCGACTTCCCTTAAGTCGGTGGTGGTGGCATTTTCTGGATCTGTGGATAATTACTCTTGATGCTAAGTAGGGGATGATTGGGAAGGGACCAGTTCTTGTTGGGTCCCTTGCACTGGATCTACCACATTTTACCTGGGGCTTCTACGAGTCACCACTGAGCGCTTTGCAGTTCATAACTATCTGCAACCTTGATCCATTAAAGCACTGCCACACAACTAGTATCAGTTAGATTCACCTTCAGTGCTATAGGGACACATTTAAGAAAATGTTTCAGGACATTAGGTCTAGCAGTTACCCAGTGTTGTTCCACCACCAAAGTTCTCCATCATTGACTTCTTACCTGCAGGCTGCCTCTTGGACAATACTCTGTCAGGATACAGATGTTTGGCGGATCGGTGCAGGCCCCGACAAAGCGCGTCAGGTGCTCATTCTGTACATCACGCATCTGGAAAGAGACGGAATATAGAGTGAGGAAGGCTTTCACAATGTCCACTGAAAGCAATGGGCGGCTCTTTCAAAAACTGTAGAATGAGTGGCAGGCTACTGTCTCTGGAACGGTGGAAGGACAGACAGACAGTCATGTGTCCGCCCATGTAATGTAATGTAGGGTGGACGTGTAGAGCGCTGCTTGTCACCCGTGAGGGTATCTAGGCACTGAGTAGGTGAGAGGAGGCGTGTGGTGAGGCTGGACCGGAGTCCAGGCAGTCTTGAGCCAAAGATATAACTTGAATAACATGGTTATTGCTTGACTGGCCTTTCAGAGACAAGGGCCAGGGTATAACTGATTCTGCCCCAGCCCCATGGCTTTTTGCTGGCTTGTAACAGACTCTGGCACTGCTCTACGGACCTTTCAGAGGGAGAACTGGTCTGTCCAGCTTCTGTCCTTCAACTTCACTTTGAGGTGCTATTCTTATCTTATCAGCCATTTACACTATTTTGATATGCTAATGTTTAATTCAGAAATAAAATTATCTACCCAAAATTGGCACTAATAGATCAAGGTTAAGGGATGTGTGAACTGCCGGATCACATCCCCAATAAAGCTTTGAGGGTTTTTTGAGCGTGTAAGACAGTGGACTTGGGTACGATTGTGGGAGATTTTGGTTAGTGGTTGAAATGATCACGCTCGCACCTGGACACCTTTTAGGTCCAGTGTTAGCCAAGACTATGAGCTTATATGTATAATATTACCTTTTTATAAGGGCTTGCAGCCAGCCATCTTCATCTTTAGCTTGTTATCGTGGCAGTCACATTTTTTTCACCCACTACAGTATACAGCATGGATCAATGAGTCGGCCCACTTCAGCCATTGGCTACCTTCACTGTGAGTGACAGCATTCTGCCCTTTCACTATGACCACAGTCACATACAAAGAAGTTCCCTTAAGTGCAAGGGACTACAAAGGCATTGTATGCTTTTTAAGGCAAAAAAAATATGTTTGCTTTTTGCCAATTTATTTTTTTGATTGCCAAGGGCCCAGCAGCTTTTTCAAAAATAAGGTTTTGCAAGTAACATGACAGAACAAAACAAGCACTGACAAAGCGAAAATGCTGTCAGCCATAGCCAGACGCATTGACTTTGCCAAGCTTGTTTCCTCTGGCATAGGCAATGCCTTTAGCTCACCTTATCTGCTGTAGGTTGTCACCCCGACCAGGACAGGGACCTGGTGATGGCGTGACCGAATTTGGTAGAAGCTCATGGCAAGGAACCCTAAACCTCTAGACCCTGGTGAGTGGGACAAGGAAAAATCTTGAATTTAATTGTGAAAAAGAAGTATATTGATTATTTGTACAGTGTTTGAGGCGACTTTTGACATTAGAACACTGTTGAATTATACAGATTAGACGGAAAACCACCAACAGAGTTCCAAGGAGGGGACAAGATAGCAGGGATGGGGGAGGAGTCTTGTGGAGTAAGTGGTCTCTCCCAAAATGCTTGCATATTACCAAGCAGAGTCAAAGTGCATTGTGGGTAGCTGGCTGGCCTAAGGCCTCTTCCTGGTAGGTAGACAGGAGGAAACAAATGGGTTAAATGGGACGGGTATGACAGGGAAGGTGTTAGAAGATGGCATGATGTGAGCGGTGATAATGAAAGAAATTAGGGTTGGCAAGAAGAAGAAATCGTAGCACACTGTTGATTGACAACAGGGCAGGCAGGAGAAAGTCCATGGGAAGTAGGAACCCGTACCCAGCTCTGACCCCATAATGTTTCTCACTCAAGCATAATAGACACCTTTACCTGTCAGCTCGAGGCTTAAGGAGGAGGTGGAGGCGGGAGGGTGGAAGCTACTCGTTTTCCGGAAGCGGAAGCACTACCGGGAAGATACAGGCATTACAGGTTACATAGCTGGCTGCTCTGGTGATGCCAAGGTATTTACTTTGAAAGTATAATTTTTAGTGTTGTTAATGTAAAATGGTGGGGAAGGAAGAGGAGTGAAGGGAGATGTAAGGAATGTGTATGAGAATCTGGCTCACTATTCGGGCACCAAGGTCTGTGACACGAGTGCCATGGATCATAATACAGTCACCACTACCTTTGATAACAGCATCACAGCTTGCTAGGTAAACACTATGAGCCCTATTCAGAAAGATACATTTACACGCCTTGATTTACTACAAGAAGATTTACCATAACACTTTTGTGTAACTGTACTACTTTTGGCTACTCGCCATTGACAAGTGTAAAGCTGTACAGTAAAGTGTCTACTAGTAGAAATTTTATGACTATATTTAGCATTCCGCCCACTTGGCAAAGACTTTGCATTTGGGGCGTAGATATCCCTCAAGTAAAGTATAGGAAAAAGTGTAAAAGATTAATAAACTTATTTAAAAATCAGAATAAATATTTTGACATTACATGTTAATGCTAATTTTATATATTTAATGTAAGGGTAGAACAATATAAAAAAGTACAGCATTAAGAACTTAATTTTAAATTAAAATTGTAATTATTTAGAATATAATCAATTAAAATAAAATTATTTTAGTGAAGCTGAAATAAAGAAAACAAATCCCACCTAAATTTAAAAAGTATATTTCTTTTTATAATTTATTAAAATTATTAAAAGTGATGTAAATAATTTAAAGTAATTTTTTGTATATTTCTTTATTGATATTGTGAGTGACAACATATTTGACAACAAGGAGTACACTCATATATTTAAGCAATGCTGCTGAATATATATTTGTACATCCGTGGAAGGGGTTTCAAAGAGTGCATTGTACATAGGTCAAATACGATTCCGCAATATGTAGTTGCTCAGGTCATAGCGATAACAACAACAATTGCTTTTTATATATTTAATGTAAAGGTAGAACAATATTAAAAAACTTACAGCATTAAGAACTTAATTTTAAATTACAATTGTAATTATTAAGAATATAATCAATTAAAATTACATTATTTTTCTAAAGCTGAAATAAAGAAAACAAATCCCACCTAAAGTAAATAATTATGTATTTTTTTATAATTTATCTAAATTATTAAAAGTGATGTAAATAATTTAAAGTAATTATTATATTTTTTTAGAATATTTCTTTATTGATATTGTGAGTGACAACATATTTGACAACAAGGAGAACACTCATATATTTAAGCAATGGCACTGAAAAGATATTTGTACATCCATGGAAGGGGTTTCAAAGCGTGCATTGTACACAGATCGAATACGATTTTGAAATATGTAGTTGCTCAGGTCATAGTGATAACAAGAACAATTGCTTATTATAAAACACATCACTAAACATTATAAGAACAGTTCAAAATGTGGATAAATAATCGTGTGACAGCTGGTAGCAGTGTTCTATGGTGTGTCATATGGGACAAGAAGGAGGGGAGGAGGTCGATTTCTCAGGGTATTTGATTAGTGTATTTTGACATTGTATGTGGGGGGGATTCACCTGGCATGTGGGGTGGGGGGGGGTTGTCTGAGATGGTCATGTGGCTGGTCTCTGGGTCAGACCAGTATCCCAAAGTAATTTAATAATTTTTTAATAAAAAATATTGCTATATTCATTTTTAGAATTAAAAACTATTATTTAAAAATAAAATAATGAATTTGCTTTATTTATAGGTTTATTAACATCAAATCCATGTATTTATATTTTGGGATAGTTTATATAAATTAATTTAACATTAGTCCATACCTCCATTATTTTCTATAGATGGGTGTTGCACTATCATTGGTTGGCCAAGGTGCTGGACTTACTCCAGCTCTGAGCTGCTTTGGGTCTTTTTTGGCTGTAGTAGCTATAGAAGTGCAGTATGTGAATAGCAATTGGCTTATTCTTTTGTGGGTGTGGGCATGTCCCTCCCTAAACCAATCCTTAGTCCTTCCTTAACCCTCCCCCTTTAGTAGTAATTATTTCCCATTTTCCAGTCCCTCCCCCACCCCTCCCATATTTACTACTAAAAAGTATTAGTACCTGTGGGCAGAGATCTCCAGACAGAAAAAATGCAAATCTGAGAAACATATGGAAGTGGCCCCTAGGCTCTGAAAAGTGATATGGTGCTATATAAATGGTAGACATATGCGGTACGCATTTTGTTAACAATAATATTTTCCTAGAAGAATATACAACAGAATTAAGTGCATAAACATTTTGTGATTTTTTTTTTATATAAATACATACAAATGTGTTATTAGCAGCTTCAACATGTTGAAAATATGTAATACGGTCTTGTTAAAGCACAATAGTGAACACAAAAAAGAACGTCCTATAGGGACTGTTTCAAACACAACACTTACGTGGTTAAAATTTCAAGTCTGACTAGTGAAATGGAGCCAGGCCACCCCATCTTGCAAACTAGGAAGGTGGCAGAATACGAAGTGAAAGCTCTCACTTCTAATCATGAAATCATGTTATTTCGTTAAGGCTTTTCCAATAGCTGAGTTTTTAAGGGTACTACTGTAGCAGTTTGCAGGCAATATTTTTGTGACTACTGCAGGATATTCACCATAGTTCCAGGTGTACAGCTCCCAAGCCTGATTTTCATGGCTAAAAACTAAGTAAATGAGTTGCATTTGGACTATGGTTAACATTTATTGTACATGGCTATCCTAAACATCTGGCATGGATCATTCCTCCCTAGACCTACTCTGAACACCCCTGGACTAAGGTGCACAAATAGATGAACATTGTTCTTTCTCTCCAGAGCATGCTCCTCACAGTTCTTCATAGATACAAGATGGCAGGCAGGGCATTTGTGTTTCAGAGGAAAGGTGCAAATGAAACCTCGTATGATTGTTTTTGCAGAATAAAGCAATTTTACAAGCGGCCTATCTTAATAGTCCTGACTCTGTGGAGTCCTGTCCTGCACTTGGATTAAATCTTAAGTCCAACTCCATGGAAAAATATTTTGGCCAGTGATCACTCCCCACAATGTCCAGTTCATAATCAAGATAACATTTCAAAATCCACCCAACATAAATCTGTAATCTATTAATTATGTGGAGGAATCAATATGCTGGTGTAATGGCGGGTTAACACTATTCGGTCGGCAAGTCAAAAGCCTCAAATTAATGTTGCCCAAGCAGCAAGAATGACTGACTATACTTCTCAATTTGTTTACGTTTAAAGATAGGATTGGAAATGCCCCAAGGATTCAGAATTCATAGTAATACCCGAAATCCTAACAATAAATTTACTGAACTAGCCGAGAAATGGGCTCGGGCTCTTAAGCAAATAGCTCTTGCACCAAATTGCCCAGTGAATTACAACCATTGATTATATAAGGGATAAAGTTCCACCTAGAGCAAGTTAGAAGGATTTTTGCAAGTTATTGAATAGTTCTGTAACCATTCAGGGTAACAAGGCTGTAGCCTAAATTCCCTTATAAACGTACTCCAGAACTCCAATGTGCCTTGAAATATCTTTTTTAAGTGCGTTGGAGAGACTTCTTTTAGTTTACAATACATGGTCGCATTGGATCATCCTCACCTACAACCTTCTTTTACATCCGTGATCTCTTTCTCCTTCTCATGAAAGAGATCCCTAGGTTGGAGGTATCTAGAATGAATTACTGAACCTCCACTGTGAAATAAAAACACCAATATGCAGCTTGTATGTTGTATTGAATTATTATTTTAAGCAGCTTAATGTAAGTCTTTTTCAAAACAGGCTCCGGGATAAAATAATATGTGGTGCATTCAGATTCCTACTTTTTTGTAATGAACATCATCACTGCAGCAAAAAAACATACACTTTAAATGTCTCCGATGGGCTAATTACTTTGAATTTTTTTTCTTAAGACGTGGAACTGAAAAGCTAGTCTCCACCCTAAATGTTTAAGTGGCAGATGGTATCCTTTCCTGTGACTTGCTTTCACACTGTCTGCTTCCTCATCCACTGGGCATTGTGATAACACAACTCATCCAGCCTACAAAGCCCTCCACAACGCCGGACCTGCATATCTCAACCACGCCTCTCCTTTCACACCCCCACCACACATCTCCGCTCCACCCATCATGCCCTGGCCACCATCCCACGGGTCTACAGGACCACCGCTGGAGGAAGATCCTTCTACCTCGCTGCAAGGACCTGGAACTCCCTTCCTCTGCATCTCAGGCAATCACCATCTCTGCCTCAATTCAGGAAGGACCTCAAGACCTGGCTCTTCAACTGAACAGCAGACCCCCCCCCCCCCCCCGCCCCAACCCCTGCAGCGCCTTGAGACCCTTACGGGAGACTAATTGCATTATACAAAACCCTGATTTGATTGATAGATTGATCCAGGATAAATTATTACACCGGAGCAGTGAAGGATGTTCTTAATACGGGTGAGCTGGGATGTCTCATCTAGACTGTAATTTGTAAAATTGTCCAAAAAAATGTATACAGCTATTGCAGGAATCACTGTGTTAAAATTACATTAGGACGTAGTAACTAGGCATACCAAGGTCCACATTCTAAAGTAGAGAGAATTACCTGTTGGTGATTTTGCTGCCCTATTCTCGGTTTTGCAATAGAGATAGCATACAGAACTTTTTTTACCACACCGAAATTCCAAACTTTTCATCATTCTAAACAACTTTCATGGTGCACAATCCTCAGAATTTGTGCAGGGAATTACAGATAACTTGTAATCCTGATTTGGGTACAAATACTGTTTGAGACCGAATCCGCACCTAGCCCACAAGTCAGAATGGCGACCTAGGTCACGTGCCTTGCAGTAGACTATATCACCCCAGTGTTTAATCTGAGCCGGTGGTTGCAGGTGGCACCCACAGTCACTCATTTTTAGGCACCGGCACTGATTTTGCATCATAAGACTTTGACCCACAGCAAGAGAGAGAAAAACACAAAAAGGAGAAAGGAGGGCGAAGAGAGAAACAGAAAAACAGGAAAACAGTGACAACGTGCAAAAGCAGGGAGGAAAAAGAACTAACTTACTAGTTACTAAAAGAGGCAGAGATGCACCTGGGGCGGTTAATGAAACAGGCAGAGATGCACCTGGGGCGGTTACTAAAACAAACAGAGATTCACCTGGGGCGGTTACTGAAACAGGCAGAGATGCACCTGGGGCAATTACTGAAACAGGCAGAGATGCACCTGGGGCGGTTACTGAAACAGGCAGAGATGCACTTGGGGTGGTTAATAAAACAGGCAGAGATGCACCTGGGGCGGTTAATAAAACAGGCAGAGATGCACCTGGGGCGGTTAATAAAACAGGCAGAGATGCACCTGGGGCGGTTACTGAAACAGGCAGAGATGCACCTGGGGCGGTTAATAAAACAGGCAGAGATGCACCTGGGGCGGTTAATAAAACAGGCAGGGATGCACCTGGGGCGGTTAATAAAACAGGCAGGGATGCACCTGGGGTGGCTACTGAAACAGGCAGAAATGCACCTGGGGCGGTTACTGAAACAGGCAGAGATGCACCTGGGGCAGTTACTGAAACAGGCAGAGATGCACCTGGGGCAGTTACTAAAACAGGCAGAGATGCACCTGGGGCGGTTACTAAAACAGGCAGAGATGCACCTGGGGCGGTTACTGAAACAGACAGAGATGCACTTGGGGCGGTTACTGAAATAGGCAGAGATGCACCTGGGGCGGTAAATGAAACAGGCAGAGATGAACCTGGGGCGGTTAATGAAACAGGCAGAGATGCACCTGGGGCGGTTACTGAAACAGGCAGAGATACAGGCAGAGATGCACCTGGGCCGGTTACTGAAACAGGCAGAGATGTACCTGAGGCAGTTAATGAAACAGGCAGAGATGCACCTGGGGCGGTTACTGAAACAGGCAGAGATGCACCTGGGGCGGTTAATAAAACAGGCAGAGATGCACCTGGGGCGGTTAAAAAAACAGGCAGAGATGCACCTGGGGAGGTTACTAAAACAGGCAGAGATGCACCTGGGGCGGTTAATAAAACAGGCAGAGATGCACCTGGTGCGGTTACTAAAACAGGCAGAAATGCACCAGGGGCGGTTACTGAAACAGGCAGAGATGCACCTGGGGCGGTTACTAAAACAGGCAGAGATGCACCTGGGGCGGTTACTGAAACAGGCAGAGATGCACCTGGGTCGGTTACTGAAACAGGCAGAGATGCACCTGGGGCGGTTACTGAAACAGGCAGAGATGCACCTGGGTCGGTTAATAAAACAGGCAGAGATGCACCTGGGGCGGTTACTGAAACAGGCAGAGATGCACCTGGGGCGGTTACTGAAACAGGCAGAGATGCACCTGGGGCGGTTACTGAAACAGGCAGAGATGCACCTGGGGCGGTTAATAAAACAGGCAGAGATGCACCTGGGGCGGTTACTGAAACAGGCAGAGATGCACCTGGGGCGGTTACTGAAACAGGCAGAGATGCACCTGGGTCGGTTAATAAAACAGGCAGAGATGCACCTGGGGCGGTTACTGAAACAGGCAGAGATGCACCTGGGTCGGTTAATAAAACAGGCAGAGATGCACCTGGGGCGGTTACTGAAACAGGCAGAGATGCACCTGGGGCGGTTAATAAAACAGGCAGAGATGCACCTGGGGCGGTTACTGAAACAGGCAAAGATGCACCTGGGGCGGTTAATAAAACAGGCAGAGATGCACCTGGGCGGTTACTGAAACAGGCAGGGATGCACCTGGGGCGGTTAATAAAACAGCCAGGGATGCACCAGGGGCAGTTAATAAAACAGGCAGAGATGCACCTGGGGCGGTTAATAAAATGGGCAGAGATGCACTTGGGGCGGTTAATAAAACAGGCAGAGATGGACCTGGGGCGGTTAATGAAACAGGCAGAGATGCACCTGGGGCGGTTACTGAAACAGGCAGAGATGCACCTGGGGCGGTTAATGAAACAGGCAGAGATGCACCTGGGGCGGTTACTGAAACACGCAGAGATGCACCTGGGGCGGTTACTGAAACAGGCAGAGATGCACCTGGGGCGGTTACTGAAACTGGCAGAGATGCACCTGGGGCGGTTACCAAATCAGGCAGAGATGCACCTGGGGCGGTTACTGAAACAGGCAGAGATGCACCTGGGGCGGTTAATAAAACAGGCAGAGATGCACCTGGGGTGGTTACTAAAACAGGCAGGGTTGCACCTGGGGCGGTTAATAAAACAGGCAGGGATGCACCTGGGGCGATTACTGAAACAGGCAGGGATGCACCTGGGGCAGTTACTGAAACAGGCAGAGATGCACCTGGGGCGGATACTGAAACAGGCAGAGATGCACCTGGGGCGGTAACTAAAACAGGCAGAGATGCACCTGGGGCAATAACTAAAACAGGCAGAGATGCACCTGGGGCGGTTACTGAAACAGACAGAGATGCACCTAGGGCGGTTACTAAAAGAGACAGAGATGCACTTGGGGCGGTTACTGAAACAGGCAGAGATGCACCTGGGGCGGTAAACGAAACAGGCAGAGATGCACCTGGGGCGGTTAATGAAACAGGCAGAGATGCACCTGGGACGGTTAATAAAACAGGCAGAGATGCACCTGGGGCGGTTAATAAACAGGCAGGGATGCACCTGGGGCGGTTACTAAAACAGGCAGGGATGCACCTGGGGCGGTTAATAAAACAGGCAGGGATGCACTTGGGGCGGTTACTGAAACAGGCAGAGATGCACCTGGGGCGGTTACTGAAACAGGCAGAGATGCACCTGGGGCGGTTACTAAAACAGGCAGAGATGCACCTGGGGCGGTAACTAAAACAGGCAGAGATGCACCTGGGGCGGTAACTAAAACAGGCAGAGATGCACCTGGGGCGGTTACTGAAACAGACAGAGATGCACCTAGGGCGGTTACTAAAAGAGACAGAGATGCACTTGGGGCGGTTACTGAATCAGGCAGAGATGCACCTGGGGCGGTAAACGAAACAGGCAGAGATGCACCTGGGGCGGTTAATGAAACAGGCAGAGATGCACCTGGGGCGGTTACTGAAACAGGCAGAGATACAGGCAGAGATGCACCTGGGGCGGTTACTGAAACAGGCAGAGATGCACCTGAGGCAGTTACTGAAACAGGCAGAGATGCACCTAGGGCGGTTACTGAAACATGCAGAGATGCACCTGGGGCGGTTAATAAAACAGGCAGAGATGCACCTGAAGCGGTTAATAAAACAGGCAGAGATGCACCTGGGGAGGTTACTAAAACAGGCAGAGATGCACCTGGGGCGGTTAATACAACAGGCAGAGATGCACCTGGGGCGGTTACTAAAACAGGCAGAGATGCACCTGGGGCGGTTACTAAAACAGGCAGAGATGCACCTGGGGCGGTTACTGAAACAGGCAGAGATGCACCTGGGTCGGTTACTAAAACAGGCAGAGATGCACCTGGGGCGGTTACTGAAACAGGCAGAGATGCACCTGGGTCGGTTAATAAAAGAGGCAGAGATGCACCTGGGGCGGTTACTGAAACAGGCAGAGATGCACCTGGGGCGGTTACTGAAACAGGCAGAGATGCACCTGGGGCGGTTACTGAAACAGGCAGAGATGCACCTGGGTCGGTTACTGAAACAGGCAGAGATGCACCTGGGTCGGTTACTGAAACAGGCAGAGATGCACCTGGGGCGGTTACTGAGAGATGCACCTGGGGCGGTTACTGAAACAGGCAGAGATGCACCTGGGGCGGTTACTGAAACAGGCAGAGATGCACCTGGGTCGGTTACTGAAACAGGCAGAGATGCACCTGGGGCGGTTAATAAAACAGGCAGAGATGCACCTGGGGCGGTTACTAAAACAGGCAGAGATGCACCTGGGTCGGTTAATAAAACAGGCAGAGATGCACCTGGGGCGGTTACTGAAACAGGCAGAGATGCACCTGGGGCGGTTACTGAAACAGGCAGAGATGCACCTGGGTCGGTTACTAAAACAGGCAGAGATGCACCTGGGGCGGTTAGTGAAACAGGCAGAGATGCACCTGGATCGGTTACTGAAACAGGCAGAGATGCACCTGGGGCGGTTAATAAAACAGGCAGAGATGCACCTGAGGCGGTTAATAAAACAGGCAGAGATGCACCTGGGGAGGTTACTAAAATAGGCAGAGATGCACCTGGGGCGGTTAATAAAACAGGCAGAGATGCACCTGGGGCGGTTACTAAAACAGGCAGAGATGCACCTGGGGCGGTTACTGAAACAGGCAGAGATGCACCTGGGGCGGTTACTAAAACAGGCAGAGATGCACCTGGGGCGGTTACTGAAACAAGCAGAGATGCACCTGGGTCGGTTACTAAAACAGGCAGAGATGCACCTGGGGCGGTTACTGAAACAGGCAGAGATGCACCTGGGGCGGTTACTGAAACAGGCAGAGATGCACCTGGGGCGGTTACTGAAACAGGCAGAGATGCACCTGGGGCGGTCACTGAAACAGGCAGAGATGCACCTGGGGCGGTTACTGAAACAGGTAGAGATGCACCTGGGTCCGTTACTAAAACAGGCAGAGATGCACCTGGGGCGGCTACTGAAACAGGCAGAGATGCACCTGGGTCGGTTAATAAACCAGGCAGAGATGCACCTGGGGCGGTTACTGAAACAGGCAGAGATGCACCTGGGGCGGTTACTGAAACAGGCAGAGATGCACCTGGGGCGGTTACTGAAACAGGCAGAGATGCACCTGGGTCGGTTACTAAAACAGGCAGAGATGCACCTGGGGCGGTTAATAAAACAGGCAGAGATGCACCTGGGGCGGTTACTGAAACAGGCAGAGATGCACCTGGGGCGGTTACTGAAACAGGCAGAGATGCACCTGGGTCGGTTAATAAAACAGGCAGAGATGCACCTGGGATGGTTACTGAAACAGGCAGAGATGCACCTGGGGCGGTTAATAAAACAGGCAGAGATGCACCTGGGGCGGTTACTGAAACAGGCAGAGATGCACCTGGGGCGGTTAATAAAACAGGCAGAGATGCACCTGGGGCGGTTACTGAAACAGGCAGAGATGCACCTGGGGCGGTTAATAAAACAGGCAGAGATGCACCTGGGGCGGTTACTGAAACAGGCAAAGATGCACCTGGGGCGGTTAATAAAACAGGCAGAGATGCACCTGGGGCGGTTAATAAAACAGGCAGAGATGCACCTGGGGTGGTTACTGAAACAGGCAGAGATGCACCAGGGGCGGTTAATAAAACAGGCAGAGATGCACCTGGGGCGGTTAATAAAACGGACAGAGATGCACTTGGGGCGGTTAATAAAACAGGCAGAGATGCACCTGGGGCGGTTAATAAAACGGGCAGAGATGAACTTGGGGCGGTTAATAAAACAGGCAGAGATGGACCTGGGGCGGTTAATGAAACAGGCAGAGATGCACCTGCGGCGGATACTGACACAGGCAGAGATGGACCTGGGGCGGTTAATGAAACAGGCAGAGATCCACCTGGGGCGGTTACTGAAACAGGCAGAGATCCACCTGGGGCGGTTAATGAAACAGACAGAGATGCACCTAGGGCGGTTACTAAAAGAGACAGAGATGCACTTGGGGCGGTTACTGAAACAGGCAGAGATGCACCTGGGGCGGTAAACGAAACTGGCAGAGATGCACCTGGGGCGGTTAATGAAACAGGCAGAGATGCACCTGGGGCGGTTAATAAAACAGGCAGAGATGCACCTGGGGCGGTTAATAAACAGGCAGGGATGCACCTGGGGCGGTTACTAAAACAGGCAGGGATGCACCTGGGGCGGTTAATAAAACAGGCAGGGATGCACTTGGGGCGGTTACTGAAACAGGCAGAGATGCACCTGGGGCGGTTACTGAAACAGGCAGAGATGCACCTGGGGCGGTTACTAAAACAGGCAGAGATGCACCTGGGGCGGTAACTAAAACAGGCAGAGATGCACCTGGGGCGGTAACTAAAACAGGCAGAGATGCACCTGGGGCGGTTACTGAAACAGACAGAGATGCACCTAGGGCGGTTACTAAAAGAGACAGAGATGCACTTGGGGCGGTTACTGAATCAGGCAGAGATGCACCTGGGGCGGTAAACGAAACAGGCAGAGATGCACCTGGGGCGGTTAATGAAACAGGCAGAGATGCACCTGGGGCGGTTACTGAAACAGGCAGAGATACAGGCAGAGATGCACCTGGGGCGGTTACTGAAACAGGCAGAGATGCACCTGAGGCAGTTACTGAAACAGGCAGAGATGCACCTAGGGCGGTTACTGAAACAGGCAGAGATGCACCTGGGGCGGTTAATAAAACAGGCAGAGATGCACCTGAAGCGGTTAATAAAACAGGCAGAGATGCACCTGGGGAGGTTACTAAAACAGGCAGAGATGCACCTGGGGCGGTTAATACAACAGGCAGAGATGCACCTGGGGCGGTTACTAAAACAGGCAGAGATGCACCTGGGGCGGTTACTGAAACAGGCAGAGATGCACCTGGGGCGGTTACTAAAACAGGCAGAGATGCACCTGGGGCAGTTACTGAAACAGGCAGAGATGCACCTGGGTCGGTTACTAAAACAGGCAGAGATGCACCTGGGCGGTTACTGAAACAGGCAGAGATGCACCTGGGTCGGTTAATAAAAGAGGCAGAGATGCACCTGGGGCGGTTACTGAAACAGGCAGAGATGCACCTGGGGCGGTTACTGAAACAGGCAGAGATGCACCTGGGGCGGTTACTGAAACAGGCAGAGATGCACCTGGGGCGGTTACTGAAACAGGCAGAGATGCACCTGGGTCGGTTACTGAAACAGGCAGAGATGCACCTGGGTCGGTTACTGAAACAGGCAGAGATGCACCTGGGGCGGTTACTGAAACAGGCAGAGATGCACCTGGGGCGGTTACTGAAACAGGCAGAGATGCACATGGGGCGGTTACTGAAACAGGCAGAGATGCACCTGGGGCGGTTACTGAAACAGGCAGAGATGCACCTGGGTCGGTTACTGAAACAGGCAGAGATGCACCTGGGGCGGTTAATAAAACAGGCAGAGATGCACCTGGGGCGGTTAGTGAAACAGGCAGAGATGCACCTGGATCGGTTACTGAAACAGGCAGAGATGCACCTGGGGCGGTTAATAAAACAGGCAGAGATGCACCTGAGGCGGTTAATAAAACAGGCAGCGATGCACCTGGGGAGGTTACTAAAATAGGCAGAGATGCACCTGGGGCGGTTAATAAAACAGGCAGAGATGCACCTGGGGCGGTTACTAAAACAGGCAGAGATGCACCTGGGGCAGTTACTGAAACAGGCAGAGATGCACCTGGGGCGGTTACTAAAACAGGCAGAGATGCACCTGGGGCGGTTACTGAAACAAGCAGAGATGCACCTGGGTCGGTTACTAAAACAGGCAGAGATGCACCTGGGGCGGTTACTGAAACAGGCAGAGATGCACCTGGGGCGGTTACTGAAACAGGCAGAGATGCACCTGGGGCGGTTACTGAAACAGGCAGAGATGCACCTGGGGCGGTCACTGAAACAGGCAGAGATGCACCTGGGGCGGTTACTGAAACAGGTAGAGATGCACCTGGGTCCGTTACTAAAACAGGCAGAGATGCACCTGGGGCGGTTACTGAAACAGGCAGAGATGCACCTGGGTCGGTTAATAAAACAGGCAGAGATGCACCTGGGGCGGTTACTGAAACAGGCAGAGATGCACCTGGGGCGGTTACTGAAACAGGCAGAGATGCACCTGGGGCGGTTACTGAAACAGGCAGAGATGCACCTGGGTCGGTTACTAAAACAGGCAGAGATGCACCTGGGGCGGTTAATAAAACAGGCAGAGATGCACCTGGGGCGGTTACTGAAACAGGCAGAGATGCACCTGGGGCGGTTACTGAAACAGGCAGAGATGCACCTGGGTCGGTTAATAAAACAGGCAGAGTTGCACCTGGGGCGGTTACTGAAACAGGCAGAGATGCACCTGGGTCTGTTAATAAAACAGGCAGAGATGCACCTGGGACGGTTACTGAAACAGGCAGAGATGCACCTGGGGCGGTTAATAAAACAGGCAGAGATGCACCTGGGGCGGTTACTGAAACAGGCAGAGATGCACCTGGGGCGGTTAATAAAACAGGCAGAGATGCACCTGGGGCGGTTACTGAAACAGGCAGAGATGCACCTGGGGCGGTTAATAAAACAGGCAGAGATGCACCTGGGGCGGTTACTGAAACAGGCAAAGATGCACCTGGGGCGGTTAATAAAACAGGCAGAGATGCACCTGGGGCGGTTAATAAAACAGGCAGAGATGCACCTGGGGCGGTTACTGAAACAGGCAGAGATGCACCAGGGGCGGTTAATAAAACAGGCAGAGATGCACCTGGGGCGGTTAATAAAACGGGCAGAGATGCACTTGGGGCGGTTAATAAAACAGGCAGAGATGCACCTGGGGCGGTTAATAAAACGGGCAGAGATGAACTTGGGGCGGTTAATAAAACAGGCAGAGATGGACCTGGGGCGGTTAATGAAACAGGCAGAGATGCACCTGCGGCGGATACTGACACAGGCAGAGATGGACCTGGGGCGGTTAATGAAACAGGCAGAGATCCACCTGGGGCGGTTACTGAAACAGGCAGAGATCCACCTGGGGCGGTTACTGAAACAGGCAGAGATGGACCTGGGGCGGTTAATGAAACAGGCAGAGATGCACCTGGGGCGGTTACTGAAACAGGCAGAGATGCACCTGGGGCGGTTAATGAAACAGGCAGAGATGCACCTGGGCGGTTACTGAAACAGGCAGAGATGCACCTGGGGCGGTTGCTGAAACAGGCAGGGATGCACCTGGGGCGGTTACTAAAACAGGCAGAGATGCACCTGGGCGGTTACTGGAACAGGCAGAGATGCACCTGGGTCGGTTAATAAAACAGGCAGAGATGCACCTGGGGCGGTTACTGAAACAGGCAGAGATGCACCTGGGGCGGTTAATAAAACAAGCAGAGATGCACCTGGGGCGGTTACTGAAACAGGTAGAGATGCACCTGGGGCGGTTACTGAAACAGGCAGAGATGCACCTGGGGCGATTCCTAGAACAGGCAGAGATGCACCTGGGGCGGTTAATAAAACAGGCAGAGATGCACCTGGGGCAGTTACTGAAACAGGCAGAGATGCACCTGGGGCGGTTACTGAAACAGGAAGAGATGCACCTGGGGCGGTTACTGAAACAGACAGAGATGCACCTAGGGCGGTTACTAAAAGAGACAGAGATGCACTTGGGACTGTTACTGAAACAGGCAGAGATGCACCTGGGGCGGTAAACGAAACAGGCAGAGATGCACCTGGGCGGTTAATGAAACAGGCAGAGATGCACCTGGGGCGGTTATTGAAACAGGCAGAGATACAGGCAGAGATGCACCTGGGGCGGTTACTGAAACAGGCAGAGATGCACCTGAGGCAGTTAATGAAACAGGCAGAGATGCACCTAGAGCGGTTACTGAAACAGGCAGAGATGCACCTGGGGCGGTTAATAAAACAGGCAGAGATGCACCTGAGGCGGTTAATAAAACAGGCAGAGATGCACCTGGGGAGGTTACTAAAACAGGCAGAGATGCACCTGGGGCGGTTAATAAAACAGGCAGAGATGCACCTGGGGCGGTTACTGAAACAGGCAGAGATGCACCAGGGTCGGTTAATAAAACAGGCAGAGATGCACCTGGGGCGGTTACTGAAACAGGCAGAGATGCACCTGGGGCGGTTACTGAAACAGGCAGAGATGCACCTGGGGCGGTTACTGAAACAGGCAGAGATGCACCTGGGTCGGTTACTAAAACAGGCAGAGATGCACCTGGGGCGGTTAATAAAACAGGCAGAGATGCACCTGGGGCGGTTACTGAAACAGGCAGAGATGCACCTGGGTCGGTTAATAAGACAGGCAGAGATGCACCTGGGGCGGTTACTGAAACAGGCAGAGATGCACCTGGGTCGGTTAATAAAACAGGCAGAGATGCACCTGGGGCGGTTACTGAAACAGGCAGAGATGCACCTGGAGCGGTTAATAAAACAGGCAGAGATGCACCTGGGGCGGTTACTGAAACAGGCAAAGATGCACCTGGGGCGGTTAATAAAACAGGCAGAGATGCACCTGGGGCGGTTACTGAAACAGGCAGGGATGCACCTGGGGCGGTTAATAAAACAGGCAGAGATGCACCAGGGGCGGTTAATAAAACAGGCAGAGATGCACCTGGGGCGGTTAATAAAACGGGCAGAGATGCACTTGGGGCGGTTAATAAAAAAGGCAGAGATGGACCTGGGGCGGTTAATGAAACAGGCAGAGATGCACCTGGGGCGGTTACTGAAACAGGCAGAGATGCACCTGGGGCGGTTACTGAAACAGGCAGAGATGCACATGGGGCGGTTACTGAAACAGGCAGAGATGCACCTGGGGCGGTTACTGAAACAGGCAGAGATGCACCTGGGGCGGTTACTGAAACAGGCAGAGATGCACCTGGGGCGGTTACTGAAACAGGCAGGGATGCACCTGGGGCGGTTACTGAAACAGGCAGAGATGCACCTGGGGCGGTTACTGAAACAGGCAGAGATGCACCTGGGGCGGTTACTAAAACAGGCAGAGATGCACCTGGGGCGGTAACTAAAACAGGCAGAGATGCACCTGGGGCAGTAACTAAAACAGGCAGAGATGCACCTGGGGCGGATACTGAAACAGACAGAGATGCACCTAGGGCGGTTACTAAAAGAGACAGAGATGCACTTGGGGCAGTTACTGAAACAGGCAGAGATGCACCTGCGGCGGTAAACAAAACAGGCAGAGATGCACCTGGGGCGGTTAATGAAACAGGCAGAGATGCACCTGGGGCGGTTACTGAAACAGGCAGAGATACAGGCAGAGATGCACCTGGGGCGGTTAATAAAACAAGCAGAGATGCACCTGGGGCGGTTACTGAAACAGGTAGAGATGCACCTGGGGCGGTTACTGAAACAGGCAGAGATGCACCTGGGGCGATTCCTAAAACAGGCAGAGATGCACCTGGGGCGGTTAATAAAACAGGCAGAGATGCACCTGGGGCAGTTACTGAAACAGGCAGAGATGCACCTGGGGCGGTTACTGAAACAGGAAGAGATGCACCTGGGGCGGTTACTGAAACAGACAGAGATGCACCTAGGGCGGTTACTAAAAGAGACAGAGATGCACTTGGGACTGTTACTGAAACAGGCAGAGATGCACCTGGGGCGGTAAACGAAACAGGCAGAGATGCACCTGGGGCGGTTAATGAAACAGGCAGAGATGCACCTGGGGCGGTTATTGAAACAGGCAGAGATACAGGCAGAGATGCACCTGGGGCGGTTACTGAAACAGGCAGAGATGCACCTGAGGCAGTTAATGAAACAGGCAGAGATGCACCTAGAGCGGTTACTGAAACAGGCAGAGATGCACCTGGGGCGGTTAATAAAACAGGCAGAGATGCACCTGAGGCGGTTAATAAAACAGGCAGAGATGCACCTGTGGAGGTTACTAAAACAGGCAGAGATGCACCTGGGGCGGTTAATAAAACAGGCAGAGATGCACCTGGGGCGGTTACTGAAACAGGCAGAGATGCACCAGGGTCGGTTAATAAAACAGGCAGAGATGCACCTGGGGCGGTTACTGAAACAGGCAGAGATGCACCTGGGGCGGTTACTGAAACAGGCAGAGATGCACCTGGGGCGGTTACTGAAACAGGCAGAGATGCACCTGGGTCGGTTACTAAAACAGGCAGAGATGCACCTGGGGCGGTTAATAAAACAGGCAGAGATGCACCTGGGGCGGTTACAGAAACAGGCAGAGATGCACCTGGGGCGGTTACTGAAACAGGCAGAGATGCACCTGGGTCGGTTAATAAGACAGGCAGAGATGCAACTGGGGCGGTTACTGAAACAGGCAGAGATGCACCTGGGTCGGTTAATAAAACAGGCAGAGATGCACCTGGGGCGGTTACTGAAACAGGCAGAGATGCACCTGGAGCGGTTAATAAAACAGGCAGAGATGCACCTGGGGCGGTTACTGAAACAGGCAAAGATGCACCTGGGGCGGTTAATAAAACAGGCAGAGATGCACCTGGGGCAATTACTGAAACAGGCAGGGATGCACCTGGGGCGGTTAATAAAACAGGCAGAGATGCACCAGGGCGGTTAATAAAACAGGCAGAGATGCACCTGGGGCGGTTAATAAAACGGGCAGAGATGCACTTGGGGCGGTTAATAAAAAGGCAGAGATGGACCTGGGGCGGTTAATGAAACAGGCAGAGATGCACCTGGGGCGGTTACTGAAACAGGCAGAGATGCACCTGGGGCGGTTACTGAAACAGGCAGAGATGCACATGGGGCGGTTACTGAAACAGGCAGAGATGCACCTGGGGCGGTTACTGAAACAGGCAGAGATGCACCTGGGGCGGTTACTGAAACAGGCAGAGATGCACCTGGGGCGGTTACTGAAACAGGCAGGGATGCACCTGGGGCGGTTACTGAAACAGGCAGAGATGCACCTGGGGCGGTTACTGAAACAGGCAGAGATGCACCTGGGGCGGTTACTAAAACAGGCAGAGATGCACCTGGGGCGGTAACTAAAACAGGCAGAGATGCACCTGGGGCGGTAACTAAAACAGGCAGAGATGCACCTGGGGCGGATACTGAAACAGACAGAGATGCACCTAGGGCGGTTACTAAAAGAGACAGAGATGCACTTGGGGCAGTTACTGAAACAGGCAGAGATGCACCTGCGGCGGTAAACGAAACAGGCAGAGATGCACCTGGGGCGGTTAATGAAACAGGCAGAGATGCACCTGGGGCGGTTACTGAAACAGGCAGAGATACAGGCAGAGATGCACCTGCGGCGGTTACTGAAACAGGCAGAGATGCACCTGAGGCAGTTAATGAAACAGGCAGAGATGCACCTAGGGCGGTTACTGAAACAGGCAGAGATGCACCTGGGGCGGTTAATAAAACAGGCAGAGATGCACCTGAGGCGGTTAATAAAACAGGCAGAGATGCACCTGGGGAGGTTACTAAAACAGGCAGAGATGCACCTGGGGCGGTTAATAAAACAGGCAGAGATGCACCTGGGGCGGTTACTAAAACAGGCAGAGATGCACCTGGGGCGGTTACTGAAACAGGCAGAGATGCACCTGGGGCGGTTACTAAAACAGGCAGGGATGCACCTGGGGCGGTTACTGAAACAGGCAGAGATGCACCTGGGTCGGTTACTAAAATAGGCAGAGATGCACCTGGGGCGGTTACTGAAACAGGCAGAGATGCACCTGGGTCGGTTAATAAAACAGGCAGAGATGCACCTGGGGCGGTTACTGAAACAGGCAGAGATGCACCTGGGGCGGTTACTGAAACAGGCAGAGATGCACCTGGGGCGGTTACTAAAACAGGCAGAGATGCACCTGGGGCAGTTAATAAAACAGGCAGAGATGCACCTGGGGCGGTTACTGAAACAGGCAGAGATGCACCTGGGGCGGTTACTAAAACAGGCAGAGATGCACCTGGGGCGGTTAATAAAACAGGCAGAGATGCACCTGGGGCGGTTACTGAAACAAGACAGAGATGCACCTGGGGCGGTTAATAAAACAGGCAGAGATGCACCTGGGGTGGTTACTAAAACAGGCAGAGATGCACTTGGGGTGGTTACTGAAACAGGCAGAGATGCACCTGGGGCGTTTAATAAAACAGGCAGAGATGCACCTGGGGTGGTTACTAAAACAGGCAGAGATGCACCTGGGGTGGTTACTAAAATAGGCAGAAATGCACTTGGGGTGGTTACTGAAACAGGCAGAGATGCACCTGGGGCGGTTACTGAAACAGGCAGAGATGCACTTAGGGCGGTTACTGAAACAGGCAGAGATGCACCTGGGGCGGTTACTGAAACAGGCAGAGATGCACCTGGGGTGGTTACTAAAAGAGGCAGAGGGTACCGCAGACACAGTCAGGGAGAGCAGGGCTCCCGAGGGTCTACAGACACAGCCATGGAGAGCAGGCTACCGAGGGTCCCTCACACACAACCAGGGAAAGCAGGCTACGGAGGGTCTACAAACACCGCCAGAGAGAGCAGGCTACCGAGGGTACCGCAGACACAGCCAGAGAGAGCAGGCTACCGAGGGTGTACAAACAGCCAGAGAGAGCAGGCTACTGAGGGTCTACAAACAGCCAGAGAGAGCAGGCTACCATGGGTACCGCAGACAGCCAGGGAGAGCAGGCTACCGAGGGCACCGCAGACACAGCCAGAGAGAGCAGGATACTGAGGGTACTGCAGGCACAGCCAGAGAGAGCAGGCTACCGAGGGTGCCGCAGATACAGCCATGGAGAGCAGGCTACCGAGGGTACCGCAGACACAGCCAGAGAGAGCGGGCTACCGAGAGTCTACAAACACCGCTAGAGAGAGCAGGCTACCGAGGGTACCACTGACACAGCCAGAGAGAGCAGGCTACAGAGGGTGTACAAACAGCCAGAGAGAGCAGGCTACCGAGGGTCTACAAACAGCCAGAGAGAGCAGGCTACCAAGGGTACTGACAGCCAGGGAGAGCAGACTACTGAGTGTACCGCAGACACAGCCAGGGAGAGCAGGCTTCTGAGGATCCTGCAGACACAGCCAGGGAGAGCAGGCTACCGAGGGTCTACAAACAGCCAGAGAGAGCAGGCTACCAAGGGTACCGCAGACACAGCCAGAGAGAGCAGGCTATAGAGGGCGTACAAACATCCAGAGAGAGCGGGCTATCGAGTGTCTGCAGACACAGCCAGGGAGAGTAGGCTACCAAGGGTACCGCAGACACAGCCAGAGAGAGCAGGCTATCGAGGGTACCGCAGACACAGCCATGGAGAGCAGGCTACTGAGGGTACCGCAGACACGGCCTGAGAGAGCAGGCTACCGAGGGTACCGCGGACACAGCCAGAGAGAGCAGGCTACCTAGGGTACCGCAGAAACAGCCAGGGAGAGCAGGCTACCGAGGGTACCGCAGACACAGCCACAGAGAGCCGGCTACCGAGGGTACCGCAGACACAGCCAGAGAGAGCAGGCTACCAAGGATCCTGCAGACACAGGCAGGGAGAGCAGGCTACCGATGGTACCGCAGAAACAGCCAGGGAGAGCAGGCTACCAATGGTACTGCAGACACAGCCAGAGAGAGCAGGCTACCGAGGGTACTGCAGACACAGCCAGGGAGAGCAGGCTACCGAGAGTACCGAAAACACAGCCATGGAGAGCAGGCTATAGAGGGTACCGCAGACACAGCCATGGAGAGCAGGCTACCGAGGATCTACAAACAGCCACGGGGAGGAGGCTACCGAGGATCCTACAGACACAGCCAGGGAGAGCAGGCTACCGAGGGTACGGCAGATACAGCCACGGAGAGCAGGCTACCGAGGGTCAACAGACACAGCCACGGAGAGCAGGCTACTGAGGGTACCGCAGACACAGCCAGGGAGAGCAGGCTACCGAGAGTACCGCAGACACAGCCATGGAGAGCAGGCTACCGAGAGTACCACAGACACAGTCACGGAGAGCAGGCTACCGAGGGTCTACAGACACAGCCACGGAGAGCAGGCTACCGAGGGTACCGCAGACACAGCCAGGGACAGCAGGCTACAGAGAGTACCGCAGACACAGCCATGGAGAGCAGGCTACCGAGCGTACCGCAGACAGAGCCAGGGAGAGCAGGCTACCGAGAGTACCGCAGACACAGCCATGGAGAGCAGGCTACCGAGGGTCTACAAACACAGCCACGGAGAGCAGGCTACTGAGGGTCCCTCAAACGCAGCCAGGGAGAGCAGGCTACCAAGGGTACGGCAGACACAGCCAGAGAGAGCAAGCTACAGAGGGTGCCGCAGACACAGCCATGGAGAGCAGGCTACCAAGGATTCTACGGAGACTGCCAGGGGAGCAGGGCCAGGTGGAGCAGGCTACAGAGGTTACCGCAGACACAGCCAGAGACAGCAGGCTACCGAGGGTACTGCAGACAAAGCCAGAGAGAGCAGGCTACCGAGGGTACCGCAGACACAGCCAGAGAGAGCAGGCTACCGAGGGTACCGCAGACACAGCCAGGGAGAGCAGGCGACAGAGGGTCTACAGACAGCCAGAGAGAGCAGGCTACATAGGGTTCCCCAGACACAGCCAGGGAGAGCAGGCGACAGAGGGTCTACAGACAGCCAGAGAGAGCAGTCCTACTCATGATATTTCATACAGACAGGCAGCGTAGGCCTCACCCTGCATGATGCACATCTTGGCTGGGGGCCTGGCCTTAACACACTGACCCCTTTCACGGAATGTTCACTTCCTTGACTGTGTGCCCGAGGATTGATGCTCCCTCCTTCGGTGGATGGGAAGTGTCTTGGGGAGAGGACCAGGCCAGCTGCCAGCTTTTCCACTCAGGATGCAGTCCTTTTGGCAAACTGCGAGACAGCATGTGTGCACGTGACAGAGCTGGGGTGTAAGCGCGGATGCACGATGGGCGTCATTTATGAGGCCCTACCGGCACTTTTGCGCCGCCGGAACATCACTTTTTTGACGTTCCGGTGGCGTAATGTGACACAGCATATTTATAAGTGCACATAAAGCCACTTTACGTGGCTTTTCATGGCCTTAAAAATATGTGCCCCTTTCATGCAGAAAACTGCGTGAAAGGGGCGTTCCATGGGTGTTGCTGTGAGTGTTCCCATGCAACACCCATGGGGCCTGACACATTCAAAGATTTACGAGAAATCGTAAACCTGAGAATATGTCAGAACCTAACGCCACCCCAGGGGTGGCGTTAGGGAGGCGCAACGAGGAGAAATGTTTTCATTTCTCCTTGTTTTTCCTTTTTCTATGTGTGCTGCATTCTGCAGCACACATAGAAGAGGAAATTGCCTCTTGTGATTGATTTTGTGCAGGAAGGTTTCCCTTCCTGCACAAAATCAATCAGCCCGCAACGCAGGCATCCTTGCACCATGGCGCAAGAGTGCCTGTGTTGACACATGGCAGCACATTGTGTGCCGGCACTGGGGAAAAGGACAGGAATGCGCCGTATCTGATAGATACGGCGCATTCCTGCCCTTTTGTTTCGACGTAGGGCAGCACAGCAAGATTCCTTGCGGCGGTGCCCTACGTTAAAACCTCATAAATGAGGCCTGATGTGTTTAATCGCGCAACCGTATGTGAGACACGTGTCGCCGACTCCATCACTATAATTGTTGTGGCCCACAACGGGGTGAAGATAACTCTGCTTCGGGGCGCCTCTCGCACGCATATTTGCTTGTTACAGTCCTGTGCGCAAGGCAAACCACGTTAATAAGTGTGCCTGTGAGTGTGTTGGGGTGGAAAAGGAGCTCTTCATGGTTCCTGAGCAGGCAACGGCAGGGACAGCCTGCAGAGGACTGGGAGGACGAAACAGGCAAAGTGCAGGGGAAAATCAGGCCCTACCGAACCGCCATCACGTGGGGGTCATCACAGCATCACCCACCACTCTCCTCTCACCAGGGCGATGTGTTTTTACTTGTAACTCAGTATTTCCTGCCTTGTGTGCGTGAAGTAAGGTATTGTTTCTTCTAAGCTGCAGCACGGGCCGAGCGATGGATTTTTTATGTATGTCCTTCACTGAGCACTGAGACGCTCAGCGTACACCACTTCCCTGAGCAGGCCTTGGACTGCTTCTCTTCGCTACTTTTAGGGTCTTATTATTATTCTGGCGGTCCTCGGACCGCCAGCCTCATGGTGGGGCGGGGGTGGCGGTCTTCCGACCGCCACATGATGACCTTGGAGGTTGTGCCGCCCAGGGACCGCCGACTCCACCAGGGAACTGCCATTCCCTGTCTGTGGCGTGGCGGCTTCAGGCAGTAATATGCTTGGCAGGACCTCAGCATCCAGCCAGGCATATCACGACTTTCCTCACCCCCACTGATTTCATGGAGGTCTTTCCTCCATAAAAACAGTGGCGGCGAGGAAAGAAGGGCCCTACAGGGCCCCTTGTGTCTCACTCCATGTGGATGCACACAGGGGGGCCCTACATGTGCCCCCCTGTGTGCGTGCATCCCCAGTTCCAGCACGGCATGGACTTCACAGTGCATGCCGTGCTGGAACTTTGTTTGACGCTACCATTGTGGTAGGCACCGCCATGGGTACGCCAAAGAAACTGCCCTCCAGTGACTAAAAAAGTCATAATACGGCAGGCGGTATTCACACAGGTTTGGTTATGCGGCGACGGGGCTGTCCCGCCGCCTCACCGCTAAACTCGTAATCGGCCCTTAGTGTCAAGTGCTACAGAGTGTGCTTGCTGCTCGGTTTTGTGCTACAGTAGGGACCCAGTAATCCCTGAACAAAAAGTCCCAGAGTGCGTAGATAATATGGAGTGAGCGGCTGTAGAAAGCAGAGCTATCACTTAGGTAACGAGTGGTGGTACCTGGTATAAAGGTAATGGTCACAAAGGTAGTACAGTTGGTGTTTTAGGCAGCAAAATTATCTGTCAGCTTATTGTTACACAGAGGCTCGTGGTGTTCTGAGACAGCATGGCTATCACTCAGAGTACATGAAACAGTACATGACATTACAGCAGCAGAGCTTTTCTGCTGGCTACACCGAGGCGACAGGTCGGTTCCTAAGGTGGGAGAGCTATCCCTCGGTTTAAGGAGAAGTTACTGTTTGGGACCTGAAACTTGTATCTATACAGTTACACTGGTTACATGTTGGTGCTTTAGACAGCAGTGCTATCCCTTAAGTAAAAACTGCTAGGGGTACATGACACAAGATCTGGGCTTCCGATCACCCAGATGGCACAGCTGGTACGTTAGCACAACTACCGTCAGGTTACTGTTACTTGGTTCTTACCATTTTCTGTAGTACACTGAAAGCAGACATATCTCTCTGACATGTCATAGGCCAGTGCTGGACAGCAGCACTCTTCTGGTAGCTACACCGATGCAAGAGGTAGGTGGTTTACAGAGCAGTGATGTCCCTCAGTTTACATCAAAAAGTTACATGTGGGAAATGTGCAGGGTAGCGCATTTGACAGCAGCTCTATCTCCCAAATTATACTGATCTCATAGGTTGGATTCTTAAAACTGCAGAGCTACCCCTTGGGTTACACTAAATTCATAGGCTAAAGTGTAAAATGGTACAGATTTTCCTCAAGCACATTAGGGTCCAGAGGATTTATAGGATCAGTCAGTACAACCTTTTATTGTCATAAACACACACATCAGAACTGTCTGCCAGTTATAAGGAAAAGGGACTCAGTGGATCAAAGTACATCACTGTTTCAGGATGAAGGCCATCGCCCACTTAATAAGTGCATACTTCAGCCACCCCCTGTGTTGGTCTGTATCCATCTGTAGATCCAAGGAGCCCGAATGGCGCCGGGCACTGAACTGCCGGTGAAGGACCAGTAGGGACCCCTCCTGAACCCGCAGGACACGAGGGTGCGCCAGCAGGGATGGGCCAAGCCAAATTTGAGGAGCAGGGCCTCACAAAATTCGCAAAGTTGGGCAGGGGTCCCTCCTGCTCCCGGAAACTCAGGGACGCGCGGATCAGGCCCAGGTACAGGCTCTACTGCTGAGCCAGGCTTTGACGGACGGTGCAAAGTCGAAGACCTCTTCGACTTCTTGCTCTTCTTCTGCTTGTGGGACTTACTGGAAGGTAACTTCAAATGCGACGAGGATCTAGGGCTCCGCAACCGAATCTGGGACCTTCCTCTCAACTGGGATCAAGACCGTCGCAGCGTCACACGCCGAGCGGCAAGGAGCTTAAAGGGCTGCTTCCTCAAGGTCTTGGGATGCATTGTGCGCCAGCCGGCGCACGCCTTCGAGTCATGGTCGTGCTCGAGGCACCAGAGGCAAAGATGACAGGCGCCGCAGAGCTTGAAGCCAGCTTTCCTAGTTGACATATATGCCAAACAAGGAGAAAGATCTTGAAAAAACTTTAACAAAAAGTCGAAAAAGAGTCTGTCAAAAAAACTGACTGGGGGTAGCTCTCTCCGGATCTGCGCTGACTGTTTCGGAAAGCAAAGACCTGATGTCAGAGGGCTCAGGTGGCACCTATATAGGCACCGCGCATGTCACTTACGGCACAGACGCCGTCATGCATAACAGAAAAACACCACCTTCTGGCTCGCAGAGGCACTGCTCAAGAAAAATGTCCGGATCCAGTCTGACGCTTGGGGATAATTCTAAGGTGAGGAATCTGCGGCTAGACGTCTCTTTCACATGTGTAAGACACCACGGATATTTCCTCAAGTTATCCTCATCGTTAAGGTTGGTGCTTTAGACAGGGAAGCTATCCTTCTGGCAATTCAGATTTTACAGGCTGATGCTTTACGCAGGAGAGCTTTCCCTCATGTTATTCTGCTCATGTTATTCTCCCTCATGTTATTACAGGCAAATACGTTAGACAACAGAGTTATTCCTCAAGTTATACTGATCTTACAGGTCGGTTCTTTAGAAAGCAAAGCTAGCTCTCAAGTTGGTGCTTTAGATAACACATCTGTCCCTTGGACAGTACTGGTTATTGTTTTTTTTTAAAGATGAACTATATCATGTGTTATTCGGATCTTACAGGCTGGTGTGTGACATAGCAGAGCAATCCCTCAATGTATCCTGATCTTGCAGGTGGTGCTATAGACAGCAAAGCTATCCTTCAGAGCGCACTGCTTTCTAGGTCTATTTCTGTAGTTTGATTTCCGCCCTCGCGCCCCGCCTCCTCTGTACACCAGGGGTCCCTTCCAGGTCTCGAAAATGTTGGATTCTTTAAAACGGAAGAATGTAAATGTTGAAATACATTTTATCTGGAAACACCAAACATGGGCTGCTTTCTGGGTTCGTTATCTTTTCGCTTCCAACTCCCCCGGGTCTGTCTCGCTGCAGCTCTGCCCGTTCCTTCCCCGCACCTCGTTACTTCCCCCGTCTATTCCTCAGTGTCTGTTCATACTTGCCCTCTTGCCCTTCTCCCAGTCACTTCCGCCTCCATTCACATCCCTCTGCTACTCTCCACTACCCCTCCCCTCGCCCGCTTTCTCCTCTTCTCTGTAAGCCTCGGGCTCCATCCATTCCCCCATTCAGCGCCTCGACGGGGTAGTAAGCACTATAAAAATCTATAGTTCTTCTTGTTCGCTTCTCTTTGCCCTCTTTTTCGAGCTCTCGTATCTCCACAGCCTTCTCTACTCCCTCCCGCCCTTTGTATCTCTTCTTCCTCTTCCTCACTCCGTTATTGTCCCTTGTTCATGTCTTCTTCCTCCCGCTCTCTTCCATCCCGTCTCACACCTTCACTCCTACTCGCCCCTTTTCCTCCTTTTCACTGACATTCCATAGCCCGTGTGTTTATTCCACCCTCGCCCCTCCTCCTCTCGCCCCTCCTCTCCTGGCTTCCGTCTGCTCCCCCTCTCTGTCATCGTCTCTTCCAGTTATCCTCCACCCTGCCCTCCTTTCCTTCTTCCCTTCTTTCGTCCTCTCCTTGGCCTCTGACTGTCCATACTCCGCTCTCCGTATTCCTTCTTTCCCTACCCCTGCTCGCCTGTCTTTCACATCTTCTCCATTTCTTTCTGTCTGCTCCTCTCACTGTCTCTCTCTCAAACCCCCCTCCTTCCTTCACCACCTCGCTTTCCCCTTCTTCACGGACCCTCCTTCCTTCGCCACCCCGCTTTCCCCTTCTTCGCCGGGCCCTCCTTCCTTCACCACCTCGCTTTCCCCTTCTTCACGGGCCCTCCTTCCTTCGCCACCCCGCTTTCCCCTTCTTCACCAGGCCCTCCTTCCTTCGCCACCCTGCTTTCCCCTTCTTCACCTGGCCCTCCTTCGTTCACCACCCCGCTTTCCCCTTCTTCACCGGGCCCTCCTTCCTTCGCCACCTCGCTTTCCCCTTCTTCACCTGGCCCTCCTTCCTTCACCACCCCGCTTTCCCCTTCTTCACCGGGCCCTCCTTCCTTCGCCAGCCCGCTTTCCCCTTCTTCACCGGGCCCTCTTTCTTTCGCCACCTCGCTTTCCCCTCCTTCACCGTGCCCTCCTTCTTTCGCCACCTCACTTTCCCCTTCTTCACCGGGCCATCCATCCTTCGCCACCTCGCTTTCCCCTTCTTCACCGGGCCCTCCTTCCTTCGCCACCTCGCTTTCCCTTCTTCACCGGGCCCTCTTTCTTTCGCCACCTCGCTTTCCCCTTCTTCATCGGGCCCTCCTTCCTTCCCCACCTCGCTTTCCCCTCCTTCACCGGGCCCTCCTTCCTTCACCAGCCCGCTTTCCCCTTCTTCACCGGGCCCTCCTTCCTTCGCCACCTCGCTTTCCCCTTCTTCACCGGGCCCTCTTTCTTTCACCACCTCGCTTTCCCCTTCTTCACCGGGCCCTCCTTCCTTCCCCACCTCGCTTTCCCCTTCTTCACCAGGCCCTCCTTCCTTCCCCACCTCTCTTTCCCTTCCTTCACTGGGCCCTCCTTCCTTCACCACCTCGCTTTCCCCTTCTTCACGGGGCCCTCCTTCCTTCGCCACCCCGCTTTCCCCTTCTTCACCTGGCCCTCCTTCCTTCGCCACCTCGCTTTCCCCTTCTTCACCGGGGCCTCCTTCCTTCCCCACCTCGCTTTCCCCTCCTTCACTGGGACCTCCTTTCTTCACCACCTCGCTTTCCCCTTCTTCACGGGACCCTCCTTCCTTCACCACCCCGCTTTCCCCTGCTTCATCGGGCCCTCCTTCCTTCGCCACCCCGCTTTCCCCTTCTTCACTGGGCCCTCCTTCCTTCGCCACCCCGCTTTCCCCTTCTTCACCGGGCCCTCTTTCTTTCGCAACCTCGCTTTCCCCTTCTTCACCGGGCCCTCCTTCCTTCCCCACCTCGCTTTCCCCTCCTTCACTGGGCCCTCCTTCCTTCGCCACCTCGCTTTCCCCTTCTTCACCGGGCCATCCTTCCTTCACCACCTCGCTTTCCCCTTCTTCACCGGGCCCTCCTTCCTTCGCCACCTCGCTTTCCCCTTCTTCACCGGGCCCTCTTTCTTTCGCCACCTCGCTTTCCCCTTCTTCACCGGGCCCTCCTTCCTTCCCCACCTCGCTTTCCCCTTCTTCACCGGGCCCTCCTTCCTTCCCCACCTCGCTTTCCCCTCCTTCACCGGGCCCTCCTTCCTTCGCCACACTGCTATCCCCTTCTTCACCTGGCCCTCCTTCCTTCACCACCTCGCTTTCCCCTTCTTCACCGGGCCCTCCTTCCTTTACCACCCCACTTTCCCTTCCTCACCAGGCCCTCCTTCCTTCGCCACCTTGCTTTCCCCTTCTTCATCGGGCCCTCCTTCCTTTGCCACCCTACTTTTCCCTTCCTCACCAGGCCCTCCTTCCTTTGCCACTCCGCTTTCCCCTTCTAGGGCCGGCTTTAGCACTGGTGGCGCCAGGTGCGAGAATCATTTTTGGCGCCCCCACGACCCATGACCGCCTCTGCGGATTCTCTCACTACCACCGGGCAAATGTGCCTCTCATCTCTCCAATCATAAGTTATTGCTAAACACATCGCCCTCTGAGGTCAGTGCCCCTTTCACAGGTCAGCGCCCAGTGCGGCCGCACCAGTTGCACTGCCTAAAGCCGGCCCTGTCCCCTTCTTCACCGGGCCCTCCTTCCTTCGTCACCCCGATTTCCACTTCTTCACCGGGCCATCCTTCCTTCGCCACCCCGCTTTCCCCTTCTTCACCGGGCCCTCCTTCCTTCACTACCTCGCTATCCCCTCCTTCACCGGGCCCTCCTTCCTTCGACCACCCCACTTTCCCTTCTTCACCGGGCACTCCTTCCTTCACTACCTCGCTTTCCCCAGGCCCTCCTTCCTTCGCCACCTCACTTTCCCCTTCTTCACCTGGCCCTCCTTCCTTCACCACCTCGCTTTCCCCTTCTTCACGGGGTCCTCCTTCCTTCGCCACCCCGCTTTCCCCTTCTTCTCCTTCCTTCACCACCCACTTTCCCCTGCTTCATCGGGCCCTCCTTCCTTTGCCACCCCGCTTTCCCCTTCTTCACTGGGCCCTCTTTCTTTCTCCACCTCGCTTTCCCCTTCTTCACCGGGCCCTCCTTCCTTCCCCACCTCGCTTTCCCCTCCTTCACCGGGCCCTCCTTCCTTCGCCACCTCGCTTTCCCCTTCTTCACCGGGCCATCCTTCCTTCGCCACCTCGCTTTCCCCTTCTTCACCGGGCCCTCCTACCTTCGCCACCTCGCTTTCCCCTTCTTCACCGGGCCCTCTTTCTTTCGCCACCTCGCTTTCCCCTTCTTCACCGGGCCCTCCTTCCTTCCCCACCTCGCTTTCCCCTCCTTCACCGGGCCCTCCTTCCTTCACCAGCCCGCTTTCCCCTTCTTCACCGGGCCCTCCTTCCTTCCTTCCCCACCTCGCTTTCCCCTTCTTCACCGGGCCCTCCTTCCTTCCCCACCTCGCTTTCCCCTTCTTCGCCGGGCCCTCCTTCCTTCCCCACCTCGCTTTCCCCTCCTTCACCGGGCCCTCCTTCCTTCGCCACACTGCTATCCCCTTCTTCACCGGGCCCTCCTTCCTTTGCCACCTCGCTTTCCCCTTCTTCACCGGGCCCTCCTTCCTTTGCCACCCCACTTTCCCTTCCTCACCAGGCCCTCCTTCCTTCGCCACTCCGCTTTTCCCTTCTAGGGCCGGCTTTAGCACTGGTGGCGCTAGGTGCGAGAATCATTTTTGGCGCCCCCACGACCCATGACCGCCTCTGCGGATTCTCTGACTACCACCGGGCAAATGTGCCTCTCATCTCTCCAATCATAAGTTATTGCTAAACACATGGCCTTCTGAGGTTAGTGCCCCTTTAGCAGGTCAGCGCCAAGTGCGGCCGCACCAGTTGCACTGCCTAAAGCCGGCCCTGTCCCCTTCTTCACCGGGCCCTCCTTCCTTCGCCACCCCGCTTTCCCCTTCTTCACCGGGCCCTCCTTCCTTCGCCACCCCGCTTTCCCCTTCTTCACTGGGCCCTCCTTCCTTCGTCACGTTGCTTTCCCCTCCTTCACCGGGCCCTCCTTCCTTCGCCACCCCGCTTTCCCCTTCGTCACCGGGCCCTCCTTCCTTCGCCACCTCGCTTTCCCTTTCTTCACCGGGCCCTCCTTTCTTCACCACCTCACTTTCCCCTTCTTCACCGTGCTCCTCTGCCCCACTCCACTCATCAGCCCGCCTCTCTCCCCGCCACTTCTTCTCCAAGCTCCTTTGGTACCTCTCCCCTCAGTTGTCTGTATCCCCACTTTCCTGTTTCTCCTTACCCACCTGTCTTACTCTTTCCTCTTCTTCTCTCCCCCCACCAGTCTCTCCCCTCCACCTCTTTCACATCCCACCACTCGTTCCTTTTTCCATTTCCATCCAGTCCTTCCTGCCCCTGCAGTCCTTCAGCTACCCCCGCCTTCCGGCCTGTTTTCGGTGTCGCTGCACTTTCCTCTCTGCTCATTTCTCCTTTCGTTGCTAATTAGAAAATACCCAACAAGCTGCTAATTAAGTGCAGTCAGTCTCAGCCTGTCCCGTCGCGTCAGTGTAATCAGCAATGATCTGACGTTCTCGCCGCTTCCCGTAGCAAGGATTACCGGCCTGACCTTCACACCAGAAAGAAACCTCAAATTATTCTCTTAAATCCCACTTTCTCCCACCCGGGGGCCCTCCTAATTAGGTTTATTAACTATTAATTATCAACCGGCCGTCGCTCTAATCAGATCAGCCAGGGGCAGTGACTGATCCACGCCAGGGTTCAGTTTCCGCGCGCCTTTAGGTCTTGGTAGGTCAGTGTTGGACTGAGCTTGGGGCAGTCGGGCACTGCCCTTGCAAGCAGATTCTTGGCAGCGCCAGACTTTCTGAAAGCCCAGCCCAACACTGGCTACCATCTTTCCAAAGAGTAAGAGTAGGGTTGGGGACTCCCACAATACTGTCAGGACACCAGGGGCCATATTACAGAAGGTGCCCCGGGGCGCAACGGACGTTTGCGCCTGCTTTGCGCGCCCCCGGGGCACTTTGGTATTACAGAAGGGGCCACAGACACTTGTGCGGGTGCCGCCTGCACTGTGAAAACACGGACCAGCCGCTCTGTGTTTTCACATGTGCAAGGTCACGGCTGCCCTGGAGGCAGCGCATACACCATAATGGGGTGCAAACAATGATAATGTGTAATACGGCCCCAGATTTATTGATACTTTGCGCCGGTGCAAATTCACAAAGTGTAACGCAAACCAGAGATGATAAAGTGCTTTCACAGTGCAAAACGTTTTGAGCTGGAAAGCTGCCTTATAAGTAATCAGTATGACATTGTTCTGCATTCTGTCCATCAACTGTTGTCTTTTTGCATTTGTCACCCCGAGTGGGACGGGTATGCCCAGACGTGGGTCCCGTGCTCTCCATGCCACTGGAATCAAGCTATCCTGGCTGAAGAGGGGTGAAACCCCGAAACCGGTCCTAGGATGCTTGTTTCCAGTCCAGGGAGGACCTGGCTTGGCAGTTCGGGCTGGACTGTTCCCATGAGGCACAGGGTCAAGACTGATTTGCATATGGCTGGGTCCAAACTGGAATGGCATGGTGAGCAAAAAACGATGGATTTAGGCCCAGATCTCTGTACTGGGTTGAATGTATGACATTGTTCTGCATTCTGTCCATCAACTGTTGTTTTTTTGCATTTGTCACCCGAGTGGGACGGGTATGCCCAGACGTGGGTCCCGTGCTCTCCATGCCACTGGAATCAAGCTATCCTGGTTGAAGAGGGGTGAAACCCCGAAACCTGACCTAGGAGGCTTGTTTCCAGTCCAGGGAGGACCTGGCTTGGCAGTTCGGGCTGGACTGTTCCCATGAGGCACAGGGTCAAGACTGATTTGCATATGGCTGGGTCCAAACTGGAATGGCATGGTGAGCAAAAAAACAATGGATTTAGGCCCAGATCTCTGTACTGGGGTGAATGTATGACATTGTACTGCATTCTGTCCATCAACTGTTGTTTTTTGCATTTGTCACCCCGAGTGGGACGGGTATGCCCAGACGTGGGTCCCGTGCTCTCCATGCCACTGGAATCAAGCTATCCTGGCTGAAGAGGGTGAAACCCCGAAACCGGTCCTAGGATGCATGTTTCCAGTCCAGGGAGGACCTGGCTTGGCAGTTCGGGCTGGACTGTTCCCATGAGGCACAGGGTCAAGACTGATTTGCATATGGCTGGGTCCAAACTGGAATGGCATGGTGAGCAAAAAAACGATGGATTTAGGCCCAGATCTCTGTACTGGGGTGAATGTATGACATTGTTCTGCATTCTGTCCATCAACTGTTGTTTTTTGCATTTGTCACCCCGAGTGGGACGGGTATGCCCAGACGTGGGTCCCGTGCTCTCCATGCCACTGGAATCAAGCTATCCTGGCTGAAGAGGGGTGAAACCCCGAAACCGGTCCTAGGATGCTTGTTTCCACTCCAGGGAGGACCTGGCTTGGCAGTTCGGGCTGGACTGTTCCCATGAGGCACAGGGTCAAGACTGATTTGCATATGGGTGGGTCCAAACTGGAATGGCATGGTGAGCAAAAAACGATGGATTTAGGCCCAGATCTCTGTACTGGGTTGAATGTATGACATTGTTCTGCATTCTGTCCATCAACTGTTGTTTTTTTGCATTTGTCACCCCGAGTGGGACGGGTATGCCCAGACGTGGGTCCCGTGCTCTCCATGCCACTGGAATCAAGCTATCCTGGTTGAAGAGGGGTGAAACCCCGAAACCTGACCTAGGAGGCTTGTTTCCAGTCCAGGGAGGACCTGGCTTGGCAGTTCGGGCTGGACTGTTCCCATGAGGCACAGGGTCAAGACTGATTTGCATATGGCTGGGTCCAAACTGGAATGGCATGGTGAGCAAAAAACGATGGATTTAGGCCCAGATCTCTGTACTGGGGTGAATGTATGACATTGTTCTGCATTCTGTCCATCAACTGTTGTTTTTTTTTATAAGTAATCAGGGCGTTAAGTGGGATGAAAAAACTGGGGGGTCTCTCAAAGGGGCGTGGCCAATGTAATTAAGGGCGTGGCTTAAAAACATGTAAGCTAAATATATGTGCTTAGCATAGTGTGCCGCCCAACTTGTATTTTGCTGTTTCTGTCATTGCATCCAGATATATGATACAATAAGTAACATCATACCTACAACAAGTCAGGACTATTGGCTTTGTCAGTGGTTGTTAGTTGCATAAGATAAATAAGCAGCAACTATGGCTTGTATATAATATTGAAAAAGCTTCCACTTAAAGCCATGGTGACACCACGGCAATGTTGCTGCTTCTGAGTTTCAAAAAGAGAAGGGAAATCCAGAGAGAAAAGGACTCTCTTTAAAGGATATCCCTTCCCCTACAACGCTCACCTGGCATGACGTCATGCTGTAACTTCTCCACTAGTGAGAAGTGAGCAGTGTGAGCACGCGCACATCGATGTGCCTGCTGTCACTGCAGTCTGGAAAAAAACGGACCGCCTGTGCCAGGGCACAAAACAGAGTCCGATAGAGACCCGTTTCGAGGCCCCCTTTAAAAATCTGCGAGTCCTCAGCACCGGCGGGACCCGGCCCACTTAAAGCCCTGTAAGTAATGCAAACTGTGATTTGCCCTACTGTGTGTTACTTTTGTGCTGAGACCCATGGTTTTCACATAAAACCCTATCTACTAATATCGGTAGACAGAGCTTTGTGCCAAAATAACACTTCCTCAAGGCAGGCGCTGACAAGAAGAAATTATTTTATGTGTCCTAGCTTTTCACACATTGCCTGCTTGTTGTACAATACAATGTGGGAAAAGTTTTAAAGTTAATTTATAAGTATAAGATTATAGTTGGTGGAGTGGGAGGGAAGGATATATTCCTGTACAGGTAAATACTGAGGGGGACGGTAAGCTGAGAATGTATTCCTTTGTGCTTGTGAGGCAAAACAGAGCTTTATAAGAGGTGATTGGGAAGAGAGTCAAGAGAAACTAAGAGAAAGGAAATAGAAAGGACAGAGGTGCAGAAGTGTGAAGAATACCAACAAAAACCTGGTAGTGTAGTAAGGCATCATTGCTTTATTTGGTCTTGCATAGTAGACAGTGCATGCGCTGAGTGTTGTGAGATGTTATGTTAGTTTACAGTGGGCTTAGAGCCCGCCTATTGCTTACTGATGGTTGACTTCATTGTCACTCTCATTTCTTTGCTTATTTGTTAGCCTGTGTGGACTTTTCTCCCTCCTCTTATATTTGTACCTCCCTTGGAGCATGGACGCATTACAATGTTCTTACACTGCTCGTTTTTTCAGGCACTACTTTTTTCTAGGAGAGTGCCTGTGTTTTTGAGCTGATCAGATAGAGACTTCAATGCTGCAGATTCCTTACATTAGAATTACCCCCCAGGCGTCAGACTGCATCCGGAATCTTTTTTGTGTAGGTGACGTTGTTCAGCTCTGCGTTTCGTTGTCGGCCACGCCGGAAGTGACATGCACGGTGCCTATATAGGCGCTACTCCAGCGAGCTGATGTCAGTTTCTTTTCACGACTTTCCGCACCATGTTCATCTGATAGAGACTTCTAGCCGCAGATTCCTAACCTTAGAGTAGTTACCCAAGCAATACCTCCCCGGAGGTGGGTCTGCAAAACAATTTCACACCAAAAAGTCCTGCAGGATCGTGCCCATCCTGACGGACCTGACTGTCCAGGCAGTAGTGTTTTGTGAATATGTGCAGAAAGGCCCACGTTGCTGCTTGGCCAATGCCCAGGACCAGGACTCTGCACACTAACGCAATGGTTGTAGCCTTGGCTCTGGTAGATTGAGCACGCAAGTGCTCATAGGGTTGCTTCTTGGCCAATGTGTAGCACATTTTAATGCAGAGTACGGTCCATCGGGAGATGGTCCTCTTCTGCACAGCTTTTACCTTCTTCGCTCCGAAATACCCCACAAAGAGTTGGTCATCCACCCGTATTTCTCTCGTGTGGTCAAGGTAGAACGACAACAGTCTTTTTGGGTCCAGTCGGTGAAGTTGCTTTTCTTCTTTAGAGGGATGTAACAAAGTGTAAAAAGTAGGCAGGGTGATGGACAGGCCTACATGGAAAGGAGTAACGACTTTCGGCAGATAGGAAGGCCTAGTGCGAAGAACCAGCTTGTCTGGGAAGTTGTTCAGGTATGGAGGCTTGGATAACAAAGCATGAAGCACACTGGCCTACTGGGCAGATGATATTGCCACCAGAAAGGCAGTCTTGATGGTAAGGAGTCTGAGAGGACAGTTGTGCAAGGTATCAAAGGGTCGCACATCAGAAACGTCAGGACTAGATTAAGGTCCCACTGAGGCATGATGAAGGGTGAAGGAGGAAACATATGTTGCCAACCTTTCAAGAACCTATGTACAATAGGGGATTTGAAGCGGGATAGCCAGTCAGGCAACTGCAGAAAGGCTGAGATAGCGGAAAGAGCATTAAGGTGCCCAGAACAGAGCTCTACTGGGCAAGAGAAAGAATAAAGAGAAGTACTTGAGAGAGGGGAGCAGAAAGAGGGTCAACTTGTTTCTCTGCACACCATGCCACAAACCTGTCCTAACAAGAGACGTATACTGTCTTGGCAGAGGGACGCCTGGCTGCCATAATAACATTGCAGACTTCTGGCGTAAGGTCAAAAGCAGTCGACTGTCGCCGCTCAATCGCCACGCTTAAAGGCGGAGCATTGACAAGTTCGGGTGGAGAACCCTCCCCTGCGGCTGCGACAGAAGATCCAGCCAGATCGGAGGACCGATGACCATGCTCAACAGCTCGAGATACCAAACTCTCCGAGCCCAGTCCAAAGTCACAAGGATGACTTTGGCCTGGTCGGTCCTGATCCTCTTGTACCCGAAGTTCTTGGTCTTAAAAGTTATATAAAAAGAAGTACTATTTTTCTAATTCGGTCTCAACTTCATTCATTGAGCGGGTGTATCAATTATTGCCTCTGTGACTCCAACAAATGCTTAGCACTACCCTCTGATAAGCTTAACTGCTCGCCCATACTACCACAAAATAGAGTGTTAGTATTATCTACTTTTGCCTCTGTAAACCAATAAGGGTCTCCCTGACCTCTCTGCACAGTGTCCCCCATTGGGATGCACTATATAGAGAGGTAGGTTTTCTACACTGATTGTCTTAAGAACTCTGGGCAGGAGTGGTATGGGCGGAAAGGCCTGAGCTCCACTAAAGACGAAAAGATTCTCTGAGCGAGAGCCACCTTGGAAACTCCTGCGCGCAGAACTGCTGACATTGCGCCTTCTCGGCAGTAGCAAACATCTAACTCTCTCTCCACTGCTGAAAAAGACCTTTCACCACCTCGAAGGTGGTGATCTGCTAGGCATTTTTGGCTGAGTTTGAACCACCAGGGAAATGCCCTAACATTCCAACCATGTCCAGAGATACAGAGCCTCTTGACAAAGGGTTCACAACCCCACCCCGTCCTGTTTGTTGCAGTACCACATGGCGGTGGTGTTGTCTGTGAACACCTTTACTAGCCTTCTCTTGATGGAGGGTAGAAAGGCTTTCCATACAAGCCAGATCGCCTGGAGCTCCAGAAAGTTGATGTGAAGTCCAGATTCCATTGGAGACCAGAGGCCTCTGATCTTCACTTCTCCCAGATGACCATCCCATCCCAGGAGTGACGCATCTGTCACCACTGTGAGATCTGTTTGGGGAAGGGAGAGGGGACTGCCAATGACCCAATCGCAGTTCGTTAACCACCACTGCAGGTCTTTTGCAGTTCTCTCTGAGATCTGGACCGTGTCGGAGACATTCCCTTGATGCTGCACCCACTGGAACTTCAGGTCCCAATGCAGAGCCCGCATATGCCAATGGGCATTTGTCACAAGCAGGATGCATGAGGCCATGAGTCCCAGCAGCCTCAGAGTTAGTCTCACCGAAATCAAGGATGGAAGCTGAAACATTGGTATCATAGACTGAATATCCTTGACTCGCCTTTTGGGACAATAGGTCTGAAACTGCACCATGTGCAGAACAACTCTAATGAAGGGAGCGTTTGAGAAGGAGTAAGGTTGACTTCGGCACGTTGATAGTGAACTCCAGCGAATGCAGGTGGTCCGCATAGTCTGGAGGTGGGAGACAGCAGCCTGGGGCGAGCCCGCCTTGAACAGCCAGTTGTCGAGAAAAGGGAAGACTGGCACCCCTGATCTCCGCAGATGAGCTGCAACCACCGCTATCGCCTTGGTGAACACCTGATGGGCGATAGTAATCCAAAAGGAAGCATGGTAAACTGAAAAGTGCTTGTGGCACACTGTGAAACGGAGGTAACACCTGTGGGCAGGCAGGACGAGAATTTGGAAATATGCGTCCTTCAAGTCTGACGCTACGCTCAAGACTCTCGGGTATAGGGCAGACAGGACTTGAGCAAGCGTGAGCATTTTGAACTTCTTCTTGAGTAAGAAATTGAGCGGGCGAAGGTCTAGGATAGGACAAAAGCCTCCGTCCTTCTTGGGCACCAGAAAGCGGGAAGAGCAACCACAACCTATGTCTGGCATTAGCATCAACTGTACGGCTCTCCTGGCCAAGAGAGTCATCCCTTCCTGGTGGAACATGGTAAGATAGTCCTCTGTCAGCCTGTCGCAACCAGGTGGCATGGGTGGAGGGGTCTCACGAAGGGATGGAGTAGCCCCTTCAGACAATTTGAAGAACCCAGCGGTGCCATGTAATAGGCCTCCAGTGGGGCAGGTGATGGTGTATATTGCCTCCCAATGGGTGCCCATGATGGAAAGAGGGCAAACTGAAGGGGTTTGGAGGCTGGGGCTGCCGGGGGGTAGGGGTTGGTCTGGCCAGATTATTGGCCGCCCAACCCACGGAGTCTGTGGGTACCGCATCCTTGGCCACGCAGAGGCTGGGAAGTTTAAGCGCCGTGGGGGCTGGGCGTGTAAAGACGCGTCTGGAAGCTCTTTCCATGGTCATGAAAAGTGAACTGGGATTGGTGAGGGGCCATGGAAAGGCCCAAGGGCCTGGCAGTAGCTCTGCTGTCCTTGAAGCGATCCAGCGCTGAATCCGCCTTGTCTCTGAAGAGACGGGGGCCATTACAGTGCATGTCCATAAGTGATGCTTGGACATCCCCTGAAAAGCCAGTTGTTCTCAGTCAATCGTGGTGCCATAAGGCCACCTTCAATTAAACTGTTCTGCCCAGCGAGTCGGTGGTATCCAGTCCACATCTGATCGTGAACTTAGCTGCATCTCTCCCGTCAGCAACAGCCTGGAAATGTATGGTTCGGCCCTCATCCAGAGCCAATGGCAGCACTTGCACAACCAAATCCTATAGAGAATAGGAGAAATGGCCCAAAAGGCATGCAGTGTTCACGGAGCACAGTGCCAGGCCGGTGGAAGAAAACATTATCTTGCCTAAGGTATCCAGCCTCTTGGATTCCCTATCCAGTGGGGTGGTAGGGAATGCGCCAGGATTTACACAGGTAGTAGAGGCTTGGACCACTAAGCTCTCCGGGGTAGCGTGTTGTGTGAGGAAATTGGGGTCCCCCGGGGCAGGGTGGTGGCAGCAGGCAATCGTCCTGTTCACAGGAGCCCCTATGCTGGGCTTGGACCAAGTTCCAAGCAGGACATCTGTAAGGGTTTCATTAAATGGGAGAAGCAGTTCTGAGGGGGTCACTCCCGGCTGAAGCACCTCTAGCAAGACGTTCCCCTTGACTGCCACGGAGGGCAGGCTAAGGCCCAGGACCTCAGCCGCCCTTCGCACTACCATAGCAAATTACACTCTCTCTTCCTAAGCCACAGTAGGGGGAGAAAGCATGGCAGTATCTAGGGGACTGTCCAATCCACTGGCCTCTGCCAAGTCCTTACACCAGTCCATTTTGGAATCTAAGGGCTGGTATTCTTCAGGATCCAGCGACCCCTCCCAAGTCCTAGCCCATAGGAATAGGGCTCAGGCTCTGGCCTGGAAAGCTTGGCTCAAGTCCGCATTGGAGCCAGTGTTGGACAGCGCCCCTACAGATCCATGTCGTAGCATGGGGTTCAGAATGGGGACGGCGCCGCAGGGGGAAGGTTAAGATGGTATGAATGGCACCGGTCCAGATCCACATGTGTCTCCTATGGGTCCGACTGGCGCTGGGGGTGGACCAGCCAGCATGGAACCAGAAGGTGCGCCGCTCGAATCCACAGGGCCTGAAGGCGCGCCGGCGGGAACGGGATGCTCCAATAAGAGGCGCATGGCCTCATAAAACTCCTGAAGTTGAGCAGTGGGGGTTGCTCTGGCTCCCTGAAACTCAGGGAGGCGCGGTGCCCGGCCTCGAATGACGATACACCCTCATCTTGTCTGAAGACCACAACAGAAGAGGTAAAGTCAAAGACCTCTTCAACGTCTTGTTCTTTTTTTTCTCGTGGGACTTACCCAAATGGCCCAACGACTTTGAGTGCGACAAGGCTCTTGAGCTCCGTGACCGAACCCGGGACCTTCCTCTCGACCGAGATCGAGACCGCCACAGGGGGAAGGTTAAGATGGTATGAATGGCACCGGTCCAGATCCACATGTGTCTCCTATGGGTCCGACTGGCGCTGGGGGTGGACCAGCCAGCATGGAACCAGAAGGGGCGCCGCTCGAATCCACAGGGCCTGAAGGCACGCCGGCGGGAACGGGACACTCCAATAAGAGGCGCATGGCCTCATAAAACTCCTGAAGTTGAGCAGTGGGGGTTGCTCTGGCTCCCTGAAACTCAGGGAGGCGCGGTGCCCGGCCTCGAATGACGATACACCCTCATCTTGTCTGAAGACCACAACAGAAGAGGTAAAGTCAAAGATCTCTTCAACGTCTCGTTCTTTTTTTTCTCGTGGGACTTACCCAAATGGCCCAACGACTTTGAGTGCGACAAGGCTCTTGAGCTCCGTGACCAAACCCGGGACCTTCGTCTCGACCGAGATCGAGACCGTTGCAGTATCGCATGTTGAGCGGCAAGGAGCCTGAAGGACCACTTCCTCAAGGCCTTAAGGTGCATGTCGCGGCAATCGGCACAGGTCTTCGTGTCGTGGTTGCGCTCCAGGAACCAAAGGCAAAGAAGGTTCGGGTCCATCACCGACATCTATAGATGACAGGTGCCACAGAGCTTGAAGTCAGTCTTCCTAGTGGACAATCCTCCCACAACAGGAGAAGATCTCTCAAAAAAGACTTCGACATAAGTCGAAAAAATATCAGTCAAAAATTGACTGGGGTAGTTCTCTCCAGATCTTAGCTGACTGGAGTGGAAAGAAAAGTATTGACGTTAGCACGATGGGGTGGTGCCTATATAGGCATCGCGCACATCACTTACGGTGACGGTGGTGGCGCCACATACCGGCACGCAGGAGTACTGCTCACAAAAATGTTTCTGGATCCAGTCTGATGCCTGGAGATAATTCTAAAGTAAGGAATCTTCAGCTAGAAGTCTCTATCAGATCAGCTCGAAAACACAAGCACTCTCCTAGAAAAAAAGTAGTGCCTGAAAAAGTGAACATTGTAAGAACATATTAACACATCCATGCTCCAAGGGAGGTACAAACACAAGAGGGAGAAAACCCTACACATGCTACCAAATAAGAGGCAGAGAAATGAGAGTGACAATGAAGCCAACCATTGGTAAGCAATCGGCAGGCTCTAAACCCACTGTAAACTAACATAACATCTCACAACACTCAGCGCATGCGCTGTCTACTAGACGCCTCGTCAGGGGTAGTAAGCGCTATATAAATGCAATTACAATACAATACAATACTATGCAAGACCTAATAAAGCAATGATGACTTACTACGCTACCAGTTCTTTGTTGGAATTCTTCACACTTCTGCACCTCTGCCCTTTCTATTTCCTTTCTCTTAGTTCCCCTTGACTCTCTTCCCGATCACCTCTTATAAAGCTCTGCTTCGCCTCACAAGCTCAAAGGAATAAATTGTCAGCTAACTGACCCCCTCAGTATTACTGGAATATATCCTTCCCTCTTCACGCCACTACACAAACCCCACTATACAAGACATTTATCACCACCCAAGTTTTTAGTATCATAGAGGCTTCTCACGCCCCTCCTGCATCCCAATCCAACTTTACAGTATTCTAGCCATGCCCTCCCTTTAGCTCATGTGCAGTTATCTCCCCATATTCTCCAAATCTCTCCTCTACAGGAATCTACTGATGACCCTCTTGTAATACCCTACCCCCCATCCTGTGCCCACCCCCCCAATCTCTTGCATTAAGGGATCTACTCATGAGTTCCGGTGAGCCCTGTACCACAACAGGTACTGACCTTCCAATTCCACTTTACCGAGAATCAACCTAAACCCGGTTGTAATCCATATGTGGCAGTCTGAACCTAACCATCCCCATCTCCAATATATATGGATTCTACCCAAGTCCTTCTTGTACAACCCTGTATGTGATCCTGTCCCCATCCTCATAATCTCCAGCATGAAGGACTGAACCCAAGACCCCTTGTAATCCCTGCACCGGGGTTTGTCCTCATCTTCGTATGAGTTCACTATTCAATTATCTACCATTACAAATCCGGAAATACCTGTACTCGTCCCAGTACACATCTACACTTCTCTACTGTACAGGAAACCACTTGTGCCTTTTTATATTCATTATACTGTACTCTGTCCTCATCATCCTAGTCTTCACTTCACCGGAATCTACCTAACCCCTGCTGGTAATCCCTCTACTGGGGTCTGAGAAATTCTTGCACTCATCACTTTATCGTACTGCTCCCCTGCCCTTTCCCCCCCAGTATTCACTCTCATAATCTCTGCTCTCACCCTCTAAGTCTCCAGTATACTGCAATGCACCTACCTCCCTTGTTTTATCCCTCCCCAGGCCTTTGCTCTGAGCAACACATACACTACAATGCACATAGCCCCATGTGTAAACCCTGAGAGTGTTGTAATCTGCACAGTATCTTATACACTTAAAGGCACCCCTGCCCCCTAGTAATCCCTCTCCAGGAGTCTCGACTCTGTTGCAATGCATCCAGGCCCTTCTGGTAAACCCGGGGTCCATCCCATCTTCCCAGTGTCCACCCCACTGCAATGGATCCAGGCCCCTCATGTAATCCCTGTAGAATTTTGTAATCCTCCCAGCCTCCAATACCCTGGAAGCAGCCAGGCCCGCGAGTAATCCCTGGGGTTTGTCCCAATCCCCCACTCTCCAATACACCAGAACGCACCCAGGCCGCTCTTGGGTGTGTATGAATACTCCCAGTCTGTGGAATGAACTCAGACCCCTCTGTGTAATTACTGCGCATGTTGTAATCTCCCAGGTCTCTAATGCACTGGAATGCACTCAGACCCCTCCTGTGATGCCAGGGATCTGCTCTAATCCTTCTGATCACCATCCCACCACTGGAATGCACTCAGACCCCTCCTGTGATGCCGGGGATCTGCTCTAATCCTTCTGATCACCACCCCACTGGAATGCGCTCAGACCCCTCCTGTGATCCCGGGGATCTGCTCTAATCCTTCCGAACACCACCCCATTGGAATGCACACACGCCCCTCCTGCGATCCCAGGGATCTGCTCTAATCCTTCCGATCTCTACTCCCCTGGAATGCACACACGCCCTCCTGTGATCCCGGGGATCTGCTCTAATCTTTCCGATCTCCGCTCCACTGGAATACACACATGCCCCTCCTGCGATCCTGGGGATCTACTCTAATCCTTCCGATCTCCACTCCACTCCACAGCACTGCACACAAGCCCCTCCTGTGATCCCAGGGATCTGCTCTAATCCTTCCGATGGCCACTCCACTGGAATGCACTCATACCCCTCCTGTGATCCTGGGGATCTACTATAATCCTTCCGATCTCAACTCCACTGTAATGCACACACGCCCCTCCTGCGATCCCGGGGATCTGCTCTAATCCTTCCAATATCCACTCCACTGGAATGCACACACGCCCCTCCTGCGATTCCGGGGATCTGCTCTAATCCTTCCGATCTCCACTCCACTGGAATGCACACACGCCCCTCCTGCGATCCCAGGGATCTGCTCTAATCCTCCCGATCTCCACTCCACTGGAATGCACACACGCCCTCCTGCGATCCCAGGGATCTGCTCTAATCCTTCCGATCTCCACTCCACTGGAATGCACACATGCCCTCCTGTGATCCCAGGGATCTGCTCTAATCCTTCCGATCTCCACTCCCCTGGAATGCACACACGCCCCTCCTGCGATCCCAGGGATCTGCTCTAATCCTTCCGATCTCCACTCCCCTGGAATGCACACACGCCCTCCTGCGATCCCAGGGATCTACTCTAATCCTCCCGATCTCCACTCCCTTGAATGCACACATGCCCTCCTGCGATCCCGGGGATCTGCTCTAATCCTCCCCATCGCCACTCGCTTGGAATGCACACACGCCCACCTGCGATTCTAGGGATCTGCTCTAATCCTTCCGATCCCCACTCCACTGGAATGCACACACACCTCTCCTGCGATCCCGGGGATCTGCTCCAATCCCTCCAATCCCCACTCCACTTGAATGCACACATGCCTCTCCTGCGATCAAGGGGATCTGCTCTAATCCTCCCGATCTCCACTCCCCTGGAATGCACACACGCCCTCCTGCGATCCCAGGGATCTGCTCTAATCCTCCCGATCGACACTCCATGGAATGCACACACACCTCTCCTGCGATCCCAGGGATCTGTTGAAATTCTCTTAGGTCACCCAGACACTGGAGTGTGCTCTGGCCCCCATAGTAATCTCTCCCCGGTCTCTGCTCCTACCCTTCCATTCTCTAATACACCCCCCTTTACAAGCATCCCTCCTCCTCTGATCTCTGATGCTAACCTCCCCTGAGATGCACCCATGCCCATCCTGCACATCAGACACCACAAACTCCGCTCATAGTGCCCACTGGCCGCACTGCCCACACTCCAGTACACCAGCACGATGTGTCAGTGCCCCCCCCCCGTGCACACCCCGCTGCGGCTCTCTCTGCTGCCCCCAGATCTGAGCAAACAACACATTTACTTTCCCTGAGCAGCTTCCACTTACTGCCATTTCTGTGCATTACCTCCGCGAGGCAGGGCAGCGAACTCCAGATCTCCAACCCCTAAACAGATTACTGCTGCCTGCAGCAGGGCTCCACCACCTCTCCCTGCCCCCCCCCTTCCACCAGAAATGCGCCTTCCCCATGCTTGTCTCCCAATGGTGGCCTCCTCCTGTAACCCAGTGCAGGGGTGGACGTGCGGTGATTGTAGCAGAGTGGGCGTGAGGCATAACCTCACTCTATGTACATGCCCTGCTTTAATGCAAGGAGACAGGCAGGGTGTGGCTGAACAACAGTCACAGGGCCCTATTAACAAGAAACTAAAGCAGCGCGGTGCCGGAAGTCATTCTGCTGCGCGGCGCTGCGTTAGTTTCGAAGCACAGGGATGCGACATATTTACAACAATATGTTGCATCACTGTGCTTTTTCTTGCACTGGCGCACAAAATGCTGACATGCACCTACGCAGGCACCCATGCACCATGGTACAAGGATGCCTGCGTCGTGAGGAGATTGTTTATGTGCAGGAAGGGGCACCTTCCTGCACAAAAACAATCAATTGAGGTGATTTCCTCTTCTAATGCGTGCTATAGAATGCAACACGCATTGAAAACATTTCTCCTCGTTGCGCCTCGCTACGCCACCCCTGGGGTGGCGTAGCATTCTGACGCGTTTCCAGGTTTACGATTGCTCGTAAATCAGGAAATGCATTAGTGGACATGGGTGTTGCGTGGAAACACCCACAGCAACACCCAGGTCATGCCCCTAGCACGCAAAGTGTTGCGTAAAAAGGGGTGATATTTACAAGGTTTGATAGAGAGCGGGCCTACACCTGGAGACAGGGAGGCACTTCTAAATCCAAGTGGGGGCCCGTGACAGTGAGTGATAGTTAAAAAATCAGTGTAATTGCCAAAAATACATTTATTCAAATGGCAACTACTAGATATTAAAATGGAAGCAGTGAAGAAGGAGAATTAGTACCCCATCACCGTAGTGGTGAAGGTCGTCGACATGTTTCTGCCCTTATGGCCCAAAGGGTCCGCAGCATTCATCAGGACGAAAGAAATGTGGGCTCCTATCTTACCAAAACCTTTGGTACGAGATTACCACTGGTTAGGTGGCCCTGTGTCACACTCTACCTAAGAGAATTTCTTAAAACCTGTAAAAAAGAAATTGAGATTGCCATCAGGAAAGGGTATCCTGAGAGTGATTCAGTCAAAGTAAAATTAAAAACTGCAGTAAAAGTTGCCCCACATGCATCAGTATACATATAGTGGCTATTGTGTGAAAACACGTGTCACTGCAAACGTGAGACACACATGTATTGTCATTTACACAGTTGTGAGACCGGCTCACAGTCTTACCCCGTTGGTGGTTACTACACACCCCATGGGAGGAGGGTGAAGTAGAGACCCCTGTAGTCACACTCTAGGAAAAAGGAAAATTGAAATTCACATTTAAAGGAAAGTTTTCTTGGTTGGGGTGCTCTAGTTTCACATAAGCACGCATCCACACTACCACTCATATGCTTACTACATCAAGGTACGTCTCTCTCCGTAGTCCTAGCTGTGTTCGCTCCTCTTCCCCGTGGTGGAATGAAGGGCAAGAGATTCGGGTTTTAAATAGTCGCCTTAATTTTAAAAAATAGAAGCATGTGTGGAGTTATAAATGCCGGAAAAATGTTTCCGGTGTCTGGAAACCTCTCTGTATAAAGGCGGATGTGTGTCTGACCGTCGCGTCAGAGAGGAAATGCGACAGTAATTGTAGCCCATCAGCGGAACACCTGGAGATTCCCCGGTGTCCCGCTGGAGGCCGCCTGAATCTGCCTGGGCTTCGTGTCATAATGAAATCACCTGCGTTGAAACAGAGGCGCGCAGGCGCCGTTTCAGAGACGCACGTGTGCGCTCAGCTGTCACACACGGCGCGCACTTGCCCTGGCCTGCTTGTGCTCCGCGTGAGTAACTTGACACGTGCCCTTTTTCCGTAAGCCTGTGTCGGCTCAGAGGTCCTGTTCTCACGTTGTCTGCGTACCGCATGAGAAACAGTGGCGCGAGGCTGATCAGTGTAGCCGCTGTTTCTAAAGGGTGCAAATACAGTTGCAGATCCAATTTTGAGAGAAAAAATCCTAATAAAAGGTTCAATGTATGTGCAGTTGGAATATGCCTCTTGTCATAAACAAGAAAGGGTTTGATAAAAAAAACTTTTAGGTTTACACGCAGCAAGTGATGGTAATGAGAAGGTAAAAATTAGCAGGTAGGGAATAGGTCCCGTGTGCCCTAGTGCTTGGATGGAAGAAAAACGAAAAGGAGTACTTTTCAGAGCACCGGTCCTGATTGTCAGTGTTAGTTGTGCTTGTATGCACGTATCCTTCATTTCATCATTGCCCAATATGGAGCCATGGTATGTCGTCATTTAATCCAGTTTCCCATGACCGAAGTCGATACACCCAACGTTGTTCTCTGGTGTGAAGTATTCTCTGGATGTTCGGGTTCAATGGGCTACAATTACTGCCGCATTTCCTCTCTGACGCGACGGTCAGGCACACATCCGCCTTTATACAGAGAGGTTTCCAGACACCGGAAACATTTTTCCGGCATTTGTAACTCCACACATGCTTCTATTTTTTCAAATTAAGGCGACTATTTAAAACCCGATTCTCTCGCCCTTCATTCCACCACGGGGAAGAGGAGCGAACACAGCTAGGACTACGGAGAGAGACGTACCTTGATGTACTAAGCGTATGAGTGGTAGTGTGGATGCGTGCTTATGTGAAACTAGAGCACCTCAACCAGGAAAACTTTCCTTTAAATGTGAATTTCAATTTTCCTTTTTCCTAGAGTGTGACTACAGGGGTCTCTACTTCACCCTCCTCCCATGGGGTGTGTAGTAACCACCAACGGGGTAAGACTGTGAGCCAGTCTCACAACTGTGTAAATGACAATCCATGTGTGTCTCACGTTTGCAGTGACACGTGTTTTCACACAATAGCCACTATATGTATACTGATGCATGTGGGGCAACTTTCACTGCAGTTTTTAATTTTACTTTGACTGAATCACTCTCAGGATACCCTTTCCTGGGTGAACAGACATAATATTGAGTTGCAAATATCGAGTAGCAGTAATATCGAGTCCAAAATCTCAGACTACAAAAATATCGACAGTCAGAATATCGTTGTGAAGAATATCGAGTTGAAGGTAAGTAATATCGTTTAAAAAAAAAATCGAAGTAATCAATATCATTAGCAAAAATATCGTTTTTATTTAGTGTTATGTATTTTAGTGTGTATTTTATATGTATGTGTTCTATTTTTTTGTGTAAGTATTGCATTTGTTTTTTAATATATGTGTTAAATTTTTAGAAGTTAATAATTTTTTTAAAGTAAATTTTGCGTTTTAGTTTCGTAGCGGGTTGTGGGTTTATAGGGGAATAGGGTGGGAAGTAATTTAATTATAATAAATTTAATAATAATTTTTATAAATTATTAATTTATTTTAATTAATTTTTGCGTTTTCGTTCCGTAGCGGGTTGTGGGTTTATAGGGGAATAGGTTGGGAAGTAATTTAATTATAATTAATTAATAAATACATTTGATTAATGAATATTTATGTATTTAATATTTTATATTGTTAATTGTGGTAATTAATTAATTGTTAATTAGTTATTAATTGGTTGTTAATTATTAATAATTATTTGGTAAATATCTTATTGTGTAATTTTTTTAGGAGCAGGTTGTGGGTTTATAGCGGACTAGGGTGGGAAGTAATTTAATTATAATTAATTAATTAATATTTTAAATTAATTAATATCTATGTATTTAATATTTTATATTGTTAATTGTGGTAATTAATTTATTATTAATTAGTTATTAATTGGTTGTTAATTATTAATAATTATTTGGTAAATATCTTAATTGCGTTATTTTTTTAGGAGCGGGTTGTGGGTTTATTGGGGAGTAGGGTGGGAAGTAATTTAATAATTAATTAATTTATATTTTTAATTATTTGATATTTATGTATTTAACATTTTATACTGTTAATTGTGATAAATGTATTGTTAATTATTTATGAATTGGTTATTAATAATTATTAATTAATTATTAATGTTATTTGTGTTCTTTTTTTAAGAGTGGGTTGTGGGTTGATAGGGGAGTAGGCTGGGAAGTAATTTAATTATAATATATTTTACTAAATTTTTATTATAATATTTATTATAAGTTGTTTTATAGTGTTAATAGTGTGAATTAATGTATTATTGATTGCTTTTAAATTGCTTGTTAATTTTAATTATTTAATTAATTCATTATTAATTATTTATGTTAATAGTGTTATGTTTTACAATATTGGTGGTGTCATTTATAGGGAATATGGTGGGAGTCAATTTTTTTAATTTAATTAATTGTTTGATAATTAATGTTAATTATTTTGCTTGAGTGGGAATAGTAAATTATTCACCTATGCAATCCAACACTTTCCCTACTGTTGCATTTGCTGGAGTGGGAATAGTAAATTATTCCTCTCCGCTATCCAACACTTTCCCTACTGTTGCACTTGCTGGACTGGGAATAGTAAATTATTCCCCTTCGATATCCAGAACTTTCCCTACTGTTGCACTCGCTGGAGTGGGAATAGTAATTGTTACCCTTCCGCTATCCAACACTTTCTCTACTGTTGCACTCCTTGGAGTGGGAATAGTAAATTATTCCCCTTTGCTATCCAACACTTTCCCTACTGTAGCATTTGCTGGAGTGGGAATGGTAATTTTATCCACCCTGCTATCCAACACTTTCTCTACTGTTGCACTCCTTGGAGTGGGAATAGTAAATTATTCCCCTCCGCTATCCAACACTTTCTCTACTGTTGCACTCTCTGGAGTGGGAATAGTAATTTTTACCCCTCCGCTAGCCAACACTTTCCCTACTGTTGCATTCTCTGGAGTGGGAATAGTAAATGTTATACCCTCTGCTATCCAACACTTTCCCTACTGTTGCACTATCTAGAGTGGGAATAGTAAATTATTCCCCTCCGCTATCCAATACTTTCCCTACTGTTGCACTCGCTGGAGTGGGAATAGTAATTGTTACCCCTCCGCTATCCAACACTTTCCCTACTGTTGCACTCTCTGGAGTGGGAATAGTAATTTTTACCCCTAGGCTATCCAACACTTTCCCTACTGTTGCACTCTCTGGAGTGGGAATAGTAAATGTTATACCCTCTGCTATCCAACACTTTCCCTACTGTTGCACTCGCTGGAGTGGGAATAGTAATTTTATCCACTCCGCTATCCAACACTTTCCCTACTGTTGCACTCTCTGGAGTGGGAATAGTAATTTTTACCCCTATGCTATCCAACACTTTCCCTACTGTTGCACTCTCTGGAGTGCGAATAGTAAATTTTATACCCTCTGCTATCCAACACTTTCCCTACTGTTGCACTATCTGGAGTAGGAATAGTACATTTTTCCCCTCCGCTATCCAAAACTTTCTCTACTGTTGCACTCGCTGGAGTGGGAATAGTAATTGTTACCCCTCCGCTATCCAACACTTTCCCTACTGTTGCACTCTCTGGAGTGGGAATAGTAAAGTATTCTACTCCGCTATCCAACACTTTCCCTACAGTTCTACCTGTTGGAGTGGGAATAGTAAATTATTCCCCTCCGCTATCCAACACTTTCCCTACTGTTGTACTTGCTGGAGTGGGAATAGTAAAGTATTCCCCTCTGCTATCCAACACTTTCCCTACTGTTGCACTCGCTGGAGTGGGAATAGTAATTTTATCCACTCCGCTATCCAACACTTTCCCTACTGTTGCACTCTCTGGAGTGGGAATAGTAATTTTTACCCCTATGCTATCCAACACTTTCCTTAATGTTGCACTCCCTGAAGTGGGACTAGTAAATTATTCCCCTACGCTATCCAACACTTTCCCTACTGTTGTACTTGCTGGAGTGGGAATAGTAAATTATTCCCTCCGCTATCCAACACTTTTCTTACTGTAGCACTCCCTGGAGTGGGAATAGTAAATTATTCCCCTCCGCTATCCAACACTTTCCCTACTGTTGCACTCCCTGGAGTGGGAATAGTAATTTTATACCCTCCGCTATCCAACATTTTCCCTACTGTTGCTGTTAATGTAGTGTCAAATGTAATTGTAAAAGATTATAATATTTTAATTTTTTTAATTATTATATATATATTTTATTTTTATTTTACTGAAGTGTGTATATATATCTGTATTTATAATTTTTAGTATGTTTCTAACATTTTATAATTTATTATAATAATTATTTATAAATATTATTAAGTAAATTTATATATTATATTTTATATATATGTATGTTTCATTATTTTTAACATTATATTTATTATTTTAAACATTTTCTAATAATTCTAACTGTTTTTTTAATTATATGTATTATTTACTTTATTTTACATTATTTTTTAAGCATTTAAAAAAAAACGATATTTTTTACAACGATATTTTTGACAACAATATTTTTGTACTTACCATGATGTAGATAGGACTTCGATATTCTGGACAATGATATTTTTGGCCCCAGGGTTTTTGTGTTGCGCGATATTTACAAGCACACTTAAAGCCACGCAGGGTAGCTTTACATGTGTTTGTAAATATCACGCAGCAGGTTGCGCCGCCGGTGCGTCACACAACATGACGCACCGGCGGCGCAAGGGGCTTGTAAATAAGCTCCACAGTCTTTAGAAAAGAGAAGAGAAAAGAAAAGAGAGGGAATCCAATGTAAGGTGGAGGAGGGGACAAGAGCATCATATCCAGTGAGAACAGAGACATCTGTCAGGTATTGGATCAAAGCTATCGAATAAAGGGGGATATCATGTGGTCTATGTCTTTATTCATGATTCACAAAAGAAAAAAAGAAAGTAATACATTAAAAGGTAAATCGGTGGAAGCAAGGACAGAACAAAAACTAAAATATGTATGCAACAAATGGGCATGGGGGTGTTTTCATACAACAGCAGTTTACCAGGTACTCACAAGCACTATTTGTGAAAGGGGAGAAGGTTCATGAGAGGTTGTTGTGATTTGTATTTTGGGGGGGCGGGAGGGGCGGGGGAGTTGCAAATTTTTGTCACACATCAAGTGAAGAATTGTGCCTTTGTGTGTTCCACTTTAAAAGTCGGAGGTTCTAAACAACAAGTTACCTTCTGTAACACTCTTTCTGGTAAATACTCCATCTAACCATACTCTTCAACTTTAAAAATCACCAGGTGCCAGACTGGAACTGCAACATTTTTCAACATAGCCCTTGTGTGCCAATAGGTGGTGTTGTGCTGCTCTGCGTCAACTACTCTCCACCCCGAACCGACAACTGGACCCGTATATAGACACTGCTATCAGTTTCTTTCTGGATATTGGCCATGCCCTTGGACATTTCGCCCAAAAACTGATTGCTTATGCTAGTGCGCAGACCTTTAACTGGAGATCTTTTTTGGATGGAAAAGAGTCCATTCTGCAAAATGGCGAGGTGGAAGGGCAGTGAGGAATCTGAGGTTAGATAGAGTTTCCACCAGAAAGAGTGTTACCAAAGGTAACTAACTTGTTCTTCTGATGGATATTTCTAACTTCAGATCCATCACCTTTAAAACAATTACCAAAGCAGTACCTGCCCTCGTGACGGGTCTATAGACTGACTCAGACCAAAAGGTCCTGCAGGATTCCAACCAGAGCCAACCAGCTTTTGGTGATGATGGGGACAAATTCTCCCCACAATATTATGATGATGACAATTTTAATTTGGACCTATAAGAGGTCACTGGGCTGGACACTTCCCCGGACACTGGGCTAGTCTGTCTCCACCCCTTGTTCCTGTCATGGAAGAGCCTGATTAATTTGTCATACTCATTAGAGGGGTGGCTCAAGTCTTAGAGCTACAATTGCCTTCCGTTGAGGTAAAAACCAATGTTCTCAAGGAAGTGTTGCAACCTGGATTATTGTCACCTGAACCCCTAATGCCATTAAAAGAGGCCTTGACCAACACTCTCATGGGCACTCAGGCCTAGCCCTGCTCTTACTCATCCGAAAACAGACAGGTGGCACATTGTCATAGATGCACCCTGGGCGACCCTGCCTTTATAAAGCAGCCCCATACTACTGAAAGCCTGATAGGACACACGTCCACTAGAAAGGTTTATCCAAATGATTTTCCCACTACACCTGGACAGAGAGTTGAAAAGAATTTAGGCATTTAGGAAGAGGCTGTTTCCTTCCACTAGCTTCGCCCTAAGGTCAATAAATGCCAGCTGTTTGCTGGGAGGTATTCGCATGCATTATGGGACTTGTTGCCTGCGATTCTAGCAGCAGCTCCAGAGGAATTTCATGACATTTTGACCCAGACCATTAAAGATGGCCAAGATTCAGCCAAGAATGCCATCCAGTGAGGCCTGGAGACGACAGACTGCTTAGGCAGAGTGGTCAGCACTGGTGTGATACTGCAGATCCACAGGCTTCTCAGGTGACGTTCAGGCATTCCTCATGATTATGCCTTTTGACAGGTCTCGCCAAGACTGGCTCGCCCTCTAGCTCTTTAAAGAAAGTAGAGCTACTGAGTGCTCCCTCAGTCTTTCCGTACCCTGCAAGGCAGCATGCTCAACAGTTTTCCCCTTTTCAGGATATTGCTAAGGGCTTCGCCTTTAGGCAACCTCAAGGCCGACCACCCCATTAACAGCCCCCCCATTCTTGTTGTGGTTGGCGATCTGGCAGATAGTGTCCAGTTTTTGCATTGATTGTACCAAAGAGTATTTTGTAGGTGATCAGCTCTTGTGGGGTTCGCCAGAACAAAGAAAGACAAGGTGGTGCAGCAATGGACTTTGTCTAGATGCATAGCCCTCTGCATTAAGGTCTGCCATGTGATGGCCAAAAGCAGTCCCCGGAAGGGTTGAGAGCCCATTCCACCAGGTCCTGGGCTGCTACCACTGCGTTAGCATGCAGAATGCCTGTCCTGGATATTTATCAGGCTGCAATGTGAGAGCCAGAGCACAAGTTCACAAAGCACTACTGCCTTGTCAGCCAGGTCCAACAGGAGGGGCGTTCTGGCCATTCGGTCTAGACCCACCAGACCTTACTCATCAATGGGGCCTCAAAGAAGTGCTCCAGTGGCAGTGAGCTCTGCTGAGAAGGTGTACCAGGCACAGGTTTCAGACCTTCTTAGATCCTCAGGGTAGGGGCCCTAGAAGCAAATTGCACAGAACTGTAAAATCCTCTGGGATTGTGCACCACAGACAGAATTCACAGACTAGGAAACCCTCAGGGAAGGGGTATCAGGGACAGGCCACACAGGCTGAGAGATCATTAGAGAGAGGTCACCGGGAACAAGGTAGCAGAGACACATTTCCCCGACTGTGAGATCACCAAGGATGACAGTACCAGAGACAAAATTCACAGGGTTTGATATCATCACGGAAGAATGTACCAGAGACAGGATTCACAGGATATGGGATCAACAAGGATGACGGTACCAGAGACAGGATTCACGGGGTATGGGATCCTAAGAGAGGGTTTGGCAGAACCTGAGCTTTTTTGTGAAGAAGCTATCGATGACAGGCTTCACATGATGTAAGATCCTCAGAGAAGAAGGTACCAAAGACAGGATTCAAGGGCATAAGATCAATAAGGAAGAAGGTACCAGAGTCAGGATTCACACGGTGACCGATCACCAAGGAAGACAATACCACAGACAGTGTTAAACGGGTGTGAGATCCTAAGATAGGGGATTACAAGAGACAGGTTTTGCAGAATCTGAGCTTCTTTGTTGAAGTGACTATCAGAGACAGATGAACAAGATGCAAAATGCTACGAGAAGGTATCAGAGAAAGGAGTCACAGGCAATAAGATCCTCAGGGAGTGGGGAATAGAGGCAGAAAGGCTCCACAGGACATGAGATACACATGCAGGATTCACAACCTCTGAGATCCTCAGGGAAACGCAGTGGACGCAGGAGACTTGAAAAGGCTGTGAGATCCTCAGACATCAAAGACTTTGAGATCCTTATGCAGAGAGCAAAACCGGTCTGGCAGGCTCCAAAGGCTATGAGAGCCTCATGGAAGAAGGTGTCAAAGGGAGGGACTACCAGGCTGTAAGATCCCCCGTGACGAAAGTACTGGAGAAACATTTTCCAGGTTGCGGGAAGCAGATAGCAAAGAGTGCACAGGAAACTCTAAGTGAGTGGTCACTACAAGTTTCACAGACTGTGAGATCCTCACAGAGAAGGAATTAGGAAGGTTCCATACGCTGTAAGATCAGCAAGGAAGGGGGCACCAGGGTTCACAGTATGTGAGATCCTAAGAGAGGGGTCACAAAAAACAAACGTCACAGGTTGTGAGCTTCTTTGTGTAGATAAGATTCACAGGTTGTAAAATCTTCAGGAAGAGGGCGTTATAGGCAGAAAGGCTACACAGGTTGTGAGATACGCATACACAATTCACAACCTGAGAGATCCTCAGGCAGCGGGCAAGAAAGGCAGACAGGCTCCACAGGCTGTAGGATCCTCGGACAGGATTTACAGGTGTTTAGATCCTCGGTGAGGGGTTATTGACGCAGGCAAGTGTGAAAAGCAGTGAGATCCTGAGACAAAACAGGCTATGAGAACCCCTGGGAAGAAGGTACCAGAGGAAGGATTCCCAGGCTGTGACATTCCTGAGTAGAAGGAACCAGAGGAAGGATTCCCAGGCTGTGACATTCCTGAGTAGAAGGAACCAGAGGTAGGATTCCCAGGCTGTGACATTCCTGAGTAGAAGGAACCAGAGGAAGGATTCCCAGGCTGTGACATCCCCTGGGTAGAAGGAACCAGAGGAAGGATTCCCAGGCTGTGGCACCCCCTGGGTAGAAGGAACCAGAGGAAGGATTCCCAGGCTGTGGCACCCCCTGGGTAGAAGGTACCAGAGGAAGGATTCCCAGGCTGTGGCACCCCCTGGGTAGAAGGAACCAGAGGAAGGATTCCCAGGCTGTGACATCCCCTGGGTAGAAGGAACCAGAGGAAGGATTCCCAGGCTGTGACATGCAATGGGAAGAAAAAACCAGAGGAAGGATTACCAGGCTGTGACATCCCTGGAAAGAAAGAACCAGGGGGAGGATTCTCAGGCTGTGACATCCTTGGAAAGAAGGTACTAGAGTAAGGATTCCCAGGCTGTGACATCCCCTGGGTAGAAGGTACCAGAGTAAGGATTCCCAGGCTGTGACATCTCCTGGGAAGAAGGAACCAGAGGGAGGATTCCCCTGCTGTGACATCCCCTGGGTAGAAGGAACCAGAGGAAGGATTCCCAGGCTGTGACATTCCTGGGATGAAGGAACCAGAGGAAGGATTCCCAGGCTGTGACATCTCCTGGGTAGAAGAAACCAGAAGGATTCCCAGTATATGACATCCCCTGGGTAGAAGGAACCAGAGGAAGGATTCCCAGGCTGTGACATCCCATGGGAAGAAGGAACCAGAGGAAGGATTCCCAGGCTGTGATATCCCCTGGGTAGAAGGAACCAGAGGACGGATTCCTAGGCTGTGGCATCCCATGGGAAGAAGGAACCAGAGGACGGATTCCCAGGCTGTGACATGCAATGGGAAGAAGAAACCAGAGGAAGGATTCCCAGGCTGTGATACCCCCTGGGAAGAAGGTACCAGAGGTAGGATTCCCAGGCTGTGATACCCCCTGGGAAGAAGGTACCAGAGGTAGGATTCCCAGGCTGTGATACCCCCAGGGAAGAAGGTACCAGAGTAAGGATTCCCAGGCTGTGACATCCCTGGAAAGAAGGTATTCCCAGGCTGTGGTACCCCCTGGGAAGAAGGTACCAGAGGTAGGCTTCCCAGGCTGTGACACCCCCTGGGAAGGAGGTACCAGAGGTTGGATTCCCAGGCTGTGACACCCCCTGGGAAGGATTACCAGGCTGTGATACCCCCTGGGAAGAAGGTACCAGAGGTAGGATTCCCAGGCTGTGATACCCCCTGGGAAGAAGGTACCAGAGGTAGGATTCCCAGGCTGTGATACCCCCTGGGAAGAAGGTACCAGAGGTAGGATTCCCAGGCTGTGACACCCCCTGGGTAGAAGGAACCAGAGGGAGGATTCCCAGGCTGTGACATCCCCTGGGTAGAAGGTACCAGAGTAAGGATTCCCAGGCTGTGACATCCCTGGAAAGAAAGAACCAGGGGGAGGATTCTCAGGCTGTGACATCCCTGGAAAGAAGGTACTAGAGTAAGGATTCCCAGGCTGTGACATCCCCTGGGTAGAAGGTACCAGAGTAAGGATTCCCAGGCTGTGACATCTCCTGGGAAGAAGGAACCAGAGGGAGGATTCCCAGGCTGTGACATTCCTGGGATGAAGGAACCAGAGGAAGGATTCCCAGGCTGTGACATCTCCTGGGTAGAAGAAACCAGAAGAAGGATTCCCAGTATATGACTTCCCCTGGGTAGAAGGAACCAGAGGAAGGATTCCCAGGCTGTGACATCCCATGGGAAGAAGGAACCAGAGGAAGGATTCCCAGGCTGTGACACCTCCTGGGTAGAAGGAACCAGAGGAAGGATTCCCAGGCTCTGGCATCCCCTGGGTAGAAGGAACCAGAGGAAGGATTCCCAGGCTGTGACATGCAATGGGAAGAAGAAACCAGAGGAAGGATTCCCAGGCTGTGATACCCCATGGGAAGAACGTACCAGAGGGAGGATTCCCAGGCTATGACATCTCCTGTGAGGAAGGTACCAGAGGGAGGATTCCCAGGCTGTGACATCCCCTGGGAAGAAGGAACCAGAGTAAGGATTTCCAGGCTGTGACACCCCCTGGGTAGAAGGAACCAGAGTAGGACTCCCAGGCTGTGACGTCCCCTGGGTAGAAGGAAACAGAGGAAAGATTCCCAGGCTGTGACTGCCCCTGGGTAGAAGGAACCAGAGGAAGGATTCCCAGGCTGTGACATCCCTGGGAAGAAAGTACCCGAGGAAGGATTCCCAGGCTGTGACACCTCCTGGGTAGAAGGTACCAGGGTATGGATTCCTAGCTGTGACAACCCCTTGGTAGAAGGAACCAGAGGGAGGATTCCCAGGCTGTGACATCCCCTGGGTAGAAGGAATCAGAGGGAGGATTCCCAGGCTGTGACATCCCCTGGCAAGAAGGTACCAGAAGGAGTATTCCCAGGCTGTGACACCCCCTGGGTAGAAGGAACCAGAGGGAGGATTCCCAGGCTGTGACATTCCCTGGGAAGAAGGTACCAGAGGGAGGACTCCCAGGCTGTGACATCTCCTGGGAAGAAGGTACCAGAGTAAGGATTCCTAGGCTGGGACTTCCCGGGGAAGAAGGTACCAGAGTAAGGATTCCCAAGCTGTGACACCCCCTGGGAAGAAGGTACCAGAGTAAGGATTCCCAAGCTGTGACTTCCCGGGGAAGAAGATACCAGAGTAAGGATTCCCAAGCTGTGACACACCCCGGGAAGAAGGTACCAGGGTAAGGATTCCCAAGCTGTGACACCCCCTGGGAAGAAGGTACCAGAGTAAGGATTCCCAAGCTGTGACACCCCCTGGGAAGAAGGTACCAGAGTAAGGATTCCCAGGCTGAGACATCCCCTGGGTAGAAGGAACCAGAGGATGGATTCCCAGGCTGTGGCATTCCCTGGGAAGAAGGAACCAGAGGATGGATTCCCAGGCTGTGGCATTCCTGGGTAGAAGAAACCAGAGGAAGGATTCCCAGGCTGTGACATCCCATGGGAAGAAGGAACCAGAGGAAGGATTCCCAGGCTGTGACATCCCCTGGGTAGAAGGAACCAGAGGAAGGATTCCCAGGCTGTGACATCCCCTGGGAAGAAGGTACCAGAGTAGGGATTCCCAGGCTGTGACAGCCCCTGGGAAGACGGTACCAGAGAAATGATTCCCAGGCTGTGACACCCCCTGGGAAGAAGGTACCAGAGTAAGGATTCCCAGGCTGTGACTTCCCGGGGAAGAAGGTACCAGAGTAAGGATTCCCAGGCTGTGACAGCCCCTGGGAAGAAGGTACCAGAGAAAGGATTCCCAGGCTGTGACATTCCTGGGTAGAAGGTACCAGAGGGAGGATTCCCAGGCTGTGGCATCCCCTGGGTAGAAGAAACCAGAGGAAGGATTTCCAGGCTGTGACACCCCCTGGGTAGAAGGTACCAGAGGAAGGATTTCCAGGCTGTGACACCCCCTGGGTAGAAGGAACCAGAGTAAGGATTCCCAGGCTGTGACACCCCCTGGGAAGAAGGTACCAGAGGGAGGATTGCCAGGCTGTGACATCCCCTGGGTAGAAGGAACCAGAGGAAGGATTCCCAGGCTGTGACATCTCCTGGGTAGAAAGAACCAGAGTAAGGATTCCCAGGCTGTGACATCCCCTGGGTAGAAGGAACCAGAGGAAGGATTCCCAGGCTGTGACATCTCCTGGGTAGAAAGAACCAGAGTAAGGATTCCCAGGCTGTGACATCCCCTGGGTAGAAGGAACCAGAGGAAGGATTCACAGGCTGTGACATCTCCTGGGTAGAAAGAACCAGAGTAAGGATTCCCAAGCTGTGACATCCCCTGGGTAGAAGGAACCAGAGTAAGGATTCCCAGGCTGTGACACCCCCTGGGAAGAAGGTACCAGAGGGAGGATTCCCAGGCTGTGATACCCCCTGGGTAGAAGGAACCAGAGGAAGGATTCCCAGGCTGTGACACCCCCTAGGAAGAAGGTACCAGAGGGAGGATTCCCAGGCTGTGACATCCCTGGGAAGAAAGAACCCGAGGAGGATTCCCAGGCTGTGACACCTCCTGGGTAGAAGGTACCAGGGTAAGGATTCCCAAGCTGTGACTTCCCAGGGAAGAAGGTACCAGAGTAAGGATTCCCAGGCTGTGACACCCCCTGAGACGAAGGTACCAGAGTAAGGATTCCCAGGCTGTGACACCCCCTGGGAAGAAGGTACCAGAGTAAGGATTCCCAGGCTGTGACATTCCTGGGTAGAAGGTACCAGAGGGGGGATTCCCAGGCTGTGACATCCCCTGGGTAGAAGGTACTAGAGTAAGGATTCCCAGTATATGACATCCCCTGGGTAGAAGGAACCAGAGGAAGGATTCCCAGGCTGTGACATCCCATGGGAAGAAGGAACCAGAGGATGGACTCCCAGGCTGTGACACCCCCTGGGTAGAAGGAACCAGAGGGAGGATTCCCAGGCTGTGACATCCCCTGGGTAGAAGGAACCAGAGGGAGGATTCCCAGGCTGTGACATCCCCTGGGAAGAAGGTACCAGAGGGAGGATTCCCAGGCTGTGACATCCCCTGGGTAGAAGGAACCAGATGGAGGATTCCCAGGCTGTGACATCCCCTGGGAAGAAGGTACCAGAGTAAGGATTCCCAGGCTGTGACTTCCCGGGGAAGAAGGTACCAGAGTAAGGATTCCCAAACTGTGATACCCCCTGGGAAGAAGGTACCAGAGTAAGGATTCCCAAGCTGTGACACCCCCTGGGAAGAAGGTACCAGAGTAAGGATTCCCAGGCTGAGACATCCCCTGGGTAGAAGGAACCAGAGGATGGATTCCCAGGCTGTGGCATTCTCTGGGAAGAAGGAACCAGAGGATGGATTCCCAGGCTGTGGCATTCCTGGGTAGAAGAAACCAGAGGAAGGATTCCCAGGCTGTGACATCCCATGGGAAGAAGGAACCAGAGGAAGGATTCCCAGGCTGTGACATCCCCTGGGTAGAAGGAACCAGAGGATGGATTCCCAGGCTGTGACATCCCCTGGGAAGAAGGTACCAGAGGGAGGATTCCCAGGCTGTGACACCCCCTGGGAAGAAGGTACCAGAGTAAGGATTCCCAGGCTGTGACATCCCATGGGAAGAAGAACCCAGAGGACGGATTCCAAGGATGTGAGAACCACCGCCACAGCACTCCAGAGAGAAGATCCTGGCTGTGGTGTCCAACTGTTAGGGGCATCAAGACAGGCTTGACCCAGTGCGAGATTCTGAAGACGGCATGTATACATGACATCCCCAGGGAAGCTGAGACAGGCTTCATAGGTTGTGAGACACTCAAGAAAGGGACACCAGTAATAGGTGTCACAGCGATCCACTGCACGGGGCTCCAGAAAGATGGTCTTTCAGATTAGAGTTTCATCAGTGAGCACATGAGAGACAGTCTGAACATGCAGCTAGATTCCCAGCTCTCTCTTTCAGCTGCTCACACTTGGCCCTGAAAACGCTCTCTGGCTCGCCCTGAGTGGGCCCCCGGATGCCGAAACTCTCTGAGCGGGGACATGCGTGTTCCCGCAGCAGTCATCTATGAAGAGAGTAACCGCAGCCCCCTTTAGTCCATAAACATGTTTGTCCCCCGTGTGCGATTCACTGCTACAAGCCTTGTGCATCATTGGCAGAGCCCTGCTTCATGGGTGTCCCTGGAGCTAAAAAAAACACTCCATCCTCGATTCCTGACTAATGATTAGAAACCGTGGCGATTAAGCAACGGATGAAAATGCGGAGGAGGGAAAACGAGCTGCTTCCCTGTTGGTATCTGAAATTAAGGACATTTTATCCTAGGGGTGCCCAAAGGCCTTTCTTAAAGACATTGTTATTATTAGTAGTCGTAGCATTATTATTATTAACAATGATTTGTGCACATGTGTGGCAAAGCAGTCCCTCCCTTTATCTGACCCTGTTGCAGAATACTCAGGAGTGTTCCTTGTTTGCTCCAGGCCGGGTTTGGCGAGCTGTGACGTGGCAGATTGCTCAGAAGTGTTCCTCAGACCAGGCGTGGCGAGCTGTGACGTGACAGAATGCTCAGAAGTGTTCCTCAGACCGGGTTTGGCGAGCTGTGACGTGGCAGAATGCTCAGAAGTGTTCCTCGGACCATGCGTGACGAGCTGTGACGTGACAGAATGCTCATGAGTGTTCCTCAGACCGGGTGTGGCTAGCTGTGACGTGCCAGAATGCCCAGGAGTATTCCTCAGACCAGGCTTAGCGACCTGTGACGTTTCAGAATGCTTAGTGAGCTGTGACGTGGCAGAATGCTTGGAGAGTTGTGACGTGGCAGAATGCTTGGAGAGCTGTGACGTGGCAGTGCTTAATGAGCAGTGACATGGCAGAATGCTTGGCGTGCTGTGACGTGGCAGTGACGCGGTAGAATGCTTGGCGAGCTGTGACGTAGCACAATGCTTTGCGAGCTATGACGTGGCAGGCATGAGCCATGTGTAAATACTCAGCACAGAAGTCTTGTTGCTTTTCTGAAGTTTTAAAGAAGGTTCCCAAGCTGCAGTATAGCAGTCACTTTTTTTCTAAGCATAGTTGCAGAATGCTTAGCTGTCGTCTCCCTTTCTGAAGAGAGTGTAGGAATACTGGAAACCCAGCAGGCGCCCCCCCTTCCTGAGCAGGCCTGTGGAATGCCCACCAAGAGAATTTTGATGCTCCAGGCGGGCTTCGTTTCATATCAGTGCAACGCATAGTTTGGCCAGCTGTGACATAGCAGGCCTGCTCAATGTGTCTAAGCCTATTTAGATGTTCAAAAACGACAAAAAGTCATCTCTCGTTCCGAGTATACTGGACGAATGCTGAGCAAGCTGCGATATAGCGGGTGCGCTCCCTTTCCAAACTTCATGGCAGAATACTGATGGAGCAAGGTAAACGAAATACATTTTTGGAACCCCTTGATAAGAATAATAAACTAATGATACTAATTGTTTGATGAATTAATCAACAAATGCACCTTTAATAAACATTTACATAAATGGTAACTGCTATTTTGTGCAAAATCTAATTTATTTATAATTGTGAAGTAAAATAATATTAATATTGTGATTTGCGTACTAATTAGAGTAAAACTGCATGATCTATGCTATGTAGTAAAATTGTGTCGTGGCAAAGAATGCGGATGGTAAGTAAAATGGCTTTAAATGTCGCTTCTGCTAGGTAACACCCAACACGGGTTCTTAGAATGACGGGTGGTAAACAGAAAGGCTTATATTCCTTGTTTTAATTAAGATTGTGTTTGTTTTTATGATAGTTCGCTCGGGCCTGTTAGGCCATGCTGCGAAAATGGCTGCCGAAAAGGATGAGGTCATACGAAAAATCAAAGATGGCCTCTAAGCAAAAGAAAAAATGGAGCTACACCACGTAGGTACGGCCTGTACATGGAGTGAGAAATGTCAAGGTTACTTTGACCTAATATGAGGAGAGTGCCAAGAAAGACTCAGCACGTATCCGTGAGAAAGGGAAAAAGAGAGTATGGAGAAACAATGGACTGACCAAATTGTGACCATCAAAGTTGCAACATTATGCATAGTCAATTAACCCTGGGCGTAGTTCGCGTAGTAGCGCTACGCGTAGCTACGCGAAGTGCACTTCGCACTACGCGAGCTACGCGTAGCACTACGCGAACTGCGTAGTGCGGTAGGAAATGCTGTTCGCAATGATTGCACAGTGCCGGATGCATGTCCGCACTGTGCAATCATTGCAAACGGCATCTTGCACAGTTCAAGCGGTCGTTTTCTGCCGCTCGAGTAGATTTGTACTCGAGCGGCAGTTTTCTCAACGCGGACTGGTAGTTTCTCATCGCGAGCGGTCGCGAGCATACGCGACCACTCGCAATGAGAAACCTGACCTCCCCGCGTTGAGAATCTCACCGGGAGGTTTATTTTCCACGCTCGCGATCGGCAACTTGATGTTGCTGATCGCGAACGAGGAAAAAGTCTCGCCGGGATGTCATTTTGCTCGCTCACTGTCGCCAACTTGACATTGAGGACCGCGAGCAAGCAAAAAATGCCCGCTACGCGTTTTTGCACTGTGCTACATGCAATTCGCGTAGCGCGTAGTTGCGCAAACTACGCAAACTACGCGAGCGTAGTGTAGTTTTCCGCCCAGGCCTATAGTCAATTTGGACTGCTTTTACCCAAAGGACATGGGAAATAGTGAACTCTTAAACCATCCCCGAAACCAGTTTGAACAAGGAAGGCGATGAGGTGATCTTCGCCACCCCTCAAATGGACCAATTAGCGTGATTCCTGCCCCCAAACATTGCAACTTTTTGTGTAGTAAGCTAGAAGAAAGGTATAAGAGGGTCTGCTCTTATGTGGGAGGGGTTGCTGTCGTTGCTGCTGCTACTGCTCCTGCTGCTAGTATTGCGAATGCCGATGCCAACGTTAATGCTGATGTTAATGCGGATGCTGTCATCGACTTCGAACCTGACTGGGGAAGGAACAAGACCGTTGCGGGAAATCTGTACGGGAGGGCCCGTCGAGGAGGCCAATTAGTGGGACAGTCAGTCAGTTTGGGAGTCTATTCTGTGATCTACGTTTTTATCTTCTATTTGATGAACAAATCCTATCTGCATCTAAATAGGTAATGCATAAATTTATCTTCTTTACACAATTGATTATATAAATGTCATGAAGGTATTATGGTGATTAATAAACTAAGAATCTCACTCGTACAAGCTTGAATTTAGATACAATTTTATTCTGAATTAACTATGAGTCTGTGGTTCTTTAGTTTTCATTAATAAGCATGACATTTAACAGGGTTTTAAATTGATTGAGCTGGTCTTAATCACCATCAACTTATTCTACTAGTTGGTCCATCGACCAAAGAGCGGAGTACCTTGGTGTTTTAAAACCGACAGGATTTAAAAGCAAGGGAATGTATATGATGTTTAAGGTAATAATCTGTCAAATTTAACAAGGTATCCCGTTCCTCCAGCAATTAATTTCTTCTCCTTTTTGTGTGTGTGTGTGAGTAATCCAGGGAACGAACGACTGAGTGTATGATATGCGGTGTTATGGGCCCCACCGACATATAGTATAGTCAAGGTGAATGAATTTACCTGGATTCACATCTAAAGGAGAAATTTATATTAGCCGCGCTGGATCAATACAAACAGGTGCACGGCGCCATCTTGTTCTGTTTTTCAATGGTGGGTGGAGACAGGCCAGCAGTGTGCAGGTCCATCAAGGGGGGGCTGCTCCCAAGCGTCCTTAGCGTTCAGTAGGGGTGACGACCACGACATAACACTCAGAGGTGCAACCCGCAGAGGAACTGCACAATATATTACATTACATTAAATCAGGGCTTTAAGTGGGCTGGGTCCTGCCGGGGCTCAGCACCGACAGTTTTAAAAAGCAGGTGCTGAGACGGGTCCCCATCGGGCTCTCCATTTTTGTCCTCACCCTCAGGGTGAAAAAAAATCTGAACTCTGCAGCAGTGCCACTACTCAAAGCCTTTGATGTAACTTCAAAGAGACTCGTTTTAGTTCTTTCACAGCTTCATAATTTCAGAAGCATTTTCAATAGTATATACAACGAAGCCATAGCTGTTGCTTATTTATCTTATGCAACTAACAACCGTTAACAAATCCAATAGTCCTGGCTTGTTGTATGTGTATCATACATGTCACCAGCTTGACAAAGCTTCCGTAATGGGGAGAGAACCGATGGCGTGGCTCCCTTCGCAGTACTTAGAACCCACCAGGCCAGCCTGGCTCTTTAAATTGGACAGGCGGTCCTCTGCCACCCTGGTGGAACACTGACCATCCATCAAGGCAAAACTAATCCTGTTAGTCCGCTCCCTAAAATATAATTCAGCTAGCCATGAAACGCTGTCCCCTATCTTCTAGCAAACTTGGCCTTTTTTCCCGAACCAGAGGCACGAATCCTACCTTGAGAAGCCAAGTTGCAGCCCATAGCCACAAGCCTACCCCCAGAAGCAGCTGATCATCTCCCACCAGCATAGGTACCTCCCTCAGAAGCTGCAGCTGCACCCCCTGAAGCCTGGTCTCACTTGCCATATTGCTCAGGACTGACACAGATGAGCAAGCCCCTCCCCAGAAGTGAATGTCCTCCTGAGAATTCTTAGTCCAAGGCTCATAAGCCAAAGAAACTCTCAAGAAAAGCAAGCCTCTTCTCGGAAACTCAACCTATGTGCGCTTAGCCCCACCCCTCAAAATCGTCTTTCTAATAGTAGGCCACTTCCACAGAGGAGGCGTGTCTCTCCCACAAGCCCTAGATTCTTCCCATCTTCACTAGGCCTCATCAAAAACCACAAATACTGTGCAAATAAATCTGTCCTTCCCATAAACCTACACAGTGGTAAACCCAGATCCCTCCCCATAATCCCAGACATCTCACTTGGAGCTTAAGCCCTCCCTGGAAGCCCCAGCCGCTCCCCAGAATCTCAACCCCACCCCACCCCACCGTTGAAGCTCGAGCCCCCCCTCTAGATGATCCCCCACACCACCCCGCCCCTCCCTCTACCACAGAGAAGATGAAAAGCCCCCTTACATGCTTCAGTTCGAAGAGCACCTCCCGTGTGAGCTCGATTCTCTTCCTGTTGATGTGCTTCACGGCCACAATATTCCCCTGTGAAAAGAAGAAGACCGAGAATCAGGGTAAATGACAAACACAGGGGCAAAGGTCAGAATTTATAAAAGGTCAAACAGGTTACTGATGATAATGCCGGGAGGTCAGTGCTGGTGTCAGAGAAATGCCACTGGTCTGGCCAGAATTCAGACATGTTGGAACCAGAGAAAGGTCATTTACTTTTTCATGGGACAAGAGGGCTCCATTAGGGTCAGCATGCAGATTGAAAGGTTAGAGGTCTGCAGAGAAAGGCAGCCTCTCCCCCCAACCCATGTGATGTGTACATTTTAGAATACACGACAATAAGGCAGAAGACACATGGGTGATCACTAGAGGCAGTATGCACCGAGAGAGCTAAAGAGAGGTCAGTGTCACGTAGATAAAGACCACTTCAGTAGGCAGAGGGCACAGGAGGAGGGCACTGCTGGTACTGGAGAAAGGTCACTGGTGGGATCTGAGGGCAGAGCTGGGTCAGCGCTAGGGTAAGAGGATAGAGAAAGTTCTGTACCACAAAAGGATACTGTTACCCATATGCTGATTTCTTTACTCCTAGTTTGCATATACTCTCTCACTGTTCATCGGTGAACACAGCACCACCTGGAGGTGTGACTGGAAACAGATTCAACAGCTGTTAAATGGAGTTTTATTTGTAAGGTACCATGCACAAGTCACACCAGACCTTATCCCACACATATTCGTACCGTTGTTATTTTACTTCTTAAAAAAGTACCAACCAATCATTGTTAGTTTTTCGCTAAAAGCTGATGGTCGGAGGGAGGCCGCTTATAATAGGAGGAAGCTTTTGGACAAGGAATATTGAGTCACCATAATGGTAACTTCCATTCTACTCTCACATTCTGGTTCTTTCATTCACAACTTGCAGTGTGATTCCATGGCATACAGGGGAGCAGGAAACAAAGAACAGACAAGGCCTAGGTGAGTGTACTCGGAAGAGTCTTATGATCAACTCCAGAATCGCTTCAGGAGGAGGCCTCAAGAGCAAAGTGTCCACACAATGCGCTTGCTACTGCCCGCCCTACAGCCAATGCGAATTTCTGACTGGTACGGCCTGGGGAATGCCACTGAAGCTCTCGCTGCTTGGGTGGAGGATGCTCAGACATACAGTGGAGGGACTGTCCCATGCAGCGAATAGAAGTGGGAGCTACAAGACATGATCCATATGGCAAAGTTGTCCTTCCCTCAGCTCTGCCAACATTACTGTCTCACAAAGGCCATCTGTGGAACACAGCGCCATGATTTTATGTAAGAAAAAGGATATGGCTCTTGAAGTCAGAGCTGTGAGGCTTCTGCTCATGCAAAATACATGGAGGAAGGGAAAAAAATAGGGAAAAATCTCATTCAATTGGCACTCACTCATCACCTTGGGAACAAAGTGGGGTGAGTCTTCAGGACACCTCTGTCCAAGCTGGACATGTTGAAATGTTCAGAGGTGCATAGGACACTAGCCCTGCTTAAAATGTCTGGTTAACAGTAAAGCAACAAGAAGAAAGACTCCCACGAGAGGAGTTTCAAAATGGGGGGGCCCATAAGCTCAAAGGATCTGTGCATCAATCTGCCAGGTACTGTAGACCTCAAGAGACCACTGTAGTTATTCTTGGATAAAACAGGCTCACCCAGCCATGTTGGATTCCAATCAGTGCTTTAGTTAAGTTGAAATGGTAGGCCTGGCACATGTTTATGAAATCCTGATTCGGCTAGATGTTTGAAAATGGATCAGACATTCTCCTCTGAGCACGTTGATGTCTTTCGACAAGGCCCAAAGTAGAACCCTAGTCACTTTCTTCTGTAATATTTTGTGTTGAAAGCCTTTCTGGCAACCACCAGGATGTCTAAGTTCCCTCAAGAACGGCTGAAGTGGTCACTCGTATCTCCTCACTCCTGCTGTGATAAATGCTTACGGGGCCAGATAGTTTTCAGCGCCAGAAAGTTATGTGGAGATGCATATCTAATCTGTCCCATAGGGTATTGACAGAGAGATCAGTGAGGCCAACCATCCAAACTGTTGAGGTGGTCATGGCTGCCATTTACTAACTGCGGAGCAATAAAGTGGAACCCACCAGGAATTTAGGAACATGCGTCTACCATATCAGGAAGGACAACAAACGTGGGTTGACTGCGATAGGCCCGGACTTGCGGCCAAGCAACTGATTCATGTGCTCTGGCTTATGGAGCTCAGGGAGAGCAAGTGAAGCTTGGTTTGGAGTACCACCTCAATGCATGGTGCCAGTTATATCAGATGACCCTGGAATCACCAGGGTTAAATGGCCTTGTTTTCTAGAAAGTGGTCAGGGTTTGTTTCTGTGCCAGTACTCTCTTTGGTTCGAGGGAAGGTCTTTCCATGTCTGTGTCCAGAATATTCTAGATTACCCGAATCATCTTTAATGGTGTTAGCAAGGATTTGGTGTAGTACATTGAGACATCAAGATCAAACATTGTTCTAAGGGTCATGGCAAGACCTGACTTTGCTGGATCCTTTAGTGAACTTCTCCTGACGCAAGCATCCATGTAGCTGTAGCATCTGCAGAAAGGGTTTCATAGAGGCCAGTATCTTGATGGGGACACTGGGAGTCAAGATTAGGCCAAAGGACACCATCTTTAACTGACAGTGCTGGTTTCCTACTGGAAAATAGGCAACTTATTATGTACAGTAGAGCAGGTACATGGAAGTAAGAGCTTAGAAGGTCTACTGAAAACAGCAAATGGTTTGGATTGGGAGGAGTGCTGCAGGACCTAAGCTAAAACTGGTACTTTTAACTTCTGCAGAGGCATTGGTTGAGACCCTACAGAGCTACACTGGGGAGGAGACCTCTGCTGTTTTTCCTAACGTCGAAGGGAGTAATAAATAGCTCATCTCGCTTTTGTAGGGCAGCGCTTAAAATTAGAGGCCTTTTGACCTCCTACAGAAGTTACCAGATTTACAGTGGGGATTTGCTGGCCTTGATGGAGATGTCTGGGGAATTTAAAAACATTACCATTCCTCATTACAGTGGCAGGGAAAAGAACGCTCCCTGCCACTGGAGTGGACTGGGCCTTTTGGTTTGGAGTAAAACCTAGAAAGAGAAATTTGAACTTCATTGCTCTGGTGAGGCCTGGGAGACAGGATTAGACTTTCTATTAAACAACATCCTCCTGAACTATTGGCTGGGACCTAAAAAAGAGGAGGTGGCTACCATAGGCGTGGGGCAAAATCAGGCTCTAGTTTTAAAAGATAGAAATTCCTTTGAAAGCTGGAAATAGACGGTGGTACCAACTGGACGGTACTAAATAATTTGACATTTACTGTGCCTCTTTTGTAGTGTTGAAGGACCTCACCTTTAGAAGGCTCAAAGAAGTTAGGACCTGATTTAGAGTACGGTGGAAAGGGTACTCTGTTGCAATGGCAATGGAGTACCCTTTCCGCTGTACTGAAGGTCCGCCCGCCTCATTTAGAGATGGGAGGACCTTCAGTATGTAAGAGGCTGAGACTGTTCCATATCTGCCACTGACATACACCCCCAACAGAGGTTTTGCCATTCATCCAACCACCCTACTTAGAGTGGGCAAACAAATGGCAAGTTTTTACTTTTACTTACCTCCATCTAAAACCTTCTCCCAAAATGCACGATATACAGATTGTCTTCGACTACTGAATGAGTTGTATCTACTGCGCCCTGATGAAGGATCTGTTGGTTAACAGTCCACTCCGAAACGCGCGTCGGCGCTTCCTCCCTTGATCTTTCATATTGAGTTTATTTTGTATAATATTGCCATTTGTATATTGTTGTTTGTTCACATTTGTGTGTCATGATTGTCCTTGTGCATTGTTCCATTGTTGTTTTTGTGTTATGTGGTTTCACAATGTATTATTTTGTTGCATGTGTCTGAAATCATGCTGGTGGGGCCCCTCTATAAGAGACATGTATGAATTTTATAAAAAATTATAATATTTAAATGACATATCATTTCATAATAAAAATTTGAAAATCAGTTTTTGTGGGACAATTGTGTTTCTATTTTGGATGTACTACCTTTAAATAAATTGTTTAGGGAGAGGTTTTTGTTGCTATTCATGTTCTGTTCGCTGCCCTCTTCTCCCTATATTTAGTTATTCAGGGACCCTCTTGTGTAATTTCGGTTGACCTAGAGGACCCATGTGTCGGATGTGATGGACAACTCCGGAAGAAAATTTCTGATCCTGGCTCCCAAAGGGTAGCTGCGTGTAGCAAAGGGCAAAGTAAAGTGACTTGGAACCTGATGCCGCAAGGGCGGGGCACTGAATGGAATGGTGCCCCTGGTGACCTACATAATGTCTGCTTAATCTCGGTCCTTGGCCACGAAGGACTGGGGAGATGGCTGCGGTGGTAGCTGGGCCTGGAGGTTCCTATGCACCAGCCATCTGGATTAGCCTCTAAAGTGTTGGAACTGCTGAGAAAACTGTCGGTCAGGGGTTGTAAGGCCCAAAGAATGCGCTGTGGCTCTGCTTTCTTTAAAGTATTTAAGGGCAGAATCACACTTCGCTAAAGAGGCGGACCCATCAAAATGCATATCCATAAGAGACATCTGCACGTTCCCAGAAAGGCCAGTGGATTGCATCCACGTGTGACAGCGTAGCACCACACTCATGCCCATCGAATGCCCCAAGCATTCAGTAGAATCCAGTCCAGCCCCAATTACATTTTTTGCTGCATCCTGGATATCTTGAATGGTTTGAACCAAAGAAGCCTGAACCTTCTCCCAGACTGTCAGCAAGATCTTGCTGGCTATGTACAAGAGGGCGTGCTTATAACATCCTAATAGGCAGACAACTTTGACTGGCTTCAATGCCAGGCTGGTAAAAGAGAAAATCCACTTCCCGAACCCTCAATACTTTTCGACTTCATGTTTGAAGGGGTCGAGGGGAACGCATTGGGATTGACTTTGCTGGTGGAGGGTTGAACCACCAAACTTTTAGGAGCTGGGTGTTGCGTAAGATAGTCTGCATGCCCAGTGCTGGTCTGTGGCACGACAACACCTGCCTGTTCACCGGTGGACAAGAGCAAGGCTTCGCTCAAGTACCCATAAGGGTGTCAGTAAGGGTTTCATTAAAGTGGAAAACCATAGTAAGGACATTTGTCTTGACTTCAGATGAAGGCAGCTGTAGGTCCAGGACCTCAGTGTCATGTCTAATCACTACAGCAAATGAAGCACTCTCCTTTTCCAGGGGTTCAAGGTGTGAAACCAACACTATGTCAGGGAAGCATCCGGCCCACAGACCTCCTGCAAGTCCATGTAGATATCATCATCATAGTGTTGGGGTAGTTCATTCCCATCATTAGTATCAGGTTGATCAGAATGTGAGGCAAAAAGGTGATTAAGCCTCTGAGGAAGCTCACGTTGTAGAGGAAGAGTTTTGTCTGAATCAGAGTGTACGGGGACCGGGTGAGCTGCAGTGGAGTTTAGGGATAACTTAGGGCAGGGTCGAAGCAGATTCCGCTTAATGTCGTACACCACAGTTGGCAGAGGCTCAACCTCTGGCGACGTCGAACCGGCATCGGTGGAGAAAGGATTGGCGCAGATTTGTTTTTTTATAACTCTTTTTTATTTGTTTTGGCGCATACATACAATTTAAAAAAAGCATGAGCTATGGCACCAAATACAGCAGATTGTATAGATTTGCAAGCATAAAGAATATGTAGTACATAGAGATTGTGTAAATGAACATACATGACGGAATGTAGTCAGAGTCTCTATCTCATGTCCTCTTGTCATGAGATCTACGGCCCCACATATTATCTAATTTGCGTTTGCATCCTCTCCACTTATAACCCAACCTTTCGGTCCTTACGCAAATGTTCATGCCGATCGCCCATTCTTACAAAGGTGGAGGTTCCGCCTGTCGTACAATATCTGGCAATGTTCAGATTAGCTATTACAAAGCCCATGCCGGTCAAAGTTCAATGAACCCTTGTCTCCAACCATCCCTCCATTAGTACCAGTCGGGCTACCTTGGGATCCTTGACCGTGTGAAACTGTAAAACCTCAGCAAGGGAGGCGCAGACCTTCCGCCAGTATCGTTCTATAGTCGGGAGAACCAGATCGTATAATATAGGGATCCTTCTGGGGCATGGCACCTCACACACTCTGGGTTGCAGGCCCTCCCAATTTTCCAGTCTTTTAGGACTGTAGTAAACTCTAGACTGGGGCAGACCTTGGAGCTGGAATATAAATCAGCACTGGAGTTGGTGCAGCACCCAAGACGGGTTCTAGTGGCACAGACGGAGCCATGGATGGAGCAGACAGTGATAACCTGACTGGAGGCTTGTGTGGATTCTAGGGGCCGAAAGAGTGTTAGAGGGAACCAGAAGAGTGCCAAAAATACCAAGCATGGCCTCCTTAAAGACCTTGACATGCTGTGGCATCGCTGACGGCTTGGGAAATTTGGGGCACAGCGGGACCAGTTGTGGCATCGGCTCCCCGATCAAGGATTGGAAACTAGATGGATTGGCTTCTTAACACTTTCCCGACTTCTATTTGGACTGAGGATGGCGGGCTCGGGACAAGTCTCACTTCGGCTTCTTATGCTTCTTCTTAAAATTAGACCTCAAAATACCACACGACCGTGAAGAGGACCTGTCGCTGCAGTGGCCTCAGGAGCGGGAGCGAGTCCACGCCCTTGACTTAAAGTGGAAGTGGGACTTAAACGAGGTCAGTGACTTTTTTCGTTTGGTGACATACAGCATCTCTTCACGGTCCCAGATTGCCTTTGGTTGCACGAGGGCACATTCTTCCCATACCTTGGAGTCCTACCCTGAGCTCAAATACCTGCGGTCCAGCTCATATGGGTCCATCACCTGTTTCCAACAGTCATGGCAAGGTCCTATCCTGTAGACTCTGGTGAGGGACATTATTTCCTCGCACGCTGGAAAAGATTTTAGAAGGACATCATCAATTGATGAAAAGGGAGCCGAGCTCAGTATCCATGTTGGGGGTGCAGAAAGAAAGGAAGTGTTTGCGGCGTGCAGGGGTGGCGTTTATATGCGCTCCACTCTATCTCTTCTGGGGCGGAACAAAGTCAACAGAGAGCAACACAATCTCCCTAGGAGAGCTGGAGAGCACGGCCGTGTCCAGTCTAGCACTGGGGGAATCTGCAGATAGTAGTACCCATATGAAGTGTTGGATTGTTGTCCATGGAGTACGCCTTCGTGGAGAGGGGGGCAGCCCTAGAAGAACTCTGAAGCCTGGTCTTCTGTGGAGATAGACTGCAAGTAACAGTTGTGATATCGATGGGGCTGGAGCTGCACTGTAGACTCCAATGCAAATTCTCGACCCTGCAAGATCTGGAGATCTCTATACGTTATATAACTTAATGAAGCCAGTTAGGCCCATTAGTTAATTTTTCGTATCTCTCAGGTGGTAGCTTACTCTTCCAAGAAGGCCCTAGAGGCATGCTTCTGTGCCCAAGAAAATACACATACTGCTTAAATGAAGGAGTGGCTTGGAATGATGGACTAGCTTTGAATACTGGCCTTGAACGGTGCAATCTGCACACACACAGGTTTCTTTCATTTTGGTTTTTGGAATTTGTGTTGTTTTTGGTTCGACTTGGAGCCCCAGTAAAGGCACCCTAGGTGACTGCCTGATTCCCCTTGATTGACAAGAAGCCCCTTGTTTCCCCCTCATCAGAAGCAAATCTGACAGAGCAATCCGTTGTGTAGATCCTCCGTTCTGCACCTCGGCCTCCCCCAGAGCAGCGGCAGCTCCACCGCTATGGCAGAGGAGCGTCGCCCGCCCTGCTGAGAGCCACTGAGGAAAACAGGAAAAATAAAATGATAATAAATTTGTTTTATAAACATTTTATTTTTCCCTATAGAGCCAGCCAAGTCTGGGCGGGGAGGGGCGGTGCCTGGTTGTCATCACAGCCAGCAGGGGTGGAGTAGTGCACGCTGTAAGTGCGCATGACGGTATGGCCTGCCGTTTTAGGTCGGCCAAACCGTCATGTGCACTAAGGTTTCTTCAACCCAGCTCTGAGAAACTGAGAAACAGAGACTCCCAGGCACTGTCTCAGTGGCATACCAGGCTGCTCAGACCAATCCTGGCGCTGCTCTCATGCTATTGAGAGCAGCACCGGGATTGGGTGGGGAGCCTGTGCTGGTGTCCCAGGGACTGCTGGGACACCATCAGGAGAGAAGAAGAGCACCAAGGCGGCCGGCAGCGTGGGAACAGGTAAGTTAAAAAAAATATAGAATTATTACCTTAATGCCCCGCCCGTGCCCCCTGCCCCCCACCTGAGTTTTGCGGCGATCGCCACTGCCCCAGAGTTTCATCTCAGCAAGGTCCTGCGTTCAACTTGGAGATCTTCAATACCTACTGCCTCCTAATGTCCCTGGTAAGAGGATCCCCTCCTCTACCAAAATGTTCCTATGAACAGGCTTAGAGACCACCTCATCTCTATTCTCTTCCAAAATGTCCTTAATAATATACTTGAAGAACAAACACCATTCCTCCTTTCTCCCACAATGTCCCAGTTAACCGGTTTCAGATGTTGGCCTGGACCCGTCCCAGAACTCAGAATATTTATGTGAGTTGCTCACACATACAGAATAATACATATAATATACAGCCCTGGAGACCAGCATGGACAGGATGAATTACTGAGAATACAGAACTGGATCCAGATGACCCCTTCCAAGCAATGACACCGTAAGGGGAGAGCGGGAGAGGCTCTAGGGCAGAGGGGGGAAGATATCCAAGGAGAGAGTTGGAGGAGAAAGAGTAACAGAGGAGCTAAGGAAAGAGGAGGGAAACAATAAAGGAGGAGAGAGGGCAAAAAGACTAACTAAGGGCAGGTGGAGACAGAGTGTAAAGGGAAGACTAAAAGGGGAATGGTTACTGAGGAGAGAGATAGGGGAAAAGAGTAACTAAGATGATGTTGAAGATGGTAGCCAAGGATAGAGGGAAGGGACAGTAACTGAGGAGAGCATAGGGTGGGGAAGTAAAACAGAAGGGATGGAAGGAAAGGATGAGGGAAGGGACAGTAACTGAGGAAAGAGGGAGAGACAGTAACTGAGGAGAGCATAGGGTGGGGAAGTAAAACAGAAGGGATGGAAGGAAAGGATGAGGGAAGGGACAGTAACTGAGGAGAGAGGGAGAGACAGTAACTGAGGAGAGAGGGAGAAACAGTAACTGAGGAGAGAGGGACAAACAGTAATTGAGGAGAGCATAGGGTGGGGAAGTAAGAACAGAAGGGGAGGAAAGGAAAGGAGAGATGGTACGGATGAGGGAAGGGGGTGCATAATGGGGGAACAGCCACTGACAGCAGGAGGGAAGAAAGATTGACTGAGAAGAGAAAGGGGTCTGACAGGAGACAGGTGAAGAAGCGTGGCTGAAGAGAGTGGATATGGGTAATAGAGGAAAGGACAAATAAGGAAATAGGCGAAGAGAATATCCGCAGAGAGGGAGGAAAAGTAAGTGAGGAAAGTTGGAGACAATAACCACGGAGACAGGTGGAAGCAGTGGGTAAAATGGTAAGTGGGAAGGGAGGAGGCGTGGTAGGAGAGGAGAGACAGCAGGGGACAGAGTAACGAAGCAACAACGCAGAGGGTAGCTGAGGAAAGAGGCGACAACAGAAACTGATGATAAAAAGAGGTGGAAAAGACAGTAACCAATAGGTGAGAGAATGACTGATTCAAAAGGGGGATGGTAACCCTGGAAAGACAGAAAGAGGAGCAGATGGGGGGAGGCTGGAGAGTAACAGAGAAGTAGCAGGTGGCTAGGAGAGAAGTGCAAAGAGTGACAGGAGATGGTGGGACGGGAGAATGAAGGAAAGCAGCAGAACAAGGGATATGAGTAGAAAGTAAAAGGTGAATAACTGAGAGACAAGACAAGGCAAAGCTGGCTGAGTGAAGTACCAAATGCAGCTTAAGAGAGAGAAAGATGGGGAACTGGGCACAGTAGGAAACAGTAACCAGAAGAAACAATCGTGGGCAGAAGGGGGGCTTACTGGCAAATGATGTGGAGGAGAAAGAGACAGCAGACTTGGACTTTAGCCCAGAGACATCCCAAAAGACTGGTAAGACCGTGGCAGAGATACCCAAAAGGTGACAGACGGCAATGCCTGGTTCAACGTTTCTTTACCACAAGGGAGTCCTGGCAGAAGCATTCAATGACATTATTTACAACCCATCTGTAGTATGTGGATGTAAAGTATTTGTGGTGTGAGCGGATCATGCACGAGAAGGCTAGGAGGTGGGGTACGACAGCGTCTTCTGTTCCAGGAGTCTGTGGGTCACTCGTTAGGAGAAGGGCTGAACCGTATTAACATCCAAGTTTTCTGGGGTTATGGACACACGCAGCACCTCCTGGATGAGGCTGACGTATGTCTAAAATGGATCTGAGGTTGCTTGTCGCTCCTTCGTATGAGACACGACTGGACTGCTCCTTGAAGTCAAGTTCAAAACTTATTTCCAACATGAAATAAACAAGCCCCAGTAGATAAGAAGAAGACAGAGCAGGACCCAAGCCCTTGCACCAAAAAATATATACAATAAATATCTACTTTAGCAGCACAGTAAATACTCAGTAACCGTCAGAACATGTTAAGGTGATTTATGAAACCATCAACAAAAGAAGAGGAGAACAAGCAGGACTGAGGGACCAAACAGCACCCCGGTATAAAAAGAAGGAATGAGAAGAATAGAGCCCCAAGGGAACCAGGTAAACTTGCAGAAATCACACAGACTCATTGTATTTTGCTGGACATGGACCACTAGCAAATGAGAACTGTTACCTACACCTAAATGACCACAGTTAGAGAATCACTACAGTCAACAACATACACCACAGAAAAGTAAAAAGTCATCTCTAAAACATTAGCTCAGCAAAGCCACTAAATGTAAAAGATGACATGAGGACGAGTGCAGTCAGTGTTGTGGATCCACCTAACCAGGCCAATGTCAGTATCATAGAGAAGACAAAGAGACTGCCCCTTTGACAAACGTCACACCCGAGAGGGATAGCGGCTTGGACTCGGCTGCTGTGCATGGCGACTTGGGCTCGTCCACACTTCCGGGAAATGACAGTCAGAGTGAGCACACTGTTGGTTCACACTAATTGTGTTAGGCAGCAGAATGCAGGACTTGAATTGCATTGACATGCCAGGCTTCGCTGACAGCAGAGATCTGCTAACCTCGGGCCATCGCCTCGCGAGCAGACCGGATCTGCAATAGACATCAGGTTTGGTTGGAGCATCACACACTTCCGGGGAAGTGCAGGAAGTGGCAGAGAAAGCGTAGGAGACTTAGGAGGGCTTGGGGGAGGCCATGGCATCCAGTCCCTGGGGCCCGAGACGTTTGGCTCACCTGATACCTGGCAAGGCTCTTAATACCAAAACCTGAATGTTAGTTGGAGAGGGTCTTCCAGACCACCCATATCCTATTGATAATGTTGGTGCCAGACCTTCCAAATCCAAAAAACTCTTTGCGACAAATGGTGAGGGATGCTTGAGCGTCCATTGGACTCATGCAGTCCCCAAGACCTCCATGTTGCACTGTTGTGCTTAATTCTGTCCTCCCCATATTAATTTTGAATCTACATATTTAAAAACAGTATGTTTGAACTTTGGAGCCGGAGCTTTGCCTTAGTCTGGGTGCTGTGGTCTCAATGGGGATGGCCATATCTCCACAGGAATAGCATGTATTACATAACCTGTAGTGACGTTATCGAGGAGGCAGTGGTCAGTGGCACAATCTGAATGCTTGTAGCCTTTCCTTCCTCAATTTATCTTGAGAAGACCATCCTCACTCTGACCATTCCAACACACTGATTATCATCACAGGTTCTACTTTTCTGTTTTTTTTAGAGCCCTTCCCGTCCAATTTGATTTACCTCGAATCCTGCCTTTACAGGTTTGCTGTGGTGTAGGGCTAAAAGGTATTCATGGAGAAAAACTGGCTTAGCATACTTAAAGAACAAGTTACTTACCTTCAGTAACACCTTATCTGGTAGAGACTATACATAGCCACAGCTTCCTTACCATTGAATTTCCCCAGGCGTTAGACTGGATCCGGAAGATTTTTTGTGAGCAGTACCCCGGTGCGCCGGTAGGTGGCGTCTGTCAGCTCTGCGCGGCATCATCTGCGCAGGAAGTGATGTCCGCGTCACATATATAGGCGCCACCTCGGCGTGCTGATGTCAGTTACTTTTCATGACTTTCCAAGCCAGAAGCGTGGAGCCATGAAGAGCACTGACACTGGTGTGTCCAAATTAAGGCCCTAAAAAGGATGATCAGCCCTGACCCTAGAGGTCTGTCCACAGAGCAGGAGGATGGGCGGGTCAGTAAGAAAGCTGGAACTAGATATAGTTTCTACCAGATAAGGTTTTACCGAAGGTAAGTAACTTGTTCTTTAAGTATGCTAAGCCAGTGTTTCTCCATGAGATGGTCCCTTGCTCACTTTGCCACTGGATTCAAGCTAGCCTGGCTGATGAGGGGTGTTACCCCGAAACCGGTACCAGGATGCTTGTTTCCGGTCCAGGGAGGACCTGGCCTGGCAGTTCGGGCTAGACTGTTCCCATGAGGCACAGGGTCAAGACTGATTTGCATATGGCTGGGTCCAAACTGGGGTGGCGAAGTGAGCTCAAGAATGATGATGGATTCAACCCAGATCTGTGACTGGGGGTGAATGTCTGAAAAGTTTCAGCACTCCGTCCATCATCTCCTTGTGTTTGCTTTGTTCGCCCTAAGTTGGCAGGGTATGCCCAGACGTGGGTCCCTTGCTCACTTTGCCACTGGATTCAAGCTAGCCTGGCTGATATGGGGTGTTACCCCGAAACCGGTCCCAGGATGCTTGTTTCCGGTCCAGGGAGGACCTGGCCTGGCAGTTCGGGCTGGACTGTTCCCATGAGCCACAGGGTCAAGACTGATTCGCATATGGCTGGGTCCAAACTGGGGTGCCGAAGTGAGCTAAAGAATGATGATGGATTCAACCCAGATCTATGACTGAGGGGGAGTGTCTGAAAAGTTTCAGCACTCCGTCCATCATCTCCTTGTGTTTGCTTTGTTCGCCCTAAGTTGGCAGGGTATGCCCAGACGTGGGTTCCTTGCTCACTTTGCCACTGGATTCAAGCTAGCCTGGCTGATGAGGGGTGTTACCCCGAAACCGGTCCCAGGATGCTTGTTTCTAGTCCAGCGAGGACCTGGCCTGGCAGTTCGGGCTGGACTGTTCCCATGAGGCACACGGTCAAGACTGATTTGAATATGGCTGGGTCCAAACTGGGGTGGCGAAGGGAGCTAAAGAATGATGATGGATTCAACCCAGATCTGTGACTGGGGGTGAGTGTCTGAAAAGTTTCAGCACTTCGTCCATCATCTCCTTGTGTTTGCCATGGTCCATTTCTGCATCACCTAACCTTTCTTCGCATCAACATACCCCACGAAGAGTTGGTCATCCACCCGGAACTCACATGTGCAGTAAAGGTAGAATGACAACGCTCTTTTTGGGTCCAGACGGTGGAGTCGCTCAACTTCCTTAGAGGGATGTGGAGGAGCATAGAAAGTGGGCAAGGTGACAGATTGGCCCACATGAAATGGTGTTACCACTTTCGTCAGGAAAGAGGCCATAGTGCGAAGCACCAGTTTGTCCAGTTAAACTGTGAAGAATGGAGGCTTGGAAAATAAAGCCTGCAGCTCACTCACCCTCTGGGCCGACGTAATTGCCACAAGAAAGGCTGTTTTGATGGTGAGCAGCCTGAGGAGACCAGACCGCTGGCTACGCGATCCTCGAGGCTAGTAGCGACCACGCCCTCGTCCATGCAGAGACTGGGAAGCTTGCATGGCTCGGTGGCTGGCGTAGGATAGGTGTGGTTGAAATCCCCTTCCGTGACCACGAAAGGAGCAAAAGGCAGACTGGGGATGATGTGGGGCAGCTGGGAGGCCTTAGCCAGTGAGTCCTAAAAGCACTTCAGCACAGAGTCTGCCTTGTCTCCGAAGAGATGTGTGCCTTCGAAGGGCATGTCCATGAGAGAAGCCTGACATCCGTCGAAAAGCCAGACGGTCTCAGCCAGGCGTGGCATCTGAGGGCCACTGTCGATGAAACTGCTCTGCCCAGTGAGTCAGTCGTGTCCAATTCACAGCGAACTTCGCTGCGTCTCTCCCGTCTGTGACAGCTTGGGAGAAAATGGCCTGGGCCTCCTCCTGAACCTGTGGCAGCACTTGCGCAACTATTTCCGACAGCATGTGGGAGTAACAGTCCAATAAGAATGTGGTGTTCACTGACCGCAATGCAAGGCTGGTAGAAGAAAACATTTTCTTACCCAAGCTGTCCAGCCTCTTGGATTCCCTGTCCGAGGGGAGCAGCAGGGAACGCGCCATGGGAAGGGGAAGCTTGGACCACCAAAATTTCGGGTTAGGGTGTTGGGTGAAGAAATGTGGGTCCCCTGGAGCAGGGCGGTGGCAGAGGACAATCGTCTTATTCACAGGAGCCCCTGTGCTGGGTTTGGACCAGGTCCCCAGAAGGACGTCGGTGAGGGCTTCGTTGAACGGGAGTAGGGGTTCAGAGGAGGAGGCTTCCGGTTGCAGCACCTCTGTCAATATGTTGGTCTTGACTGCCACCGAGGGCAACTGAAGATCGAGGACCTCAGCCACCCTACGCACCACCATTGTGTATGTAACTCCCTCCTCCGTAACCATGGTAGGGTGTGAAAGCATGCCGGTATCTGGAGATGTATCCAGGCGGCTGGCATCACCCTGTTCCTCACACCAGTCCATATCCTGATCATAAGGCTTGTATTCTAAAGTGTCCAGAAACCCTCCCATTCCTCCCCGAGGCCTAGCCCTTCAGAATAGGACTAAGGCTCCAATCTAGGACACAGGGGTCCTTCGGCGTCGGTCGACACGGCTTCGTGTCGGATTCGAGGATCACAATGCGGCTGGTGCCGGAAGCATCAGGTCGGAGTGGCACGACCAGTTCGGATCCCTGACCGGATCTATGGGGGTCCATGCGGAACCAGATGGGGCCCCCTCTGACCTCGCGGGGCCCAAACATGTGCCAGAAGGGCCGAGCCGCTCAAATATGAGATGCATGGCCTACTATAACACTTTAATTTGAGCGGGGGTTGCTCTGGCTCCCGCAAAACTAGGGAGGCGCGGAGTCAGCCCAGGCGCAGGTCCCGAGGAAGCAGGCCTTGAATGCCGATGTTCGTCGTGACGGCCAACAGACGAGAAGTCAAAGTGCGCTTCTACTGCTTGTGTTTTTTGTGCCGCTTACCTGAATGCCCCGACGATTTCGAGTGGGCTGAAGAGGACTTCGGACTCCGGGAACGGTCCTGGGACCTTCCTCTTGACCAAGACCATTACTTCAAAGCCTTTGGCGCCATGCCCGGCTACAGGACAACGATTTGGAGTCATGGTCCCGCTCCAGACACCACATACAAATGAGGTGTGGGTCCGTTGCTGACATGTCGCGGTGGCAGGTGCCACAGGGTTTGAAACCTGTTTTCCTCGATGACATCTTTGATACACCAGAGGAAAAGAATGTCGACAAAATGTTGCAAAAATCCTGTCAAAGACTGACAGAGGGGTAGCTCTTGTCTTGGAGCAGCTCTGGCTGGCGAGAAAAGAACTGACGTTAGCGCGCAAGGTGGTGCCTATATAGGTGACGTGGATATCACTTCCGGCGTGAACCATGCTGCGCAAAGCTGACCGACGCCACCTACAGGCACACAGGGGTACTGCTCATGAAAAATCTTCCAGATCCAGTCTGACGCCTCTGGAAATTCAAAGGTAAGAAATCTGCCGCTAAAAGTCTCTATCAGATTGTATTAGTTATAAGAAAGAACCGTTGCGTTTAATGTGATTCCAGTTGCAGCATACTTAAACGACCAATATTTCCTCTCACTTCAATTTTATTAGTCCAAACAAGCTGGATTTGCCTCCATTTTGACGGTAATTTTAAATATGAGGGACCTTAAAAAGTGTGGGTTATACTTAATGTATTTTGTGATCGGTATCCTTTGTTGTTGTATGTTTACATTCCTGCAACGGCAAATGTTTACATGATTCAATAAAAACTTAATTTGAGAATAACCAGATACCAGAACAATATACAAACCCATCATGTATACAACAAATACATCTCCTAATACCCGCTCAATACCAGAGATCAAACTGCAACCATAATCAATCTGTGAATCAAAAATTACATAAAGCCCACTAACAGCTATGGACAATGAAATAATATGAAACACATCTTTTAACACCCAAATCCCAAACTAAACAAAAAGAAAGTGAGGGAGACAGCTCACACTACACAGATGACATTCAAGATCAGGAAGACACCACAACCTCTGTCAGAAAAACCACAGCCTTAAAACTAACTCCTAAAATCAAAGATTGAGAACTCGATGTTAGATTAGTATGATACATGCCCAGCTCTTGCATCTTCAAAGTTGAAACCAACCACCATAGTAAAATACATTTTTTTATCAAAACCCAGTCACTGACTTGACACATGCAAATTAAACAAGGCGAACTAATTAAGGGGAATAGATGCTGGTCACCATGTTTTGCAGAAACATGGCTTGCAGATGACCCAGCAGCCGTATTGATAAATAGATCCTTCAAGGTGATCTATTAATCCTGAAAAATGGGAATCGTGAAGAGAAGGAAGGTAAAGTGGATGCCAGCAGTATCCACCAAGGAATTCTAATGCACTGAGATTGCGATAATGTTATACAATCCTATTGAGGACCTAGCTACTAGATGCAAAGTGGACACCGCCACACCTTTTTTTTGTGTTGTAATTTTTTTATTATTGTTGCATGAAAGGTATACAACAGGAAGTCAAATGCAATTGAAACATAGTAAGGAACAGCAATAGTGATTGGAACAATATAAGTAAGACTCTTGGGGAGGGGAGAAGAGTGGGGTGGGGGAGGGGAGGGGTGGGAAGAGGAGTAGCCGTGATGCAAGGGGATTAATGAGATGCAGTAATGTAGATAAGGTATCCGGCCTTTCGTCCCTTCGCTCCGTTAAGGTGTGCCGGGTCTCCGTTGTTGACCGCGGTGTGTTGGGTATTGACTCTCAGCCTGCACTATTGGTGCGATGACCCTTTTAAAATATAATTTCAGGGGGTGGGGGAAGGGGGGAGAAGGGGCGACTGTCCAGCATGGCGCGCGGTGCAGGGGTGGAGGGGAGAGGCCTAGGTGGGGAGGGAAAGGATTGATGGCTGTATTGCGAGGTGGGGTAGATCGCAGGTGTCTACCTATGTGGAGATATGTCACGGCTGGGGGAGGGGAAGGAGAGGGGGAGTGGGGTAGAGCGAAAAACTTGCGGGGGTTGGGGAGAAAGCGGAATGACCCGGTCTGGGGTCCTAGGGCGGGGACGCGTCCAGTGTGCAAAAGCGTGGGATTTGAGGTTTCCTTCAGGGGGAATGGGGTATAGAAGTCTGCGTGCCACACCTTTTATCATCACACCAATACATTTTATAGATTAGGATATTCAAAAAATGTTTGTATCAAATCCTGGAGCTGACCATCGATTAGGAAATCCTACTGATGGGAGATTTAAGCAAGTGGGTAGAGATCCCCAGATAATAAACTGGGAGTTTATCTCATTGAGAATATGGAAGCTTTGAGATTCAACCAACTAGTTAATGGTTTTGTTCACATGGTTGGGCACTGACTGGACCTAATTTTCACATTTAAATTCAAAGGTGACAATCTTGTTGTTAATTCTCAAACATGCTATGAGCACTCTCTGAGTACCCTCCATCTCTTGCACATCTGGGTGAGACGACTTGATAAAGTAAATAAGCCCACTTTCAGAACAGATTCAATACTGCAACAAATGTAAATGGTCCAGTAGAATACCTAGAAAATCTATATGGCATCATCATAAAACACTGGACAAAGTTCTACCCCTAAAAAATCAAAAACAAAGCAAGGTGTGTAAAGGGGAGCATATAAATGAGCACCATTAAAAAAAGATCAAAGGTCAACTATACCAACTCCAACAATCAGTCAAGCAATCAATCAAAGGAGATATTTAACATGTCCCATGATCCAAGTATTGCAGATGCTGTGAAAATGCCCCATATTAGACTACAGTATGATGCAAAAGCCTTTCATTGTACTTTAAGTTAAAAATAATGAAAGTAAGTCAGAACACAACAAGCAATTTGTAGAATCGGTTGGGCAAAATCAAAGCGTCCACGCTACCCGTTGGTAGCCCGTCATATACCGAGGAGTTCACCAAACAGTCGGCCCCAATGTCATGGACCTCATCGACTGCTCTAGTCCCCTGGGGAAAGTTCTAAATGCATAAAGGATTCCATAGTCATCTGCTAGTTTGACCATGGATTGGATTTAAACCCTTGGCATCATTAATCAACTGATGTACGGCTTTGGCCCTTCATGGACTGATTTTGGCGACACCAACCAGTGAGACAGCCCTGCTCTTCCTCCTTGCGTTATCTAATTTTTCCCACATTTTGGAAGAACATATCCAGGGGCAATCATTTCAGTTTAAGTCGCAGAAAAGTGGATCTCCCTTCGAACTAAACCCCATTAACAGGAGCAGCATATGCAGGTAAGAGCGGTGAGGCGGGATTCGACAGGCAACGACGAGGGAAAACTAATTATTTATTTAATTTTCCCTTGTTGTCATGTCGAATCCCCCTCCATCCTGCCCCACCGCTCTTACCTGCACGGGTTGCTCTTGCCCATTAATAACCATTATACCTTTATGCAAGCCCTATAAACAATTCTCGCCACATTTTAAATAACATTATTATCTGAACTGTTAGTGCGAACAAACCTTGCGGCAATTGGTGCACTTTACAAATCCCTTAACCTAGTAGTATACAACGCATGAAGAAACAAGTGGCTTACCCCCAACCCTATTTCATTTTCTAAAACCCAAAATGTATTTGTAAGGGAAGTCTTAGGCAAAAGTAGCAATACATGGAAAACACAGGGTTCTTGCTTTGAAATGCACCTGATGTATTTGTATATGTTGGCCTCCTTTCTTTCATAGCCTAGATGAGCTATAAACAAAGAAAGCAAATGCTACCAGAGAGATTCCCAATGGTTAAGGAGAGATATTTGTAGCCAAAGGGAGCTGTGTTAGAACATTTCAATGAAACAAGTCTTGGGGGCAGAATTAGGACACTTCTCCTCTGAAATGGGACAGGTGACAGGGATTTGGGGTTAACCAAGACATCGTCCCTCAGAGCGGTTGGATATGGCACTTGGGTATCCTGAGTACTGAGGATGTGGCTCGACAGCGATAGAAGGGAGGAAGAAGGGCAGACCTGCCCTATGCACACAGTCACCTACCCTGTAATATGCAGTCTTGGCGTAGACTTGGAACTGCCCTTCCGTGGTCAGCAAGGAGCCGTAGTTGGATCCTCTCTGTTGGGAAAGAAGAAATGGAAAACACATTTAATACAGGAGAAGCTGATCTAGATGTCGCAAGGGGCTTTGTGGATAACGCTGGGCCGCCCTCATATTGGAACAGTTCTGGGATTAGAGTTAGGTGGTCGTGGTGTGTTTGAGGGTTACCAGGTCTGCTTTTCCTCCGGCAGTCCTTGTGTTCCAACACTCACCTTCTTTAGGAACTGCGTGTGGATTGACCCACTAGAACATCCACTACTCTCCCATTTAAATGATTGCATCCAAGCTTTGCGATGGCGGTACCCCCCTTTCAAGATGAAAGCAGTAACCTGTGGACCCTCTCAGCCCAGCACTAATGACTCACCTATCTAAGCTGTAACTACCCGGTGCTTCCCCTTGCAATGCTTGTTCATTTTCTCTGCCTGTAAACTGCTGCTTTCAATGCACATCACACTATGTATACTAACCAGCTCTGGGTAATCTTTTATCAAATTATTCTTTCAGCTACATTCAGGGCCCTACCGCCCGGTGAGTCTAGGTTTGTACCCAATGCCTGAAAGAAAAGAACTGAATAAAATAATTTTGAAGATGAGAGTACTTAACCATGCCAAATATTAGAGGCAAGACTGGGGGGGTCGACATATCGGTGGTGGAAGCTAGACATAGCTGGGCTAACTCGATCTTCTCTGCACAAAACAAACCCCAAAGCTGGGCTGACCATCCAATTGGAGCTGTAAACAGAGAACCGCTAGACTACAGGACCTGAAGCCCTTTGGCCATCACTTCAGTTAATACCCCCCACCTCCCCCACACACTCTTTATAGAGGCTGTACTTCGCCAGTAATGGGGATTAGGGGCATTCTCTCCCTTTTAAATGTTTTGGGACTATTAAACCTCAGGAGCCCCATCAGACTGCTGGGTTGCTTCCCTGGTCTAGCTGCTCTCTAGTGAGACCCTTTTTACTCGATTTTGATTGGACCAGATGATGTGTCAGTGTAATTCATTGTTACTCAGATCAGGTAAAACCCAGAAGCTTGATCAGTGTAATGTGTCAGGGTCAAAAAACATCTGCAAAGGCAATGTGGGCGGATGTGTAGCAATTCTGTGACAAGGAGATGTGGGTGTCTGGAGAGTGGAGGAAACCTTTAAGGAGTGAATGAATGTTTTATTTGCATAAGTTAATTAAAACCATTGCATAACAGATAAAATAGTAAAAATCCATGATACTAAACCACAAGAATGTGTACATTAGCTAAAAAACTCCAATTGCTTCCATGACCAGTTAAAAAGGTTTTTACATAGAGCGTTGCGGACGGCCCTTGCGTCAAAGTTCAAGAAAGGTAGGGTGATTTCAGGTAGTGAACAAGAAGGCACGCGCATTCCCGGGGGCTGACCCAAGCAGACGGTATCCCCAGGGTTCTATCCCTTTAGTTCTCCGGCTCTGTAGCCCTCACCCTTTAGAAGCATGTATTTAGCCTGAGGGCCAGTTCTCTAATAAAGTGCATATGCTCTGTGCAATTAAATAGCCTAAAGCTTATAATTCATGTTATTAGCGTCCCTTTACTCGGTAAGTCAAACCCCAAAGACAGTCCGACGTCCGGTTCTTCTTCCGTTTCCCTTTGGCAGTGCCTATATTTGCCCTTGATCCATGTTCTTTACTGAAAGTGCTTCATGGAGTGTATGAACTGGTATCCTAGTGTCGGTGGCCATGCCAAAGCCCTACAAAGATTCTTTTGATGACAACAGATGCAAAGATTAATGTGGAAAAGACAGACCGCTGCAGCAGAGGAACATCGATGGGATAACATGGGTGGAAAACTGGTGAAGGCAGAGTACCAACATAAAATGATGGGAACATTGAGGCTTCACGGGCTACTTATCAAACCAATCCAATGTGCCCCCCCAAACCCAAGGTTTTTCCGATATCACTAGAAAAGGCACTGATGAGTGGGTTCATGGCTGGAATGAGGCCTAGTCTCCAGTAATGTGTAGGGGCGAGATAGGGCCAGCTTTTAAAGACCACAGACTCCAGTATTCTTTCACTTGCCATGTCCAGTACCACCTTACTCTTAAGTACTTGTTACTCAGTAAGAACACAGTGCATGCAATCAGTAACTGGGCAGACACTGGATGCGCCGATAACTGAAAAGACTGAATGCTGTGAAATGACGCAGAACTAAAAACACCCTTAACCTTGCACAAATATTGACTACATGGAAAAAATGTCTTCAAGCCACTTTACAGGACTTGTGTGGTAAAGGGAATGCACAGACCAATGGCTGAGCAGCAGTTGGAATGTGGTTTCCAAATGGCAGGTGTTCTGTGAAAATAAACTGCTTTGTTTACTGTCCATTTGACCTCTTCAAAAGGGTTACCCAGGTGTACGGACTGAAGTAGTATTGAATCAATAGCAGATTCAATTCATGTGTGTGACAGTGGGAAGTCCATCTGTTGGCCGCGAGTGTTAACCACGACACATAGTGAATTCGGCATAATTTGTACGGACCACAGGTCCACCAGAATGTGAATTATTCAATACTTACACACCGTGAGCCAACTCCAAGACAAATCCGGAAATCACATCAAGGCATCACTAGTGCATGGCTGACTTTCTACGCTGTGATATTTGGCTAATCGCTGCCCTTCTAAGAACACCAGTGGTAAAATGCTATGTTAGTGGAAAGCATTATGCCACACAATTGCTTAGCTCGGGGACACTACCACTAAAAATTTGCAGTACATGAAATGAGGTGGGCAGTGGATGTTTGAGCATTTTTATGTGTGTCGGTTTCCCTGCAGAGGTAAATTTACTTTATGTGATAGTTTATGTGTCTGTAGATGCATCCATCTTTGATTGACATTGAGATATCCACTAATCAAGAACCATATACCATCTACAGAGCAATAGACTAACAGAGAGTTTTAATAAAACCATGAAAGGAATGTCTAAAGGCCTTCACCATGACCAAGGGGAGGCAGTGGGAACCTTTATTGCTCAGTTTAAGTTTTGCTGGGAGGAACAGACAGGAGATCAGAGATTGCCTATTGCACCTTATGTCCTTGAATTCAGACATAGGAACTTGTCTCTAGCAGTGGAGCATCTGTAGGAACTGGTCTCTAGCAGTGGAGCATCTGTAGGAACTTGTCTCTAGCAGTGCAGCATCTGTAGGAACTTGTCTCTAGCAGTGGAGCATCTGTAGGAACTTGTCTCTAGCAGTGGAGCATCTGTAGGAACTTGTCTCTAGCAGTGGAGCATCTGTAGGTCCTCCGACCCAATCAAAAGAACAAGTACTACTGCATGACCGGTCACAGCATTGGCTTTGATCTTAGTCCCAGAACACACACTGATATCATGTAGGTCACTGGTGTAGGACTGTATAAGCAGTGATTGTTGTAATGAATGGAGTCATTTATTCCTTCGTGTCTCCCCCCTGTACATCAAGTTCATGTGGATCTATACGAGTTCTTTTTTTTTTATTAACTCCAGTAACACAACTTCTCGAAATTAACTGGAAAAAACAGGATTCGTAGTGCACTTTTGATCATTTTTTTCCATTTAACTTCCTTTATGTAAATGGGGTGGGGTTCACCCGTGCCTTATTTCTCTCACACTTCAAGTTTCTACACCGGGCGCTTCTCCACCACTCTTTCTGTGCGTCCTTTGTCCCCCTCGCTTTTCATAGGCTTGCAAGTGTTAGCCCTTCCATCTTTTGCAGGAGTCACCCATTGTTGTATGCCTCTATGAGCATCTGCCGCAAGGCTCTATCTCTTCTCTCCTTGCCCTGGTCACCCACCCACATCCTTAGTCTCCATGCCGCAAGAGTGTGCTTTACTTCCTGCCACACGGTCTGTCCTTGGTAAGTGTTTACTTCTTCTGGCAGTGCTCACCAAGCTCCCATACACCCTATAATAAATAATAATCCATATTTGTAAAGCAGTAGCACATCACCCCTTAAGGTTTCAAGGCAATGGGGGCCGTCAGGAAGACGGAGTGAGCTATTGCCCAGAGTCACATGGTGCTGAGCTGAGCTGCCGCCGGGGATCGAACCGTGAGCCCCACACTCCGGAGTCAGCCGCTCTGGCCACTGCGTCACACCTCTCCCCTTCCGTTTTTTCTGCCACTGAGGACCTCATCATGGTCTTCCAGGGCTGGTGCATGTGCAGCCCCTTCTACACCGCACCAGATCATATGCTATTTCTTGAATTTGGTAGGCAATCACCCCAAATGTAAGTGTTTTACATACCAATTGATGCTATGTCCAGCTCTTCCTTTTCGAGCGTTACACATTTTTCAATAAATGCAATCTGTCCGGGAGAGCTTTACCCCACTTCAGGGCTTTAAGTGGGATGAAAAAACTGGGGGGTCTCTCAAAAGGGCGTGGCCAAAGTAATTAAGGGCGTGGCTTTAAAACCTGTAAGCTAAAAATCTTTGCTTAGCATAGTGTGCCGCCCGACTTGTATTTTGCTGTTTCTGTCATTGCATCCAGATAAATGATACAACAAGTAACATCATACCAACAACAAGTCAGGACTATTGGCTTTGTCAATGGTTGTTAGTTGCATAAGATAAATGAGCAGCAACTATGGCTTGTATTAATGTTGAAAAAGCTTCCATTTAAACCCCTGGTGACACCACAACAATGTTGCTGCTCCTGCGTTTCAAAAAGAGAAGGGAAATCCAGAGAGAAAATGACTCTCTTTAAAGGATTCTCCTTCCCCTACAACCCTCACCTGGCATGACGTCATGACGTAACTTCTTCACTAGTGAGAAGTGGGCAGTGAGAGCAGCGCACATCCATGTGCCCAAGATGCAGTCAAAACTTCCAACCACCCAATCAAGGTTTGGAAAGAAGAATCTAGTGGCATGGGTATTTGTGCCAAATGAGCTTTCCATGAGTGTAGGAGGAAGCAAAGAGGATGGCAATGCAGAGCCTAGAAATATACACAATGCGATGATGGAAGAAGAACCCCTTTAGGTGTCCTCTATCAGGCAGAGTCTACCTCTGTCTAGTGGCACCAGAGGACTAGCACATGGGTGGTGTTTTATGAAGGCCAGAGGTAAAAATATTGCTAAAGAGAAAGGAAAACGAGCTGCAGGATGGGACAGGTGTGAGAGGGGCACCAGACTCTCACTTTCACAACATGCAAGACCTCTAGGCCTAGAATGGCAAAGGCTTGTCTGCCAAATGCACCCTGCTCTAACAGCATAAGAATTCCTAACCATAAGAGAAGCCCTAGAGACAAAAGTCTACCCAGCCACAGAGGGTGAAGGATCCCTGTTCAAAAGAAGGAAGGGCTGGCTAAATACTGAGACCCTGAACAAAAGGGTCTCATCTATAAGCCATACAGCCTTAGAGCTAGACATCTCTTGATTCTTAAACAAAGAGGCCATCATCAAGAAAACATCCAGCGGTGGAGATAAAAGGTTCTCTATTGATAAGACAACCTTCACTAGACACGGAAGGGTCTCCTTCAACAAGATATCAAGCACAAAAGGCACGCTTCACTTAACGTAGAATGGGCTCCATCAATAAGACACCCATCACTAGATGCAGAAGTGCTTATGTCTCTAAGACATACATCTCCAGAAGGAACAGTTTGTTTCCCTAAATCATCCAGTCTTACCAGTGAATGGCCTGCACTGTTGAGACACCTAGCACTAGAGGGTGGACAGTCTTTTTAAGCTGTCCAGACCTTGAAGTGGGAGCATCTACATCTCTAAGACACTCAGTGCCTGAAGGTGAATGGTCAGTAATTCTAAGACACTCTGCACTAGAGGGTGAAAGGCCTCTATCACTAAAGGCACTTGGTACCTGAGGAAGGGGGTTTCTATGCTAAGTTAATCATTCTTGTAAGGAGAGAGGTGTCTGCCAGGGCCTCCATCTTTAAGGCACCAAGTGATTGATCGTCAAGGGTCTGTAGCCCTTAAATATGCAGCCCTAAGTGGCGAAGGCTCTGAACCCTTCGGATATCCAGACATAGAGGGTGAAGGCGCTGTATCCCTAGATATCCAGCTATAGAGGGTAAAACATTTAGAGCATCCAGCCGTCTACAGTAAAGCCTCTGTACCCCTCAGATATCCAGCCATAAAGGGTGAAGGGACTATATGCTTAAGATATCCATCCATAGAGGGTGACAAGTCTGTACCTTTATAATATTCAGCCCTCGTCAGTGAAGCCTCTGTGCCCCTCAGATAGCCAGCCCTAGAGGGTGAAAGGTTCAGTATGTCTCAGATATCCAGCCCTAGAGGGTGATGGGTATGTACCTTCAGTGAAGCCTCTGTGCCCCTCAGATAGCCAGCCCTAGAGGGTGAAAGGTTCAGTATGTCTCAGATATCCAGCCCTAGAGGGTGAAGGGTATGTACCTTCAGTGAAGCCTCTGTGCCCCTCAGATAGCCAGCCCTAGAGGGTGAAAGGTTCAGTATGTCTCAGATATCCAGCCCTAGAGGGTGATGGGTATGTACCTTCAGTGAAGCCTCTGTGCCCCTCAGATAGCCAGCCCTAGAGGGTGAAAGGTTCAGTATGTCTCAGATATCCAGCCCTAGAGGGTGAAGGGTATGTAGCTTCAGTGAAGCCTCTGTGCCCCTCAGATAGCCAGCCCTAGAGGTGAAAGGTTCAGTATGTCTCAGATATCCAGCCCTAGAGGGTGAAGGGTATGTACCTTCAGTGAAGCCTCTGTGCCCCTCAGATATCCAGCCCTAGAGGGTGAAGGGTATGTACCTTCAGTGAAGCCTCTGTGCCCCTCAGATATCCAGCCCTAGAGGGTGAAGGGTATGTACCTTTAGTGAAGGCTCTGTGCCCCTAAGATATTCAGCCCTAGAGGGTGAAAGGTTCAGTATGCCTCAGATATCCAGCCATAGCGGGTGAAGGGTATGTATCTTTAAAATATCCAGCCCTAGATAGACAAGTTTAAGATATCCAGCCACAGAGGGTGAAAGTTCTCTATTTATAAGATTAGACAATGAAGACTGTATCTCTCAGCTATCCATCTCTAGTGGGTGAAAGGCCTGCATCCCTAGACTATCCAGCTCTAGATGGTAAAGGCTATTTTCCCCTTAGATATCTAGCCACAGAGGTGATGGCTCGGTATCCTGAAGATATCCAGAACTTGAAGGTGAAGGGTTTGTATGCTCAAGATATCCAGCCCTGGATGGTAAAGGCTATTGGTCCTTTAGATAAGCATGCCTAGAAGGTGAAGGCTTGGTATCCCTAAGCTATCCAGCCACAGAGTGTGTACGGGTTGTATCCCTCAGATATCCAGCCACAGACGGTGAAGGGTTTGTATCCCACAGATTTCTGGCAACAGAGGGTGAAAGGTTTGTATCCCTCAGATATCCAGCCACAGACGGTGAAGGGTTTGTATCCCACAGATTTCTGGCAACAGAGGGTGAAAGGTTTGTATTCCTCAGATTTCTGGCAACAGAGGGTGAAAGGTTTGTATCCCTAAGCTATCCAGCCACAGACGGTGAAGGGTTTGTATCCCACAGATATCTCCACAGACGGTGAAGGGTTTTATGCCTCAGATATCTGGCCACGGACGGTGAAGGGTTTGTATCCCTCAGATATCTGGCCATGGACGGTGAAGGGTTTGTATCCCTCAGATATCTGGCGACAGACGTTGAAGGGTTTTATGCCTCAGATATCTGGTCACGGACGGTGAAGGGTTTGTATCCCTCAGATATCTGGCAACGGACGGTGAAGGGTTTGTATGCCTCAGATATCTGGCCACAGACGGTGAAGGGTTTGTATGCCTCAGATATCTGGCCACAGACGGTGAAGGGTTTGTATGCCTCAGATATCTGGCGACAGACAGTGAAGGGTTTGTATGCCTCAGATATCTGGCCACAGACGGTGAAGGGTTTGTATGCCTCAGATATCTGGCCACAGACGGTGAAGGGTTTGTATGCCTCAGATATCTGGCGACAGACAGTGAAGGGTTTGTATGCCTCAGATATCTGGCCACGGACGGTGAAGGGTGAAGGGTTTGTATGCCTCAGATATCTGGCCACGGACGGTGAAGGGTTTGTATCCCTCAGATATCTGGCCACGGACGGTGAAGGGGTTTGTTGTCTTGGGAAGTAGTCGGCCACAGAGTGGGGAGGTTCTTTAAAACAAAAGCTTGCAATGCTAGATAAAAAGGCTCTGTAAACACCTTCGCTTCATCATAGCAATGGAAAGGCCTGGCGGTGACCCCAAGACCTCCAGTCGTTACACCATGGTAACAGTACTGTTCTGAATCACGGAGCTGCTCCCGCCACCTGAGGAACGCAAGTGCACCCCCCCTGCCCTCTCTCAGCGCCCCCCCCCCAGCCTCTCACAGCGCCCCCAGCCTCTCACAGCGCCCCCTGCCCTCTCTCGGCGGCCCCCTGCTCTTTCTCAGCGCCCCCCCCCCTCACTCTCTCAGTCCTCTCTCGGCGCCCCCCACCCTCTCTCTCTCAGCGCCCCCCGCCCTCTCTGTTAGCGCCCTCCCCGCTCCGCCTGATTCACAGGGTACAGCAGCAGCTACGCCGAGCCTCCTCGGGGGAGCCCGAGTGAAATCTGTTTGTGTACACGCCGTGACCCACTGAAAGAGGAATGAAGAAATGCTCCAAGGAGGCCAAATCAAATTATAAACATATTTAAGTCACAACAAGATAATGAGAGAAACATAGGCGTCCTCGCAGCGCCAGGGCCGGCGTCCAGCGCCTCTGTTAGCACGACCCCCCGGTGCCTCGTGACGGGTTCACGGCGCATCCTTGCAAAGACTCAGCTGTGAGGCGACGGCTCGGGCCGCAAAACAAGCTCTTTCGAATAAAGCGCCCCAATAATGCTGACAGATTGCAGCGCGTACACCACAGACCGAGCAGGCCGCTTGCGCTTCCGCCACACTGCTACCACCGGCGCGAGGATTTTCGGAGTGCCAGGGAAAAAATACATTTTGTCGACGGGGCGCTCCCTTTCTGATAGCACCAACGCATTCTTTGACAAGATTTAATGCATTTTGGAGCCTTATTGTCCCCGTTTACGGTGAAAGTTTAAGGCAGCTGTATGTAGTGAGTCAATGTAGCGCCGAGTCCGACTCTACTTTACAGCGGCGGCTCCTCGCTATGGCGGAGGTGCGTCGCCCCACAAAAACGGCAGGAAAGCAAAAATAAAAGGACACTTGTTTTATTTCTCCTTTCCTGCCGAGGCTTGGGGGCGGGGCCTAGGGGGTGACAGCCCAGAGGGGAGTGGCCCTGCACTGCCTTCACTGCGCATGACGGTATGGCCAGCCGTCTCAGGCCGGCCAAACTCTCATGCTCAGTGCAGGTCTCTCCAAGTCTCCAACCACAGCTGCATTGCTGGGATCCAGGCATACTCCCATTCTGTCCTGGAGCGCTAATCAAGGGCTCTCAGACCACTCTTGAAGCTGCTCTCACGTGAGAGCAGCTTCAGGACATGAGAGCAGCTTCAGGATTGACCGCAGGGCAGGCTGGGAGCCTGTGCCGGAAGATGAGGAGCAGAGGAGCGGGATGCAGGACGCAGCCGGCTGAAGGTAAGTTAAAAAAAATATTTATATTATTTTTTATTTTGCCCCACTCCTTTCACGACCCTTATGCCCCCCCTTCCACCTGCCCCGCCACTTGTAGCAAACACCGGCCGCTACTGCTTCAATATCAGGCGTCACTTAGTTCTATTCCCAATGGCATTCGTATCATCAACCTTGCAAGAATGAAAGGCAGTCTCTGCACTGCGAGTTACATACAGATCTCTACAAGCCAGTACACAATTTAGGCCCCACGTACTTGAACAGTTGCATCTACTTCCACCAGTGCTTTAAATGGGCCGGTACTCACCGGTACTGAGTACCGGCACTTCTAAATTTTCTGCGCTTGAGTACCGGAACTTCTTCTTATCTAAAGAGAGTACCGGTACTCATGGGGCAGCAAGCCAACTAAGTGCAATTTGGCATTTAAAAAACAGAAGCGTGACACACAGCTGACGAGTTGGTCCGTTTTTGTGAAGCACTCGAGTGCTAATCTCCCCGTGCCATCTGCTAATTGAGCAACGCCCCCTCCCTGTCCTGCTCTCTAGCCCCGGCTGCTGCAGCCTCCTTGACACAGGGGATTCATTCAGCAGACCTGCACGCTGGGCTATTGTGCTTTGTTGGCCATCCAAACACCTTCGAAAAGTGGAGGAAGTTCTGTTTTTGTTTTTACATTTCTTTTTGTGCCCCCTGCAGTCGAGCTCTCTTCAACCCATTTGCAAGGCGTAAAAGACTTGATGGGGGACAGATGAAAGGCCCAATTTGCATCGCACCCCTCTCCCTACTGATAAACACACTGCAGCTGTACCTTGTCAGAGCTTAACTTATAAAAAGGAGAAATAATGTACATACCTTTCCTTTAAAATGTAATTGAACAAGAAAGTTAGTGATATTGTGTTATGTATTTTTGATTTCTATAGCACTTTCCCAGTGCTTGTGAGGCCCAAGGCGCTATTACACTGGAAACATTTTAAGAAAGGTTTTACATTCAATTAAAAGTAAAATATTTATGACATTAGAAAATAAATGTTAGTGAACTTTTTTCTTAGTGCCTTTCAAACAATTTCTAACATAAAGCGCCAATGAAACGAAATCTTAAATGAAGAGTTGCATTCGGTCATGAGGTTTTATCAAGGATTTTAATTAATGGCCAGCCCTCCACGCTCATCTGCTCGTTCGAGGTAATTGTTGCTTTTAGCACAGTTTATTGTGGGTGCACATGAACTAAATACCCTATCTGCATGCACAAGTGCTTCTATGTCCCTGTGTGTGTTCTTGTATCAGTGAGTGTTGTCTGCAGTGTGCATATCTGCACACCAATTAAATCTCAATCAAATTAAACGTGTGCCTCTGGCCCGGTCCCTTAGCACTATCTGTAGCCCCGCCCCCATAGCTCCACCCCCTTTGCCCTGCCCGCCCCTAACCCCGCCCCCTAGCCCACATCTCAATTTGGTGAGTACCTGCACTTATTTTATTCCATTTAAAGCACTGACTTCCACCAACCACGCAGGCACCCCTGCTCCACAGGACTCCTACTCACACACATCCTACGCACACTCAGAACAAGAACAGGACAGGTGCTCTCTTCCATCGCTCCTAAAGTGTGGAACGGCCTCCCACAGCATACCAGAGCCCGGCCGCGGCCCGAGCACGTAAGAGCCGTGGAGCGTGTTGGGGGAGGGGATTCGACAGATGACCACAAGGGAAAATTAAATAAATAATTAATTTTCCCTCGTTGTTGTCTGTCGAAATCCCCCCCACCCGGCCCCACCGCTCTTACCTGCATGGGCCGCGGCTGCCAGAGCCTTCTCCTCTCTTCTTGAATACCGCAAGAAGCTGAAGACCTGGTTTTTCAATTAACCAACCTACCACAGACACGGCTAGGCACACACACACACCTGCTCAGTGACAAGATACCCTCGCAGGTGATACTGCGCTTTACAAATACACATAACATAACACCAACTGGAGTGGTAGCCCATCGAGTTAGCAGCCGCAGAAAATTCACGTGCTATCCATCTGCTGAAATTGCAGGGCAAATTCAGGCTCTTCTAGCAAAATCTGAGGGGGGGGGGGGGGTGGTACCTGAACCCAGTAACGCCTCAGGCAGAACCAGCCCAAACTACCCGAGAATGAGCGGGTGAAACATCTCTTCCCGCCAACACTATAGGCAACTAAAGAGGATTAGGCAGTTTCATGTCCTAACATTTATTATTTACGAAAGGAGCATCGCAATGTGGTACAGATTACATCAGTGTCATTCATGTTTCATATGCTCTTTTACCAACCGCACTTATCGTACCCACGGTGCAGCGTGACATACTCAGGTACAAGTAGCAGAATACATTTCCCACAGCGCACACCCTGAGCTGATTGGGCTCTGGGTTTAAGGGCCTGGTCAAAAACGATTTGCAACAAACATTCATGAGTGTTTTAGTTGGGAGCCCAAGTGTCAGCTTCATTCGTTCTGAGAGCAGGGTGTCTGAAGAGTGTCAGGTTCATTCGTTCTGTGAGCAGGGTGTCTGAAGAGTGTCAGCTTCATTCGTTCTGTGAGCACTGAGCAGGGTGTCTGAAGAGTGTCAGGTTCATTCGTTCTGAGAGCAGGGTGTCTGAAGAGTGTCAGGTTCATTCGTTCTGAGAGCAGGGTGTCTGAAGAATGTCAGGTTCATTTGTTCTGAGAGCAGGGTGTCTGAAGAGTGTCAGGTTCATTCGTTCTGAGAGCAGGGTGTCTGAAGAGTGTCAGGTTCATTCGTTCTGAGAGCAGGGTGTCTGAAGAGTGTCAGCTTCATTCGTTCTGAGAGCAGGGTGTCTGAAGAGTGTCAGCTTCATTCGTTCTGAGAGCAGGGTGTCTGAAGAGTGTCAGGTTCATTCGTTCTGAGAGCAGGGTGTCTGAAGAGTGTCAGGTTCATTCGTTCTGTGAGCAGGGTGTCTGAAGAGTGTCAGGTTCATTCGTTCTGAGAGCAGGGTGTCTGAAGAGTGTCAGGTTCATTCGTTCTGAGAGCAGGGTGTCTGAAGAGTGTCAGGTTCATTCGTTCTGAGAGCAGGGTGTCTGAAGAGTGTCAGGTTCATTCGTTCTGTGAGCAGGGTGTCTGAAGAGTGTCAGGTTCATTCATTCCGTGAGTGGGGTGTCTGAAGAGTGTCAGGTTCATTCATTCCGTGAGTGGGGTGTCTGAAGAGTGTCAGGTTCATTCATTCCGTGAGTGGGGTGCTTGGAGGCAGTGTCAGCTTGATTCATTCATTCTGTGAGTGGGGTGCGTAGCACTGAGATGTCTGCTTCATTCATTCTGCGAGTGGGGTCTTTGGATCCCGAGGTTCCACTTCATTCATTCAGTGAGTGGGGTGCGTAGCACTGAGATGTCTGCTTCATTCATTCTGCGAGTGGGGTCTTTGGATCCCGAGGTTCCACTTCATTCATTCAGTGAGTGGGGTGTTTGGAGCACAGGTGTGAGATTCATTTACTCTGCCCCTCGCCTCTTTTCAAACATGAAGAGTGTGTCTGTCGGGCTGAGCAAAGGTCAGTCTGACAGACACTCTTCATATTCAAGTCAGGCAGCCAGGCGCTGCACAAGCTCTAAATGCACAGGTGTCTGGCTGCTGGAGCCGAACTTTGCCTGGCTGAAGATTTCACAACCCTGTGGGCATAACCTCCTCCGCCTGTCAAAGCGCTGCGAGGTCTCCGGCTCATGAGGAGGGAGCACGTCACCAATAGAATCAGACCTGGGCTGTTCAGATTTAAGCCCTGAAGTGCACAGGGCCGACTATCCATCAGTGACGCCTCGTTACAGAGTGGGGTCAACAAGTTTCACTGATCCCATCCCATTTTGTGACAAGTAAGGAAAGTTCATCCTCTTATTGGCTAATCCATGACAAGGTCAGCCAGTGAGAGGAGGCCGCAGTCCCTTCCCCACTCCTCCAAGGACCACTGAGACTTCCCTCCCACCACCCAATATCACTGGCTGCTGCCCGGTAAGTTTTTATTTTTACATTTTGTGTGTGTGCTTATGTATGAATGTATAAGGATTTGTGTGTGCTTGGAATGGGTGTGTCAGTCAATAATATGTTTATTTGAGCGACAAGCTCTTAAACAATAAACCAATAATACATGGTATCCCTTGCTAAAAATCTAATCTAAAACTGTAAATACTTAAATGATGAAATCCCTAACGGGTGTGCATAAAGTGGGTGAAGCCCTATTTTAAATTTAATAATAGCTCTGCGCATCTGGGGATTAATAAGTTTATGTAAATATGAAAAGGAAACATTACATTTTCAAGATTCACAAAAATCTAGAGTAGAAGGCTTAAGGCGCAAATACTGAAGATCACTTGCTCTTGAGGCCAACTGTCTCAATTCGTTCAATTCTTAGGCTAGTGGGCTAGTAGGCTTCAGTAGGCTAGTGGGTGAGCCACATTAAAATTACTGACCTTCAAGGAAGCTGTCATAACATGTATCCCCATCCTTAACTTTGATGCCCAACTGAGTTCACTTTTAGTTATCTCATCTATGTGTTTGTGAATGGGTGGTGTATGTGTGTGCTTGTGAATGGTTGGTGTATGTGTACACTTGTGACTGGATGGGGGTGAGTGAGTATGTAGATGAGTGTGAGTATGTGTGTGCGTGTGTGGCCGCTCCCCTGCTCTGGCAAATTACCGTCCACCACTGAGAAGAGGTCCAACCTTCCTACACAAATTAATGTAATGGCCAAGAGTGCATAATTACAACTGAGACTTCGTTGGAGGATTTGCCATCTTATCCCAGAACAAGACCTCAAGCCGCTAGTACAATTTTTGGTACTATTCAATTTTTAACTAAGAACTCAATCCTGAGAGAACTTCCTAAAGCGCTTCTTCCTCCTTTAAAAGCAGCACAACATGCTGTGGCACGTTTTTTCACTGGCACTTAAACGTTACACCATATTGCACCTATATAATTAATACAAACGTGGCTTCTCATAGCAGCAATAGCATTATGCAAGACAGCCTGCACTGTGTAGACAATTCACACTTCCGGGCCCCGCTACCTAACCTTGAAGCTAATAGTGTTCAAATGGTCCTAAATCTCTCTGTAGCAGTGAAGAACAAGCTACTTACCTTCGGTAACACCTTATCTGGTAGAGACTCTATCTAGCCGCAGGTTCCTCACCATAGGATATTCCTCAGGTGTCTGACTAAATCCTTAAAATCTTGAGCAGTACCTCTGCATGCCGGTAGGTGACGTTGATTGGCGCTGGTAGTGACGTGCGCAGTGCCTATATAGGCGCCACCGCAGCGAGCTGGCATAAGTTTCTTTTGGTGACATTTCTGCGCCAGAAGCACAGAGCCACATCAGAAGGCTGATGGACCAGTGTGCAGCTACCAAGGCCCTACTGTGACCTTTCTAGGCAGAAAAACTGTTTCGTAGAAGGGGTCAGTAAGGAATCTGCGGCTAGACAGAGTCCCTACAAGATGAGGCATTACAGAAGGTAAGTAACTGGTTCAACTGATAGAGACTTCTAGTCACAGATTCCTTTTTAGTTTTTTAACAAAGTTTTATATAGCGCGAACTTGACCCGAAGGTATCGGGTATCAGAGTGCTTTACATAGCACCAGTTGCGTTACATGAGGACAAATTCATTTTTTTGTTAGGCACGGGGAGATTAAGTGATTTGCCCAGAATCACAGGATGTTCAGAGACATTGCCGAGACTCGAACCCGGTTCCCCAGATTCAAGGTCGACCGCCCTAGCCGTTAGGCCAACTCCTCTCCCATTCCTTACCTTAGAATAGATACCAAAGCAATATCTCATCAGCGGTGGGCCCGCAAACTGGTTCAGAACAAAAAAGTCCTGGAGGACCGAATGGGCAAAGTGCCTGTCATAAGAGACCGGACTGTCAAGCCAGAAGTGTTCAGTAAATGTGTGCAGATATGCCCACATAGCAGCCTGACAGATGTCCAGGATGGGGACTTTGTGATGCATTGGTCACAGCCTTGGCTCTGGCGGAATGACTTCAAGAGCTCTCATGCAGTTGCTTCTTGACCAGTGCGTAGCAGATCTTAATGCAGAGCACAATCCACCTGGAGATGGACGGTTTCTGTAATGCTTACCCTTTTTTCGCTCCGGCAAACCCAACAAAGAGTTGATCATCCACCAGGTGTTCTCCAGTGCGATCGATGTAGAATGACAACACTCTTTTTGGGTGCAGGAGATGGAGTCTCTCCTCCTTAGAAGGGTGAGGCGGAGCAATGTAGGTCGGCAGCGTGATGCCTTGGCCGTCGTGGAAAGTTGTCACCACCATTGTCAGAAAAGAGGCACTGGTGAACAAGTTTGTCTGGGGAGACGTTGGTGCTGGGAGGGTGTATGGAGAGCACCTGTAGCTCGCTAACCCTCCTGGCCGAAGTAATGGCCATCAAGACGACTGTTTTTATCATCAAGAGATGTAGAGGGCAGCTATACATTAGTCCAAAGGGCAAACACATCAAGAAGGTTAAAACCAAATGAAGTTCCATTGTGGCATAATAAAAGGTTAGGGGGAAACAAGTGTTGAAGTCCTGGTGGCCAGATAATTTTGGCCTTCTACCATCTTCCAAGCCCAAGGTGAAGAACCTGAGCATCTGGGTTGATGAAAATCTCTCTTTCGATACCCAAATCTCTGCCCTTGCAGGAAAGGTCTTGGGGATGTTGAGATCCTTGACAAAAGTTCTCCATCTTCTCCTAGAGTCTGCCCAAAAAACAGCAATCAAGGCTCTGGTTATGTCCCGTTTGGACTACTGGAGTGTTCTTTACTTGGGTGTCACCCAAATGCAATTGCAAAGGCAGAATGCGGACACTCGGACACTGCTTGGCCTTCCAAGGTGAGCTATTATTAGCACTGCACTAAAGAAGCTTCACTGGCTGCAGATGAAACAGGGAATCACTTTCAAGGCTCTATGTTATTTCTACAAGGCATTGTCTAGTCAAGGCCCAGCCTATTTGCAGACTATGACTACCTCCTACGTGAAATCTTAGGTCGGTCGCAGCTAAATTGGCCATGGCTCCATAATTTAAAAAAGCAAGAATTGGTGGTTTTGTTTTCAGTTATCTGGCCCCTAAATCTGGAAATCACTACCGTTAGAACTCCGGCTTGCACCCTCCGAGGGGATCTTTAGGAAAAAACTGAAAACCTGGTAGTTTAGATCGAGTTAGAACCTTTTTTATGTGCAATTCTGGAAGCCTCAACTAGCATTCTAGCGCTGCAACACTTTGTTAGAAGTAGTCATGCGCTTTAGGTTGATCGGGCAACTGTAAGAAAGCTGAAACGGCTGAAAGATACCCTTTCACCGTGCCCAAAGCAAAGCCTTGCCAGGCTAATGATAAAACAAACAACAATACTTCAGACAAAGGTGCAGAAAGAGGATGAACATGCTTTTCAGCGCACCAAGCCACAAACCTGTCCCAGTGGCAGGCATATACTGTCTTTGTTGGTGAATGCCTGGCTGCCAGTATGAGTTCACAAACTTCAGAGGAGAGATTAAAAACTATCAACTGCTGTGGTTCAATCTCCGCGCATAAAGACGGAGTGTGCGCAGGTTCGGGTGTAGAACTCTGCCCTGTTGCTGCGATAGGAGATCCTTCCGAAGTGGCAGCCTGACCGCAAGATCAATGCTCACTCATGCTCAAGAGCTCGGGATACCATACTCTCCGTTCTCGATCCAGAGCCACAAGAATGACTTGTGTCCAGTCCGTCCTGATTTTCCTCAGAACTCAGGGCAAGAGTGGTATCAGCGGGAAGGCGTACAGGAGTCCTGAGCCCCATTCAAGAGGAAACGCCTGTGAGCGAGAGCTGCATTGGAAACATCAATGTGCAGAAGTGTTGTCATTGCACGTTCTCTGCAGTGGTGAATAGATCTAATGAAGGTTCTCCCCAGTTGCGGAAGAGACCTAGCACCATCGCAGGATGGAGACGCCATTTCTGACCTGCAAGGCATTGATGGCTGAGTTTGTCCGTTCTGGCATTCAGAGAGCACGCCAGGTGTTGTACGACCAGTAATATGTCCTGACATTTCAGCCATGTCCAGAGACGCAGGGCCTCTTGGCACAGGGTCCATCACCCCACCCCGTCCTGCTTGTTGTAGTACCACATTGCAGTGGTGTTGTCTGTGAATACCTGGACAAGCCTCTCCCTGATCAAAGGTAGGAAGGCCTTCAATGCCAAGCGGATCCCTCTCAACTCCAACAAGTTGATGTGGAGCTGAGACTACGGCAGTGACTAGAGTTCTCTGATCTCCACTTCTCCCAAATTCCCCCCAACCCAGAATGACACATCTGTGAGGTCTGGGTGGGGAAGGGAGAGAGGTCTGCTGCTAACCCAATCACAGTTCGTCAGCCACCACTGCAGGTCTTTTTCAGTTCTCTCCGATATCTGGACCATGTCAGAGATATTCCCCTGATGCTGTGCCCACAAGGATTTCAGGTCCCATTGCAGAGCCCGCATATGCCAGCTGGAATTTTTTTACCAGCAGGATGCAGGAGGCCATTAGACCCAGCAGCCTCAGAGTAAGTCTCATCAAAATCCAGGATAAAGGCTGAAATATCGGAATCATAGCATGAATATCCTGGACTCGCCGCTCTGGAGTGTAGGTGCAGAGCTGGACTGTGTCCAGAATGGCTCAGATCAAAGGAAGTGTCTAAGAAGGCGTCAGGTGTGGCTTTGGCACATTTATAGTGAACCCCAGCGAATGCAGGAGGTCCACCATAGTCTGGAGGTGGGCAATGACTGTCTGGGGTGAGCCCGCTTTCAACAACCAGATGTCGAGGTAGGTGAAAGACTAGAACCCCAGAGCCCGGCAGGTGGGCACAACCACCACCAACGCCTACCTTCGTGAACACCCGAGGGATGCTGGTAAGGCGAAACTGAAATTTCTCTTGGCTCACTGTAAACCGCAGGTAATGCCTGTGGACCGGCAGAACAGGTATAACGAAACATGCGTCCTGCATGTACGATCCAAATCTAGGGTCCAGGGCAGACAGGACCAGAGCCAATATTAGCATTTTGAATTTCTCCTTTTTCAAGAAGTAGTTCAGAGGGCATAGTGAGGGAGCAGGGCCTAGATTTGCGGCATTGTTCCAATGCCTCGTCAGATGAATTAAACCAGTGGGGTGAAGTCGAAGAACGGTTCAACTTCTTGGATTCCTTTTTTTTGTGGGACTCACCCTACAAGGATTTTGAATGCGATGGCGACTGGTGGAAACGACTCAGAGAGCGGGCCCTGGAACTTCCTCACGACCGGAAGTTGCAGAGTTGTCCGGTGTCAGGCGACCAGGAGCTTCAAAACATGCTCCCGGACCACCCGGGGGTTCATCACTCGACAGTCCGGGCAGGCCTTGAAATCATGGCCCAGCTCCAGGCACCGCAAGTAAATTCCTGTGACAGGATCCACAGAGCTTTTACCCCACAGGGTTTTAGGGACATCCCCAGAGCGCAAGCGGAGTGAAGTTCAAAAATCATTTTGCCAAAACGCTGAAAAAGGTAGTCAAATAAAGGACCGAGGTAGCTCTAACAGATCTGCTCTGATCGCACGGAAAGAAAAGAACTGTTGTCAGTGCATTGGGGTGGTGCCTATATAGGCACCGCGCACATCAGTTCTGGCATGACCGATGTGGAGCTGCTCGATGCCACCTACTGGCACGCAGAGGTACTGCTTAAGATTTTCCAGATCCAGTCTGACTCCTGGGGAATAAGGTAAGGGAAATCTGCATCAAATACATTTCTCTTAGAACCTCCAAGTTTACAAAAGTAACATATAATGGCACAGTAATTCTCTGTGAGTGAAAAAAGATGCTGCAAATCTCTGTTACATAATCTTTGCACCACATCTGTATTGGCGATCTTCAAGAAGGAGCTGAAACTCCTTGTCCAGAGACACTGCATGTCTAGCTTTAGCTACATTTCTTGCTTAGAGGCTTGATCCTCATATGCCGATTCTCATATTTAATCCGCAGCCTTCTTTAACCTTCAGCCCCCTTTCTTACTCTTCAAGTACTTGGAATGAATACTTTAATTCCCCACCCTCATCAATACCTTGTTCTGATTCTCTTCCTTTTGACTCTTCAACGTCCCTCACTATGAAAAGAAGTTACTTACTGTAACTGTACTCCAGTATTGGAATCTTTCATAGATTCACATGCTTGAATCATTCCCAGTCGTCGAGATGGGAGTCCCACGTTACCTTATAATAGCAATGCAATGTTAAACATAGACTAGAAAGGCCCTAGGCCCTTCAACTTTGTAACATATCCTAGTTATTTTAAAAAAAGAGCCCAAACGTAGAGTTGAACCAATCAGAATGTCCTGCCCTCTAGAACACTTCTTGAGTAGCTCCAGTCCCTCAGAGTTTCAAAGCACGAATTTAGGAGATAGACCCCCAAAGACAGAAAGAGAGGGAGAAGGTGAGCTTCCCAGGGGAGGAGGGTGAGTCGCATGAGAATCTATGAAAGATTCCAATACTGGACAACTACCGTTACAGGTAAGTAAGTTATTTCCTTACTCCAGTATTGGAACTTTCATAGATTCACAAGCTTGAATCAGATTACAGAGCAGTGATGAAGCACATTTTAATGTAAATACCAAGCATACACACACACACACACATACATCTATGTGTGGGAAATATATATATCCCCCGCACAAATTTGACTGCAAATTCGACAGCCGTTGGAAAAAAACAATATATTTACCACCAAGTAAGTCCGCCGTAGTGTGCTCTATTGCACAGCTGGTGTCAGGGATGGACCATGCCCGAGAACAATCAGCCACCAAGAATATGAAGAAGTGTTGCACTCCAGAAGAGTCTTAGTAAATTAGATTTAATTATGAATACACATCCGCCACATAAACCACCACCGACTTGCTCACGGTTAAGTGAGTCTATCTTTGATTTCGACTATATATAAAGGCATCCAACCTGGCCCATTATGAGGCATTGTGGGATTTGTAGTTAACATGGTAACAAAACATTGAAAACACTTAATCCAAATAGTACTTATATTGGTCAGAAGGCCATATTTACACAATAACAGTGAGCAAGACTCGATAGTCGAAAAGCATTGGTGGTGGTATATGAGGGATTTGCATCCACAAATAAATCTAATTTTCTAAGACTCTCCTGGATTGCGGCGTTTCTTCATATTCTTGGTGGCTGATATAAATACATATGTATACATAAGTGATCAGAGATGTACGCAATCACACATAAATATATTTACTCGTATCTACAGTACAATAAGAAAATGTGCTTAACAAGTAGGGGGATGGTGGGAAGAAGGAGATAGCTCACCTTCACTGAAAAAGATGTCTTAGCACTGCTTGACCCACTGCTGCGTCGCTGTGAACTGCAGATGCCAAGCAGTAATGTTTTGTAAAGGTGTGCCCATTTTTCCAGGTCGCTGCCCAGCAAATCTCTTGAAGTGGCACACCGGCAAACAGCGCAGTTGAAGTAGACATAGCTCTTGTAGACTGGGCGTGCACTGATGTCTGTGACGTCTTGCCCGGTGCTTGATGGCAGAAGTGGATTGGGTTTGAGATCCACCTAGCGATGCTTTGTTTCAAAAGAGGATACACTTTTCGTGGCAAGCTGTCAGCCATAAACAGTTGATTGGACTTACAAAAACTTTATTTGTTTTGTTCTAAATAGAACTTCAAGCACCTTTTAATGTCTAAAGAATGCAGTGCCCACGTCGAGGGCAAGATGGCGGCCGGTCGCTCGGCTGTGTGAGCTGGCGCTGTATCCTCTCCTGGACAATTCCCCTGATTAAGGTCTTTTAAGCCGGTGATGGAAGTTCCAAAAAAGACGTACTGAGTGACATGTTGCGGGGAGTCTTGAAAAATAATCTTACCGGCAGGATATTCTGGCTGTGGTCATCCCCGCATCGCTTTGGGCTTGGACATCTCCTTCGCCTGTCTGGCTGCTCTTCAGGGATTATGCCTCCGAAGGTCTCAGCGAGGAACCTTACTGCAAAAACCCGAGCCCCCATAGTGCGTGCAGGCAGCCCTGGGAAAGCTGTTGGATCGGGGAAAGAGACTTACGTGGTCCATGGGGGCCCGAGACGGCGGCTGGAGGCACGGGCAGTAATCAGGCGGCATCTGTCTCTGCTGGAAAGGGAAAGCAAACTCTTCCTGCTTTGTTTAAACTGCAAGCTGGGAAGGTGAAGACTCCCGTGAATGCAGGAAGCAATAAGTTGGGGCAGCTGGCGGCATCTGAAATGACTAATGCTACGGTTTTGGAGGTGACAGGTGCTGCCTCTACCCCTACTGACCTTGTGTCGATGGCCTCACTCACTGCTGCAACGGAGGATGGCAATCTGACTCAGACTGAGTTGAGGTCTCAGGGCTCTACCGGGGCCGACATTACAAATGCCAGATTGTTGCCTGATGGTAGTGGGGAGATCCCCGCAGATCGAGCTGGAGTGAATGTGGAACCTCAGTTAATGCGGACGTTCCTGGGGAATGGAATTATGGGAGTTGTAGTCCCACATGTTGAAAGCATGGCTATTTCTGCTATCCCTACTCAATATATTCCCGGAGTTTCTCCCCAAAGTGGTGTGGCGGCAAGCCCAGTGCTGCAAGAGGTGGGCTCTAATGACGTGTTTGCGGTTAAAAAGAAAAACGTAAAGGAACCTGAAGGGGGAGACAAATTCTATTCACTATCTGATCACACTGGTTCGTCAGAGGGCGATGACCTAGACAGGGAGTGGTCAGGTGATGACAGTGATTCTGGGGACGGGCGACCTAATGAAGTATTAAGGGCGAAGCCTCGCGAGGTCCTCATACAGTTCGAAAAGCAATAAAACTGAAAGATCAAGGGGCATCTCTGTTAAGCAAAGACCCAGGGTCGTCAGCTTCAATGGTTTGGGATTACTCTTTTTCTACACATTCTGGCTCTGTGGGGAGTGCTATAGTTTTGGCTGGAGGCAGCGTGACTGACCCCCCCAGGCTCCTCCTGGAGAGATGACACTCTCAATCATCTATCAGACTATTATGGCGCATCGTGAGGAAACGCGTCAGGAGAGTGTTCGTACGCAGGGTGCATGCCGTAGGATGCAAAACTCTATCCGAAGAGTCGCTAAGACTTGTTCTGACATTGCTGCTAGAATTGTCGAAGCTGAGGAAAGGATTTCGACGTTGGAGGATGATTTGGCCACTCAGAAGGGCCTTACGGATCTGATTAAAACACAAAGGGATGACATGCTCTGGAAACTGACTGATCTTGAAAATAGGGCCAGGAGGAATAATCTGAGGATTCTGGGGGTTCCAGAAGGCAGAGAAGGGTCGGATATCAGACAGTTTGTAGTGGAACTCTTTTCTGAAGCTTTTCCAGACGTTAAGCAGTGGGATTGGCAACTGGAAGTGCAACGTGCGCATCGTTTCCCTTTTAAGCAGAGACAGAGGTCTGGGCAGGCTGGTGATAAGCCTCGGGCAGTCTTAATTTGCTTGAACAATTTTTTGGCTAGGGAGAAGATTTATGACCTAGCTAGGCCAGATAGGAAGAGGGTGGGGAAGGACTGTGAATTCTTCGTTAGGCCAGATTTTTGTCCGGCAACAGTTGAGCGGAGGTGGCAGCTCCGCCAGCTAATAGCCCCGTTTCAAGCGAAGGGATCTCAAGCCTTTCTACTTTATCCCTCAAAATTGAAAATAATTCATCAGGGCCAGACCAGATTTTTTTCTTCTGAAGTTCAGGCAAAGGAGTTTTTGGATGGTATCTAGGTAAACTCTGCTGGTCCTCGCTTTTTTTCTGTCATGTCAGGGGCTTGAAGGTGGAATAAGCGGGGGTTGAACCGATTGGTATTTTTTTTTTCTATTAGTAAAGGGGGGAAAAAAAAAAAAAAAAAAAAGGGATTTTCTCGGGTAGGACTCCAATCGGCTTAATTTTAGGGTGTTGGTAACAATGGGGGGAAGGGTCTAGGGGAGAGTGGGGGAAGCCAGCTCCTTCATCACAAGGACCTCGGTCCTGTTGCCTTACAAGAGGGGTGTAGGGGGTGGGGGGGGTTGGGGTAGGGGGGTTTTAGGGGTTTTAGGGGTTGGGGGTGGAGGTGGGGTGAAGGGGGGGCTCACTAAGGTCCCGGACTCATGTTATAGTCATGGTAATGTTATTTGTAGTAGCTATGGTATCTCAGTATTTATGATTAAAAAGAGTAATGGTTTGCAGTGGAGAATAAGGTTTTTTTTTTTTCATGTATAAATGGGCCAGGGTAAATTGCGGATAAGTTCCTGGAATATATGTGGCCTAAATGATCCTAAAAACGGGCTTTGTTTTCCAAAATTGTCCAAACTATGCAACTGGATGTTTTGTGTCTGCAAGAGACGCACATACCTTGGGGTAAGAGGGAGTGTCTGAAAGTCCCTGGATATGACTTAATTGCCTGCTCTCGACAGTCATCTATGATTAGAGGTGTCGCTATCTTGCTGAGGCGAGGCATTGGGTTTTGTAGAAAGGCCCGAGAGGATAGTTCAGGTAGATGGGCTATAGCTGAAATACTGGTTGAAGGCAGGCTATTGTCTATATGTACTATATATGCTTCAAATGCAGATGATCCAGAAGTGATAAAATGCTTAAATGTAGAATTAGCAGCTTGGATACATCCAATGCTGGTTTGTGGGGACTTTAATATTAATTTGGCTGCCAATTTTAATCTGGCAAGTGCTCAAAAATATTTTGGTAGGAAACCTAGGGTTTTTAAAGCTCTTCAGACTTTGGCTCAAGAACATGCATTAATGGATGTTTGGCATAGGCATAATAAAGATAAAGATGGGTTTACATTTTATTCTGCCCCCCATAATAAAATGGTTCGGCTGGATTATTTTCTTATGTCAGATCTGGTGGCAGAGCTGGTTTCTATCACAGTGTCCCCAAGGATTCTATCTGACCATAACCCATTGGTAGTGGAGTGTCCCTGGGTCCGCCAGGTTAGAATTTCCAGGACATGGACATTCGAAAGAAAACTATTGTTTGATCAGGTTTATCGGGATCATATGAGGAAGTGGGTAATCGAATTTTTAAATATCAATAGGAATACTGCCTCTGACTGCATAGTTTGGGATACATTTAAGGCTGCAGTACGTGGGGAGACCAAGAGCTATGCAGCCTTTCGTTGGAAGACTGTTCGGGAGCAGATTAAGTCCCGTGTCGAGAAGCTTAGGGAGGCAGAATTGGAATTAACGCGCAATATTAAGGAGGGTCTCAATACGGATCAGAATCAGCAAAATGTAGCTGTAATCAAGTCCAAATTGTTGGAATTTTTTGGGCAGGATCTGGCTGCTAAGTATTTGCAATATCGTACAACAATGTACGAATATGGGGAAAATTCAGGTAGAATTCTTGCTAAAAGGCTCCAACAGAAAAGTTTGTTAAATCGAATTACCAGAATTCAGGATCATCAGGGTGTTATACAGGATACGCAGGAGGGGGTTATGGATGTGTTTCAGAAGTTTTACATCTCGCTATATATGGAAGAAAATGTTAGATCCCAGTCTGAGCCACAGTTTGAGGGCTTTTTTTCGGATATTGGTACCCTCAAAGTTACAGATGAACAGAATGAGGCTCTTTCTGCCCCAATTATGTGGGAGGAGGTGGAGTTAGCAATAAAATCGTTGGCTAATGGAAAGGCGGCTGGTCCTGATGCCATTCCGTTGGAATTCTACGGGACATTTTGTTCAGAGATCCGTCAGGATATTCTATCAGTCTTTAGGGCAGCACAGGGGGGGGTTATACCGGAATCATGGCGGCAAACCACGATTGTCCTTTTTAAAAAGAAAGATAAACCTGAGCTAGACCCTTCATCTTTTCGTCCTATCTCTTTGATAAACACTGACAATAAGATATATTCTAAAATTTTATCTTCTAGATTGGCAGAGGCAATTACGCCACTAGTCTCTGTACGCCAGCATGGATTTATCCCAGGTAGGGATACGGCCGACCATGTTCGGCGGGTTATTGCCTTATTGGATTGGGCTCAGGTAACTTCTTCTCCCTCGGAGTGATCCTGTTGGACGCCGAGAAGGCGTTCGACAGGGTCTCTTGGGGGTTCTTATGGGCGGTGCTTCAATGGAAGGGTTTTAGTACTGAATTTATACAAGCGGTTCAGGCATTGTATACTTTCCCAGTTGCAACATTGCGTATTTCTGGTCAGGAGTCAAGGCCATTTAACATCAGCAGGGGCACCAGACAGGGGTGTCCCTGCTCCCCTCTCCTTTTGCTCTGTACATTGATCCTTTTCTTAGTAAGATCGAACGCAAATCGGATATACTGCCGATTAGGGTCAATGGTACAGAGTATAAAACGCTGGCCTACGCGGACGATATTGTTGTGTTAACTAGCGATGTCTGTTCTGCCTGTACTGCTTTGGAGACTCTTGCTGAGCAATATGGTCTGTTATCAGGGTATAAGCTTAATGTCTCAAAGACCCAGGTTGTTCAATCAGCTGCTATGTGTTCTTCTGCTGTTCCGGTGGTTACGGAAGCAATCTATTTAGGGGTCAAAATTACTAATAATGTGGATAATATCCCTGATCTTAATATTCGCCCGGTGATTCAATCTGTTCATACTAAGCTGGAAAGACTGGATCATCTGCACCTTTCTTTATATGGTCGTTGCAATGTACTTAAAATGCTGGTTCTCCCAAAGTTCTTGTATTTATTTAGAACTATTCCACTAGAGTTTTCGCAAGTTAGTTTGGCCAGGGCTGATAGGATCTGTTATAGGTTTCTTTGGGGATATCAGTCGCTCTCGCAGGGCAGCTAAGTGGATGTGTCTCCCTAGGATTCGTGGGGGTGGGCGGTCCCGAATTTGTTATTATATTACTGGTCGGCCATGCTGCAACATTTTGGGCCACCGCTGCTGGGAGATAGGGCAGAGGTTCCGCTCTCTAACAGACCTTCTATTTTTGAGATAGGTCTGGGTGAGGCTGCCAAGGGTATCCTAATGCGTATTCTTGAGCCGAGCTATTTTAAGAAAACAAGGTTTAAAGTTATTGGGGCTATGTTTTCAGTCTGGCGGAAAATTCGGCGCAAATGGTCAATTCCGAATATTAATTTTTATACGCCTTTTAATGCCGTCCGAGTTCTGCCCCCTATTTTTCAGGATCAGTTTGTTTTCAGATGGCAGCTGTTGGGTCTGCGGGATATAGGTGACTTATGTTCTGGTGGGCAGTTGGCCTCTTTTTCTTTGTTAAGAGATAAGTTTCATTTAAATACTCATGATTTTTTCAAATACCTTCAGATTAGAAGTTTTGTTGATAAATATCAACATGATACAATGTTTGATAAGCACACCATAATTGAATTAATTCATAGGAGGGCTAGAATAGGTATAATTTATCAATGTTTGTTATCTGAATTTTCGGATGACCTTGATTTACAGAACTCTAAGTGGGTGGGTAAACTGGGTAAGACTGGGGTGGATATAAGGCCCGCATTGGAATTAGCAAACTATGTTTTAGTATCTGGAAGTTTACGGACTCAAAGCTATATGGCAATGTTTGACCTATATTACACACGGCGAAAATTGCAAAGTGGGGGGGCCGGAGGGGCGACTGTTGCGCTAGATGTGGGCTTCAAGCAGCGGATGCTGTACATATGTTTTACTCCTGTCCAAGACTAGGGCAATTTTTGTGTGAAGTGGAGGGTTTTTAAATTCGAGGCTTAATATCCCGGTTACCATCTCTTCAGAGATGCTAATAATGGGGTGTGAAGGCACTGGGATGGTTGAAAGGACGAGATATACCTCTGCTTTTTTGTTTGTAGTCATGGCTATGATTCGTTTATGTATTACTTCACAATGGTTAAGCTCTGAAGCCCCTACGTTCTTTAATTGGAGAGCTAGGATGTTAGCTTTGTATAATTTGGAGTCTTCAGTCTTTTTATTAAGGGGGAGAAGGCGGCGGGTGTTAGCCTCTAAGGTCTGGGCCCCGTTAGAGGAATGGTTAAAGCAGTGATCCTTAGCTCTGTCTGTTTTATCTCATTTCCTTTTTTTTTCTCTATGGTTTTTTCTCAGTTTTTTTTTTTTTAGCCTTTTATTTATTTTTTTCTTTATTTTTCTCTACACTACATGTATCATGTGTCTGGCTTTTGTATATTAATATCTGTATCAGCTTTGTATGTCTTTTGTAAATATGGCTTATCATGACTTGTTTTGTTTTCTCAAATAAAAATAAAAGTTAAAAAAAAAAAAGAATGCAGTGCCCTTTCGGCTTGTGTTGAAGGGTCTGGAAAAAATGTTTTTAGGATGACAGGTTTGTTGAGATGAAAGTCTGAAGGCAATTTAGGAATAAACTTAGGGTTTGTGCGAAGGATCACCTTATCATCCCTAAATTGCAAGAAAGACTCCTGTATGCTGAGGGCTTGGATCTTGCTGACAGGTCTGGCAAAGGTCAAAGCTACAAGGAGAGCCACCTTCTAGGAAAGGAATTTAATATCCGCTCTGTGAATGGGTTCAAACGGATGCTTCATAAGTTGTGAGAGCACAACGTTTAGTTGCCAGAGTAGAGGAGGAGGCTTAACTGGTGGAAAAACTCTAAATAATCCTTTGAGGAATTGTTTCACTATTCTGGTAGACCATAATGCCAGTGAAGTGGGTGATCTCCTGAAGCAGGAGAGGACCGCCAAATGGACCTTGATAGATGCATGAGCCAATCCTGAGTGCGCTAACTGCAGAAGATATGGAAGGATCTCTTCAGGCAAAGAAGAAAGTGGATGTACTTTGGCCTGTTGGTATCATATGCAAAATCGTTGCCACTTAAGGCGATAGGTTTTGTTTCTACTTTCTGCGCGGGCTCTAGAAAGTATGTCCCTGCAGTCTGGCGAAATGTTTAGGTGGGCAAATTCATTATACTCAGGAGCCAGGCCGATAAGTGAAGAAACCCGAGATCGGGATGCAGCACTTGGGCCTGGTTCATCGTTAGTAGAGATGGTATCCTCTTCAACTGGATGTGAGTTTCTTCCGAGAGGAGAAGCAGTTCCGTAAACCAATGCTGCTATGGCCATTTGGGGGCTATGAGAATTATCCTGCATGGTTTGGCTTTCATTTTCATGTGGACTCTCGGAAGGCGAGGTATGGGAGGAAAGGCGTAATCAAAGATTCTGGACCATGCGATCGAAAATGCATTCCCCTGTGACCCCTAATGATGACGCCAGCTTGTGAAGAACCGGCATTTCCAGTTCTGAAGGGTGCAAAAAGGACGAGATCCGATTTGCACCATTGAGAGAAGATGATGTTGAGTATTTCCTGATCCAGCTCCCACTCGTGGCAAGATGTCCTCAGCCTGCTGAGAGTGTCTGTGATTGTGTTCTGCTTTCCCGGGATATGTTCTGCTCGGAGATGCACTCCATGGAGGATGGACCATTCCCAGATGCTTTGCGCCTCCTGGGACAGGAGATGTGGTCTTGTACCGCTCTGCTTGTTGATGTAGTGCATCATGGTGGTATTGTCAGTTCAGATGAGCACTGTGCAGTTTCTTATCATTGGGAGGAAAGCCTGCAAGGCTAGGTGCACTGCCTTGAGCTCAAGCAGATTGATATGGAAATTCTGATGAGACATTTGCCACCTGCCGCTGACCTGCAAGTCTTGAAGGTAAGCTCCCCATCCATCTAGGGAGGCGTCATGGTGATGACTAGTAGAGAAGCTAGACTTAGGAAAGAAAGGCCGACTGACAGATTTGCTTGTCGCGTCCACCAGGATAGGACTTTGACAATGGACGGAGTGACATTGATGAGGTCGTCGAAAGACCCCATTGCCTGTACCCATTGTCTGTCAAGTTCTTCCTGGAGCCGACGCATCCGTAGCTGGCAAAATGGAATTAGAGGGATGCATGATGACATCATCCCTAGAAGGGACTTGTAGAGGCGAACTGAAAGAGACCCCTTTCTTTGTACCAATTTTCCTAGGGACATCAGCTTTAATTGCTTCTCTGATGTGGGGTACGCTTTGCAGAGTGCAGTATTGAGCGTTGCTCCCAAGAACTTTATGTTTCTTGATGGGTAAAGAACTGACTTTTCTGGATTCAGTTGAGGCCTAGTTCGCTGAACAGGGTTGTGTAGGCGGTTGTCGATCTCTGTGCAGCCTGATTGGAAGGTGCCTTGACTAACCAATCATCTAAATACGGGAAAACCTGGTGCTTGTGTTTCCTCAAGACGGCTGCCACAGGTGCCAGACACTTTGTGACTATTCGAGGGGAAGACTTTAGGCCAAAAGTATAACCCTGAACTGGTAATGACCGCCGGCTACTTTGAATCTTAGGAATTTCCTGTGAGATGGGTGGATGGGAATGTGAAAATACGCATCCTGGAGGTCGAGGGTTGGCATATAATCTCCTTTGTTTAAGAGTAGCAGAATATCCTGTAATGTTACCATGCAGAATGACTATTATTTGAGATAGGTGTTGAGACTTCTCAGGTCTAGAATTGGTCACCACTCCTTCAACTTCTTGCGGGCCATAAAGAAATGGGAATAGCATCCCTTACCTTGTTGTGATGTAGTAACATTTTCTATCGCCCCTTTCTTGAGCATGGCTGTGACCTTCAACTTGAGAAGATGTAAATGTTGCGGAATGAAGGTTTGAGGTGGGGTTGGTGCTGGGGTCTGAATGAATTCCAATGTATGGCCTAATTGAACAAGGTTTAAGACCCATTGGTCTGTTTTATGTCTTGCCAGCGTTGAACACAGTTGGATATTCTTCCTTCTAAACTGAAAGGGGAGTAGCCAGATCCTGTAAGCACTCATTGACATCGGCCAGTGTCCTTTCCCTGGCGTCCTGCTCTGCCTCTTGGTGCTGGCCTATTGTAGGCCGCTTGTGGTGGTTGCCGTTGTGAGTACTGGGGATTAAACTGCTGAGAGGCAGATGAATATGAGGGGTAACAATATTGTTGGTAACCTCCTCTGTAGGATGGAAGTCCTCTTCACCTAGTGCCTCGAAAGGGCAATTTCCGATACTGAAGTGTGCCCAATGATTTAGCTGTGTCTGTGTCCATTTTTATGGATTGTAGGGCTTCATCAATATGCTTGCCGAAAAGGGCTTTGCCATTGAAGGGCAAATCCAAGATCTTGTTTTGGACCTCCGGCCTAAAAGAGTTAGCTTTGAGCCAGCGATGCATCCTGAACACAGCAGCTCCTGCAAATTGTCTGAATGCAGTAGTGGCAATGTCCATGGCACAATCTATCACTTTCGATGATGTGCGGTCTTCTTCCTGTAGAACTTTTTTGGCCTCTGCTTTGATGTCTTCCGGGAGCAATATCGGACCACATTTGGCGATCATATCACCCGAAAACCGCCAGGGAATTCGCCACCCTTACTGTAAGCGCTGACATAGATGAAAAGTGCTTACCAATATTATCAAGGCGCCTACACTCCTTGTCTGGAGGCGCTGAGATTGGCGCTGAGGGATTCTTAGATCTGTGCTGGGCTGCCTGAGTGATAACTGAATCAGGCTTTGGGTGATCAGTGAGACATGCAGGAGAATCCTCTGTAGCCTTGTATTTTTTTATCCAAGCACTGTAAAAATGCAGTCACTGTGGCCGGATTCTTATTTTTAAGCCCTCATCCCATATGTAGCTCACAACGGACATAGCTCTCACACTCTTCTGAAAAGGCTAGTTGAAATCATAAAGAAAGCAGTCCATCTGCGTAGTGGGCATGGGCAGGTTGAACCTTTTTGCTGCTCTTTCTAGCAGGTAACCCCCAATGTCTTCAAGTGGGGAATCCACTGGTGTTGGCGACGGAGTTGATGGTGTAGGCAATAGATAATCATCCAATTCCGTTTGGGGGTCGCAAAGTTCCCCCTCTTCTCTGTTGTCATCAGAAGTTGTTGGGTCCTGTAGGAGAGCTGCTTGTGGAGTATGTCTTTCCGACGTAGGCAGTAACAATGGTCTATGACGTGGAGTAGATGGCTGCCCGGATGGCGATCTCATAGGTGAGGAAGTTTGTGCAGCAGTAGATGAAGTTGATGTAAAACGTTTTCTGTAATCTGAGAGCATGAATTGCAGGTCTTTAACTAATGAGGAAGGCAGGCACACTATGTTCTCTAGGTATTGTTGGTGGTATTGGTCTTGAGGTGCATACTATACTTGCTCCTCATATTCACCCTCATCGTACTCGTCCTCCTGGCACTTGACATTCAGCTCGGATGGGCTGTGCACAACCCCAAAGTGCCCCTCCTCATCCAAATCTTCTTCATCCAACAGGTGTGTTGGTATCAATGGTGATACCTTGCTTGGAGAGGTATGGACAGGAGGTAAATGTCGTATTTTGTGTTGTTTTTTAGCTTTTCCTTTCGTCGACGAGGTCGTTGACAAGAATGGCAGCAACGATGCCGAGAGAGCAGAGTCTTCTGTTGACGGGGGAAACGCCGTCTTCGTCGAAGGGGGAACCGTCGTAGTAGGAACTGCCTTCACTATCGTCGATCACGAGGTCAGAGTAATCTTCAGCATCGACGGTCTAGGTGTATGAGCCGTCGATGAGGGTGTCGTCATCGAGGAAGACGAGGTCGTAGTCAGTGTGGAGATAGTGTTCGTGGTTGCTGTCGTAGATGCCCCAATGTATGTCTTTGTCGTTGATGGCGCTGACTACGAGATTGTCGTTGAAGGAGAGAAGCTTGTCGATGATCTGTCAGTAGATGATGCAGATGACGGCTTCTTGAAGGAGTGAGAGACTGTAGGAGATGGTGCAGGAGTATCAGACCAAGCTTTTTCAGGCTTTTTTGAGGAGACAGATTGTTCCTTTTTCACCTTTCGCCTAGAAGAAACCTCACCTTCCAGAGGAGATTTTGAAGGACTGTGCGTGCTGTAAGACCCATGAGCTGTCTTTTTTTAGGCTTTTTTAGGCGGCTCCAGAGAAGAGTGCAAATGAGATGATCCCTCCCTCTTTTACGACTTTCTTGAGGAGGATGAAGTGTCCTCACTGTCATCATTAGAAACCAGCTCCTTCCTGGTTTTAAGCTTTTGGAGCCATATCAGCTGCCGCCCTTCATGGTCCTTCAGAGTTTAAGTAGAAAAGGTATGACTTACCTTACATTATTTGGCCTTAAGCGCTGGATAAAGGCAAAATATACAGTCCTGATGAGGATCATCCGAATTAAGCATTTTCTTACTGCAGGCAGAACAGGCTCTGAAAAGACTCTTCCTTTCCATATCTGGCATGCTGAAGCCAGAAATAAAGTCAAGAGATGCAGACAAACTGGTATTAAGGACAGATCTGGGTATCTCTGAGGTAATAAGATTTGAAATTCCTTGAAATAGTTCAGAACAGGTATAACTGAGCAGAGCTCAGTGGTGACTCCCTAGACATGCGGTAGAAAATCTGAGGGACTAAAGCTTCTCACAGGATGTTCTAGAGGGCAGGGCATTCAGATTGGTTCAAACCTAAGTTTGGGCTCTTTTTTTAAAAATAACTAAGATATGTTACAAAACTGAAGGGCCTAGGGCCTGTCTAGGCTATGTTTAATATTACATTAACATTATAAGGCACTGTGGTACTCCCATCTCGACGGGGAATGATTCAAGCATGTGAATTTATGAAAGTTCCAGTACTGGAGTAACTATATTTCCAAATTCCCTTCCTTGTCGATAGCCTCTGTTAGTTAATCCCACATGACTCCCTCTCAAGCTCTCATTTGGTTATGCCTTGTCTTTGTTTATAAAATCTTGTACATACCCCTTTATGACTTCCTTAGATGCGCAATTGCTTATTGTGTAAATGCTTTTCTTGGTTATGGTGTGGTTATATTATTTATCTTGTAACTCTATGCCCTTGCCCTTGTAAAGTGCTGCACTTCGGTCATTTCTCACTATTAAAAACTGCACATATAAATAAGCAAACAAAAACATAAATGAAACGCTGCGAGTTGGGAAATTTGGAGCCCAAATTTCCATTCCAAAGACTGTGTGAGTACGGTGGTTTGGTAACGGAGGGGCATATTTTCTAACATTTTGCACCTTCTCAAAAGTGCCACAAATCGGAGCCAAATGCTTATTTGAAATTGACATTCCAGTGCAAAAATTGTCTTGCGCTGCAAAGTTGCTTGAAAGTAATGCAAAGCTGTGCCTAGTGCTGCTTTGTATCCTTTTGCGTCAAGGAGGCATTCCATAGGTGGTGCATGGGAGTTCCCATGCAACCACCTATGGTTTCTGACGCAAACATTGATCTACTAAAAAGGTAGACATGGTCTGCATAAAAAAATAATGCAGTTTTGACACTGCCGTGATAAAGGGGAAATTGTTTTACTTCTCCAGTTGTTTCCGACTTTGCATGCGTGCTGTACAGTGCAACACACAAACACAGTAGAAAAACTTTAAAAGTTAGTCTAAGCACAGTATTTTGTACTGCGAGGACACCCTTCCAGTACAAAACCAATGCTAGGCCTGACGCAGGCACTTTAGCACTATGACGCAAAGGTGTGTGGTTGGTGCAGGCAGCCTGATTGTGCGGCAGCGCTGGGGACAAAGCAGGACTGTGCCATACCTCTGTAGATATGGCGCTCTCCTGCTCTCTCCCTCTCACGCAACGCAGCAGCTGTGGTTGCTGTGCTGCCTTGCGAGATATTTTCGTAAATATACCCCAGTGTCAGATGATATTGTGTTAATGTTGCTTAGTGGCCCCTTTTTGACGCAAGTCAGCGCAGTAGGCAGCAGATATCACATCGCACAAGGCAAGGATGTAGTTGTTTAATTACCAATTTTCGGAATGTACAGGGTTAATGGCGCAGATACAAGTTGTACCGGACTACACAATCCATGAGGCGCCCACTGTGAACCGAACCCCATCTAGGCGCTAGCACTTCAGCACTTGTCCAGTTAGCACAACTATTAGAAGCACTCAATCAGAGTATAGGCAGGGGAAAATCTAGAGGTGTGGACAAGGTGAGAGGATACAAACGACAAAGGGAAGGAAGGAGCAGTGCTTTAAATGGGCCGATACTGCCCGGTACGGAGTACCGGCACTTTTTTATTTTGAGAGGGAGAGTACCGGCACTTCTCAAGAGCGAGTAATACTTTTAATTGGAGAGTACCGGCACAAACAAGCAGGTACTCTGCTACAGAGTACCTGCACTTCTATTTTTCCACTTCAAGCACTGGGAAGGAGGAAGAGAAACATTAACGTGGGGCCTGACTGGCTGAGCAGACAAAGCTTGTTGAGAATACACGGAGATTTCGAGAGAAGTGTGAGGGCTTGGATTCATATTACAATACAAAAATATAATTCCCAAGGGTTAGACATAATCAAACATCGTTAAAGGGTGATTCCCTAGAAGATTTCGACTGGAGCACAGATTCACTAGATCTTTAGGTGAAAAAGGCACAACCGAACAGCGGGGTAGCCAGTGTCATGGGCCCTAGTGGAAGGAAGACATTTTCCTTCTCACCTACTTGATTTGTGAAATAAGCGAAAATAATCAGGGTCCAGGCCCTTGGTACCAGGGCCACTGCATCTGCTGCAATATTAGAAGCTAGGCCCCTGGGGCTGAATTACGTTTGCATGCAAACGTGTTTTGCGCGAAAAGCTAGAGCGAGTGCAGCACTTAAAGCCATTGCGTCGCTTAGTGCCAACCCCTTGTAAATTATTGAAAGCAGGCGTAACAAGAGAGGATAGCGGAAACACCCCATAATTCCATGCAAGGCGAGATGAAATACTGGGAAGTCCGAGGCATAAACTGCAATATTGGGGCAGAGCCAATCATGCCAACGAGAAACTGCTTGACCTCAAGAGTGTTTGCGGCGTAAACGTTGGTTTACCGTGAAATACATAGAATGAAACAGGTCTGCAGTTTGCAGTGAACGGTATTTCATTGCATAGCCTCATGGTGGCCCAGCTGCTGAACATGGCCGCTACCTAGCCATACTGTGACGACCATTTTTAGGTATCCCCTACAGATATCTTCTGATCCCAACACATTTAGTGGGCTTTGGGTCAGCTCATTGCTTTTTATCAGAGCTTAATTTGTAAAATAATACGTATTGGTGCCTAAAGTTGTTCTCTCAGAACCCCGTAGTTGGCACTGTCAAATGTCGGAATTGCCGAATCAATGCCAAGACTACGTAGTGTTAATTACACATCATGCATCTTGGTTCCACCACACAACCACTCCTTATCTCCTTCTCTCACACTTGCAGGTTCTTTTTCATCCTTCCATTCTCCTTTTGTCCCTGTTTTACCCTCTTTCTCTCATTCTCCTTTCTTTATTTTCTGTTTTTTTCACTCTTTTGCTCCAGGAAAAGTAAACGCTGGTCCCCAAATAAGTATGCCAGTGCCCACCACCTACAACCACCAAAACAAATTAAGCACTGCTTATTATTGATTGTATTTCTTGTCAATCTCATTTGCTTGCTTCTTATTCAATAGCTTTCCTTCCACTTCTTGATTTTGTCCATCCACTGGAGAAACTTTTTTTCCAATCTTCTGATTGGATGACTTGTATCCTTCCACTGTTCACAATCATTGAACAACTTTTTTCTTTTCCTTTTAGCAATGCATGTGTTTTCTTGTGCTCCGCCCTGTGTGCTTCTTCCACCTTCACATGCGACTACTCAGCGCCCTCCATGTTACTTGCTGTCTGCATTCCTATCACTCCTGCGTTGCTCTCCGGCTTGTCGCAATTTTTTTTTTTTTAGTTTTAGGAGAGCCTGGTAGCTGTATTTTGCTATTGGGCTGCTCCGTTCTGAAAATGAGTTTTGACACATCTTTTACTTCGTTTTTTAATGTAATACTGCTAGGACGTTTTCCATCTTGGAACAGAAGATTAAAAATAAAATAGCTCCTATTTCATGAAATATGTGTGTGCATGCAAAGAGACACATGCGCATCTACGTCATGATGCTGGGCCCCTGTGCATGGCGAAGGATGCCAGAGTATAAAGACCTGTGCTTTTGTTTGCAGATGCTGTTCAGTATGGGCAATAACCATTTTTTTTACGGATGCTGTGTTGGCAAAACCAATAGGGTTGCATTGGCAAAGCCAAACGGTGAAACGTAATACCTTTACCAATGCCCGTTTTTTACACCATCATCATTATTTTCCTATTCTTTGACACACCAAGAAACTCCTGCCTGTGACCACACAAGGAATCTTGCCTATATCATTGCAATCAATGCCTGCCTAGGTAAACACAAGCAATCCTAGCATAAGACTGCAAGAAAAACGTCTGAAATCAAAGGCAAACTATGTCTATGCCAACAAAGCAATCACTGCCCGTGACATTACAAGTAATTCCTGCCTATAACATCGCTAGCAATAGCACCCCATGTCAACACAGGCAATCCCTTGCTAGGACACCACAAGCAAACTGTGCCTGACACAAGAAGCAACCCATGGTTATGACTCCATACGCAATCCCTGTCTGTGACACCACACAGAGACTATGACACCACAGGTAAACTATGTCTACGACAACTTAAGTGAACTGCATCTATAACATCACAAGCAATCCCTGCTTGTAACATTACATGCAATTCCTGTTTATAACAGCACAGCAAGAAGTCTGACACCACAGGCAAACGGTGTCTATAACATCACAAGCAATCCCTGTCTGTAGCTCCTGAAGAAAACGGTGTCTATGACATCAAAAGCAATCCCTGTCTGTAGCTCCTGAAGACAACTGTGTCTATGACATCACAAGCAATCCCTGTCTGTAGCTCCTGAAGAAAACTGTGTCTATGACATCAAAAGCAATCCCTGTCTGTAGCTCCTGAAGAAAACTGTGTCTATAACATCACAAGCAATCCCTGTCTGTAGCTCCTGAAGACAACTGTGTCTATGACATCACAAACAAATTATATCTATAACATCACAAGCAATACCTTTCTACAACATCACTGACAAACTGTGCCTATGGCATCACAAGCAATTCCTCTATGATAGTTCAAGGAATCCCTGTGACAACACAAGCAACACATGTATCTGCCGCACCTATTCTCTGTCTGTGATCTCACAAGCAATCCCTGTCAGACACAACAAGCAATAACTGTCTGTGACACCAAAAACAATCCCTGTAAGACACAACAAGCAATTACTGTCCGTGACACCAAAAAAAATCCCTGTAAGACACAACAAGCAATTACTGTCTGTGACACCAAAAACAATCCCTGTCAGACACAACAAGCAGTTACTGTCTGTGACACCAAAAACAATCTCTGTAAAACACAAGCAGTTACTGTTTGTGACACAAAAAACAATGCCTGTCAGACACAACAAGCAGTTACTGTCTGTGACACCAAAAACAATCCCTGTAAAACACAAGCAGTTACTGTTTGTGACACAAAAAACAATGCCTGTCAGACACAACAAGCAGTTACTGTATGTGACACCAACAACAATCCCTGTCAGTCATAACAAGCAGTTACTGTCTGTGACACCAAAAACAATCCCTGTAAGACAGAACAAGCAGTTACTGTCTGTGACACCACAACCAATCCCTGTAAGACACAACATGCAGATACTGTATGTGACACCAAAACCAATCCCTGTAAGACACAACAAGCAATTACTGTCTGTGACACAAAAAACAATCCCTGTAAGACACAACAAGCAATTACTGTCTGTGACACCAAAAATAATCCCTGTAAGACACAACAAGCAGTTACTGTCTGTGACACCAAAAACAATCCCTGTAAGACACAATAAGCAGTTACTATCTGTGACACCAAAAACAATCCCTGTAAGACACAAGCAGTTACTGTCTGTGACACCAAAAACAATTCCTGTAAGACACAACAAGCAATTACTGTCTGTGACACCAAAAACAATCCCTGTAAGACACAACAAGCAGTTACTGTCTGTGACACCAAAAACAATCCCTGTAAGACACAACAAGCAGTTACTGTCTGTGACACCAAAAACAATCCCTGTGTTTGACATCAAAAGCAATCTTTGTCTGTGACACCACAATCAACCCAGCCTGTGCACCACAAGCAATTCCCGTCTGTGACACTACTGGAGATTAATGACACTGACACAAACTTTATATGCCTATGACAAAATCAAATCCCGCATTTAGCAGCACTATCAATCCTTTCCACAGCATCACAAGAAAGTCCTGTCTATCCACAACACACAGTCCCGTCTGTGACACCACAAGCGATGCCTGTGCAGACGTACCAACAGTCCCTCTCATAAGCGGTATCTGTTTAGCACAGCACAAGCAGTCTGTGCCTATGATAACATCAGTTTCTCTCATTGGCACCACAAGCAATGCTTCCTGTGACACCGCATTCATTATTGTCTGTGACCCATAGGCAATCGCACTCTGTGGCACCGCATGCAATCTCGGTCTGTGACACCACAAGCAATTCTCTTCTACATCAAAATCAATTTATGTCTGCAGCACCACACGCAATCCCCGTCTGTGTCACCATCAAAATCAATGTATGTCTGCAGCACCACACGCAATCCCTGTCTGTGTCACCATCAAAATCAATTTATGTCTGCAGCACCACACGCAATCCCCGTCAGTGTCACCATCAAAATCAATTTATGTCTGCAGCACCACACGCAATCCCCGTCTGTGTCACCATCAAAATCAATTTATGTCTGCAGCACCACACGCAATCCCTGTCTGTGTCACCATCAAAATCAATTTATGTCTGCAGCACCACACGCAATCCCTGTCTGTGTCACCATCAAAATCAATTTATGTCTGCAGCACCAAACATAATCCCTGTCTGTGTTACCATCAAAATCAATTTATGTCTGCAGCACCACCACAAGCAATCCCTTTCTGTGCCACCAACAAAATCAATTTATGTCTGCAGCTCCACACGCAATCCCTGTCTGTGTCACCATCTAAATCAATTTATATCTGCAGCACCACACGTAATCCCGGTCTGTGTCACCATCACAATCAATTTATGTCTACAGCACCACAGACAATCCCTGTCAGTGTCACCATCACAATCAATTTATGTCTGCAGCACCACCACACGCAATCCCTGTCTGTGTCACCATCAAAATCAATTTATGTCTGTAGCACCACACACAATCGCTGTCTGTGTTACTATCAAAATCAATTTATGTCTGTAGCACCACACGCAATCCCTGCCTGTGTCACCGCAAGCAATCCCTACCTATCACACAAGCATCATCTGTCCATAACCGTACACTCAATCCCGGTGTGTTGCAAAATCAATCCCGGTCTACAGCACAAGCAATAAGTGTCTGTGACACTGCAAACAATGACTGTCCATTATGCAAGCAATATCTATCTATGACAGCACTATTAATCCAGGGCTATTACTAAAACACCACCTGCCTATGGACAGCACAAGCAATCCCGTTCTGTGACCCCATCAATGTCCATGAATCAGGCAATCTCTGTCCATCACACAAGCAATCCTAGACCATAGCACCACAAGCAATTCCTTTCTGTGACACCAAACACCATCCCCTGTCTATGACACCATAGGGATTCCCTGTCTGTGAAATTACAGGCAATCCCCCTCTTGACATACAAGCAGCTCCTGACATAAGCAGTATCTGCCCAGCCCAGCACAAGCAGTCTGTGTCTAAAATAATTAATTTCTGTCTATGGCACCACGAGCAATCCTAGTCAATGACACCATATGAGATACTGTTTGTGACCCCCAACAGCAATCCCAATCTGCGACACAACATGCAATCTCTGTCTGTGACACCACAAACAATTATTGTTCGTGACACCACTAGCAATCTGTCTATCACACAAGTAATATTAGCATATAACAGCACACTCAATCCAAGTCGGGGACAAAATCATGCCAGTCTGTGCCAGCACAGGCAATCCTAGATCATAGCACCACAAGCAATCCTAGTCTATGACCCAAGCAATATCTGTCCAAGACAGCACAATCAACCCTGGTCTCTAATAAAAATCAACCCCAGACTATTCCAGCTAGAGGATCCTAGATCTTAGATCACAGCACCACAAGCAGTCCCTGGCTGTTACACCACAAGCAATACCTGCCTGTGACACCACGAGCAATCCCTGCCTGTGACGCCACAAGCAATCCCTGACTGTGACACCACAAGCAATCCCTGGCTGTGACACCACAAGCAATCCCTGGCTGTGACGCCACAAGCAGTCCCTGGCTGTGACACCACAAGCAATCCCTGGCTGTGACACCACAAGCAATCCCTGGCTGTGACACCACAAGCAATCCATAGCTGTGACGCCACAAGCAATCCCTGGCTGTGACGCTACAAGCAATCCCTGGCTGTGACACCACAAGCAATCCCTGGCTGTGACGCCACAAGCAATCCCTGACTGTGACACCACGAGCAATCCCTGGCTGTGACGCCACAAGCAATCCCTGGCTGTGACGCCACAAGCAATCCCTGGCTGTGACGCCACAAGCAATCCCTGGCTGTGACACCACAAACAATCCCTGGCTGTGACACCACAAGCAATCCCTGGCTGTGACACCACAAGCAATCCATAGCTGCGACACCACAAGCAGTCCCTGGCTGTGACACCACAAGCAATCCCTGGCTGTGACACCACAAGCAATCCGTGGCAGTGGCACCACAAGTGATGGCAATTATGCAACAATATCTGCCTATGACTGCACAATTAATCTCGGACTATGACAAAATCACTATGGGCACCATAGGCAACCCTAGTCCACAGCAGCACAAGCAATCCCTGGCTGTGACACCACACACCATTCCTGTATATGAAACATCTAATATGTGTCCATCATACAACAAGAAATCACCACGAACAGTCCCTTTTTGTGATAGCACAGGCAATCCCTTTTTGTGACACAAGCAATCTCTATTTAAGACACGACAAGCAAACAAACCTAGTTTATAGCACCACCCCAAGAATGTATGACAGTTCATGACAGAAGCCACCATTTTCTATGACGCAGGCAGTCACTGTGTACAATACAAGCTATCAGTGTTGTTTAAAGGAGCAGAAATCCCTCAATAAGACACCACATGCAATCTGGGTTGATGACATCACAATTAAAACATCTTTGCTATCACACACAATCCTTATTGATGAAAAACGAGCACTCGTTCTATGATATCGCAAGAAATCCCAGCTTTAAACCACAAGCAATCCCCAACCATGATACCAAAGCCACTCCAATCTAGGACACCAGAAACAACTCATGTCTATGGGGTGGGCAATCCATGCCTATTACACGCAAGTCATATCTGTCTGTGACTTTAGAGGCCCTCCCTTTATGACAAAGACTATCAATTCTTATGTAGGAACAGTAATTAGCTGATATGAATGGAAAAAATACACCGGCAGGGCAGAAGAGAGAATGGCTGAGGTTTGACATAGACACACAAAGCTCGTATCCAGAGGTTTCACTCCCCAGAGGTAATGAGGGGTGGGGATTAGGGTTATGTGTGGGTGGCGGTGCTGATATCAACAAGCAAAATCACTAACAGGTTAAAGGGTAATTTACAGAAAAGCTCAGGCAACAAGATTTATAAACGATAGGCATTTGCTAGGAAAGCCTACCAAAAAGAGGGAAAGGTGAGAAGAATAAGGGTTGTGATAAACGTCAGTGGAAACAACTGATAACATGAAAGCCAGTGAGAGTCCGTCAAAGCCCACAGTGATGATGCTGGGTAAAGTCCCCTATTAGTCACTTCAAAGGGACTCCAAGAAACTGGACTTGGAAGATTTTAAGGAGTTTTGGGCTGAGGGAAAACGTTGCTTTCGCACAATGTCACTCCGAGGGATCCCAGGCTAGTCCAGTGGTGGTTGTTTCAAAGCATCATAAAATGAGCTCTCCGCTGGGTCTAATGCGGGCATAAGATGCTCACACTCAAGTGTTTCTGCAAAGCAGCACATGCTCTGAAGCAGGACTCGAGGCAGGCAGGGTTGCATCTTCACTGGATCAACGCCCTTCTCCCTCTGACGGACATTAGAAAAGCTTGTCTTTGGGGAGTTCTTCTCCTTGGATCTTCATGAACATTTAAACGTACGTATCCTGGATCTTAGAAGATATCTTCAGCTTCAGCCACTATCATTTGGGTAGAAAATGCCTCCAACTTGGTTCCTTGAGGCTGGATGCTTCACCTTCTGAGCTCCTCTTGAGACCGCGCTCTGGGTTCAGCCGTATTCTCCTCCCCACCTCACCTCTTGGAAGTCTGGCACCACTGTCCAGGCTCCTCGGTTACAAGTAACTATAGCATGACCATGTTGGGAACAGCTCAATGTCCAGAACAAGAGTATCTGATGTCCAGCAGGGTCTGCATGCTGTAGTCCGTCGCCCAATTAGAGAGTTAAGGCAGGAGCAACACAGCCTCATACACCACCCTGAGCAGGAAAGCCAGCTAGAGACAAAATGACACAACCTGAAGTCCCACAGACTAGTCTCTCTATAATCAACGCTGGTTAGCCAGTTATTGGATTTTCAGTGCTCAAAGGGACCAATCTGAGCTACAACGGCCAGCAACTTTTTCTACAGTTTGACATCAATCCAAACGCATGAAAATGGGTTGTTGGCACCCATGGTGTTACACGTAACCTCCTCAGTTTTGAAAATGGTGATCCTAAGTTTTCTTCAGGAAAATCTTGCTCTATTCACCTCACAACCTGTCGGTGAGGGCGTACAGTAAAGAAATCCCACCGTAGCCCTCATGTGCGTGGACCTGAATATCTCACTGAGGAACCTTTTATGGTCATAGCATTCTATAAGCCGGGTCGTTCACAGACCGTAAGCCTTGCCCACAAAGAACTGTTTAATTAACAGTATACTGGAAGTCTGGGCTTTTCTTCAATAAGGACAGCAACTCTTGAGGAGACATCTCGAAAAATCCCAGACCCGCGCTGACACTAAATGACGGGCAAAAATGAAGCTTTCTGAAAACCTACGAGAAACCTGAATTGGGGACAAATTTGTAACCATATTCAACTCAAAGTATCAAATTTATACCCATGTACCCTAAAAGTATTCAAGGAGTATATCCAGGTCCATCCCATGTCCCAGCTTATTACAACACCGCAAGACGCACATGGTCTCTGGATCGGTCTTCCGGTCTTTACACTCACACTACTACTACCTAGTTCTGTTCTCCGTTGACTGCATTGTACACTCACAGGAAGTGACATCACATTAATTCCAGATGATCTGGGTGTGGCCTTCAGGTCCATGGTGCAGATATCTGTGTGGACCAACTCAGCTTATCAAAGTAGCAATGCCTGTCATTTTAGGGGCTAAGAGGTCTCAAGCGGTAGCGTGCGTTATTCTAGTGTTTCTTCATTTTAAATCTGCATTTTGAGTCCCGGCGTGTATTCAGGGGTGTAGCCAGCCAAGGAGCAGCAGGTGCACTAGCACTGGAACCCAGGGGTCTTTGGGGCCCTCTGCACCTCAATCATGGGTGTACCTCAGTTCACTGACCTGGGTATGAAGGGCCCATTTTCTTGCTTGCATTAGGGCCCTTGGCACCTTCTCTACACCACGGCCTGTAGGGAGTGCCCGCGTGACGCGAACGAGCAAGTCACGTGTCAGGAGCGCATAAAGTAGTCATTCAGAGGCACCTGTCTGTCAAGAAATCATCCAATTTCCCTTCAGGTCAGTCTGCAACTGATCGTTACTGGTATTATAACGGCCCGAGGCTATTTGACGACAGTTGGGGGGGGCGGGGCGCTTGATGGTGACACTGAGGCTCCGTTTGTACTGAAAGCTCACAAAACAGTCAGTGAAATGAACCCCGTCTGGCTCGTGCTGTGCCCGCGCAAAGGAGGGTGCCAGGCCGTGGCACGGTGTCTGCCAGCGCAAAGGAGGGTGCCAGGCCGTGGCTCGGCGCCAACTGGTCAACTCGCGGAAAGTGGCGTCTGGCCAGTAGAGAGCAGCCGGGCCCCTCTCCGGTGATCACAGGACGCCGGGCACCAGTGCTTCCCGCCCGCCCGCCCATTAGCACTAATCTCTTTTAATTATGAGCCTCGGACGCTGGGTCTCTGAGGGCGTCAGGCCTCGTGCCTGGGGAGGAAGTACAGCTGTTTTTTTGGGGGGGAGTAGGGGGGTCTGTGAAGAACGAGACTTGAAGAGGAGGTGAGGAGAAACAGGTGGAGGCGGAAAAAGAGATTTATGGATTAAATAGAATTGGAGGAGAGATAAGTGCAAGGACCGAAGAGAGAAGTGAAGACAGGAGAAAGGGTGAAAAATGGGACAGGTTGGACGTGCGGAGAAAGGAGTGCGGGGAGAGGGCGTGAGGAGGGCGCAGGGAGGGATGGGACAGGAGAGACGCAGAGAGAGAACGATGTGCGTGGATAGATACCATGAGGGTGGTGCAGGGAGAGATGGGTGGAAGAGAGGGAAGGAGGAACGCCAGAGGCAAAAAGATTGACTGAGAAGGGTGGAGGGAGAATTCGAGCAGGTGAGTGAGGAAAAGACTGAACAAGAGAGGAGTGAGTGAAACTGACAGGGCAGTACATCAAGAGGGAGGGCAGGTGGTGGGTCAAGACAGAGAGAAAGAGGGATAGTGATAAATGATGGAGGGCGGTGGTGGTAGAGGGAAGGAGAGGAAGATGGGGCGAGAGGGATGGAGGAGCGGATGGGGCGGAAGGGATGAAGGGGTAGATGGGGCGAGAGGGTTGGAGGGGCAGATGGGGCGAGAGGGTTGGAAGGGCAGATGGGGCGAGAGGGATGGATGGGGCGAGAGGGATGGAGGGGAAGATGGGGTGAGAGGGATGGAGGGGGCAGATGGGGCGACAGGGATGGAGGGGCGAGAGGGATGGAAGGGAAGATGGGGCGAAAGGGATGTAGGGACGGATGGGGCGAGAGGGATAGAGGGGCAGATGGAGCGAGAGGGATGGAGGGGCGGATGGAGCGAGAGGGATGGAGGGACGGATGAGGCGAGAGGGATGGAGTGACGGATGGGGCGAGAGGGATGGAGGGGCGGATGGAGCAAGGGGGATGGAGGGTCAGATGGGGCGAGAGGGATAGAGGGGCGGAGGGGCGAGAGGGATGGGGGTCAGATGGGGCGAGAGGGATAGAGGGGTGGATGGGTCGAGAGGGGTGGATGGGTCGAGAGGGATAGAGGGGCGAGAGGGATGGAGGGGTGGATCGGCCAGATGGGGCGAGAGGGATGGAGGGGCAGATGGAGCGAGAAGGATGGAGGGGCGGGTGGGGCGAGAGGGCTCGATGGGGCGAGAGGGAGGGAGGGGCAGATGGGCGAGAGGGATAGAGGGGCAGATGGAGCAAGAGGGATGGAGGGGCAGATGGGGCGAGAGGGATAGAGGGGCCGATGGGGCGAGAAGGATGGAGGGGGCGAGAGGGATGGAGGGGCGGATGGGGCGAGAGGGATGGAGGGGCGGATGGGGCAAGAGGGACGGAGGGTCGGATGGGGCAAGAGGGAAGGAGGGGCGGATGGGGGGAAGGAATGGTGGGGCAGATGGGGCAAGAGTGATGGAGGGGGCGGATGGGGCGAGAGGGATGGAGGGGGTAGATGGGGCGAGAGTGATGGAGGGGGTAGATGGGGCGAGAGTGATGGAGGGGGTGGATGGGGCGAGAGGGATGAAGGGGCGGATGGGGCGAGAAGGATGATGGGGCGGAAGGAATAGAGGGGCGGATGGGGTGAGAGGGATGGAGGGGCGGATGGGGAGACAGGGATGGAGGGGTGGATGGGGCGAGAGGGATGGAGGGGTGGATGGGGATAGAGGGATGGAGGGGCAGACGGGACGAGAGGGATGGAGGGGCAGATGGGACGAGAGGGATGGTGGGGCAGATGGGGCGAGAGGGATGGAGGGGCGGGTAGGGCGAGAGGGATGGAGGGGCGGGTAGGGCGAGAGGGATGGAGGGGGAGAGGGATGGTAGGGCGGATGGGGCAAGAGGGATGGAGGGGCGGATGGGGATAGAGGGATGGAGGGGCGGATGGGGGCGAGAGGGATGGTGGGGCAGATGGGGCGAGAGGGATGGAGGGGGCGAGAGAGATGGAGGAGGCACATGGGGCGTGAGGGATGGAGGGTGCAGATGGGGATAGAGGGATGGAGGGGAAGATGGGGCGAGAGGGATGGTGGGGCGAGAGGGATTAAGGGGCAGATGGGGTGTGAGGGATGGAGGGGGCGGATGGGGATAGAGGTATGGTGGGGCGGATGGGGCGAGAGGAATGGTTGGGCGGATGGGGCGAGAGGGATGGAGGGAGCGGATGGGGCGAGAGGGATGAAGCGGCGGATGGAGCGAGATGGATGGAGGGGCATATGGGGCGAGAGAGATATAGGGGCCGATGGGGCGAGAAGGATGGAGGAGGCGAGAGGGATGGAGGGGCGGATAGGGTGAGAGGGATGGAGGGGCGGATGGGGCCAGAGGGATGGAGGGGCGGACGGGGCGAGAGGGATGGAGGGGCAGATGGAGCGAGAGAGATGGAGGGGCGGATGGGGCAAGAGGGATGGATGGGGCGAGAGGGATGGATGGGGCGAGAGGGATGGAGGGGGCGAGATGGATGAAGGGGCAGATGGGGCGAGAGGGATGGAGGGGCGGATGGGGCGAAAGGGATGGAGGGGCGGATGGAGCAAGAGGGATGGAGGGGCGGATGGGGCGAGAGGGATGGAGGGGCGGATGGGGCGAGAGGGATGGAGGGGCGGATAAGGCGAGAGGGATGGAGCGGCAGATGGGGAAGGAATGGTGGGGCAGATGGGGCGAGAGTGATGAAGGGGCGAGAGGGATGGAGGGGGCGGATGGGGCGAGAGGGATGGAGGAGGCAGATGGGGCGAGAGGGATGGAGGAGGCAGATGGGGCGTGAGGGATGGAGGAGCAGATGGGGCGAGAGGGATGGTGGGGCGAGAGGGATGAGGGGCAGATGTGGCGGGAGGGATGAAGGGGGCAGATGGGGCGTGAGGGATGGAGGGGGCGGATGGGGATAGAGGTATGGTGGGACGGATGGGGCGAGAGGGATGGTTGGCCGGATGGGGCGAGAGGGATGAGGGAGCGGATGCGGCGAGAGGGATGAAGGGGCAGATGGAGCGAGAGGGATGGAGGGGCGGATGGGGCAAGAGGGATGGTGGGGCGGATGGGGTGAGAGGGATGGTGGGGCGGATGGGGCAAGAGGGATGGAGGGGCGGATGGGGATAGAGGGATGGAGGGGCGGATGGGGGCGAGAGGGATGGTGGGGCAGATGGGGCGAGAGGGATGGAGGGGGCGAGAGGGATGGAGGGGGTGGATGGGGCGAGAGGGATGGAGGAGGCAGATGGGGCGTGAGGGATGGAGGAGGCAGATGGGGATAGAGGGATGGAGGAGCAGATGGGGCAAGAGGGATGGTGGGGCGAGAGGGATGAGGGGCGGATGTGGCGGGAGGGATGAAGGGGGCAGATGGGGCATGAGGGATGGAGGGGGCGGATGGGGATAGAGGTATGGTGGGGCAGATGGGGCGAGAGGGATGGTTGGGGGGATGGGGCGAGAGGGATGGAGGGAGCGGATGGGGCGAGAGGGATGAAGGGGCGGATGGAGCGAGAGGGATGGAGGGGCAGATGGGGCGAGAGGGATAGAGGGGCCGATGGGGCGAGAAGGATGGAGGAGGCGAGAGGGATGGAGGGGCGGATAGGGCGAGAGGTATGGAGGGGCGGATGGGCAGAGATGGATGGAGGGGCGGATGGGGCGAGAGGGATGGAGGGGCAGATGGAGCAAGAGAGATGGAGGGGCGGATGGGGCAAGAGGGATGGAGGGGCGGATGGGGCGAGAGGGATGGAGGGGCGGATGGAGCAAGAGGGATGGAGGGGTGGATGGGGCAACAGGGATGGAGGGGCGGATGGTGCGAGAGGGATGGAGGGGCGGATGGGGCGAGAGGGATGGAGGGGCGGATAAGGCGAGAGGGATGGAGCGGCAGATGGGGGAAGGAATGGTGGGGCAGATGGGGCGAGAGTGATGAAGGGGCGGATGGGGCGAGAGGGATGGAGGGGGAAGATGGGGCGAGAGTGATGGAGGAGGCGGATGGGCCGAGAGGGATGAAGGGGCAGATGGGGTGGAAGGGATGGAGAGACGGAAAGAATAGAGGGGTGGATGGGGCGAGAGGGATGGAGGGGCGGATGGGGAGAGAGGGATGGAGGGGCGGATGGGGCTAGAGGAATGGTGGGGCAGATGGGGCGAGAGGGATGGAGGGGCGGGTAGGGCGAGAGGGATGGAGGGGCGGATGGGGCGAGAGGGATGGTGTGGCGGATGGGGCAAGAGCGATGGAGGGGCGAGAGGGATGGAGGGCGGATGGGGATAGAGGGATGGAGGGGCGGATGGGGGCGAGAGGGATGGTGGGGCGGATGGGGCGAGAGGGATGGAGGGGCGGATGAGGCGAGAGGGATGGAGGAGGCAGATGGGGCATGAGGAATGGGGTGGGCAGATGGGGATAGAGGGATGGAGGGGCAGATGGGGCAAGAAGGATGGTGGGGCGGATGGGGCGAGAGGGATGAGGGGCGGATGGGATGAAGGGGCAGATGGGGCGTGAGGGATGGAGGGGCGGATGGGATAGAGGTATGGTGGGGCGGATGGTACGAGAGAGATGGTTGGGCGGATGGGGCGAGAGGGATGGAGAGGGCGGATGGGGCGAGAGGGATGGAGGGGGCGGATGGGGCGAGAAGGACGGAGGGGGCAAGAGGAATGGAGGGGTGGATGGGGCGAGAGGGATGGAGGGGCGGATGGGGCGAGATGGATGGAGGGGCAAGAGGAATGGAGGGGCGGATGGGGCGAGAGGGTTGGAGGGGCGGATGGGGCGAGAGGGATGGAGGGGCGGATGGGTCAAGAGGGATGGAGGGGGCGGATGGTGGGAGAGGGATGGAGGGGCAGATGGGGCAAGAGAGATGGAGGGGCGGATGGGGCGAGAGGGATGGAGGGGCGGATGGAGCGAGAGGGTTGGAAGGGCCGATGGTGCAAGAGGGATGGAGGGGCGGATGGGGCGAGAGGGATGGAGGGGCAGATGGGGTGAGAGAGATGGAGAGGCAGATGGGGCGAGGGGGATGGTGGGGCGGATGGGGCGAGAGGGATGGAAGGGGCGAGAGGGGCGGATGGGGCGAGAGGGATGGAGGGGGTGAGAGGGATGGAGGGCCGATGGGGCGAGAGGGATGGAGGGGCGGATGGGCATGAGGGATGGAGGGGCGGATGGGGTGAGAGACGTGGAGGGGCAGATGGGGCGAGAGGGATGGAGGGGCGGATAGGGAGAGAGGGATGGAGGGGTGGAGGGGGCGAGAGGGATGGAGGGGCGGATGGGGCGAGTGGGATGGAGGGGCGGATGGGGCATGAGGGATGGAGGGGCGGATGGGGTGAGAGACGTGGAGGGGCAGATGGGGCGAGAGGGATGGAGGGGCGGATAGGGAGAGAGGGATGGAGGGGTGGATGGGGTGAGAGGGATGGAGGGGCGCATGGGGTGGAAGTGATGGAGGGGCAGAAGGAATGGAGGGGCAGATGGGGCAAGAGGGATAGAGGGGCGGATGGGGCGAGAGGGATAGAGGGGCGGATGGGGCGAGAGAGATGGGAAGGGCAGATGGGGTGGAAGGAATGGAGGGGAGGATGGGGCGAGAGTGATGGAGGGGCAGGTGTGGTGGAAGGAATGGAGGGGCAGATGGGGCGAGAGTGATGGAGGGGCGGGTGGGGTGGAAGGAATGGGGGGCAGATGGTGCGAGAGTGATCGAGGGCGGGTGCAGTGAGAGGTATGGAGGGGCGGATGCAGTGAGAGGGTTGGAGAGGCGGATGAGTCAAGAGGTTTGGAGGGGCGGATGGTGGAGAGAGGGGTGGGGCAGATGGGTGAGAGGGATGGAGGGGCGGATGCAGTGGGAGGGAGGGGCGGATGCAGATAGAGGGAGGGGTAAATGGGGCGAGAGGGATGGAGGGGCGGATAGGGAGAGAGGGATGGAGGGGTGGAGGGGGCGAGAGGGTTGGAGGGGCGGATGGGGCGAGAGGGATGGAGGGGCGGATGGGGCATGAGGGATGGAGGGGCGGATGGGGTGAGAGACGTGGAGGGGCGGAGAGGGATGGAGGGGTGGATGGGGTGAGAGGGATGGAGGGGCGGATGGGGTGGAAGTGATGGAGGGGCAGAAGGAATGGAGGGGCAGATGGGGCAAGAGGGATAGAGGGGCGGATGGGGCGAGAGGGATAGAGGGGCGAGAGGATGGAGGGGCAGGTAGGGCGAGAGGGATGGAGGGGCGGATGGGGCGAGAGGGATGGTGTGGCGGATGGGGCAAGAGCGATGGAGGGGCGAGAGGGATGGAGGGGCGGATGGGGATAGAGGGATGGAGGGGCGGATGGGGGCGAGAGGGATGGTGGGGCGGATGGGGCGAGAGGGATGGAGGGGGCGAGAGGGATGGTGGGGGCGGATGAGGCGAGAGGGATGGAGGAGGCAGATGGGGATAGAGGGATGGAGGGGCAGATGGGGCAAGAAGGATGGTGGGGCGGATGGGGCGAGAGGGATGAGGGGCGGATGGGATGAAGGGGCAGATGGGGCGTGAGGGATGGAGGGGCGGATGGGATAGAGGTATGGTGGGGCGGATGGTACGAGAGAGATGGTTGGGCGGATGGGGCGAGAGGGATGGAGAGGGCGGATGGGGCGAGAGGGATGGAGGGGGCGGATGGGGCGAGAAGGACGGAGGGGGCAAGAGGAATGGAGGGGTGGATGGGGCGAGAGGGATGGAGGGGCGGATGGGGCGAGAAGGATGGAGGGGGCAAGAGGAATGGAGGGGCGGATGGGGCGAGAGGGTTGGAGGGGCGGATGGGGCGAGAGGGATGGAGGGGCGGATGGGTCAAGAGGGATGGAGGGGGCGGATGGTGTGAGAGGGATGGAGGGGCAGATGGGGCAAGAGAGATGGAGGGGCGGATGGGGCGAGAGGGATGGAGGGCGGATGGAGCGAGAGGGATGGAAGGGCCGATGGTGCAAGAGGGATGGAGGGGCGGATGGGGCGAGAGGGATGGAGGGGCAGATGGGGTGAGAGAGATGGAGAGGCAGATGGGGCGAGGGGGATGGTGGGGCGGATGGGGCGAGAGGGATGGAAGGGGCGAGAGGAATGGAGGGGCGGATGGGGCGAGAGGGATGGAGGGGGTGAGAGGGATGGAGGGCCGATGGGGCGAGAGGGATGGAGGGGCGGATGGGGCATGAGGGATGGAGGGGCGGATGGGGTGAGAGACGTGGAGGGCAGATGGGGCGAGAGGGATGGAGGGGCGGATAGGGAGAGAGGGATGGAGGGGTGGATGGGGTGAGAGGGATGGAGGGGCGCATGGGGTGGAAGTGATGGAGGGGCAGAAGGAATGGAGGGGCAGATGGGGCAAGAGGGATAGAGGGGCGGATGGGGCGAGAGGGATAGAGGGGCGGATGGGGCGAGAGAGATGGGAAGGGCAGATGGGGTGGAAGGAATGGAGGGGAGGATGGGGCGAGAGTGATGGAGGGGCAGGTGTGGTGGAAGGAATGGAGGGGCAGATGGGGCGAGAGTGATGGAGGGGCGGGTGGGGTGGAAGGAATGGGGGGCAGATGGTGCGAGAGTGATCGAGGGGCGGGTGCAGTGAGAGGGATGGAGGGGCGGATGCAGTGAGAGGGTTGGAGAGGCGGATGGGTCAAGAGGTTTGGAGGGGCGGATGGTGGAGAGAGGGGTGGGGCAGATGGGTGAGAGGGATGGAGGGGCGGATGCAGATAGAGGGAGGGGTAAATGGGGCGAGAGGGATGGAGGGGCGGATAGGGAGAGAGGGATGGAGGGGTGGAGGGGGCGAGAGGGTTGGAGGGGCGGATGGGGCGAGAGGGATGGAGGGGCGGATGGGGCATGAGGGATGGAGGGGCGGATGGGGTGAGAGACGGGGCGGAGAGGGATGATGGGGTGAGAGGGATGGAGGGGCGGATGGGGTGGAAGTGATGGAGGGGCAGAAGGAATGGAGGGGCAGATGGGGCAAGAGGGATAGAGGGGCGGATGGGGCGAGAGGAATAGAGGGGCGGATGGGGCGAGAGAGGGGTGGGGCAGATGGGTGAGAGGGATGGAGGGGCGGATGCAGTGGGAGGGAGGGGCGGATGCAGATAGAGGGAGGGGTAAATGGGGCGAGAGGGATGGAGGGTCGGATGGGGTGAGAGGGATAGGGGCAGAAGGGGCAAGAGAGATAGAGGGGCGGATGGGGTGAGTGGGCTGGATGGGCAGTTGCGGCGAGTGATACTGAGGGAGGATATGACAAGAGTGATGGAGAGGCGAGATGGGTGGAGGGGCGGATATGACGAGAGTGATGGAGAGGCGAGAGGGGTGGAGGGGCGGATGGGGCAGTAGAGCAAACAAACAAGTTACTTACCTTTGGTAACGCCTTATCTGGTAGAGAGTCTATGTAGACGCAGATAGAATTATCCCCAGGCATCCAACAGGATCAGAATTTCTTTTTGTGAGCAGTACCTCTGCGTGCCTGTAGGTGGCGTCGTTCAGCTCCACGTGGTGTCGTCGTCTGCCCCACAAGTGGCGTGCCCGGTGCCTATATAGGCACCGCACCAGGACTAACGTTCCTTTTTATGACTTTATATGCCAGAAGCGCAGAGCCACAAAGAACACTGACCACTGGTGTGTGGAATTAGGGCCCAGAAAAGGGAATAGCCCTGTACACAGAAATTTGTTTGCAGAGCGGGGAGGATCAGTAAGGAATCTGCAGCTAGATAGAGTCTCTACCAGATAAGGCATTACCCAGGTAAGAAACTTGTTAATCTGATAGACTTCTAGCCACAGAGTCCTTACCTTAGAATAGATACCAAAACAATACCTCCCAGGAGGAGGGTCTGCGGACACTATTTAGACCAGAAAGTCCTGCAGGATCGAATGGGCAAAGTGCCCATCCAGACGGATCTGACTGTCCAGGCAGTAGTGCTTGGTGAACATGTGCAGCGAGGCCCACATTCCTGCCTGGCAGATGTCCAGAACCGGAACTCTGGGTACTAATGCAGTGGTTGCAGCATTTACTCTGGTGGAATGAGCACGCAAACCCTCTGTTGGTTGCTTCTTGGCCAATGCATAGCAGATCTTGATGCAGAGTATGATCCATCGGGAAATGGTTGGTTTCTGCACAGCCTTTCCTTTCTTGGCTCCGACATATCCCATGAAGAGTTGATCATCCACCCAGAATGGTTTTGTGCGGTCAAGGTAGAACGACAACGCTCTTTATGGGTCTAGACGGTGGAGTCTCTCCTCTTCCTTAGAGGGATAAGGTGGAACGTAAAAGGTAAGCAAAATGATGGTCTGGCCTACGTGGAATGGGGTGACTACCTTCGACAAGAGGGATGCTCGTGTCCAAAGGACCAGTTTGTCTGGGAAGAAAGATACGTATGGAGGCTGAGATGACAGTGCCTGCAGTTCACTGACCCTACGGGCAGATGTAATTGCTACCAAAAAGGTCATCTTGATGGTGAGAAGCCTAAGAGGGCAGATCTGAAGCAGCTCAAATGTAGCGCACATTAGAAAAGTAACAACCAAATTAAGGTCTCATTGAGGCATAACGAATGGAGCTGCAAGAAACATGTGCTGAAGATCTTTAAGGAACCTATTTACAGTAGGAGGCTTGAGAAGGGAAGGCTGATATGGCAGCCGCAGGAAAGCAGAGGTGGCAGATAAGTAACCCTTTCACGTACCCAATGCAGAGCCCTGCTGGGCCAGGGTAAGGATAAACAACAGAACTTGGGAAAGAGGTGCATATAAAGTGTCAACCTGTTTGGCGGTACACCATGCCACAAACCTGTTCCAATGGCTGGCTTATACCGTTTTGGTGGAGGGACGCCGAGCTGCTAAGATAACATTATGGACTTCAGGCGGAAAGTCGAAAGCTGTCAACTGTCGCCGTTCAATGTCTGCGCACAAAGGCGGAGCGTTGACAGATTCAGGTGGGGAACCCTCCCCTGCTGCTGCAACAGAAGATTTTACCGGAGGGGCAGCCTGATCAGAGGACCAATGGACAAGCTCAACAGCCCAGGATACCAGACCCTCCTGGCCCAGTCCGGAGCCACAAGGATGACTTGGGCCCGGTTGTTCCCGATTTTCTTGAGAACTCTGGGCAGGAGTGATATGGGTGGAAAGGCATACAAGAGACCAAAGCTGCACTCAAGACGAAAAGGATCTCCGAGTGAGAATCGCGTTGGAAACTCTAGCGTGCAGAACTGCTGACTTTGCGTGTTCTCAGCAGTGGCAAACAGATCTAACCAAGGCTCTCCCTACTGTTGAAAGAGACCTTGCACCACCTCTGGGTTGAGACACCATTCTTGATTCGCTAGGCATCTTCGGCTGAGTTCGTTCGCTCTGGTGTTCAGAGAGCCCACCAGGTATTAAACCACCAGAAAAATGCCCTGATGTTCCAGCCATGTCCAGAGAAGAAGGGCCTCTTGACAAAGGGTCCACAACCCCACTCCACCCTATTTGTTGCAGTACCACATGGTGGTAGTGTTGTTCGTGAATACCTGCACTAGCCTTCCCTTGATAGAGGGGGGGAAAGGCTTTCAATGTCAGTCGGATCGCTCGGAGTTCCAGCAAGTTGATGTGGAGTTCGGATTCGACAGAGACCAGACACCTCTGATCTCCACCTCTCCCAGATGGCCACCCCAGCCCAGAAGTGACGCTTCTGTCACTACCATATCTGATTGTGGAAGGGAGAGAGGTCTGCTGCTGACCCAATCGCAGTTCGTTAACCACCACTTTAGATGTTTTGCAGTGCCTTCTGAGATCTGGACTATGTCAGAGAGATTCTCCTGATGCTGCGCCCACTGGAACTTCAGGCCCCACCGCAGAGCCCGCATATGCCAGCGGGCATATGTCCCAAGCAGGATGCAGGAGGCCATGAGGCCCAGCATCCTCCAAGTCAGTCTCAACGAAACCCAGGACAGAGGCTGAAACATCTGTATCATAGCCTGAATATCCTGAACTTGCCGCTCGGGAGGATAAGCCCAAACCTGCACTGTATCCAGAACAACTCCGATGAAAGAGAGCATCTGAGAAGGGATCAGGTGTGACTTTTGCACATTGATAGTTAACCTCAGCAAGTGTAGGAGGTCCGTCGTAGTCTGAAGGTAGGAGATGACCGCCTGGTGTGAGCCCGCATTCAACAGCCAGTCATCAAGATAGGGGAAGACTGACTCCCCTGATCTCTGCAGATGAGCTGCAACCACCCCATCACCTTGGTGAATACCCGAGGGGTGCTGGTAAGGTCAAAGGGGAGCACGACAAACTGAAAGTACTCATGGCCCACCGTGAACTGGAGGTAACACCTGTGGGCATACAGGACAGGAATGTGGAAATAAGTGTCCTGCAATTCAAACGTTATCATCCAGTCATCCAGCTCCAGGGCAGTCAAGACTTGAGCAAGCGTAAGCATTTTTAATTTCTCCTTCTTGAAGAAGAAATTGAAAGGGCACAGGTCTAGGATAGGACAAAGACCTCTGTCCTTCTTGGGCACCAGAAAGTAGCAGGAATAACAACCACAACCTACTACTGATGTCGGCACACTCTATATGGCTCCATTGGCCAAGAGAGCCTCCACTTCCTGGCGGAGTAGTGAGAGATGGTCCCCAGTCAGCTTGTTGCAAATGGGTGGCATGGGTGGAGCGGTAGTCACAAAGGCGAGGGAGTAGCTCCTTTGTATAATCCCAAAAACACACCAGCCGGATATTATCAACCTCCAGTGGTGCAGGTGATGGTGTATCCTGCCTCCCACTGGTGCAAACTAAAGCGACTTGGAGGCTGTGGCTGCTGCTGGGGGGAAGTGGGGGGTGGACTGGCTTGATTTCTGGCTACCTGACCCATGAGGTCTGTGGGTAAAGCATCCTCGGCCACGCAGGGGATGTGAAGCTTGCATGCCGTGGTGGCTGGGCGGGTAGAGACACGGCTGGAAGCTCTTCTGTAGCAACGAAAGAAGCGAAAAATGGACTGGGGTTGGCAAGGGGCCATAGAACAGCCCAAGGACCTGGCGGTAGCTCTGCTATCCTTATAATGCTCCAACGCTCAGTCCGCCTTGTCTCTGAAGAGATGGGAGCCCTCAAAGGGTATGTCCATGAGTGAGGCCTGGGCCTTCCCGAAAAGCCAGTGGTTTTCAACCAACGGGCCCTGATGATGAAACTGTTCTGCCTAATGAGCTGGTCGTATCCAGTCCACAACATATGGTGTACTTAGCTGCATCTCTCCCATTGGCAATAGCCTGGGAGAGTATGGCGTGGGCCTCCTCTGGAACCATAGGCGGCACCTGCGTAACCGAGTCCCAGAGTGAATGGGAGTATCGGCCCAAGAGGCAGGCGGTATTCACAGACTGCAGTGCCACGCTGGCAGAGGAAAACATCTTCCCCAAAGTATTCAGCCTCTTGGATTCCCTGTCTGGTTGATGGTAGGGAATGCGCCAGGATTTACTTTGGAAGTGGAGGCTTGGCCCACCAAGCTCTCCAGGGTGGGGCACTGTGTGAGGAAACTGGGATCCCTGGGGTGGGCAATTGTCCTATTCACAGGAGCCCCTGAGCAGGACTTGAACCAGGCCCAGAGTCAAACGTCCGCGAGGGCTTCGTTAAGCGGGAGAAGCAGTTCAGATGGAGTCACTTCTGGCTGAAGCACCTCCATCAAGACATTCGTCCTGACAGCCACAGAGGGCAGCTTAAGGACCAGGACCACGCCCGCCCTTCTCACCACCATAGCAAATGAGGCTCCTTCCTCTGCAGCCACGGGAACTGCGGGGCCAGAGTGTGCGCCAGCAGGGACGGGCCATCCAAATATGAGGTGCATGGCCTCATAAAACTCACGGAGTTGGGTGGGGCTCGCTCCGGCTCCAGGAAACTCGGGGAGGTGCAGACACGGCCCTGGTGCAGGCTTAACCGCAGAGCCCGGCCTAGAATGCCAACGTTCCCTCATCTTGTCGGAAGACTTCGACGGCCGAGGCCTCTTGATTTTCTTATGTTTGCGGGACTTACCCAAATGCCTGGATGACTATGAGTGCGACAACAAGCGCCTGGATGACTTTGAGTGCGACGACAAGCGTTTGGAGTGGCTCCGCGACCAATCCCAGGACCTTCCTCTCAACCAGGATTGAGACCGGTGCGGTGACGCACGCTGAGTGGCACGGAGCTTGAGGGACCACTCTTTCAAGGCCTTGGGGTACATGGTGTGACAATTAACGCAGGTTTTGGCATTGTGGTCGCACTCTAGATACCAAAGGCAGACGAGGTGTGGATCCATCACCGACATTTGTCGGTGACAGGCGAGACAGGGCTTAAAACCAGCCATCCTCGTTGACATCCCAGTCACACAAGGAGACAAAATCTTCGGCAAAAGGTAGAAAAAGGGTCAGTCAAAAAGTGACTGGGGGTAGCTCTTCTCCAGATCTGCGCTGACTGGCGCGGAAAGAAAAGAACTGACGTCAGCACACTGGGGTGGCGCCTATATAGGCACAACACTTGTCACTTCCAGCGCGGACGATGGCAATGATACTAGGTGGGGCCGAATTACACTACCTACAGGCGCGCAGGGGTACTGCTCACGAAAAATGTATTTCCGGATCTAGTCTGACACCTGGGGATAATTCTAAGATAAGGAACATGCAGCTAGAAGTCTCTATCAGATAGCAAAGCTACAGCAGGAGATGCTGCATCAGACATGGAGTAAAAGTCAGTGAGAAAAGAGGAAGAGTTGGAAAGGAAGAAATGGGAGAGGGGTGTGAAGAAGAAACAAATCTACAAGATGGGTGAAGAGAATGAGCGAGAGGGATGGAGTGAAAGATAGGGCAGAACATTGACTGGTGGAGGGAATGAGATAGATGAAGGGAAAATTAAAGTAATGGATGGAGGGAGATGCAGCAAGAGATGAATTGAAGGGGCGAAAGAAGTGATGGAGTGGGGAAAGGGAAGCGGTTGGAAAGACAGACAGAAAGATGAAGGAAGGTGACAGACTGAAAGAGGGTAGGAGAGAAAGATGGAGCGGTAGAGAGAGAGAGAAAGGAAGAAGACAGAGACACGGAGAAAGAGGGGGGAAGGAGATAGAGAGAGAGGGAGAGAGTAAAAGACTGGGGCAGACAGAACGGGCCAGACAACTAGATAGTAGAGGGATAGAAAGTTTTCCGTTTTTCAGTGTCAGAAGACGTGCCAACACTGTAATAAGAGTGCCAACATTGGCAATAGGAGTATTTAAAGGAAATAACTTATTGTACACCTGAGTATGAAGACAAGAGGTAATGGTTTACAAGTGATTGATGTTATGATAATGTTCTTCATCAGAACAGGTAACTGGACCAGTCACCCGCATGACAAGGAGGATGAGGAAGATCAACCGAGAGAAGGCTGCAATCAATACCACAATGAGAGCATCAGGGCAGAGATAGGGAGAATTTCATGCGCAGCTGCAGGGAGCTCGGTACAATGACCCAGTGGTCCCGAGAACACTAGTGCAGCAAGCTCGACACAATGACCCAGTGGTCCCGAGAACACTAGTGCAGCAAGCTCGACACAATGACCCTGTGGTCCCGAGTACACTAGTGAAGCAAGCTGGACACAATGACCCTGTGGTCCCGAGAACACTAGTGCAGCAAGCTGGACACAATGACCCTGTGGTCCCGAGAACACTAGTGCAGCAAGCTGGACACAATGACCCTGTGGTCCCGAGAACACTAGTGCAGCAAGCTGGACACAATAACCCAGTGATCCCAAGTACACTAGTACAGTGATCGGTATGGCAGCACAGTGGGGGCTGGACACAATGACCCAGTGGCCCTGAATATAGCAGTGCAGGGAGCAGGCCCCAATAACCTGGGGTCCCAAGAAGACTATGCAGGAAGCTGGGCCCAATAACCCAGGGTCCCAAAAAGACTATGCAGGAAGCTGGGCCCAATAACCCAGGGTCCCAAAAAGACTATGCAGGAAGCTGGGCCCAATAACCGGGGGTCCCGAGTAGACTAGTGCAGGAAGCTGGGCCCAATAATCGGGGCTCCCGAGAAGACTAGTGCAGGAAGCTGGGCACAATAACCCAGGGTCCCAAGAAGACTATGCAGGAAGCTGGGCCCAATAAATGGGGGTCCCGAGAAGACTAGTGCAGGAAGCTGGGCACAATAACCCAGGGTCCCAAGAAGACTATGCAGGAAGCTGGGCCCAATAAACGGGGGTCCCGAGAAGACTAGTGCAGGAAGCTGGGCACAATAATCCTGTGGCCCAGACCACACTACTACATCATTAGGTCCGGGAGCAAAGCAGGGTGCTGGACATAACCCAGCTATCCCAAGTACACTAGTGCAGGGAGCTGTGCACAATAACCCTGTGGTTCTGAGTACATTAGTGCAAGAATCTATACACAATAACCAAGTGATCCTAAGACACTAGTACAGCAATAGGTCTGGCAGCAGAACAGGGGGCTGGACACAATGACCCTGGGGTTTCTAGTACATCAGTAAAGGGGGCGTCACACAGCAGGAAGTTGAACACAATAATCCAGTGGTTGCTTGTGCACTAGTATAGCGGTCGGGCAGCAGAGCAGGGAGCCAGACACAATGATCCAGAGCAGGATCCTGGGAACAATAACACAGTGGTCCCGAGTACACTGGTGCAGTGACAGATCCGGCAGCAGGGCAGGGGGCTGGATGTAATAACCCAAGGATTCCGAATTCACTAGTGCAGGAAGGTGAGCACTATAACCCAGTGGTGCAGAGCACTGTAGTACTGTGATAGGTCTGGCAGTAGAGCAGGGGCCGGACACAAAAACAAATGCGGTCCAAGTACATTTGCATATCTGAAACAAATCTCTCAGCACACGCAATAGTGTTTTAGCACCAACTGCGAATTACAGCCCTGAGGAAGTCATTGGGTGACAGACCCACAGACGAAACACGTGTTGGCTGGCAGGTTAGCAGAGGAATCAAAAACCCAATTAAAAAAAAAAAACTGGAGAAGAAAAAGGATGATTGAAGACTCATATGTGGTAAGCACTATTGCGTGTGCTGAGAGATGTGTTTCAACTTTCTTACCTATGTGTTAGTTGATGCAGGGATGACGCCAATTCTCTTTTTAGCACCGCACTAATATTAATACTGTTTATACTTTTGTGTACTGTGCCCTGAGCGCGGGATTCCTTATTCTCACTCTAGCTCACCACATTTGTATATCTACTGGAGTGGTCACCCAGGAGGAAACTGGACACAATAACCCAGTGGTCCCGATTACACTAATGCCGGAAGCTGGGCACAACAGCCAAGTGGTGCCAAGTACACTAGTACAGTGAAAGGTATGGTAACAAGTCAGGAGGCTGGACACCATGACCCAGGGTACTAGTAATTATTACAGTGAATGGTACTGCAGAGCAGGACACTGGAGATGACAGCTCAGAATGGGAGTACATTAGAGCGGTGCTCCAGTCAGTAGCACAGGTGATGGCTAGACATAATCAGACAAGTGGTCCTCGGATACTAGTACAGTAGTCGGGCTTTGAACTAGCAATGTGCATAATTACCATTTTTCACTCCACGGTAAGAGAATGCAACGCATTGGCGAATACCGGATTTTCCAGATCCGCCAGGCCTGGATTGTAAAAAGCGAGGACTGAGGGTAAAAGGCTCTGGAAATACAAGAAATCTTAATTCCGGACATTGAGGAATCCAAGGACGGTGAATCCTTGTGCTGTTTGGCAACCTGCACTGTCAGGAGTCAGCCATTGTAATTAACTTAATGATAATTACATTCAGTTACTTACAATGACCAATCCTGACAGCAGCGGCGGCTGCCATAAACAAAGGGTGGTGGGGCGGGTGGGGTCGCGCGGTGGAGGGGAGTTTAGAAACACAATATTTTAAAAAAGATATCTTTTGACGCCTGCCGCCTCCAGCGTCGCGTCTCATTGCGCCACCTCTCCTCTTCCTGCCTGGTCCCAGCAGCCCATGGGACAGACTCCCTGTCCTTAAGGCAGGAAAGACGCCCCGCTCAGACCAGGAAGTCTGTGGGGTTTCTCCAGCCCGGCTGCTCAATGCAGCTGGGCTGGAGAAAACCTAAGTGCGCATGTGTGCTTCGTCGACCTGAGACGGTCGGCCAAACACACATGAGCACTTAGTGAGTGGAGTGCACGTAGGATTCCTCCTCCCCCTCCCATGCATCGGCCCTGCCCCTCCCTTTAGCGCTGGATAAGAGTCGGCAAATACAAAATAAAACGATGTAAGAAGATTGTTTTATTTTACATTTGCTGGCTCTAATCCAGACAGTGGGGCGATGATCCTCCGCCATTGCTGCGATACAGCAACCTCCAAGCAGGGGAGCTTGAGTGTGGTGCCTGCCTGCCAGAACGACCCTTCAGACAAGCAGTGCACACATATTTCCCTGGTGGAGAAGCTGGTTTAATCAGAACTTTCAGGGTCTTCTATATGTGTTTGCCGTAATGCGACAGAATGAAGGAAAATCCAGTGATTCTAAAAGCAACTGTGCTTTTTACATTCTTTTTTCCACCCATGGAGCAGATCACCACCAATTCCGATTGGCGGCAGAAAAAAACGTTTTGCTCACCACACGAAAATTTTATCCACCTCTGGATGAAACACAATGAGCCAGAGATCCTAACTATAATACAGAGATGGTGGTTTGCAAAGATTCAAGAAAGACTTCCTTACTTCATCCACTTTTTATTTCAGCTGAGCTCCAAGCCCATCCTAGACATTTTGATATTTCGAACATGCACAAATTGATGGTTGCCAACCACAACTGTTTAAAATGCTTTGCTGCTCCAAAAGGAGCAACATGTCCGCTTTACTCTTCTGCAGATGCTGACCCTATAAGATAAAGGCTTGCACTAAAAAATGATACTCGTAAGTCAATGGGATTAAGGGTTTCTAAATTATTTTAAAATTGCCTTTGATCCCTGAGTCGTGGTAGTGATCCTACTCTGGTAGTTTTAATGGACCCTGGATAGGTACTAGAATTTGGTTTAGCTTGGTCCTAAACTTGGTATAGTCTTGAACAACAGCTTGCAAAGCATTCATTCAGTGAGAGCCCGTGACCTTACACTCGGGTGCCCGCCTCCCCTCCAGGTCACTGCGGACACTGATTCCGGGTCAGGACTTTTATGTTATAGCCTAATGCAACCAGAGAATTTTAGTCCTGTTTTGCTCTCACTGAGCTAATTACACTAACACTCCTGAAACCAATGATTTGCTGATGGAAAGTTAAGGACAGGAGACAGAGTCAGTAATGGCCTGGAGTGAAGGGGTCAGCCAACCTTAGGGTCTAAGTTATATAACCAGAAACTCACACATTCATCTGGAGGCAGCAAAAAACGTCCCAAGTGGCTCGTTTCCTCAGCATATTGGTTTGCAATTTTTTTACAGTGCGAACTTGGCCTATGGGCATTAGAGCACTTTGCAGAAAAACAGTCTAGTTACACCTTTTTGTAGAAACAGGGAGATTAAGTGATTCCCAGAATCAGAGGAAGATGAGTCAGTGGCGGGAATTCAGCCTGATTCACCGTGGGCCAAAGTCAGCAGAATTGTCTGCAGGGTCTTATCTCTCCCTACATGTGGACTTATATGTAAGATAAATAATTATGTTTGGAGGTTTTCAAATTTCTTTCCCGAAAAATCACTTCTCATAATTTAATTTATAAAATGAACCTTTTTATCATTTAGTTTCTCTTTTTGTATTTGACAGCCTGGCTAAAGAATATACAAATAAAACTGGTTTGGCTATTTCTGGGTAGAGTCTCCCACTAGCCAAGACCTTTTGGGTCCATTCCAAAGACAATTACTTCTCGTGGGTGGAGATAACTAAAATAAGTTGAACATCTCATGAAGAGAGGGTCAGCTGATGAAACTTCACTGGGCAAGGCAAAGATCCTCCACAGAGGTCTGATGCCCCCAGAATCTCTCTCCCCCCCCCCCCTCATGACAACAGACCTTTAACAATTCCAACTCTGCAGTTAGGCCAAAAGGAACATCTATTCAGGGGAGACACTTGAAAGCATCTTGAATATTTAGTATCTACTAATGCCCTCACATTATGAGTTGACCATTAAACTCCTGCTACCCCACATACCGAAATTATGAGTTTTGTGATAAATATCAGTTTCACGTGTCAATGTTTATTTGGGGAAAATGCTTGGTAAACACTGGGATAAGGGTATTTTGGTGCGGTAAGCACCAAATTATTCAGGTGGAAAAACTTTTCTAAACTATTCAAGAGGAAAAACTTGTAAGTAAACAGGTTGCATGCCGCCAGTCACTAGGGTATGAACTGTGCACCAATGTTAGTCGGGATTTTCTATAAAGGGCTAAGTGATGGTTACATTTTCCACAGGGCTCTAAATGATGTACCTTGGAGTGATCACTATCTTGCGGAAGAAGAGCGCAATAGGTTACATCCCAGCATGAGATAGAATCTTATCCCACAAATACTTTCCACACACATTAGAGGCCTTGATCTTGGAGCCACTTTGCCTGCCTGCAGGTAACCTGCCCGATTGCCTGCTCACCAGAAGCCTGTGTGCCAGGGCTGAGATAGACAGCATCCACTACTGCTGTAAACACACAGAGTCAAGGCTGGCTGCTCTGCCTGGCACCTACAAGAAGCTCCTGGATGGGTTTGGTATTTGAGTGTTAAAGAATAGTACTGCTCAGCAGAGCCCAGCATATGACACTTCCACTTCACTGTGTCTAAAGGGACACATTTCTGGGGGGGAACAGCCTAAACCATGCAGTCAGTACAACGCGTGGCTGAACACCGCAGGCGTAACCACGGACGTCTAAACCACGCATATGCCTTTACCACGCATATGCGTGGTTCTGACGTCCGTGGTAGTTAGCGCTCTAGTCTGCAGTCTGCGGGTCGGAAGTAAGCTGGTGAGTAGGAGATCTGGGCGGAGGGTCGGAAGTGAGCTGGTGAGTATGCTTTGTTTTTAGGGTGGGGGGCTGTGGGTAGTTTTGCGGGCTGGGGCTGGGTCAGGTAGTTTTGTGGGCTGGGGGGTCGGGGTAGTTTTGTGGGCTGGGGGGTGGGTCGGGGTAGTTTAGGGCTCAGGGCGGGGGTCTGGGATGTTTTTTAAATATGGGGTCATGGTTTTAGGGTTTTGGCAGGGGGCTGTTTTCTGGGCTGGCGGTGGGTCGGGGGTAGCTTTCTGGGCTTTGTTTTTAGGGTGGGGGCTTGGGGGGGTCGAGGGTAGTTTTGTGGGCTGGTGGTGAGTCGGGGTAGTTTTCTGGGCTGGTGGGTGGGTCGGGGGTAGTTTAGGGCTCAGGGTGGGGGGCTGGGATGTTTTTAAATATGGGGTCAAGGATTTAGGGCTCAGGGCGGGGGGGTTAGGGCTCAGGTGGGGTTTTAGGGCTCAGGGTGGGGTTTTGGCTCAGGCCACAGGGGGGCTGGGGTGTTTTTAGTGCTGGGGTGGGATTTGTTTTTAGGGCTGGGTCCACTTTGAGGAGTTAGGGCAGGGGGTTGGGCTATTTTTAGGGCTGGGGTCGGGGTAGAACTCGAGGCAGGTGAGTGGGTTTTAGGACTCAGGGCGGGTGTTAGGGCATAATGTTAACCACGCATATGATTTTACCAATTATGCCATTACAACTAAATTTGTTGTGAAGGCATGCGTGGTAAAGGCATGCGTGGTTAAGACGAGGTCCTTATTAAGAACGCGTTGTTAAGGCATGCGTGGTTAGGCAATTCGTGGTTCCGTCATACAACCATTTCTGGGCCCTACCCAGCTGGAGCTAACCTTGGAAAATTTGAATATTTCTCTTGAGAACCGAGGTTGCAAAACTGATGACTGAAAACTTCAGTATGAAGTGAAGAAATCAGGCCGAAAAGACCACGCTTTTCTAGAGCACTCTCTGAAGAACGAGACGAAGCAGCCCAATTCATCTCTTCCACAATACCAGTGGACCACGTGTAATTGTAAATTACGTGCTACCTGAAGAATGTGGGTACAGGGACTGCCGTTCGTTCGTCTTCACTCTTTGGACAACTGCTACTGGACCTGTTTCCACTCTACTGTTGAAGAACAAATCTACAAAAAATGCCACATCATGATTCAACACGCCTAGCTTGATTACTGACTTCCAAAGGCAGCTGGAGAGTTTCACCTTTTTCAAATGAATTTCACTGGAGCGGCCTGAGGTCGTGGAGCCCCGTTTGATCTCTGCCTGCAGACTAGCACCCACTTGAAGCTAGTTTCTTATTTACCAACAACAAAGACTCAAGGTAACATGCTAAGCCCAACTTCCGGTCTGTTGCGGATCTCACTCACTCATGGTCATCCCTGTAGTCTTGGTTCATCTAAAATCCCACACTGGGACTTCAGGCTTAAATTAGATGCTGGAAGTTGGCTTGCTGGCCCAGTGGAGTCTCTCACTTACAACTCCCAGCAGAAGGCCACTGATATACAGAGATCAACACCTTCCTGGTGGGAATTTTTTTAATGAAAGTACACTCATGGGGGCTGCAGATGCACATTCGCCAAATATAAATGCTGGGTGGGGGGCCGTTTTGTTGCCGTCTGGTTAGCATTCTTTTCAGAAGTAAACCTCAAAATGGCAGTCTGTTTCTGAAGAGGGTTCTATCCTTGTGCATCGAGGCATTTTCGTAATTTCCTTTGCAAGCATAGCGTGCTTCGCATGTCAGTCCCAGGCACCAAGAATCAATGTTGGCAGGCCTGGTGCGGGCAAGCCTCCAGGTCAAGGGTTTCCTATGGTGAACCTGGCTGAGGCTTTCCTCTTAATAGGGTGAGAGAAACTCCGGTTTGGCCAACTGGGATCTCGCCAATGGTGGAGCGGGATTCCACCAAACCATAAATGACCCCCTCAGTCATGTTTGTCAACCACGTTCCTTTCTAGTAGATGTAACATGTCCACTCTAGTTTTACCCTTGGCTCCTATTGCCTCTAGTGTAAAATGGTAAAAAGATAAAGGAATATTTCCGACATGCTAATCCATTTTTCTATTAACAATATTTTAGCTAAAGAAAATATTTTCTTCTAACAGACAGCAGTATTTGGCACTTAGGTATGTTCTCTGAGTTGCAATTGTGATTACTAATTTCTGTACCCCAAACTAGCTTCTCCCACTACGAACAGCACCTCGGTGTGAAAATGAGGCTTTTGAGGTCTGCAGTGGTGCAGCACGAGTTTTGGGGGCAGTGCCCCCCCCCCCCCAACTCCCCAAGGGCGCACGAAGTCTAGCTACGCAACTGGAGTGTCGTGTAGTTCCTAGGAATTCCCAGGACCTGCGCGTTTTGGATGACCTAAACTGAGGGCTTGATGTCCAAACAGACTCCGGACACCCCCACAGGATATGTCAGCTGTTAGACCAACTAGCTCTACAATGCCACTACCACCCCCCTGTATCCTACAGTGGTGTAGGTAGTTTCTGGCAACCACTGAACATGACAACCCTGATTCCTCAGGGATCGTAGAAAACAGTATAGTACTTTTCGCTCAGTCACTTGTGCTTACTAATTCTCAGAAAATACACAGAATGGCGATTGGGACATTTTCAATAAGTATTTATTGGTCCAGCGTCAGTCTTGTGCAAAACATGTTGGCTGCGACAATCAGGAGACAGAAGCATACGAAAGAGATTGCAAGTACCAATATAGTAAACAGTAGATACATTTCTACCATATGGCTAAAAAGATGAATATATGCGGTTCAGATGAAACAGTAGCATTTGCGTACTCCTACAATGCCCACCCTACCTAACTTGCCTAAATGTACCTAGCCTAGATATGTAGGTGAAGCATGTATATGTGTATATGTAGCCAAGAATCCCCTAGGGAAGAACCAACCCCCCCACCTGATGGTAGAGAATGAAGGACCCCGTCTCTACTCCGAGGAAGACACCCCGCGAGGGATGTCAGACCGATGCGTGTCGAAGATTCAGCATGCAGGACCCCGTGTCAACGTGGAAGGAATTCCTCTAATTTGTAGGGGGGAAAAGGGTCTTATATACTAGAATGGTCACTCCAGGGTTTCTTCTAGAATCGATATGTTTTGCAAACAATCAAATGTTTTCAAAACAATGCGATCATGCACAGCTGGCCTGTTGGCCAAGGATGGAAAAAAGTGGTGACCCGTATACAGAATAATTATGCAGTGCCTGAAGGCTTGTTTATGTTTGTCAGGTACAGGGATTATGATAAAGTACTAAGAAGCCTCATGCATAATAGATGGGCCTAGTCTCGAAGAGACAGAGCAAACTACTAGGTAAAAAGTCCCCATTCAGAACCGTTATTGTCGTGTGGATGGGACAATGTATGTAAAAAGGGGGCCTACATGACAGGACTAGCCTAAAGGACATGACAGGAGGTCTGCTGCTGCTTCACTTCTGCGCCACTGCAAGGACACCTCACATTCCCGCATAAAAGCAGGGGGCTGTACACGATCAGCCAAGGCACTGGAACACTCTGGGGGTCATAGTGCATTAGTACAGCAGTGCAGCAATGGTTGGGCCTAGAGATCCAGACAGTCCTAGCATGTACGTGCAGCAAAGGGTGCTGCATCAGAGCAGGGGTTGAACACAATGATCATAAGAGTCCTAGCACATCAGTATTGTGAGGTCTCCTGCACTCACATCATAACTCAGGGGGTCATAGAACATTAGCGTGCTATGGTTCCTGTTCCACAGCATGAACCACTGGGCCCTAGTACCGCAATGGTTTCTGCACTACGGTGGCGGGCTGGGCACGATGATCCAAGCGGTTGTAGTCTATTAGCATTACAAGGGTCTTGTAACTCTTTAGGGGGGATTTCATGGGAAGGATGATGGAGAAATATAGAGTATGAGATGGAGGGAAAAGGAAGGATATACTTTAATGGAGACTTGGAGAGGATGGCAAAGAGGAAGATATATAAATGAATGCAACACACAAAGGAGCACAGAAAGAACTAAAGCGAATCGGAGAGCTGTGTTGAGAACTAGGAAGCACCCCCAGATCTATGGGGTGCGAGAAAAGAGACCGTGCAGGACTGGGGATGGACATGGGGGCATTGAGATGGTTTTAAAACTAAGTGAGTTAGAGAAAATGGCAAGGCGGGGGAATGACGTTATAAATACAACAGAAGTCAAAGCATTGGATGAAGTCAGGGAGGAATAGGGGGCAGGCCGAGGGCAAGAGCAGAGCAAGGCAGTGGGAAAGATGAGCTGGTTACAGATACAGAACCCACGTAACAGGACATAGGAACAAGTAGGCAGAGTCCAAAGGTGATTTGACACCAGGAACAGCCAGGATGCCCATCATTAACAGGCATGGATAGAGCCAGGACTGCGAATAAAGTCTGTACCCAGTCCACTGGGAACCGGTAACTCCACACAGAGAGACAGTAGGGATGTAGGCGGTCTGGAGAATGGAGCCAAACAGGTAGTATCAAAAACAGCAGGATGAAGGCCACCAAAACACAGAACCTCCAAGGTACGTAAATCGCCCGTGGAGAACGGGAACAGGAGTGCGAAGACAAAGGACGGCCCATGGGAGATTTCCAACACACTGTAGAATGGATGTGGAGCAGCATTGAGAAGAGATAGCAGGCTCATACAGAAGATGGGACTTCGATCAAATTCTTGCAGGAGAGATGTCCAGCCTGGAACCGATATGCTGTTGGTTGCCTGTGGAAGAAGCGGCCAGTCAGAGATCGGAAGGCAAGATCTGCCCAATCGGGAAGCTGAATACAGTGTGCAGGAAGATTGGAACATTGAGGCAGAGAGTGACAGTTTGAAGAGCGTGCAGGCAGAGGGCAAATCCTAGAACATACCATGAACCCGGAGAGAGTGCAACACTGAGACACACATCAGAAGGTTCTGGAAGGAAAGGTGTAAACTTAGAAGAGGGTGGAAAACTGGTGTTGGAGGGATGGAGGCAGAAAGATGAGGAGCAGCTGAAGTTTTGGTTTCTGTTTAACTGCACAATACCAAGCACAACACACAAAGGTTTGGGGGCTCACCAAAGTACAAAAAAGCAGGTCACAAGGAACACGACTTTCTACACTACAGGGAGGTGTGCATCACTTCCATCCAACTGACATAACAGGATTTCTGTCAGGTCCAATTGGAAAGCCATCCTTTATGGAAGAGGATGCCTCACACACATAATAGTGTCATGCTTTATCATCGGCATCCTCTCCCCACCCTCGTAGGATGGTATCATCAGGGTGGACTCAACCTCCTCGAAGACTTGGCGGAAGGAGGGAGTTCTTGAATAAAACTACTGGACAAACACGGGATCCAAAAAATCTAAAAATACCTTAGAGTTCCTCAGTTATCAACTTTATTAGTGAGGACTCCAGGTATACCTAAAAACACAATACCGGGCGGGTAACTAGAGAACAATGGCTCAGACCCGTCTCATACTAGCCAACATGTTTCTGCCCACAATAGCCCACAACTGCACAATACCACACATGGCACACAGACTAAAATTCAGCTTCACATGAGGATCTCAGCCGAATGCTAGCGAACACATGGACAGGTGTTAATTGCTACAGCATCTCATCCTACCCGAATGGTATTTTATAGGTTACTTGGACTGAGGAGCTACGGGTCATACTGGGGTTTGCTTGACTTCCCAAGTGAATCTACACTCATAACGTTGATGGTTCAAGATCATTAACCCTGTCAGTCACAGCACTTGTCTGGGCCTAGAGGCTCCAGCATTTTGAGGCTGGAGGTTCAGCACTGGTCTTTTAGGGTATGTACAGAACACTTCAATATGACCTCTTAGCAGCGAGTGCAGAACAATCCTGAGGTCAAACAAGGGAAACATGGAGGCTATAATGGGAAGGAACCGTGGGCAAGCTTTGGGTACGCCAAGGGATGCACTGGCTATAGACTGAGTGGCGATACACTAGTGATACAGGGAGGACACTGTTGACACACGGAATATAAGCCAGGGATAGACTAAAGAAGCCATTCAGGGTAAATAAAAGATACACTGGGAACATGCTCAGGATAAACTAACCTCACTGTGTACAGTAGGTATAGAAGGGCATATAAGGGAGGTCATGGGGACACTGTTGAGATGGACTAGGGGTACAACATGGACAAGCTTTGGGACACACAAGTGATACACTGATGATACGATTTGGATAACCTGGGAACCGTATACTGCAAACACTTTGGGAATTCATAGCTGACACTTTGGGAATGCACGGCTCACACATAATTTGGATTCTCTGGGGACCCAATGAGCCTATATTGGCAGAGTCTTCGGACTACACAGCTGCCATATTGAGAATGCACTAGTGGCGCACAATTTGTACACCGTGGAGACACAACAAGCCTATATTCGGAATACCCTGGGAATACACAGCTGACATATTGGGAATGCACTGCTGACATACAATTTGGATAATATGGGGACCCAATGAGCCTATATCATGAATACCTTGGTAAGACACAGCTGACACATTGGAAATGCTCTGCTGACACATGATTTGAATATTCTTGGGATCAAATGAGCCTATATTGCTAATGAACAAGTTACTTACCTTCGGAAACGCATTACCTGGCCGCAGATTCCTCAGAATATTCCCCAGGCGACAGACTGGATCCAGAAAATCTTGTGCAGTACCTCTGCGTGAATGTAGGTGGTGCTGACTGGCTCCACATTGGAGTTGTAGGCGTTGTCTGCACCGGATGGTACGTGCTACATTCACCGTTGCCTATATAGGCGTCACTCCAGCTCGCTGACATCAGTTTCTTTTCATTACTATTTCTGTGCCAGAAGGCTGATCCGCCAGTATGCAGATACTAAGGGCCTACAAGAACCTTTTTGTGTAGAAGAACCGGTTCGCAGAACGGGGAGGATGGGAGGATCGGTAAGGATTCTGCAGTTAGATAAAGTCTCTACCAGGTAAGGTGTTACTGAAGGTAAGTAAGTTGTTCATCTGATAGAGACTTCTAGCTGCAGATTCCTTACCTTAGAATACATACCAAAGCAATACCTCCCAGGTGGTGGGTATGTGAATTGGCTCCGACCAAAAAGTCCTGGAGGACCGAACGGGCAAAGTGTCCACTGTGATGAACCTTACTGTCAAGGTAGTAGTGTTTAGAAAACATGTGCAGGGATGCCCACGTAGCAGCCTGACTGAAATCCAGAAAGGGGACTCCGTGAGAGAACGCACTGGTTGCAGCTTTGGTAGAGCCAGTATGCTTTCAGGAGATTGCTTCTTGGCACGTGCATAGCAGATCTTAATGCAGGGCACAGTCTATCTGGAGATGGTAAGTTTCTGCACTGCTTTCCCTTCTTTGCTCAAGTGCAACCAACAAAGAGCTGATTGTTCACCTGGAGTTTTCTGGCGTGATCAATGTAGAACAACTACACTCTTTTTGGGTCCAAGCGATGGATTCTCTCTTCCTCCGTGGAGGATTGAGGTGGAGCAAAGAATGTTGGTAGAGTGATGCTCTGGCTGACGGAAAATGTCACCACCTTTGGGAGAAAAGAGGCACGGATTCGGAGAGCAAGCTTGTCTAGGAAGAAGTTGGTGTAAGGAGACTCTATCTTACTGACCTTCCTGGCCGATATAAAAGCCACCAAGAAGACTGTCTTGATCATCAGAGGTCTTAGAGGGCAGCTATGCATGGGTTCAAAGGGTGAACACATTACGAAGGATAAAAATCAAATTAAGGTCCCACTGGGCCATAACAAATGGTTTGGGGGAAACATAAGTTGAAGCCCTTTAGGAAAAGTGTCTCAACAGATGACTTGAACAGAGCGCTGATCTGGCAACTGCAAAAAAGCTGAGATGCTCGAAAGATCCTTTTAGGAGTGCCCAGGGCCCTTGAGAGTGTGCAGGTCCAGTATAGGGCAGAGGCCTCTATACTTCTTTGGCACCAGGAAGTAGTGGGAATTGCAGCCACAACCTACTATTGATGCTGGCACCCTCTTGATGGCTCCTTTAGCCAAAACAGCCTGCACTTCCTGAAGAAGCTGGGTGCAATGGTCCTCCATCAGCCAATCTAAGGACGGTGACATGGGTGTAACCCCACTGAACAATTAGGAGCACCACCATGTCAGAAGTTATGGCTTGCAGTGGGGCAGATGGTGCCTGTTCCTTTTGCCAAACGATTGCCCGGGATTTTGCGAGGGCACATTAAAGAGGTTTGGAGGCTGCGGTGGGGGGTGAAGGACTGGGCAGATCTCTGGCCTTGGGTCCCATGAGCCTTGTGGGAGCCGTGTCTGTGGCCACAAAATGACTGGGGAGCCTGTTGGCTGTGATTTCTGGGTGAAATTGGATGCAACTGGTAGCCCCTACTGTAGCCCCGGAAGGAGTGGAAGGCAGAGTGATGCTGGCTTGGAGCCATGTTAGTCCCAACAACCTGGTGGTGCCCTAAATTCTTTGGAGCACTGAATCTGCCTTATCGCCGAACAGGTGAGTGCGCTGAAGGGCATGTCCATAAGGAATCCCCCAAGAAACCAGTTGATCTGTCAGGCATGGCGACAAAGCAATCACTCTACCTCCTGAGTGTGTAGTGTCCTGTGCTGAGTACCTGCCATTGGCAATAGCTTAGGTCAGGATGGCTCAGGTCTCCTCCGAGACCATGGGCAGCACTTGAACAGCCGAGGCCCATACGGTATGGGTATACCAGCCCAAGAGGCACACAGTGTTCACTTACCACAGTGCAAAACTGGTGAAAGAGAAAATCCTCTTGCCAAAGGTGTCCAGTATCTTGGATTCCTATCTGGTGGTGTGGTAGGGAGCGCACCAGAGTTAATTTTGATGTGGAGGCCTGGAGGCCCAGGCTCACTGGGGTGGAGTACTGGGTCAGGAAAGCTGGATCCTCAGGAGCAGGCTGTTGGCGGCGGGCAATCGTCCTGTGCACAGGAGCGCCTGTGCAGGGCTTGGCCCAGGCTCGAGCAGGACATCAGTGAGGGCTTCATTAAAGCGGAGGAGAGGTTCTTGTGGGACACCTTGGTTGAACCACCTCTGTCAAGGCATCGGTCTAGACCTCCACTGAGGGCAGCATAAGGTCCAGGGCCTCGGCAGCCGTTTGCACCACCACGGCAAAGGAAGACCGTTTCTCCTTAGCCACACTAGGAGGAGAGAACAGTCCAGCGTCTGGTGACGTGTCCAGACCACTGGCATCCATTATCCTCTGCCAAGAGTTCCTCAAGGGGGTCAGGATAACCATAAGGATCCTCAGATCCACCCAAGCATATTTCTCACAAGGGCTGTCATAAAATGGAGGCACTGTCTCCAACCCGGAAGGTCTTGGTCCGGTCAGCCCCAGAGTCAGCGTGGGATGACATCGGTCCGGCTCAGTGTCTGAGTAGGGAATGTCTATGAGGTCGGTACTGCCGAAGGGTGTCAACAGCACCGGGAATGGTGGCACTGGACCAAACTTTGCCAAAGGTCATGGGTTCGCGACCAGAGTCGGTTTGGATCCAGGGACGGATCCAATGGCCCAACTGGCGCTGAGGGTGAAACCGCAGGCGGAAATCCAGTTGGCGCAACTTCTGAACCTGTGGGGCCCGAAGGCGCTCCAGACGGCCTTTGCGCCCAAACCTGAGGTACATTGCTTCATAGAATTCTTTCAGTTGGGCATGGGTCGCTCCGGGAAACTCAGGAAGATTCGGAGCAGACCCAGACTCCGCAGAGGAAGTGTGGGAGTAGGGCCTAGACTTGTGAAGTCGTTTCCGTGCCTCATCCGATGAGCTGGACAGGAGCGGTGAAGTCAAAGAACGCTTCTTCTTCTTCTTCTATTTGTGGGACTTACCCAATGAAGATTTTGACCTGCCCATCCAGCAACCGGAATGACTCTGAGAGCGGACCTGGGATCTTCCACGTGACCGGAACCTGGAGCGGTGTGTAGTTGCTCGGTGTCAAGCGACCAGGAGCTTCAACACCGGCTCCCGGACTGCTTTGAGGTTCATTGCATGGCAGTCAGGGCAGGCCTTGGAATCATGGTCCAGCTCCAGGCACTACAAGCAAACCAGGCGGGGGTCTGTCACAGACATTTGCCTGTGACAGGCTCCAAATGATTTGAAACCCACAGGTTTATGCGAGGACTTCCCTAAAGCACACTCGGAGCAAACGCTCAAAAAAGGTTCGACAAAAAGTAAAAAATGGCAGTCCAAAAATGACTGAACACCCTCCAAAACATAACTCCATTCAAATGACAAACATTAATTAGAACTGGCTGGAACCCTGCAATGCCATCCATTCAGAATTCTGTAGGGTCAACCGTAGATTTGACTGGCCATAAACCTGCACTGCAGCTTGCTTCCCAGTAAATGTTGGAGACCAGTGTGAATTTTGAATCACAATCCACCTTTACTTTTTGTATTTCGGCCTGTGGTGGACTTGGTATCCTGGTGTGTATTGTAGTTATGAATGAATGAATGAAATGACACTTATAAAGCGCGTAGCTACCCGAAGGCATCCCAGCGCTGAACGATTCATAGAGGTGAAAGGGACACCTAGGGGAAAAGCCACGTCTTTAAGAGTTTGCGGAAGGCCAGATGATTAGGTTCCTTCCGCAAGGGCAAAGGGAGTGTATTCCAGAGCCTAGCGGCATTAAAGGAAAATAACCGTCCACCACTTCTAGCCTTTTTGATTCTGGGAACAACTGCTAATGAAAGGTCATCTGAACGCAGATGCCTATTAGCTCGATAGGGCTGAATCAAAGAAAGATTGATTGGAGGGCCGTTCCCTCCAAGCGACCTGTGAGCAATACACAGAGCCTTGAAGCGGATTCTCTCCTGAATGGGAAGCCAATGAAGGGACCGCAAAGCGGGCCTTGCCGAATGACGGGACGGGATCCCCATAAGCGTTCTTGCAGCACAGTTCTGCACAATCTGAAGCTTTGCAGTTACAGAACTTGGCGCACCTAAATATAGGGCGTTACCGTAGTCCATCCGTGACAGAACAAGTGCCTGGACCATCAGTTTTCTGGCCCGGAAGGGAAGAAGAGGAAGCACTTTACGGAGCATTCTAAGAATGCCGTAACACGAGGCTGCAACCTTCCTAGCCTGAGCTTTAAAACTAAGGTCCTGATCCAACCAAACTCCCAGACTCTTTATTTCAGTCTTAGGGGCAGGGGGTGGGCCCATGCTGGCTGGCCACATAGTACTAGCTTTAAAATGTATATGGTCTCCAAGAACCATAAGCTCAGTCTTATCACCATTCAATTTCAAATGGGAAAGGTTCATCCACTTGGCGATTTCCTCGAGGCAAGGGCGAAGGCCCTTGGACCCCTGGTCGGAACTGTTCAAAGCCACAACCAGCTGAGTGTCATCAGCATAAGTAACTATGTGGACCCCGAAAGGAAGTACAATATCCGCCAACGGGGCCATATAGACATTAAAAGCGTAGGGCTCAAGGATGATCCCTGAGGAACTCCACAACGGAGAGGCAGGCTTTTGAGACTGCCCCGCCCTGAAAAACCTGGAAAGATCTTTCCTCCAAGAAGGACTGCAGCCACAGCAGGGCAGTACCGGTTACCCCAAGACCTCTAAGGCGGTGAACCAGGATTTGATGGTTAACCGTATCGAAAGCTGCACTCAGATCTAGGAGGATCACAGCAGCGGATCCTCCTGCGTCAAGGATTTTTCTGGATTCCTCGGCCACTGACAACAGTGCAGCTTCAGTACCTAGGCGCGGTCGAAAGCCTGTTTGAGAGAGGTGAAGGAGTTTGTAAGATTCAAGGTAGTTAGAGAGGATGGAGTTCACATACTTTTCTGCGATCTTGCTAATCCCTGGGAGAAGCGAGATAGGGCGGTAGTTGCTCAAGCAGTCTGGGTCCAGATTAGATTTCTTCAGGAGGGATTTTACCATAGCCTTTTTCCACTGGTGGGGGACTATACCCCCAGAGAGCGAGGCATTAATCAGGTCAATAATAGTTGGCGCAACTATATTGATTGCCTGCTTCAAAATATGTAGGGGAGCCGGATCGGATGGCGATCCGCTCTTGACCAGTGTTAAAATAGCCTGGAAAGATTCCTGATTAATGGGGGGGAAAACCTCTAGAGAGTGTCCCCGAGCTAGCAGATCAATATCCTCTTGATTGTGGTTAAGATGATTATCAACCGAGGGAAAGGAGGAATATATGGCTTGAATTTTATAATGAAAATGATCTGCATGTTTATTGCGTCGATGACCTGACACATCCGGGATATCTGGAGGGGGGGGAGCTTTAAGAAGTTTTTTCGCGATGCGAAAGGTTTCCCGTGGAGAATTAGAGGCCAGGGAAATCCTCTCCTCATAATATGAGGCCTGAGCCCTTTTAATTTCTACTTTATAGATTCTAACTGCCTCCCTGTATTCCAGTTTCTTGCTCAGGGAAAAATCTCTCCTCCAGACTTTCAGATTTTTTTACACTTCTGTTTTAACTCCCGAAGTTTAGGAGAGTACCAGGCCATCTTATTATATTACCAGGCCAGTTATAAAAAATATAGTGGTACCTCCTCTATTTCTTCTGGTCAATGCCATTTGAATTGTTCCTCTGTCACTCTCATTTCTATTCATATAGAATATCTCAAAAGAGGCAAATAATTTTTATTGATTATTTATGTTTTAACTGTACATTTCCCATTTAATAACTATTTTAATCTCTCTCACTTTTTATAATCATTTTCCTACAGGGGATTTCCTCTCTTTTGTTAACTGCTTTTAACTCCTGACACAGGAAGTGTCCCCAGAGGAAAGGAAATGCAATTTGTCCATTCATTACAGTAACAAGTAGAAAGGCCATTGTTTCGGGAAAGGCACCAAAAATTCAACATTTTACTTTGAAAGCTTTATTCTTAGAGCTGCAGACAACGCTTCTTGTCCTCCTGTGATATCACTTCCTGGTTCAAAGATTGTAGGTAGTTTACAAAATGGAGAACAGTCAAAGTATGCTGAAAAAAACTGTAAGTCTCCTTTTTCTTTTATTTAATCTATCCCTAAAAATGTGTGTTTTACAATGAATATTCATCATTGTCCCCCTTCTATTAATCGCTTGTCCTCCCAGATTTCGATGGAACATGCCTACTTTGGATTGTTCTCGTAGTGACCTTTCAGCGAGGTTTTCCTAATGGGTCAGTGTCTTTTGTCAAATTCGCAGAGTGGCCTTTCACAGTTTTTGTTCTGACTCTCTTCAAACTGGCCCTGACCTGATACTCCCAGAGTTATAAACCTCCCTCTAGGCCTTCCAATTTTTATATGTAACTTAAAGAAAATACGTTTAGAACAAAACATTTTGGAAAATTTGGACTTTGGAGTTTCAGCGTTCTTACAGGGTTGAGCCACAGTATCCTGGGTGATTCTGGGCCGTGGACTACCACTACCCACACCCCTATCCTAGTTGGCGGATCATGCATGTTTCTTCATGTTGCTTGCATGAGGTACATAAGATTGGTAGGTATTAAGTTATTTGTGTGTAGTATAAAGGCTACAAATTCATGTGTGAAAAAAGGTGCACTTCTAGATTCACAACACAGAATGCACTATATCTGTCTATCTATCTATCTATCTATCTATCTATCTATCTATATTACCGCCCCACCCCCTGACCCAGCCCCACCTCTACTCCCGCCCCCCTCCCCTACATAATGGCGACCGCTGCGGGGGAGCGGGTGTAAAGCCTTGACCTCCGGTCCAGGCAGCACTCTCCCCGGCAGCTCCGCCAGTTGTTGCACGCCCGCAGTCCTTCTCCAGCAGAGTTCGAGCCTCGCGCCCGCCTCTGCTTCAGGTTTATTGTGGATTTTTTAGCTGTGTTTCCTGTGCATTACTGTTGTTTAGCGCTCTCAGCGCTTCTGCCATTGTAAGTCTTTTTCCCGCTTTCCCCCGCTGTGTCATGCTCAGTACTCCGCTGTCCCCGCCGCCGCTCCTAGTCAGTTACCGCCCCACCCCCAGCCCCACCTCTACTCCCGCCCCCCTCCCCTACATAATGGCGACCGCTGCGGGGGAGCGCGTGTAAAGCCTTGACCTCCGGTCCAGGCAGCACTCTCCCCGGCAGCTCCGCCGGTTGTTGCACGCCCGCAGTCCTTCTCCAGCAGAGTTCGAGCCTCGCGCCCGCCTCTGCTTCAGGTTTATTGTGGATTTTTTAGCTGTGTTTCCGGTGCATTACTGTTGTTTAGCGCTCTCAGCGCTTCTGCTATTGTAAGTCTTTTTCCCGCTTTCCCCCACTGAGTCCCGCTCAGTACTCCGCTGTCCCCGCCGCCGCTCCTAGTCAGTTACCGCCCCACCCCCTGACCCAGCCCCACCTCTACTCCTGCCCCCCTCCCCTACATAATGGCGACCGCGCGCAGCGGGCGCGCCACAGGCGCACCTAAGGCAAGCCCGTCTGCGCCCGTCCGCGACCCGACCGCGACCAGCGCCAGGAACCCTGGTTCTCCTGGTCCCCACCGCTACGACTCAGCCACCCTCCACGCTCACAACCCCGGTGGCCACACCGACTGCATAAGATCCTCGCCCAACACGACCCATGGGCAGTTTTCGTGCGGACACTGTCGAAGATCCTTCACCGCCAACGAGACGCCCGCAGCCACCGAAGGGCCGCCGTCCAAACAACCCACTGAAACCCTGACCTGCATCCTTCTCAACGTGCGCTCCCTACACCGACACGCCGTAGAGATCTGGGACCTGATCGACACCCTCTCGCCCGACGTCGCCTCCTTCACGGAAACCTGGACCAACGCCACCTCCGGCCCCGACATCGCCACAGCAATCCCGGACAACTACAAGATCCAGAGAAAGGACCGCCCACACCGCCCGGGAGGAGGACTCGCCATCGCACACAAGACCCCCCTCCGACTCTCCACATCCAGCACGAGCGACCCCCACTCCAACACGGAACACACCTCCACTTCCAAATCCAGACCAACCCCAGGACCACACTACGCGGCACCCTCATCTACAGACCGCCAGGTCCCCGCGCCCAGCCCGCAACCACCATCGCCGAGCTCGCCGCACCCCACGCCATCACCTCCACGGACTACATCCTGCTCGGGGACCTGAACTTCCACCTCGAAAACAGCCAGGACCCTGACTCCGCCACACTCCTCGAGAACCTCGCCATCCTAGGACTGAAACAACTCGTCAGTACTCCCACCCACAGAGCGGGCCACACCCTCGACCCCATCTTCGCGGGAGGATCAAACATCCGCTTCAGCCACACCACCCAGCCCCTCTGGACGGACCACCACTGCGTCCATTTCACTTTCAACACCACCACCGCACCCAAGACCGCCCCACGCCCGCCGCGACGGAACTGGAGTAAGGTCACCGAGGAGCACCTGAACTCCACCCTCCTCCAAGACCCCCCCAAGGCCACGACCGACACCAACTCCGCAGCCAGGGAATTCCACCGCTGGGTCTCCTGCTGCGCCGAAAAGCTGGCACCTCTCCGTCGCGCCGCCAATCAACGCCCACTGAGGGCCGCCTGGTTCACCACCGAACTCCAAGAAGACAGACGCTCCTGCAGACGCTTGGAGAAAACCTGGAGGAACCAGAAGACCACGGAAGCAGGGAACAACCACAAGAGCGCCCTGAAGGACTACCACCAGCGTATAAGGGACACCAAAAGGACCTTCATCAGAAACAAAGTCAAGACCAACGCATCCAACGTCAAGGAACTGTTCAACGTCATTCAGCAGTTCGCAAAACCCTTCTGCGAATCCACTGACATCACACCCTCCCAGGAACTCTGCGACAAACTCAGCTCCTACTTCCACCTGAAGATCAAGGCCCTCTACGACAATTTCAGCGAGCCAGCAGAAAACAGCACCACACTACCCACCACCGCCGAGAAGCCGAACATCACCTCCTGGACCCCCACATCCGTCGAGCTCATCTCCTCAACCATGAAGAAGACGCACTCAGGAGCCCCAACAGACCCCTGCCCCCCTCACATCTTCCACAGGGCCGCCGCTGTCATCGCACCCGAACTAGGACGAACAATCAACTCCTCCCTCATATCCGGCATCTGCCCAGACGACTGGAAGCGCGCAGAGGTGAAACCCCTCCTCAAGAAACCAACGGCCGACCCAACCGACCTGAAGAACTACCGGCCCATCTCTCTCCTCCCCTTCGCAGCCAAAGTCACCGAAAGACTCGTGAACGCCCAGCTGACCGCCTTCATCGAAGAAAACTGCATCCTAGACACTTCCCAGTCTGGCTTCCGCAGCAACCACAGCACCGAGACCGCCCTCCTCGCAGCCACCGACGACATCCGCATGCTGCTAGACCAGGGACACACCGCATCCCTCATCCTCCTAGACCTCTCCGCAGCCTTCGACACCGTCTCACATCGTACACTAGCCGCCAGACTCCACGACGCAGGCATACAGGGATCCGCCCTCGACTGGATCCAATCCTTCCTCTCCGGCAGAACCCAGAGGATCGGACTCCCCCCCTTCCTCTCCGACCCCACTGACATCATCTGCGGAGTACCCCAAGGATCTTCACTAAGCCCGACGCTATTCAACATCTACATGGCCCCCATCGCCGCCATCGTCAGACAGCAAGGGCTTAGCATCGTATCCTACGCCGACGACACCCAACTCATCCTCTCCCTCACCAAGAACCCAGAAATCACCAGACTCAGCTTCCAGGAAGGAATGAGAAACGTAGCAGCCTGGATGAAGGACAGCTGCCTAAAGCTCAACTCCGAGAAGACCGAGGTCCTCATCCTCGGGCCCTGCACCTCCGCCTGGGACAACACATGGTGGCCCTCGGGAGCCCACCCACCCCGACAGACCACGCTCGGAACCTCGGCATAATCCTCGACTCCTCCCTCTCCATGAACCGCCAGATCAACGCCGTCGCCTCCACCAGTTTCAACTGCCTCCGCATCCTCCGTAAGACCTTCAAATGGATCCCCCCCGACTGCAGAAAGACCGTCACCCACGCACTCATTACCGGCAGACAAGACTACGGCAACGCCCTCTACGCCGGAATCAACAAAACTCTTCTACGCAAGCTCCAAACCATCCAGAACGCCGCAGCCAGGCTCGTCCTAGGGACACCGCCCCACGAACAGATGACCCAACACCTACGAAGCCTCCACTGGCTCCCCGTCGAGAAGAGGGTCACCTTCAAACTCCTCACCCACGCCTACAAATCCCTCAACATCGGACCCAAATACCTCAACGACCGAGTATGTTTCCACGTACCCAAGAGAAACCTTCGCTCCACCGACCTCGCCCTGGCAGAGGTCCCCCGCATCCGCAGAAGCAGAACCGGCGGGAGAGCTTTCTCCTACATCGCAGCCAGAACCTGGAACGAGCTCCCGGTCAACATCAGACGCTCCCCAACCCTCCACACATTCAGGAAGGACCTCAAGACCTGGCTCTTCAACTGACCTGGAGCTGTCGCCCCCCCCCCTACAGCGCCTTGAGACCTTCACGGGTGAGTAGCGCGCTCTATAAACCTCTGATTGATATATATATACCCGTTACTACTGATAAAACTATAAGATCACACTACTACATCAAGTAAGGTAAGAGTTAAGAGTTGTGTGAGGTTTTAGTTTGGAGAAAGGAGAGACTTAGACTTAAGTTTTGTTCAGTCTTCATCTTATGCTTATGAAGGGTCACGGTTAGGGTAATATTTAGAGGTAGGATAAGATTAAGTTATAAGTGTAGGATTTAGGGTTAGGGAAATTTGATTTAAGCTTAGTTATTATTAGGTATAGCGTTAAGCATAGGGTGAGGATAACAATAAGAATTAGAATTAGGTTTTAGAGTTAGGTTTAGTGTTAGATGCAGTTAAGGATAAAGGTTAGGATTAGATTTAAAGTTATGTCTAGTGTTAGGCCTAGGGTTAGTTTTAGGATAAAGATAAGGATTTTTATTAAAACCTAGAGTTAGGCTTAGGTCTAGTGTTAGACATAGGGTTATGGTTATGATAAAGTTAAGAATCTGATTTGAGTCTAGAGTTAGGGTTAGATCTAGTGTTAGGCTTTCAGTTATGGTTAGGCTAAAGACAAGAATTAGGATAAAGTTTACAGTTAGGTTTGGTTTTAGGCATCAGGTTAGTTTTAGGATAAAGTTAAGAATTAGGGTTAGGTTCAAGCTCAGGTCTAGTGCTGGGCATAGGTTTAGGGCTAGGGTTAGGATAAAGTTAAGAATGTGATTAAATTCTAGAGTTAGGTTTAGGTCTAGTGATAAGGCATAGGGTAAGGCTAGGATAACATTAAGAATATAATTAAAGTCTAAAGTTAGGGTTAAATCTAATTTAGGCAATGGTTAGGATAAAGTTAGGAAGTGGGGTTAGGTTTAAGGTTAGGTCTAGTGTTCAGCTTACAGTTAAGCTTAAGCTTGAGGAAGGGATGTAGGTTGGGATTTTGTGTGAAGGTGCATGTTAGAGATAAGAGTCTAGTTTGGCTCTGAGCAGCGGGCAGGGTTAGGAATAGGGTTAGTGTGAGGAGCAGTGGTAGGGCCGGGTTTGGTTTAAGATTGATGTTCATGTGGTATTGATGTAGTGGCTTATTACATCATACCCATATCTGAGAAAAGCAGTGATAGTTCGATTTAATGGCTTGTAGTTAGTGGTAGTGCAATCGTACAAATGACAAAAGACTAGACAACTACACAACTGAAAAAATCTGGTGTGTCTTTTATTGGAAATTGAAAGTTAGAAGAAATAAGCATAAATGGATGAAAGAGAATGATGTGAATTTGTCTTAAATTTGGGAATCGTTTTAAAAAGGTGAGTCCTTCCAGCACCAATAGTGATGTGGAAACTCCTGCTTGTATATCCCTGCAAACGGTCTCCGTGATTATGTTCATGTTTCGTGTAATTGAATTTCCTATTTACTCTTGCAATCTATTACTCTTTGAAGTTTATAGATTCTGAGATATATTTGACTTTTTCATTGTTTGAGCACAGTACGTTTTCAAAATTGTTGTGGACTGCCAAATAGGTCAAGAGGTCTTGTATCTACGACAGGCTCTAACCATGGTGGCATGAGGGCTGGCATTTTAATATTCATTAAACTCACTATCCTTTTTTCTTTGGACTTTAACCGAAAGCTGCTAACGGACTCTAACTGTGATCCACATTTACACCCAGATCTCTCCAGGAGGTGTTTTTCCCGAGATATAACAATGTTTTCTTATCTGGAGCCTTAGAATTTAGCGAACCATGGTGCATAGGGGGATTTGACAGGCTATGCTGAAAATTCCCCCCCCACCCCTCCCCCCAACACCCTCTGGCTGCAGACGATGGGGACTCAAGCCCTGCACAGCACTTCATGTGCGACTTTGTTAAATCTTGCAATGAGCTTAAATGTACTCATGATAGACCTGCTAAACATGTGTGAGGTCTTAATATCTGATGTCACTTCTTGTGAGGTCACTTCCTGTGATGCCCACATGCGATGTCACGTGCCTTGACGTCATGCACTGTGATGCCCGGCGCCATGATGTCACTTGCATACTGGATAACTTGGTTAGTCGCCCAACTTCTTTTTTTAGGACTTGTGCCCTGACTACAAAGGTCATCATATGTTGCATGAAAATAAAATTACAGAAACACAATTTTTTTTAAAAAAAGCCAATATTCCTAGCAAATGCTAGTTACCTTAAGCGTTTTTACAGCCATTGTTGAGAAAAAAGTGTTTTTGACTCCAAAGTTAAGGATGTTAGTAGAGAGCCTTGCAGGGAGCCGTTTCAAATCAGTATTTTGGGTTGAGCATGCATCTCACTTGCGAGTCACTCTTGCATAGAGAAAAGGGCTTGGAGTCCGTCCGTTGCTTACCATTTGTTGACTTGCCGGGCACTATTCTTTACAGCCTCGTAATTCGTCAAGGCAGGCCTAACATAATTTCCGTTCATCTCTGTGGAGCAGGGACCAAGCACTGATTGATTCAACTTAATCAGTGACCGTCCGCAGTGCTTAATTTGTCAAATATTAAGTGCCAGGGCTCTGACCAGGAGGCCACTGCAGCTTGCACTACCCATCGCCCTTGTCATCGCTGCCAAAACAACTACTAACCATCTCTCTCGCATGTAAATGCGACAGTTCAGATTATTCCAGGTCCCCAAGGCTAAAGGAATGGCTGGGGAGGCAGGTAATTAGCAATTTAAATGTATGTTGTATTCCTAAACAACCGTTGTTCTGCTCATCTCTAAATTAGATGAGCAGCGCCACCATGTGGTAGACTGTTCTATTTATGGTGTTGACAATTAGGTGCTGGTGCCGAGCACCGGAAACCAATTAAGTGCCGGTGCTTAGCACCGGAAAGCACCGGCTCAAATTAAGCACTGCCCGTCCGCTGCTATCAACGTGATTAAGGTACTATTTTGTTCTTTTAAACTTTTAGTGCCCTGCAAACAGAAAGCGTGTGACTGGAAAAACATGCCCAGCAGGACAAACAAAACTGAAAAGATTTCTTTTCTACAGTTAACTTTCTTTTATTTTACAAAGTCTTCTTTTCTCACTTTGCACTCATGTTTTCTTTTGTTTTTGAACGTGGGCGCTGTTCTCAAAAGATGAGGATTCTGTTATTGCAAAGCAAAATTGTTTTTTTCCTATGTGTGATTTCTGAAATGATGCTTTAACAAATAATTGTGCAGTACACCCCAAACCACTCCAAACCGCCACACTCCAATCCACCCCACCTCACCCCACACCAATACGCCCCACTCAATCCAATCCACCCCACTCCAATCCAAACCACTCACCCCAATCCACTCCAATCCACCACACTCCAATCCTCCCAACTCAACCCACTCCAATCTGTCCCACTGCAATTTGCCCCACTCCAATCTAAAACAATCTGCCCCACTCCAATATTCCGCACTTCAATCTGCCCTACTCCAATTCAAAACAATCTGCCCACTCCAAAACCATCTGCCCAACTCCAATCCAAAACAATCTCTCCCACTCCAATCCAAAATGTTCTGCCCCACTCCAATCCAAAACAATCTGCCTCACTCAATCCAAAACAATAGCCCCACCCCAATCTGCCCCACTCCAATCCAAAACAATCTACCCCACTCCAACCCATCCCACTCCAATCCAAAACAATATGCCCACTCCAATCCAAACCAATCTGCCCCAATTCAATCCAAAACAATTTGCCCCACTCGACTCTGCTCCATTTCATTCTGCCCCACGCCAATCCAAAACAGTCTGCCTACTCCAATCTGCCCCTCTCCAATCCAAAACAATCTGCCCCACTCCAATCCAAAACAATCTACCCCACTCCAATCCACCCCACTTCAATCCAAAACAATGTGCCCCACTCAACTCTGCTCCATTTCATTCTGCCCCACGCCAATCCAAAACAGTCTGCCTACTCCAATCTGCCCCACTCCAATCCAAAACAATCTGCCCACTCCAATCTGCCCCACTCCAATCCAAAACAATCTGCCCCACTCTAATCGGCCCCACGCCAATCCGCTCCACTCCAATCTGCCCCACTCCAAACCAATCCACCCACTCCATCCCAATTCACCCCACTCCAATCCACCACAGTCCACCCCACCCCACTCCAATTCAATCCACACCAATCCAATCCAGCCCAATCCAATGTACCCCACTCCAATCGTATTCACCTCACCCTAATCCAATTCACGCCACTCCCTCCCCAATTCACCCCTCAATCCAATCCACCCCACCCTAATCCAAAACAATCTGTCCCACTCCAATCCACACCAATCTGCCTCACTCCAATCTGTCCCACTCCAATCCAAAACAATGTCCCACTCCAATCCAAAACAGTGAGCCCCACTCCAATCAGCCCTACTCCAATCCAAAACAATCTGCCCCACTCAAATACAAAGCAATCTGCCTCACTCCAATCTGCCCCACTCCAGTCCAAAACAATATGCCATACTCCAATCCCAAAGTGTGCCCACTCCAATCCAAAACAATCTGCCCCACTCCAATCCAAAACAATCTGCCCCACTCCAATCCAAAACAATATACCCCACTCCAATCCAAAACAGAGTGCCCCACTCCAATCCAAAACAGGGTACCCACCCCAATACAAAACAATCTGCCCCACTCCAATACAAAACAATCTGCCTCATTCCAATCTACCCAACTCCAATCCAAAACAATCCACCCCACTCCGATCCACCTCACCCCAAACCACCTCACCACAATCTAATCCACCCAGTCCAATCCAATCCACCCCACTCCAATACACCCCACCCCAATCCAATCAACCCCACCCCAACCCAATTCACCCCACTGCAATCAATCTACTCCACTCCAATCCACCCCACGCCAATTCAATCCACCCCACTCAAATTCAGCCCACTATATTCCACCCCACCCAATCCAGTCCACTCTACTCCACCCCATTTCATTCAACCCCACTCCCATCTCATCCACCCCATTGCAGTCCAATCCAGCCCACTTTACTCCAATCCACCCCACTCTACCCCAAACCAATCCACCCCACTCAATCCAATCCATCCAGCCCACCACACTTCAATCCACCCCAACCCAATCCCATCCACCCCACTCTAATCCAATCCACCCCGCTCCAATCCACCACACTCAAATCCAATCCACCCCACTCCAATTCACTCTCCAGTCCAATCCAATCCACCCCTCCACTCAAATTCCCCCCACTCCAAAACACCCCAAACCAATCTAATCCACCCCACTCCAATTCACCTCACCCCATTTCTATCCATCCCACTTCAACCCAATCCACCCCATCCAGTCCACCCACTCCAATCCACCCCACTCTACCCCAATCCACCCCGATCTACTCCACTCCAAACGACTCCACTTCCTCAACCCCCTCCAACTCACTCCGCCCTATTCCACCCCACTCCCTTCTATGCCACTCTACTTTATGCCACTCCACTCTATGACACTCTCTCCCACTGAACCACTGAACTCTACTCCCCTTTACTCAACTCTACAACACACTACTTCTCCTACTCTGTTATATCCTCGCTGTGATATGTAATGCTACACAGCCTAGCTGTCTCCTGCTGCTCAGCCAGAGTGAGAGATGGAAACGGAATGTTGGTGTGAATGTGATGAATGGAATGCCTGGGTGCCTGTGTGGATGAGTGGATGACAGTTGGAGATGGGCTGAGCAGCAGGGAGGCTGCTCCTGGTGGGGCTGGTGTAAGAGATGTAAAGACTAGTAACAGGGTTGAAGTAGAGATGTAATGGACAGTTGTTCATATCACTTGGAACTAATAAAGAAGACTTCAGAATATACAACAAGGTTTCCTGTGTCTCTATGTGCAGGGTACAACATTTATTTGGCGACGAGCGGACCTGGACCCAGCGTACTTAAAGATGGTACAGTAACCAGGAAAAAGTAAAGACTACTGTAACCAAGAGACCAAAAGAAACCTGAGAACCTCGATGGAAGAAATCAACCTGAAACAAAGTAAAGAGTGTCTGGTATGGAGCAACAGGCATGCCAGCCCCACCAGTGTCCTTGCCAACGGACAGCCCCACCGACATGTGTCTTTACCAACGGACATTACAGCCTGCAATACTCCTAAGGTACATTACAAAGGATTCTGTGAGTTGGAGGAGTAGTCTCTACAGCAACATCTGGTTTTCCAACCACATCAATCTACTTCTAAGGAAAAGCATGAAGTCACAACAAGATGTATGAGTTGACTACAAGTATGGTCTGTCATGTTAGGGGACATTTGGATTTGGTCTCACCCCTACCACACTCTTGCTTCAAAGGATTTGTGGCTGCACTAACTCAGTGAATGTTTTCACAAGTACCATACACAAACGGTGTGGTTTAAAACGGCCTTCCTGCAACCTGGAGTGAAATTTACAAGTGTGTGGAAGTTACAGCTAACAATGCAAGATTTTCCACAGTGACTCTATACATTATCTGTGTGTGATTTGTACCATGAGTCTTGGTCATTTCTGTACACAGTGTTATGTGAATTTTGGGTAATAAGATAAAGTTTAGTCAATATGTGTCATACTTACTTTTCAGTACATTTGTGTTTACATTTCTACTTTTGTGGGTTTAGTTACTCATGTTTTTAGTAAGCATAAGTTCCCTTACGAGTTTCTAGCCTTGTTCAACTCGGGTGAGAGATCGCTCACCGGCGAGGTGCACAGGTCATTAGTCAGTAGATGGAATTGTATTAAAAAGATCAAAAGTTTCATTTTTCATATTTCGTGATGCCACAGTTTTACGCTGTTTAATGGTTGGGACGTCCTAGTCTCTGAGTGGGTGGACATCACAGTTGATCCCTTAAGTGAGGGGTAAGGTTGGGTTTTAGTCCTTTTTAGTGTCCTCTACATGGGGGTGGGCATTTGTGTGAGCTTCCGTTTTCTATTATATTTGGGTCTCTTTGTGTTGTCCTGTGTAAGTCGCCCGCGCTTCAGATGTTGTTGTGTGTAAGTCGCCTTGCGCGTCACGTGTTGTCCTGTGTAAGTCGCCCGCGCTTCAGATGTTGTTGTGTGTAAGTCGCCCTGCGCATCACGTGTTGTCCTGTGTAAGTCGCCCTGCGCTTCTGGTGTTGTCGTGTGTAAGTCGCCCTGCGTCTCACTGTGTGTACCCTCTGTGTTGTCCATATTGTGGTACATATGTATTTTTGGTGTAGTTCTCACCCTTGTTGTCTGACATTGGCCTCGGGTGTTGGTCTTTGGGTGTGGTCCACCCTTCACTACTTTCTTTTATTCTAATTGTTTTTGGGAAGGATGGGTATATTGCTTGCTATGTATTTATTATTGCTTGACGATATTTTTCCTTCCTTCAGGTTCACAGAGTTTCTACTCTAGCGAATTAGCTTTTGTTTTGCTTCGCTTCCATGAGTTTTAACATTTTCTGTGAGTGTATATTTTATTGCCATGTTTATAGTTACCTTCCTGTTTCTTCACACTTTCTGTTTTCTTTTATAAGAAAGGGGATAATGTTATATCCTCGCTGTGATATGTAATGCTACACAGCCTAGCTGTCTCCTGCTGCTCAGCCAGAGTGAGAGATGGAAACGGAATGTTGGTGTGAATGTGATGAATGGAATGCCTGGGTGCCTGTGTGGATGAGTGGATGACAGTTGGAGATGGGCTGAGCAGCAGGGAGGCTGCTCCTGGTGGGGCTGGTGTAAGAGATGTAAAGACTAGTAACAGGGTTGAAGTAGAGATGTAATGGACAGTTGTTCATATCACTTGGAACTAATAAAGAAGACTTCAGAATATACAACAAGGTTTCCTGTGTCTCTATGTGCAGGGTACAACATACTCCATTCTAGGACATTCCAACAAATCCACTCAACAACACTCTACTCCCCCCTCTTCACTCTAGGACACTCCACGCCACTAACTTTTAGCCATGCTGAACAGCAACCACACTGGTGTACAACATGGCAAAACCACATTGCCAAAGCCAATAAGGCCTTCCATAGGCGAGACCTATTGGCTTTGCCAATGCTTGTTTAATTACTGTGTTGTCTGAGATCTGGCTAGGCCTGCCCCGCGTAATTTTGTTCGAGGGACGCCACGATTGGAACACGGCGCTCCGCGCCAAAACTAGGGAGGCTTACCATAGCCCTTGAAGTCATATTTAAAACTCCAAGACCTTCACTTGAATCTTTTATGTTCCACAAATCTACGTCAAATATCCGAAACAGGAGTAATACTTACTTGCGAATATTGCCATATTAGACTCCTTAGATAGATTATTATGAGAAGACATCTTATGTAAGTGGATCCTTTCTGAAAAATCGATCTACTCTTAGGCGGCTGATATACATTATTCGTCCCTCAATATCCGACATACATGGTACGGGTGATCCCTGTGTCCATGGGAGCGTTACCTAATATTTGAACTGTCGCTTGGATTTTGAAGCCTTGAAGAAGTTACTAACGTAACGAAACACGTGTCGGCTGTTTCCATTCAAGACAACGTAGTAAAGGCTATATGAACAGGACCTCTGGGAAATTATAAATAGAAAATAATACCTGTAACTGTTGATTATTTTTACTGTGCTGCAAAATATGAGATCACCACAATTAGTAATGAAATAATATCAGTAAATTAAAAAACATTTTTTACTGCTCAAATTGACTTGTTGGATTATTTGCCTGTGAATTGATATATAGATTTCTACAAAGACAGATTACACTATTCAACTGTAGTGTTTGATAAATTTGAAGAGTGCCTAGGTAAATTTGTGTTATTTGAACTGCCCCGCGTAATGCCCTGGGCCAGGAATATAGGCACAAAGTTTCCATACAAAGCACGCTAATGTTTGTAGGGGAGACATTTGCTTCCGAATGCAGTTTTGTATGCAGTTGATTTTGTTTTTAGTCGCTGACATTTGTTCACAGCACCCAAAAATGTCTAGTGCGCCAATACCTTTTGTAGTCAACAAGACCTGAATAAGAGAACTGGGCGAAACGTTTTTGCTAGAAGGTGAAATCAACACAGCGAAACAATTTTGACGGCAAAGTGAATACCCCACAGAAATTTCCAACACGAAGCTGCACTGAAATGCCACAAGCCATCAGGAACTGGGAGCACTGACACGCTTTGTAACACACAAAAATATCGCCCCCTGGAATGCTGAGTTTGTTTACACCACCGGGTGTTTGTTAACAAAACAACACTGACGCTACTGTTAAGCAACTGGTTTACAGTTCATTGGTCTTTAGAGCATAAGTGTTTGCCAACAATTCTAAAAGATGATTCCATCGTTTGCACTTTCAAAAAGTGTTTAATGTGGAGGCGTTTACGCTTGCAGTGACATGATTTCTTAACAAAGTAGAGGTTTGTTTACAGCCACACTTAGTGGGAACCTACGACTGAGAGGAAGGAGCACGTGGTCTTCTCAGTCACTTCAAAATCTGGAAGTCACCGGAAGTGCGAATTTCAAAAGCTGACTGAATAATTGAGAAACTAGTAAATATCATGGCAGGGCAGTAGGACATGCACTTATACAGTCACTTGTGAGGCAAATGCTTGTTATCGGGTGGCTGCTGTAAGACAGACGAAAAGACATAGGGTCCAACTAAACTAAAAAAGAAAACAGAATGTGGGCGGAACAGAAGCTATGAGGTGGGAGGTGGAAACAATACTTTGGAGGACGGGGGAACATGGAAGCAACATGGGGAGGTAGGAGGGAAGCAAAAGAAACACTGAGAGGGTGGATGGGAGCAAAGCAACAAGGGGAAAGTAGGTGGGGCAGGGAAGCTAGACGAGGAGTGTGAGAAAGCAACTCGGAGGGCGGGGGTAGACAGTGGGGAGGACCACAGGTAAACGCGAATTGTCCATATCCTGAACTTTTTGGCTTCTCTTGCCTTGGAAGCCTGAGCTTACAGATCAGTCAATACCTTTGGTTCGCAATATAGGCGGGGCACAAGCACATTGGTGGTTACCCGGTGGGGGAACATCCATTGGTCCGCAAGTCGCGCAGGGGCATTTGTTTGTCCTTACCACCGGAACCAAGGTGTTTGGTTCTTATGATGTTAATAAGGTGCTCAATTTGTTGTTATCTTGGCCTAGCAATCGCTACCTTTTCAGAAAGGAGGTATCAGTAAAGTTGGTAACTTTGCTATGTCTCGTGTCGTGTAGATGAGTTTCTGACGTCAGGGCTTTGGATATTGCGGGAACAACCTTTCCCTATAATCCAGATGAGCCAAGTGTAACTCACGCATTGCGTCCTATCCGGCTTTCACGGATTCTCTTAAGTTATGTGTCGTCGTTGTCTTGCATACAAAGCCATGACTGAGGATATCCGGGCGAACAACAACTTCTCATTGCCACCAAAAAACACACAAAGCGGTGTCTTCTCCCACTATTGCACAGTGGGTAAGATGGGTAATGCAGGAAGCCGGTATTGATACCAAAGCGTTCGGAGCTCACTCTGACAGAGGAGCTATGGCCTCTAAGCCTTCTCCCTTGGGGCACATCTACAGGATATCCTCAACGCCGCAGACTGGTCTTCAGACTCAACTTTTAGGAAATTCTATTTTAAACCAGTCTCATCAATTGCGGCTCTGGTGGTTGATAAGCTTAAAACTAACATAATCCTTGCCTCCAGTCCTGACATAGAATGAAAGATTTCCTAGCTTCGTAATGGAATGTTTCATTTCTATTAAGGACATGGAGGTGAGAATTAGCCCACCCAATGCTTGATCATGTCGCCCCACCGTATCAAAGTAATGACTTCCAAACGTTCCAAGTCGGTATTGTTTTACCATACTATCCTTGTTTCTTGATAGAACAGTATTTCTGTAGTAATGATTGATCGTTGCCTCTGCTCAGTTTTATGAGTTTAATTCTTCACATATTGTATTTCTTCAGTGATTCTTGAGGTTTAATGTGAATATGTTCTTTATAGGAGCAGAGTAGTCTAAACAGGACTGAAACATGTCGCCCTTGGCTTTTGTCGCAGGAAGAAAGCGGAGGCAGGAGAGTCTACAGGGGGATATGAAGGGGGACCCTGCATGCTGATTGGCTGCACTGAAGCTCTTTCCTTTCCCAGTGGTTCTTGGGAAATTAAGTTTATTGTTGTGATGTTTAATATGGCTGCTGTTGAGAATAAAGTGAAGAGAGTACAGCATAATCCTCGCCTCTGTGTCTTCAACAGAATTGGAACTTTCCGTTACGACAGCTAGGAAATTTTTCATTCTTGTGGATCCACTGTCTGGTTGCTGAAGGACTCTGCTTTTATCCTACCAGACTTCTCTCCCTGGGTTTTCTGTGGGTACAGTGGTTAAATCAAACTTGATTTTAATGTTAGATTTAAGATGGCACTACGATTACCATAGTACACTCCTCCCACATAACCCATGCCCTCAGAGCCCAACTTTAGGGCGGCCAAAGACTTACGTCATCTTGAACATGCCCAAAGTGGGTAGGGTTGGCGCTGGGAACTTTTATCCCATTGGTTAGGGCTTGCCTGGGAGTCATTCCTACCCACTTGCTAGTGCGAGGCATAAAAGTGGCACCTCCAGGCACCCGCTTCAGAACAGTTTCTGGATCTGTGGAAGATCTATGTGAATTGGACCTTCTGTCTGTCACCTGAGAGGAACCCTGAAGGATTGCATCTGCTCACTCTTGTACCCAGAAGTGGACTCCAGGAGTCATGAGGCTGATCTCCTGTCTGTTCAAGCTACATGGATACAACAAGCTACAAGAAGTCTTTTCCTAGAAGTACTCAGCTGACCAGTAGCAGCGGGACCTGAACTGGACCCTGCAGTTGGCCTCTGCCTGAAACCCTGTGAGCCTTTAAGTGTCTCCCCTGATGTCCTGGGGTGGGGGCTTTAGAAGTGTGCTCATGTGGAGGATCGAGAATTAAAGGACTCAATATGAAGGTAAAAAATCTTTGACTAGGGCAAACCTGGTTGATGTATCCAACCAGTGCATCATCGCAGTCAGCCTCAGCATGTGCCTACGTCCCGGTGTACAGACCACAGACTATCATTGCCACTTTGTGCTTTTTAGCACCATTCTTATTTAAAATACTTTACACGTTGCCCTGAGTTAAGCCTGTCCGCTCTGTGCCATAGCACCAGGAGGTGTTGCTCAGGTTAATTGAGTGACTTTAAGGGTTCACACAGACAGGATTGTGAATATTCCTTGAGGTAGGGAGTCACCCCAATCAATAACCCAATTTCTTACACAAATCATCTCACCCCGCTTCGCTTTTTAGAACACCCCACTACCCCAGAAATATGCACCTAAACAAGCAGGCAGGTTTGCTGGTATGTTCCTTGGGCTGCAGATGAGCGGCACAGGAGGGCATCTGAGAACACTGTTGGCAAGGCGAGGCATGGCTGGCAACGAGGGGAGGCCCAGAAGTGGCGGCACTGTACAAATGGCACTGTATACAACACAGCAGTTTACTTTTTTGTAAGGGAATTCTCTTCCCACAAGTGATGTGACGTCACTGAGAGATGGGCCAGCGAGAATGAGCATGCCCAACATTCACTCCAGTGCATATGCTCAGCTATCTAAAATTGGAGTGCCAATGCAGCCCTCTGGAAAATAGCAGCACATTTCAACGAATGAGGAGGGTGCTGCTGTTTACCAGGGGAGGCATGAAATTATCAGGTAGACAGCATGCGGCCCACGGGCACTGGCGTAGCAAGGGGGGGGGGCGGAGGGGGTGGTGCGCCCCGGGCGGCACGAGTTTCGGGGGCGGCAGCCGCTGCAAAAATCATCGCCAGCACCCCCCCCCCCTCAGCGCGGCGGCAAAAGGCAGGGACCGCCACGGGCGGCAGAGTGCCTAGCTACGCCACTGCCCACGGGCCGTACTATGTGCACCAGTAGTCCTTACTGTGGTGGGCAGAAGCAAAAAGTCAATGACAGTTCAGTAAACCAATGGATGCAGAGGTCTGCCCCAACAACCTTCTATTGAAGTGAGTATTATTTATTTGCATGAGGATGGTGAGACAGCAAAATATGTCTCTAGGCCAGATATAATGCCCCCTAAAATTCCTCATTGTCACAGCAGAGATCATTGGAAGCTCTGCTGACCTCTAGACTTGCCGTACACTATTTTCTGCCTCTACACCATGCCAACACCTGGACCCATGTCTCAATCTTGCCTACAGACCCTTTGCCTTAACTACATCATTTATCAGTTTACCCTAAACGGTACATCCAAAACGTATTCAATCGTGGAACACATCATCTACAGTTTTATTAGAAGGCCGCAGCCAACACCCCCAAAAGCTCAGGTTGCCGAATAGCAAGGTTGCCTAGTGTTCATTCCACCTCATGCCTCTTCGTCCATCAACATCCACTTCCTGCCTCGTTATCTCACTCTTGCAGGTTCTTTGCTTTCTCCATAGTCTCTGTTTTCCTGTCTTTCTCTTCCTCTGTTTTCTGCCTCTCTCTCTCTCACTCCAGGGTAAAAGCCTATATTGAAAACTAAGTCATAGTCTCCAAAGATGAGTGCTAGTGCGAACAACCTGCACTTACTGGCCCATGCAAAGCACTGGCCCCTGCCCTAAGCTCAGTTGCCCACCCTATGCCACTGGCGCCCTTACCAAAGAAAGCGTCAGCTTGCTTCCAGCACTGCGCAGGTTCTTCTCCATCTGGCTGGTCTGAATGTCTTCCCACCGGATCCGCCACAGTTCAGCCGCCAACTCCTTCTCAAGGCGCAACTTTCTGGGTGACAAAAAATACAAGAGCGGATCGACTTCAGCAGCAGAAATAGTGACAATAAAATAAGTATTCTGTCATTAATGACAATTTTGTTTTTTAGACATAACACATCCATTCCAATGGAAACATCTGCATAACGCTAAAATACATAGTACAAAATACGGGATAGAGTAGACTTGTGCATCTGCCAGAATTAGTGGTGCACCAGTTCTCTATTCAGCAGGATTCAGTACTAAAAAAAATACTAAACACAACCCAGTGCAGTGGCTACACACCACCGGACTACGGCCAACAAGAACCTCGCGGCCATAATGCCCAGATCCTAAAAACTGACGGGGCTATTCAAATGATAGAAATGCTCTGTACAAATGCTTGCAATACATCCTACTCTAAAGGAGTGAAAGATATCTCAAATTTCTGTCTATCACCAAATAAGGGCTGCCCTCGCAGAGCGGCGGTTAAGGGGGAGAGATGCAATTGGCTGGCTGTAGGGAAATCAGGAAATTTCCTGGGCGGCCAACTCTTTTTCCACTCAACTTTCTGGATGACACAGAAAGGCAGAAGAGGAGAAAGAAGGAGGAAGAGAAAGATAGGAAAACAGTAATAAAGAGAGAAGGCAAGTTTGAAAAAGACCTTTCAAGAGTGTGATAAAGGGACAGGGAGTGTAGGGTGGTGGAAGAGGTGTGAGTTGGAATCAAGACCCTGCGGCTTGGGTGTTTGGCTGCCTCGTTATTTGGCTACGTCAACAACGGACTCCTAAGAAGAAATGGGAACTCCCCGCACTTATCATTATTATTATTGTACAGATTAAGCACTGCTTACAAGGTTTGGGGAAATGTCATGATTTGACTGAAGACCACTTTACTTTTGAACCAAGGTACTCCAGCAACGTATAAGAAACCAGAGAGGTACAGCGGGTTTTCAAAAGCATTCAAGACCAACCCTTTCACGTTCAAGCAGGATTGAAATCCCACTGCTACTAGATGCATATAGCTTACAGTGAGGCACTATATCTATGAAGCACTCAACATGCATCCACATCCAAGCCGCCATTTTCTGCACAAGGTACCACCTTGCCAATCTCAAGTGCAGCGTGTTTCCATAGCTGAAGTGTTTTGACGCAGAAGAGTCAGCCAAGGATTGCAGTGTCCTAAGATCTTGATATGCAAGATGTGGATTTGCAGCCAGAGTACCAGAAGCAAAGTAACACTTACTTTTCTTTAATATATGCCAGATCTGATGGCTCCGATGTCTGATTTGCACTGCCTCAGAATTTTAGAGGCATCACATTCACAAGTGCAATACAACATTAGAGGATATTCATCTCGGAGCTGAACCTTGGCTATGTAATGGAGAGACGCTAGAAGTCCTAGACGAAATGTGCACAGCGATGGCTGAGGAGAAAGTTCTACAATTCTACAAATGCCCAAACTCCGCCCACCCTACCATCTGTAAACATGGGTCTGAAACAATGTTCCCTCTAATTTTTTTCCTCTGTATGCGGCAGTGTAAAGGACAACTGCAAATATAGCCCTGGTGTCAGAGTCACTCAAGGCCTTTGTGTTTTATTTCTGAATCAAAACTGAAAATGTTTACCTTTGACACCCTATGTGACTCTGGGATGTAACTCATTCCCAGATCAGATCAGCACTGTTCAACTGAGTCTCAAGCGTTCTTCCATCGCTGGTTTCAGACACTTTCAGTATATCTGTCTTATCTCCCAATCACAGGCCTCCTACACTTCAATGGAGCATCACAACATCCATGTCCCTGGTGCCTAACTCATTCCCCATCCTAACTCATTCCCCATCCCTCACTTCATACAGACCGAGTTTTATTCATTCCCATGTCACTACCCTAAAACACCTTAGTGCAGTCATTCATTCCCAGATGAATGCTGTCATACGCTTTAACCAAGACTCATCCATACTCTCATGCCTGTTATTACTTACATAGAGGTATTTTGCTCATTCTACATCAGTGGAAGTCTGCTGGTTCCAAAACACTGGTCCACTTCATTTCGGTGGACTTCAGTTCAGGTGTGCCACCTAACTTGAACAAAGAGTTACCCGGGTTTGAATCAAAATGTATCCAGATTCGAACACAATGAAGGTCGCTATTGGATAGTAGTTCCCTCCGACTGAAACAACACTTTTTAGGTTGAGCATAGAGCCAGCGCGCATGCGCTGCTCTGCGAGGCTTATTGTAGAGGAGTAGGTTAATAGAAGCTCCGCCCACTCCGCCTATATTTGCGATTGGCTTGTGTCATTGTCTGTCCTAAATGCTGGCTTCTGGTTCGTCGATAGGCTTGTTAGTCCCTCCTTATTACCGCCTCCTCTTTGTGTCACCTCCCATGGCGACTGGCCCCTTTACTTCGAGTGTTACACGGTACTGCTATTTAGACTGAGAGCACTATTTTCGTTAATGAGGTTCCCCTACTGCAGGAACGATGTGCTTTGGTGCCTTCTTCCCCCCGCCCGCCCTCCCTCCCGTTGTCCGTGCCTTCTCCCCCCACCCCCGCCCTCCTGTTTTCCGTGCTGTCAAAATACCTCGAACGCCCACCCCCGCCCGCCCTCCCGTTGTCCGTGCCCCCCCCTGCCCGCCTCCCTCCCGTTGTCGTGATGCCAATTATTTTCCATGCAATAGGTCTCGTGTAAATGCGAGACCTATTGCATTGCAAATGCTTGTTGAAGATGCAACCCCCACAGAAGTCCCATACACCACACATGAGAGTTTTGTCCAAAATCAAACACAACATAGGTCCCTAAGGGGCAAGTGTCCCATCTGACGTGAACAAAGATTTATCTAGACTAGAACACGTCAAAAGTCCCTCTGGGGCAGGGAGGTCGCTCTGACTCTAACAAACATTTACCCAGGCGCGATCATAGGTTTACAAGTAAGAAAGAGGTACCCCCTACTTTTTTTGATTTTAGGTCTGGGAAAAGGGGGAAGGTAAAAAACAAGATACAGCACAATATCCCACATGACCTGTATATCTTCTGTAACAGCTTAAAGTGCACAGTGGACTGACGGAAAACAATTTCAAACCTTTTGTACTTGGTATATTTGCATATTTTGTATTTGTTTTTAACATAGATTAATGCATACTACAATGCTTTTCAATTAACATATCCACAATATTGTTTTCAATTCTCTTGGAAAACACAAGAGGTATGCAGTTCCTAAAGTGCAGGGGAAAGGCAGGTCTTTCTAAAAAGTGCCCTCACACACCCCGAGGGATGTCATGCTTCATCATTGGCCCTGCTCCTCGTCGGGCCGGCGCTGCAATGGCCGACGGGCACCCGCGAAGGGGCTCTTTGGCAGAGATCTTTTGTTGATGAAGCCGTAGGGTGAGTGCGGGTGTGTGGGCTAGGTAGTGCGGTGAGTGTGAAGATTAAAATAGGTCTAGGGCAACCCTAACTAATGTTTTTATTCCCAGGGGCACTAGCCTAACTAAAAATTGTGAGCCCCGGCTGGATGTAATGATCCTATAGGGCTAATGTGGTGCATAGGGTCGACATGTTTCATGCCAAAGTAGCCCCTAACGGGTCTGGTAGCACTTCATCAGGACCAAAAGGGAATTGATAGTACTCTAGCACTACCGCAATACTGGTTCAAGGATTCATATAGTTGGCTAGTAACCAGATGCAGTTGATTAAACCGGGTCCAATAGATCTCGAGAAAGAAGACCCCTAGGTAAGTGGGGCTTTTGCTGACGGGGTTACAGAGCAATTTGTTGCTCTGATGGCAAGGAGGCGTAGCAACTAGCTTCTGTCCTACCTGGGCGGGGCAGGACAGAAGCTAGTTGCTACGCCTCCTTGCCATCAGAGCAACGAATTGCTCTGTAACCCTCATCAGCAAAAGCCCCACTTACCTAGGGGTCTTCTTTCTCGGGATCTATTGGACCCGGTTTAATCAACTGCAGTAGTGCTAGAGAACTATCAATTCCCTTTTGGTCCTCATGAAGTGCCACCAGACCCGTTAGGGGCTACTTTGGCATGAAACATGTCGACCCTATGCACCACATTAGCCCTATAGGATCATTACATTCAGCCGGGGTTCACAATTTTTAGTTAGGCTAGTGCCCCCTGGGAATAAAAACATTAGTTAGGGTCAGAGGCACAACTAGAGTGAAATTTCGGGAGGGGCTAATAAAAATTTCGGGGGGGGGGGCGAATTCTTCCAGCAATCGGCAGAGTGAAGATGCAGGGGCTCTAAGAAGGGGTGAAAGAACAACAAAGCCTCATTAGCAAGTAAATGGTCTTTTAAAGACCTGTGAAGTACTCAGGTGCGGCTGTACTCGGGAAGCTGTCTCAGCCCAGGCTGACACACACAACGGGGGGCTGAAGCCCTTTGAGCCCAATGGGCGTTGCGCGCCTGGTTAGGGTTGCCCTAGACCTATTTTAATCTTCACACTCACACTCACCGCACTACCTAACCCACACAACCGCACTCACCCTACGGCTTCATCGACAAAAGATCTCTGCCAAAAAGCCCCTTCGCGGGTGCCCGTCGGGCATTGCAGCGCCGGCCCGACGAGGAGCAGGCCCAATGATGAAGCATGACATCCCTCGGGGTGTGTGAGGGCACTTTTTAGAAAGACCTGCCTTTCCCCTGCACTTTAGGAACTGCATACCTCTTGTGTTTTCCGATACTGCATGTATGCAGGACCTGCTTAAACAACCTCTTGGTTCCTCTTGTTAAAAACAATTTCAATTCTCTTGACCATCAAATCTTTACTTTCTTATATCCATACAAGAAAGTAAAGGTATGGCGGCCAACAGAACTGAAAACAATATAGTGGATGGATCGATTAGTCAGTCAGTCCACTGTGCACTTTGAGTTGTTACAGAAGATTTACAGGTCGCAAGGGATATTGTGCTTTGTCGCGATCATAGATTTATCCAGAGTGGAACACCACATGGGTCTCAATGGGGCCAAATGCCCCCTCTGACCTAACACATCAGTCTAAAACAAAACTGTACTGCTCAAACCGTGGTAAGCTGAGTCTCAACTCATGCCCAGCCACTGTTCTCCCATCAGTGTGGAATCTCATTTATTATTCCCTGCCTCTACACCTTGATGCCACCTCTTCACAAAATAATGCATTACCTGCAACTCTCATATCCTAGGAAATGCTGCCATGCACCCACCGGGGCTCGCGCTAACGAGCTCAACTTGAAGGAACAAGGCCTTCAAAAGCAAGCGAGCAAATGACAGGAGCGCCAAGCGGCATAAATAAATTATATTGCACGAAAGAACCCTTGAAAACGGAGGCCCTTTTAGCGGGAAGCATTGCGGGTAAGGTGCCAGGCTGCAGACACCAGCAGCGGCCTCCCACCCCGGATCCCAGCGCCGCTAATAAGGCTCAGATGTCGGGCGCAGCGTCACTGCCAACCTCTTCCACGGGCTGCCTTTGAATTAGGATGGCCGAGGCCAGGCCGCAGGCAGCCGAGAACAAAGGCTGCCGGGGAGAGATAAAAATAGAGGTGGTAGAAAGAGAGAGCGGCTCCTCGGGATCACAGAGCGCGAGGAGCTGAACTAAAAAAAGGACTATTCGCGCGCGCCGCCAGCCTCCCGCGCTGACAAGCCACGAGGCGCCCGCTCATCATCTTCGCAGCACAAGGCCCGCTTCCGTGAGCGGCGCCTATTAAAAGCACAGCTGCCCAGATGTCCCCGGGTTCTCGCCTCGACAGGAAGTGTTCCGGCGTCCTCAAAGGAAGGGTTAGTGGCAGGCGGAGGTGTCTTCTATCAGGCAGGAGCACCAGAAACGAGCTTTGCTCCATTTGTAAAGAAGGGAACGTGGTGGTGGGGTGGGGGAAAGTTTGGGTTCAAGGAGCCGCTCGGAGCTGTCAAATGCTGGTGTTGCCAAATGCCAAAGCTGCCTAGTCTTGATTCTATCACATGCCTCTCCCCCACCCCATGCCAGGGCTTAAGTGGGCCGGGTCCTGCCAGTTCTAAAAAGCAGGTGCTGAGACGGGTCCCTACCTCCATTTTTGCCCTCACCCTCAGGGTGAAAAAAATCTTACCTCTGCAGCAGTGCCCTGCCCTTCACTTCCTTTGAGGTAACTTCAAAGAGACTCGTTATAGTTCTTTCAAAGTCTCATCATTTCAGAACTGAGGCATGTTATATACAACGAAGCCATAGTTGTCGCTTATTTATCTTATGCAACTAACAACCATTGACAAAGCCAATAGCCCTGGCTTGTTGTAGGTGTAGTGTTATGTGCTGTTACAGTATATATCTGGGTACAATGACAAAATCAGCTAAATACCAGTCGGGTGGCACACTATGGGAAGCACAGATTTTTAGCTTACGAGTTTTTAAGCCACGCCGCTAATTACATCGGCCACGCCCCTTGGAGAGACCTCCCAGTATTTTCATCCCACTTAAACGCCTGCCCCACCCTACACTTCCTGTTGCTTTATCTCATGCTTTCAGGTTCTGTTATAGCTCTGTTTTATCCCTTGGCGCTGTTTTGATATTTACCTCCGCCTTCTTCTTTTTCCCTTTTCCCCTTTCTCACTCTTGTTCTGGGTCAAAGTTTGATGATGAAGAATACGTCTTGGTCCCCAAAAATGAATGCGGATGTCCATGGCCTGCAACCATCAGTCCAGACCGCGCACTCCATGAAAGGTAGAAGCCAGGCTGGTCAGAGGAAGATTTGTGAAGCCCTTGCAGTTAATAGGCTACCGGGACATTCCTCCAGGTTGGTGATGCCAGATAAAGGATTCATTGGATGCACCACATCACCTGAAGCTTTGACCTTCTTCGGGTGCCACTACACAAAGTTTGCAAGCAGGAAGTCACATGGAGGAATGCTTAAAATAAAAGGACGGCAAGGATTGCAGACAATTTAAAGAAGGCCTAGAAATAGGTGCAATACATGGCATAAAGTACCCCGGCTGTACATTTTAAGGATATTGGAAGTCACAGAGGCGGTCTGTGGCAATATAGCGGAACACGCCAGAAGGCAGAGTTCCTATACAAGGTCATGAAACTCAGGTATGACTTGCATTATCCTTATAATGTTCGGCAGAGGGTATTTTATTCCTTGTAATATGTGGTCACACCATCACCCTTCTCACAAACTGCTTAAATTGTTGGTGTCAGCTCTTTCATATGAAAGAGATAGTATTACTGCAGATATGAAGAAAAAAAGTGGAATCGGTAGTGTGAAATAAAGACATTAAAAAGCATTTCATAAACTATTGCAAAAAAGATATTAGAATCAGTTTAAAGTAAATCTGATTAAAAAATGCTGTAGCTTACAATGTGTAGAAACAGGCAGAGGGATTCTGCCTTTACTATAATGACATATAGGGTACATCATTGTTGTCATAAACATCTAATTTCTGCTGATCACTCTTCATTTGAGAAAAACAGATCACAAGAACGACAAGAAAGTTCTTGTTTTTTGTTGTTTACTTAATACAGTTTTGCAGCTAGGTGATTTCATTATCACTGGGGACTAGAGACGTCACAACTCAACTGTAATAAGGAAATTAGAGACTAGCTTTTATGCAGGGACTGTGAACTCAGGATAAAGATCTTTTATGAAAGCACAGGCTAAGCAAAGCTGTATTAAGGGATGGAGACGGAATGTGGTATGACAGGAATAGCCCTGTGCCAAGGGAAAAGACTCTGTGATGGGGATACATAGCCATATAGGTGATGTTTCAAGTACAGGGGCATTTTGAATAGAATGCATGCAGAGAAACTGGCATACAGACTGTGAGTGAAATAAAGTCCACCGGATAGGTACTGCAGGGACATCAAATTTACCATTTCCAAGTTTTCCAGAAATTTACAGCAAAGCTGTCAGACTGAACGGTGCACTCTGCCATACCTAACCTGACATCACACCAATTCTCAGCCAATGTCAAATTACCTTCAGGAAAATCTGCCTCACACAAATACACCTAATTGATGGCTCCAATATTCATGTGCAACAAAATGCAACTACATTAAGCCCTTGGATGCTCCCAGTGCCAACCTGCCAAAAATCTAATACACAATCATCCAACATACTACAGTACCAACTGAGGCTGGTGCTTTGCAGCTCAAGATCTTCCGCTCTAACACATACTCCCTGAGAGCATCTGTACTGGGGATAACCTCCATCCTTCAGTGAAAGCAGTCAAAAACATATGTTTCGAAGGGAGTGCACATTTACTGCCTCATATCTGGAGGTAAATTGAAGCAATTCGCTCTTCAGACTTGCACTACCACAGTATAGTCTTACGGTCGTATTAAAACGATAGAGTTCATGTAATGGTTACACTGGCCAATTTTGGAGCACATTGACTAGATGTCAGACCTTTCCCCAGATCGTGAAGACCTATAAGGTCCACCAGGACTGTGTGCACCCCCTACTCAAACGTTTGGAACTGCTATTAGCGAGGCAAAGCAACCACCCCTACGGTAGCAGTCCTGCCATCACCGCCTAGCCTCCATAGGAGGTGGTATGAGGTTTGGTACAGGTTACATTATAATGCAGTCGTTACCATAATCAGTGACTATATGTGTTCATCCAAAGGTATTTATTCTGTCGAAGTATTATCACTTTTAATCCCTAACCTCAATTACATGTTAACACTGGGAAAACTAGAAATCCCCGGTCCTACAGCTTCCAACGTTGCGGTCCACAATTGGGGTAAACATGCTGGACAGCTGCTTTCAATGTTAGCCTAAGGAAGTTATTAAATAACAGTGTCAGTGTCAAAGGCATCAGATTCAGGGGCACATTTATCAACACTCTACATCAGTGCAAAGTCACAAAAAGTGAGATAAACCAACGCAAACTGTTTAAAGTACACACTTTCCAGCACAAAACTTTATCTGCGCTGGAACATAGAATGTAAAGAAACACAAACAGAGCTGTGTGCTACTTTGAACTAGTTTGCATCAAGGGTGAGTCCTACTGGTGGTATATGGGTGCTCCCACGGTACCACATATGTTTTTTAATGTAAAGCCCTATGTACTAGCAATGGTAGACAAGGCCTTGCACCAAAAAATATCACCTCAAGTCAAGCTTTAAGTTGGATAAATATTTTAATTTCAAAGTTACAGACAGGCGCTATTGCTTCCAACGGCATCAATTCCCAGTAGTGTCAATAGATATGTAAATATCGTAATACGTGGGGAAGCTCTTTTGTGATTTCCTGGTAGCTGAAATACATACATTAAATTCAGGAGTCAAGATATTTACATGATTTTTCAGTTCATGTATTCAATTTTCCAGGGATAAATCATCCCAATAGATCCATACAAATTTTATGTAACATGAAAATCACATCCAACACGTGTTCCTCAGGGCTTGTAACTGTTCATATTCTGATCACCAGTCAAAATTACCATATAGCTAAGATTATAGGCAATTCACTCACAATTTATTGAACTCTGCATCCAATCTGGTAGATCCGACAGCATGCAACCGTCACATTTTAATGCAGAGTCAAAAGAATAACTGGTCAGAGTCTAGGCAGTAACTGCATATGGAAGTTGCATTATTTCATCATCGTGATAGTTTGATGCACCACTGATCAGTTTGGCTTAAGATCAATGCCTAATGTTTATAACTTGGTAAGGGTAGGCATTAAATATCCAATAGAAAAAGCAGACAGAGGAACTTGCATCTTGTTGAGGAAGACCAGAATAAAAATGGGTCTTACAGGAGTGGTGGAAAGCGGAGCTCGTGTTACAAAGCAAAAAGATATGGTAAACAAGACAGCCTGCAGTGCCCTATTTTATCCATCACTGTGCCTCAAGCCACAGAAACTGCATACGCAGCACGAGATCCACGCAGCTTTCACTCAATACTACGAAGGTCCTTACACGCTGGTGACAGGGTTTGCAGACTCTGCCGTCGAGGCTTTCTTATTAGGCGTGGATCTGCCACGGGTCCTATCTGACTTGGCGCTGGAACTTTACACAGCAATTACACCCTTTGAGATCCGTGAAACAATTCGGTCGCTGGTGTCGGGAAAAACTTTAGGCCCCGGCGAGCTCTCCTAGGAGTTTTATCAAATGTATACCACGCTGCTGTCCCCCACCTTCAAACCCTGTATGATGAAGCACTCTCATGTTCCTGCCTCCCGCAGTTCCTTCGAGAAGCATTGATTGTCTCCATTCCTAACACATGGCTCGACCCGTCCCACCTCAGTTCCTACAGACACTTGGCGATGCTCAACGCAGACAATAAAGTCCTTGGAAAAATCCTGGCAGACAGGCTGGCATCAGTGATTCCGCAGTTGGTCCAAAAAGACCAGAATGGCTTTGTCTGGGGCTGCAGCACGTCACTGAATCTCTGCTGCTTCTTCCGGGTTCTGAAGCAGGCGCTGCCCTGCTGGCCACAGTCCGGCTGCATGGCATTGGATCTGGAGAAAGCCTTCAGCTCCTTGGAGTGGGGCTACCTCTTCGCTGTGCTATTCAAATTTGTCCTGTGTCCTCGCATACTGGGGCTTATCAAGCTCCTATATACGGCAACGCTGGCCCAAGTCAAGACAGGTAGTTATAACTCCAAGCCTATATTCATAGGCTGTGGCACCTGCCAGGGCTGCCCCCTCTTGCCCCTTCTTTTCATTTTAGCTATGGAGCCCCTAGCGCATAAACTGAGGACCCAGGAACGAGACTGGGGGATCCCGCTGAGAGACAGCGTGCATGCTGTCTTGGTTTATGCCGATTACATGCTTCTTTACGTGCGTGATATCACTGAGCCCTTGCTTGCAATTGAGTGCCTGCTCACCTCCTTTGCTGCTGTCTCTGGTCTGTGCGTCAACTGGGGCACGTCTTGCCTCTTCCCTTTGTCGGCCGGGGCAGAGGATCCCGCCCTCTGGCTAGGCGAGGAATTAGTGCAGTGCAACCAGACACGATCCGCTACCGTCGGTATCAGGATCTTTCATGACGTAGTGCTGCTGGAGGATGGAAACATTCACCGGGTGGTGTCCTTCCTTTGTGGGAAAATATCATTCTGGAAGACTTTGCCGCTGTAGGTAGCAGGACGCATTGCTCTGATGATGTTGCTGCTGTGCTTGCTTTACTACTTCGTCAACGCCCCAATTTATTTACAGAAATCCTTTTTGTTACACTTGAGCACCTGCTTGGCGTCTTTATCTGGCATGGCAACCCCCGCCGAGTAGCGCTATCGAAACTGTGCCTGTCGACTGATAGGAGTGGTCTGGGAGCTTCCAACTTTGAACACTACTACCTTGCTGCTCAGTTGCAGTGGGTGGCTCAGTAGGTTGCTGAGCGTGATCTGAATGAGATGGTGACACTGACGTCTCCTTCGTGGACATTGCAGTGCTTGCTACACCTCTTTCACCCCCTGGTCCATGCCCCCCATCTTGCTTATGTGTCTCCTGTCTCTGGAGCTGCGCTGCTTCTGATGTTGCCTGTCTTATGCCCCTTTGCTCCCACTGCTCGGTACACCAAGAGGACGAGCGCACCTCACAACAGTGGCTATTGACCAATGGCCTCCATACACTGGACGACCTCTTCTCTAATGCTACACTCATCCTGTTCGCAGACCTAAGTGACCAAACCGGTCTCCGTCCCGGCCAGGTACTCATATACAACTCGATTATAGATGCAATACAAGCTCACTGGGTTCACTACAGCCTGAACCGAGCGCACAACAGGTACTTTAAAACCTACACTTACTGGGCACGGGGTGCCACGTGGTCACATGGTTCACCAAAACACTATGCAAGAACACCTGCCTGCCTCTACCGATGCTTTGCGACTGCTGGAGTGAGGACCTGGGTAGGGAGTGCAGTGATGCTGAGTGGGCCACAATCCTAGCCTAATCTGACGCTGTTTCCCGGAACGCGCGGTTCAAATTAATATAGTTTTATATCCTGCATAAGGTGGACCTCACCCCAGCGAAGATCAACCGGTTTTTCCACCATACGGAAGCTTCCTGCTCCTGTTGACAGTGCGAGGATGCGGACTTCATCCATATGTTTTGGTCATGTCCCTGGCTGGCTAAATACTGGCCGTCTGTTGCTGCCCGCCTCTCCCGCACCACTGGAGTCCCGTTGCTGTGTACCTGGGGTGTATGTGCTCTTGGCCTGTTTAAGCGCACTAAGAAAAGTAGGGCAGTTGCCAGGCTCCTTGACCTCGCACTTCTCTTGGCTAAGCGGGGGATCACATGCACCTGGAAGTCAAATCCCCCTCTCGGTCACTTGCCTGGGCCCGATCGGTGGAGGTGTGGGCGACAGCAGAGAGAACTGCCTTGCAGTCGGAGGAACTGTGGGGTCTCTAGAAGTATCCCATTTCGCATCAGTGGGATGCACTGCTCGAAGCTTTCAAATCTGGTGCTGATGCTCCTGATCCTATCTCGCCTGACCAGCCGCTTGCCCCCCTGGTCACGGAGCCTTCTACTAAGACCAGCACTTTTGACCTGTTATCTGCCACAGATGCTCCACCTGTTGCTCAGCTTGACCACCTGCTGCTGCATACCTGATCGATCGCCTTCTCCCTCCCCCCCTTCTTTCGTCTTCCTCCCCCTGGTTCCGTCACTTGCCTGCAATACAGGTGCTCAATTTGTACGGTTTTCTCCTTCAGTGACGATGGACGTCCATGTGTGTGTGTGTGTGTGGTGAGGGGCTGAACGCACTGTTGATATTACAGCAGTTTAAAAAATGCTCGATCATTTTTTTTTTTTTTTAAACGAGGCAAAATGATCTGGACGAAACAGGATGTCATATATAGGTCCAAGAGGGCCAGATCCATGCCAGATTTTCAGGATATTCACATATGATAAATGTACAATGAATCTAAACTGAACTTATTTACAAAGCTGGTGGTTCCCCTGAAAATGCGGCATGGGTCTTGTCCTCCTGGAGGTACAATGAGGGGGTTCTGAAACGCGAGAAAAAGAAAGAGCAGGTGGGTCTTGTAGCAAAGCGAAGTTGCACATTACAGAAAGGTTTGTTAGCTACTTCTAAAGCGAACTATGCTGCAAGAAGGGTGCTTTACTACAGCATGCTTCTAGGCAGAGTAGAAGTACCTCAATAAGGAGATGGGCAGGTGGGCTTGGTCAGGTTCAATGGAAGAGGCATGGCTTCAGGAACTTCCTGCTTTAAGATGCTCACTACTACTTCCTGGGTAATCCAGCATAAGTCCAGAAGGGGTGGATTCTTGGAAGATTATTGGCCAGTCATTGGCTATGTTAATAGATTACAATGGATGTAAATGCATGTTGTTATTCTGAAAATCTGGCTCTCCTTGAGTGTACAGGGCCTATGTTGGGTCCTTCTGATCTAGGTGTTTGACAATAGGCCATTGCATTCACTAATTTCTCCTGCAGCCACATGGAGTTTCCCTGGTGGGCATACTTTATTTCCAGGACAGAGGTTTACACTGCAATTTGGTGAACTGTGCCCAGGCATGGATTACATATTTTACATTTAGTCATACAGGGCGTGTCATCCAAATAATTGCTGAAGGACACGCAGTGATATAAATTGAATCCACAGCAAAGGGCTTTCAGTTTTCACACTGAGGGTCAATGCTACAGCCCAGTACCAATTAAGCTACAAGCACCATGTTAAATGAAAAAGCTTAGTTAAGGTAAGATTGTTCCACATCTGTGTGCTTTATTTTCTTTATTTATACTGCTCTCTTTTGACGGTGATGGAGTTCGGACACTTTAACCCATGTTTATTACACTGTGATTTTATTAAATGTTTCTTGTGATATGTACATCAATGTAACAATATGTAATGAAACACTCAATATATGATATGAAACACAGTATGCGTCAGAGTTATGTTTAATATAAGTGTAACTGTGTAGATGGCTTCCAATCAGAAAAACAACTAACCCATGTCTCCTGAAGAAAGTTATAATTCATGAAGGTAGAGGGCATTTGTATAAGTAAACTGAATCATAGACAATCATGCACCTTCAATGTAAGGCGAGTCAGGTCGTAGAATCCCGAATGCTCAATTCTCTCAGGTCCATGCATGAGTAACTTTTTTGATCCAGGTTTCTGTTTCGCATTGGTCCACACCTCTCACATGAATGTTCTGAACCACTGGATAAAAGTACATATGGTCTTGTGGTTAAATTGTGAGCTGTGGAATGAGGATCGTTGAGTTCTAATTCCAACTAAGGGCCTGATTTAGATCTTGGCGGATGGAATACTCTGTCACAAACGTGACAGATATCCTGTTTGCCGTATTACAAGTGCATTATATCCTATGGCACTTGTAATACGGCGGACGGGATATCCATCATGTTTGTGACAGAGTATTCCAACCACCAAGATCTAAATCAGGCCCTAAGTTTCCCGATTTCAGTGCATTAGGTAAACTTGGGCAAATTGCTTTAGCTCCAGGTGACTCCGTTTACCAGCAAACTGAGGTTCAGTGCAGCATTTTAGGCGAAAAGAAGCACTCAAAATAAGTTTAAGAACCAGCACCGTCTGAAAAAATTAACATGGATCACTTAGCAGAGATATGTGTAGAGGGGTAATTACCTGTATACAAAGATAGAGGAGATGATGATTCCCAGAAGGAAGAGGCTGACCACGATCGACATGATCTCCAAAACAGTAAGGCTGACTGCAAGACACAAGGCAGGAGATAAGTGAGCAGCAGGCAACATCAACAGAGTCCCTTTCCATTGGCAAGTAGTCTGTAACGAACAAGTTATTTACCTTCTATAATGCCCTATCTGGTAGAGACTCTATCTAGCCGCAGATTCCTTACCTTAGAATTATCGCCAGGCGTCAGACTAGATTTGGACATTTTTCTTGAGCAGTACTGCTGTGCACCGGTAGGTGGCGTTGTTTTTCTCCGCATGGCATTGCCTGCGCAGGAAGTGAAGTGTGCGGTGCCCATATAGGCGCCACCCGAGCGCGCTGGCGTCAGTTACTCTGCGCGACTTTGCACGCCAGAGCGCGGAGCCACAAAGAACACTGACCACTAGTGTGGAATACTAGGGCCCTGAAAGGGGAAAGCCCTGTCCCTAGAAATCCATTCACAGAGTGGGGAGGATGGGTGGGTTGGTAAGGAATCTGTGGCTAGATAAAGTTTCTACCAGATAAGGCGTTACCAAAGGTAAGTAACTTGTTCATCTGATAGAGACTTCTCCCCGCAAATTCCTTACCTTAGAATAGATATCCAAGCAATACTTCCCCGGAGGTGGGCCTGCAGACCAATTTCACACGACAAAGTCCTGCAGCACTGAACGGGCAAAGTTCCCATCCATACGAACCTGACTGTCCAGACTGCAGTGCTTGGTAAACGTTTGCAAGGAAGCCCATGTTGCCACCTGGCAGATGTCCAGGACCGGAACTCTGCATACTAAGGCAGTGGTTGCAGCTTTAGCTCTGGTGGAATGAGATCACAAACCCTCAGGGGGTTGCCTTTTAGCCAATGCATAGCAGATCTTTATACAGGCATGATCAATCGAGAGATGGTCCGCTTCTGCACGGCTAGCCCTTTTTTCACTTCTACATACCCCACGAAGAGTTGGTCGTCAACCTGGAACTCTCATGTGTGGTCAAGGTAGAACGACAACGCTCTTTTTGGGTCCAGACTGTGAAGTTGCTCCTATTCCTTGGAGGGATGAGGCGGAGCGTAAAAAGTAGGCAGAGCGATAGATTGGCCAACGTGAAATGAAGTGACCACTTTCGGAAGAAAGGAAGTCCTCGTATGAAGCACCAGTTTGCCTGGGTAGATGTTCAGGTAAGGAAGCTTGGATGACAAGGCCTGACGCTCACTGACCCTCCAGGCAGATGTTATTCCACCAGGAAGGCCGTCTTGATTGTAAGGACCCTGAGAAGACAGTTGTGCAAGGGCTCAAATGGAGGGCCCATCAGAAACATCAGGACAAATTAAGGTCCCACTGAGGCATAATGAAGGGAGAAGGAGGAAACATATGTTGCAAACCTTTCAAGAACATATACAATAGGGGATTGGAAGAGGGAAAGTTGGTCAGGCAACCGCAGAAAAGCAGATATAGCAGAAAGGTATCCCCCTAACAGTGCCCAGAGCAGAGCCCTGCTGGGCAAGGGAAAGTACAAACAATAGAACCTGAGAAAGGGGAGCAGAAAGAGGGTCAACTTGTTTCTCTGCACACCATGCCACAAACTTGCCCCAACGGCAGGCATATACCGTTTTGATGGAGGGACGCCTGGCTGCCAGAATAACATTGCAGACTTTGGGTGGAAGATCAAAAGCTGTCAACTGTTGCCGCTCAAACTCCACGCAAGAAAGTGGAGCGTTGACAGTTTCGGGTGGAGAACCCTCCCCTGCTGCTGTGACAGAAGAACCTCCCGAAGGCGCAGCCTGATCGGAGGACCAATGGCCATGCTCAACAGCTCAGAATACCAGACTCAGGGCCAGACTGGGAGCCCAAAGCAGCCATGGCAATATATTCAGATCAGCCCCTGAAGAAGAACTGCCTGGCCCCCAGAGGCTGGAAATGCTTGTGTGCTGCTTTTGTTACTGGGGCTGATATTACAGCACCACTGCAAAACAGGCCCCCAATAACAAAACGACCCCCACCACTACAAAACCGCCTTCCAGCCTCCCGGGGAAACAGCTGGTACGGCCAGTCTGGCCCTGACCTGACTCTCCGTGCCCAGTCTGGAGCCACAACGATGACCTAGGCCTGGTCGTACCTGATCTTCTTGAGAAAGCTGGGCAGGAGTGGTAAGGGCGGAAAGGCATACAGGAGGCCTGAGCTCCACTCGAGACGAAAAGCGTCTCCAAGCGAGAGCCACCTTTGAAACTCCAGCTTGCAGAACTGCTGACATTGTGCGTTCTCGTCGGTGGCGAACAGATCTAACCAAGGCTCTCCCCACTGCTGAAAAAGATATTGCACCACCTCCAGATGGAGACGCCATTTGTGATCAGCTAGGCATCTGTGACTAAGTTCGTGCTCTCTGGCGTTCAGAGCGCACGCCAGATGTTGAACCACCACGGATGTGCTCTGCTGTTCCAGCTATGGCTTCTTGACAAAGGGTTCAATACCCCACCCATCCCTGTTTGTTACACTCACCTGTACCAGGCTCCCCTTGATGGAGGGTAGAAAGGCTTTCAATCCCAGTCGTATCACTCGGAGCACCAACAGATTGATGTGGAGTCCGGATTCCACTGGAGACCAGTGACCTCTGATCTCCACCTCTCCCAGATGGCCGCCCCATCCCAGGAGTGACGCATCTGTCACTACCGTCAGATCTAGTTGGGGAACAGAGAGGGGTCTTCCGCTAACCCAATCGCGGTTCCTTAACCACAACTACAGATCTTTTGCAGTTCCTGCCGAGATCTGGACCATGTCGGTGAGATTCCCCTGATGCTGCACCCACTGGAACTTCAGATCCCGCTGCAGAGCCCGCATATGCCAGAGGTAGTTACAAAAAGGGGAAACCCAGACAAGCCACTGGGACCTGGGTAAAGTACAGTACAAAATAGGATGGGTCCCAGTCGTACAATTTCGGGGGGAAAAAAACCACTTAATTAGATGCCAGCAGGCATTAATTCAATTACACATCAAGATAATAGTTTCAATATTATTTAATCATATTGAGCAACAAATTGATGTTCAAGATCCAGCAGTATATCTGGAACAACGTATCAAACCAAGTGCCCCACAAGGTGGGGGAAAAAGGAAGGGGAAGAAGGTAATGTGCACTCAGTGAGGGTGAGAGAGAAAGATAGTGACATTGGATGCATCAAAGCATTCTTTACAGTTACAGCCGGCTTTGCTCGGCTTCATATTCGCAAGATGACAAGTGAAAAGCCATTGTTTGAAATGCACTGTCACAGTGAAAAAGCACTGTTAACCAAACTGGCATAGGGCAGTGACGTAGTCGACGTTTCGACCCCAAAAGAAAAGTAGGTTGTTTGTGTCCTTACACCGGGGCCTTCATCAGGACGGGATAGGGGGCACCGTGTACCACCATTGACTGGATGGTAGCTATATTGTTAGTGGGCCCAAGGGCTCCAAAGCACCAGAGAAGCGGACCGATGTCACTTAGAATGTGCAGTAGGAAGTCCTTCCTAGCATACACCTCTCGCGTTTAAAGGGAAGTAATGTCTAGTCCAGTTTGGGCCCGAAGGTACCAAAGTTGCTGAAGAGTCTTCCACCGGAGACGGACGCACATTTTCTTCAATAAGAGAATCATTACACATCCGTGAAGAAGGATTTAAGGCCATGACTCTGTGTTTCCTCTTCAGCAACTTTGGAACCTTCTGGCTCAAACTGGACTTCTTTTGGGGTCGAAACATCGACTACGTCACTGCCCTATGCCAGTTTGGTTAACAGTGCTTTTTCACTGTGACAGTGCATTTCAAACAATGGCTTTTCACTTGACATCTTGCAAATATGAAGCCGAACAAAGCCGGCTGTAACTGTAAAGAATGCTTTGATGCATCCAATGTCACTATCTTTCTCTCTCACCCTCACTGAGTGCACATTACCTTCTTCCCCTTCCTTTTTCCCCCACCTTGTGGGGCACTTGGTTTGATACGTTGTTCCAGATATACTGCTGGATTTTGAACATCAATTTGTTGCTCAATATGATTAAATAATATTGAAACTATTATCTTGATGTGTAATTGAATTAATGCCTGCTGGCATCTAATTAAGTGGGTTTTGTTCTCCCGAAATTGTACGACTGGGACCCATCCTATTTTGTACTGCATATGCCAGCGGGCACGCGTCACAAGCAGGGTGCAGGAGGCCATGAGACCCAGCAGCCTCAGAATCAGTCTCACCGAAATCCAGGATAGAGGCTTAAACATCAGTATCATAGCCTGACTTTTCCTGGACTCGCCCTTCAGGAGGATGGGCCCGAAACTGCACTGTGTTCAGAACAGCTCCGATGGAAGGGAGAGTCTGAGAGGGAGTCAGGTGTGACTTCGGCACGTTGATAGTGAACCCAAACAAATGCAGGAGCTCCCCTTAGTCCAGAGGTGGGAGGAGACAGCCTGTGGCAAGCCAGCCTTCAACAGCCAATTGTCAAGATAGGGGAAGACTGGCACTCCTGATATTCACAGATGAGCTGCAACCACCACCATCACCTTGGTGAACACCCGAAGGGCGATGGTAAGGCCAAATTGGCACACCATACACTGAAAGTGCTCGTGGCCCACCGTGAATTGAAGGTAACATCTGGGGCAGGCAGGAAGGGATGTGGAAATATGCACGCTACCATCCAGTCTCCCGGGTCCAGGGCAGACAGGACCTGAGCGAAAGTGGGCATTCTGAACTTCTTCTTGAGAAAGAAATTGAGAGAGCGCAGGTTGAGGATAGGACGAAGACCTCCATCCTTCTTGGGGACCAGAAAGTAGTGGGAATATCAACCACAGCCTACTTCTGGCGCCAGCACTCTCTCTAAGTCTCCCTTAGCCAAGAGAGCTGTTACTTCCTGGCGGAGAAGGGATAGGTGGTCCTCTGTCCTCGTGCCGTAAGTAGGTGGCATGAGTGGTAGTCTCACAGGGGAGGGAGTAGCCCCTTCGGACGATCTGCAAAACCCACCAGTCTGATGTTATAGACCACAAGTGAGGCAGGTGATGGCAGATCCTACTCCCCACTGGGTGCCCATGATGGTAAGAGGGAAGACTAGAAGGTTTTGGAAGCTGGGGCTGCTGGGTAGTGGTGGACTGGCCGGACCTCTGGCTGCCCGACCCACGGTGTCTGTAGGAACTGCATCCTTGGCCACAAAGAGGCTGGGAAGCTTTTGCGCCATGGTGGATGGGCGGGTATAGAAGTGGCTGTAAGTACCTTCTATGACCACAAAAGAAGCGAAAAGCAGATTAGGGTTGACGAGGGGCCATGGAAAGGCTTAAGGACGTGACCGTAGCCCTGCTGTCCTTAAAGCACTCCAGCGCTGAATCCACCTTGTCTCTGAAGAGACTGGAGCCATTAAAGGGCTCAAAAGTGATGTTTGCATATCCCCAGAAAAGCCAGTAGTCCTCAACCAGGTGTTGCGCTGTAGGGCCACGTCGACGAAACCGCTCTACCAAGTGAGTCGGTGGTGTCCAGTCCACATCGAATGGTGAACTTAGCTGTATCCCTTCCATCGGCAACAGCTTGGGTGACCATGGCCTGGGCCTCCTCCAGTACAGTTGGCAGCACCTATGCAACCATATCCCACAGAGCATGGGAATGATGTCTGAAAAGACATGCGGTGTTCACAGACCACAATGCCAGGCTCATGAAAGAAAATATTTTCTTGCCTAAATTGTCCAACCTCTTCGATTCCTGATTTGGTGGTGCGGTTGGGAATGTGCCAGGATTTACATGGGAAGTGGAGACTTGGACCACCAAGTTCTCCGGGGTAGGGTGTTCTGTGAGGAATTTGGGGTCCCCTGGAGCAGGGAGGTGGTGGTGGGCTATTGTCCTGTTCACAGGAGCCCCTGTATTGGGCTTGGACCAGGTCGCAAGCAGGACCTCAGTAAGTGCCTTGTTAAACGGGAGAAGGGGTTCTCAGGGAGACACTCCCGGCTGAAGCACTTCCGTGAAGATATTAGTCTTGACAGCCACTGAGGGCAAGCTAAGGTCCATGACCTTAGCCACCCTCCTCACCACCATTGCAATTGAACCTCCGTCATCCGTAGCCACATTAGGAGGAGAAAGCATGCCAGCATATGTAGAAGTATCCAGTCCGCTGGCGTCCGTCAAATCCTCACACCAGTCCATGTAAGTCTCATATGGCTGGTACTCTTCAGGGTCCAGTCCCCCCCTTCCATTCCTCCAGAGTCCTAGCCTATAAGGATAGGGCTCAGGCTATGGCCTGGAAGGCATGGCTCCAGTCGGTGCTGGAGTCGGTATTGGTCAACGCCCCTCCGGCTCCGTGCAAGAGTTAGGGATATAAATAGGGAAGGCGCTGCCGGGAGCATCGGCCTCAGGACCAGCGCCGGAGGAGGTCAACATTGCACGAATGGCGCCTATCCAGATCCATCTGTGGATCCTTGGGGACCGACTGGCACCTGACCACAGCCGCAGGTGTGAATCCAGTAGGGGGCCCTCCCAAACCCACAGGGCCCGAAGGCGTGCCAGAGGGACCGGGCCACCCAAATATGAGGTGCATAGCCTCATAAAATTCTTCAAATTGGGCAGGGGTTGCTTCGGCTCCCGGAAACTCGGAGAGGTGCGGAGTCGGCCCAGGCGCTGGCTCAACCAGGCCTCGAGTGATGCTCCCTCATCTCGTCAGCCAACAGACAAGGTGAAGTCGAAGCACGTTTCAACATCTTCTTCTTGTGGCGGGACTTACCCGAGTGACCCAACGACTTTGAGTGAGACGAGGATCTCGAACTCCGCAACCGCTCCTGGGACATTCCTGTGGACCAGGATCTGGATCATCATGGTGTCGCACGTCGAGCCACCAGGAGCTTGAGGGATAGCTCCCTCAAGGCCTTCAGGTGTATGGGGCGGCAATTGGAGCAGGCCTCGGGTCGTGGTTGTGCTCGAGGCACCAGAGGCACACAAGATGCGGATCCATCATCAACATCGACCGGTGACAGGCGCAGCAGGGCTTGAAGTCCGCCTTCTTGATGACATCCCAGCCACATCAGGAGGAAAAAACCTTAAAACACTTTGACAAAATGTTGAAAAAAGTTAGTCAAAATTGACTAAGCTGTAGCTCTTTCCGGATCTGCACGGAAAAAAAAGACCTAACATCAGCGCGCATAGGCACCACCCACTTCACTTCCGGTGCGAACGACGCTGACGATGCCACACGAAGCCGAGCAACGCCACCTACTGGTGCGCAAGGGTACTGCTCAAAAACAAAATTCCAGATCCAGTAGTAGTAGTCACTCTCCATCACTCCCAGATGAACTCTTGAAAAATTTAGGGCCAGATGTACTAAAATAGGATTTTCCAAAAGTGGTCGTAATTTGAGCACCGACTTTTTGCGAATCCTATGGTATTTTGGAAACCAAATTATGTAACAATAGGTCATTTAACAAAATACCGAATCCCAGTCAGTCGCAATTCGACCAACTACATGAATATTAATGAGATGAGTCGCAAATTGCAACCCACTACGATTCACTGCCATCACAGGAATGCTGGCCTGCTAAGATCAGCAGACCACCATGTCTGTTATTGCTTTTAAATAAAGCACTCAATTTTTTTTAAATGCAGCCCGTTTCCGTAAAAGAAAACAGGATGTATTTCAATAAAAAAATCTAAAAAAAGTTTTCAAAACTATTTTTAAGAATATGCAGTAGTCCCATGGACCACTACCTTCTCCAAAAAACATGTTTTTAGGCCATTCACAAAGGGAGAGGGGTGTCTAGGGGACCCCTTCCTGCTTGCAAACAGATTACCACTGCTTTTCAGTAGTCAGTAAAATATTAATGTTTGTGACCGGATTTTGGTCACAAAACATTAATATGTTCCATAAGGAATTGCTATTTGGAAAGGACGCCCTAAACAAACCCCTTCCAAATAGCGATTTCCAACGGTATCCTAAACCCATTTAGAGATTCGGTAATATGTTACTGAATCGCTAAAAGGGATTAGTGCTTTTGCAAAACACATTTTTTCTCACAAATCCTTCAAATTAACATATTGTAGCGTTTTCAAACCAAAAGATGCATTTGTACATCTCGATCTTAATTTGACTGTGTACAGAATATGCCTGAGGATCACTCACTCGTCCTTCCAGGGGATTATATCACTTTTAATTTTTGTAATACATATGTTAATTCCATTGGGGTCTCTCTGCACTAAACAACAGAAGACTACTAATACCCAAACTGTAAGATACTCATTTGGTTCAAACACAGACCCCTTGAATATATGCATTAGTCCACCGAGCCATCTACCGTGGCTACCAGTAGTGAGTGTAAGCTGTGGTCTGCTTCCCATGGATGTATTCTATAGAAGACTTTGCAATGAGTCTCAGCATTCAACTAATGTACACTGCATGTACTCTATATCTTACACTTCTTCTCATCATTACACGCCTCCACATCGTCTCCTAAAAAAAGATAAGAGTACTAATCTGATCACATATGCACAACTCCAAAATATTTCCTACATAGGCCACATCGCAAAGCAAATCTCTTCCAAATATTCACTCCCTCATGGTGCAGCATGGTAACCATCCGCTAATGGATTTCGGAGCCTCATCAGCGATATGAAGCACATTATAAATCCAATACATTACTTTGCAGTTATTACATAGGGTTATGTTTCTGGGTATTAGAATTGCAGATATTTCACCAAATGCTTGTTCTTTTGGCACTTTGTGCAGATTTTGGTCTGCCTATGATATCCATCCAGCACGCATTCGGAGTCCTTTCCCAAATCACAGTTGATGTGGACGTAGGGTGACCAGACGGCCCGGATTTCCATGGACAGTTGCGGTTTGAAGAGGAATGTCCCGGAGTCCTGACTTTAAACATTTTTTTTAATACATGTCCAAGTTTTTGGGACAAAGGTCAAGTCAATCTGGAAAGCAGAATTGAAACGTATCCTTTCCTTTCCATGGGTACCTCTAAAGTCTTAAACATTTAAGGGAATTATCTGCTTCTTTCAGGCAGCAGGAGGAGGTCGGCTGCATGCTTCCAGCAGAGGGAGACAGATGAGGAGCCGTGAACAAGTTCCAGGGGGACCCGAAATGTGTTGGGTGTTTGCCCTGCCAACTCCTCTTTTGTAATAAATGGAGTTCAATCCCTGCTCGAGAGATTGACTCGTCTTTTTGTTACACTGAGTCACAAAGCTGGGAGGTAATACAGTGGCATTGCACCACCGAGCAAAAAGAGCGCCTTGGTGCCCGACATATTGGGACCAGCTGGATCTGTATACAGATATATATATATATATAATATATATATATATATACACACACACACAGGCATTTACAAGGCTACGCAAAAATTGAGACAGCCATACATAGACCTTAGACTAAAGGCTTTAGTCCTTACTTTTATATCTGGCCTGTCCCGTTTTTTGCTTCTCAAAATCTGGTTACCCTATGTGGGCGGGTAGTTTGGATAGTGGTAGTTTCTTTATGACAGTATTCCTTTAAGTGAGTTGCGGTCTTGTGACCATCCTACTTAACTCATGTGCATGTGGAGTGATAGTAGGTTGTCCCACTGGCAGTCCGGTGTGCGGTTTGTTTTGTAATCCATCGACTACCCATATCCTCCATTGTTTGTCGGACAAGAGTTTGGATCTGATCAACTTTTGGCTGAGGGATTTTTTTGTCTTATCACTATGCATGGTACAGCAAGTTAGAATTGTGCAGTGCTTTTACACGCTGCTCTAATATACGAGGGACGGATCTTGGTTTATGGGTTAAGGTCAATTATGCTGACTGGTTTTAGAGGTCGTTGTTGCATTGGTAGCTTTTCTAGGTTTATGCTAGAGAGCCTTTGTGTCTGGTGTTACCCGAGTGTGGCTTTGTCTCTATTGCTTGTTCCTGGTTCCCCTGTCCTCAACATCCAGGCCTTATTTCCCATATTGACCCTGCAACAAAGCTGAAAACCAACTATGTGCCACAGCACGAGCAAAGCTTTGTCACATGGGGTAGCAAATCCAAACTGGCAAGGTAATCTGGGCGCTGTCTAGAGTAGATGATAATCCTAAAAGGTCGATAGGGTTTGAAAACGTCAGATAAATGTGAAGCTCCAAGGCACGACTGAGTCGTCAGGCATGCTGCCATTCACTCTTTGTGCCTTCCAGGGACCAATGAAACACCCAGCGGGGACTCCTCCATAATGGTGAAGGAGTGTCGCCCCATTGCTAAAAGCCACGCCAGCAGATGAAGAATAAAATGATAATAAAACAATTTAGTATCATTTTATTTTTCCCTGGCTAAGCCGAGTGGCCCGAGTCAAGGGCGGCGTGGCCATCCTCTTGGGACAGCAGCAGCGAGGAGGAGTGGTGGGCACTGTAAATGTGCATGTCGGTTTGGCTGACCGTCTTAGGACGGCCAAACCAACATGCGCACTTACATTTCTCCAACCCAGCTATGTTGCACAGCCAGGTGGAGAAGAGACCCAGGCTACCTGTGCCTAAGCGAGCGTCAGACCAGCCTGATTAGACCAATCCCTGAGCTTCTATCATACTGGGTAATAGCATGAGAGCAGCGTCGGAGTGGGTGGGGAGTCTAGGAGCTGGACTGCACTTGTGGAAGAATCTGGACCCCGGCAGCGTCAGGCAAGTCCTTTTTTAAAAAAAAATATTATTAGCCCCCCCCCCCACACTGCCCTACCACTTTCTATTGGAAGCAGCCGCCACTGGAAACACCATCCAATCGCCAGGCACGGATTGTTCAGGAAATCTTTCAGTCTCAGCTATAAGCAAGTGAAGTCCATCTCTAGCTCAGAAGACCGCAATTTAAAATTGTAATTGTTCTCCCCCTTTAAGGGCATCAGACGGGGAGTGGCGTGACCAAGAGGGGGTCCCCTATCGTTGCATTTCACAACTTGTTCTGTTGTTTTGATTTGCCAATTACATGGAGAAAGGCGCCAAGTCAGCAGGGAGTTCTTCCTCCAGATGGAAGGTCAATATGTGCTGGCCGGAGCATGTTAGCACTGGCCTCAGGCCAGGGGCCGACGGCAGACCCATCTCCGGAGGTCAGCTCTGGCAGTCTCCTCAGGCAGGAATGTACCAAGGCGAACAAAGAAGCGGGGGGAGCCCTCGACATCAGCCACTGCTGAGCGTGTGCTGCAGCTCTCGTGACTGGAGGTCCCAGGAGGCAGCGCGAGCCCACTGCCGGCTTCCAGCGTATGTTCCCAGTGTACAATAGGAATGATAACCCCTGAGGTCCAGGCCGCAGCCCGGCTACACGGGAGCCTCGTGGCCGATGATATGTCCTTCCGCCTCAAGGGCTTCCGGATCACATTCCATCCAGGCCGGGAACGATCCGAATCTGTTTCCATCTCCTCAATAGCCGTCCTAGCTCTGACTGAGTGAAATTAGTCTCTGCCTGTTACATTTTGGAAATTCGCACATTGCTGGGATTAACAGGTTGGGGTGGCTGATGCTACTGGTGGAAACGGAACTGTTCAGGTCTAATAAACCTTCTCCAAAAAATGAGGACCGTCAGTTCTGCGGGAGAGATGGTACAAGAACACCGCACGTGGTGGAGAGTGTAGCCTGAACAGGAGGCAGGGGATTCTAGACCCAACAACCCCCTGATGTGTCAACTAGACAGCAAAGAGAGATTGAAGCAAAGGATCTTGAAGAAAAGTTTAGCCCACATACTCATGTAATGTAAGTTTCCGGGTTTTACCATCAGCCAGAATTATTTTCGATTTTTGGAACATCTTACAATGAACCCAGCGTGAGCAAAAACACAGCAATAGATTCGGCACAAGGATTCCCGGTAGGAGATAAATTGTTATCCACGAGTAGCACTCACATAAGTGATGTGTCCGGCTACATTCGCAGTGGACAGGCCATGCATGATGGAAGACTAGAATCAGCTACTGAGGGAACAAACAGTTGGATACAGGACAATTTGACACGAGCTGCGGAGGCGACCTGTGTGTTGATGTGCGTCCAGTCGGTGCAAGGTCACGCACAGATGTGATCGTCTTAGCCTGGGACAACTTTCACCCTCTGGAGTTATTTTTTTCCTTTATGAAAGTGGCTCACGACTGTTGTTTGAAGAAAGTGGAACTGCGGAGACAGACCTCACAGTTGAAAGCCGAGCTACAAATGTAGATTTCCATCAACGGCGTGCAGACAACTTCTTTTGATAACAATGAGCATAGAGGAAACAAGGCAAAAAATATGTCCTAAATGCCTCTATTTTCTCAAAGGTAGGGGAATCACTTTGGCCCTAGAAGCAGTAGAAAAAAATGGATTCATATCTAGTTGCCACTGGAGGTAAAAAAATTCTCTCCAGCCAGGAAGCAAGGTGTTTTACTTCACTACTTAGGCTCCAAAGAAAGGAATATCTGTGAAAGTATTAAGGAAACAGCACTGAGTAATGGGAGTGGTGAACCATGGGGCATCTATGAAATGTCTATCAGTATGCTTGAGGGGTATTTTGGCATGTATATCAACGTGGTTAATAAAAGTTGTATGCATGAGTACAACTTAATCAGAGAGGTTGGCAACTATCTAGCCAGCCTAAGGAATTTGGCTTGCACATGCAAATTTTGTGAATTAGCCGATACACAAATCTGTAATCAACTTTTGCACTGCACTCATAATCCTAGAGTGGAAGAAAAACTACTTTCCTAAAAATTATAATTTTCAAGAGGCCATCGCTATAGTAGAAGACGGTGTGGAATATACTATACATTTGGTGAAAGAGATGAGAAAGTATAGGAACGCTGTGGTAGAAATTGGCATGGTCAATGAATGTAACAGATGGATGACAAGAGGAGACTAGAGAAGAAAAGAGTAGATGGGAGGAATAAAACGTGGTGTAACCGCTGTGACAGTGTAGGCACACTTCGAACAGTATAAACTGTTATGCTAGGAAATCTTCATATCAGACAAAAACAGAAAGGGTCACGTCGATGCAAAAGCATGAAAGAGAGGGAAAAAACAACAAATGGAAGAAGTGTCAAAAGTGTGCAAGTGAGTGAGGTGGAAAATAAAAGAAATTAAGATGAAAAAATAAGCAGTCTTAATGTGATGCTGAGGTTGAGGCTAATGTAGTTACAGCGTTAACAGATTGTGGGTCTCCATACACCTTGATTGGTGGCGAAACATGGGAAAGAGTGTATGGCGAGTCCAAGATAAGGTTGTTAGAATGGGACATTAACTCGCGGGGTTATGGCAAGATGGCAAGAGAAGGATTGTTTTATTTAGGTGCACATGCACTGAGATTGTTTTCAAAGGAAGAGAGACAACAGGAAAGGTATACTTTGCAAAAAGGGGTGGTAATTTGCTTCGATAGAAACATCCAAAAGGTTCCTGGTATCTTGTTGAATCCCAGAGTCTCAGAACAAGCTATGCTGATTTCCAGATTGGGTGAAAATGCAGACATTGTGTGCAGATTTCGGAAGGTATCTGAGAAAAACAGGGCTTGCTTTGTTGTTTTGAACACATGATAATTTTAAATAATACAGATAAGCCAATGTCCTTAAGGTTAGGGAGGTGCCAAATTTGATGTTAGGGCCATTTAAAGAAGAGTTGTATAGAATAAAATAGCTGAAGGTAATATAGGAAACTGAGGCCTCAGAGTGACTTCTGCCCTTGGTTTAGGCATCGAAGGATGTAGGAAAGTAAGGATGCCTTTTGGGTGAGTCCCCTTAGCACGCTTCCAACGCATAATGAAAGGAGTGTGGGATGAGGTGAAAATGTGATGTTCTTTTAGGATGACATATCAGCTTACAGAGGTTTTGGCAAATTTGAGAATAACGGTTTGACTATTAAACACGAGAAATACGAATTTAGGGTAGAAACAGTGTCATATCTGGGCCACACTCATTTTGGGGAAGAAATCAGTACTACAGGACTTGTTTTTATCAACTATTTATTCATGAAAGGTAAACAAAACCTAAACATTTCAATTGCAATCAGTGCCCACTGTTAGCTGCTCTTTGAAGAAAACAACAGTTTTCAAGTTAATTACCCCCAAATAAAAATGGATAACGGTTAATGTGTAGTAGGGCCTCATTTTGCCATTTCGAGGGTTCTGGTGACGTTTACCAACCACTGCGCCTCCAGCCTCATGGTTTAACATGGGATCAGAACCCAATTAAGCAATACTGGACCATTTCTATACATTTGCATATTATTATACATATATATATATATATATACATATATATATATATATATATTACGATATGCATTTAACCAGTTATTTCAGGTTTTATTGGTAGTGACCTGTAGCACATTAAGTGTCCTTTACAGTGCACTGAGTATTTTTCTTAATTTGAAATGGCCAAGTTGAATTCGAAACACAAGCACCGCTAAAAACAGACTGTATGGATTAGAATTCTTGAGATGGAAGCCCAGAGGTATCTAATTCTTTAAATAAAGGTCATTGCTGGGCTTTGGGCAATTAACTACATAAAGAGCAAAGTAGAATGCCTCACTGCCTGCTGTGCCACAACTCACTAGCGTTCCCACAGCAGTATTCCAAATGGAACGGGAAAGCTCTGCATAAATGAAAAACTGGCATGTAAGCTTTGTCGTTCTGCTGACACCAAGCCAGCCAGGCCTTTGTCGTGCCTGTTCTTCATATTGAGTTGTGTGCTGTAGAGGTGGCACCGATGCCTTCTTAATGAAGGTCTCAAATTGCCTGCCCCGCGGCTCAGTGCTCGATAATAAAACACTTTATCCGTGTTATGTTTTTAAAAGGTCAAAATGCGTGGGTTTTTCTCAGCCGCTGATGCCTGAGGTGAAGGACTGCTTTGGTGCTGGGTTAAAAAAAATGAGCATTTGCAATGCAATCGGTCTTGCATTTGTGAAAGTTAGACCTATTGGCGTTGTAAATGACAATGTTTTTTATTTTTGTTTGCAGTGGAGTGATCATATTTGCATAGAGCTGTTGCCATTCGTATGACCTTGCGGCGCTGGAGAAACAGAAAATGGGAAATAGGTTGCGAGGGAGGGGAGGTGGAAAATAAATGACACCAATAGAAAAAGGAATTAAAAAAATAGGGAAAGAGTTGCAGTCAAGGGTTGGGATAATGCATGACAGGAGAGAGCGTGATACGGGATCAGGATATGTAAACGGCACGGCAGACTATAAAACAGGCCCATAAACAGCCAAAAAGGAGCATACACAATGAACTGTTAGACCAGCCCATCAGGCACTGCCTTATTGCCCTATATGCCTGTCCGACCCAGTTCACGACTGACAGTAACAGCCAACCAGGAGCTGCTTTGCTGGCTTTTGCCTTCATTGTTGCTTATGTTTCTGGGGCTCGGGACAATGACTGTTATGCATGGCACATCAGGTACCATGACGATATTATTAGGCGAAAACATTTTTAGGCATAGGTGGCATGTTTAGCATTTAATGATACAGGCTATTCTATTTGTTATGTGCCACAGATTGGATTTGCACTCAGGGGCTGCATTCCAATTTCTTACAGAGGAAAACCGTAGGGCACTTCCCATTCTGTTTGCCACCCGCACACTTGAGTAGCTGCAATAACTGAAAGTGGCAAAGGGGGTTCCACCTGAAGGACGAAGGCATCCGTCAAACACAGCATAGGGATGAACAGTCAGGAGGCAGCACAGAGAAGGGGCCAGTGATAGGGCTACCACCCAGATAGGGATGATCTTGGACTGATGTACTTACTGGCTGGCTGGGAGAAGCGGCTTGCTTAAGGCTTTGTCTTCATGTGTGAAAGAAAACACAAGAACGAGAAGTAACTTTTCCAACCTAACGAGGCAATCTGTTTTGGCACTGAGTGATTATAATCGCTACCATACAAACGGTAAAATTTGCAAAAAGCCTCTCAGTAAAACAAACAAACCTTGGCCGTGGATTCCAAAGTGACATGCAAAGCTGTGACCCTCGGCAAAAGCGGATGCAGCACTTGGGCAGAGCCAGTCAACAGAGGAGGAATGAATTAGCAGCTTGCTATTTGTAAGGCCTGTTAAAGTTTTCTAGAAGATTGCAGCCTCAACCTATCGTAAGCAGCAGGCAGGACAAAAGTTGTTTTGTTCTTACAACAGTTCTTGCCGACAGGCTCGACCTAAAAACACTTTTGGAGATCCAAGGGTTGTCCGGAAGACTGGCAGAGAATCATTTCCCATAGTTTAGCTTTGGTTGGCTGCGTGAGTTTCGGCACACCACTGGGTAGCTTCCTACCCCATCTTTCCCCATCTCCGGTCTTTATCCGCTTAACTGCCTTTTCTATCCCTTCCAGGCTCCAGTACTTGACTGTATGATTTTAGACTCCTTTGCACGGAAGTAGACAAGGGACACCATACATCAGCTGTGCTGTACTTGCACCGGAGGCGGGGCTGCTGGGGGCGGGCACAGAGCCCCAGCCTCATCAACGTCCGCCTCCTTGTCCTCCAAAGGTAACATAACTAAGGCGGCGAGCGGCTGTCCGGTCCACCAATTATGCCAGTAGCCAATCATAAAGGAAAGGACCCAGTTAAAGACGAGAGGATTTCAATTACTCAAGCGAAGGAGGGATAATGGCAATCTAGCACAAGCAATACAGTATATTCAGAAATAGGGGTGAGCAGTCTGCAGTAACCTAACATGCAAATGCTTCCATGGAACAACAAGCAAGTGCCACTACCTCCCTTCCTGGTGCACTTTATATTAGTCCAGGTAGTGTGGGTAGAAAAAAAGAGTGCCTGACCTCCCCATAGTGCTGCCCAGATGCCAAGTTTTCTACATAGTGTGGTAGGAATTGTTTAAATAACCGCATGCGTCCTGCTTGGTGGAGCGAGATGAAAGGGTCAGTGAGCAAGATGAAGCAGTGATGGGTACGCTGCGAGACTTAAGTATCAACTAAAGGTGGTGGTGGGGGGAGGGCAGCAGAAGACACAAACTGGGTTTCTAGTGCATTGAAGGGCAGCAGAGGAAAAATAGTTCTCCACAACAACACATAAACCATTAACATGTAAGGAAACTGTACTTGGCTGGTGCTCCTAGGCCTTCAACAGAAGTGACGTGTCGGCTTCATCAACCAGTTAGGAAGCAGCAAGGAGCCCGCAAAAAAGAGAGACAGTGGACTCAACCGATCAGAAGCATCAGGTGGGACAAAAGTTGTTATGTTCTTACAACAGGTCTTGCGCATGTGTGCTGCCGAGGCTCGACCTAAAAAAAGAAATGACTTCTGTGCCTTTAGTGAGAGCAGCAGGTACAGAATTTGCTCTGCTTGGGCAGACCCTCTCTGCGGATGCGTTTCTTGTAAAGGGAAGAGTGCCTTCACTCACAGCGAAGATAGTGGCTAAACGGGTTGATCCATTGCCTCGTGCTGTATGCTGTAGTGGATGGAAGAAAAATGTGAATGACACAATAACAGACTGGTCATCCCTTCTTCAGAGCTCACTACCTCAGAGCTAGACCAGACTTTTGGGTCCCAGGGTGAGGCCTTTTCCTACACACAGAAATACGAAGAGTATGCAGTTCCTAATTGCAAGAGAAAGGGGAAGAGTCAGGCTCAAGTGGTCTACAATAACAGGGGGAACAGGGGTTCCTCCTGTTGGAATTTAGGGCCCTCACACACCCGGCTGGGTGTCATGCTTCATCATAGGGCGTGCTCCTCGTCAGGTCGGCGCTGCAATTCCTGACGGGATCCCTATGAGGGGCTCTTTGGCGGAGATCTTTTATTCCAAATTGCCGTAAGGTGCCGTGGGGGTGAGGGGCCTAGTTAGTGTAGATGAGGTGAGAGTAAGTAAGTGACTCAAAGGGAAATTAAAACAGGAAATGGAAGTGTCACCTAGAATTTTTTTTAATCAATAGGCTTTCCAACCTGGTTAAAAAAGAAGAAGGCGCACTCCAGAGGTAATGACTCGGGTTGGGCGCTATGTTATGTGGTCAACATGTTTCTCGCCTGGTGGTCAGTTGATCTAGCGGCGATTCGTCAGGACCTAGTTAAATCAGTTCTATTTACACAAGGGTGGTAGTCTGGTGATGTTGCCTTGATAAACCAACCTTATCAATACTCTAAATGTAGTACCTGTTAAAGTGTGACCAGCCCTAATCGGGTCTGTAATCTACAACATCAATTCCCGGCAGATAAGACACATGGAACTTCCCAGTGTCAGTTGCAGATTTGCAACGTGTCCGCCGACCTACCCAATGCTGCCTACACACGACACAGGGTTCAGACCAACTTTTCATCTCAGCCTGGCTCCGGTGTCCAGTCCTAATCTTTGTCCCAGTTCCATGGATTAAGTCTCGCTCCTCATCCTAGAACTTCTCTTGGGTTCTGTCCTGCACTTTGTTTAAGGATGCGAAAGGCACCAACGAGGAGGATACGGACCCACTGACCCATGAGCAGGAAAACAAATTGTCAGTTTGTCTGTGGTGCCAGAAATGCTTGCACTGACCCATACCTAGGCCCAACTTCCATATCCATCCCTGCTTCCATGTTCAGTCCCGCTTCTATGTTCAGTCTCGCCTCTACGTTCAGACCCGTTTCTATATTTAGTCCTGCTTCCATGTTCAGTTCCGCTTCCATGTTCAGTTCCGCTTCCATGTTCAGTCCTGCTTCTATGTTCAGTCCCGCTTCTATATTCAGTCACGCTCTCACGTTCAGTTCTGCTTCCATGTTCAGTCCCGCTTCTATGTTCAGTCCAGCTTCTATGCTCAGTCCTGCTTCTATGTTCAGTTCTGCTTCCATGGTCAGTCCCGCTTCTATTTTCAGTCCCGCTTCCATATTCAGGCCCCGCTCCTATGTTCAGTCCAGCTTCTATGCTCAATCCCGCTTCTATGTTTATGTTCAGTCCAGCTTCTATGCTCAGTCCTGCTTCTATGTTCAGTTCTGCTTCCAGGTTCAGTTCTGCTTCCATGGTCAGTCCCGCTTCCACGCTTCCATATTCAGTCCCCGCTCCTATGTTCAGTCCAGCTTCTATGTTCAGTCCAGCTTCTATGCTCAGTCCCGCTTCTATGCTCAGTCCCGCTTCTATGCTCAGTCCCCCTTCTATGTTCAGTCCAGCTCCTATGCTCAGTCCCGCTTCTATGCTCAGTCCCGCTTCTATGCTCAGTCCCGCTTTTATGCTCAGTCCCACTTCTATGTTCAGTCCAGCTTCTATGTTCAGTCCAGCTTCTCTGCTCAGTCCCACTTCTATGCTCAGTCCCACTTCTATGTTCAGTCCAGCTTCTATTTTCAGTCCAGCTTCTATGCTCAGTCCCGCTTCTATACTCAGTCCTGCTTCTATGCTCAGTCCCACTTCTATGTTGAGTCCAGCTTCTATGTTCAGACCAGCTTCTATTGTATTGTATTGTATTGTAATTGCATTTGTATAGCGCTTACTACCCCTGACGAGGCGTCGAAGCGCTTTTTCGGCGAGTAGCACGCTACTCCGGGACCCATAGAGGATTAGTGTTGAATTAGTATAGTGAAACATGCAAGTAAATTTTAAGTGGTGGATATGTTAGTCAGTTATTTGGATTCAGAAGGATAGCGGAGGGATAGAAGAGGGAAAAAAGGTTTGCATATATATAGCGCTTCTAACCCCTGATGGGGTGTTGAATTGCTTTTTTTTTTTTTTTGGGCGAGTAGCACGCTACTCCGGAAACCCATAAAGGATTAGTGGTGAATTAGTGAAATATGAAAGTAATTTGAGTGGTGGATATTAGTCAGTTATTTGGAGTGAGAAGGATAGTGGAGGGATAGAAGGGAAAGAAAGGTTTGCATTCATATAGCGCCTGTTACCCCTGGTGGGTGTTGAAGCGCTTTGTTGGCGAGAAGCACGCTACTCTGGAACCCATAAAGGATTAGTGGTGAATTAGTATAGTGGAATATGGAATTAGTGAAGTGAACATGCTAGTCTGTTATTTTGATTGAAAAGGATAGTTGTGGGATAGAAGAGTGAAGGATTTCTTTTTGTAGGTCATAGCAGTAGGAGGAGGCTTTTTGATGAGTAAAAAGGGTTTTTGGAGGGGAAGAGTCAGAGGGAAGAGTTTAGAAAGGTTTGTCTTGGGCATTGGTAGAGTAAAGGAGGTGTCAGAAGATACAAGGAGGGGTAGAGTTCTATGCTCAGTCCCGCTTCTTTGCTCAGTCCCGCTTCTTTGCTCAGTCCCGCTTCTATGCACAGTCCTACTTCTATGTTCAGTCCAGCTTCCACGTTCAGTTCTGCTTCCATGTTCAGTGCCGCTTCTATGTTCAGTCCAGCTTCTTTGCTGAGTCCCGCTTTTATGTTCAGTTCTGCTTCCAGGTTCAGTTCTTCTTCCAGGTTCAGATCTTCTTCCATGGTCAGTCCGGGCTTCTATATTCAGTCACGCTTCCACGTTCAGTTCTGCTTCCATATTCAGTCCCCGCTCTTATGTTCAGTCCAGCTTCTATGCTCAGTCCCGCTTCTATGTTCAGTCCAGCTTCTATGTTCAGTCCCCCTTCTATGTTCAGTCCCCCTTCTATGTTCAGTCCAGCTCCTATGCTCAGTCCCACTTCTATGTTCAGTCCTGCTTCTATGCTCAGTCCTGCTTCTATGCTTAGTCCCACTTCTATGTTCAGTCCCACTTCTATGTTCAGTCCAGCTTCTATGTTCAGTTCAGCTTCTATGTTCAGTCCCGCTTCTATGTTCAGTCCATCTTCTATGCTAAGTCCCACTTCTATGCTAAGTCCCGCTTCTATGCTCAGTCCCGCTTCCATGTTCAGTCCAGCTTCTATGTTCAGTCCCACTTCCATGTTCAGTCCAGCTTCCATGTTCAGTCCCGCTTCCAGGTTCAGCTCTGCTTCCATTTTCAGTTCTGCTTCTATTTTAAGTCCCGCTTCCAGGTTCAGTTCTGCTTCCATGTTCAGTTCTACTTCCATGTTCAGTTCTGCTTCCATTTTAAGTCCCACTTTCAGGTTCAGCCCTTTCTCCTGGGTTCAGTCCTGCTCTTTATCTCAGCCTCACTCCAGAGCTAAGTTGCACTCCTCTCTTCAGTGCTTTCCTCAGTCTCACACCAGCTCACAGGTTTAGTCTAGCACTTCGTCCTAGCCTCGCTCCTGGCTTTCCTTCTGTCCCTCATTCACGTCCTTCTCTTGGCTTTGTAGTACTCCTGACCTCGGATCTCAATTCACTCCCACCGCTTTAGTTCCTTTCCACTCCCAGGTTCACGTCCCGCTCCTTGGCTCATCTGTGCTCCACTTGATCTCACTCCTCCCCTTTGGTTCAATCCTCTCTAAAACATCCACCCCACTCCAGTCATACCCACGTCTATACCTTAAGCACCACCAAATCTCGGGACCACTGTTCCCTTTGCCTCTAGCTTTCACTCATGAAGAACCTAAAGAAATGTGAAATTAAATTACATAATCTCTGGGATTAGGGTAAGCAATGTGGGGTCTTTACTACTTTATGAATTATCTTGGATAGCGCCTGGGAGAGAACTCTTAGGACACAATTTCTGGACTTAATGCTGTTTTGTTAGTTGCTCACCAAGCTTTGAATCAGTCAAACCTCTTGGACACGTGGGTCACACGCTTCAACTCCATTTCAACAGCATTCACAGTTAATGGCTGCTTATGTATTGAAACTGTTACCAGCAATAATCTGTACCAGGCTGTTATGGTCTAGGGCCCCAGACAATTATTGTTCAGTATGTGCTTGCCACAACCGCCCCCAGCACCCATCACCCCCCACCTGATGTACATTTATCCTATACTTTTACAGTCGATGAAACACTTCCCACATAGGATCAAAACAAAGACAACACCCTTCCAACCACATACAGTAGACAGTGTAGCATGGTACCCATGCACGCAAGCACTTCATCTCCCACATAGGGGTAAGTAAACACTATATAAATGTTACAATGCAATGCGAATAGTACAAATCCACAAAGAGGGAGTCAGAACCTTTCCTGCAGATGGGGTTGCTGTGGTCAAAGCCACATAGAGGAACATCAGACGGAATTCGATTCCGAGGCCAGTGGATCTCCCGTCCCGGAACTGGAATGATCTTCTTAATCGATCCGTTATAGTTTGATACAATCTGGGAGAGAGAACGACAGAGGGGGGAGAAAAGGAGAAAAAGACAAGAGAGGGAAGGCAAAGAAAGTGAGAGAGAGCAAGAAGGTGAGAGAGTAGGGAAAAGAAGAGAGAGGAGACGAAAGAAACAGCGAGTGACAGATGTGGAGAGGGTGGGAGAAAGAGATAGGAATAAAGAAAGAGGAAAAACAGAGAGGAAGAGTCAGAAAAAGAAACCGATAGAAAAGGAATGAGAATTGGAGGGAGGGACGGCACAAGAAAGAGATAGTTGGGGAGAATGAAAGACAGGTAAAGAAAGAGAAAGAGAGAGAAGAGACAATGTATTAACATGACCTGTTGATAACCTTACTAGATATTGCCATTTCTGGCTTGCATGGTAACCAGCAGGATGAGAAGACAAAGGGGTCATGGGGTATACTGGGTAGTATAATTCCAATGAAGCCGTGCAGACCGCCCCATACATCCCTCCATGGAAGCTTTCAGCATTTGTTTTTTAATCAGACTTACCAAATAACCAGTAAAAGTCCATAGTGCTAAGCCAGGCAGGACATTGAGGGCTTTATAAGAAATCTTCTCTACTAGTGATGTAGGTTTCGTAGAACACCTGCATCAGCACAGCCCCTCTGCTCACGCTTCTTAACCTCTAGATCATCTCACCCTGATAGTGAGGAGAGCAACATTCCAGCACAGTTCATGCATTCTATCCTGGGCAGAGCAGGACAGCACAGCTAAGCCCTATATAAACACCAACAGCACTACACACCACCTTCATACACAGACAAACCCAACACGATGAAAGAACTGGGCAGACTGAACAGCTTCTTTGAACCAATGACACTACCAACTCAGCTCAAACAACACCCGGTAAAGACCAGGATAAACACAGGTTACTTGCCACCCTTTCCAACTACAAATACAGGGTCAATAACACATATTACCTACCCCTTTTCACTAAAGACACAGAGTAACTACAGCCACACTCAAACCAAACCCACCACAGAACCAGAACATTGAACCCTGCGCTCACCTCCATGCCACCAGGCAGAGGAACCACCTGCAGGCCACACCAAATGGAAAAAAAATACACAATTTGCACCAACCCCACACAGCATGCCAACCCAATCAATGAGCTCAATGGTGCCAAAAAACTGTTCCCCACACCTTTCGTAAAGGGCAAAAACATGTTTAACACATTTTTATGATTTTAACAATCCTGTGCAGTGAAGAACAATTTACTTACCTTTGGTAATGCTCTTTCTCGTGGATACTCCTCTAACCACAGAATCCTCACCTTTTGAATTACCCCAAGTGCCAAACTGGATCTAGGACCTTGTCCAGCAATTGCTTCCCCTCCCTTGACGGTAGGTGGCGCCATCACACTCCACAATGACCTCATCTGTACAAGGAAGTAAAGGCGCCAGCCCTATAAAGGCTCCATCCTTGCGCGCTAACATCGGTTTAAAACTAAGCATTCCACACCCTAAGTCAGTGATAAATTGAGAAGCATGACAGTGTGCAAAATCAAACTTGGAACCTTATTAACACCTAGAAGGTCACTCCACTGAGTAATTAGGAGAAAGGGTCAGTAAGGAATCTGCGATTAGATAGAGCGTTATTGAAGGTAAGTAACTTGTTCTTCTGATGGATACTTCTAACCAAACAGTTCTAACCGTTTGGAAATATACTTAAGCAGGACCTCTCTAAAGGTAGCAGGTATGAGGGGTGCACTTTACACCAGGAAATCCTGCAGGACAGAGTGGGCAAAATGGCCTACTCGGATGATCTGAGAAGGCAGTTTTGCCTTGTGAGGATGTGGACGGATGCCTGTTTAGCCACCTAACAGATTTTCCAGAACATGCCTGGCCAAGTGTGTAGAGGCATCCCCTAGCTCTGGTTGAGTGAGCTCAAAGGCCCCCAGGATGCCCGTGTTTTGGCCAAGGCATGGCAAATCTGTATACAAGGATGTTCAATCTGGATGAGGTCAGTTTATGGACTGTCCTTTCCCTTTTTAGCACCAAAGAGCCTCGTAAAATGTTCGTCACCCACTCAGTGCTCCTAAGTGCAATCGATGTAAAAACTAATTTGTGTCAAAGGGCACAGGAAAAAGGAACTGACGTCAGCACACAGGGTGGTGTCTATTACGGCTCTGCGCCATCACTTCTGGAGGTGGGGCGAGGTTGCCTTGAAGTTTGAGATCTCACCCTACCGGCAAACGGAAGCACTTGCTGGAAAACATTTCTGTATCCATCCTTGCACCTGGGTAAATTCAAATGCTGAGGATTCTGCAGATAGAAGAATCCATGAGAAAATCACACTTAAGAGTGCAATATGCAAATCAAATCATATGGTAGGAGCAAACAGAAGATTACATTTTAATTAATAATATTACTTAAGCTGGTAGCCAGCAACTTTTCAGTCCCCTGGCGGTGGCACAGGTGACAGAGAGCACCATACAGCCCACTCAAATTCATTCCATTGCATAAGATATGAGGTAATATATCCTTCAGCCTGAATCTCATATTAAAACTTTCAGTGACAGCATTGTCCGTAATGCGAAAATAAATTAGATCATCCATCCATTCCCTGAACAAGAAGCCTTTGGTAACATCTATTATTGAGAACCCCACAGCCCAAACCTCCAACCCGTGGCATGCTTCAAGAGTGCTGTGTCTTTGAAGCCCAGGAGGAAAGCAAGAGGATGGGCAGGGACTTGGATCCCAAGAACATCACCCAGTGCTTCAGACATGCACCACCCAGCAATGTTCCAGAGGGCCAGGCTGTGCCAAGTGTATGAAATGTGCTATGGGCATGTTGGACCTGTAGTATCAATTCTGGGAATGCTGGCAGGTGAGCAATGCAAACACAGAACATATGTATATAATGTATGATGCGCTGTTGAGACCCCATGGCGATAATTAAGGCTCAATGTTTTCCATTTTTACTGATTTTTACAGAAAAATACAGAGAGAAAAACATTTATTTTTCTATCTGCATTCATATTTAAATGTGGATAAAAACAGAAATCAGTCTCTTTTGTGAGTGATTCTAAATACTGTCAGTCATGACTGTCAGACCAATAGATGTGAAGATTGACAGGTAAGCGGTTAAAAAATAAAGAAATTATAGTAATGATGCTTAAACTCCAGTGGATTTGCAAAGGATTGATACTAAAATGTTCATATTTTCATATACGTGTATTGATTTATGATCTGTGAGTCTTCATCATATTGAAATCTGTCATACATTCAGATAAGAGTTTACATTTATCATTTACATACATGTGGAAATGTACTAGATTTGATTCATTTTTTTACACAAAACCCAAAATAAAAATGGATATAAAAAGATGAAATTAGCAAAAAATAAATACGGATAAATACAGACGGAAGTGTTAATAAATAAATACCATAAAACCGGGAGCCCTAATCATAATCCAAATTATACTAAGAATCATCCCTTAGGCCTTCATATTTATTTGCAATCCTACGTCGATGGCTGACTGAAGGGAGATGAGCACAAGTAACTACTGCGATCTTCTCCGCTTGGATTTTGTAGTACAAGGATAAGCTGTAATCTACCACCCACTGATATAGGGCCTGATGTATCAAAGAGTTTTCCCCATTCTGTGTCTGTAGGAAAATGTGTTAGTTCATATGGGACATAATGTGCTCCCTAATATCCATCAGTGAGATAGGGGATATTCAGCCAGGCTTTCTTTAGAGTGTCCGTGATATTCGTATACTGAAAAAGTGTATGTGCAGTGCTCACATCCTGCTTTGCCTCCTGGGTTTGGTAATAAGTTGGACATTAATGGAAACATCTTTTGAGCAGTGAATAGCTGCATGTACACTGTATCTGTCAATCAAAGAAGAAATCAATCCCCGACTCACACCAAATGCTGAGTCCAGGCAACAGTAGCCGGACGAGCATCAATCTGTACAGTATTTGACATTAGGCTCAGTGTGTGATACCAACCGTGTCGACAGCGCCGGCTTCTACGCTAAGGCAGAGGAGGATCGCTCCACTGCTTTTCAGCAGTGCAAAAAAGGAAAAATAAAATGATAACACGATGCAACTCGCATCACAAAATGGGCATCATCTGACCCAGCCCATTACATCGACATGGCAAACATCATAGAGTGCTCCGACCTCCAGAGCCATAGATCATGCTCCAAAAAATAATGCATCGTGGAACAACTTTAGACTACCTGACGATGTCCAGCTACGGAAAATCATAATGTCATTAAAACCCTCTAATAATTTCTATGATCCTTTGCCTGCAAAATTCTTCAAAGAGCTAAGATTTGCCATTCTCCCACTCTGGTCCTTGATTATCCATGAATCTCTCTTACATGGTAGGATTCACGACTGCCTAAAGACAGGACAAGTCACACCCATTCCTAAAAAGCCTAATGTAGACCTAGCTGATCCCAACAATTTCCGTCCAATTTCCAATATCATGACTCTAGCTAAACTTCTTGAGAAATGTGTACACATACAACTGTGCAATCACATCAAAAAGTTTCAGCTGCTTGACCAATACCAATCTGGTTTTAGAAGGGGGCATAGTACTGAAACGGCTCTAACCCACATTGTTGATGACGCCTTGAGGCTACTTGACCAGAATGATCCATGCCTACTTATTCTTCTTGATCTATCCTCGGCGTTTGGCACGGTCAAACACAAAAACCTGAATGATAAAAGGATGGGGCTAGAGGTCCCGGTCTTAAATTGGTTTGCCTCGTTCCAACAGAATAGAACGCAAAGAATCAAATGAACCATTCCCTCGCTAACTGTACACCAGTCTTAATTGGAGTGCCTCAAGGCTCCAAAATCTCGCCCATGCTTTTCAACTTGTTCATGGAACCCCTCACAGAACTTCTGAAATGTTCAAACATACAATACTATATGTACACTGATGACACTCAACTTTACATGAAAATGGCCTCACTGGAAGACATCAAAACTCTGAACTGTGTTCTTTTGAAAACTCAACAATGGTTAACCCACAAGCACCTTATGCTGAATACTCTCAAGACCGAATTCCTCCTGATTGCCTCTCCTAACCACTCTGCACCCATTCAAGGATGGCTCAAACAACTTACGGCTCTCAACTGCGATGCGCATGTTGTTGAATCCACAAGATCTTTAGGCATAACGCTGGACAAATACCTGAACATGCAAGACCACATCAGTGCAACAACTAGGGGAGCCAACCACCATCTCAACACACTTAGGAAAATCAAGCCGTTCCTGCCTCCTGTGGACTTGCACCTAGCAGTCCAGTCCCTAGTTATCTCCTGTGTGGAGTATGGAATCGTGACCTTGGCTGGGTTGCCCAAAGCTAGACTGCTGCCAGACTCATCACGGGCTCACGAAAACGTGATCACATCACTCCTGACCTAATCCTGCTCAACTGGCTATCACTCGAAGACCTGATTCGTTTAAAGATTGCTTGCTTGATGCAAAAAGCTCTTCATTATAAGACCCTCACTTACTTGGCAAAAAAGCCCGAACATTCTGGTATGAATCGGGCCCTAAGAAGCTCCAGCACTCTCCTGCTGAAACCTCACAAATTCAAAAAGAAAAGAACCTACAACTGCACCTTCTCTGGTCTTGCCCCAAGAATTTGGAACGCTCTTTCTCCCGATATCCGTTCTAACCCTTCGACCCATCATTCAAAAAACAAGTCAGAGGGTTACTCCTCAATAACCAGGTGCAACAATCGACCTGAAGACAACATAACTAACTTTAATGTCTTACAGACAAGGGTATCTCATTCATTGAGGCAATTTTTGATGCAATTTTTGTTAACGTTACATGTTCCACATGTTTGGTTTGCTCTTTCTGTAACTGTGCTGGTTAACTACAAATGTTTATTATGTTTGCTTTTTACTGACTAATCTTATCCTCTTTCTGTTGTACAGTGCTCTGATACCCTTACGGGTCATGTTTGCGCTATATAAAACCTTTTAAATAAATAAATTATGATTTTATTTTTTCGTGCTGAAGCCAGTCTTGAGGCGGGGCTTGGCTGTTGTCACAGCCAGCAGGGGGAGGAGTGGTTGGTGCACTTAAGTGCCCATGACGGTTTGGCCAGCCATCTTGGGCGGCCAAACAGTCATGAGCACGTAGCATGTTCTCCATCTGGCTGTATTGCTCAGTCTGGGTGGGGAACATGCACAGGCTCCCCCTCCCTGTCTGAGTGCCGAACCAGGCCGCTCAGACCAATCATGACGCTGCTGTCATGCTGGTGACAGCAGCGTTGTGATTTGCTAGGGGAGTCTGGGAGCCTGCGAGCTTCCATGCTGCCAGGAAGAGAAGAGGAGAGAGGAGAGGTGGTTACCGGCCAGCCGGCAGGTAAGTAATAATCTTCGTTATCTATTTACTTAGAACCGCCCCCTCCCCGCCCCACTACTACTGCCCCAGAGCAGCCGCCACTGCGTGTCAAGCCCTGGGGGAGAATGAAACTGGGTTCTATGAAATAATATACTCAGCATGATGGGGCTTCCAATATTTATGCACGTGTTGAGGGAGGAACAATGACTTGAGGAAGGTCATTAGCTGGGATCAACACATAGCACGGGGGCTAGGGGTGCAGCCGAGTATACTTTCAGATATGGCACAGTTAGTCCTCTTCAGGACTATGGCCTAGTTAGTAAGCTGTAGTTAAGTTCAGGAGTCCTGTTCCACCCACCCCTCCGAATCAGTCTTATCGGACAGGACCTTATCCTACTGAAAAAGGATGCAGACGGTGCTAGAGGGTTTACTAGTAAGAGATACAGAAATACTTGAAGGACCATCATTTCCATTCTAATGGAGACCTTCCCCACAAACTCTATTTGCTGATGGAGGGAGACGGGTGTGGTTCACCCTCCCCTCTAGGCTCCCTGCCAACTACATATAACAAGCATTTGCAATGCAATAGTTCTCGCATTTATGGGAGTTAGAGCTATTGGCATTGTAAATGACAATAGCTTAAAGTCTCGCAAATGCGAGACCTATTGCATTGCAAATACTTTTTTTTTTAACGCGCCCCATGCCGCTCTTTCACGTTAATGGCAGCCGCGCAGGTGAAAACCATTTAACGAAATAGTGCTCGGAGGCATAATTAAAGCCTACTGAGTAACAACACACATAAGAGGGCCAGTCCTTATGGGAGGTTACAAGATGAGACAAGACGGTACAAAGGAGGGACTACTAAGCCTATTGTCCAATAAAAAGCCACAGTTTACAAAGGACTATGACACAAGCCAATGAAAAATATAGGCGGAGCTTCAAGTTCATACCTGAATACAGCATGCCTCGCAGAGCAGGGCATGCGCTGTCCAGGCTCGGGCTAAAATGTTTTCCCCCATAAAAGCAATGGAGGAGTCACTAAGCAGAATCCACAAATTCCTGACACCAAGTGGTCACCACCAGAGATGAGGATCTGAATTAGTCTGTGTTTTGTTCGGAGTAAGGGTAATAGTTCAGACTTGCTCCAAGTAACATGGAGGTCAGGGGGGCACCCATGCTCAGGTATGTCAGGGACTAGCACAGGAAAGGTTATGTCATGTCAAGATTTTGTAACCATTGTCTACAAAAATATTGCCCCGTTGGAGTTAATAAAACAAAATCAATATGCAATATTTAAGTAAATCATATTTAGAACACACATAATTATGTCAGAAAATATTTCTCTAGACAATATTCTGATATACAACCCCAATGAAACCACAGCCATTGACAGCCATTGACAGTCAAACAAGATCTATCAAAAACAGAAAGGCAGTACAATGTCAATTATGAGCAGCTGGCAGAGCAAACAAAATTCAGGAAAGTGCATTAAAATACTTTTACCAACACTGCATGCATTCCAGTGGCCGCCATACTTTCCATCTCCACGTGAAACGTGCATGCAGTTCTCTTCCAAATACCGGAGCAGATGCTCTTCACTCCAGCTGATGGAACCCACTACAGTCTTTTGAAGGTGAATATGATGCTGGAACAAGTTGAGCCTCAAAACCATCTTTGTCTCAGAAAATAACAAGCATTTACAATGCAATAGGTCTCGCAATGACATTATTTTGAGCTATTGGCATTGTAAATGACATTGTTTTTTTATTTTTTTCCGTTGTAAAAAACTAAGAAAATGCTCTAATGCAAAATGGCAATAGCTAACTTTTTTGTAACTGCGAAATCTATCGCATTGCATTTGTACTAGTGTGAGTTATCGGTATTTTAAATGGTACTGGTCCTTTCACTAAGAGGAAGGGTACACAAGCATTTGCAATGCAATAGGTTTCGTACTTGCGAGATTTTGAGTTATTAGCATTGTAAATGGCAATGCCTTTTATTTATTTGTTTAAAAAACCTGCAATAATAAAAGACATTGTCATTTACAATACTAATATGTTAAAGTTTCGAAAATGCGAGACCTATTGCTATGCCAATGCTTGTTTTCCAATGTTCAGGGGACAGGACTGTATAATATTAGTTGTCGAATTGCTAGATGTACAGGATTTGTATACCTAGACGTGTGGCGTGCCAGGCGCCATCAAGCACTGTGGGCAGTGCATGCGTCATGGACAGATGATTAGTAAACATCTGGCACAGCTATCGCACCATTTCACTATTGCCTCAACATTGCACGTCCAGCACGACAGGCACCTGATGGCTTCCACGTGTGTCCCTCGAAGAACCAAGAAACCGGTGGCGTGTGTGTCTGTTATTAATAAGAAAAGGAGCCATTATTGTCATAGCTGTTACCTGGTAAATTTGCCATTTACTTTCTCGATGCAGTATATTTCTGGCGCTCTGGTTTTCTTTCCATTGGACGTCTGCATTATTTTCAAAACGTAGTAAATGTTTATTTTTATTTTATATGTTCATGTTAAGACGCAGTCCGACCTCGTAGATGATTAGTTAAACTTAGTGTCTTGGTGGGCCTCCCCAAGCCCCTCACACACATTAACTGTTTGAAAGAGCCCACGACTGGGTTCTGTCCCCCAAGCGGTCACCCTACAGTGACGCGCCAGATACCCTCTCTTTAGTGGTGTGTGGCCGGGTCTGAGCCCTGCCGTGGCTCCGGTCACTGGGCGGGCCCTCCACCCAGACCATCACCTGCTGCTGTCTGGTGCCCACACCTCGCTCTGCTCCGTTTCTGTTTCACCAGAGCTCGCCCACCTCCGCGGCCCCCAAAATCGCTCTACAAATAATAAAACTCCCATTTCCAGGCCGAGGGGATTTGTCAGCCGTTTTCTGCTTTCTCTCAACCCTTCAAACACCAGATGCGTCGACCCGCTGAGAGGCCAGGTCGAGGGAATATAGCGCACGCCGTGCTGCCACGTTTCCCCCAATTCCAGAGAAACGCTTGTGTAGACGGACAGGTTTGCTGGTGATGAAAGAATTATGTATCTTTTCACAGGAGTGGCCTGTGTGTGCGTGTCATCATTGTAACAATGGCTTTGTGGCCTGCATTTTCTCCAGAATAGTTAAATTCCATATCTTACAGCGCCTAGAAACGACGAGAGGGCTGCTTGAAGCGCTATATAACCAATAAATAGTAATTATTATATATCATTTTATATTTTTTCATGCAGTTTTAGTGTCACTGAACTCTCGTGTGCTCATTTTTTTGTAAGCCTTTCTGTTCTTGTTCTTTCGAGTTATGTATATCAGGACCCCCTTTGTTGCATAAAACGTGGGTGTTATGGAGAAGCCCCCCCTCCCATCATGAGAGTCCCTTCGGACTAAGGCACTGTCTGATAACGATCCCAAGAGTCCGCGTGCACGCACTTTGCTTGAGGTCGCTGATTGGCCGGAGCAGACACCTCCGCTAAGCCCCTAAATTAGCTGCGTAAGTCCCCCAATTACTGCCTGTTTATGTCTCAAGTAATCATGGGTGATGGCGGCACGTAGAGAACACCGGGAAGGTTCAGCCTACGCCTGTCCCTGCTCCGGCCTGCTCACTCCCCGGGTGTCTGCCTGCTCCGGAGCTCTCTTTCCTCTCGAGGGTGATCCGACTGCCCCGTCTGCCTCCTGGGTACTTTTTTTTGTTTCATTTTGTTAGGGTATTCTTTTACCATCGCTTCACCCCAGAGCAGCCTTACCGTGTGAACCCCGAAATAACAGGAATGCGAGGATTTAAAGAGTTACAGGTGTGTTATCTGAGAGAGGTTTGCCCTTGTGACCAGGCGGAGAGATAACCGCGCGGCAACAACCACCTTGATGGTGAATCTACACTGCGCAGTACGGTCCGTTCTTCTCGGCGCTACACTGAAGTAGGGCGCTTTAAATTCAGGGAAGAGTGGGCAGGTGGTAGGAATCAGACAAAAAACCCTAACCACAGTATGGTATTACAGAACATGTAATGTGATTTACGATAGTCACTGTAATGAACCGAAGGTACGTTACCTATTTGTAAGAGAACGAGATGCTTTGTCAAATGCAGGAAATGGGTTGTCATTCACGTATATTTAATAATTTGAAAACACAATGACTCCTAAATATTAAAATACCCCAGTTAAAAAATGTGAAATATATGTACTGAAACAGAGAATTAAAAACAAGCGATCGCCATTGCAGCCGCTTGTTTATATTTGCATCGTGCTTTCACTTTCACTTTAAGTGAAAGGGCGATGCAAAAATAAACACGCAGCTGATGTGGAGATAAGAAATTGCTTCACGACAGCCGTGAAGCAGACGAGCCTGTCCGAATGGGCCGTCTGAAAAGGAGAAAGGGCAGCGACAAAAAAAAAACATTTCCAATGGCAGGCCACCGTTTAGCATAAACAGTGACGCAAGCCAATGGAAATGAGGGGCGGGGCTTTAAGCCCCCTTCTAAAATCTCCTCTCTAACTATAGGTCTCGCCGAGCGAGCAGCGCATGCGCTGCAACGCTAGGTGAGACCTAAAAATGAGACTTGAACCTCCATATTCTGCCAGAAAAGACGATGCTTCAACCCCAGTCTGGTCAACACCTAAACCACTGGTTCAACCATAATCCCCTGGCGTGGTCCCTTAGGCAGATGACTCACACAATAGCACCTACACAGACTGCCTTCAATAAAGGCGCAACTGCAACCCCAGACCAAATGTATAGTCATGTGCTCTCCACCACACATGACCACGCTACTCCTTGCGCCCTTGCCTCAGGTCACTTTGAAAGTTGAAACACCTTCTAGCCATAGGTTAAAATGGCTCTTATTAAAATGTTTGAAGAAACTGATAATCCACTCACAAGCACACAACAGGAAAAAAAGAACTGTATCATCTCAATAAATGGAGTAACACCAATTTGAGGGAAAAGTTATCCACAGTCGTTAATCCTGCAAATGCAAAAGTCTCACAGTCTAACTACAGTGACCAGACCAGAAAACCACCACAAACCAGCATTTTTGCATCTCTTAAGCAAGCAATCCCAACAAACCTGGCTATGATCTTCAGTCTTGCTGTGTGATACACCACTTTTCCACTCAGGTTTACAGCACACAGAACTGCTGCCCCTCTGGGCACTGAGATTTAAAGGGGCAATTCACTCGATGATGTCACAACAGAAATCAAAACTCAAGCTGATCTCATCAAACAAAGGAACATACTAGAATGCCTGTTGTTGATGGTTGTTAGCAACTTAATAGTGGATAAAAATAACAGATTTTTTTCTCCTCCCAAGATGGCCTTGTTAATTTAGACTTAACATGCAACAAGGTACCTCAAAATATTATCCAGGTAAGAGACTGTTTGAGAGTGTGACAATCATATGATGATCATGACTGAGACTGTGCGGAAACTCATAGCACTGGTTTGTGACTGAGCAAATCTGCAAAACATCAAATTATTTACAACAAAAACAATAACTATATTCACGACGGCGGCTACAAATTACAGCTCACTAGCAAAATGAGAAATTGGTCTGTGATGAAATCCTAAAAAAACAGGGTGAGAAGATCCTGGACCCCATTGGCTCTGTGGGGCTCTATCAAAAGCAGAATGTGCAGCATACAGCAATAAAACATACATCAACAAACACCACTTCTGACCAACACTTACCTGAAAGCTTCCTTCACTTGAATCTGCCATGTCCCACAGCGAGTAGTCATTTTCTCGGTCGCCATTCTGGTCAATACGCATGTAGCCTGTCACACCTATGGAAAAAACAAGGCACACAAGATGAATATCCGTCTGAGGCAACTCTGCATGCAACCATATTTCAAATAGCTGGCAGAACGAAGAAGATTGAAAGGTTGTAGAGGGAATGATAGGGCGTATAGATACATGAACAGTCTAGAACAGGCTTCTCCAACGAGTAGCTCATGTGCTACTGGAAGCTCTCTATCTATCTGTACGTAGCTCTCCTGTGTGAAGTGCTGCCTACTAAATTCGAAAATTTTGCTTGCTCGAAATGATTTGTATACCAACTTTGAGAGAGTGTTTTTGAGACAAATGTGTGTGTTTTTTCAGGTGATGTTTGGAAAAAATTGATTTAATTTACAAAATATATTTAACCCTGATATCTGAGTGACAAATCATATGGCATTGGGGAGGCTTATAACACTATTACTTTGGTGCCAGTGGCATTGCAGCTATGTTATCACCCATGTACAGGCATTACAAATTGATAAAGCCTTTTTGGATCGAAGCCTACCAGATTGCGCAGCTGTCTGGTTTGCTAACAACTTCTTGTGGGCAATATTAAAGCATCCCTGGGAATGCATTCCACCCATTGCTTACCATTGGCTTTGTGATTTGTAACTCGCATTTGCTTGCTTTCTATTTGCTGGCTTTCTTTGTTTTAGGCTGTCTAGCTTGAGTTTGTCCCTCATGTGGAGCATTGCCTATTTACTATATCCTTCCGAGTTCTCCATTTCTGTAAGTCGGTCTTTATACTTGTTTTTATCTTGTCACATTTGCTGTGCATTTAAAGGCAGAGGTCAAATGTCAGGCTTTGTCTTCCGAGGGAGCTTGGTGTTTACTTTTCTTTCTCTGACTTTAAAGTGAGAGGATTTATGTGGAAATCTTGCTGTGAAAGAATGTTTTTTTTAGCACACTACAAAGTTTAAATGTCTGTAAATGAACTGCAAATATTTCAGAATATATCAGAATTAAGAAAACACAAATAAAGCAAATTTTTTGTAATTCTGAAGTGTGATGGAAACATTATAATACAATAAAAACAAATCAATAAATGAGGTGATGACATTTCCACACAATCGTTTCTGCACTGTATAGTTTTATAAGTAAACTGTATGTGTGTGCAAAGGTACTGGTCATTTCAATTAAAAATGTGTTGTCTGTAATGGCAGTGTGTTACCACACCATGCATACTCAACGTTACGCCACTCCACTCTACACTGCACACCATTGCACTCTGCTCTGCACCACTCACTCTATGTCACTGCACTGTACTCTGCACCACTCCACTCTACTTTATGCCAATGCACTCTACGCTACTCTGCACCGTTGCACTCTTCGCCACTCCATTCTACACCACTCTACTCTACGCCACTCCACTCCACGCCACTCTACTCTACTCTACTCTATGCCACTACATTCCACTCTACTCTGCAACACGGCACTCTATGCCAATGCACTCCATGCCCCTGCATTCTACTCTGTACCACTCCACTCCACGTGACAGTACTCTGCTCTAGTCCACTCTATGTCACTCAAATCTACTCTGCTCCACTGCACTTTACGCCACTCTACTCTACGCTACTCCACTCTACCCTGCACCACTCCATTCTATGCCACTTCACTCTACTCTGAAACAATCCATTCTATGCCACTCTACTCAAAACCAATGCACTCTACACCTATCTACTCTGCACTCTACGCCACTAACTTGCACTCTACACCATTGCACTCTACGTCACTGTAGTCTACACCACTCTAATATGCACCACTGTACTCTACACTACGCCGCTCTACTCTATACCAATGCACTCTAATCTGCAACACTGCACCCTCCGCCACTGAACTCTATGCCACTCTACTCTGCACCACTGCACTGTATACCACTGCAATCTACACCACTCTACACCACTGAACTCTACGCCACTCTACTCTGCATTACTGCACTCTACACCACTGCACTCTACTCTGTACCACTCGACGCCACTACTCTATATCACTCCACTGTAAGCCACAGCGCTCCACTTTGCAGCACTCTATGCCACTAAACTCTACCCCACTTTACTCAACGCCACTGCACTCTATGCCACTCTACTCTGTACTACTTTACCCCACTGAACTATATGCCATTCCACTCTACGCCATTGCTCTCTATGCAACTCTACTCAGCACCACTGCACTCTATGCCACTGCACTTCAGGCCACTCTGGTCTACTCTGCACCACTCTAATCTATGCCACTGCATTCTACGATGCTGCAACACTCCACTCTACTCTACGACACTCCACTTTATGACACACCACTCTATACGTCTACACTCTGCGCCACTCTTCTCTATGCCACAAATGTTTAGCCATGCTGAACAGCAACCACACTGGTGTACAACATGGCTAAAACACATTGGCAAAGCCAACAGCTCTTGCATAGATGAGACCTATTGGCTTTGCCAACACTTGTTTACATTACTGCTGGCAACCCTGCCTGATGAACTGAGGTGATCAGTGCTAGTAATGCTGCATATTGTCGCCACTAATATAATCTTGTCTAATGTGGTCACTAGTACAACACTGGATAAATGAATCAATGAATGAAAAGAAATTTCTAAAGTGCAACTGCTGCTTCATGAGAAGCGTCCTGGCGCTAAAATGAAACAGGGAAGTAAAGGTAGATTCTAAGAATTGCGGAACAAGAAGGTCTTCAGTTGGGATCTGAACAAACTTTCACTGGGAATAGTGCAAAGAAACAATGGTAAAGAATTCCAGATGGTGGGGGCAAGAAAAGAAAACTTACTTTCACCAGAGTTGGCTCATCACACTTTAGGAACATACAATAAATTTTGATTTGTTGAGCGAGGAGCCCTAGATGGGAGATATTTTTTTAGCCTATTCTGGATGTACACCGGGCCGTTCCGAAAAAAAGCTCTGTGCATGATCAGAAGAGTTTTAAATTTAATTATCAACTTGATTGGCAGCCAGTGTAGTGATTTTAAGCCTGACCTGATGGATTGCCTTTTTGTAATATTTAGTACAAGCTGGTCTGCAGTGTTCTGAATAGGCTGAAGCCGAGTAAGCAGGTCTTGAGGGGCTCCCAGATAAAGAACATTATTAATATTAGTAGCTCGGGATGATTTACATTTAACATAAGCAGCTCTTATTACAAAGAGGGTTGGAGAGGCCCATTATACACTGTGAAACCACGTGGCTTCACCCTTAATGCCATGCTCCACCTATTTTTTTTTACTATTGAAGACTATCAACCAATTCTCTTGAACTCAGCCAGGCGTTTCCCCGGTGGGCCGGAAGGGGGGGGGGGGGGGGGCAGGTTTTGTACCAGTAGGGGCCGTTTTTAGGTCTCGTCTTCTTGAATAATTGTCCCATGAACATAGCCAGGTGGAATGCTCGATGTTTACTAATATTCTGTTATAGGGCAAGAGGGATGTACATCATGCATTAGACCCCCGTCTTGTCTCTGGACCACCAGTTAGAAAACACTGCCCTAGTAATTTATCTTTGTTGCTCTTTAAATTATTAAACGTCTTGTGTCTGCAGCTGCTGGGCATTTAAGTTGTTTTGTGGGTGGTGTAAGATGATGTTATGCGAAGGGCCAGATGAATTGCTGTATAATTCCTTGTCACTTCCAGTTATCATATGACAGAGTAATCGCTTCTTGTTAACTGTATAGTATCAAATCAATTCTTTGTCAAATGGTCATAAAACGGTGCTTGATTTGGTCATGTGCAGCATCACCTGTAAACCATTTGGGGTCCATAAGAGCTTCATGTTTCCTTTGCTCTTCATGGAGGGTGAATCTTCCGTTCCCTTTTCCTGTGTTCTAGTCTTCTACCTGGTGCTAGCCACCTGGGTCCTGAACTGGCTTTAACCTACGTTCTGTAAACAGTAAAGTGCTTAGATTTTACTATTTGAACAATTTAAAACTGCACTTTTAAAATGTATCTTGTTACAGTATTTTAATTCCTGTAGCGAGCGGGTCAGTGCATCTTGCTTTGGGGAGAGCACCGAACTTTACAGAAGTTTATAGTACAGTTTTTCTGATCCCCTGAAACTCAAGTGGCCAAGACCTATTGGCTTTGCACCCAGAATAATGTGCTGCATGGTTAAACACTTAAAAAGTCCAAATGGCGAGACCTATTGGCTATGCCAATGCTTGTTGTTGCTGGAGACTGGTTTTGCAGCAGTGCGGCAAAATCGGGTAAAAAATGCGCAGCAGCATTCCTGCCGTCCCCCTTTACCCCCACCCAAGAGGCCGGCAGCGATCCCATTCCGGCCCTTCATGTGACCAATGCTGACTGCGTGTAGTAAAGTTTTTATTGTGGCTGTGCCTTGTATGGGGGAGCCATGCCTCATTAATGATGTATGGGGAATCCCTTTGGCAGCAGATTCACCAACTATTCGTTTTTATAATTAAACACTTTCAGACTCCACAGAAACAGGAGGATAAGTTATATGGAAAATCTATATTTACTTAACATATACTTGCCTTATTAATATTTTAGCAGTCTATATTCGGCTGCGATACTTTTGTAACACAATATTTAAAACTTGATATCCTGGTACTATACTTCGCACATCTCCTACAAAGCTCCCCACATGAAAATTCACAGCTCACTAAAGTGAAAATGAAAGATCTCTGGTTGCATGAAGAAGTGAGGAGGAAATCGATTCAATGCAAATAAAGCAACTCAGGAGAAAAACATTCTCAAGTGATCTATATTGGGCATTGTACCTGCTATCTGGACCGCTCTCCCTACACGTTGTATACGTATGAACGGAACATCAGTGTGTGTGAGTGTGTATATATATATGTGTGTGTGTGTAGGTATGCTAAATACCTGCGGGAGGAGCATATACCCTCAATTAGTGTCACTAAGGTATATGCTCCTCCCGCAAGTGCCCTGTTTTTAATCCTAGCCCAGGGACGCACAAATAAAGGGATATTACGTACCCTGTGCTAGTTTTACCTTCACATATCTTTCTTTTGAGCTGCTGTCCCCACTGACCCTGAGCTCATCATTGTAGTATTTAGTATACCTACCTCCACACAAAACATCCATGTGCTCCTCCTGCTCAGTGAGGGGGCTGTAGCCCGTGCCGTGATGCCTAGTCACGGCACGAGGAGATTCCCAATGATGAAGCATGCCACCTTTAGTGGATGAGGGATTTCGTCCTTTTAACGGGATACCCATGTGTGCAGCTAGGTCACTCTGTGTGACATTTCCTTTTGTTTCTCAGACCCGAGGGTTTCTTGTTTGTGATACCAACCTAAAATCACCAAACTCCAGCACGTATGTCCCTACTTTTGCTCCTGCAGTATTATGAACTCTCTATATATACATACACACTTCTCTGTAATGCTCGCATAAACCCCAACTTTATCAGTCATTGATGGGTATAGTTACCTCATACTTTTAAGTTATGGTTACAGACCTCAATTACATCGGCTATTTTTTCTAAAGTTTGTACACAAATGTGTTTTCATTCCTGTTAAGCGCTTCAATGCACCTTTCTGGGCCTATATCAGCCTAATTGGAAAACTGCTAAATACAAATAAATAACTGCCTGATGAATAGGAAGCATATCACGTGATAGGAAGAGACAGGCTCCATGATAGTTTGGTCAGAAAGTGTAGCATTGAATGTCAGACATGATGCAATGGTGGAAGCAATGCTTTCTGGGAATGAGAACAACCACAAGATGACAATTATCTTATTTGCCTGCAAATGGCCGGAAAGCAGACTCATAGTACCAGGACCTCATACAACACTCTCCCTACCAACATGCATGGAACTGCAAGTGGAAGTAATGGCAACACTATGTAGGAGTGCAAGAAAGAATACACCACGTAGGAGTGCAAGTGCTTTGTGTTAAGGAGCAAACACTCTGTGCAGGAACCCCACTATTCTGTGTGAAGCATGACTGGTCGGTGCGGGAACGCAAAGTTCAGGACTGAACCCCCAGTATGGTGAGGAGGAGTTGGGAACACAGTTTTATTCTTTTTTTAAAAATTAACCATTGAAGAGGGATCCGAGCACTTGACCCCCACCTGAACTCATACCTTCCAAGTCACAAGGTAACACAGTGTGTCACAGGATATAATCTCTCTTCACACAGTCATCTGGTGAACAGCCAATATCACACGATGAGCTCCTGGTGTGCTGGAAACACTTGCGTGGAGTGGGTTTCCAAGGGTTTCTAGTCCATCTTTCAAGGCTCTGCTCAGCCAATGGCCAATTTTGGGCATTTAAACTGCTCCAGGACATCGAGAACAGCCTCAGAAGCTTTTGTTTTTTTTTTGGAGGGTGGCAGGTTTGGTGGGGAAGCAGGCGGTAAAGAAGGTCTAAGTGATTCTTAGGCAGTGCTTGGCAAAGAAGCCCAGCCAAGGCCAGGTTCCCTCATCACACAGTAAATATTTTTTAGAAGTTGGCAAGTCTGTGAACTGGACTGCATCGCAGGCGTACCATGGCAGGATTGTAGATTCAGTTTACATGATGAGAAAGGGAGAAAGAGTGAGAACCCTGTCAACATATGTCTATATGAAGAAAGAGAGAGCAGAGATGGAGAATTTAAGTATACAAAGTTAATGAGAAAGAAGCAGGAAGTGGAGAACAAGGACAGCTTGCAAGAGCTAGATCGAAGCTGAAGAACACCCTACAGCCGGAAACCATGTGTCCGTAAGCGGAAAACACTGCTGTAAGAAGGCAAGAGAGTGTACAGCATCCTTAAAGAAAGAGAGCTTGAGGGATCCGAGAACACCACAAACAGGAAAAGAGGGGAAGAGAGAAAGAGCCAGACGAAGCTAATGACGCCTTCTACAGTAAAAGAGGGAAACTGAGAACAGTATCTAAAGGCGAGAGAGAGAGAGTTTGAAGCTGAGAATACCCTCTACAGAAAGACAAGTGATCTGGGTGCACCTGTCGTAGTTGGAGAGCAGGATCTTCAAACAAGAGTCTCGAGCCAATGTTGTAGGAGGTAAGCCCTTCATTTCATGTTAGGCACTTCAATTACTGCTACAGCAATTTGGTCTTATTTGAGCCCCAGCCTCCCTCGTCTATGTCTCTCTCCTAGCTTCCACTGCGGACCACGCACCAACATTCTATTACATCATTCACTTTCAGCATTCCAAAACCCAGCTCAGTGTTGTAATAAAGTAGCGTCCATTCCATGTAGTATCTTCAAGTTGATTTATTTAAGTAGATGTTACAAGGGAGAACCCCACCAGGAGCAGCCTTACTGCTGCTCAGCCCATCCACCAACTGACACTCATACTCACGAACATTCCACTCACCAACATTCTCACACACAGTCACCCAGGCTGGGCAGCAGCAGTATAACACATCCCCTTTCTTTATAAAGGAAATGAAGGAACTCTCAAAAGACAACAGAACAGTTGCGAGAAATAAATAAGATGACAACTTTCTGAAGCACAGCATGAAAAATTAAAGATGGAACATTCATGAAGAGGAAATGAAGTAGGAAGGGAGAAACAGGAACACAAGTACAAAGACTCATGCACAGAAACACAAGTACAAAGACTCATGCACACCATCCTCCTTTCTAACACAAACACAACACAAACACTCCCACACCACAGACTACAAACCAACCCAAATACAAGAATCGTGCAAGCTGGCCAGGCAAACACGAGAAGAGTACAAGGGAGGCAACAACAAAAGTGTGAAAGAGAACCAACCAATAAGAAAAGAAGAGAAAAAAAAACAGTAAGGAACCTGGAACGGAACCACATCACAAAAAAAACTGCAGGACTTCCCCCAACAACACAAGTTGGGGTGGAATGTGTGAAAGGGACTCCACACGGAACACCAAGAACAACTTTAGCACTTCCCCCAACAACACAAGTTGGGGTGGAAAGTGTGAAAGGGACTCCACACGGAACACCAAGAACAACATTTGTACTTCCCCCAACTAAAGACGGGGTGTGATATGTAGAAAACACTCTACACAGAACCTACGTAAGCGCACAACACTTCACTCAACATCTGAGGACTCCCCCCAAGTAAAAATGGGGTGTGTTGTGTAGAAAACACTCTACACGGAACTTATGCAAGCGCACAACACTCACTCAACATCTGTGCACTACCCCCAAGTAAAAATGGGGTGTGATGTGTGGAAAACACTCTACACGGAACACGTAAAGGTCACACCGGTCACCAACCATAAACTCCACCCAAACTGAAAGCTGGGTTGTGGTTTGTGGAAAAGGCGCTCCACACGGAACATGAACAGACCAAGCAGAAACTCCACCCAAACATAAAGTTGGGTTGTGATGTGTGGAAAAGACGCTCCACACGGAACATTTGTACAATGCACACTTCAACATGAAAAGACGTAATGAGTCAGCACCATAATGGGTGGTAAATCATCACCAACCCAAAACCACGTAAAAGTGGGAAACATCAACACAATAAAATACCACCCATCACTAATATCCATACACCTGACAAATATAAGGATAAAGCACAGAATGTTCGTGAGTATGAGTGTCAGTTGGTGGATGGGCTGAGCAGCAGTAAGGCTGCTCCTGGTGGGAGCAGCCTTACTGCTGCTCAGCCCATCCACCAACTGACACTCATACTCACGAACATTCCACGCACCAACATTCTCACACACAGTCACCCAGGCTGAGCAGCAGCAGTATAACACTCAGACATAAGGGGAATGAGAACATTCAGTAACATGCTTTAGAGAGAAGCCGGAGAGAGGGAGGGGCTAAGAGTGTGAGCGTAAAGTGGGAGTTAGAGAGAAATGGGAAGCAGAGGGCACCCTCTATAGAAAGTCTGATGGGACGCTAGGTGCACCCCCCTACAGGCAGAAGGAAGTTGATTAGCCTTAAAGACGAGAGAGCAAGAGAAACAGAGAAGTGGTAAGCTGAGATCAGCCTCCATGGAGAGACAGGAAGGAAACCAGGTGCAACCACTTTAGGAAGATGAAAACTAGGCCATATGAACAAGAAGCTGAGAACATCATGTTCATAAGTTGAACAAGACATGAATTTGAGCACACATGCTCGAAGAAATGGAAGTTTAGATCTCCTTGTACAAAAATATAGACAGGAAACTGAATGCAACCCCACAGGAAGAGAAATAAAGAAACCTAAGGACGAGAGAGCTAAAGAGATCCACTTCTACAAAAAGATAGAATAAAGGGCAGGAAGAGACAAAGAGAGAAATAGCAGCAGAGACCCACCTTAACTGAGAGACAATGAGAGAGAGAAACAGTGATATAGCTGGGAAAGAACCAGAGAGATACACAAAGAAAGAGAGAAAGAGGCAGACAGATCCATTTGTAGAAGGTGAGAGAGATAGAAAAAACCCAAGAACACTTTATTCAGAAAAAGAAGCAAGCCGAGACTTAGAAAAATCTCAGGGACACTTTATACAGAAAGAGAAGCAAGCCAAGACTTAGAAAAATCTCAGGAACACTTTATTCAGAAAGAGAAGTAAGCCGAGACTTAGAAAAATCTCAGGGACACTTTATTCAGAAAGAGAAGCAAGCCAAGACTTAGAAAAATCTCAGGAACACTTTATTCAGAAAGAGAAGTAAGCCGAGACTTAGAAAAACGTCAGGAACGCTTTATTCAGAAAGAGAAGCAAGCCGAGACTTAGAAAAACTCAGGAACACTTTATTCAGAAAGCGAAGCAAGCCGAGACGGAGAAAAAACCAAGGAACACTTTATTCAGAACTAGAAGCAAGCCGAGACTTAGAAAAAAAGTCAGGAACGCTTTATTCAGAAAGAGAAGCAAGCCGAGACTTAGAAAAAACTCAGGAACACTTTATTCAGAAAGCGAAGCAAGCCGAGACGGAGAAAAAACCAAGGAACACTTTATTCAGAACTAGAAGCAAGCAGAGACTTAGAAAAACCCCAGGAACACTTTATTCAGAACGAGAGGCAAGCCACGACTTAGAAAAAAACCAGGAACCCTTTATTCAGAAAGAGAAGCAAGCCACGACTTAGAAAAAACTCAGGAACACTTTATTCAGAAAGAGAAGCAAGCTGAGTCTTAGAAAAAACCCAGGAACACTTTATTCAGAACGAGAAGCAAGCCGAGACTTAGAAAAGAACCAGGAATACTTTATTCAGAACGAGAAGCAAGCCGAGACTTAGAAAAAACCAGGAACACTTTATTCAGAACGAGAAGCAAGCCGAGACTTAGAAAAAACCCAGGAACACTTTATTCAGAACGAGAAGCAAGCCGAGACTTATAAAAGACCCAGGAATACTTTATTCAGAACGAGAAGCAAGCCGAGACTTAGAAAAAACCCAGGAACACTTTATTCAGAACGAGAAGCAAGCCGAGGCTTAGAAAAAACCCAGGAACACTTTATTCAGAACGAGAAGCAAGCCGAGACTTAGAAAAGACCCAGGAATACTTTATTCAGAACGAGAAGCAAGCCGAGACTTAGAAAAAACCCAGGAACACTTTATTCAGAACGAGAAGCAAGCCGAGGCTTAGAAAAAAACCAGGAACACTTTATTCAGAACGAGAAGCAAGCCGAGGCTTAGAAAAAAACCAGGAACACTTTATTCAGAACGAGAAGCAAGCCGAGACTTAGAAAAAACCCAGGAACACTTTATTCAGAACGAGAAGCAAGCCGAGGCTTAGAAAAAAACCAGGAACACTTTATTCAGAACAAGAAGCAAGCCGAGACTTAGAAAAAACCCAGGAACACTTTATTCATAACGAGAAGCAAGCCGAGACTTAGAAAAAACTCAGGAAGAAACCCAGGAACACTTTATTCAGAACGAGAAGCAAGCCGAGACTTAGAAAAAACCCAGGAACACTTGATTCAGAACGAGAATCAAGCCGAGACTTAGAAAAAACTCAGGAAGAAACCCAGGAACACTTTATTCAGAACGAGAAGCAAGCCGAGACTTAGAAAAAACCCAGGAACACTTGATTCAGAACGAGAAGCAAGCCACGACTTAGAAAAAACCCAGGAACCCTTTATTCAGAAAGAGAAGCAAGCCACGACTTAGAAAAAACCCAGGAACCCTTTATTCAGAAAGAGAAGCAAGCCGAGACTTAGAAAAAACCCAGGAACACTTGATTCAGAACGAGAAGCAAGTCGCGACTTGAGAGCATTCAACAGGACAGGAGAAGAAGAAAAAAAGAAAAGGACTTGATAGGAAGAGAAAGAGACTCAAACACGGGAGATCCAAACACAGTCGGGGCTTCACCCGAACAAATATCTTCAAAGCATATGTTCCATTCAGAAACTGTCATTTAACATGAACACTGCCTCATCATTAAAGAGCTATGAACCTTGTACTGCATGTAACCCAAAGGCATCAATGTCCTTGTTCCCTGTACAGAATATTTGACGCTGGCCTACAAAAACATAACTTAAACTGAGGATCCACGCAATTAAAGATGCCATTCTCGTGTTGGCAGTATGATCTTTCTATCTCTGAAAACATCAAAGTAAGGCCACCGCTTTCATTAAATATGCACGAACATGGGAATGACATTTGAAGATAAGGGGACTGAAATGAAATGCAGATTATGGAACCTGAGCCGAATAATGAAAGTCTGCATGAATTACAAGCCTGCAGTGTCGGAAACCAGCTCTTCTGACTCAAGCGACAGCTCTGAAGGTCGGGTGGCTTATGGCTGGGCCAGGGGTGGCTGCTGCTAGGGAAGATACCCACAAATCCCTGGATAAGGGTTCCTGTCTCTGCTGTACTTCTGTGGCCCTCACGAGCCGCCTGGTTAACTGCGATATTGATTTATTTGAGCGTTTTATATAGCGCTAGGTAGACCCGAAGGGATCAGAGCGCTTTACAAAAGTAAATGTTCACATCAAATATAACGAGTCTATACAGAGCATCTGAGTCAGGGCGCTTCACAACATAGATAACAGGACCTACAAAGTGAGAGAGAAGTCTTCCACTCTGGCAGTTCAAGGGACGGGGCTAGCAGCAGAGCAACGATAAGGGGCGGGACTAATGTTTGGGGCAGCTTTTATCAGGCATGGAAAGGCAGACCGCCCATGGCTAAGTCAAAGCACATCACACGCTGACATGTAGGAACAGGGCGCAGAAGTTAGGGCATACAAACCCGTATTACTCAACTGGCATCGAACAACTCGTACATCTCGAGGCACAGCACTTTGCAATTTTTCTACATAGTCATATATTTTTTACATTTTATAAATTACACTTCACACCCTACAGCCTTAGGGACATTAAACTCAGGGCCCAGCGGTATTTCAGATGTTCTTAGCTTTGCACGGCCTGAGCCGAATTTTGTACTGAGTAATAAGTCAGCTCGCACAATATTTAAGACTGCACTAATTTTAACGTGCCTGAGAGATATCTCTCGATCTAGGAAATACTATTTTAATGGGCCTTGTTTTAACACAGTGATTTTATTGTAATGTCCGTGTTATTTATGCTACTTATATGATTTTAAGAAATCTCATAATACATCTTTGAATTACCTGCATAGATAAGTTAATACAGAGCAGCTAAGTCACATCAGATCAAATCAATTAATATGGGACATTACATATACAAACAACAGAAGCGTACACATTCCTACAATTCAGTTTGATGTTACATATACAGATCTAGTGCTGTGCAGCCAGCCCTCTTCACTACATTAGCCGAGAGAGGCTTGAAGTGTAGAGCGTAGGCTGTAAAGGAGGGCAGAGAATTGGTTAGACGCAAGTGGTTACTAACCATAGACTCCCTTCTGACTTCCTGTTGTTATAATGTGGATGCAATTTCAAATCATACCTATTGGGTGTCTATTTCCATATGTTTATAGAATGTCTGCTGCAGTAGTCCAGTTCTTGCTTTTTTATTTCTCCATTTATTTTAGAATATTCTACCCTCAGATGGTGGAATAGCGTTACCGCCCATCTGCCTCAGGCTATGCCATCTGTTGTTAAAGGCCGCCCCTCTTCAGTATAGTCTCTTACCTACTGCTTGGGTTGATAACTCAGGTTCAGGACCTTTAACAACTGTAATAGCTCTTAGCAGGTGACTAGACTGCTATGAAATAAAATAAAATACTTGTAGCAAGTGGCAGGTTTTAGATTCCGAAGTTTGACGGCAATTTCTGCAATCCAGCTAAAATAGATCAGCTGACTGTAGTAAGGCAGAGGGCCTGCGTGCACCACTGCAGGCTGTGAAAACATCCCATCACAGGTGGTTTAGCAACACACCCTGGGAGCCAGTTCTGCAAGGCCTGCTTGCGTTCTGTACATATATGTAGAGTGTTTTACGTAGCACATTGCTGCTATGTGGCCCCTATTCCACGTGTGACATCGTCAACAAGTGCTGATAATTTGTCAACAGCACTTTTGATTCTTGGCTTGCGGTATCTATCTGCTGTTACCACATCCATCACTATTGAGTTTTGTGATAAACATCGGCAGATCAGACATGCCCTTATTGACCAGATATTTACTGCCCGATATTTACTGGAACATGCACGTTTTGGTACGGTAACCACCACAATTCCCATGCCATACCCAAAAATCTCAGAATTGGGTGGTATTTATTATATCCGATACATTTTGACTCAGTGGAGTCAGATTTTATCAGGTGCGATAAATATCACATCAATTACTGGGCCACTCATAATGAGGACTTTACGCTGTTGCGTGCATAGGAAACAACCTCCCCCCAAACCACTCAATAGCCACTGACATCTCAGCAAACTCTCATGGCTTGATAACATCTTAGACCTCAATTGTGAGTTCCTTTGAGGGACAGGTGCTATTTATCTCACCTGTTAAATACCGATTTTCTGGAGTTAAAAATTTAACAGGTGCGATAAACAGCACCTATTATGCGTTTTCTCCATTGCAATGGTGAGTCACGTGTCGATTTTGGTCCTACCACCCAAATCCGCATTTCCCGGGATTTATATGGCTTTTCATCAGGTAAATATTAGCAGGCTTGACCTGCCTATAGTTACCTGGAGAAAACTCTGAGGGATTGGAAACATCCTAACCACTCATACACGCGATAACCACATAAGTAGGAGTTTGCACTGGTGTCGCAATTCCACACAGCCTTCTTAATCGAGGGGAGGAGCTTATACAGCTTGGTGAGAGCTCTATTTCAATCACCTCTTGGATCACCAACGTTTCAACATATTCTCTAGTTTTCCTGCTACTCTTTAAGTTGTGCTACTGGCTACAAGTGGTGGACACAAGCATTCCTTTTTTCTGACCAGGACTTTTTTTTTCATCATCAGACTTCAACCCAAAAGAAGAGAGAAATGCAGAAGAAGTAAAAAGGAGGAGGACAAGAAAAATGGAAAAACAGTGACAAAAGGATAAAAGTTGAGATGAAAAAGAAACCGCAAGAGTGAGATAGAGCGACAACAAGTGTAGGGTGGTGGACGAAAGAAGCGTGAGGCAGAGCTGGTGGTGAGCTCCAAAGAAAAACCTTGAGGTCCTTCACTTTATTTTTTAACGAAGTAAGCACAGAGTACATGTTGCTACCTTTGAAGGATGCTGTCTCTCTTTTGGCTCACGTGATCGTAAGCAATATACTGTCTGCTGACTTTGGAACCCGGAAATCTGGTTTCTAACCCCTACTTCAGCACTTCAGCACTTAAAGATCGTGTGATAGTTTCCCTGTGACTAAAGTTGTAAAGGTGAGTGAAATGTAATGAAATTGTAAATCCCCTAATGATGCAACAGTCTTGCCTCATCTCCCTACACCCCCATGAATGCACAATTCTCCATTGCTTCCCAGCTAGGTCTGCAGTATACAAATGCACACATGCATGGTACCTAGAGTTTTCTGCGAGTTGACAGACCCCTTTGAGCAGCTGGGGGAGATGGGCCTGGGAATATCTGCTTTGCATGCACAGCAGTAGAGAAGGGTATGCACCAGTGCTTAATTTCAGCCGGTGGTTTCCGGTGCTGGGCACCGGCATTTAATTGACAGAACCTGCACTTATGACAGCTGCCACATGGTGGCGCTGTTTGTGTAATTTAAAGATGAGCAGAAAAACAGTTGTTTGTTAATTCAATATACATTAAAAACAACTAATACCTGCCACCCAAGCCATTCTTAAAGCTTTGGCGGCCTACAACAGTCTGAATTTTCACATTTGTAGCAGTGTGATGGTTACTAGTTGTGTAAGTACAGTGGCAATGTGTGGTGCAAAATGCGGTGGCCTCCTGACAGGGCCCCAGCACTTATTTTTTTACAAATGAAGCACTGGTATGCACACACCTTGCAGGGGATTCTTTCCTGCACAGAAAGCGCACAAAGTAACAATGGGGATGGCAATAATGAATGCCTTATGTACCTGGCAACATGTAAAATGGCGTAGGGTGCCATTCACATAGTAGGAAATGTGCAGATCTGCAGGTCGATGGGCGCTTTACACAAAGGGCAATGTATACACTTTCATGGCAATTGTACTTTACATACAAGACAATGTGTACACTTTCATGGCAATTGTACTTTACATACAGGACAATGTGTACACTTTCATGGCAATTTTACTTTACATACAGGACAATGTGTACACTTTCATGGCAATTGTACTTTACATACAGGGCAATTTGGAAATGTCATACTAATATATGTTTCTTACAGGGGCATTGAGGAAAGTGTCACAGAAGTGTATGGTATACAAGCACGCTATTGTAACCCCTAACTACAGGAATATAGCTTATTAAGGCAATCCGTCTGTAACGCCAGTAGCGTCAGGATAATATTAACCTGCATCTGTGTATATTATATGGTTTTTAGGTCTCGCCCTGATCCAGCGCTTGCGCTGGTCTGGCGAGACATTTAGTTGTGGGGTTTTAAAAGTGCGACCACAGCTTTTTCCGTGGCATACAGTGTGCGGTTACGCGCACAGCACGCGCTTCTGTCATGGCTCATTAAGCCTTCCGGCGCGTGAATCATGCTCCTCCACCACCTTGCTGTCTGCTCTCACTACCCCCTCCCTTCAACCCCCTCCCTTCTCCCCCTCCCTCCTCGTTAGCTTGTTATTCTTAACTTCGGAAGCATCTGATGTGAATTCTTCAAGGAGCAATTCACTTCCGACTAAGCCAATGCCGCCTCAGACAGTAGACATTTTCTGGTGCTTGTTTATCTATCCCTCGACCCTCCCCCTCCCCTCTGTTGCTTCTTGCCTCTGTTCTTCCCCCTCCCGAGCTGTTGCTTATTTCTTTCGTCTGCTCCTGCCCTTATAATTTTATGGAGAGGCATTGACTTCCCTCACTTTCAGTCTGTGGCTCCTATTTCATTTGAAAATCTTACGAGCTGCTTTTTCTGTCACCTCCAATGTCAACTTCTAATAAAAAGAAAAAAGGTTCGTGGGTGCGGTAGAACTGAAAAATAAATAGATCATGTGAGACCACGACGCTTTTAACTTATTTGTTAACACTGTTGAACGCACGGGTTGTTTATATAATTGACACACGTTATCCACTAAATGTGCTTGCTTCCGCTTCTGTTAGTTGTGTTAATCTGCAGGCAGATTGTTAAAAGAAACTGTGGTGATCTTTGCACTTGCAATTTACAATGAGACTCAGCACATTAAGACATGTTTTCTGTCAGTTGCCTCATGGCTAAGGAACTCCTAATTTTCATAGAGTGTCTCGTCAGAATACAGACAGGAGCTGACTACATTATATGTAGTTGGAAAACAGCGACAAACTCTCTCTAGAAACAAAATGACACATAGTAAAACTGTTGGCAGAAAGATTCACAGCGCCGTGACTCAGTGCCTGCTTTTAAGGCGCTGTTTCTGGCGAGCGGTATAAGATCTTGCAGCAAACATCGGCGTTTTATCACCAGTTAAAATGCAAAATAATTTCAAGGACTATAAAAGGAGTATATTGGATGACAGTGACCCACAATCTGCAGTTTTGTGAAGCTCACAGTGACAGATGCAAGATACAAAGCGCTGTGTAAAATACATAACATTCCAATAATCATGTGTTCTTTTAAGGACATTGTTTAAATGTAAATTAGTGACTGAAAGCGGCTAGACTGCTTTATTTTAAGAAACACATGATGCTGTGTTTGCCAAATGACGCTTAGTCGAAACTGTTTATTTTTCCTTTCAGTGTTTATATTAGGCTATATTGAAAAACTAGCCAGCCTTATAAACCAAATTATGACATTTTCAACAGATGGATACGAAAACAATAGTGGACTATAAGATGGAGAAAACTCAGCTGACTGCACACCGTCTCGCGCTTCTGTTTTACTGGTAGAGCTGGACTCACAGACCCTCTCTCACAGATACTCTCACAGACTCTCACACTCTCACAGACTCTCACAGACACTCTCTCACAGACTCTCACAGACACTCTCTTACAGACTCACAGACACTCTCTCACAGACTCACAGACACTCTATCACAGACACTCTCTCACAGACTCTCACAGACACTCTCTCACAGACACTCTCTCACAGAGACTCTCTCACAGACACTCTCAGACACTCTCTCACAGACACACAGACACTCTCTAATAGACACTCTTTTACAGACACTCTCTCACAGACACTCTCTCACAGACTCTCACAGACACTCTCTCACAGACTCTCACAGACACTCTCTCACAGACACTCTCACAGACACTCTCACAGACACTCTCACAGACTCTCACACAGACTCTCTCAGACACTCTCTCACAGACACTCTCTCACAGACACGCTCACACTCTCTCACAGACACTCTCACTCTCTCACAGACACTCTCACAGACTCTCACACTCTCACAGACACTCTCTTACAGACTCTCACACTCTCACAGACACTCTCTTACAGACTCTCACAGACACTCTCTCACAGACTCTCACTCTCACAGACTCTCTCTCACAGACACTCTCTTACAGACTCACAGACACTCTCTCACAGACTCAAAGACACTCTCTCACAGACACTCTATCACAGACACTCTCTCAGACTCTCTCAGACTCTCTCAGACTCTCACAGACTCTCTCTCACAGACTCTTGGCCTTCTTGGTCATATATAAGGTAACAAAAATGCTTCTGGCACTTTTTTATTACAACTTTTCAGCATGCTGCACAGCAGCCACACTTCTCTACAGCACAGCTTAAACACATTGGCAAAGTCAATAGCTCTACCTAAACACTTATAAGGCCCCAAAGGCGAGACCTATTGGCTATGCCAATGCTTGTTTTTTTTACTTTGAGTACAATTCCTCATTGCGAGATGTGGAGAAATAATGCTCCTGGATACTGAGGCAGGCTCCGAAGTCTGGAAAATGTCACAAGTTCTCATTCAGAGCTGCCTTTAAAGATAAATCAAAAAGAACAGATGGCTTATCCAGATCTCTTGACTGGGGGTAAATGTTTGATATGTTCAGTATTCCAGCCATCATTTGTTTGCGCAGCATTTTTCATCCTAAGTGGGATAAAACCGGTCCGAGGATGCTTGCTTACGGTCCAGGGAGAATCTGGCCTGGCAGTTTGGGATTGGCCGTTCCCATAGGGAGCAGGGTCAAGACTGATTTGCATATGACTGAGTTTAAACTGGAGTGGCATGGGGAGCAAAAAATGATGGATTTAGGCCCAGACCTCTGTACTGGGGTGAATGTTTTGACATTGTTCAATATTCTGTCCATCAATTGTTCTTTTTGTATATGTCACCCCGAGTGGGACGGGTATGCCCAGACGTGGGTCCCATGCCCTCCATGCCACTGGAGTCAAGCTAGCTTAGCTCATGCGGGGTGAGATCCCGAAACCGGTCCCAGGATGCTTGTTTACAGTCCAGGAAGGACCTGGCTTGGCAGTTCGGTCTGGACTGTTCCCATGAGGCACAGGGTCAAGACTGATTTGCAGATGGCTGGGTCCAAACTGGGGTGGCATGGTGAGCAAAAGAACAATGGATTTAACCCAGATCTCTTGACTTGGGGTGAATGATTTGTTCTGCATTCCGTCCATGTCTATCAATTGTTTGCCATTTTCCAAACAGTTCGCTAGCTACTCTTGCTTGCCTGCTGCTGTGTGTTGCAAGTAGAACAGTTTTTTCCACAACTTGTTCATGTTCTGCCAACACTAAATATTAACGCATTCCCTTCCTAGCTGCGGTCTGCACACTGGTTTTCAGCTTCCTTGGTAATATTGCAACCTTGAGACGTTGATCCACTGTGGGGCCGAGTGGATAAATGTTGGTCTGAAAAATGAGACGACATTTCCTTTCCTCAGACACCACGAAGCTGGCAGTTTTAAAATAAGAATTAGCCATACCAATAGGTCTGACCTTGGCAAGCCAACAATGTATTTTATTTATTTTGCAAACATATGCAAAAGTATAAAAGTATCAATATTAAAAATACCGCCACTTAAAGGGGACAATGTTTGCAAAAAAAGTGAGTAAAAAATGAAGCATTGCAAGAATAAATACAAAAAATTAAATGAAATCAGGCCTACCTTTCCTGGCATTAAAGTGGACTACTTTTTAGGTGGATGTGTACATACTCAAGAGTGAAATGCGAAAGAAGCCAATAGCCAAAGTGGCTGATGAAGTCTGTGGCGGGCAGAAGCAACATGTGAACAGTAGCGGCTGCTACCAGACGGGGGTGGTGCGGCACTAGGAAGGGGGAAATGAAAATGGAAAAAAAAGCACTTACCTGGGAACGGTTGGCCGCCTCCACTCCTCCGTCCTCCGTCCTCTTCATCTTCCTTGTTCCTGTCTCCATTCCCGGTAGCAGGAAGCACCCGGGTTCCCAGGCTCCCCTAAGCCAATCACAACGCCGCAATGCAGTGTTGTGAATGGTTTGAGCGCCGTGGTTCGGCGCTCAGACGGGGACTGGGAGGCTGTGCATGTTCCCCACCAGGCTGTGCATTACAGCCTAGTGGGGAGCATGAAAAGTGCGCATGATTGTTTGGCCGGCCCAAGCGGCCAGCCAAACCGTCATGCGCACTTAGAGAGTGCCACCACTCCTCCCCCCTGCTCTGGCCAGCCCCGCCCCACATGAAACAGAGCCACTGACTGCGATAGGAAAAACAAAATGAATATAATGATACATTATTATCATTTTATTTTTCCTTTTGAGCAGTGGGGCGATGCTCCTCCGCCTTAGCAGAGGGATCTCCGCCACTGCATGTGAATGGCACTTGAACAGACCAATGGATGAAGAAGTCTGACCAAAAGTTTCACACGGTCAGACAGCTGGCAGACAAACAAAAGTCCCTGCCGCCTGATAGCCTGTCCACATTGGGTGGGAAATCTAGCTACAGGGGTGGGCAAATATAAAACAATGCCAGCCAGATGAATCTGTGAAGTTTCTTACTTCTTTTGTTCAAGGAAGATGTTCCTGAATTCGCCCGGCTTCGAGGACATTATTAAGCCTTTGTAAAATCCTACAAAATGCTTTCATTCTTCTACAAAATGTCCTACAGGCAACATCACGCAGTGACAGTCGCGGCTCGCATGACTCGGGGTGGCGGGGGAAGTCGCGCGGGGGGTTTAAATTTTTTTTAAACTTACCTTACCGGGTCCCGTGCCGCCTCCGCTCCTGGCAGGGTCCCGCGCCCGCATTTTCTTGCTGCTTTCCTGCTCTCCTGCAGGAACAGTAAGCAGGCATCCTCCCTCCCCCAAGCCAATCACAACGCTGCAATGGCAGCGTTGTTATTGGTGCGGACGGCGCCCAGCCGGGCGCCTGTAGGCAGGCCATTTTCTCTATGTAGGCTGCATGCAGCCTACATAGTGAAAATGGAGAGTGAGCATGACTGGTTTGGTCGGCCCCAGAGGGCCGACAAAACAGTCAGGGCCCACAGCATTGGGCAAGCCACTCCTCTCCGACCCGCCCACCCCCAACCAGGCATACCATTCTGCTTTCTTGCAGCGTGAATACCATTTTATGTTTCTGCTTCTCGCACTGCAAGAAAGCAGTGGGGCGACGCTCCTCCGCCCTAATAGAGGAGCCGCCCCTGCGCAGTGACAGGACCCTTTCCCCGTCCACAGGCTAGCAAGCGCCCACACTGGCTGCCACATCTTACCCCCATCTCTATGCGCCTCCTCGGGGGCTTGCTTTTTCTATTAAGGCGCCAAAACTCTAGACTAGGTCGAGTATGAAATCAGATTTCTTTCATCACGGCTTGTTATCCGGAAGGCCTCCTCGACAATTAATCACTCAGAGCCGAATCTGTCTGCATGTCTCTGCCTTGCTGATTGCGTGCCTAGAGGTATTTTATGTTCAGTGTGAGGGATACTAATTATGTAAACGAATAAAATGAATAAAACCAACATGGGTGTCTCTTGACATCAGTCCTGTGAAGTACGGGGAAACTGGCACGGTTTCTGCATGGAATTTGCACCGAGAGAGAATATGTGTCAGCCTGGTGTAAATTCCAAGGCTGTGCTGCCATCCAGGAGTTTTGTTGACCGCCTAGACCAGAGCTTTCCAAACTGTGTGTCCCGACACAGTACTGTGTCGCCTGCAAATGGTGGGTGTGTCGCGGAATGACACCGGTATTTTTATTTTTTTTAAACTTTATTTGTCATTTTATGTTATAACATCCAAGGAGGAAGACATTTCAGTACACATCTCATACCATAGTATTACACAATAATATGTTAGCATCCAAAGTTACAGCTAATATTCATACATTCCATACCAGTATCCTAGTACTACCGTACCTCTGTAATACAAACAGCAGTCTGGGTAGATCCGTTTACTTTTGTCTCGCTGTGAGCAGTGGTTGTCATATCTGCAACCTCCTACCACTTCTGCCCACGCCCATCCTTACATCTGCCGGCACACTCTCATGTTCATCCATTTCCAAAAGGTACGTCCTGTATGGCCCCCATATATCTTTAGGTGTGCATTTTATAGGCATTCGTTCATTATATGCTTCCGATTGTGTGGAGCAGTAAGCCATATCCTTTTCCCATTCCACCAGAGTAGGTAGTGGACCCTGCATCCATCTCATGGCCACACGCCTTTTAGCAAGCAGCAGCCCAATGGCCGCTAATTTCCGCACATTCTTCGGTATCTCCTTGTCATAGCCCAGCACTGCAATTAGATCACAGCCCAGCATTTTTGTTAAATTAGTTATTACCGTGCTCCAGTACCTTCTGATACCAGGGCACTCCCAAGCTAGATGTGTGAAGTGTGCGTTTGGAGCATTACACCGAATACAATTATCCTTGTCTCTGAGCCCATACTTGTGCAGCCGTGCAGGGGTATAGTAGGTTCTATGGATATACTTAAAGTGCAACAACCTATGTCTCCCATTCAAAGAGATCGTTTTAATGCTGCGAAAGCACCAGGCCCATTGTTCTGCTGTAATGTCTATCCCCAACTCTGCCTCCCAGTCTAGTTGGAACTTATCTGTACCTAGTGCCTCTTCTTGCCGAAAAGCGAGTACAACTGAGCTATACCGCGTTGCGGTGTGTGTGCTTGCAATAAGTAAGTGAGGGCAGGCATAGTGTCCGGTTCTATCATTGCGGTTCCTATCACCCCTCTCAGTGCTTCTCGGAACCTGTAATAGTGGAATGTATCCAGTGGTGAAGTCCCTACTATCTGCTCTGTAACCTGATCCCATGTTTTGACCATTCCATTCTGAAACAGGTCACCAAGGCATTCCAGTCTGAGCTTTGTCAGCGTGCGTATCACATCTTTATCATTATGAAAAGGCAGCCAGTTGCACCAAATTATAGGTAGCTGTGGTGAGTATATCACGGGCAATTTATGTTTGTTGGCGATCTTTACTATCTGTTGCCCAGTGTTATGCACCGGATCAATTGTACGCTGTGTACCTCGTGCGGCTCCTGTTAAAAATGTGGGCAACAGTATGGGAGTTACACTATGCGTTTCCAGCAGTACATGTGGTAAATTTGTAGGCCCATGTATCCAGCTGTATGCATGCATCACTTGCGCTGCTCTATAATAGCGTTCCATGTCCGGAGCATTTAACCCACCCTCAGAGTATGGCCTCGTTAGCACATTCCATGAAACCCTGGGCTGCTTACCTGCCCATACTAACTTCAACAATAAAGTGCGCAGATTGGTAAAAAACGATTGTGGTAAACCAATAGGCACATTAACAAACAGAAACAAAAATCGTGGTAGGACCACCATCTTAATCAATGCTATACGTCCTAACAGTGAGAGCGGTAACTTAATCCACCTATCTACAACCTCAGACAGTTTTTGAATCGCACAGCCATAATTCTCAGACATGACCAGCTCGGGATCTGTATGAATTTGTATCTCACTGGGTCGGTAGTCCACTCTAATGGGTAATCTACCTGTATCTGCGTAGTAGCAGCTGTCAATGGAAACACCACCGATTTATGCCAGTTAATTCGGAGGCCTGAGTGCATGCCAAATCGTTCAACCTCCCGTATCATAGGAACCATATTCCGCTCTGGATCTCGTATGTATAATACGATGTCGTCGGCATACGCTGCTATAATTAAATTATAACACGGTGAACGTATGCCCCGATGATCATGGTATTCTCTCATTGCGCTAAGGAGTGGCTGTGCAACCAGGGCATACAATAAGGGGGAGAGGGGGCATCCCTGTCTGGTTCCCCTTGTTATTACTATAGACAGCGAAAGTGCACCATTAATTTGCACTCTGGCGACGGGTTGCGTGTATAACACCTTCACCAGCTGTATGTATATATCTCCCACACCCACCTTACGCAGAACCGCATACAGGAAACGCCACTCGACAGAGTCGAAGGCCTTTTCTATATCTATAAAGAGGGCCGCTGCCTTGATCTCTGGTTGGATATTCTTTATCGTGCTAAATAATGTTCGTAGATTACTTGCAAGAGATCTGCCGGGCACGAATCCCGTTTGCTCTGGGCCCACCAGCCGCGGTAATACTAGTGACAGTCTGTTCGCCAAAATCTTTGCAAACAGTTTTGTGTCCGTGTTCAACAACGACAGTGGTCGGTATGAAGAGCATTGATCTGGTGGCTTCCCGGGCTTTAATAGCGTAATTATTGTAGCCTCCCTCATCGACGGGGCATCTGTCCCCCAGCGGCCATCTCCTCAAACAGATTCACTAAGTGTGGTATGAGCTTGTCCTGAAACGCCTTATAAAAGGCCACTGTCAGTCCGTCCGCCCCCGGAGCCTTCCCATTTGGCATACCCTTCAGGGCCGCTACAATTTCTGTCGGTCTTAGTGGGCCAATTAAGTGTGCCCTTTCGTCATTTGTGAGCCAGGTCATTGTTATGTATGTTAGGTATTCCTCATCGGTCTCTAGGCTCGTCTCTTCTCTAGTCGTATAGAGTTCTTGGTAATAATCTGCGAAAGCGTCCAGTATATTAGGGGTAGTGTCCACTAGATCTCCTTCTCCAGTACGCACGCCCGTAACACAATTCTCGCCTCTCTGTGGTTTGACAGTATATGCTAAGGTCGAGCTTGCTCTATCCCCTTCTGCATACCTCCGAGCTGTTGCGTACCGTCCTAGGTGTTTCACTTCGCTATCCGCCAACTCATTAAATTCCGTTATGTGTGCCCTTATCTGTGCAAGTAGACCAGATTCATTCGAGCTTTGATGTTGGCTCTCTAGATTTTTAAGCTTGCTTTCTATATTTTGCATGCGATCACGTATGGATTTCAGGACCCCCGCATGTTTGGAAATGGTGACACCTCTGATATATAGTTTAAAGGCTTCCCAGACAGAGAACATGGTGGCCACACTACCTATATTTGTCTGAAAATATTCATCGATAGCCGTCTCCATTTCAGCACGGAACACTGCATCTAACAAGGAGTACTGCGGGAACCGCCAGGATTGTCTATATAAATTGCTGTCACCCAATTCTAACCTGAGGAAAACCGGCGAGTGATCCGATAATGTTCGCGCCATATGCCCAAAGTCACGACACGAGGGGAGCAGAGTGTAAGAGGCGAACCAGTAATCAATCCTTGTGTATGTGTCATGGGCTGCTGAATAATGTGTGTACTCTCTACCCTGCGGGGCTACGGGCCTCCACACGTCCCGCAACCCTTCTATTTTTGCAATATCTGCTACCGCCCGTGCTGCCCGCGCAGGAAGCCTAGGATTTCCCCGTGACCTATCTACCTCTGGGTCTTGTACACAATTAAAATCCCCGCCCCACAGGATTGGTAGATGGGCGTACTTGGCAAATTTCTGATGTAGAGTCCGGTAGAAGCTGGGGTCATCATAATTGGGCCCATATACCCCCACTAACAGCAATACGCTGTGTTCCTTCCGACACTTAGCGATTACATATCTACCCCCAGCGTCAACCTCCATAGCTTGGATCTGTATTCCAGAATTACGTCTCACCCATACAAGTACGCCCCTAGCATGCGAGGTGAACCCCGCTGCAACACAGACGCCCCTCATTCTTCTGCCGGAGAGCAGCCCTGTTGTGGGTGCCAGATGCGTTTCCTGTAGTATGGCTACATCTACTTCATGTCTATATAAATATGCCACCACACGTCGTATTTTCCTACAATCGTTCAGACCCCTCACATTCCAGGACAGAAAGTTAATCGCGTTAGGTACCTTAGTTCGTGAAGTCATAGTGCCATAAAGCAGACCTAATGATATCCGATGTAGCGGCTGGGTGCGTTCTCCATCTGTGTGGGCCCTTCCTTACCATTTTGTGTACTGTGTCTGAAATGTCCTCCCAAACTTCCCTCCTACCCCCTCCCACACCGTATCAAAATAAGTAGATACGGTAAAACACCAATTCCCTCCCCTTCCAACCCACCTTTGTGCACGTCCCCAACTGCACATTCCCCAATCATAAATTAACATGTGGCTTACACGTGGGGGGCAATGGCGGCCTAACCCCAAGTTGAAATCGGGAGGGGAAAGACCTGAACCGCCCTTTCTTTGAACACCTATAGGGCCATCTTCCACAGCTTGTAATCCATTACCAGCTACTCCACACCTGTGACCCCTCCGCTTACTAGTGCACTTTCCTTTACCTAATGCACATGTATATAACCAGCTATTCATTAACATTACAGCATACCAAACAGTGTATCTCGTTCATATCCCACTTATTTAGTCTCTGGTGGATTGCGCGAAGTGCTGCTTTCCATGACCGCCTCATCTTCCGACGCCACCAAGGCTACCTTCTCCGTTCTTGTCGTACCATATTTCTTTAGGTCTTTTTGGAGCTGGCCCGGGTCCAGATAGAAGCGCGTTTTATCGTCGAAGTTGACCTTTAGTCTGGCTGGGTACAGCATAGCATAGTCAAGGTGTAGGTCCCTTAACTTCCGTTTCACTGGGCCAAATTTTTTACGCGCCTCTTGTACCTGCGGCGTGAAGTCGGGGAAAAGCGAAAGTTCAGAGCCCTCGTATTGCAGTGTTTTCAGGTCTCGTGCTCTGCGCAATGCAGCATCCCTGTCTCTATAGTTTAGGAGTCTTGCGATCACTGGCCGCGGGGGCGCCCCAGGAGGAGGCCTTACTGACAATGTTCTGTGTGCCCTTTCCACTACGAAGATCTCGGAGAAGGTCTCCCTGCCCATCAGTTGAACCAGTAGCTTTTCGATAAAAAGTTCCATCGAGCCGGTGGCTGTGGTTTCCGCCAGCCCAATTATGCGGACGTTATTGCGCCTCGAGCGCGCTTCTATGTCTTCGGCTTTGTCTTTCATCACCGCTACCATCTTCTCCATTTGTTTCTGAGTGGCACCCAGATCATTCTGCCCGTCCTCAGTATCCGAAATTCGTCGCTCCGCCAGATCAAGTCGTTCTGCGTGCTTATCCACACGTTCGGACATTCTGTCCAGCCTGTACGACAGGGAGTCCATCTTAGCATCGATAGATGAGAGACTACGCTGCATTGCCGCCAGTATCTGTCGTATATCCCCCTCGGGAGCTGAGGCCTCATCCGACATTAGTGCTGGTGTTGCTTCCAGGTCTTCCTCACGGTGCCTGGAGGATTGCCGCTGACTGAACTGTAGTTTAGTTTGTGATTTGTCAGTTTTGCCCATGTTGAGGAGCCTGTGTTCTGATTTTGTGCTGGTCTGGGAAGCTGACGCACCCTCCACACCGTCTCCAACCAATTGGGGTCACGTTATTCCACTGTGGTGTCTAGCCACCCTAGACTTGCCGCTGTCTTGTTGTCTTGTTAGTTTGTCCTGCCACAGTACCTTCCAATCGTACGACCGAATGCCAGGCTAGGCCTTGTCGATTTACCACCACCCTGTGGTTTTATCCTCTTAGCTCTCGAGGCACAGATCACTCCAGATCCTGTCCACTTTTTGCTGCTCTCTTGTTTTGCCTCCCCACTTTAGTGCGTCAGGCCCTCCGCGGCAGCTCCACCACGCTGCGCTCACGCAGGCAGCAACTCACCCCAGGTGTCGGCAGCGGCACAATCCTGGTCTCGCTATGACCGTCCTCTGCAGCGCTCCTATCCCCGGCACCGCGCCCAGCCTCAGGCCTCCGTACCCACCGTCGGGCTCGCGTCTGTGCGTAGCTGTTCCCTGGGCCCGCGCCGCGGCCGCGCCTCCGTCAGTGCGTCTCTCTCTGCGTTTCTTCGGACCCACTGGCTCATAGTCTCCACAGCGCACCTTCCCCTGCGTCTCAGCGTCTGGTCATGAAGCCTTCCAAGATGGAGGGCGTCCGATCCCGTCCGAGCCCCTCGCTGCTCGAACAGCCAGCAAATACCCTGAAACTTCTTTCGGGTGCTCGCGTTGGTCTCCGCTGTCAGTACCGGCAATCAGTACGCTTAGAAATGCCCTATGAGTGCAGGATATTGTAGGATTATGTTCGACGGTCGCCGGAGCTCGTTCAAGCAGCGGCCATTTCCCAGTCAGGCAAGCCACGCCCCCCAATGACACCGGTATTAACGGGCACTTAGCACATAACTGCTGCTAATTAAGAGGCATTCCTTTGAAAGCTTTGTTCTCACTATGCCTCATCTATTGCATAACGTCTCCCTATAACGCAACACACGTGCGTAGCTGTTGTGACGGGGTGTCCCTGCTATGATCAGGCAGTGCTCTGTGATAACGCGTCACCTCGCAGCTGGCTGTGATGAAGCGACACCCGTTTCTAGGAAAGCAGTCTCCCGTGTAAGGCTGGTTTGATATCCAGATTCTCACTTAATTACGTTCCATATGCGGGTATGACAGGAGTGTGCCAATACACCGTCTGCGGCCTGCTGCGAGCTGAGGCTCGGGCCTGCACCAGTGATGGCGGCCGATGGCTGGCCAGCCGATGTCAGCGCCCGGGAGAGCGCGGTTTACCACAGAGGGAAGGGTTGAAGGAAGAACACTGATAGATAAAGAGCGGTCTTATCGCTGGCAGGAAAAAGTGAGCCTGAGCATCGGCAGGAAATGCTGGCCTTCAGCACCACTAGGGGAAGCTGACCTGAGTCAAAGAAAAATACCTATGCACTTTAAGAGAGACTCCAGCATAGACTGGCACGTGCTGCGAAAGGGAGGGATGCTTCACAGTGTGGAACATTCTGGAAAGGTGCACAGTAAATGTTTACCCTGTTTATGTCTATAAGTGCACGCATTTGCACACTGCCATGAACACTTCCTGTCTGACTTAATGGGGCAAAGCAGACATCCAAGTACGTACGAAATCCGAAGACCATGACTCTTACTTTAAGAATTTATCTTTAACATAACTACAATTGGTTGCTGTAAATAATTTAATGAAAGCCTTACTCGCAGGGGAATTAGAATGTCATTCTCAGAGTCATCAGGGATAAGCCCCTCATTTAATCTTGCAAAGAATAGAAAAAATGAAAAGATGTCCCAACCACCCAGGTCAAAACTCCTTGGCTTGCAATTTTCAATCAGGACAATCTGATTAGTGATCACTAAAAGTAGCAGGGGGTGAATATTAGAGGTAATATGGGACTCAACATCCAGGCCTCAATTTCGTTTGCTGCAACTGTCAAGTAATTGTGAATGTACATATTCTAACAGAGTATACAACTTGTGAGTTGCTGGAATTTCCTCTCTTGCAGTACGATTCTTACTACCTGTTTGTATGTGCTTGGCACATAGCCGTTGAGGTTGCACAACTTCAAAAGACCAAGCACCAGGAAAAAGCCCCCAGCAATAGTACATTTTGTTTTATTAATGGTGGAAGAGTGGTACGTCCACTTAGTCATAAAAAAGGTCCTGGTCTTCAAAGATTGGTCTTGGTTTTATGTTATTTTTCCTCAGGATTTGCACTAACCCACTAATAGACTTGGTTAACTGTTTATGAAAGCCACTCAAAATGGGACAGCCTGACTCAATCCTGAACTTTCTGCTACAGGCTAAGAAATCAAGCAGTTTCGTCACTGTGGAGCTGGGAGCAGTACTCAACGTGTGTCGTGTTCGCCAATGGTGAAACTCAGAACTTTGTCGGCGATACAGACACCGAGGCACTTCAATCATTTCAAGTTTCTAAAAGCAGCAACGTCAGATAGATGGATGTGGCCATTTGCAGGTTATCACGTCACAAACTCAGCCTAGTCCACTTACCTCCAGGAATCAACATGGCAGATAAATTCAGAAGACAAGTTCTTTAGAGGTGGGACCCAGCATGCATGCTTGCACTACAATTTCAAATGGAAGAACCTTTTATATTTTGAAGACCCCTAATTAATGTATAATTCTGAATCTAGGAAAAAATAAATCTACAACCATGCCAACTGTTGGACCATCCTAAAACTATAAAAATCACTGGCTCCAGATGAAGAAGTTACTTACCAGCAGTAAGGCTCTTTCTGGTGGCTAATCTATCTAACTGCAGATTCATCAACCTTGGGGTGGTTGGTCTGGTAAATACAAAAAGGCTGAAAGGGGCAACAAGTAACCTTCAACTGGGCCCAAGGCAAGACAGCACAAAAAGCAGAACATTTGACAACTTTGCTTGTAATGGGTCTGTGTGGCGGGAATTACACCAGTCCACAAAATGTTTCCAGTGTCCAGCGTAAACAGATTTAGTAGATGCCCCTTGCCGCTGGAATGACATCGACTGCTTCGGGAGGGAGGTCAAAGGCAGTCAACTGTCGCCACTCAATCTCCACACATGGAGTTGTAGATTGTGCAGGGCCCTGCCCTGCTGGTGCGAGAGAAGATCTTCCCATAGTGGCAGCCTGATATGAGGACACTTTTGCTGCTGGGGGCTGCAAGGCCGAGCTGCAGCCCCGCTGGAGCCAGAGAAGCAGTGAGGCCGGTGCCTGGATCAGGACGAGCCTGTCTGTGGTGACCATTCCTGGCAGCCGCCTGCAAAGACTGGAGGAGGCTGCTATACACAATTATTTGGCAGGGTTCTCTATATAATGTGGTGAGAAAAGGTATGTGTCATAATGCAGCACACATGGTAGCAACATTATTCCTCTATTTTCTCATTTTAACACATTAATGTTGCCGGCAAACGTGTACCCTCGTTAGTGCCAATTTAACACGTGCAGACAGCAATTTGCAAACAGAATGCGACCAATTAACTTTTGAAAAGGGTGTCTTACTGTGTGGCCAAATGTGTGGCCTTTTTTGTAACTTTCGACGTGTTGGTGCGCTTTTAGAAGGAAAAACGCTTAACATCTTGGGTTCATCGAGTACTTTCCTTCTCCTGTAAGTGCATTACTAGCATATGTTCATGTTCTGAATGTTGCCATCCGTTTTATTGCTTTCGCCCATATCATTTTTCAGAATGCATTTTATGTTATTTGCCTGCTTGGGTGATGTCAATCCTTTGGTCTTAAGCTGTGTAGCAAAGAAGCATTTTTCCTCTTGGATTTGGATGAGGATGTCAGGGGTAGAGCTTGTGGGGCTGTCTTGTAATACCCCACTGTTTGGTATCTATGTTTTCTGGAGTATTCTTAAGTGACGGCTTCGGTTGACAGCCAGGTCACTAGGGTGAGTTTGTTTTGTTTGCGAGCATCGCCAGGGGATGGAATTCAGTTTTTATGATTTCAGATGTGATAGTTCATTGTGAGCCATTAATAGTTTAACATTGTTCCTCCCATTTTAAAATAAGAAAACTTGTACAGACCTTTATTAAGGAGATATTAGTAGATTGTTCGTACATTTCTCTTTTTCTCATGCAATGAACCATTCAATGTATCTTCTATTGTAGGCCCTTGCTGGTATTGTGTGGGGGCCCTGCATGCTGGAAGGAACTATTATAACTATAATAAGACTTTTTATTGGAAAGAAGCGCTATGACTTATGAAGAATGTGGTATTCAACTGTACATAATACCGTTTAGTCGTGTTACTCTGTCACTCACTGGACATTGTTACAGGTTTCCCACAAGAGAATGGTCCATGGTTAATCAGGAAAATTCATAGCACTTTATCCTGCTTCACTGAGAAATCTCACTAGGAAATGGGGTGAAGTCAGGTTTTCAGGACATTCTTGGTGCAGTGTCTTTCTGTGACTGAAAACATCAGTCAGAATTACAGCAAGTTTGACTCACCCTTCCATACTTCCAAAACATTGGTAACTATATTGCCTGTATATTACAGCACTTAGAAATGGAGAGCGGTCCCATCTGAGTTCAATGCGCAGAGACCAGCTGATAAGTTGCATGATTGTTTTACCACTCACAATTTCCCCTTCCTGAACGAATTTTTGTATAACTCATCTTCAGCAAGGCAGCAGGCGGACTTTGTGCATGGTTGGAAGGGTTGGCAGTGCGGGCACCCGCCCTTTTTGTTCCCTAATCCCTGGGGCATGTGTCAATGTGTGCATGATTATATTCTTGCTTCAGGCACAAACCTAACCTTACACCTAGTTTTGCCTGTCACTGTCTTTGTTAGAACAGATTCACAATTTCTTTATTAACCTTGCTGTGTTCTCAAATTTGCTTGAAAATGCACCATTTGCCCACTTTTTTTCCAAAATTTTCTCCGGGGGGAGAACCCCCCCGAAGCCCCTTTGGGTGGTTCGGGCTCGCTCGCTCGGCAGCAGGCGGACTTTGTGCATTGTTGAAAGGGTTGGCAGTGCGTGAACCAGCCCTTTTTGTGCCGTAAATCACTGGGGCATGTGTCAATGTGTGCATGATTATATTCTTGCTTCAGGCACAAACCTAACCTTACACCCAGTTTTGCCAGTCACTGTCTTTGTTAGAACAGATTCACAATTGCTTTAGTAACCTTCCTGCTTTCTCAAATTTGCTTGAAAATGCACCATTTGCACACTTTTTTTTCAGAATTTTCTTCCGGGGGGAGAACCCCCCTTAGGTGGTTCGGGCTTGCTCGTTACGCTCGCTCGCTACATTGCCTTACTGTGTCCCGAAATGATGCATCTCCAAAAAGTGTGTCACCAACATGAAAAGTTTGGAAAGCTGTGGCCTAGACCATCAAGGCATTGATTAATGTGACTGCCACTCCGTGATAACAGTATAGGCTTGTAATTCAAATAAACCCGATTTTTATATTACATTGTTTATTTTAGTTTAGTATGGCATAAAAAGAGGCACGTTTTTGTTTCCACCAACGAAAATGTATGCAGAATATGGTACTACGTTTTAAGGTGCTGTTTGTTTACAAAAATAATGAATATGTTATGTGAAGTGATTTTATAAAGCGCTCGTTTGCCCCAAGGGGCGTCATGGCGCTAGCTGAGAGAAAAGAAAAACGGATAAAGTCAGGGAACAGTTAACTTGTTGCAAAGAGCCAAGTTTGTAGTGCCGTTCTGAAAGCCAAGATATTGGGTAGGGCTTTGATACGCAAAGGGAGGGTATTCCAAGGCTTTGAGGCTCGGAGCATGAAGCTTCTCTCTCCCCAGTTAGAGTATCTGAATCTGGGAACTCACTCATTTAGTCGATGCAGAGTTGGTAAATACCATTTGAAGCACTTTCTCAAGAAATCAGGGCCTATCCCACGTAGCGCCTTAAACACTACGCACAAGGCTTTTAATATCACATATAGTCATTAGGCAACCAAATCCTTTACTCTGCAAATATTTCCACTTCATTTCAAAGTTGCCAGTCTGAACTCAGGGGCTGATTACGATGGCGGACGGACTTCAGTCTGTCCGCCATGGTATCAAGGATTGGGACCACCCGGCTACAAGGCGGCGGTCCCACAGGGCTAATTATAATGCGACAGCCACTGTGGCGGTTGCATTGACCATGTTTTGTATTGCGGCGGGTGCTGCGCTCTGCAGCACCCACAGCAATACAAAACACAGACCCCACACATATCCTTGCACTGTGTGGCAGGCACCATGCGGTGCCTGCCACATGGTGCAGGGATATGTAGTGGGGCACCATAGGTGCCCCCCAGGTCCTGTGTCTGTGGGCCAGAGGGGAAGGGGGGCCCGCTACAGGCCCCATTGTCCTTTTCTGCCAGCTTTTCCATGGCGGGTTACCCGCCATGGAAAGGCTGGCGGGTAAGGGACATCGTAATTAGCCGCGGTTCGTGCAGGTAACAGCGGTGGGCCTGCGTGGGGGGGGGGGTTGATTTCGAGGGACGATGCAGAGGGAAAATTAATTATTTATTTAATTTCCCCTCTGCATCGTTCCTCGAAATCCCCCCCACGCGGCCCCACCGCTGTTACCTGCACGGACTGCGGCTGATCATAATCCCTACGGCGGTGCCTGGTAGGCACTGCCAGCATTGTAGGGACTACGAGCCCCTCTGATGGACCTGTGGTGGTCAGTCTTTCCGACCAATAAATGGTGGGTGTTGGGGGTGCACTCCTGATTCTTCCTACTATGCTTTTTTTTTTTTTAATGCCTGATAAAATGGTGCACCATTTTGTCAAGCATTTTTTTAAAAAAAAGCATAGTAGGAAAAATCAGGAGTGCACCCCCAACACCCACCATTTATTGTTAATTTGAATTCTGTCAAGCAAGGGAGGTAGCACCCATCAGAGATGTCGTTCGAAGCAATTGCAAATATAACAGAGCAACTACAATGGTTTACACAACGGACCAAGCCACGGAAATATACACCCTGATTCAAGAGGTAAAACTCACAGATACTCATGGCGGCTCAATCTCACAGCAGCTTAAGCAACTGGAATATCTGACAAGACGTCAATTGAACCAAAAGTTACATGCTTCTACGTTAGTTCCATATCACAAGGCTAAACGCATACCAAGAGGACTGAGACTCCTGATTAAACCTATGCTGTTTCGATTTCATCTGAATACAATATTTATGGATAAATGGTACTCAATTTTAAATAAGTGCTCATTGGACCTGATATTGTTGATAATTGAGGAACTGTCCAAGATGATTCGGGAACTAGAAGAAGAGATTCATAATTTAAAAAGTGAACTTGAACTCAGGATGGAGAAAAACACTTGGCAGATCAATTTGGAGGGACTTAATCAAAAACTAGAGAAATACAGCAAGGAACTACAGGAAGGCAAATTAAGGAAGTACAAGAGAGATACCATTGATTATAAATTGAATGAAGTGTATACGTGGGCTGAGATTTATGCACGTAGAAGATTTGATCAGAAAAGGACAACCACATCGTCCGAGGAAAGCATAGCTACAGACAAGGACACATCGACGAGTAGAACACCAATACAATCAGGCACCAGTGATTTGGTAAGAGCAGGACCATCAACGGTACCTGGTGAATCAGTCCAATCTTCATCAATGGGGTCTTTTTTGTCACAGGCCCCAGATCAAGGACAACCTCCAGAACAAGCTGCACGAGCGTCAGCAGGCCATATCGCAAAACCAGGCGAGGACAAGGAAAAGGGAGGCAAATCACTGCGCAGCGGCAAAAACATAGACTAATCATCAATATATCTTCAACAAATTTAACACACCAGCAGATCAATGTGTTAAGCAGGGGGATGGCTTTTGTACCTACCAATACGACGAACAAACTGGAAGTTGAAGCAACAGTTTTCAGATTCATGCGCACCTTACGTTTGCGTCACTATTTCACCAACTTAGTCAGTGATGAACGCGTGAGAGAGGGTCCTGAGACATCTATATTCAAAACCAAAAGCACTTACATAGCGCCAATGTCCCATAAAATGTTGGACACATTTGAAATAATGATGAATAAAGACATTGAGGCTTTGGATTTCAAGACTAACAAAAGTCAGAATCTCACCCAACATGACAAAAAAGCCATTAAATCAATAGCTAATAATGCTGACATTACATTGCAACCAGCAGACAAAGGTGGCGCCCTAGTGGTGATGGACACAACTTTTTATCACTCTAAGGTTAATCAACATGTCATGGACGAGAACACATACTTGTTATTGGAATATGACCCGACAATTCAACTTATGGGCATTTTGGATAACATTTTACAGAAAGCCGCAGACCTGGATTGGATAGTTCGCGCTGGGGTGGGGTGGGGGGGGGGGGCGGCGGGGAAGTGGGACGGTCACGGTATATATAAAATTATTATTTTACTCCGCGACCGCATCACGCACCGCCGCCTCAGCTCCTGTTGCTCGAGTCCTGGCGCGTTTTAGGCAGCCTCCCTCCTCCTGCTCCCCTAAGCCAATCACAACGCTGCAATGGCAGCGTAGTGATTGGTGTGGCGCAGCGGAGAGCGCCCCAGCCAGGCGCCAGTAGGGAGGCCATTTTCTCTATGTAGGCTGCATGCAGCTAACATAGAGAAAATGGAGAGTGCGCATGATTTCTTTGCTCGGCCCTGGGGCCGACCAAACAGTCAGGGCCCATAACATTGGGCAAGCCACTCCCCCCCTGCCCTCGAGCAGGACCGCCCACCCGCCCGCCCACAACCAGGTACTTCTGCTTTCTCGCAGTGCGAGAAGCAGAAACATAAAATGGTAGTTTTACCATTTTATGTTTCTGCCTTCTCGCACTGCGAGAAAGCAGTGAGGCGATGCCCCCACGCCCCAATGGAGGAGCCGCCACTGCTTGTGAATTAAGAAAAAAAGATCAGCAGATACACCCTCTGAATCCCTCTCTACAACTTTTTTAAATGCTAATATGTCAAAAACTGCTTAATGGATTTACACCAAAACCTAAAAACCATGTTTTTGAATTAAGTTCTACTTTCATGCAAAATTTGGTGTAAATCTGTTCAGCAATTTGGGTTATAAGTATGAGCCAAATTTGGCATAGGAGCTTAAATTAGAAATTGCCCATTTTTTTACACCCCCTTTCTAGTGGATGGATTTTTACGAAACGTGGCATGCTGAAACTTAGATTAATAATTAGTTGCAAAAAAGATTATAGAGCTGGATTAATTTAATTCTGACTTTAAAAATATTCGTAGCTCAGAATGTACAAACATGCAGAATGTATTTTTCAATACGGGAATGTAACATTGAATGAGCTCCTTTTGTTAACGATGGATAAAACCCAGATCTATGTGACTGGGGGTTAAAGTTTGCATTGTTCAGTATTCCATCCATCATTTGTTGCTTTTGTCGCCATCAGTGGGAAGGGTATGCCCAGATGTGGGTTCGTGCTCATTGCGCCACTGGATTCAAGCTAGCCTGGCTGGTGAGGGGTGATGCCCCGAAACCGGTCCCAGGATGCTTGTTTCTAGCCCAGGCTGGACTGTTCCCATGAGGCACAGGGTCAAAACTGATTTGCATATGGCTGGGTCCAAGCTGGGGTGGGTGGCGAGTGGTGAGATAAAAGAACGATGGATTCAACCCAGATCTTTGTGACTGGGGGTGAATATTTCCATTGTTCAGCATTCCGTCCATCATTTTTAGGTCGAGCCTAGAGTAGCGCGCATGCGTTGCTCTGCGAGACTTTATGTAGGTGGTTTTAAAAGCTGACCACACGCTCGTGCACAATGGCCTTTCCCGTGCGGTTACCCGCACGGCCGCCAATCTGTTTCCAATTATCGTGCCCAGACGCGGGCGCGATAATTGAAAACACATGGCGCCCGTGCGGGTAATCGCAAGCAATAGGCCATGGTGCACGAGCGTGTGGTCAGCTCAGCACGCTGCCGTCTCTGCTGTCCAGCGCTTCACTTGTTTAATTGGGCAATTACGTGGCCCGTGCACCGTGCAAGCTTTTCAAAACTGGAACAGAAGCGTCAATGTGTTTAACAAATCTAGCGAGTGAAGAGTATTAACAATGCTAATAATGTTCTTATTCCCCTCGGTTGTCCAATTAGAAATATACACTTAAAACAAAATGCATTGTTTATAGATATTAATGTTTGAGGGTTTGAGCAAACACGTGTGCCAAAGCAACGTACAGCGAGAGACATAAAAGCGATAAAAATCTGTATATTTTTTATTTGATTGGTAATTGTTCTTGGAGCAGGAGAGAAATGAAAATGTGTGGGCATCTGTGATGTAAAGAACGGTAACGAGGCAATGCGATGCTAATATCTTTAATTTGTGCCTTTTTAAAAAAAAATGTGCTTCCCAGCTGTAAAATTCTGTATCACGTTTCTGCCCCACTAGTGCACTGGGATTTCACTGCCTCAGAATAACAAAACATCACTGGTAGATGGTTTTGTTGACTCCCATGAGTATAGAATGAGTGGCTGATTGTTGGTAGTGCCAACAGATAGTCAGGCAGCTTCACGGTGCTTCGCTAGAGTGACAAATGGATGGTATAGTTGAAAGAGTAACAATAGGACCCTTTCCTTATACAGGAAAGTAGTAGTACCTTATTACCTTACCTTTGTTTGCGGGTTCGGGAGGATAAGGAGCACGGACTCCGTCCTGGTCATGTGAAATTTTCGGAACTTATGTTATTTACCGGTGATGTCTTGAAATAAGGCCGGACAGTCAGTGTTGACACAGCTTTAAGTAATTGCACTATTGTTTGTCAATATTATTGATGGAGCTGATACATTCTCATTAGATTATCTGATGTTATAATGCTTTTGTAACACACTAAATGTGTATATATTTTATTTTTTAAGCTGTAATAAAGCATATATTTATAATGAAAAGTGTATACTGTGTTAACAAGCATTTGCAATGCATTAGGTCTCGCATTTACGAGAGTTTAAGCTATTGGCATTGTAAATGACAATGCCTATTATTTTTGTTTTTTAAAACATAAATAAAAGGCATTGTTAATTACAATGCTAATAGCTTAAACTCGTGTAAATGCGAGACCTATTGCATTGCAAATGCTTGTTTCCTTTTGTTAACTCGACATTCATTATAACATTAGTTAAAAGTTCTCCCTGCCGCAACAGAAGAATATCCTAAATTAAAAGAAATAAGACCCTTGAGCAAGAACCACCCACCCAACCAACCACCACTATACCATACCTGCACACAAAATACACAAACACAGGAACAATAACATGAAACAACAGCATTCTGTTCGCTTTACTCCAGGGCAATAAATATATGACACTTTACTCAGAATTGTTCAATAAAAATATTCGTATTTCGCACAAAACCATATGGTTTTACTAGACCATATAGAGTTCACAACCTAATCTATGCCAAGTAAAACAAGCATTGGCATAGCCAATAGGTCTCGCCTTTGGGACCTTATAAGTGTTTAGCCATGCAACAGTTGCATAACTAAATACTTATAAGGTCCCAAATGCGAGACCTATTGGCTACACCATGATAATCGCGGCACCTGCGCTTTACTTTTAACATTAAAAGTAAAGCGCTTTAACATTAAAAGTAAAGCGCGGGTGCCGCGATTATAGCAAAAGTAAAGAAATAGATTATTTTTCTATTTCTTTACTTTTGCTACAATCGTGGCACCCGCGCTTTACTTTTAATGTTAAAAGTAAAGCGCGGGTGCCGCGATTATAGCAAAAGCTGATCCTGCTATTTTTACCTTACAGGTAGGTTGTGGCCTCCTGTGCCTTTTTCAGTGTTCTGTTAACGAGAAGAGGAACACTTCCATCTCCTCATAGGGCGACTCCTTCTGGTGGCCACCTATCCATGGGTGACGCTTCGCCGCTCCCTGATGTTGTTGCTCTTCCAGCAAGATCTGACGGATGGCTTTTGTCAGGGTCCTTCGTCCCTGGGCTCCACGGGCCCCTTGTTTCACACCCCTGCACAGCTTGGCAATGTGGTAAGGTTTGCCACAACTTAGGCATGTTCTCCCTTGAGCTGGGCAGTTCTCCAGGGGGTGTTCCTCTCACCCACAGTTCCTGCAATGTGACCCTGATGGTATCAGCGTGCTCAGCTTGTGCCTGGTCATCTTTAGCCATGGTGGATATGGCGTCAGCGTGTTCCACTTTCAAATTGTGTGCCTTACTAGGCGGATGTGACATGGCTGTGTCCACTTCCGTAGCTCTCGCAGCAGATAGGTCATGTGACCTTGCCATGATGAGGATGTCATCCAGACTGATATTCGGTTGCTGCAGTATCAGGCCTCTCAGGGTTTTGTTCCTGCACCCTTGGATTATTTGCACCCTGATTTCTTTTGGCTGAAATGTCGGCCATAGACATGCTGGCTAGCTCACGGAGAAGGGCATAGAAAGTGTCAAAAGACTCTCCCTCGCTCTTGCGAGCCTGGCGAAGTTTCAAGCGCTGAAAATCAGGATTTAGTTGCAGGTCAAAATGAGCGTTGAGTGCCCTCACCGCCGCTTCATTGTCATTTGCGGTACCCCTATGTGGGAGATGTTCAAACAACTTATAGATCTCGTCCCCTGCATGGTGGATTAACAGAGAGCACTTAACGGCACCATCAGTTTCGTGGGTGGGGATTAAATAGTTGTTCAGACTTCCCACCTATGTCTTCCACTTGGGTTCAGCCATGGCTGGGTCAACAAGTTCGCTAAGTGGGCTTTGTCTGTGTGAAGCATTAACGTCATACGCCATGGCTTTCTCCCTTTGGACATGCATTGGCCCCTATACAGTTTTGTTAACATGGATGGTCCTCGTCCCCCTTGCCTTTTTAGTGTGGCTGGGCTGTGGCTGTGTGATCGACTGTCGGGTCTCTCCTCACCTTTACTGGCGGTCTTTTATTTATATTTATTTTCTTTGTTCTTCCTTTCCTGTGGACCAAATGCCTGTATTGGCTCCCTGCCTTCGTGGCCCGCCTTCCTTGGGCCAGGTGTGGTTTTAGGGCCCACCGGGACCTAGATGCTGCAGGATTGTGGGATGGGGCCTGGTGTCAGCGGACTGCACTCACACGCCTCTGCAGGCCCGAAGCACTGATGATTAGCGCGGGCTGCAGTGAGTGCTCGTTCTTGTCTATGCAGAGCAGCGGGGTAGGGCGTCTGGGCCACAGCGGTCGATGCTGCCGTGTTTGGCTGCTCCGGGTAGATCCCACCCTCGTCCCCAATTGTGCCAGGGACCCCGAGACCGTAAGCAAGGTGACCTGGCCCGGCAATATAGGGAGAATGATGACACATGCACACAGTGTTCCTAGTGCAGGCGGAAGTCCCTGTGCGGTCTCAGACCCTTTTATTTATAACCTCCGACCACGCGTGGCCAGTGGGTGACGTGAGCATCTACATGCGGAGCACAGGTCCCAAAGTAGTGGCCGGGTGGCTCACTACATCACTGTCATTTTTCGGACATTTGCTGGACAAACAATGCCCAAGATAGTGAGGAGTGTTGTGCGTTGCATTGGTGATTGGTTTACTCTGTATTTGCGTTCAGAAAATACATTTCAGCGAGACCTGCTGGACAGAGTCGGTGTGTTTAGGGTTGTCTCTCCGGGGTGTGGGTAGTTTTGCCACCTTTCCACAAGAAAAAGACCAGCCATTTGTTGTTGTTTTCAGACTCTGCCAAGACCCGGACATGAACTAAATAGGACTTTAAATGAAATCAAATGTATTAATTTGCAACTTGACTTTTCTGTCTGTGTTTATTTTAATTATAAGTCATGGATAGTCGACGCAGCTTTAGAACACATTTAAAAGTGTTTCCTATGTACATGTATGCCAGTAGGCCTGATTTCGATGGAAAACTCATGATTTTGGAAGCCAAAAGTGGCTTGATTTTGGCTGCCTCTGGCCAAAGTTTGCCTCTTCTTCAATAGAAGTTAATAGGGAAAATACACTCTCCCACTTATTTTTTTTTTTAATCTCCCACTTACGTCTTCTAAACTGTTGGCATGTATGTATTTCTGTTTGCTGTTTGAAGTTTGTACAGATAAGGGCTAAAAATGCCGGCTTTTTGTGACTTCGCATATTTTTGTACAGGCCTTGAGATTAAGCTAATGTTGGTGTGGGTAAAAACAACTGCTGGGTGGCAACCCTAGGTGAGGGTCATTTATATACGTCAACATTTTAGAACAAGACTGGGGATTTCGAGAAATAAATTGGATGAATGTATTTTCCTCACTGAATTCTATTGAAGCAGAGTCAATTTGAGGTGGAGGCAGCTAAAATAAATCCATTTTTTGCTTAAACAATCAGGAGACTCCCGCCTGAATCGTGTGTATTGACATGTATACTTTTATATGCTAACCCCAGTGGTATAATGTAAAATAGTGCTTGCCTGCAGAATGTATTAAGGTTCCCCTGAGACTCCCATACGTCACAGACATTCTCAATCCTGAGGAGGATTGGTGCCCCCTGAAGGGTGGTGGGCACCTCTGCACTGCTGGGCTGCAGTGGCCTGTGTTACTCCACTGTCTAACCTGTGTCAACTGTGTAAATTCATCTGCTGTAGTTTTTAGCTAGGTTAATCGAAGTCAATTCCTTTTTAGGTCTCGCCTACGCAGCGCGCATGCGCTGCATAGGAGGGCCTTTAGCCGTTGCTCTGCTCATTTTCAAGCACACACTCGTGCTTGTGGCGGCATCCACCTTGCGGGAGCGAGCAGGGGCGCGCCACAAGCATGAGTGCAGTGCTTGAAAATGAGCAGACTGCGCGCGCACGCACCACTCCCGGGGTCACCTCCTGCTCCCCCTCTCTCTCACGCGCATTCCTTGTTTACTTTTTCGCTGTGCTTATTTAATATAAGAACTGATGCTTTGTCCAATACGTGCCAGCAGAGTGCGCTGTTTGATAGCTGGTGGCTTCACCGGCTGCTCCAGGTTAAAAGTACAGCATTGTCCTAATTCATTAGTGCAAACCTCAGTTTTTCCCAAGAGGCCTACTAGGGACAGTGTGTAAATCAAACGGTCTTGTTTCTTTGTGTTTGCCACTTCCTAAAAGCCACACGTTTCGGATCCATAGCAAAAAAGCTTTGCACAAATAACAAATAACCCATCTGCATCAGTCTTTCGAGGTTAAATGTAAATGGTATTTACATCTGTGGAAACAAGAAACGTAACTGTTTTCAACGCCATTTTTGCTGATAATTTAATAAGTGGATAAAGTTAACTTCATTCACTTTTCAAATGTGAAATATAGAACTGCGTTTGGGGCTACAATGAGTTTATTTCGTTTTTTTTAATATTGTAAAATATGTTATCTGTTGTCTTAAAACGGGCTGTGTACATGACTTGGAATTCTTTCTTAAAATCTTTGACTATGCAATCTTTTTAAGCAAACATGTGTTGCACGTAGCTTTACGATTCCTTTATCCAGTTTTGCCGCGTTGCAGAAGTTTCTGTGATCTACACACGCTGCATAAATGGTGCAAATACGTTTGCCCCGTTCTTTTGCCACAGCGCAAAATTTTATTGACCTTGTTGTCCATGGTTCGTTTCAGACATTTGAAAGCTGGCGGAAAATAGATGCAGTGTTTGAAAGCCAAAATGAACAATTTTCAATGTCGGCAGTCTTGTTTGTTTCCACCCCTGCAGGAGTGCGTTTCGCCATGGCCTGGTTGTCGGGAGTAAGCCTGTCATTCACCCAGTGCTGCACTGGCTGCTTCAGCGGACCAATGAACTGAAAAAGAGAGCGTATCTGGCACGCTTTCTCGTCAAACTGGAGGTCCCCGCGGAGTTCCTTCAAGACGATGTTGTGGCTGACACAAGCAAGCAGGTATTGTACCCTTGCGTGAGTTTCTATCAGATTTTATATTGTAAGATACACCTCCTTTTTAGTCGTGCCAGTGCTTTTATATGATGGTTCTTCTTGTCCGTAGAATCAGAAATGAGCGTTCGATAGGCGTAAGTTAATTAATATATTGCGTATTTAAGAAATGGGTTAACCACTTCTTGGAGAAATGAACATCCCTAGAAAGCAGCAGTGACGTGCCTCGGTGCTGACAGGCTGAGGCTTTCCATCACACAACCCAGCCCCGGGCAGCCGAACAAGGATCATCGGTCTCTGGCCCTTGCTCCTTTCCACAGCAGCCCCCTTGCTCCCCCCCAACACTCGAGCTGTTTTTTTGTTGTTGTTTTTTTTTAATCTAGTTGCCCATGTATGGAAACGATGTCCTCAGGTGACGCGGGCAGGGGCAGAGGGACTGACATCATGCAACCGCGTACAGAAGGATTTTAGCGAGAGCTTTCACTCACTCGCGGCCAGGCCACGTCATCGACTTCATTCCATGGAGGTGCCGGGGGTGTATGTGTATGTTAAGCGTTGGGCTGTGAAGTTCGAGTTTAGTTTAGAAGTAAGTAAAAAGTGCGTGCAGCTAATCCTGGCACTGACAGCAGGGGTTGTAACTTACTCTTAAGTAGTGACCTGAGGCAGTAGGATTTTTCTCCTTACACGTTTTGTGGTTGGATTTCATGCTGTGTGTTTACACGCACACACATCTCCCTTCTTGTGATGTCGGCACATTGTCTTTTATTTGGAATCTGCTGTGATGCTAGGAAAGGACCGAAGGTAAAAACGTTTTAGTGAGCGCTGCAATGGCATAGCCAATAGGTCTCGCCTGTGGGACCTGCTGCATAACTAAATACTTATAAGGTCCCAAAGGCGAGACCTATTGGCTATGCCAATGCTTGAGACACCGCAGTGCAGCACCAATCTGATAAAATACCACACAGCCCTACGCTTTTTAACATTTATGTCCACCCATCGTCAGACATTATCTGTTCCTTTGGCCTGAAGATGGTATCCTGCGCAGACGATACCCAGCTGATTGTCACACTGGCACCAGACATGGACACCATTGGCATGAGGCTTAATAGCTGTTTAGAAAAGGTGTCCGAATGGATGGCAGCCAGCTACTTGAACATGAATGGCGAGAAAACTGAGGTGTTGGTACTAGGGAAAAAACACTCTGGGATCATATCATCTGGCCATCTCCTCTAGGGCAACGTCCTGTCCCCAAGTAAGAACTGAAGAGCCTAGGGATGATTCTTGACAATCAGCTAACCGTGGCCACCCAAGCAAAAAAAGGTGGCTGGGAGCTGTCTTGGCCTCTTGAAAGCCCTGAGCAAGGTGCTGAAACGGCTCCCGATAGAGGCACGTAGAATAGTGATTCAAGGCCTGATCCTGTCTCGCCTTGATTATGCCAATTTGCTTTATTTAGGTAGTTCAAAATTAGTGACTAAGAAACTTCAGATTATCCAGAACGCTGCTGCCCGGACTCTGTTAGGTATTCCGAAAATACATTCAGCAGGCGCAACACCCAAAATTCTTCACTGGCTGCCTATAAGCTGCAGGGTACAATTAAATGATTTTCAGGAAAAAAGCTAAAGACGTATCTTTTCTCTTAATCTTTTTAATCGTCATGATCTCACTCCAACCTCTTCGATAGCGCTGGGAAGCCCGATTTTCAGGTAGCCATGCGCTTTATAAAACTGATGAATAGAACAGAATAGAATAGGTGCCCCCTGCACCCTTGATTCCCCATACCCATGTTCTGTGTCTCCATCTCATTATCCCGGGTCTCCCTTCTCAAGAGCATGTCGGTCTATCTGGCTGTAACCTGTTCACAGCTCAGCTCCCCAGTGAGAACGAACAGCCTGAGCAAAATCTTAGATTTGGAGAAAGAGAGGATTAGAAACAGAGAAAGAGTTTCAAATTGGGTGGCAGAAGGCAGGTAAGGAAAAGATGCAGTAAGGAAGACAGCAAAGCATAGCGTGAGAGCAGAGAAGGCAACATAGAAACTCCGAAACATATAGCTCTAATGTTATTGGCATTTGTATAGCACTAACTACCATCATTATAGCATAGTCCCAATTTCTTATTCTGCGCCCACGTTTGTGTAGATTTGGGACCACCGTCAATTGTTGTTTGGTGGTGTTTGGTTGTGGTTGTTCTGGTTACTTAGGGGCCTATTACGATGGCGGTCGGAAAACCTCCCCGACCGCCATGGTAGTGGGAAAAGACCGCCTGCATGGCCCACGACTCAACCGTCGGTCGCATTACGATGGTCCGCTGTCGAAATCCGACCGCGGCGGTCGGATCGCGGGCTTTAACATGGCGGCAGTCGCTGCTGCACGCAGCATCGCAGCGCTGTCAAAATGAGCATGTCCTGCATTTCCCTGCACTGCGTGGCAGGCACTGCACAGTGCCTGCCACCTGGTACAGGGAAATGTAGGGGGGGACCATGGGTACCCCCCCAGTGCACCCACACCCCCCACAAAACATTGGGGGCCCGCAATGGGCCCCCGGAAGACAATCACTGCATGCCTTTCCATGGCGGTCTGACCGCTGAGGAAAGGCTGGCTACCGCCGGCATCATAATCCTGCCGGCGGAGCCTGCTCTGCACCGCCACCATTATCCCGGTCCTGCTCCGTCCGCCAGGCAGGAGTGCGGATGGCATCCGGCGGAAAAGCGGCGGTCGGAGTTTCCCACCACCGCGGTCACCACCGCCATCATAATTTGACCGGCGGATTTCTGGCTTGCGATCGCGGTCGGATGTCCACCGCCGGTCCGGAGGGCACCACCGCCAGCCCGGCGGTGGACATCCGACCGCCATCGTAATAGGCCCCTTAGTTTGTTCAATGATTAGTTTAAAATGTGCTACCTGATTTTTGGGTAGACTCATCAGGAAGGGCCACTGGTGCTGCTCTCTGCCTTTGGGAGAAGCAGCACAGTGAGGTAGCACTAAGAAGCCTGTAAGGTGGATACTGAAGCATGACTCTATCAACTGAGTGCCACCAGTCCAACAATACCGTCAGTGACTGAAACTTTGCGCGATGAAGTGCTAGCGAGGGCGGGACTGGCCATTCTGCCAGTCTTGCATTTTTCGGTGGTCTGCATGCTTGGGGCTGTTTTCAGAGCGGCATGAGCTGCCATGACCGAACAATGATAGCCCCCATGGCCCCATTCTAGCTGTGACTCCCTCCCATGTGGGCAGGTTTGATCATTTGTGCCAGGGCAGATTTTAGTTTGTAGTTGGCCCTTGTGATAGTGACCAGCTCCAGGGGGTCCTGGAAGCTACACTGCCTCATCCTGAGACGTCTTTGTCTCCCAGGGCAGGCTAGCTCCTAAAAAGGAAGTGGGAGCCACACAGCGCTTAAAAGTCAACTAACTGTTTTATCTCCATGCCAGGCTTGGTCCAGGCTAGCTTTTCTAAGGCACCATATATGGAAAGAACTGTGAAGTTCTGGAGTTAAAACAATGACATCAATATTGCCAAAACTATCTTGTTCCATATATTTGGAACGCTTATTGTGTTTTATTCCTTTTTTACAGTGTGACTATTTTAACCCGTTCCATGCTCATGACGAGCTCAGCTCGTCATGTGTCACGCTGGGCGTGTGCTCATCACGAGCTGAGCTCGTCATGACCACGCCCGCGATTGGAATGTCCAGCACCTGGCTGGAATTCCTGCCGCAGGCAAGCGGTTAAGGTAATGTGAGAAGTATTATGTTATAAGTAAATAACTCCGTTTTCTCAACCCAACTACCAATATTTCTGGATTCACGTCTCCACGTAGGCTCACTCTCATAGAGAACTAATAACTGCCAAAGTGTTTCAACCAAAGAAACTAAAGTGCCTTATAATTTCAAAGAATGGCATAGCCAGAACTTTTACCCTGCTCTCCTAAAGCAATCAGTAAGCAAAGGCCCCCTCTGCACGACATTCTTGTAATACTTAAACACTCTGGATGTGCTTGAAGAAATAACTTCATTTCAAGGAGCTTTTTAGTTTGGATTTATTTCATCCACTCAAATCTCTTAATTCATCTCAAACTTCAATGTTCAGAAACCTAACAGCCAACATGTTTCATGAACAATCCAAATTCATCAAGGCTGAAAATGAATATACAACAAAATCTGTAAATCACTATGTAATCTATAGGTCATCATTCTTAAACAGATTCACTCGCAGATAAATTATTAGTCCAGTGGGATAACCTGACATAAAAAAAATGTCATTGCCACTGCTATCATAATTACAGGATTTGATACATCATTCCCAGTTATTTAGAAAAAATATCCATCATATTGTAAATGTAAATAAAGTCAAATTGGAATCCAATTAAAAAAAATATTGTATTTGTCCACAAGATCTACCTTAATATCAAGTTATCAATTCTTCCTCCTATACGTGGTGCCCACAATATTAGTCACACGTCTTTCATAATAAAATAGGTAGTGACAAATCTAAAAGTTCTGGCGTAGACTGCCAGTCTTTTGGCTTTGTCTGTCAGCCTTTTGGATTAGTCGACGCTTGCTTTGTCTTGAAATGGTTTTAGTAAAACTTTATTTTTGGGGGAGCTGCAAGGCCCTCACCAATTTGAGAAAAAAAAACAGACCTTGGTAAAACCAATGGTTCTAGTATTAGCTGCCAGCCTTTTGACTTTCGTAAAGCTTACTTTGTTTTAGTATGTTTTTTGTAAAACAATGCATGGTCCTTGATGACATTTAAAAAATCATTAGCTAAAAATTAAAAATATTTTTCGGTCTCAAACAGCACACATTGCCATGGTAGTCCCAGATATTGAAGGGAACTTCTTTGTGTGTGATGTGTTCATTGTGAAAGGGCAGAATTCCATCACTCACAGTGAAATTAGCCAATGGATGAAGTGGGCAGACCCAATGCCCCTTTGCTGTATGCAGTAATAGGTGAAAGACAATAGGTATGTTTATGATATATATATATATATATAATTTCCCTTCATTTTAGGTCCGCATCTATATAGATAAATAAACGAGCTACTCAACTTTTTTACGGCATCTCAATGTATTCTATTCTTCTACTCTGTTTAGGGAAAATGATAAGAGCATTAGGGGTACCTCTTTGTGAAAGAAATCTGTAATAACTTTAAATGAACCAACCATGGTCAAAGAACATACCTTATGAAAAGTTGAAGTATTAATTCGTCTTTTTCAAATTATTTAAAGGCCATGATACTTCACAATACCTTATCAGACAGAACTCAAGAGTCACAGTTACAAACTTAAAAACCAAGTTCATGTCCTGTCTCTTCCATCACACCTGCACACCATTAATATTGATGGACCCAAAACCTGATTCATGCTTTTCGCCGTTTAACATTTCAAAGCTTCCGCCAACCTCACGTTATCCGGTGCATATTAACTGGAAGATGAACTGCACCATTTTGGGAGTTTTCATGCCACAACCATTACTTATGGGTCTTTTCTCTAATTTATACTACAACCCTAACTAGTCAATGTTTATAAAACACTTCATAGTGCATATTTTTATGGAAAATATCCAGTCAGAATTGACAATAATACCATCAAAATTAGAAGAAAAGCATTTTTTAAAAGCCACGTGTCTCAATAATATCTGCTTTGGTACTCTCAACAGCCCGTGTTTATCACATTTTCGCTAAGTGGGTCTTGATGTTTCACCATAAGCTGTAAACTCAAAATAAGGTTTTGCATGAGCATTTTCTGACCTCTGAACCCTAATATCCAAAGGGGCTAAGACATTATTACAACAATGTAATGTTGAGAGCTGCATTGCTGAAAGCCTATAACTCGGTTTCAGGGCCTTTAACAACTGATATAGCCCTCGGCAGCGGGCTATAAGGCTATATTAGATAAGAGTATAGAAAGTAATGTGGTTTGTGACCAGTAATCCATCTCTTCTCCATTCAAGGTGTAAATTCAGAAGGCTTCTTTTCCCCTCAGTTGGGTTTCTTTTTACCACCTCTCTTGTTTTGGTGAATGCCGGCCATCGTGATCTCATTAATGTCACGAAGAGAGTAAATTTTTTTGCACTGGTCGGCCACTGGGCGCCCAGGGGCCCTTGTAGCGGAACAGAGTGGGGAGCGGGCACATGTGATCGTGATGGGTATGGATAATTTCAGTTCATGCATCATATTCAAAGTCCTAACACTAAACACCTCGAATTATCTGAAACATACATTAATACCATTGTGCTAAGACGCCTATGGAGTAGCTGCAACTTCATACTGGAAACAATTTGGGGCAACAAATTCTCCACTCTATCCAACTCCTTCTAGGAGTTTGACCCACAAATCTGGAACCGAATCCCCAAAATGATGATACATGACCCTTCTTTCGCATCTTCTAAAAAGAAAACTGAAAAGATCACCCAGTCCAAAAGATGCTGTCCACAGACTGGTAGACCCTTGTATTTTCTGTTGAATGGATTCACAGCTCCCCTTCATGGCTTCATGTACCGTGCAGCCCCGCTGAAAACTCACCTATTGCCTTGAAGCTTGGCCCTTTGTATTTAGTACAAATTTGGGCAATACACAACATTGTTTTCCATCATCGCCTATTTCCGTGTAGCCAAAAGAACATTCCATGTTCTTTTTTCCCTCCATGGCTCTCGACTGTCATTACATCACACCCATCTATTTATCTGTTATGGATCACTGTTCCAATGTAAATAGTCAATTTGTTATTGTATGGCGTCCTCTAACATGCTCTATTATCTGGATTATGGCTGCCTGTACAAACATCTTAACAAAAACCTTGTGATTGCACGGTATCTTGCTCCACTCCCCCTCCCCGCTGCTAAAGGTGACCCCGGCAGGCTTGACATGGCCTGACGATGCAGTCACTGGACCACAAGGTTTGAAGGAATCTGGGGTACCCCTCCGGGACCACTTATCTCTCTTTTGTGGCTACAGCCCAGTGATAGCCTGACAAGCAGCCCCTGCTTGCTAGTCCAGAAGCGAGCCCGTGACATGCCTCCGCCAATGTACCTCAGCTGTTTCTTGTAGCAGACCCAACCAACCCAGAAGAAAGCCCAGCACAGCATCCCGCCACTGTACCTTAGCAGTAGTGCCCAGTACCGGCCTTGCTATTCCAGAAGTGACAGCAGCAGAAACCTCCACTATTTTACCTCAACCAGGCCTTGTACCAGTCCTTACTGTTGCAGAAGGGAGCTCAGCACATAGCGCTGCCAATTTACCACAGCCGTACCTTGTAGCATCCCTTACTAATTCAGACGTGAGCCCAGCAGGGTTGTAATGCCGGCCCCTGCGTCTCCCTGGGGGCCCCAATGCATGGGAGGCTCTGCAGCCCCTCATTCCACTCTGCAGGATGCCCCCATCACTTTGCGTTAAACCACTGGAGCCTGATGCAAACCACAGCCAAGGTACCTCTATAGAAGCACCTGCTAGCTGTTCCAGATGTGAGCCCAGCACACACATCCGCCAGTGTACCTCAGCTGTTTCCTACAGCAGCACCTGCTAGCTCTTCCAGAAGTGAACCCGGCACATACATCTGCCAGTGTACCTCAGCCATTTCCTATAGCAGCGCCTGCTAGCTATTCCAGAAGTGAGCCCAGTGCACACATCTGTCAGTGTACCTCAGCCGTTTCCTATAGCAGCACCTGCAAGCTATTCCAGAAGTGAGCCCGGCACACACATCTGCCAGTGTACCTCAGCCACTCGTTTCCTTTTGCAGCACCTGCTAGCTATTCCAGAAGTGAGCCCAGCACTCACATCCGCCAGGGTACCTCAGCCAGCCCGTTTCCTATAGCACCACCTGCTAGCTATTCCAGTAGTGAGCCCAGCGCACACATCTCCCAGTGTACCTCAGCCGTTTCCTATAGCAGCACCTGCTAGCTATTCCAGAAGTGAGCCCGGCACACACATCTGCCAGTGTACCTCAGCTGTTTCCTATAGCATGTGCTAGCTATTACAGAAGTGAGCCCAGCACACACATCTGAAAGTGTGCCTCAGCCGTCCATTTCCTATAGCAGCACCTGCTGGCTATTCCAGAAGTGAGCCCGGCACACACATCTGCCAGTGTACCTCAGCTGTTTCCTATAGCATGTGCTAGCTATTCCAGAAGTGAGCCCAGCACACACATCTGCCAGTGTGCTTCAGTCGTCCATTTCCTATAGCAGCACCTGCTAGCTGTGCCAGAAGTGACCCCGGCACACACATCTGTCAGTATACCTCCGCCGTTTCCTATTGCGGCACCTGCTAGCTATTCCAGAAGTGAGCCCGGCACACACATCTGTCAGTATACCTCAGCCGTTTCCTATAGCAGCACCTGCAAGCTATTCCAGAAGTGAGCCCGGCACACACATCTGCCAGTGTACCTCAGCCATTTCCTATAGCAGCGCCTGCTAGCTATTCCAGAAGTGAGCACAACACACATCTGCCAGTGTACCTCAGCTGTTTCCTATAGCATGTGCTAGCTATTCCAGAAGTGAGCCCAGCACACACATCTGCCAGTGTGCTTCAGTCGTCCATTTCCTATAGCAGCACCTGCTAGCTGTGCCAGAAGTGACCCCGGCACACACATCTGTCAGTATACCTCCGCCGTTTCCTTTTGCAGCACCTGCTAGCTATTCCAGAAGTGAGCGCAGCACTCACATCCGCCAGTGTACCTCGGCCCGCCCGTTTAATATAGCAGTGCCTCCTAGCTATTCCAGAAGTGAGCCCAGCATACACATCCGCCAGTGTACCTCAGCCGGCCTATTTCCTATTTCCATCGCGCCCAACGAGCACACGACCGTGGCTCTTTTTCTAATCAACGAGTGTAGGTGAGTTTCCGTTACCTACTCCGTGCTCGTGGCCTTTAGATGCCCTTCACTTATTAATTCTTTCCTTTTGTTCATGTCTTAGCATCACGCTCCCCTAGAGGATTTCCTAACCTCTGAACTTTTACATCGTGGCCTTAACCTCCGCCGTAGCTCCTGCGGGCGATCCCGTAACTCCCATTGTGGACATCCCTTAATCCTGACTAACTGATCTATATTTTCACGGTAAGCTCCCGTGAACTCCCGTCTCATTCACGTAGCAGGCCACTGACCAGTCCCGGGGACTCTTAATTTCATGCACTATGTACACCCTTTAGCACTCTGCTACCCCGGCTACAATTCCTTATCACACCGCACCTTGGCTGACCATGTATATGTTCATTTCCAAGGTACACCATGTACAACTCAGGCGCTACCTGACTATGTTTCTCACAACGTGCCATTGTTACTCATATACTTGCCATAAAGTCACTGCGTCTTTTTCTTAAAGTGCAGAGCCAGTACTACTTGCCACTAAGTCACTGAGTTTTCTTAAAGTGCGGAGCCAGTACCATTTTCATTAAGTCACTGCGCCGCAATTTTATAATGTACACCGTGTCACTATACCTACCCATTCCGGCAGCGCCTAATGAAATGTCATTTTGTCACTCTCTTGCGCCGCATTTCAATGTTGAACACCATGTCACCTGGCCTAACTGTGAAGTTTGCTCCAACTGAATGTCACCATATCACTCTGTTAAACTCTCTAGTGGTACAATCATTATTTGCTGAATGACATACAAACTAAACGAGGTAACGTTTTCCACATATATCCTTTTAATTCCTTCTTCTTGTTTTTCTCCCCCTAATCCCTTCTTTCCCCTCACCGATTGTGTTATGTTTATACAGTAATTTAAGGCACCTATTTTTCAGGCATGCTTATTTAATGTCCTGAAGATGATCCACGCAATTTTTTCTTGGATCGAAACGCCGTCGACACCCTAAAAACGCCTCATACATTCACTGTGATGTTACCATTTACCATGTAGAGGCGCCCCTTGCGATTTGTTGACTTAAAATTGTGAATTTCTTTTCTTGAGAACAAACCGTGAGCGTTGCCTGAGCCTTCCTTGAATGTTTCCCAGACCACATGTTTGTATGTTTCTGTAGTAGGATGCAGGCTTGTGTCCCACTCTCAGTATATTGTGTTATACATATCTCAAAGAATTGCTGATAAATTAAACATTGAACCTCTGTCCAGCTGGACATGTTTAACCAATACAGCACTGATTGGGTCTGTATTTATTAGTTTTGCTCACCCCTACTCTTCCCTTGGGACCACTGTTGTCTATAATAACTGTTTCCTATAGCAGCACCTGCTAGCTATTCCAGAAGTGAGCCCAGCGCACACATCTCCCAGTGTACCTTAGCCGTTTCCTATAGCAGCACCTGCTAGCTATTCCAGAAGTGAGCCCGGCACACACATCTGCCAGTGTACCTCAGCTGTTTCCTATAGCATGTGCTAGCTATTCCAGAAGTGAGCCCAGCGCACACATCTGCCAATGTACCTCAGCCGTTTCCTATAGCAGCACCTGCTAGCTATTCCAGAAGTGAGCCCGGCACACACATCTGCCAGTGTACCTCAGCTGTTTCCTATAGCATGTGCCAGCTATTCCAGAAGTGAGCCCAGCACACACATCTGCCAATGTACCTCAGCTGTTTTCTATAGCAGCACCTGCTAGCTGTTCCAGAAGTGAGCCCAGCACACACACCTGCCAATGTACCTCAGCCGTTTCCTATAGCAGCGCCTGCTAGCTGTTCCAGAAGTGAGCCCAACACACACACCTGCCAATGTACCTCAGCCGCCTGTTCCCTATAGCAGCCCCTGCTAGCTATTCCAGAAGTGAGCCCAGCGCACACATCTCCCAGTGTACCTTAGCCGTTTCCTTTAGCAGCACCTGCTAGCTATTCCAGAAGTGAGCCCAGCACACACATCTGCCAATGTACCTCAGCTGTTTTCTATAGCAGCACCTGCTAGCTGTTCCAGAAGTGAGCCCAGCACAAACACCTGCCAATGTACCTCAGCCGTTTCCTATAGCAGCGCCTGCTAGCTGTTCCAGAAGTGAGCCCAACACACACACCTGCCAATGTACCTCAGCCGCCTGTTCCCTATAGCAGCCCCTGCTAGCTATTCCAGAAGTGAGCCCAGCACACACATCTGCCAGTGTACCTCAGCCGCTCGTTTCCTACAGCAGCAACTGCTAGCTATTCCAGAACTGAGCCCAGCGCACACATCTCCCAGTGTACCTCAGCCGTTTCCTATAGCAGCACCTGCTAGCTGTTCCAGAAGTGAGCCCAACACACACACCTGCCAATGTACCTCGGCCACCTGTTCCCTATAGCAGCCCCTGCTAGCTATTCCAGAAGTGAGCCCAGCACACACATCTGCCAGTGTACCTCAGCCGCTCGTTTCCTACAGCAGCAACTGCTAGCTATTCCAGAACTGAGCCCAGCGCACACATCTCCCAGTGTACTTCAGCCATTTCCTATAGCAGCACCTGCTAGCTATTCCAGAAGTGAACCCAGCACACACATCTGCCAGTGTACCTCAGCTGTTTCCTATAGCATGTGCTAGCTATTCCAGAAGTGAGCCCAGTACACACATCTGCCAATGTACCTCAGCTGTTTTCTATAGCAGCACCTGCTAGCTGTTCCAGAAGTGAGCCCAGCACACACACCTGCCAATGTACCTCAGCCGTTTCCTATAGCAGCGCCTGATAGCTGTTCCAGAAGTGAGCCCAACACACACACCTGCCAATGTACCTCAGCCGCTTGTTCCCTATAGCAGCCCCTGCTAGCTATTCCAGAAGTGAGCCCAGCGCACACATCTCCCAGTGTACCTTAGCCGTTTCCTATAGCAGCACCTGCTAGCTATTCCAGAAGTGAGCCCAGCACACACATCTGCCAATGTACCTCAGCTGTTTTCTATAGCAGCACCTGCTAGCTGTTCCAGAAGTGAGCCCAGCACAAACACCTGCCAATGTACCTCAGCCGTTTCCTATAGCAGCGCCTGCTAGCTGTTCCAGAAGTGAGCCCAACACACACACCTGCCAATGTACCTCAGCCGCCTGTTCCCTATAGCAGCCCCTGCTAGCTATTCCAGAAGTGAGCCCAGCACACACATCTGCCAGTGTACCTCAGCCGCTCGTTTCCTACAGCAGCAACTGCTAGCTATTCCAGAACTGAGCCCAGCGCACACATCTCCCAGTGTACCTCAGCCGTTTCCTATAGCAGCACCTGCTAGCTATTCCAGAAGTGAGCCCGGCACACACATCTGCCAGTGTACCTCAGCTGTTTCCTATAGCATGTGCTAGCTATTCCAGAAGTGAGCCCAGCACACACACCTGCCAATGTACCTCAGCCGTTTCCTATAGCAGCGCCTGCTAGCTGTTCCAGAAGTGAGCCCAACACACACACCTGCCAATGTCCCTCAGCCGCCTGTTCCCTATAGCAGCCCCTGCTAGCTATTCCAGAAGTGAGCCCAGCACACACATCTACCAGTGTACCTCAGCCGCTCGTTTCCTACAGCAGCAACTGCTAGCTATTCTAGAAGTGAGCCTGGCACACACATCTGTCAGTATACCTCAGCTGTTTCCTATAGCAGCACCTGCTAGCTATTCTGAAAGTGAGCCCAGCATACACATCTGCCAATGTACCTCAGCCGCCCGTTTCCTATAGCAGCACCTGCTAGCTAAGCCAGAAGTGAGCCTGGCACACACACCTGCAAATTTACCTCAGTCGCCTGTTTCCTATAGCAGCACCTGCTAAGTATTCCAGAAGTGAGACCGGCACACACATTCGCCAGTGTACCTCAGGCACTCGTTTCCTTTTGCAGCACCTGCTAGCTATTCCAGAAGTGAGACGGGCACACACATGTGCCAGTGTACCTCAACTGTATCCTATAGCAGCACCTGCTAGCTCTTCCAGAAGTGAGCTTGGCACACACATCCGCCAGTGTACCTCAGCCGGCCCGTTTCTTATAGCAGTACCTGCTAGCTATTCCAGAAGTGAGCCCAGAACACACACATCCGCCAGTGTACTTCAGCCGGTCCATTTCCTATAGCAGCACCTGCTAGCTAATCCAGAAGTGAGCCCAGCGCACACATCTCCCATTGTACCTCAGCCATTTCCTATAGCAGCACCTGCTAGCTATTCCAGAAGTGAACCCGGCACACAAATCTGCCAGTGTACCTCAGCCAATTCCTATAGTGGCACCTGCTAGCTACTCCAGAAGTGAGCCCAGCGCACACATCTGCCACTGTACCTCAGCTGTTTCCTATAGCATGTGCTGGCTATTTCAAAAGGTAGCCCAGCACACACATCTGCCAATGTACCTCAGCTGTTCCCTATAGCAGCACCTGCTAGCTATTCCAGAAGTGAGCCCAGCGCACACATCTGCCAGTGTACCTCAGCTGTTTCCTATAGCATGTGCTAGCTATTCCAGAAGTGAGCCCAGCACACACATCTTCCAATGTACCTCAGTCGTTTCCTATAACAGCGCATGCAAGCTGTTCCAGAAGTGGGCCAGGCACACACACCTGCCAATGTACCTCAGCCACCCGTTTCTTATAGCAGCACCTGCTAGCTATTCCAGAAGTGAGCCCAGTACACACATCTGCCATTGTACCTCAGCCGTTTCCTATAGCAGCGCCTGGAAGCTATCCCAGAAGTGAGCCCGGCACACACATCTGACAGTGTATCTCAGCCGTTTCCTATAGCAGCACCTGCTAGCTGTTCCAGAAGTGAGCCTGGCACACACATCTGTCAGTGTACCTCAGCCGTTTCCTATAGCAGCACCTGCTAGCTGTTCCAGAAGTGAGCCCTGCACACACATCTGTCAGTGTACCTCAGCCGTTTCCTATAGCAGCACCTGCTAGATATTCCAGAAGTGAGCCCGGCACACACATCTGCCAGTGTACCTCAGCCGGCCCGTTTCTTATAGCAGTACCTGCTAGCTGTTCCAGAAGTGAGCCCGGCACACACATCTGCAAGTGTACCTCAGCCGGCCCGTTTCCTATAGCGGAACCTGCTAGCTATTCCAGAAGTGAGCCCGACACACACATCTGTCAGTGTACCTCAGCCGTTTCCTATAGCAGCACCTGCTAGCTCTTCCAGAAGTGAGCCCAGCACACACATCTGTCAGTGTACCTCAGCCGTTTCCTGTGGCAGCCCTTACAAGTGCTTTAAATTTAAATTATAAAGTGCAGGTTCTCACTATCTACTGTACTATTTTTAACCACTGAGAATTGCCAGTACTCTCTTATTAACAGTATTGCAACCCTGCTGAGAAATCCTGGTACTCTCACCGCAAATTGAAGTACAGGTACTGCACACCTGAGACTGGCACCTTCAGTGGCATAGTGAACCCCACCCCAAACACTGTAGCAGCTTAACGGGGAGCAACCAGTAAGTTGGGGAACTGGGACCCACTTAAAAAGTAATTATTTATGGGCCTCTTCTTTCGGTCTGCAGGTGTGCACAAAACGCTCATGAATAACAATGTTAGGGAATACCACTACAGAGGGCTGTGGTCTGACATGCATTTTTAAGGAAATTAAAAAAGAGTAATGAAGAAAATAGGAGAAAACAGAGAATATCAAATAGAACAAGCATTTGCAATGCAATAGGTCTCGCATTTGTTAGAGTTAGAACTATTGGCTTTGTAAATGACAATGTCTTTTACCTATTCGTTTTGTTTGGAGTGCAGTGGCCTTTGGAACGTTATAAGTGTTTAGCGATGCCAGGAGGCCGTGTGGGGGGGCTACTGTTGTGCTAGTTATTTACAGACCTCTGCCTGGTGAGGAGTGAGGACCCCCGTTTACTGTCTTCAGGAAGATGGGGAGATAGCATGAAGAGAGAGTTAGGTGGGGTGAGGGGGCGAAGAGAGGGTTAGGGGGTGAAGAAAGGGTTGGGTGAGGAGATGGTAGAACAGAAAAGGGAGAACACGGAATGAGCAGAAAGGTGGGACACGGATACAACCATTGTGGTGAGAAAGGAAAAAAACAAACGAGAAAACACATGAACCCGAGGAGGGCCACAAGAGGCAGGAGGAATAGAGAGAGAAGAGACTGAAATGGAGAAGAAGAGAAGACAATTGAGCAGAAAATGGGAGGAACAGTGTGACTGAGTGACATCATGTGCACACGCCTAGGTGCCTCGAAGCCAGCAGCAGCGCAGTGCTTGGTGACTAGCGGTCTCCTTGATGGCTGCAGTGCGTTTGTAAGTTGGTAGTGCACACTGTGACCGAGTAGCTGCCACTGCACAGTGTACTTGGTTACTGCCTCTAGGCACTGTCTAGTGAGTGTTGTGGCTTCCACTGCACACTGTGGTAGTGACGCTTTGTGCAGCGCCGAGAGTGCAGCTGTCATTACCGCAAGGCGCTGTCCATACCATGGGGCTTGTGTGAGGGTGCTACGAAGGCTGCCTGCCATACAGTACATGACTGTCACTGATAGCGCGAAGAGAGGGTTAGTTGAGGTGAGGGGCGAAGAGAGGGTTAGTGGGTGAAGAGAGGGTTAGGGGGCGAAGAGAGGGTTGAGTCAGGGGACGGTAGAGCAGAAAAGGGAGAACACGCAAGGAACAGAAAGGTGGGACACGGATACAAGTACTGTGGAGAGAGAGAGAAACAAGAATAAAAGTTAAGCAAGTACACGCAAGGAACAGAAAGGTGGGACACGGATACAAGCACTGTGGCGAGAGAGAGAAACAAGAATAAAAGTTAAGCAAAGCCTGGCGAAAGACGCAGCCGCCATAATTACAGTAAACATCTCTTCAGCCTGAACTCTCGCTCTGTATGCAGAAGCCCCAATCATGGACACGGCTTCCTGAAGGGGTTAAATATCAACTTATCCTGTTCAGCAGACCGAAACTCACCCTTTGCACCAAGCCGGACGCTGGCCATGCTCCGTAGCCGCACTAAGCCAGGAAGAAGGTTGTGTAGCACCAGGCAGAACAAAAGAAAGTCCGTGGCCGGGGAGGCACTGCAATGGAAACAACTTAATGCACAGGATCTCTATGCTGCAGTGCGTTTAGCCTGGGACCTGGAGAAGGCTGGCTCTGACACTGATTTTCCAGTAGGGACAAGACACAGTAAGTACTTGGTTTTGAGAAATGCTGCGCCGCATTTTTACGTTGTCCATATTCAAATGGATTCTTGCTTTTAACTTTTGGCTCTTCTACAAACGGAGCCGTATGAGCTTCCGGATCCTGCGGATGTTGTACGCTGCGGGACATTTCTGTTCTCTGCTCTTGCTCGCTGTTATCAGAGAGGCACCGTGTACACAAACACAGCGTGGTGGAAACCAAACACGTCTGCCCCAGAAAGATTTCCCTCCAATAAACAACTCTGCTCAGTGCTGTTTGTGGGGATCCCAAATAACATTTGCCTGCAACCTACCCTGTGACATGCGGCTCTTTCACTGCACTTGTGCTAAACCACGATATGTTGTTTTTCAAACCCTTAGAGTCATGTGAAGGAATGAAAAGCTTTTACCGTGCCAGGCAGTGAGCTGGTTCATGCCGCAGAGCCGTGGCAGTCTAGCAGAAAGTTTGGTGTCATTTCATTTCAAGCACTCTGAGGCTTTTTGCAGGGTGTGGTGAGCTGTGCAGACGGAGCCTTCCGTGGCAGCTTGTGAGGGCAGTGCACATGCATGTGAAAAGTTCTCCGAGCACCGCCTGTGGCCTCCGGAAGGGGCCGCCATGATTTAAGATTAAGCGCGGTGGCCGTGAGGCGGGCGCCACGCTGATCTTAAACAAATAGTAATAAAAAAGCATGTGCGTGCATTAAAAAAATGCATTTTAAAAGCACGCTAAGCCTGGAAGAATAAGTAGCAGGGCAGGAGGGCTACAAAAACAAGCGCAGTCCGGCCGCAAAAGTGAAAACGGCCCAACTGGCAAATTCCACGGCAAATTAATTAAATAATCAAGCGCGGTCCCGAAAGTGAAAGAGGACCGCGCTGCCTGCAGCCGGAGCATGGGGATCTCTTGTCTTTATGGGGCCATGTGTTTCTAATTAGAAACACATGGCCCCATAAAGATAAGAAAGTGCTTTGCGACAGCAGCAAAGCAGGCGAGCCAGTCCGGCTCGCAGGCGAAAGGGCGTCAACCAAAAACCCTCATTTCCAATGGCAGGCCACCCTTTAGCATAAACGGTGACGCCAGCCAATGGAAATGAGGGGCGGGGCTTCAAGCCCTCTTCTGAAAGTCCTTGTAAGCAATAAATCTCGCCGAGCGAGCTGCGCATGTGCGCAGCAACGCTAGGCGAGACCTAAAAAGTGAGCATTCAGAAAAAGATGGGTAGATAGAAAGTGGAAAGAAATAACAGAAGGAGAAAGGATGGGTGATAGGAAAGAATGACAAGGTGAAAGGTTGGAAGCGTAAAAGGAAGTGTGCACTGAAGGTTGGCATGGCGAGAGGGAGAATAGATTGAAGGGTGAAAGGATGAATGTAAGACTGAAAGAATGAGTGGGTGGAAGGTTTAATAAATGGGAGGGTGGAAGAAATGGCAGATGGGTGAAAGGATGGAGGAAGGGAGTGTGAAAGGATGGTTAGGTGAAAGGATAGGTTGATGACGGAAAGGTGAAGGCATGGACAGATGGGTGTATGAATAGATGGATGTATGACTAGATGTAAGGCTGAGAGGATGGATGGATGGATGGATGGAAGGAGGATGAAAGGTGGAAGCGAGCGCTTCTAATGAAGGTTGGGTTTGCAGTTTGCTCTCTTCCTGTGCTCATGTGATTAAGGTGTGCTTCAAGTGGGGGATATTTTAATTTGTTGGGTACTCCCTTATCTGTCCGTTTAAATCCCTGTCATTACTTCATGAGTGAGCCCAGGACATACCTGCAGCGAGGTACCTCAGCCGTGCCCTCTGTCAGCCCTCATTAATCTAGAAGTGAACCCAGAATAAACCTCAGCCGAGGTACCTCAGCCGTGCCCTCAATCAGCCCTCATTAATCCGGAAGTGAACCCGAATAAACCTCTGCCAGGGTGCATCAGCAGTGCTCTGTAGCAACCAGAAGTGAGCCCACCGTAACCCTCCGCCAGGGTACCTCAGGCTCGTCTTGTGCAAGCCCTGCTATTCCGTACCTGAGGCCAGCGTAACCCTCAGCCCTTCCCTGTAGCAGCCCTTGCTAGTCCAGAAGGGAGCCCAGCACATACCTCCACCGAGGTACCTCAGCCGTGCCCTGTAGCAGCCAGAAGTGAGCCCACCGTAACCCTCCGCCAGGGTACCTCAGCCGTGCCCTGAAGCAGCCAGAAGTGAACCCTGTACATACCTCCACCGAGGTACCTCAGCCGTGCCCTGTAGCAGCCAGAAGTGAACCCTGTACATACCTCCACCGAGGTACCTCAGCCGTGCTCTGTAGCAGCCAGAAGTGAGCCCACCGTAACTCTCCGCCAGGGTACCTCAGCCTCCTCTTGTGCAAGCCCTGCTATTCCGTACGTGAGGCCAGCCTAACCCTCAGCCAGCGTACCTCAGCCGTGCCCTTTAGCAGCCAGAAGTGAGCCCGCCGTAACCCTCCGCCAGGGTACCTCAGCCGTGCCTTGAAGCAGCCAGAAGTGAACCCTGTACATACCTCCACCGAGGTACCTCAGCCGTGCCCTGTAGCAGCCAGAAGTGAACCCTGTACATACCTCCACCGAGGTACCTCAGCCGTGCCCTGCAGCAACCCTTGATATTCCAGCAGATAAGCTTTGCAGTCCAGTCACCCAACCCTGCCGTACCACACTTTCTACTGTTACCGTAATTAATCTACAGGCAGCACTTCCAATCCACACCAGTCCGCCTTTCCAGCACCCCAAATATTCTAAGTAAGCCCACATTTAGTTCTGCCAATGCGCCTCTGCCCTGTATTCCAAAGCGCCTTGTATCCATTACAGCGCCAGGCGTTTTCAAGGCACACAGCTCTATAAACGAAGCTCAGCCCCGTGGCACCTCCCTGCACTTGGAAAAGTCCCGCATACAGCTCTACCAATGCACCTTACCCATATCCTAGAAGTGGCGATTTTTTTTTTTAATGCTCTTTTTATACGGCGCGAATTCGAGCCGAAGGTGTTGGGCAGTGCTTTAAATGGGAAAAAATAAGTGCAGGTACTCATCAAATTGAGCTAGGGGGCGGGGCAAGGGGCGGAGCTGAGGGCGGGCATGATTATATAAAGACACTACTGCCATCTGTCAAGTAATCATTTTGCCATTGAATTACACTTATCAATACTCTCAAATTTCCTGCATGTGCAAATTCCCTCTGCACATGTGGGCATGGCATATGTGGACAATTAATAACCTGTCTCCTACTATGCCCCTTTCAACTGTGTAAGCCACCCATTGCGTTTAAAGGGACATGTTATGTTTGGACTAGGCTTTCTATGACACAGGATTTCCAGTACAAATTTACGAGCTTTAGAAATATGCATAATGATTTGCTCAGTGTGATATTAGTAGTGCCGTGACCATGGCCAAGTACTGTTTGATTTTGGGCCCTCGCTGTTTGATCATGGACCAGCAGTGTTTGATTCTGTGGCAGCATTGTGCGTTGTTAAGCCAGAGATGTATGCTCTTGCGCTTGTGTTGAGTAAGATTGGGTCAGCAAAAGGAAAGACAGAGCCAGCACTGTGTTGGATTGACTCAGTGCTTTGAGACCTTGACTCACTTGTGCATGATTTTGATTGTTCTTTTTATCACCAGTATGTGATTTTGGCTAAGCTCTGTGTGACGTTGATCCAGCATTGCCTGTTCTTGGGTAATCAACTAGTTAATTTTGGCCAAGCAGTGTCTGATATTGGTTCAGTTCTGTGTGACCTTGACTCACAGTGTATGATCTTTGGCAGGTGTGTTCCTGGTTCAGCACTGTGTGATCTTAAGCCTTCCAGGCCTGATCTTGAGCCATTGGTGTGATATTGGCCACTGCTGGATGATATCTTGTTCCAGTCCTGTGGGGTGTTGGCTCAGTCCTGTCTGATCTTGGCTCAGTTATTTCAGATCTTTCCTAGGGCTTTGTTACCCATTGAGGCACAGCCAATGAAAAGACAAGGGAGAGCAGTATCCGGTTCCGAATGGCAAAACTCATGATGTAGGTGTGAGATTTTTAGCTTAAAATTATGTTTTAACGTTCTCATAATTTTCCTTTCATTCTGATGAAAGCTAACTGGAGAATAACATTTTATTGAAATGTAGGTAATCTCTAAAACTATTCCCAAGTATTCCCAATATATTGCCATGCAAACAATGACCTCTGTATTGGGTAATACCTGTACACTAGGTAATATCTGTACAGTTCTAGGCACCACACCCATCTGCACCACAGTTTTCAAGTGGTCCTCATTTGAATGGCTCCATCCTCACTATCTCTTAAACACACTGGGCATATTTCATGTAGTTTGCTGTGTGTATGGGGGCAGACCACACCAGACCATGCCAAAGGAACCTCAGAATCAATTTGACAGATTAAGAACTGTGCACAAATCACTGTGGGTGATGTTGGGCCTGCACAATGTTGTAGGCCAGCATTTGTGACCCCAGGACTTTGGGATATTGGGCATTGGTGAGATGGTTTGTGAAGTTTGGGCCATTGATGTATATTTAACGAGTGTAGTTTCATAATGGGGCTGTGATTTGTAATACCAGGTCTGTGCCTTGTGATACTGCCACAACGCTGTGTGACCTTGGCCTTACTCTGTGTATTTAGATGGACTAGGCCAGCACGGTGTATTGGGATTGGTGCTTTTAATACACCAACATCATGTACAGGGAATTGTCCGTACATCCCATTCAATGTTGAAAAGCGGCACTTTGATTATGAGCACGACTCTGCTCTATTTGAAGAGAGCCTTTATTCTTTCAAGGTTAACTCCAAATAGAGATATTATAATTACTGTTTGTACACATTTCCTATCCAGTGACTTTCTATAGACATTATATATGAACGTGGATTATTTCAGGCCGTCATTGTATACCAAGCATAGATAGTGTGATAAAATAAGCTATTTTTGCACCAGATGTAGACGCATATGTATCCTCATGACAGAAAAGTATTTCAGTTAGCCAGACGCGCTGACTGTCTCAGTGATTGTTATGAACTTACAACATAACTGCCATTATAATGAGTTAGTTTATTAAAATTGAGTAAAAATGCATCCCTGGTTCTCTGGTTGTTGAATTTGAAAGCGCCCTGCAGGGGTGGACCAAACTCTTCCAAGAGGCTGTAGCTACACACTGTGAATAAAGTGTGAAAGAATGCCTTTCAGGGCCCAATCCTTCTTTACACAGTGATATGGAGAATGGTTTAACTTTAGATATGCTAAAGGGGGGTGTGAATACCTGCTGGGAAGAGCCCCCACCCATTAAAAAAGAAGGAGCCTCTTAACCTTCAGTGCAGCCACTCGCTCCCAGCAATATCACTATTAGCACTATTGAGTTAATGGTCAGCCACCTCAGACTTCGGATTAGCAAAAATAATGAGTTACAGCAGTTTCAGCACACACAAAACACATGATAAATGTATGAACATAAAGTGATTAACTCCTTACAAAAAAATTAAATGCAGGCCAAACAATGTGTTATGCTTTAGTTTCTGCGTTTTTAAAAAAATATTTGCAGCTTCAGTTCTTATTGGTTTGTATTAGGTACAACATTCATACATTCTCTTGACCATGAGCACGCGCTCACACACAGGCACAAGACCAAGTAGACATGCACACACAAAACATTCCTCACATTTTCTTTAAAATACCTTCAGATAATGTCCCGGTGCTCTCTCTGTCGCTTCCGCTCTCACACACCAAAGCAGACATTCACTGGCACAAAAGGCACACAACAGAATTAAAAACGTTGTTTGCAATTCTTACCTCCCACGGCTTTCTTCTTTCAGACTCTCAGCCAGTTGCCTGGACTTTCAGTGCCTGCACAATTTCACACCTGTAATTTACAGTGCAGGGTCTGATCGGACCCTGTCACTCATAGCGTGATACTGAGCTTGCTACACCTGCCACACTAACAAAATGTAAATGAGCCGCTGCTGAATGATTCAGCAGCAGCTCGGCACAGGGTTACAGTGGCGCTTTGGCTGAGAGTGGCGTTCAGACAGCCTCATCCTCAGCAGCACAAGTACCACTGAGCCTACCAGTCATGAGTATCGGTACGCTCCTTGGCAATGAAAAAGTGCCGGTACTCAGGAGGATAAAAATAAAAAGTGCCGGTACTCAGTACCGGCCCATTTAAAGCACTGGTGTTGGGGCGCTTTGCATCAGCACCAGTTATATTACACAAAGAAGTTATGTATACAGCTCGGCTAATGCCGCTCAACCCTGCACTACAGCGCTATTTATTTTTTTATTTTTTTATGCAATTTTATATAGCGCGGACTTTACCCAAAGGTGTCAGAGCGCTTTACAATAGAATCAAGTGCGTTACATGAGGAGATTTACAAACTTACATGTTACAGATAAAAACGGGAAAGTTGAAAAAGTAAAATGAAATAAGAGGTGGCAATCACAGCAACAAGACAAAACAAAAAACAATGGGATTAGGTTAGCACAGGCATAGAAAACATATTTAGAACATTGTAGTAACTTGGAACTATGATGCATGCATGGGGGACACACAGCTCAGGCGGAGCACATCACATTAAAGACGGCCTGAGACATCGTGTTCCCGACACCGAGCGCCTCCGCTTCTATTGTGTAGTAATTGCCTTTATATAGCGCTTACTACCCCTGGTGATGATGGAAAGGCACTTTTCCCTCTACTGAATGTACATTTACATTATTCATCAGGGGGAGCCTGCTGCTCTCTCGCTCCGCTCTCTGGGCTGAAATGAGGATAAAAGGTTTGCTGAGGCAGAGGCCATTGTGCCCGGGACACCGTGTTAAGAGCGCGCTTTGTTCGTGGTGGAGTCGTGTGCAGAGCGCGCGACCGAGTCTATCAGGTCGCCCCTGCATGACTGGAGCCGCCCAAAGGGGATTACAGGCTCCAGCCAAGGGGATTACAGGCTCCAGGGAGCACGCTACCGGCACGCGCCTACGCACGAGCGTAGACAGCGCGGGGGCGGGACGGGGAGCGGCAGCGCGAGAATACGGACAGGGACTGAGGTCAAGATGCACACCCAAGGGTCAGGGCTGGGCGAGGGAACTGACAGTCCCTCCAGAACCAGCAGTAACTAGGCCGCGTGAGCCGCTCTAGAACCGAGAACTGGAGGGTGGGGGACTGAGAACCAGATCCACACCCAAGGGGCAGGGCGAGGGAACTGACAGTCCCTGTAGAACTAGCAGTATCTAGGCCGGGCTGAGCGAAGGCCTATGAGAGCAGCTCTAGAACCGAGAACTGGAGGGCAGGGCGGGGCGACGGACTGAGAGACCAGTTGTAGAACCAAGAAACAGCCCACGGGGCCGGGATAGGAAATGTTAAACTAGCCTAGACCCCAGGGGAAGGGCCAGGGAACTGATAGGGCATCTCTAGAACAGTGCTTTCCAAATGTTTTACAACCCCTTACTTTCGCGTCCCACCTACCTTTAATGGACATGAGGCGGGCATGTTTTTAATCTAATTAAACCATTGTGCGGGAGAGCACTGCCATTTACAGACAGCATATTTTTTAAATGAAATGGTCACTAAATTTACACATACAGGTTTACTAATAAAACGATATTGAACACAAATGATAATGCGTGGTTAACGGATTTCAGTGAAAATTTATTATTTCTGTATCACCAAGTAAAGTGTCTTGATTTGTTCTTATTCCATGAAAACCTTTGTTTCCATCACACTTCAGACTTACAAAAATAAAGTGCTCTGGAAACAAGAGATTTCACATGGTGCCTGAGGGAGACAACGGCCTTCACAGGGTGAGAGAGGGAGACGAGAGCCTTCACAGGGTGCCTGAGGAAGACGAGAGCCTCCACAGGGTGCCTGAGGGAGACGAGAGCCTCCACAGGGTGCCTGAGGGAGACGAGAGCCTCCACAGGGTGCCTGAGGGAGACGAGAGCCTCAACAGGGTGCCTGAGGGAGACGAGAGACTTCACAGGGTGCCTGAGGGAGACGAGAGCCTTCACTGGGTGCCAGAGGGAGACGAGAGCCTTCACAGGGTGCCTGAAGGAGACGAGAGCCTTCACAGGGTGCCTGAGGGAGACGAGAGCCTTCACTGGGTGCCAGAGGGAGACGAGAGCCTTCACAATGTGCCTGAGGGAGACAACACCCTTCACAATGTGCCTGAGGGAGACTAGAGCCTTCACAGGGTGCCTGAGTGAGATGAGAGCCTTCACTGGGTGCCCGAGGGAGACGAGAACCTTTACAGGGTGCCCGAGGGAGACAAGAGATATATCATGGTGCCTGAGGGAGACGGGAGCCTTCACAGTGTGCCTGAGGGAGACAAGAGCCTTCACAGGGTGCCAGAGGCTTCACAGGGTGCCAGACGGAGATAAGAGCCTTCACAGGGTGCCAGAGGGAGATGAAAGACTTCACAGTGTGCCTGAGGGAGACAAGAGCCATCACAGGGTGCCTGAGGGAGACAGAGTGTCTGAGTGAGACAAGTGATTTCACATGGTACCTGAGGGAGACAAGAGATTTCACAGGGTGCCTGAAGGAGAAATGAGACTTCACAGGGTGCCTGAGGAAGACAGCCTTCATAGGTACACACATTTGATTCACGAGTACACACAAGTTGCCGCTGACCACGAATACAATTTTGATGCCAACATAGGCCTTGAACACGTGCACTGAGGGATTAATATCTAACAAGATATGGGATATGCTGACACAGCACTAAGAGAATTGTGGGATAATGAGTGCATGGGGCCAGCAGAACATACATATGTATCTTGGGAGACAATAGAACTTCCCGCTTAGACATGGTCTGCTCTAGATGACGGAACATGATTTTTGAGGCGTCTATGCATAAGCAATATATCAAGCCCTGAAGAAGTCTCTTGTGAACAGACGAAACACGTTGGCTACATGAAAAATCTGATTTTAAGAAGATGTGTATGAAGTTTCTGCATCCCATGTCTTAATAAGATGTATATTATATGTCAGTAAATGAAAACTTGTGTGGGCTGATCATTCTAGTGCAAAAGCCTTCACAGGGTGCCTGAGAGAGACAGCATCTGAGTAAGACGAGTGCCATCACAGTGTACCTGAGGGATACAAGAGCCTTCACGGGTACCAGAGGCTTCACAGGGTGCCCGAGGGAGACGAGAGACTTCACAGGCTATCAGAGGGAGATGAGAGACTTCACAGGGTGCCCGAGGGAGACGAGGGCCTTCAAAGGTTGACCGAGGGAGACAAGAGCCTTCGCAGGGTACCAGAGGCTTCACAAGGTGCCTGAGGGAGACAAGACTTCACAGGCTATCAGAGGGAGATGAGAGACTTCACAGGATGCCCAAAGGAGATGAGAGCCTTCAAAGGGGGACCGAGAGAGACAAGAGCCTTCACAGTGTGCCTGAGGGAGACAGAGCATCTGAGTGAGATGAGTGACTTCAGAGGTGCCTGTGGGAGACAAGAGACTTCAGAGGGTGCCTGAGGGAGACAAGAGACTTCACAGTGTGCCTGAGGGAGACAAGAGCGGCTGAGTGAGACAAGTACCTTCGGGGGGTGCCTGAGGGAGATGAGCCCTTTCACCGGGTGCCTGAGGGAGTGGAGATTTCACAGGGTGTCTGAGAGAGATGAGTGCCTTCGAGGGGTGTCTGAGGGAGACGAGAGCCTTCACAGGGTGCCTGAGGGAGATGACAGCCTTAACGGGTGCCTGAGGTAGGCACGGGTCTTCAAAGGGTGTCTGAGCTAGACAAGAGTCTTCACTGGATGCCTGAGGGAAGCAAGAGCCCTCACAGGGTGCCTGAGTTAGACTAAAGCCTTCCCAAGGTGCCTGAGCGAGCAGGGCACGGTCTCACTATGCAGATGCCTTCTGTTCAGCCCAGCCTGCAGGTCACCTGAGCTTCTATTGCGGTTAGATGCATAAAACAGATTTTGCCCCACCTTCCGGCCACTGTTTGACTCTGTTAAATCTTCTCCACGGCTTTACCACCATTTGTTTACAAAGTACCTAAGAGTAAAATACATTCATCTTTGTTGGACCTGCCATCCTTTGCATGGTTCTCCGCCAATTTTTTGCTTTCAATCCTCCTGTTGTTGCTGGCTGCAGGTCTCTGCACACTTTACCATTGCTAACCAGTGCTAAAGTGCTTGTACTCTCCCCCTAAAAAAATCATAACTTTGGCTTACACCCAATCGGCACATTTAATTTACTGGTAAGTCCCTAGTAAAGTGATACTACATACACCCAGGACCTGTAAATGTCATGCTACTAGTGGGCCTGCAGCACTGATTGTGCTGTCCACATAAGCCATTTAAACATGTCTCAGGTCTGCCACTGCAGCCTGCGTATGCAGTTTTAAATTGCTATTTCCATCTGGCAAAATATACCTTTTGCCAGTCCTAGACCTTCATTTTTAATACATATTAGTCACCCCTATGATAGGCCCAACACAGCCCAGAGGGCAGGGTGCAGTGTATCTAAAAAGTTGGACATGTACTTTTGACTTTTACTTGTCTTGGTAGTGAAAAACGTTTACATTTGTTTGTCACTACTGCTAGGCCTATCTCTCCCATAGGATAACATTCGGTTGTGTTATTACCTTAAATAAGTGATAACTTTCAATTGGGAGCAAGTAGGAATGTCGAGTCTGGTATCTAAAGAATTGTAATTTAAAACCCTTTTTAATGGTAAAGTTGGATTTTAAGTCACAATTCTGATGAAGTAACTTGTTGTGAAACATGTGTTGGCCTTAAAAAATACCTTGTGATTTAAGAATAAATCTACATTTCAAGACCTCAGAAACAGTCACTGTTTTTTGTAAAAACCTACCTTGACAGGGCTTCCAGGACATATTGTCCCCTCCAGTCCTCATTGGGGACAAGGTATTGTAACTTGATTACTCAAATGTACTCTACCATGGAGAATTTAAATACTCCTTTACAAACTAAAGAGCATCCAGAATAAAGCAGCATGACTCCTATTGTATCTCAACCACTGACACAGACTTCTCTGGCCAGTCAAGTTCAACATTGGCATCCAGTTGTGCAAGATATGTTTTTTCAAGGCCCTCTGATCCGTGCACCACACACTACAGAGAAGTATCTCACAATTTCTCCTTCAAAGACTTACTCACTTAGAAGCCTAAATGAAGCCTCTGTTCTAAAGCCCTGCTCGGGTTGGAGGTTTCATTAGACTTGGTGGTGCATCAACAGTGCCTAATAAAATGTCCCATCTTTGTGACTTCCTCTTCATGGACTTGCAAGTAGCCCAAGGATAAAACAAGGGTCCAAGCGAGGAGACTGTGTGGAGTGCACTCACATTATGAGGCTATTGGAGAAAAGGTCTTGTCAGTGGGTTCCGCTTCAATAGTGCAAGTCTCGATGCAAACAGCAAATGTCCTACATTTCTAGCAGCTCTGTCCAAGCCCCAAAATCTGTCCTACTGGAGTTTGCTTGACAAATTTATTCCAACCATGCCAGTTACAAGCCAAAGAAAATGACCAGTCCTAGCATCCAGGCAGAGCCTCTTTGGTCACATCGGTCAAGGGGCCAGATCAACCCCTTTTCCAATGACTAAAAAAGCTTCTTGAATGCAGGGATACTGAAGAACTGTGCTGTTAAAAACCTGAAAGGCTATGTTACCACCACACCAGTTGCCTCCAGAGTCATTTGACTTTCAGGAAAGCCCTGGAGACATTCCTGTTGACAGGTCTGCTCTCTATTCCTGCCTGTGTTTTAGCTGTTGTTTGTTTTCAGATCCCTATATGCTTTGGCATTTTACAGCATGGACAAAGTGGACTCTGGCCCAGGGCCCCAACCTTTCAGGGGGCCCCTGGTAGAGCCAGCTCTGTTCTGCAGTGAGTCTTGCACTGATCACCTTGAATAATTCTTAAACAGATTGTTTCAAATTCCATTTCCCTTTAATCTATTTTTAATGTGGGTGATGTGTGAGAGTCTTTTACAGACATTTTGCAGAGAAATGTTGTGTTTATGTTTCTTGCAACATCAATAAAATAAGTTTTTTTAGATCAAAATAGGATCTGACATATGAGAAATAGGAAGGTGTCACAGAGAATATTTGCAGTAATATTAGTGAGCTGATACCGTTTTACAATATTGAAAACACGTCACTATCCCTGAATATTAGATGTAAACATATATAGAATGTGGACCAGTGTGCCTGTGAAGTATGGGTGACTTGGCCAAAGAGGGCATGAAAGAGCTGATACTGGAACATAAATCCAAAGCTGTTCCGAACAGGGCCCTAAAATACGTTTGGCCCAGGGACCCCAAAATCCTTAAAGTGTCCCTGCCTATATGTCCTACTCACTGCCAAGATGCCCCTGCTTCTAGGGATGTGGGTAGCATTCTATGAGCAATGAAGCAAATCAAGTCCCTGATTTCTCTGCATCAATCTTTGAGAGGTGTAAAAAGCGAATTCAATCAGGCGGACGAACACAAGAGGGAAAGAGAGGTTCTATGTCAAACTATTGAGGTTACAAATATCGAACAAAGTACGAAAATATTGACTACGACTATATTGTCAAAGTTAATTTATAAAGGGTAAGTGGATTTACTATTCTTAAAACCATCCATGAACTTTGAAGCTATATATAGTCAAGGTACTCATTTGTGGAGTTAAGAATAGTAAACCTATACTTACCAAGATAAACGTACCTTCAAGCTATAGTATAGTAGTCGATAATCTGCAGTCAATATTTCTGTAGGTCGATGTGAAAAGTTGATATAGCCTGCTATATGCTTGCAACCAAATATCCCCATTGTAACTGCCTGGAAGGGGCTGCCCCAGGGCTCCAGGCACCCATAAAGGCGAAATGAGAAGTAAAGGTACCAAAAGAGATCAATTGTTTTACACTGAGCCTTGCACCCTGTCAATTCAAGGTTATAACACCGACCTTCACCAAGCTGAGAAAAGGTGAGTCAGGGGCACTTAAGCAAACTTGGATTATTTGTGAGAACCATGCATGATTTGAGGTGAGCGTGACTAAAAGATGTAGAGCTTCTATTCACCTCTTCCCGCTGATGTTGTGCCAATGTTAAGCTTTACTCTTCCTGGCATTCTGCCAGGGTTGTCCATCCTAGGTTCAGGAGTGGGGATAACCCCTGATTAAGTCCTTCTTGGATGTATAATATGGAATAGAACCCTATGTGGGGATGCTGAATATGTCACGGGAAGCCGTCTCTTCGTTCCAAATTGGTATTCTGCTGTTTTAAAGGTAAATGGGGTGGACAGGTCTGTTTCTTTAGAAGCTTAGCATGAAAAAGAGACAAGGTATCAAGGGCCGAAAGGGTATCCTTGGAGGGATGAGACAAGGTGGACAGGTATGACGTCACGGTGGAAGGAGCCCTATGTATTGAACATTCAACGCTAAGTACGGGGTAAAAGTGCGGTTGGTTAACAGCCACCTGTGAGGGCAACAGACAGCCCTCACCCACAGCTCCTAAGAAAGGACAACCAGCAAGACTAGTGTTCTCATCAAACTCACAAATGTCTGCAACATTTTTGGAAAATTAGGTGGTGATGCTGGGGTGGTTGATTTTTTTAAAGGGGGTGAGTATGGGAAAGGCAGGGAGAAAGGCACTGCGGACTGTGTGATAAAACAAGGGGATATAGCCTAGGGAGAGAAACAAAGGGCGAGAAGATACATCCAGAGGGCATGGAGAAAGAGTTAAAGACAACAAAAGAGAGGGAAAGGTAAATAAATTCAAAGTGTAGAAAAAGAGAGCAGATGATAATGGTGGGAAGGCACAAAGCAATTAGAGAAGGGTATTCATGCAAGAAGAATTGACATTGAGAGAAAAGAAGCTATAAATGAACAAAACTGAGACATAAAGAAGAAGAAGGGAAAGTAAAGAGAGCTGGTGTAAGTGTGAGAGTGGATTGGTGGCACCTGTGGAGCAGATGATGGCTTGTGTGAGCAGAGGGATGCAACATTGCTAGTGTGAGTTGTGGGATGAATTATGCTTGAGTCAGCCCGGGGATGGATAGTGCATGTTTCGGCGGGGATGGATCATGGCTGCCGTCTGCAGCGGTATAGACCATAACTGTCGTCAATGGTGGTATGGATCTTGGCTGGCGGAGATGTGGAATAGAACATGGGTGATGCCGGCGGAGGGATTGATCACAGCTTGTACTCAAAGTGGCCAGCACCATAGCTGGTATCAGCAGTGGGATGCATTATTGCTCTTTTCAGACTGGGGATGGCTCAAGGATTGTGTCTGCAGTAGAATATATCATCGCAGTTGTCAGCAAGGCGAAGGGTCATGCCGACTGTCGGCAGTGGGATGGATTATAAGCGGTGTCAGGAGAGGGATGGATTATGACTGCTGTCTGAAGCGGGATGGGTCATGGCTGGTGGAAGCAGTAGACTGGATCATGTTTGGTGTAAGCAGTGGGACTGGTCTTGAGTGGCGTCTGCAGTGGGAAGGATAACTACTGATGACCACAGTGGGTTGCATATGCATGTCAGCAGTGAGATTGATCGCGCGTGTCAGACGAGAGATGGCTCTTGACTGGTGTCCGCAGGAGGGATGGATTGTACATATATCAGAAGAGGGAATGATCTTGGCTGGTGTCGCCTGTGGAATAAATAACGGCTGGGGTAGAAGATGGACTATGGCTGGTCTCAGCAGATCAATGGATCTTGGCTGGGGTTAGCGATGGGAGGAATCATCGCTGATGTCAGCGGTGCAAGGAGTAATGGCTGGTGTCAGCAGGAAGATGGCCACGCCTGGTAGCAGCAGTGGCATGGAACATGGCTCATGTCAGCAGTTCGATGGATCTTGGCTGGAGTGAGAAATGGGAAGGGTCACACGTGTCATCGGTGTGATGAACTGTGATTGGTGGAACAGAAGCAGCGGTTCACGATTAAGCAAGTGATGGCTGACACGATGGCACAGCAGCGGCGAAGGCTGTGTTGGTGAATCGCAGCAGCCTGGATTACGATATATGGGTGAGCAGTGCGCGGTTTGACGTGCAGTGAACAGGCAGTCACACCAATCACCATCTCCGTGCTGTAAGAAGCAGGGACTGTAAATCCCACATAAATTCCTCCTCCTAAGCATCACTGATAGCGAACTGAGTCTCAGAGTCAGATAATCTTCTTAGCTGAAGCCGGCATGTCAGCAAACTCGGCTAAGATCCGGGCTCGGGCCGCCAGAGATTTACTGGAGACTCCGTGGCACTCCAAAGGCAAGCGGGCGGATTAAGGGGCTGCATTTCACAGCTCAGGCTAACCTGCAGCTTTGGCAGAGATCAGAAGAAGCAGGAGACTGTTTGCTCAGACACAGAGAACACACTGTGAATGGAAATGTAAGCAGGATTGGAAGGAGTGAGCCCCATGGAGATAGAACAAGGCTCAGCAGGAAAGGGCTTTGGTGCTGGGCAGGCCTCTGCTGTCAGGAGCCAGGCAGGGGTCTAGGGTCGCTGTATTTATAGCCTTTTCCTTAGGGAACACGTGGGGCCACCTGCTACCCACGAACTGATGCCCTGCAGCACGCCGAGTGGTCACTGCTGCGCAGGGAATGACCGTCTGATGCCCAAGTAGTGACTACCTGCTGCTCATGAAATGCTGTCCATGTATTCATCCCTTTTCAACTGTTGTAGGCGTGCTCCTGGGGAGTGCTTACCACAATGGACATATAGTGACCACCAGACCTACAGCCGTGCCCACGTTCTGACCACCTCCTGCCGCATTACCATCTCCACTGACCATAGAGAGTCTACCTGCAGCTTGCAACCCTTTGCCTGAATCAGGTAACTTTTCCCCAGAAGTGGATCAATTATTACTTCGCAGCAAAGGAACCACTTTCCTGCAGCAGGCCAACACCCTTACTGCTGCTTGTTAAGAGCCTTACTTCTGAATGCAACCCCTTTACTGCTGCTTGTTTAGAGCCTTACTTCTGAATGCAACCCCCTTACTGCTGCTTGTTAAGAGCCTTACTTCTGTATGCAACCCCTTTACTGCTGCTTGTTAAGAGCCTTACTTCAGAATGCAACCCCTTTACTGCTGCTTGTTAAGAGCCTTACTTCAGAATGCAACCCCTTTAGTGCTGCTTGTTAAGAGCCTTACTTCAGAATGCAACCCCTTTACTGCAGCTTGTTTAGAGCCTTACTTCTGAATGCAACCCCTTTACTGCTGCTTGTTAAGAGCCTTACTTCAGAATGCAACCCCTTTACTGATGCTTGTTAAGAGCCTTACTTCTGAATGCAACCCCTTTACTGCTGCTTGTTTAGAGCCTTACTTCTGAATGCAACCCCTTTACTGCTGCTTGTTTAGAGCCTTACTTCAGAATGCAACCCCTTTACTGCTGCTTGTTTAGAGCCTTACTTCTGAATGCAACCCCTTTACTGCTGCTTGTTTAGAGCCTTACTTCTGAATGCAACCCCTTTACTGCTGCTTGTTTAGAGCCTTACTTCTGAATGCAACCCCTTTACTGCTGCTTGTTTAGAGCCTTACTTCTGAATGCAACCCCTTTACTGCTGCTTGTTTAGAGCCTTACTTCTGAATGCAACCCCTTTACTGCTGCTTGTTTAGAGCCCTACTTCTGAATGCAACCCCTTTACTGCTGCTTGTTAAGAGCCCTACTTCTGAATGCAACTCCTTTACTGCTGCTTGTTTAGAGCCTTACTTCTGTATGCAACCCCTTTACTGCTGCTTGTTAAGAGCCTTACTTCTGAATGCAACCCCTTTACTGCTGCTTGTTTAGAGCCCTACCTCTGAATGCAACCCCTTTACTGCTGCTTGTTTAGAGCCTTACTTCTGAATGTCAACCCCTTTACTGCTGCATGTTAATCTCTTTACGGCTGCATATTAAACTCTTTACTGCGTATTGATCACTTTACTGCAACATGTAAATCTCTTTACTGCTGCATGTTAATTTCTTTACTGCTGCATGTTAACCCATTTATTGGTGAATGTTAACCTCTTTACTGCTGAATGCTTACCTCTTTACTGACCCATATGAACCCCTCTACAACTGCATGGTAACCTCTTTCCCACTGCAGGTTAACATGTTTACTACTGCATGTTCATCTCTTTATCACTGCATGGATTCTTCTTCCCTGCTTCAGATAAATTACAACCCTGCTGCAGGTTAAACCCGTTGTCTCAGAATCTTAAACTCTTTCATATGGTGCAACTCTTCCTCTGTAGCAGGCTAACCCCTTTTTTCCTGCAACAAGTTAAATCCTTCATTGCAACAAAGCTAATATATCCCCAATAGCAGGCTGTGCTTTGTAGCAGGATATCTATTTCTCTGGTGAAAATTAACTCCTCGCCTCTCGCAACTGAATCCATTATTATGGAAGATGGTGGGTAATGGTTATGTTGCTGGTACTGGAACCAGGTCCAACCAGCTTCAACCGGGTTCTAACCTTTGGAACTGGGGATTACCTGATTCAAGCCACTTCATCTCCCTGTAACTAAATTATAATAATAATAATACGATTTATAAAGGGCATGGCTATCTCAAGCGAGGTGTCCCAGCACTGGAAGCAGATCTCAGCACCCTGCCTTTTTGCTTTTAAATACTCGAGCATCCTGATCTAAAAAAAACTAGTTTTGAGTTGTTTCCTAAAAAGATCTTCCGATTGCACCTGACGAACTGATAAAGGCAAGGTGTTCCACAACTTTGGTGCCAGGTAGCTGAAAGAGCTCCCACCGAGCGCACTTTCTTTACTTTTGGAACAGTTGCCAGCAATTCCTCTGCAGACCCTAGGGGCCAGATGTACGACGAGAATTAGCATGCGCAAACGGGTTTGCGAGCCGTTTGCACATGCTAATTCTCATAGTGCCATGCACAAACACTATTTTGCGAAATAGTGTTTTGCGACTCGCTACTAGGAAGGGGCGTTCCCTTCCTAATAGCGAGTCACAAGCCATGTGCCAATGTTTTGCAACCGCAATTGCGGTCGCAAAACACTCGCAAATTACCACCCTCTTCAAGAGGGTGGTAATGCAGTCGCAAATGGCTGGCTCTGAAATATTTTTTAAGGGCAGGCAGTGGTCCAAGGGACCACTACCTGCCCTTAACAAATGAAACAAAAAGATTCATTTATTCTTTTTTAAATGCATCCCGTTTTCCTTTAAGGAAAACGGGCTGCATTTTTAAAAAGAACTGGTTTATTGAAAAGCAGTCACAGACATATGGTGGTCTGCTGACCCCAGCAGGCCACCATCCCTGTGAGTGCTGGCCATTCCCAATGGGGTCGCAAATTGCGAGTGGCTCATTAATATTCATGAGCCTCGCATTTTGCCACCCCATTTGGAATCACTAACAGTGTCTCTGACACTGTTGTACATTTACTTTTGCGACTCGCAATTTTTCGCAATTTGCGAGTCGCAAAAGCAAATGGTCGTACATCTGGCCCTAGATTCCTTGAGGGGACAAGCGGTTTTACTAACGATTGAAGGTATCCCGGCCCTTTGTTAGCAAAAGCTTTGTGACAGTAGCACAACACTTTAAACAATGATCGCTGCTTAACTGGCAGCCAATGTAATTTCCTGAGTGCGTCCCCAATAGATGCACGCTTTGGCAAATTCAAAAGAAGGCGTGCCCCAGAGTTTTGCACTCTCTGGAGTCTGTCAATCTGTCCCTGAGTGACTCCAGATACAGAACATTGTAATAATCAAGTTTCGATATAACCAAGGCCTGGATAACCATTTTTTTTGCCTACTCTGGTAATAGGCACAAGATTTTATTCAGCATCTTGAGCAGTCCAAGGCATTTTCCTGCTTCTGCAGTGACGTGACTGTCAAAAGACATCTTATCATCAAGCCAAATGCCAAGGTTCTTGACCTTAGGTTTAGGGACAGGAGCTGAGCCCAACTCCTGAGGCCAACATGCAGTGGACCAAATGTTTGCTTGGTTGCCTCAGGTGAGAACCTCCGTCTTCTCAGCGCTGAGCTTGAGACAGCTGAAGTTAATTCATCTAGCAACTTCTGCAAGGCATAAGCACAGAGTGGAGGCCATGTGAGCCGAATTCTGTGACAGTATGATGATAAGCTGCGTATCATCCGCATATGAAATTATAGTAAATCCCTAGCGTTCGATGATATCCTCCAGCGGTTGCATGTACACATTAAAAAAGTTGGGCTCAGAGAAGAGCCCTGCGCACACCTTGTTTCACAGGAAACCCTTCTGACTGATGGGGTTTTTGTGACACTTGAAAGGTCTGTTCTTGCAGAAACGAAGCAATCCAGCTCAATGCTTTATGACCCACACCACAACCCCAGAGCCTCTCAATCAGGATGTTATGGGACACAGTATCGAACGCAGCACTAGGATCCAATAACAGCAGCACCGTAGAATCGCCCATGTCCAGAATCTGATGGACAACCTCTGTCACCAATAACAAGGCTGATTCAGTACTGTATGAGGGGCAAAAGCCAGACTGAGTCCTATGCAGCAGGTTATGGCTCTACAGGAAACTCGAGAGCTGTTTATTAACAAATTTCTCCGTTATCTTAGAGAAGGCCTGCAATAGCGAAACTGGCTGGTAATTTTCTGGTTTGTTGGGATCCAATAATGATTTTTTCAACAGTAGAACTAGCACTGCATGTTTCCAGTGCCCAGGAACCTGACCTGACTACAGGGAGCAGTTCAACAGTTTGCCCGTAAGTGGGTTAACCACTTCCCTGCCTCTTCCCGCAATGGACGGGGAAGCTGGGTCCAGTGGTGAAGCTGACTTTACTGAAGAGCACACCATTCGATGAATAATCAAACCAGGCTCTTATACATTCAATATCTCTGGCTTTTGCCAGGAAAGTATCATACAGCTTATTCACTTTGTCAAAGAAGAACTGGGCTAAGACATTATATCCCACTTTTGAAGGTGCTATCAAGGCTGAGACTGGCGCCAAGGATGAGAGTGACATCACTACCGCAAATAGCCTTCCCAGGCATACTCTTGCGGGCATGTTGGTTTATCGACCCCCGAACTCAGCAGCTGCTCACCTCTCAAAATTAGGGGACTTTATAGCTGACCTCTCACTAAGATATGCTAACCTTACGGTTTTGGGCGACTTCAACGTCCACATGGACGTGATGGATTGTGCTTTGGCGCTCCAAGTGGCTGAGATGTTGGGAGGACTAAATTTGACTCAGCAGGTAATGTCCGCCACACATCGTGCTGGTCATATGTTGGACCTTATTTTTCTAATGATCCCACTATCAAGGTGGAGGCTCCCTTGCCTTTGACATGGTCAGACCACTGGTTGGTCCCATTCAGCCTGTCAAGAAACTGTGGGATACAGTGTGAGACCAAAGTTTGAGAAGAAGAGAAACTGGAAGAGAGTTTCCATTGAGGCCATGGGTCCCGCCCTGCGTAACATCCCACTCTTGCTTACAGGCAATCCCAGCTTGGATGCAACCACGTTTAATGAATGGGTTACTGCTTCCCTTGATTCTATCGCTCCCATGAAACTGGTGAAACTTGCTAGGAAAAAGCCTTCCGCTCCTTGGTTCTCGTCAGAGCTTCAATCAGAAAAAAGTGCATGCAAAACGTTGGAGCGTATCTGGCGGAAAACTTATAATCCAGATGCAAAGAGCACTTATAAAGCTTCACAAAAAAAATGTCATGCCCTTAAACGCCTGGCTATTAAGAATTTCCTAGCCAATCAAATTAAAGAGTCGGACAACTCTTCCAAGGAAATATTTAAGATCGTGCAAGATTTTATGAAACCTCAAGCCACCTTGAGCACGATTACGCCATCAGCTGACCTATGCAGAGATTTGTCGACTTTTTTCCAGGAAAAGGTTCAATCCATATACTCCTCCTTCTCAGTGTCCGGGGATAGGTTAACCACATCTGTGGCTCCTGCTTCTCCCTGTCTCTGGACTGAATTTCGGCCTTTCTGTCCAACCTCGTCCCTGCTAGACCTTGCAAGAATTAAGTCAGGCTCGCCCCTTGATCCGTGTCCAGCTAGATTTTTTAACCTGCTGGCTCCTCTCCTCAATCTCCACTTGAATGTCATCTGGAATGCTTCTCTAAGGCTAGGTAGCTTCCCCTCAGTGTGGAAAAAGGCCTTGGTCTTGCCTATTCTTAAAAAGGAAGATGCAGATCCTAGCATACTTAAGAACTTTAGGCCTATCTCGCTCCTGCCTGCCCCTGCTAAAATTTTGGAGAAGGAAGTTCAGAGACAGCTTTCCAACTACCTGGAGTCCAATAATCTCCTTCACGACACCCAGTCGGGCTTCAGGAAGGGCTATAGTACTGAGACTGCTCTGCTGGAGGTGGCGGAAACCATCCGAGAATCCCTAGACCATGGTAGCTGTGTCATGCTTGTGCTGTTAGATTTATCTGCAGCCTTTGATACGGTCTCTCATTCGATTCTCTTAGACCGGTTGACACAGCTGGGTATGTCGGGGACCATCTTAAATTGGTTCCAATCATTTCTGGATGAGCGGTCTCAGCAGGTCTTCCTTCGCCCACATGTCTCCTCCTCTTGTTCCATGGGATGTGGAGTTCCTCAGGGTTCGGCGTTGAGCCCGACCCTGTTCAATGTCTATCTTGCTCCTCTGGCATCAATAGTGGATCATTGTGGCATGCGAATAATATCATACGCTGACGACACGCAGTTGGTGTTTTCATTTAAAGACACCGCGAAGGCTGCGTTTGACAGCTTTAGGCATTGCCTAATTAAGATCGTCTCTTGGATGACAGATAATTGCCTTAAGTTGAACACTGATAAAACTGAGGTGATGTTTTTTAATCAACCTTCACCTACATTGGCTGATCTCTGGTGGCCGATGCAGCTGAATCCCCCTCCTACCCCTGTCACTTCTGTCAGAAATCTAGGCTTTAAATTCGATTCATAATTGTCGGTTAAGGCCCAGATAGGCCAAGTTTCCAGAGCGTGTTTTTGGAAGCTTAAAACCTTGCGTAGATTTCTCCATCTACTACCGATGGACTGTCGGGCCACAATAGTCCATGCCTTGATTACATCACAGCTGGACTATGCTAACAGCTTGTATCTGGGTCTTCCTGCCTATCTCATCCAGAGGCTTCAGACAGTCCAGAATGCCGCTGCTAGGTTTCTCAGAAATGTGCCTCTCCGACATCGCATTTCCCCTCATTTGCGCAGTCTTCACTGGCTTCCGGTGAAAAGGAGAATCGAATTCAAGGCCCTGTCTCTTGCCTTTAGAGCTACGAGAGATAGCGGACCAGGTTATCTGAGGCAGAGGCTTCAGAAATACCATCAGAATAGGACCTTGCGCTCGAATTCTCAGCTGCTTCTCTGCTCTCCTTCTTTCCTCAAAGCTAGGATTGGAGGGCGTGCCTTCGCTGTAAGAACAGTCGCCCTCTGGAATGCTATGCCTCTTTACCTGCGCAAAGCTGAATCTGAATCCATTTTCAGGAGTGCCTTGAAAACATGGCTGTTTGATCTGCCTTAGTTTGCCTTTCTCCCTCTTCTGTCTTCCTCTTAGCGCCGGGACACCACCGTTAGTGGTAGCCGTGCGCTCTATAAATGTCTTGGTATGGTATGGTATAGCTCATGAGTGGAGTTTTGAGCCGCCTGAATTTTATTGGTGTAAAAATCACACCTAGCTTTCTTAATCCTACTATGGTAAATGTTTTGGGCTACCAAGTAGATTTGTTTTACAAATGGGGTCATATGTCCTGCACCAGCAGTGCTCAAGGCAGTTGCACTGTTTTTTCAACACCAACAGCTCTTCTTTAAACCATTCTGCCAAAGGTTTTTGTCTGCGGTAGGTTTGAGTCTTTAATGGGGCTATATGATCTAGTGCTCCCACGAGCCACTTGCTTACTTACTATAGGCTGACTGGTCGTTAAAGCATCACACAATTTAGCTGATGTAATTTTGGCCTATCGCCGTGCTTGCGCCACCTGGACAAGTGCTGTTAGACCCCTTCTCACACAAGACCGTAAAGGGGATTGCAAAATGATCAGACCAGATAAGTGGAATAGGCTACTCGGCCACTATACCAGCTAAATTTGAGAAGATAGAGTCCAGCAAATGCCCCAATCTATGTGTCGAAGAGGTAACATGTTGAAAAAGCTGCATACCCTCTAAGTCAGCAGCTACAGTCGTTGCTGCCACATAGCACGCGTCCTCGAAGTGCAAATTCAAATCCCCGACCACTGTGAAAATAGAATAACGCAGTACCAGTGCGGGCAGGGCGTCAGCACATGCTGACACAAATCTGGATGCTGGCCCAGGAAGGCGATAGATCAAGTATCCCGATATTAAGCACTTACTGGTCATTGCCAGAGAGAAGAAGGCTGCTTCGCATCCCTCTATCTTAAGTCCAGAGAAGACACAATGCAAAGATTGTTTAAAAATTATCGCAATTCCTCCTCCTTTTTGTCCTTGCCTATCGAGTCTCACAGTGGCAAAACCCCTTGGAATGGCTAGTAGCAGATCAGGGGAGGACTCCTCTGTCAGCCACGTCTCGGTCAGAAAAACTGCATCTGGCATGTGCATCTCCAGAAATGCATGCATCTCATATTTATGTTTAACTAATGACCTACAGTTGATCACAAAAAGTGTGGCCTTGTACTGGGAGTTTTGAGATATTTTAACTTTATTGGCAGTGCTAAGCCAATCACCAAGGAAAAACCCGCAATTCTGACAGCGTGTTTCTGCCCTGGCCAAGTTTAGTACATGTTGACAGGTGCTAGGCAGTTCCTTCTCCAAATGCACAAGTTCCCTTCTCGAATAGTGCCTAGGGGTTAACTCCAAACCCGCAGGGGTCCTGACCCCTGGTGCCACCTAGGCGCGGATGTGCGCAGAATGCCCGTTCGTGCTGGCTTCTTCATTAAATAACCAGCTGGGGAGAAAACGCTAGAACGCTAACCTCCAAAATCGTGGTTCAACCAGGAAGTGAGGCAGACACACAGTACCTCTACCTTTCCGCTCAATCCGCTGAGCTGCGGCGGACCAAAGGGAGGGTAAAGGCGGCACACAAAACAAGCGGGACACAGTTATACTTGTCCCCTTCCCCTCAAAACAGAAAAATGAAAACCAGAGCAATACGCTAAAATCAGTGTATTTTAAAAGAAATTAAAAAGCGAGCCGCATGCGAAGCACTTCTACCTGCTGCGCCTCTGTGCTGACTTGTTCAATAAATAACCAGCTGGGGAGGAAGTGCTAGAATGTTAACCTCCAAAATGGTGGTTCAACCAGGAAGTGGGACAGACTCACACAGTACCTCTCCCTTTCTGCTCAATCAGCTGAGTTGCGACAGACCAAAGGGAGGGTAAAGGCGGCATACAAAACAAGTGACACACAGTTAGAATTGTCCTTTTTCCCTCAAAACAGAAAACCAAAAGCCAGAGCAAAACAATAAAATCAGTAACTTTTAAAAGAAATTAAAAAGTGGACGGCATGTGGAGCGCTTCTACCTGCTGCGCGTCTGTGCTGGCTTGTCCATTAAATAACCAGCTGGGGAGGAAGCGCTAGAACGCTAACCTCCAAAATGGTGATTCAACCAAGAAGTGGGGCAGACTCACACAGTACCTCTCTCTTTCCGTTCATGGACGTCGGTTCACCAAAATGCCAAGGGTAGCGAAAGTGACATCATATACCCTGTGACCTTAATTATGTCACAGGAAGTGACATCATAGACCTTTGAACCTGCATCATCCCAGGAAGTGATGCCACATAACCTTAATCCTGATGACATCACAATAATTAACATTGCTGAAGTTACATTATTAATATATAGATTATTTTAGGGAAGAACAATGGGGGGGGTTCGCTTACCTGAAAAACGTTTGAAAAAAATGGACTTTAGTAGTGCATTTTAATGCAAAAAATATTCATACATTTGCTAAAAAGCCATAGGCTCTAAGAAAACATTCACTAAATATTCAAGTATTTCATGGTGTGTCAAGCTACTGAACTGAAATCTGACAGTCCCCATGAGTTCAGCCAATTATGTTTCTAAAATGTCCTATGGGTGCCCCCTTATGTCAAAAATTACTTCCATTGCTAGGACCAGCATTTTGCCATGGTGGCCCCTTTTACCCAAACATTACATATAATATGCCAGTGCCAGAATTTTCCTATTACTGCTTCTCTTGCACTATGGAGGTCCCTTATGTCAAAGGTTATGTCTAACATATCAAGAACCACATTTTGTCATGGATGGCCCCGTGAACTTACCACAGTTGTCTTTCCACATGCCAAGAATTTCCTCCAATGTGCCATCACAAGCAATCTGCCACAAGTGCCTGCCTCCTATTCCAAGAATTTCCTCCAGGAGGCCAGAGCTGGCATTTTTTCATGGTTGCTCCAAGCCAAAATTTACCTACAGAGTGCCAGCAGTAGCATTTTGCCGAGGGTATCCCATATGCAAGTTTTGCCTCCAGTATCCCAGTGCCAACATTTTGTCAAGGGTGCTTCTACAAGCCAAGAAGCATGCCAGGTCCACCCCGTATCGGCAAGCATAACAACACATGTTCACTTACACTCCCCTATTCACACTCATTCTATCAATAGCACTGACTTGCACTCATTCATTTTCATCTACTCTTGTGCACTCACTCTCACTCTGAATCACTCATTTGCACTCTGTCACTCACTCTTACTCTAACTTATTTATACTTACTCACTCATTTTGACACACATCCACGATCCCATATACAAACATACATGCACACACGTATACACACTCTCTCACCCAAACTCACTCTCACCCACATGCACGCACACAACATACATTAAAGTCATTTTATTTTTCTTATCTGAGATGCCAGTGAAGGTCCAGATCTTGCTGCTCCACTTTTTATAAGTGAATAATAAACTATTATTCACTATTAATGTAATAAAAATTAGCAGAAAGCGAGGTTAGACCCTGACTCTGATAATGCAAGACACTCCTGTGTTCTTGGCACTGATTGTGCCACCTCTGAGGCCAGGGGTCGCAAAGGGCAAGGGGCCAGCTAGGAGTCACAACTGTGACCCATGAATTATGTCAATGTTTCCGCTCTATCAGCTGTATAAATATAAACTATAATATGTGTATTTTATTATTTCAAATATGTAAAAATAAATTGCAGGGTCCTGTCCTGATTGTATTCTCCCACCTGCATTGTCATCAAACCCTGGAATTTGTAATCCATTCTCAACAGCCCCCCTTTTGCCAAATACATTTTTTTATAGCATCTCATATATGAAATGCTTTTGTTTTGATAAAAAAGTTGTCTGTAAAGTGCTTCAGCATTTCCTAGGGACTACTTTTATGCTACTTAGACACCAAGAGAAAAAAAGGGGAAAAAAAATAAGATTTAAAAATTCCCTGCTGCAAAATTCCTTCCTTCCTGCAAACAGGGACCCCAGGTTAACAACTCCCTTGCTAGACCTTACCCATATGCCCGCTGCAGAGGCACACTTTCCTTGCAGCGTGGCGCCAATGGTGTGGGATCCAATGCAGCCTCAAACCTTTGCAAATCTGTCAGTATAGGGGCTGTCGGTGGGGCTCTGTGAACTCCTTGCTCACATCCGCAAGTTTGGGTTGAGACTTTTGCCCAACTCAAGAAAAACTGAAAAGAGCTGAAAAACCTGATTCATGAGCAGGTTCTGAGCAGATAAAGTGTAATTGCCAGCTAAAGGAGCCTTCAATGTAGTTAGATAATAACTTATTTAAAATATTAATATAATGAGACCCTTCTGGTACAAAGCTGTTTTTTCATGTTTCTCTGTTCAGTTTTAGGATACGAAGAAGAGAAAGGAGAGGTATTTAAGTTACCTTACGAAGTAAAACTTTAAGCCTTAAATAACAAAGAAAGTTGTGTGCTTCATTGCCCTAAAAAAATTGTGAGCTATCAAACTATGTGGAATTAGTATACATTATGCTATAATGCTATTTATTTATAAAGTTTTATATAGCGTGAACTTGAACTATGAATTAAAGTTTCTACGAATGGGAAAATGAAGAAACTTTTGGCAAAGCCAATAGGTCTGGGACTGGCAGAAAGCACTCGTAAATCTGCTACATGTTGGCCCATCGGTCTGCCCTGGTAGTTGTCCACATCTCTGGATTAGTTTCTGACCACCACCTCATTCCGTTTCTTGCTGGAATTGTCATCCAATTCTTTTCATGGCTACTTTAAATTCATCTAAGTTGTTTTCTCCCTGGTCTTTATCTTCCTGTGTTGGAGTTTGCAAATGCTTGAGCACTCTCCTCCCTTCTTCCCCCAAACAGTGCTTGTAGAAAATTAATTTGCATTTGGTTATAAAAATGTCTCCACCCTCAATTCTATGCCTCAAATCCCTCCTTCCATTGGTCCCACTCTACTACAGTTTCTCCTGGTGTCTAAAAATGTTGTGGGGGCAAGTACCTTCCATGATATACGTGTTAAGTAATAATTTACACTAGAATTAAGATGAACAGTAATATGTGATGAACTTGATGAACAAAGAAGGAACAGACTGGTTGCAGAAAAGTTATTAAGTAATATAGACACATAGCAAAGCACAAGTGGAAAGCAGTTGTTCACAACTGAAGATCGGTTGATCTTTCAATAGTTCCAATGACTACTATGCTGAAATGCAGATTTGAATGAGGTTTAGTTTTTAGGTCGAGACTGGGCAGCTCAAGCGCTGCTCTGCGAGGCATGCTGTATTCAGGTAGGAATTTGAAGCTCCGCCCACTCTCTGCCCATATTTTCATTGTGTTGTGTCATTGTCCACTGTAAGCTATGGCTGTTCATTGGTCAATAGGCTTAGTAGTCCCTCCTTAGTACCGCCTTGTCTCATTTTGTAACCTTCCATGGTGACACCCCCTGTTACGTGTGTTGTTACTCTGTAGGCTTTAATTACAGCCTCTGAGCGCTATTTTCTCAAATAGCTTTGTCCTGCCTGCTGTTGCAGGCAGGACACACTCTCTCCTAATGCTTTTTTACATTATTTTTATCGCACAAACTTAACGCAACCAAAACATGAATAACTGCAAATGATGTTGTTTACGCTTGTATACTCTGCACCTGAAAAATTCAATAAAAAGGTTTACAAAAAAAATAAAATTATCGCACAAACGCATTTGCAATGCAATAGGTCTCGTATTTGTGAGAGTTTAAGCTATTATCATTGTAAATGACAATGCCTTTTATTTATCTGTTTCAAAAACAACACATAAATAAAAGACAGTCATTTACAATGCCAATAGCTCAAACTCTCGTAAATGCGAGACCAATTGCATTGCACATGCTTGTTTGTGATGCAGCACACAAGATGGAGACACGTACACCATAAGAAGCGAAGATGCGTGACGTTGTAGAATTAGCTGCAGTCTTGTGTTTCTTCATTAACCGCTGAGTCAGCGGCATCAGCTTCAAGTTGTCAGACTCCACGGGTCACTGGAATGAATGCTGAGACAACAGTTTCCTCAGGCAGCAACCCCGTAAACACAAACACTGGTGAGTTCCCATGCAGGAACAACAGCAAGCTCTCCAGTTACTGGTGAGGCACGTGAGCAGATATACAGACCCCATTCCTCCTGAAAACTTTTGAGTAGCCCTTATCGACTATTGGGGCAGTGATCTTTCCGGAATTCAAGGAGAGGTTAACTCAGTAGTGATATCCTAGCTAATATCCTAAAAATCTTTGGACATACTCACATGCGTTCACCATATCCATCACCTGTGAGGAGTGGTAGCACACTTCAGGAGCTGTCACTCGGTCATCCAATGTCCAATGGTGTGTGGTCCGTGTCCGATATGAATGACAGCTTTTGTGATGATCTACGCGCGGGGAAAGGCTCAGAAAAATCTCACTTTGTGAGAGACTTCAAATTAGAAGAAGTCAAAAGATTTAGTTAACTGGGCATTCTCTTTTCTCAAAAGGGTACCTGGGGTTCCCACTTAGAAATGGCAAAATGTAAGTTCATCAGATCGGTGGAAACATCATTCAAATTTGATGGAAAGATAGGAAACAAACCCATCTGTGAAATGATATAGCTCTTTAAGACCAAATGTATAACAACTGCCTCTTATAGAGAACCTGTTTGGGGTCTGGCTGATTTGTCTTCACTCCAAATTTATGAAAATACCTTTCTTTGTAGACTTCTAGCCGTCCCATGTTCTGTTCCTGCTTTCATAACACATGGTGAAATGAATGTTACCTATCATGAAGATATGGTACTTGTCAGCGTGATTACTAGCTGGCATAATATATGAAGCAAGAAAGGAACAACATTTACAAAGGGATGTCATTAAGGACTGCCTTGCACTTGAACACTATAATAGGATTCCTTGGCTGATGTATATTGATAAATTAATAAAGGAAGTAGTGAAAAATGTAACAATTAGAAGCCCTGTCAGCATTCTTCGTTTTGGTAAAAAAGAACTGAGAATGATATTTCTCAATAAACGAAGACATGATAGAGAAAGAAGAGAAGAAAAAAAAATGTGTCTGGAAAGATATATGGCAGGTCCTATACAGCAAGGACTACAAGATTATTAAATAAGGGTTACAAATGTTCAAGAGTGATTTTATTTGACCAGACTACGGTTGGGTATTTTGCACCATTTAGACATACTCCCCAAAATAGAGGCATGGTCAATAAACCTACCTAAGTGTCCGTGCGATGGGAAGGCTACCCAATCAACTGTACTTCTTATGTTGATTTGTACGTTTTATGTTGACATTAGCAGATCTCTTATACACCCTCTCTTTTTAACTGAACGTTTTTTATTTTATCAGGACGCTTTCAATTTTCTATGTAAACTTGACAGTGATGTTGTTTGTCGATCTGTATCTGTTTTTATCTCCCAAGCATTGAAGAGAATAAAGTTACTATATCTCTTTGATGAGATCCACTATGAAAAAGATTAACTAGTAAGGTTCTGCTACGGACGCCAATTCTGTTTTGTTGTCAAAATATCTATTTGGCTCCCTTACTTGTACACATATCAGTTTTAAAGAATGAGTATGATGTTCCTGAAATTCATTGCACCTTAAGCCTGCCCCTTAGGTATTGAATATGCACTTTGGGGATGCAAGAATTCCTGAAGAAGCTTTGGCTGTTTGTAGATATTGAGTTTGATTTAATTTAAATAAGGTTTTAATGCATAAGACTGATGAACAACTAAAGCATGATTTTATGTATTTATTGTTTTATGTGCTTTTATGGATTCAAATGTAATCCCATTAAAGCTATTTGAGGATGATGACAGCTTCAGCTTGAGCACCGCTGAAATGTTGTAGTCCATTTTACAGCTCTTCTTCTCTAAGCAGCTGCAGATGAAATCTATCTCCATCTACTAGAGACAGCTCACTATAGATTTATTATGAAACTGGCAGATGAGGTGGCCCATTATCCTTCGTTGCATTAGGGCCCAAGCCATCCTTGCTACTCCAGTATAAAGTTCCATAGTCATAGGGTGAGTATTAGAATATTTTATTTCTTAAGTTACATGATACTGCTAACACAGGAGAGTCCTACACAGCTGTCTATTGTAGAATCTTGCTCAGTGGTTGAGTATCTACAGGGAATGTTAGCTGCGGAACATCCTATAATGAAAAGAAAGGTAAGACATTCTGCAATGCAACAAAAGGGCCCTATGTTTTCTAAGAAGCCTGCCTTCGTAACTGCTAATTGTCGAGATTACTCATACCAAGGTTTGCTAGTCTTTAATTCACGTCTTGCCTCTTTCATCGTCCAATATACGGTCCCTTTTTAGGTCTCGCCTAGCGTTGCAGCACACGCATGCGCTGCTCGCTCGGTGAGATTTTTAGGTCTCGCCTAGCGTTGCAGCGCACGCATGCGCTGCTCGCTTGGCGAGATTTATTGCTAACAAGGAACTTTCAGAAGAGGGCTTGAAGCCCCGCCCCTCATTTCCATTGGCTGGCGTCACCGTTTATGCTAAACGGTGGCCTGCCATTGGAAATGAGCTGTTTGTGTTGCCTCCCTTTCGCCTTTTGGTCCGGCCCATCTGGACTGGATCGGCTGCTTCACGGCTGTCGTGAAGCAATTTCTTATCTCAAGAGGCGTGTTGTATAAACAAGCCGTGAGATCCAGTCCGGATGGGCCGTCCCAAAAGGAGACAGGGCGTCGCGTGTTTATTTTTGCATCGCGCTTTCACTTTAAAGTGAAAGCGCGATGCAAAAATAAACAGCGGGAATGGCGAGCACTTGTTTAACATGCATCCTGGTTTTGAATCTGCGCTGTCTTTTTCTGCTCTTAAACCTCAACTCCCCCCACCCCCTACCATGAAATCGATTGCGTCTGTAACAAGGTGTCAAGCCCGAACCACCAGTGTTGCTTTGACACCCTCTCTAGTCAGCAGTTCCGCCCATACCCCGAGACCCCTCCCCACACTACCTCCTTTGGGACCCCCATCCCGTTAATAGCCCATCGTTGGTTACCCCCACCCCGTTCCCCTCTCCCCTTTCATTTTATATGTCTAACCTTCAATCCGGTACTTTTCCCCTTCGCTTTATCTGACCCCCCCCTTCCGTGACCCCCTCCGTGCCCCCTCCTTTGTGCATCTCCGAATCAGGCGCCGCCGCGGGCAGCCCTATCTCTGCCGCCGGGGTCCTGGTAGCCCGTGCAGAGAGACCCTGTGCTACCGCCGCCGCTCAGACACACTACGGTGAGTGCGGTAGATCGCCGTACACTGAGGGGGAGCCGGGGGCTGGGAGGAAGGGTTAGTAGCTCCCACTCCCTCTGGGCGAGACGGCCCCACCTTCCTTGAGGGTATCAGGCACGCCGGGAAAGAGGCCCAAATGTACATATCGACACCACAAGGGGGAGGGGGAGGTAGCGAGCAGTACTACCCTGCTATGCAGTCAGAGGACTGCAACCTAGGACCGTAGGACTGGGGCGGTGAACCATAAGGAGAAGGCGGCTGGGGGGTATACGGCACGTCATCGTGGGAGACAGGATTGGAGGAGTCTGTTTTTAAAAATGTAGAAATATGTGCGTTCGGTACATCTCTGTCAGTGGCACGACGGAAGGGTGTTAGATGCAGCATACTCGAGAATCCTTTCTTGCGGGCTGGGATCAAAAGATCGAAGACCAAGTGACTGGGGGTGCGAGTTCCTGGACATTACAGTGGAGGACACATCAAAGGTGGGGACAGACACCCTGGTAGCAGACTGTTGGGTTGCGGGTGGGCATACAAGACTTGGCGGTACAGGTCGAGAGAACCAGATACATAAATCTGGAGGGTACTGTATGAGACCCTGCCACCCCAATTGGCACATTGGCATGGCGGCTTTAGATTGCTAACTCCCGCACGTCACACTGCAAGGCGGAGGATGACGGTGTTAGACACCTCATTCTGGAGAGCGGGTTTGGGTCAGGGGCAACCCGTGAAAGTCACAGTAGTACTCATCTCAATGAAAATGTTAAGTGTCCAGTCAGTTTAATTCACGACCCTCAACACCTGAGCCTTCAAAGTAACACAAGTGCCTAGGATCCGGCGTGCTTTCAATATACTGTATACATCGCATGTCTTATACCGCTGCCTGGTCTGCTTACTTGATGGCAGATGTAGACTGAATTTCACAGTTGGAAACGTGTGGCTTCTTTGCCGCCCACAACCCTCTGCGCTAATAGAAAATGTGTTTGTGCTTTGCGTGGAGTTGCGTATTTGTTTTGTGAATAAGTGAAATCCAGATTTGTCGAGTTTAGCACTATCCTCCTTTCTATTCCCACACGTCTAATCTTCACCTCTTCAGGAAGTCGCCACTCTCGAGCAGAGATGGCCACTTGTTTCAACAATTCAACACTTGCAAGTGACTGTAACTTTAGCCTCACCACACTCTCTCTGTAACAGTAGCTTACTTAAGCACCTTTGTGGTTATGGCTTACAATGTAACCTTTTTCTAGCCCTCCATTAGCCAAGACCTTTTAAGTCTACAAATATTGAATGTATTGTATACTTATATTTACTTTTAGCCAGCCCAGTTGGTTTGTTATTGTGTCATCCACGTTTCTTCTGACCACTGCAGCATACAACACGGGGCAATGCGCGAGCCCATCTCAGCCAGTGGATAATATATGGGTAATAGATGGTATTCCTCCCTTTTGCAAGGAGCAAATCGAAAACAAAGTATCGGGGAGTACCATGACATTTTGTACTTTTTTAGACCCCAAAAATATTTTTGCATTTAGCCAATGTTTTTTTTTTATCATTGACGAGGGTCCGGTAGCTTTGCGAGTGCTTTTTTAGTGTTTGGCCTGTTGGAATAAGTCCCTTTTGACTATTTATTTTTGTAAATCCGCAAGGATTGAAACATGTTTTAGTTTGATTTCAGCCTTGGTGAAGTGTGACCCACATGCAAGAGATCATTATTTAAGTAACCACGTTTTCGTTACGGAGATAGAACAGTATTTGGATCATTAAAACGTGTTTTTCTGTAGGAATTCTTTAATGCTCATCGGACTGCTGCCCACCCCGTCTTTCCCCTTTAAGTCTTTAAAAGTAACACAGCCTATTTATTGGCCACTTTGTCTTTCTTTTTTTTTTTACATGTTGAGTTGAATAAAACATATTATCAAACATAATAATATTGGCATGTGCAGTGGGCGATCAATGTGTGGTTGCACAAAAATGTTGCTAATGTACAGCTGATGGGCATTCCCCAAACTTGTAATTTATGGCACTTTTAGGACTTAACTCGTCATTCAGTTCCTGCCATATACCCAAGCCATGAACCTGGGGTTTATGTTTACGTCTTTTTTGTACAGTGTGTTCTTTTTATTTACATGGCCTATTGGTGCAGCTGAGTGTTAAACTAGTATACTGTTTGTTGTGGGTTTCGCATGGGAAGGGCTCCACTGTTAGTCTTCTTCTTTGGTTACAATGTGCACGTCTGTGTATTCGTGGGTATTCTTTCTTTGTGTCCATGCTTTCTCTGTTCCAGTTTTGGTGTGTGCTTAGTACTCTTGATAAATGGACATGGTCATTCCTGCTCCCTCCCCCCAGTCCATATATTTATTTATCTTCACAGCCCAAAAGTGGAAGGAGACTTGGGCTTGTGGATCTGCCATTTGCACACCCTCTCATTTCTCTGGAGTGCTAGTGAACCTGTTGAAATGGCACACAAGTGAGGGTCTCTTTCGGTAACAGTATGGGACAGCGCATGACATTGTCTAATCCCATGGTGTATGCTCAATCCATTTTGAAATGAAAGCCGCCAATGCATTTCATTCCTTTTCTATAATGGAATTCCTTCAGGGCTAGTTTACGTTACGGGAGAAAGTCTCTCTTCAGTGATGGGCTTTAGTCCACAATTGTACGAACGTGTGTTTCAGGAGTTTTCCATGATCAAACTGTATAGTGTAAAAGCACATAGTAAGTGGTGTATTCAAACACCCCGACCAGTGATAATCATACACAGGTAGAATGGAGTTTCTGCATAGCATTAGCATGTTTTCTACTTTCAGGATAAAGTACAACATGGAACGTGTTGGTTGCTTACAGACTAGATCAAAGCACTATGGCAACCTGCTTCTGCTAGGGCAGAGTAGAACCTTCAATCAGGCGAAAGGGGCAGAACAATCCATACCTGCTACCAGCAGGTTAGGGTAGAGCACCATGCACACCTAGTAATGATGCTTTCAGGATTAAGCACACCAGTTCCTACAAGGATATGGTACCGAACCGAAAACATCAGCTAACAGTAGATAAGTGGACATCAAAGTGGGAAAGTTTGGATTGAAAGCAAATTGTCTTGCTGTGCTACTTAGTTATTAATTATGCCCTGCAATTATTGTGTTTTCAAAGAGAGTAAGTTGTTTCACCCTGACTGCCAAGGGTTGTAGAAGAAGGAAGCAGCCAGGACCCCTGGATTACGGCACACAGAAATGCAATAGGTCTCGCATTTACGTGAGTTTTAGCTATTGGCATTGTAAATGACAATGACTTTTATTTATGTTTTGGTTTTTAAAATGTAAATAAAAGGCATTATCATTTACAATGCCAAAAGCTTAAACCCGCGTAAATGCGAGACCTATTGCATTGCAAATGCTTGTTCTATCTCGCACTCTAGTATGTTCCTTTGATACCTGCTTTCTGCTTTGGCCGCTGTTTTTCCATATTTCACTTCCTCTTTCTTTTCCCCTTTGCTACCTTTCTGTTGCTTCTTCTGGGTCCAAGTCTGATCATTCAAAATAAACTCCGGTTCCCAAAAACAGAGTGCAGTGGGCCTCACCTGTAACCACCGGCTTAAATTAAGAACTGAGTGAGAGCGTCTATTTACAGTGAGAAAGTGAGTATACGGTGAGCGAGACGAGATAGTGGCGAGGATGTATGCTATGGTTGACGAGTGACACAAGAGTGTGGATGGAGTGAGAGAGTGGATGGGGCCAGCGGTCGAAGTGCATTAAAAAAAGTATGTGAAGCTGCATGCAGTGGGGGCAGGGTCAGTGAGCATGGGGGCGGGGTCAAAGGTTTGTTTAAAAAAATAAAATATTCTGTACATTTTTTTGCTCTTTCACCGTCAGGTAGCTACATATAAAATAACGCTCAACTTAAATGTACAATACATTTTAAGAGTTGTCACTCAGTGGGAAATGCACCATAGTACATTATGAAACCTCTATTAGTTAATGCACTGCAGAGGTCTGTGTGTGTAACCAGAGAGCCACAGAATTAAATCTTAGTTGGTGCATTGCAGAATAGTGACTTGTGTATTTTTAGTGCTACGAGGTCACAGCCTATGACAGAAAGCACAGTGAATAAGTAAGCCATTATTTTAAACTTGCATTACACAAAGTATAAGATAGACTGCTACAAAACGCCCAAAAAGTTTTAAGTTAGATGGTGTTTCCAAAATGTAGATTTTAGTCATTCCCAGACTGTACGTAATGCAACTTTTTTACATTACTGTCCTTTAATTACAACACCTCCGGGGTAGTAAACGCTGTATAAATAAAATTACAATTAAAAGCATGCACTTCAAATCTCAGTTGTTAACTCTTTCACTACCACTCAAAAAGAATAAATCTTTGTCATCACAAAGCTTCCAGTGATTCGATCAATTAAAGCCAGTACTGGCTCCCAAGCATCCTTTACATTTGCAGATTAACCTTTACATTTGCGGATTAACTAATTGGGCACATTTGTATTTCTTCCAGGCAAGCAGGCACCCTGGCAGGAAGGCTTGTTTAGCTTTCTGCCCAGCTTCGGTTTCACAGCACAGGAGACTCACTGAATGACACTTCAGCTGAAGCATTTAAACTATCGGAATTAACCATACCGGGACGGTTGTTTTTTTGCAAAAAGTAGGGAAATGGTTCTTCATAAATCAAAAAAGTATGGGCACATCATGCCCCTCCGACCCCGCCCACTTTGACCTCTGGTTGGGGCGAGAAAGAAAATGATGGGAGCGGTGTTGATCAGAGGCAGGAAGGGGAAAGAAGTGAGACAATGAGCTACAGCCTTGGATAGTCGGCTGTGAACACTGCAAATGAATGCAACAAAAGCGAGCACAGACTTGATTCTGTTGCGTTATCAAGCATAAAATGAATTTACATTTCGCCAAAGCGAGAGATGTCTCTCCTAGCAAACTGAAGTTGTTCAACCAAAAAAATTGGTCCTTTCTCTAGGCAGCCTAGCCTACTGTCTGCGTTTTAGAAGGACAAGGGGAACCCTGGAAGTCAGAAGAGACCTAGGGTACTAGTAATTTCTACAGGAACAACGGTCCCTTACAAGAGAACATATCAAGTTGTACACCACAGAAATACAATGATCCCTATGTTTTACATTCACATTGAAATATTATATTTGTTTGAATTGAAGGAAGATAATGAAAGAAACATAAAAGTGGGGAAATATATAACAAACGAAGAAGTCAATTAGACTGTCAGAACTCAGGCATGGAGCAGCATGTGGATAAATTATACACAATGGAAAAGCCACAATGACATAGCACCTTTGCTTATATCGAAATTAACGATCAAACAAAATAAGTCAAGATACTGAAGTCGATGTTGTTTCAATCCCTCTCAAGATAGAGGCATCATCATTAGGACACAACAAATTATGCCTGAGAGAATGCCTGCTAAACATAAGTATACATGGCAAATAGCCTAAAAAATAGCGGGAGCCAAACCTGGATTGCGTGATTATCTAGTATTACAGGTACAAAAATGAGTGCCCGTAGTGGCCATCAGCACCTTCCCGAAAACTGTAGGCAGTGGCTGGCTCGTAATGTACTGATCGAATCGTCTCGATGTATCCAGATGTAGTAGTCCAACTGCGGGGCACGGAGAACGAATCACAAGTGTAGAGGCGGCAAGCGGCAGAGCCGAGGTCTGCTCGTGGAGTCTGTCCGGTGAGAATAAGTGCTACAAGTCCATTTGCCCTCCGTGCACTGCGGTCGGACTCCTACATCTGGATACATCGAGACGATTCAATCAGTACATTACAAGCCGGCCACCACCTATAATTTTCGGGAAGGTGCAGATGGCTGCATTTTGAATAATCTGTAACTTCAAGAGTCTTTTCTGTGTATTCATAAAGAGGGCATTGCAATAATCTAATTTTGTTACTATAAGGGCAGATACTGCTGTTTTCCGTAATTCTACTGGAATAAAAGGGAGTACTTTCCTAAGCAGTTTCAATGAGAAACAAGCATTTGCAATGCAATAGGTCTCGCATTTACGTGAGTTTAAGCTATTGGCATTGTAAATGACAATGCCTTTTATTTATGTTTTAAAAACAAAAATAAAAGGCATTGTTATTTGCAACGTCAATAGCTCAAACTCGCGTAAATGCGAGACCTATTGCATTACAAATGCTTGTTTGGATCTGCAATCTGTATGTGATTTACTGGAGAGGGGGATAAGACCTGTGAACCAGTAAGGTTAAACAAGCGTTCTTCAAAGAAGTCGTGCTCTGTTTGACCAGTTACACTTTCTGGTAACTTATGAAGATCTGGGAATTGGAAATATTTAGATGTTCAATTATTCCTCAAAATTGGGTGGCAGAGAAAAGGCCAAGATTCCTTGGATGATCACCACATGCGCTGCCGGACACCGGGGGGGGGGGCTAGATTCGGCTCCTTGCTACCAAGTTGGGTGCAGGCGCCCTCCCGCTACCTCCACCCCGCACTCGAGATCCCTCACTCCACATGTGGCGGCTCAGTCAGCACGGCACATTCCATTCCGTGAACAAGGGTACCTGGGGACCCGGGACTGGGGCAATTAGCCACCTCTAATTGAAAACTGAAAACCTTCCTGACTAGGCCGACCTGCAAACCATGACCCTCCTCTTATACAAAGAAACATGCAAAGACGTTTGCAAGCTAGTAATAATTGGCAACAGGTGAATCAAATAGTCAATAACACCGTATCGAAAACCGACCCCGTGTGCCACACAAGCTTTTAACACTTTCAGTGCGCTGCAAAAGCCGCAGATGAATCCTCGGGTATGTTTTAAAACGTTCTATAATTACCTAGCGCAATTAAAGGGTGTACCAGTGTCAGAGCAAGAAAGGTTGTTCCAGGCCGAAGAAACTGCTGAAAGCTCACGCACTCCCTCCGTGTCTCGCTGTAATAGAAAACAAGCACGGAATCGAAACCTGTGGTGCGCACGCACCACAGAGGAGCCGAACGCGGGAATCGAAACCAGTGGTGCGCGCGCACCACAGAGGAGCGGGGGGGGCGAGGGAGCCTGTCGTCTGTGCCGCGCGCTGATGCGCGTCCTAGACACGGACGGGAATGGGCGGAGCAAAGGCGGAACATGCGCCCGCCTTTGCCCAATTGCGTGCCGTTTTTTTTTTTTAAAAGCACGCTACAGCCAATGCCAGCCTGCGAAAGCAAAACCACACGCACAAGCGTGTGGTTAGCTTTCTGAAGCCCATACAAGAGGTCTCGCGCTGCGCGAGCAGTGCTGTGCACTGCAACGAGACCTAAAAAGAGGCAGAAGTGATGCACTTAATCAGGCCCTCGAAAGACAATTTACTGTTGAAACGAACTCCAAGGTTTTTAGCCTTTGCAACTGGGGTCGATAAGGTAACAAGCTTCTAAAGCCACCATCTTGGAGACCAAAAGGAAGAATTCCCACCAAACAACAAAACTTCGGTTTAGGAGGAATTTAATATTAGGCAGTTTGCTCTCTTCCATTCCCCTATATGCAAGATAACATTGTAGAAGCTTGTAGCAGTAGCCTCTGAATTGCTGCCCACCTACACCACAATTTTGCATAGGACACAAGCGTAAAGCCTTAGGATTTAATTAGGGTGGCCAGTGGCGTAACATAGAGGTTAAACAAAGTCATACAAACTCTATGCCACTAAGGTTTAGCCATGCTGAACAGCAGCCACGCTGATGTACAACATGGCTAAAACACATTGGCAAAGCCAATAGCTCTTGCATAGGTGAGACCTATTGGCTTTGACGATGTTTGTTTTGCTATGAAACTAGCAGATGAGGAGGCCCATTTTCCATGCTTCCATGACGTCCATGCTACACCAGTGAATCCACCACCCTACATTTTCTGTCTCTTTATCTTACTCTTGTCCCCTTTTCATAGTTTTCCTAGTTTAAGCGTTCTCCTTCTGTCTCACTTTGTTATCTTTTTCTCTTAGTTCACAAAAATGAGTTCAGTTACCCACCGCCTGCAAGCACCAGTACAAATTAAGCACTGTACTTACCGTAAAAGGTCCGATTCCACATATGGCGGGTGACGGCGGGTCCATCTTGATGGCTACCCCCCTCGGCTAAGGTGTCATTGATGGCCTGGGCATACAGAAGGACCCCATCATGAAAGCCAGCAGCAATGTAATTCATCTGAAACAGAAAAGTACCAACTCAGAATTTTTTGATGTTTACGTACATTTAATTAATCAACTTGTTTTCATTTCAATTTCTGAGGGGAAAAATGGGGTACTATGATAGAATGTGTGCTCTTTTTACTGCACCCGAAGAACAGATGGCATATCAGTGCTTAACTTGTGCCAGTGTTTTCCGGTGCTCAGCACCGGCACATATTTAATTCAGTCCATCACATGGTGGCGCTGTCAGTCCATTTCTTTTTTTTAAAAAGCAGATGAGCAAAGTGTTTATCAATTAAATAACCAACTAAAAGTAATAATACTCGGGTGCTTAGACCATTCTTAAGGCTTTGGGTTACCTAGTAAAGCTCAAATTGTAACATTGTAGGACTGTAATGGCAAGAAGGTGTCGCTGGTGCTGGTATTTGGCAGCGCTGGCTGGAATCTGAAGTGGGACAAGCAGCAGCGCCTTCCTGAGAAATATCTTGGGCCCTGGTACTTATTATTTTACAAATTAAGCACAGTGGCATATTACACCACGGGAGCACTGGTATAGTGCACCCGAGAAAGAATCTGTAGAGTCAGGGGGGGCTGCGGGTTCGGGTGTCATTGATTAAATCATGTAGACTGGGTATGCTGTAAGAAAAAGCAAATTATGTATACATCTTTTGGAAGGAAAAGCAAATTATGAAGCACATTTTGCAGGAATATTTGGCTATTTTGAAACAATGACACACACTGACAAAAGAAATTGCTCAATCCATCAGTTCGTATTTTTCTTTTTACATGCTTTTTTTTAAACTTTATTTACCATTTAGTACATCAAAGAGATATAGTCATGGGTGGTATCTGTCAATGACATTACAATTGTGATAAATGACGTGGAGCATCAAGCGTCATAGCAATAACCAACATGAGTAGCGACTATTAATGCGAACATACTAGCAAGGCATAAAAGAAATACAGTCCCGCAGGCCCAACTCTCCACATCAAGCGCAATCTCCCCCCTCCCCCCCCCGGCAGCAGGACCATGTGCCAGCCCATTCCCAGCCGCCTAGAATCAAGTAACATAATCAAAAAGACATGAAAACTTCGGGGTGTCATTAAGCAAAGGAAAGCCATCAGTCGGAAAGGGTGAGGCTAATTACCCAACCCCTGTAGGGACAATGCCCCGTTCCAGTTGAGAGTCAGTGGCCCGTCTAGCTTTTTCCACATAGGACCTATATGGACCCCAGATGTCCTTGGGGCGGGAAGAGCCAGGCAGTGTGCTGGAATATATTTCGCTGTTGATGTTGCAATAGGCCAGACTGTTCAGCCAGCCTTGTAAAGTGGGAGTTGACCGACGGCCCCAGTGAATAGCTATTTCCCTTTTGGCTAGCAGCAGGCTGAGAGATGCATACCTCCTGATTCTTTTAGGAAAGTTAACCACATACCCCAGTAGTGCCACTTCAGGTGTGGGAACAAGGGACAGCTCGGTCATGTCGCCCAGTGTACTATGCACCCCCTCCCTGTATGACTGTAGTTTTGGGCAGGTCCAAGTGAGGTGTGCAAAATCCGCGTGAGGGGCGTCACATTTACGGCAAGTATGGGGTCTGGACAGGTCCAGTCTGTGGGTCTTGGCGGGGATGATGTATATCCTGCGTAGGAACTTAAAGTGTAGTAGTTTATGCCTGCTGTTGAGTGACACGTTCTTCGTTACCTCATAGCATTTAGCCCACTGGTCGTCAGTGATGGGGCGGCCTAAATCTTCCTCCCAAAGTTTGCGGATCTTGTCGTCATTGATCGGGATCATCGCAGAGCATGTCTTATATAATTTAGATATGAGATGAACCCCACTCTCGTTTTCAATGATGAGCGAGAGCGGAGTGAACGAGTCCGGTTCAATTGGGAAACCAGGTAGAGTGGCACGAAGCGCCGAACGAATCCGGCCTAAAACAAAGCTGTCCATAAATGTGGTGTCGTGAAAGCGGACATCCTCTGTCGCCGAGAAGATGTGACCATCCGGGTATAAATCACCCAGTTTAGAAATGTCGAATTTGGCCAAAGTGCGCTGCACCAGCTTTTCACCGGTGATTGGCAACCAGCGGGCGTTGGGGACAGGAAGAGCTGAGGAATACAGTGTGGAGGCGCCGATGACGCATCGCAGCTTATCCCAGGCCCAGCTGGTGGTGGAGACGGTCTGAATATCATTAGGGTCTCTGGGTATGCCCTTAGGCAACACAGTGGATAACTGCTCGGGAAGGACGAAATCAGCCTCTGGGCGGAGGAAGGGAATCCTGGCGTCAGGGTGGAACCATGCAAAGGCATAGCTGCATTGGGCCACCAAATAGTACAAGTGGAAATCCGGAACGCCGAACCCTCCCCTCTCGTATGGTAGAGTGAGCACCTGCCAGCGCACGCGGGCCTGTTTACCCCCCCAGACCAATCTGATAAGGTGTGACCGCAACGTTAAAAAGAAACTGTTCGGGAGGGGTATAGGAATATTGTTGAAAAAATATAAAAATTTAGGGAGCACTACCATCTTAATGATTGCCACCCTGCCGGCAATAGACAATGGAAGCCGCAGCCATCTTTCCACTTGAGCCTCGAGGGCGCTGATTACCCGCCCGTAATTTCTTTTTACATGCTTTATTTAGTTTGCTTTCTATTCCTAGTAGGCTGGCCTCATAGGGGAACCTGTGAGCCTTAGTCGGAGTTGCGGGCAGCGGATGGCTGGCAACTAGAAAGAGTGGGGGGGGTGGGCAAATGGGTGGTGGGTGGGTGCATTCATGCAAGATGAGTGGCGACTGAAAAAATAAAGAAATAGCTACTTACCTTGCTTTCTACACGAAGTCCTCTCTCCAGGCTCCAGCAAATTCCCCTAACCAATGATGGTGCTGCTCTCATGCTGAGAGCAGCACTAGGATTGGAGGGAGTGGCCTCTCTCAGCACTCTCAAGAGCACTGGAGGCATGCGCTTTCTCTAACCCGACTGTCTAAGACAGCTAGGTTAAAGAAGTTTAAAATGTGCATGTCTGGTTGGCCGTCGCAAGACGGCTGGCCAAAGGGACATGCGCACTTTAAAGAGTGCACAGCCAGCCCACCACTCCTCCCTGCTGCTGTCACAGGACCCGCCCCCAAAAATAAATTGGTAATGAATTAACTTCAATACCATTTTATTTTTTGTCTCAGGCTTTTCTGGGGGCATTTAAGTGGGGCGACGCTCCTCCGCTCTCATGGAGGAGCCTCCCCTGGTTGCCGGATTCCTGCTTGATTTTTTATTTTATTCCCCCCTGGTTTATTTAGCTGTTGAGCTGCGTCTCGGCCCAACCACGCCCTCCTTATATGCCAGGTTTTTTAATCCATCTGCAGCGTGTCTGTGCCGCTGGGACGCCAAAGGCAAGCCTACCTGCTCCTGGACTGTGCCTTGTGCTAGAACCCCAGGTTCTTCTGTCTCAGATCCAATCTGCAGCAATTGCTTGATCTATTCTCGTACTCTTCTTCTGAGGCTCAATATAAAGGGTAAGTGTTCTCAACATTGTTTAAATAAGCTAACGGCGTTTGAGCTTACAAACAGCGCCTCTTGTCCTAACTGTGGCTTTTGCGCCAATAAATTTACTCCGCATACTCTGCGGTTGGAGCGGTTCAACCTGTGTTGTCAGGCCCATTCTCAGTCTATAGTGACCCTTACTTGCTATCTTATCAACGCCCACTCACCTGTGAAAAATACATTTAAGTTAGTACAAACCTATTACCCTGATTGCATTTTTGTCACTGAAACATGGGCACGCGCTCATTCTGTCCTGATTTTGTAGAAGCCCTCCCAGCTGGCTATGCAGTTTGTAGGTTTGACCACGCGAACAGATGGGAGGTGGACGTGAGATCATTTCAAGGAACACTTTTCACTTCTCTGGTCTCTTGGTGAACTGCCCTCTGGGACCAAGAGCTGCTTTTGTTACCTCTTTAGGTACCTATTTAAAACCTATTTAGTCCAAAACTAATTTAAGCATCATTGGAAATTTTAATTTTCCTCTCAAATTATCTTTGTGTAAGGACACGACTTTGCTTAGCGAAACCTTTGCCAGCTTTGGGTTCATGCAATTGGTATGTAACCCAACCCATTTGTCTGGTCACTCTCTGGATCTAACTCTGCGTTAAGGATGTACTCCCCCTTCGCTGGTCTGATCATGGTGTAGTACGCTTCTCGCTGGCCTCAGGACCCAGCCTAAAACAATCCATTCCAACCTGAAACAGCAAAGTTGGAAAAACGACTCTTCCTGTAAGTTTAGCAAGGCACCCTCTGTTAATTCTCTCATGCCCAATGGCGGCCAACATAAACAAAAAGGTAAAAAGGGTGGGGCGGGTGGAAGCACGGGAGGGGGAACACAAGGGGGAGGGTAATAAAAAAAATAACTTACCTGAAGCTGCCGACCGTCTCGGTGTTCTGCTGCTTCCTGGTCCCAGCAGACACTGGGACAGCATCAGAAACCCCCTGTGCAATCCCCTCACTGCTCTCATGCTATCATCAAGAGCATGAAAGCAGCGCAAGGATTGGCCTGAGCAGGCTGATTAAACGCTTGCTCTGGCACAGGGAGTCTGTGCAGTTTCTCCAAGTCGAACTGCGCATAACTGTTTGGCCTGCCTAAGATGGCCGGCCAAGCAGTCATGCACACTTAGAAGTGCACACACCACTTGTTCCTCCTCCCTCCCAAGGCCTGGCCCCGCCCCTCCCTACACACGATGGCTCAGCCAGCAGCTGAAAAATAAAACAATTAGGGCGGTGCATCCATTAGGGTGCTGGGGCATTGCCCCACAAGCCGCCCACGCCCGCAGCTCCCTCGGCGTCTCTGAACTTAAGTAAACTCTCAGTTTACTTAAGTTCAGAGACGCGAGGGAGAACTGACAATCATGTCAGTCAGCATGACGTCGGACCGCCCACCCCCTTCAGAGTCTGAAGGGGGTGGGCGGTCTGGCGTCATGTTGACTGGCATGCATGCATTGTCAGACCAGGGGCAGGCAGCAGCACAAGTGCACATGACTGGTGAAGGTCGGCAAATTTTTCTGACCAGCAGAGTCATGCGCACTAGTGTCTGCTCAGGCTGCGGCTGCGCATTAGGAGAGCGAGGGTTGAGCAAAGGCTCAAACCTCGGTCTCCTAATGGGCAGGCGGGCGGCGAGCAGCCCTGCTAAGCCAATCCTGGAGCTGCTGGAGCAGCGCCAGGATTGGCTGAGAGGGTTTGCCAGCAGTGACGCGGCTGTTTGTAGGCGCCAACCAACAGGACCCCGGAGCAGAGGCGACGCGGACCCGGTCAGGTAAGTTTTTTATTTTATTTTAAAACTCCTCCCGGCCCGACCCCCACCCCTGCGCGGCCCCCCCGCGAGTCCTGCGAGCCGCGACTGAAGTCTTATTTTAAGAATGGTGGGTGAACAACTATTGCAAAATGTTGATTATGAGAAGGCTGTTTTGGTGATCCTGTATTTTAAATTGTGAAGTTAATTTGAGCCGCATTCGTGGTCCACGTTGATTATAGGACAAATCTTAACTGTTCGGCATGTTATTCCCTCTCTTCGAAGCCATTGCAGCTATATTATCTGTTTGCTATTCGATGTAACAACACCTCACCAAACATATCTTATTGGGAGATCTTATTGGAACAGCTACATAATTGAGCATAAATGGCTGCCACTTTCCCATTGCGCTTTTGCAATTACGTAAGAAACTGTTGGCAGGACATAATTTGGTGGCACTAAACAAATGAATCAGACATATTATTTCACCTGTAGCTCTCTTCCTTCCAGGCATTTATAAATGCTTCTTTAGGCAAGAAAAGCGGTCGTGCCGATTGATATTGTTGGTGTTGTGTTGCTAATGAATGATGGTCACAATCTTCCTCTGGAGTCCAAAAAGGAGTAGCACTTTCTTGCCTAAAATGCTGCTCAAGCATGAAGCTCACAGCTGGGGTCACCTCACTGGAGGTTTACAAGGTGACAGACCCTTTTGAATTGTTGTAGAATTCTTTGATTCATGTATCCCGCACTTAGGTGTATGTCCGTAACCTTTGCAACTCCCACCATCTCAAAGTTGCTGCACTATGTTGCGCAAGAGAGAGAGGGCAGTGCAGACTAAGGGGCTTGAATTCACGGCGGAGGGGGAGGGGCAGCTTAATGCTCGATGCAGAAAATGTGCTTCTTGCGGGACTCGCGAAGAGGAGGCGCTTGCTTTTGGGAAAGGGGGCAATGGGGGAGGAGGGGTGGGATGGAGGAAATGACAGCTGCGGCAGAGGCACCTTCGGGAGAGGCGGGCTGGAGGCTTGACAAGGGACAGAGATTGTGTGATTGTGAATGGATGCTACCTGTGGGGGGTCCCGCCTCTTGCTGTTCAGGTGCAGAGAGGTAGGGGGTGCACAGGGGGGGGGGGTTAAAGGGCCGCTGCGTGCACGGGTTGCTTCCAGAATAGTGCAGGATGAGTTTAAAAGTGAAAAGATGCGATGACTGTGTGGGGCGGCTATGGGTGGACTTGGGGCGGATGGGTGATTTCTGCGGAGAGGGCTAGAGCCAAGTGCTTCCTGTCAATGCGTCCCTTCCCCTTGCTTGTTATGTAAGACGTGGCCCGTCTTTCCAGCTCCTTGTGCGAGGGGTCGTCTTTCCTTTCCGGCCATTGTGAATAACCACTCCTCTCTTTACTGTTGTCCGTGCAAGGCGTAGTCCCCTTTTCCGGCTGGCATGCAAGATGTACGCTCTCTTTCCCAGTCCTTGTGCAAGATGTACCCTCTTTCCTGATCACTGTGAAAGAGGCAGCCTCTCCTTATTTGCGCTCGTGCAACGCGTACAAGCGCTAATAATCTTGTTTTCTCTTAATGGTCCCCGTGTGAGATGCGGAAAATGTTCTTATTCTTGGTGCAAAACAAAAAATATCTTCCTGAATCCTGCACGAGATTTTAGACCTCTGGTTTAGTCTTCGTGCAAAACTTAGAGCCTATTTCCAGTATGTTGTGTAAAATATACCACCTCGAGGCCCCCCTGCAAAGCGTGCTAACGCTTTCTCATACTGCCACTCATAGAATGCAGTGGGGAGGGTATACAGGCTGAATGGGTAGTGGATTACCGGTTGTTGCACTACTAAACAAACATGCCTGTTTTAGAATGCAATTGAAAGACAAATCAACGTTTACACAAAAGCAGGTTGCCAAAACATTAGACCGTTTCATTAAAAAAAATACACAAGTGTGTCTTGTTTTACCTCTCTTTAAAACCCGTAGCAGACAGGTAACAATTTACTCTGCATATCAGGTTCTCCACCAAGCCCCAACAACTGCACAGGTTAAAAGTAGAGATTGCTGATCAATCAAAAAAGACATGCCTAATAGGTTAAAGCTACATGCCTCGGGCTATGTTATATATAACAATGAGCGCGTTAAGAAAAAATCAGATTTCCTTCAATGTAACAGCATCGCACTTCACAACCCCATGTCAACTCGTTTGAGCACGTTTGGTAAACCACTAATTGTACAAACGCGTGCGTGCTCCTAAAATTCGAAAGCTTGCAGAGTTCACATTGAAAGGCTTGCTGAATTCACAGGCAAGCCTCCACGAACATGAATGTTATGTTTTTGAAATCAGGACCTTATGAGTTCCAGTAATACCGTTTGGCATTGCATGCTACAAGCTGCACGACCTCCCCTTAAGAGCTCAGGCAGCATTTGCAACTTTTCCAACAAGGGGTGCCCCCGTGCTGGTGATATATGGTGCTGGTGGCAGCCCCTCCCCTCGCAGAACCCCCTCGAGTTCAGCGGACAAAGCCATGGCTTCCCCAGGTGAAAGTGAACCCTCCCCAGGTGAGCTTGGCACCAGTCAGCTCTCTCTGCCTCAAGGGACTCTCCCTAGACCCCAGGTTTGTCCATTGAACTTGTTCACATCGCTAACTAGTGTTTTCTATTGGAAAGGGTAGAGCCAAAGCAGTCTTGCTTAGTACCCTAGCCCTCTTCAGAAGTCAGACTTGCTTGGCAACCCAGAAATTCTCTGAAATAATGTATGAGTTTTCTGTTATGAATGCCTAGAAAACTGCATTTTTAGTCCATTTATCACAGAAATAGTGCTGAAAATCGCACCAAAAAGATGCCAATTTTTAAAAAAAATATTCACGGGGGGAGAACCCCCCCGAACCCCCCTTATTGCCGTCGGGCTCGCTCGCTGCGCTCGCCTACGTTAATTCGTTATGCATATGCCGCACCAGTTTCAAATTCCACCAACCGCCACTGTCATGCCCTATGAGAACACTGATATGGCAGCGTCTAGTTTTGCATCTTGGTTTAGCAAAGCTCTTGACACCATCGCTCTTTTTAAATCTGCAATCTCTGTTAGAGATATGCCCACTGCTCCCTGGTTCTCAGAAGTCCTTAGAGAGTGGAAGCAAAAATGTTGCAGGCAAGAGTGCACATGGCGCCTGGATTACAATCCCTCCGGAAAAGCTAGATATAGATCTCTTTTTCTAGAGTACAAACGCACAATCTTTGAAGCCAAATCTAAGTACTGTGTCCATCAAAAGTGCTTTTCAAACTCATCAACACTTTTTCAAGGTCCAGGCACTCAAGTCAACATGGAGTGGTCTCAGTCGGCCTGTGATGAGATGGCTATCTTCCTCCCCCCCAAAAAAAATTGGTGATATCTATTCTGAGTTGGGCGTTAATATCCCACACGACCTTGCCGTTCTGGTTAATAGAATTGAGGCACCATCTAACAGCTGAATTTTGTCCTGCTTTTCCTCTCTTTTCATTTCTCAAGTGGAGGCTCTTATTTGTAATATTAGAGCGGGGGTCCCCGTTAGATCGATGCCCTCCTAAGATCCTGCACCTAGTGTCGGATTGTGTTGCCAAACTACTTACCCCTTTTTTTTAAAATGTGATTGACTCAGGTCAATTACTTATGCAGTGGAAAGAAGCCATTGTCATCCCTTTGCTTAAAAAACCGAGGGCCAGATTAATCAAGGTTTTTTGCCGCCCTGGCGTCACGCAAGGGGGTGCAAGGGCGACGCAAAACCTAAGTGAGATTTATCAAGCCATGCAAGGCCACCTTGAGTGGCATGGTTAGTCTGCCCCAGGGAGGCGTTCCATGGGTGGAGCGTGTGTTCCCACGCATCCAACCATGGATTTTGGCGCATTCACAGATTTGCCATTAGTGGTAGACCTGGGAATGCGTCAAAATGTTACACCTCCCCAGGTGAGGCGTAACAAGAAGAAATATCTTTATTTCTCCTCATTGTTTCCTCTTTCTACATGTGCTGCATTCAGCAGCACACATAGAAAGAGGAAAATGCCTCTCTGGATTGTTTTTGTGTAGGGAGGTGTCCCTTCCTGCACAAAACCAATCCTGCCTGCAATGCAAGCACCCTTGCAACATGACACAAGGGTCCCTGGGTTAGTGCTAAGCAGCCAAAATGCGCCACAGCTAGGTAAGGACAGGAAATGTGCCGTATAATGTTAAATATGGCGCATTCCTGCCCTTTCGCGCAGCAAGGTGGCTTGCTGCGTTGTGCTGCATGATAGATTGATAAATATGCCCCTAATCTTGATTCAAAAGCTTTTCAAAATTATCGTCCTATTTCACTGCATCCCTCACCTGCAAAGATGCTTGAAAAACATCTAAATAAAGAACTTATGAACTTCAACGAGACTCATGAGCTGTTTGATCCTTCCCAAACTGGATTTCGCAGTGAACATCATACGGAAGCAGCAATCGTTGCTACAGCAGACAGTATAATATCTATGGTATGAAAAATAACAAATGGGGGAGGGAGTAAAGAGGTGTAAAGATAGAATCTACCTCCTGGTTCAGCTAACTCATAAACAATATGATTCTACCCTTAAAAATAGAAATTATTATTTTATTTATTTATTTCTCTAGTGATTCTAAAAAGTGTTAAAGTGTAATAGTGTTCCATGACATGTCATGGAGAAACACTAAGTGTTTGTTAAATACCCCTCACACACTATGAATCCCATAGTGTCATGCTTCATCATAGGGTCTTCCCGTCCCTCTACGGGGCGGGCGTGCTACAACCTGCGGATACGTGGGAGCACTGTATTTATGAAAATAGGCTATGTGTAGTGTAGAAGTGAGAGTGGTAGGGTCTGTGATAAATCAAAAGTTAAAAATTCCTGGCTAGTGGAAAAAACACATTTTATTCACTTCCCTAGCTGGAAACATTAAAAATTGAAAAGGGGGTGTGTAGGGGTATACTCTAATGCGATGCCCTCTACCGGGTCAACATGTTTCATAAGCAGTCCCCACTGCTTACTCGTCAGGACCTAATCTGATCCCTACTGCACTCAAGATATATTGCTTTATTTATATATGTTGTATGCCTAACTTTCAAAACAAACATGCAAAAATAAACATGTCTGAAAAACAGGGGTAAAATTCCCCCTAGTAGTTTTCAAAAACCAATTCGGAATGCTATTAGATTAATAACCAGGCTTCATGAGCTTGCACCGAAGAGGAGGTTGCCTTGAAATAATCAATGAAAAAGGCTATGCCCTCGCTTGTAAATACCTCCGTACAGCGGAGCGTACGAGGGCATAGCCTTTTTCATTGATTATTTCAAGGCAACCTCCTCTTCGGTGCAAGCTCATGAAGCCTGGTTATTAATCTAATAGCATGCCGAATTGGTTTTTGAAAACTACTAGGGGAATTTTACCCCTGTTTTTCAGACATGTTTATTTTTGCATGTTTGTTTTGAAAGTTAGGCATACAACATATATAAATAAAGCAATATATCTTGAGTGCAGTAGGGATCAGATAAGGTCCTGACGAGTAAGCAGTGGGGACTGCTTATGAAACATGTTGACCCGGTAGAGGGCATCGCATTAGAGTATACCCCTACACACCCCTTTTCAATTTTTAATGTTTCCAGCTAGGGAAGTGAATAAAATGTGTTTTTTCCACTAGCCAGGGAATTTTTAACTTTTGATTTATCACAGACCCTACCACTCTCACTTCTACACTACACATAGCCTATTTTCATAAATACAGTGCTCCCGCGTATCCGCAGGTTGTAGCACGCCCGCCCCGTAGAGGGACGGGAAGACCCCTATGATGAAGCATGACACTATGGGATTCATAGTGTGTGAGGGGTATTTAACAAACTCTTAGTGTTTCTCCATGTCATGTCATGGAACACTATTACACTTTAACACTTTTTAGAATCACTAGAGAAATAAATAAATAAAATAATAATTTCTATTTTTAAGGGTAGAATCATATTGTTTATGAGTTAATATCTGTGGTAGACAGAGAGGAGGCTGCGGCCCTTATTATGTTAGATCTGTCCGCAGCGTTCGATATTGTCATTCACTTGTTTGGTCTCACGTTTTCGGGCTTAGGCATCTTCGAGAAGGCTGTGACTCTCTTGGGATCTTTCCTTTCTGACATGTCACAATCGGACATGTGTGGTCATATCTCTTCTAAATCCCTCTCTCTACTGTGTGGGGTCCCTCAGGGGTCATCCCTCAGTCTAACATTGTTTCATCTCTGTTTGCTCCGCTGGCCCAATTGATTCGTTCCTTTGGTCTTCATGTTCTGTCTTATGCTTGTGACACACAAATTATTGTTACCATCACTAATGATGTTCATTCTGTGATCACTAATTTAAAAAACTGAATGCAGGAGGTCCGCGGTTGGATGAAGGTGAATTACCTTAAATTAAATGCTGATGAAACTGAGGTCTTGTTCTTTGGCTCTCAGTATTCGTGGGGTCCAGTCTCTGGTGGGCAGATGCTTAAGGCTCGCCCCCCTCTACAGCTAACTTGGCCAAGAACTTGATAGTAATGTTTGATAATAAATTGTCTTTCGACTCTCAAATTAACAATATGGTCTCATCCTGCTTCAACATTATCCGTTCTTTACAGAAGATCTTTTCTTACATCTCTATCGCCTCCCGTAGAGAGGTGGTTTTTGCTTGGATCTTACATCTGGACTACTGCAACGTGCTTTATCATAATGCTAAGCAGTTCTCGTTGAACAGGCTACAAAAAGCGCAGAATGCCGCAACTAGGATGGTTTTGGACATCCCTAAGTTTAAGCCCCATTCTCATGAGCTTAAGAAACTTCACTGGCTCACGGTCAGAAAATGTATCATGTTCAAGACTCTCTGTATCACACAAAAGGCACTACATAATTGCGGCCCCAAATGTTTTAGAGACATTTTCCACTGGTATTGTCCTAGGAGGGAAATGTGCTCTTCTTCCAGTAAGCCACTTGTGGTGTCTAGAATTTGTTGCGCCTGATGGGGCGGTAAATCTTTCTCTTATGCACCTGCCAATCTTCGGAACGCTCTGCCCTACTCTGTTGTCTCTTTAGACCATGGGTACTCACAAACATTTGCCCAGGGGCCACAAAGTACGGTTTGTGGTGTGACCGAGGGCCGCACTGATGCCAGCAGGTGGAGGTAGGGGGTCTGGGTGGGTCAGAGATTGTGTAAGGTGGTCTAAAAACATTTTAAATAAACGGGCAAGCATTTCTTTGCAGGTTTATAAACGTTTGCCCGTTTATTGACCATTTTTTTCTGGATATTAGTGCTCAGCAACTAAACAGCAGCTTGTGCTGCTGTTCACCAGGGGGGCCGCATGTAAAAGTCAAAAGTAGTCTTTACATTGCAAGTAAGTAACATAAGTAGGGGTTCAGTGCTTTCACATAGCAATACTTTACCATGTAAGTAAGTACTTTTTAAATGTTTTTAAGTAACATTACATCAGGTGTATATGTATAATGTACCATGTTTGTTGAATTACTTCAAGTCCACAAACCCCATGCGATGTTACAATGTCTGGAGGATGTCATCAGTAATGTCATCAACAATGTCATTTGAGATGTCATCAATGATGTCATTTAACAGGTCCTGAGTGATGTAACATGTGAGGTCATAAGCAGAGCTTGGCGTGTACTCAAGTTATTGTTAGCTCAATAAACTATAACTGGTGAATTTCAGTGTTTTTTTGTTGTTTTTAAACGTTAGGTTTTCTGTTATTGTAACACCTAAATATGACACCACTGTAATCTCTTTTCAGTGAATTTTTAGAGTGTTTTTAATGTAAGCTAAGATCTTGTTGGCTTCATACCCAACTAAAACGTCACTTTAACCTTTCGTTTTTGTCAGTGAAATATGTGTGTATGTGTGTGTGTGCACCACCACTTTTTTACTATACTAAATAAATATATATATATATTTTAGGGTTAGTGTCACATAAATAGGAGTAGTAAGTGTTATTCAGGGTTTAGGGACAGGTGGTGTTAAGGGATAGTAAGGGTTTATTTTCAAGGCTCAGGGATGGGTCACCTCAAAGGGTAATATGGCGTTTTCAGGATTCAGGGACAAGTAGTTTTAAGGTGGTAGGAAGGGTTTTTTGGATTTTAAGAATGGGTAGTGTTGATAGGTAGTATGGGTGTTTATGGTTTGGTAGTGTTAAGGGGCATTAATAGGTTTTTAGGTTTAAGGGTTGGGTACAGGGTAATTATAATATATATATATATATATTTGAAGCCAAGGGGCATCTTTTTTCATATTAAAAACAATATATATATGCATACACACACAGGTGGATGTTAAAAAGAGTACTTTCCGCATACGTTGTAAATAAACCACATTATAAACGCTTACACTGCAAAGGTAATCACGTTGTGATTACTGTGTTGTAAATTACCTGCACTTCAGTCAGCACACCTGTGGAACAACTAGTATACTGCACATAGAGCGCACTACTGTACAGCACCTAGGGTGCACTAGTGTACTGCACTTCGGTAAGCACTACCATAGTGCACCTGCAGAACTATTACCATACCGCACTTACGAAGTACTAGCGGACTGCACTTGAGTAAGCACTACTACAGTAGTGTATCTAGGGAGCACCGGTGTAATGAACGTAGAACGCACTAGTGTACAGCGCCTAGGGTGCAGTAGTAGTGAACCTGCGAAAGCACTAGTTTCCTGCATGTAAGGAGCACTGGTGCAGTGCAGCTTGGGAAGCACTCATAGAAGTGCACATACAGTGCACGTGTAAAGGTCTCCATTCACTGTACTTGGAGGCCTCTGGGATAATACATCCCGTAACGCCTTAGCACACTGGGCAGCGCAGTGAGCCCGTTTCTGCCCCCATACAGCCCGCGCACCCCCCCCCCCTCTCCCCCCGCGTTCCCACTGAGCCCTCCCGATATGCTCCACACTGGCCCTTCTCGGTACATGACCCTCATGGAGCAGCGCTCCCGTTGCCAGGGCAAAGCCTCCCATGTCTCCAGGGCGCGCGCCGGCAGGTTAGTGTATTTTCTCCGTTTTTAATGGCCGTGGTTTCCATGGTGACCCTACTCCTGTTCCTGAGATGCTGTGTGCTGTGCACCTTCTCTGGCACAGGCTCGAGCAGTGCACCCGCATCCCCTGCATATGGGGCGGGCACTGCTCCCCTCCATGACCAGGCCAGGGCATGGGGTGCCCCGGTATCCTCACGTGTGTCTCTTGTTCATACGAGGCTCTTCACAACTGTATCTTCAGCCCCCTATCCTCACGCACGCCTGTGCCCTCACACCTGTACCCTCGCATCTTTATCTTCACAGCTGTGCTTTTACCCTGCACCTGTATCTTCACACCTGTATCTTCACACCTGAATCCTCACGCCTGCGGCCCGAGGCCCGCATCCTTACACCTATAGCCTCACCCCTGTGTCGTCCCATCTGCTTCTTCACACCTGTATCTTTGCACCTGTAACCTCACCCCTGTATCCTCACGCCTGCATTGTCACATCTGCATCTTCACACCTGTATCTTTGCACCTGTATCCTCACGCCTGCATTGTCACATCTGCATCTTCACACCTGTATCTTTGCACCTGTATCCTCACGCCAGCATTGTCACATCTGCATCTTCACACCTGTATCTTTGCACCTGTATCCTCACCCCTGTATCCTCACGCCTGCATTGTCACATCTGCATCTTCACACCTGTATCTTTGCACCTGTATCCTCACGCCTGCATTGTCACATCTGCAGCTTCACACCTGTATCTTTGCACCTGTATCCTCACGCCTGCATTGTCACATCTGCAGCTTCACATCTGTATCTTCACCCCTGAATCCCACACCTGCATTTTCACACTTGTATCCTTATGTCTGAGTCTACATTACAGGATGTGCGGTGAAGAAGGATCAGATGGGACGAAATGCACTGAAGAGTAGGGCTGAAGTTCCTTGTTGGTCAGGAGACATGGGGGTAATCTACAGGGGGTGTTTTCCAGAGGAAGGGAACAAAGGAGGAAAATGTTCCGGGTGCTTCCTGGTTCATGGTGGGTGCTCGGGATGGTACGGGGAGTTAAGTGAAGTGTTTCTGCTAGGTATTCAGGCATTTTGGTGTCTACAGTCTTGTAGATGATTCACAATGATTTAAAGTGTTTGATGCTGGTAGCGACTGCCAGTGGATCTGGAGGTTTCATGGTGAAGTATGCATATATATATGTATGTTTGTATGTATGTGGTATTTCTATAGCACAAACCTAGCCAGATGAGACACGTTTGTGTACTGTGAGGGAATGCAATGGATTATAGCTGATTTTCGCAGCTGGATGGATCTTAAATGGTGTCTGGAGTGGGATGGGTCATGGCTGGTGTCAGCACCCGGATGTAGGGGTGAGTGGTGTGGTGCAGCAGCCAGAGCGGCTGACTCCGGAGCGTGGGGCTCACGGTTCGATCACCGACGGCAGCTCTGCTCAGCATCATGTGACTGGGCAATAGCTCACTTAATCTCCCTGACGGCCCCCAGCGCCTTGAAACTGAAGAGGTGATATGTTTGCGCTTTACAAATATATGGATTATGTATTGTGCATATGTCAGCAGTGGGACGGATCATGGCTGGTGTCTGCGGTAAAATAGATTATGGTTTATGTCAGCAGTGGGATAATCCATGGATGGAGTCTGATGTGCGATGGATCATGGTTGGTGTCAGCTGTAGGATGATACATGTTGGCCTCAGGAGTGAAATGACTCATGAGTGGTGCCTGATGTGGGATGCGTCATGGCTGGTGTCTGCAGTGCCATGGGTCACAGCCAGTCTCAGAAGTAGAATGAAGTATTGTTGTGTCAGTAATGGGATGGATCTTGAAGAGTGTCTAGAGTGGGATGATCAGGGCTAGTGTCAGTAACCGGACAGAACATGCATGTGTCAACAACATGAAGGATCACTGGAGATTAGGTGGGGGGTTTTTAGTTAAGACAGGAAAGTGGCGCTCAGGCTATTGCGTATACTAACTATAGGCTTATATGCATGCGATGCCTCCAGGTCAGGGGATTAACCCAATAACCCCTGAAAAATGTGTGAATCGCAGGATCCACACTGTAAAATGAGTACTGTCCTGGGCACACGCGGTGAGGGTATTGACAATATATTAGTCTGTTACGAAATGTTATATAAATGCAGAGGTCGGCATCAGTATTAGAACAAAAAAGGGGTTTATTTATGTCTCAACACCAACTATGTTGAATACAAAAGGCCAGCCGACACGTGTTTCGTCACTGGGAAAATCCTGTGACTCATCAGGGCTGGGGAGGATACAAAAGAAAAGGGGTGAGGGAAACATTGAAGGTTAGACACAAAATCTGGTTAATGCACGAATGATAATTGGAAAGGGATCATCCTACGTGACTATTGGATAGAGAGAAACTGAAAATGCACATTGTGACACGTGATGTGTGATGTGTGAAGTGACAATTGAGGTAATTTCACTATTTCAGAATCAGAACTGTTGGAGGCAATACGGGAGAACAAATTAAAAACACATTGTGACTGACGTGTTCGTGCCGCTCTCATGAGGAGGATACATGAGGTAAAGCGCGGGAAAAACATGTTAAATTGTGTGGTGTGACAGCTATAAAGTGCAAGTAGAAGTGTGTAACGAGGTTTGAAATTAACCTCATAGAGGAGGAAATGATATAAACCTGAAACCGCAAAGGACAAGGAAAAGGTCATGACACAGATAGATAGGCCAGGACTGGGGAGGAAGGACAGGGGGCCCCGGACTGTATTGCTAAAATACCTAGAATGCGAATGTATCAGAAGGAAAGTTGACCCTGTAGGAGAAAATAAAGCAAGAATAAGAAAAGGGGAGACGCATTGCTAAGGGATAGATAGCAACGGAAAACGGAATCACAAGGAAGGTTCACCCGAAGACCGGTGATAATTCCAACCCGGTGTGGGGTGAGCTGGAGGCTGGAGCAACAAGATTGATAGGCGCTGGATGAGGCGCTACGAAATTTACAGCGGTGGACGGAGACCGCTGTGGAGAGATAGGGCGCGTAAGGATAAGGACGGTGAGAACAGACAACAGGGGCACTAGGTGAATAGAACGAAAAAAACGAAAAAATCTTACCGGGCTGGAATGCAGCCTGAGGCGGATTAAAGGTAAAGCATGGGTTTGGAGTTGCCAGGTACTGTAGGGAAATCATAGAAAAACGGAAGTGAAAATAAAATAAAAGTAAGGCGCTGGAGGGACCAGACAGTAAAACCAAAACAAGGGCTTACCCTGTGATGGCAGGTAGTGGCTGTCCAATGTCCGGCGTGGTGAACGGGTAAACCGACAGCCAGGCGAAGTGCAGAATCTAGCTAACTGGTGGACAAACGAGGAGAAGGGGGTGGGGAAAGAGGAAGGTAAGAACCGGCAGGTGCAAAAGTTGAAAGAAAAGAAGAAATAGTTGAAAGAGGCTTACCCTGGGTACGGGAAGACTAGGAGAATAATATTGGCGGGTTGTCGCAGAACGCTGTAGTGAGACACGGAGATGCGAGCAGATTTAGTATAGCACAGCAGAAAATGAATGATAAATGTTAATAGCGGTGTGCCAACACAACAGTTACCTGGAGTCCGGTGCGGAGGAAGACGTCAGGACAATGGAACCGAGTAGTGAGATACTGAAGGTGGAATGGAAATGGGGGGAAAACACTAAATAGGATTTAGAATCGGAAGACTAGACCGAGTAACGCTGACGAATATGCCGATCAGTCGCCATGTTGGGAAGGGAGGGCAAGCGAATACAAGTGGTGCGCATGTGCGGCGGAAAATAAAGCAACCTAAATGGCCAAATTAATCCGAATGGCTATAGGGCAAGGTCCGAAATAAGGCGGACATGCAATAACGGCGAAAACCAAACCAATAAACCTGGGGTCCGGTTAGAAAATGAAGCTTAGGACGTTGTAGCCGAGTTGGGGCAAAGTGCACGGCATGAAATAATGGAAAGAACTGAAGGCGTCAAAAACCTGGAAGGACTTGAGCGAAAATAGTGAGCTGAACAGTAAGTTACCTCTGATAGGATAAATTACTGTGGGGAGTAAAAAAGGCTAAGGAGAAAAACGAGCAAGTAGGTGAGCTGATCTGTATGTAGATTGAAAAATTGAAAATTGGAAGAACTGAAGGCGTCGAGCACCTGGGAGGACTAGAGCGAAACAGTGAGCTAATCAGTAAGTACCACTGATAGGATAAATAACTGTGGGGAGTATGACAAACTAAGAAGAAATCGAGCAAGAAGGTGGGCACAGCTAGGACGATTACTGTGGATAATAATAACAACAGTTATTATGGAATAGTAAAGTAGAAGACTACTCCGCTAATGACTTGTGGTCAACTGAAACTAAAATAGACGTTGAAAATGATTGAGAGCTAAATGAGACCAGCGAGCAGGACTGTTAGAGCGGAGTGTACAGAGGTCACTTCCGAAGTAGTGCAAAAGCATGTTGAGATCATGTGATGGAATGAAAAAAGAGGTAAACAATGTAATAAAGAAGAGAAAGTAAAAACCTTGACATCATTCATAATATATGATGATTATTAGTGTTGCTACTATGGTAATAGAAAAATGGTTGTACATGCATGGTGCAGAAACATGCTGGTGTTATCTATTTCATATAAAATATACAATGACATTGATGATCTAATCACTGTAAATTGCCAGAGCAAAAGTAGTGGGTCAATGTTCATTCTCCCAGGAAGTAATGTAGTTCATGGTCTGTGTTCAATCCGTGTTGAACTGTCCGTAAGCGCATGATCCAAGTAGCTTCCATGCGTCTGAGTCTGAGTTCTCTGTTACCACCTCTGGCATTGATGGGTGCTACGTCGAAACCGAAGAAGGAAATCCGTTTCTTTGGGCCTTGGTTCGGACAAACGGCAGCATGGACCGCCATTGGATACCTGCTGTCGAGGTTGTGTAGGGCTCTGACGTGTTCACCAATTCGATCTTTTAGTGGTCTGATTGTGCTCCCGATGTACCAACGCTTGCAGGTGCACTCGAGAATGTAGATCACGAATCTGGTATTACAATTGATGTTCTGTTTAATCTGGTACTGTTGTCTGTTGATGGCCATAAAGTTGCTGATCCCATGTTGGGCTAGTTTGCAGACACCGCAGTGTCCGCACTTGAAGAAGCCTAGATTACGGGTGGTGAGCCATGAGGGACTGGTGTCTGGGCCTGGGATGGTGGGACTAAGTCTCGTTTTTAATGTTCTACCTCTCCTGTAAGTAACTTGTGGTTTCGGAGGCACGATCTCTCTGAGTGTATTGTCCGCTAGCAATATGTTCCAATGTTTGTTGAGGCTTTTCCTCATAGCTTGCCCCATGTTACTATAGTCTGTAATCAGTCGGACAGGTTGGTCTTGCTTAGTGGTTATCTTCCTGGTTAGTAGTGTGTCCTCTCTCCTTATGTTCCTGATTCTCTTTTCTGCAGAATTGATAGTACGGGCACTATAGCCCCTTTCTTTGAATCTATGTTTCATGTTAGTGAGGCACTCTTGAAATTCTGGTTCCTCACTACAGTTTCTCCTGGCTCTCATGAATTCTCCATAGGGAATTGCCTGTATTTGATGTGCGGGGTGCGAACTGTCTGCGTGTAAGATGGCATTACACGAAGTTTCTTTCCTATAGAGACGGCTCTGAATGGTGTTGGATTTAATGTAAATTTCCACATCTAGAAATGTGATTTTGGAGGCGCTGGAGTTCTCTGTAAATTTCATGTTCATGTCATTGTGATTGAGGTGTGCGCAGAAATCGTTAAGTTCAAGTTGTGACCCTGACCAGAGAAGTAGGCAATCATCTATGTAGCGACCCCAGTATATTATGGAATCAATCCATTGTGCGGCTTTGGGGCCCCAGACCCATTTGGACTCTAGAACACCCATGTACATGTTCGCAAACAATGGGGAAAATCTGGAGCCCATGGCTACTCCTTTGTTCTGTTTGTACCACATACCGTCATAGATGAAGAAGTTGTTGTTGAGTATGATATCCATCATAGCAACAAGCATCTGGGTATGCTGCCACAGGTTTGCTGGTCTATTATTGAGTATGCTAGTAACTACTTCTAGCCCTAATTTAGGTTCAATGGTGGTGTAAAGAGAGACTACATCAAGGGTTGCCAGAATCATATCCGGTTACCATTGGACATCCGATAGGATGCTGAGGATGTGTTTGGTATCCTGTATATATGATGGCAAGTTTTTGACCAGAGTGCCAAGGAAGAGGTCGACGTATTGTGCTATTTTTTCAGTAGGTCCACCAATGCCCGATACAATAGGTCTCCCTGGAGGGAAGGGTGCGGACTTGTGTATTTTGGGCACGGTGTATAAACAGGGAAAAGCTGGCCTGTGGACTTTCAGATATAGCAGTTCTTGGTCATCAATGAGACCTTGTGTGTGCCATTCTGACAGGCATTTGTTGATTTTGGTGACAAGGGGAGCTGTAGGATTGTAAGAGAGCTGTTCATAACAGGAGGTATCTCCGAGTTGGGACAGGATCTCTGTGTGATATTCTGATCTGTTCATGATCACCACGTTACCTCCTTTGTCCGCTTCCTTGATTATGATGTCTCTGTTAGAGGTGAGTTGTTTTAAAGCTACTCTTTCTTCTCTACGGAGATTGTCTTTGGTCCTGTGCTTAGTCTTAAATGTTTTTATTTCGTGTTTGTCCATGTCGTTTAATACTAAGTTGTAGAAAGTGTCCACGGCATTGCCCCCTGGGAGCAAGGGGGTCCACTTGGACTTAGGTTTAAAGCCACTATGTAGACTAAGGTCTTCTTCTATGTTCAACTCTTGGAGGAGAGTCTCCATGTTGGTGGGTGTTTCATCTACGTCAGTGAGCGAGAGAAGTAAATGAGTGACCTGGATGTCATTTATGCTCTGTATCCCTGATATATTGTTAGAGATAATCTTACTACTGTTATTGGTAGTAGGTGGAGTGCCACTAAAATGTTTTTTGATTTTTATGTTCCTGATAAACTTGAACAGGTCTATCTTATGTCTGCAGGTATCACCCTGTTCATGGGGGTTAAAGCTAAGGCCCTTGCTCAGCAGAGAGATCATACCACTATTGAGGTGCTGGGAGGAGAGATTGACAACCTGTATACCTAAGTTGTTTTGATCTATTTGCTCTTCTCGTCTCCGGATCTTAGTTTCTTTTTGTATTCTCCTGTTTCCTGCTCTTTTCCCTCTATGGGTCTTCTGTCTGGGGGTATTTGTTTTTGTTGTGTTCTGTTCTCTCTCCTTATAGCCTGTACTTCCTTTAAAAAAGACGATGTCGTAGGTACTGTTCTCGTGGAGTTACTGCTCTGGTTCTCTCCTTCACTGTCGCTAGTGGCAATAGTGTTGAGTGATGTGGAGCTGGATGAGAAGGAAGCAGTGTCTATTTTGGTTTGTTTATCTCCCTGTTTTGTGGTACTAATCAGCTTATCGTATTTTCTAGCGAAGGTGTAGACTCGTCCTTCCCTGTAGTCAGCTTCGTCTCTCTTTAATTGACGCGTTTTTCTATCTTTTATTTCGTTTTGGTGTCTGATTAGAATGTCATTCAAGATGACGTAGTTTTTACCCGTGGCTTCTTCTAAGTTAAGGTCTATTATTTCTTTTTCAAGATTGGTGATTTCAATCTGAAGTTTGGCCACTTTTCTTTCTGCGTTCTCTATCAAAATGTTAATTAGTGTATTAGAGTTATGATTTAAGGTTTCTTCCCATTTGCCCAATAGATCGTCGTCTAAGTCGTCAAACGTTGGGAAAATTTGAGAGCGGAGTCCTCTTGGGACTCGATTTAATCTTAAGTATTGTTTAAGTGTGGCGCTGTCCCACCACCTAGAATTCTCGGTTTTTTTGAGTCTTTCTAATCTGAGAAATTTTTCTTTGAGACCTTCTTTGCGTGTATGCTGATTGTTAGTAGATGTAGAGGAGCTGGTGATCCCTTTGGATAGATTCTCAAATAGTTCCGATGCGACCTTGTCTCTATCCATGCTCTATACTAGGAGGCTGGGAATGTTGGGGTCAAACGCTGCGGCTGCCCTTCCTGAAACTGTAAACTGGAGATTAGGTGGGGGTTTTTAGTTAAGACAGGAAAGTGGCGCTCAGGCTATTGCGTATACTAACTATAGGCTTATATGCATGCGATGCCTCCAGGTCAGGGGATTAACCCAATAACCCCTGAAAAATGTGTGAATCGCAGGATCCACACTGTAAAATGAGTACTGTCCTGGGCACACGCGGTGAGGGTATTGACAATATATTAGTCTGTTACGAAATGTTATATAAATGCAGAGGTCGGCATCAGTATTAGAACAAAAAAGGGGTTTATTTATGTCTCAAGTTCTCAACACCAACTATGTTGAATACAAAAGGCCAGCCGACACGTGTTTCGTCACTGGGAAAATCCCGTGACTCATCAGGGCTGGGGAGGATACAAAAGAAAAGGGGTGAGGGAAACATTGAAGGTTAGACACAAAATCTGGTTAATGCACGAATGATAATTGGAAAGGGATCATCCTACGTGACTATTGGATAGAGAGAAACTGAAAATGCACATTGTGACACGTGATGTGTGATGTGTGAAGTGACAATTGAGGTAATTTCACTATTTCAGAATCAGAACTGTTGGAGGCAATACGGGAGAACAAATTAAAAACACATTGTGACTGACGTGTTCGTGCCGCTCTCATGAGGAGGATACATGAGGTAAAGCGCGGGAAAAACATGTTAAATTGTGTGGTGTGACAGCTATAAAGTGCAAGTAGAAGTGTGTAACGAGGTTTGAAATTAACCTCATAGAGGAGGAAATGATATAAACCTGAAACCGCAAAGGACAAGGAAAAGGTCATGACACAGATAGATAGGCCAGGACTGGGGAGGAAGGACAGGGGGCCCCCGGACTGTATTGCTAAAATACCTAGAATGCGAATGTATCAGAAGGAAAGTTGACCCTGTAGGAGAAAATAAAGCAAGAATAAGAAAAGGGGAGACGCATTGCTAAGGGATAGATAGCAACGGAAAACGGAATCACAAGGAAGGCTCACCCGAAGACCGGTGATAATTCCAACCCGGTGTGGGGTGAGCTGGAGGCTGGAGCAACAAGATTGATAGGCGCTGGATGAGGCGCTACGAAAATTACAGCGGTGGACGGAGACCGCTGTGGAGAGATAGGGCGCGTAAGGATAAGGACGGTGAGAACAGACAACAGGGGCACTAGGTGAATAGAACGAAAAAAACGAAAAAATCTTACCGGGCTGGAATGCAGCCTGAGGCGGATTAAAGGTAAAGCATGGGTTTGGAGTTGCCAGGTACTGTAGGGAAATCATAGAAAAACGGAAGTGAAAATAAAATAAAAGTAAGGCGCTGGAGGGACCAGACAGGAAAACCAAAACAAGGGCTTACCCTGTGATGGCAGGTAGTGGCTGTCCAATGTCCGGCGTGGTGAACGGGTAAACCGACAGCCAGGCGAAGTGCAGAATCTAGCTAACTGGTAGACAAACGAGGAGAAGGGGTGGGGAAAGGGGAAGGTAAGAACCGGCAGGTGCAAAAGTTGAAAGAAAAGAAGAAATAGTTGAAAGAGGCTTACCCTGGGTACGGGAAGACTAGGAGAATAATATTGGCGGGTTGTCGCAGAACGCTGTAGTGAGACACGGAGATGCGAGCAGATTTAGTATAGCACAGCAGAAAATGAATGATAAATGTTAATAGCGGTGTGCCAACACGACAGTTACCTGGAGTCCGGTGCGGAGGAAGACGTCAGGACAATGGAACCGAGTAGTGAGATACTGAAGGTGGAATGGAAATGGGGGGAAAACACTAAATAGGATTTAGAATCGGAAGACTAGACCGAGTAACGCTGACGAATATGCCGATCAGTCGCCATGTTGGGAAGGGAGGGCAAGCGAATACAAGTGGTGCGCATGTGCGGCGGAAAATAAAGCAACCTAAATGGCCAAATTAATCCGAATGGCTATAGGGCAAGGTCCGAAATAAGGCGGACATGCAATAACGGCGAAAACCAAACCAATAAACCTGGGGTCCGGTTAGAAAATGAAGCTTAGGACGTTGTAGCCGAGTTGGGGCAAAGTGCACGGCATGAAATAATGGAAAGAACTGAAGGCGTCAAAAACCTGGAAGGACTTGAGCGAAAATAGTGAGCTGAACAGTAAGTTACCTCTGATAGGATAAATTACTGTGGGGAGTAAAAAGGCTAAGGAGAAAAACGAGCAAGTAGGTGAGCTGATCTGTATGTAGATTGAAAAATTGAAAATTGGAAGAACTGAAGGCGTCGAGCACCTGGGAGGACTAGAGCGAAACAGTGAGCTAATCAGTAAGTACCACTGATAGGATAAATAACTGTGGGGAGTATGACAAACTAAGAAGAAATCGAGCAAGAAGGTGGGCACAGCTAGGACGATTACTGTGGATAATAATAACAACAGTTATTATGGAATAGTAAAGTAGAAGACTACTCCGCTAATGACTTGTGGTCAACTGAAACTAAAATAGACGTTGAAAATGATTGAGAGCTAAATGAGACCAGCGAGCAGGACTGTTAGAGCGGAGTGTACAGAGGTCACTTCCGAAGTAGTGCAAAAGCATGTTGAGATCATGTGATGGAATGAAAAAAGAGGTAAACAATGTAATAAAGAAGAGAAAGTAAAAACCTTGACATCATTCATAATATATGATGATTATTAGTGTTGCTACTATGGTAATAGAAAAATGGTTGTACATGCATGGTGCAGAAACATGCTGGTGTTATCTATTTCATATAAAATATACAATGACATTGATGATCTAATCACTGTAAATTGCCAGAGCAAAAGTAGTGGGTCAATGTTCATTCTCCCAGGAAGTAATGTAGTTCATGGTCTGTGTTCAATCCGTGTTGAACTGTCCGTAAGCGCATGATCCAAGTAGCTTCCATGCGTCTGAGTTCTCTGTTACCACCTCTGGCATTGATGGGTGCTACGTCGAAACCGAAGAAGGAAATCCGTTTCTTTGGGCCTTGGTTCGGACAAACGGCAGCATGGACCGCCATTGGATACCTGCTGTCGAGGTTGTGTAGGGCTCTGACGTGTTCACCAATTCGATCTTTTAGTGGTCTGATTGTGCTCCCGATGTACCAACGCTTGCAGGTGCACTCGAGAATGTAGATCACGAATCTGGTATTACAATTGATGTTCTGTTTAATCTGGTACTGTTGTCTGTTGATGGCCATAAAGTTGCTGATCCCATGTTGGGCTAGTTTGCAGACACCGCAGTGTCCGCACTTGAAGAAGCCTAGATTACGGGTGGTGAGCCATGAGGGACTGGTGTCTGGGCCTGGGATGGTGGGACTAAGTCTCGTTTTTAATGTTCTACCTCTCCTGTAAGTAACTTGTGGTTTCGGAGGCACGATCTCTCTGAGTGTATTGTCCGCTAGCAATATGTTCCAATGTTTGTTGAGGCTTTTCCTCATAGCTTGCCCCATGTTACTATAGTCTGTAATCAGTCGGACAGGTTGGTCTTGCTTAGTGGTTATCTTCCTGGTTAGTAGTGTGTCCTCTCTCCTTATGTTCCTGATTCTCTTTTCTGCAGAATTGATAGTATGGGCACTATAGCCCCTTTCTTTGAATCTATGTTTCATGTTAGTGAGGCACTCTTGAAATTCTGGTTCCTCACTACAGTTTCTCCTGGCTCTCATGAATTCTCCATAGGGAATTGCCTGTATTTGATGTGCGGGGTGCGAACTGTCTGCGTGTAAGATGGCATTACACGAAGTTTCTTTCCTATAGAGACGGCTCTGAATGGTGTTGGATTTAATGTAAATTTCCACATCTAGAAATGTGATTTTGGAGGCGCTGGAGTTCTCTGTAAATTTCATGTTCATGTCATTGTGATTGAGGTGTGCGCAGAAATCGTTAAGTTCAAGTTGTGACCCTGACCAGAGAAGTAGGCAATCATCTATGTAGCGACCCCAGTATATTATGGAATCAATCCATTGTGCGGCTTTGGGGCCCCAGACCCATTTGGACTCTAGAACACCCATGTACATGTTCGCAAACGATGGGGAAAATCTGGAGCCCATGGCTACTCCTTTGTTCTGTTTGTACCACATACCGTCATAGATGAAGAAGTTGTTGTTGAGTATGGTATCCATCATAGCAACAAGCATCTGGGTATGCTGCCACAGGTTTGCTGGTCTATTATTGAGTATGCTAGTAACTACTTCTAGCCCTAATTTAGGTTCAATAGTGGTGTAAAGAGAGACTACATCAAGGGTTGCCAGAATCATATCCGGTTGCCATTGGACATCCGATAGGATGCTGAGGATGTGTTTGGTATCCTGTATATATGATGGCAAGTTTTTGACCAGAGTGCCAAGGAAGAGGTCGACGTATTGTGCTATTTTTTCAGTAGGTCCACCAATGCCCGATACAATAGGTCTCCCTGGAGGGAAGGGTGCGGACTTGTGTATTTTGGGCACGGTGTATAAACAGGGAAAAGCTGGCCTGTGGACTTTCAGATATAGCAGTTCTTGGTCATCAATGAGACCTTGTGTGTGCCATTCTGACAGGCATTTGTTGATTTTGGTGACAAGGGGAGCTGTAGGATTGTAAGAGAGCTGTTCATAACAGGAGGTATCTCCGAGTTGGGACAGGATCTCTGTGTGATATTCTGATCTGTTCATGATCACCACGTTACCTCCTTTGTCCGCTTCCTTGATTATGATGTCTCTGTTAGAGGTGAGTTGTTTTAAAGCTACTCTTTCTTCTCTACGGAGATTGTCTTTGGTCCTGTGCTTAGTCTTAAATGTTTTTATTTCGTGTTTGTCCATGTCGTTTAATACTAAGTTGTAGAAAGTGTCCACGGCATTGCCCCCTGGGAGCAAGGGGGTCCACTTGGACTTAGGTTTAAAGCCACTATGTAGACTAAGGTCTTCTTCTATGTTCAACTCTTGGAGGAGAGTCTCCATGTTGGTGGGTGTTTCATCTACGTCAGTGAGCGAGAGAAGTAAATGAGTGACCTGGATGTCATTTATGCTCTGTATCCCTGATATATTGTTAGAGATAATCTTACTACTGTTATTGGTAGTAGGTGGAGTGCCACTAAAATGTTTTTTGATTTTTATGTTCCTGATAAACTTGAACAGGTCTATCTTATGTCTGCAGGTATCACCCTGTTCATGGGGGTTAAAGCTAAGGCCCTTGCTCAGCAGAGAGATCATACCACTATTGAGGTGCTGGGAGGAGAGATTGACAACCTGTATACCTAAGTTGTTTTGATCTATTTGCTCTTCTCGTCTCCGGATCTTAGTTTCTTTTTGTATTCTCCTGTTTCCTGCTCTTTTCCCTCTATGGGTCTTCTGTCTGGGGGTATTTGTTTTTGTTGTGTTCTGTTCTCTCTCCTTATAGCCTGTACTTCCTTTAAAAAAGACGATGTCGTAGGTACTGTTCTCGTGGAGTTACTGCTCTGGTTCTCTCCTTCACTGTCGCTAGTGGCAATAGTGTTGAGTGATGTGGAGCTGGATGAGAAGGAAGCAGTGTCTATTTTGGTTTGTTTATCTCCCTGTTTTGTGGTACTAATCAGCTTATCGTATTTTCTAGCGAAGGTGTAGACTCGTCCTTCCCTGTAGTCAGCTTCGTCTCTCTTTAATTGACGCGTTTTTCTATCTTTTATTTCGTTTTGGTGTCTGATTAGAATGTCATTCAAGATGACGTAGTTTTTACCCGTGGCTTCTTCTAAGTTAAGGTCTATTATTTCTTTTTCAAGATTGGTGATTTCAATCTGAAGTTTGGCCACTTTTCTTTCTGCGTTCTCTATCAAAATGTTAATTAGTGTATTAGAGTTATGATTTAAGGTTTCTTCCCATTTGCCCAATAGATCGTCGTCTAAGTCGTCAAACGTTGGGAAAATTTGAGAGCGGAGTCCTCTTGGGACTCGATTTAATCTTAAGTATTGTTTAAGTGTGGCGCTGTCCCACCACCTAGAATTCTCGGTTTTTTTGAGTCTTTCTAATCTGAGAAATTTTTCTTTGAGACCTTCTTTGCGTGTATGCTGATTGTTAGTAGATGTAGAGGAGCTGGTGATCCCTTTGGATAGATTCTCAAATAGTTCCGATGCGACCTTGTCTCTATCCATGCTCTATACTAGGAGGCTGGGAATGTTGGGGTCAAACGCTGCGGCTGCCCTTCCTGAAACTGTAAACTGGAGATTAGGTGGGGGTTTTTAGTTAAGACAGGAAAGTGGCGCTCAGGCTATTGCGTATACTAACTATAGGCTTATATGCATGCGATGCCTCCAGGTCAGGGGATTAACCCAATAACCCCTGAAAAATGTGTGAATCGCAGGATCCACACTGTAAAATGAGTACTGTCCTGGGCACACGCGGTGAGGGTATTGACAATATATTAGTCTGTTACGAAATGTTATATAAATGCAGAGGTCGGCATCAGTATTAGAACAAAAAGGGGTTTATTTATGTCTCAACACCAACTATGTTGAATACAAAAGGCCAGCCGACACGTGTTTCGTCACTGGGAAAATCCCGTGACTCATCAGGGCTGGGGAGGATACAAAAGAAAAGGGGTGAGGGAAACATTGAAGGTTAGACACAAAATCTGGTTAATGCACGAATGATAATTGGAAAGGGATCATCCTACGTGACTATTGGATAGAGAGAAACTGAAAATGCACATTGTGACACGTGATGTGTGATGTGTGAAGTGACAATTGAGGTAATTTCACTATTTCAGAATCAGAACTGTTGGAGGCAATACGCACCGGACTCCAGGTAACTGTCGTGTTGGCACACCGCTATTAACATTTATCATTCATTTTCTGCTGTGCTATACTAAATCTGCTCGCATCTCCGTGTCTCACTACAGCGTTCTGCGACAACCCGCCAATATTATTCTCCTAGTCTTCCCGTACCCAGGGTAAGCCTCTTTCAACTATTTCTTCTTTTCTTTCAACTTTTGCACCTGCCGGTTCTTACCTTCCCCTTTCCCCACCCCCTTCTCCTCGTTTGTCTACCAGTTAGCTAGATTCTGCACTTCGCCTGGCTGTCGGTTTACCCGTTCACCACGCCGGACATTGGACAGCCACTACCTGCCATCACAGGGTAAGCCCTTGTTTTGGTTTTCCTGTCTGGTCCCTCCAGCGCCTTATTTTTATTTTATTTTCACTTCCGTTTTTCTATGATTTCCCTACAGTACCTGGCAACTCCAAACCCATGCTTTACCTTTAATCCGCCTCAGGCTGCATTCCAGCCCGGTAAGATTTTTTCGTTTTTTCGTTCTATTCACCTAGTGCCCCTGTTGTCTGTTCTCACCGTCCTTATCCTTACGCGCCCTATCTCTCCACAGCGGTCTCCGTCCACCGCTGTAAATTTCGTAGCGCCTCATCCAGCGCCTATCAATCTTGTTGCTCCAGCCTCCAGCTCACCCCACACCGGGTTGGAATTATCACCGGTCTTCGGGTGAGCCTTCCTTGTGATTCCGTTTTCCGTTGCTATCTATCCCTTAGCAATGCGTCTCCCTTTTCTTATTCTTGCTTTATTTTCTCCTACAGGGTCAACTTTCCTTCTGATACATTCGCATTCTAGGTATTTTAGCAATACAGTCCGGGGGCCCCCTGTCCTTCCTCCCCAGTCCTGGCCTATCTATCTGTGTCATGACCTTTTCCTTGTCCTTTGCGGTTTCAGGTTTATATCTTTTCCTCCTCTATGAGGTTAATTTCAAACCTCGTTACACACTTCTACTTGCACTTTATAGCTGTCACACCACACAATTTAACATGTTTTTCCCGCGCTTTACCTCATGTATCCTCCTCATGAGAGCGGCACGAACACGTCAGTCACAATGTGTTTTTAATTTGTTCTCCCGTATTGCCTCCAACAGTTCTGATTCTGAAATAGTGAAATTACCTCAATTGTCACTTCACACATCACACATCACGTGTCACAATGTGCATTTTCAGTTTCTCTCTATCCAATAGTCACGTAGGATGATCCCTTTCCAATTATCATTCGTGCATTAACCAGATTTTGTGTCTAACCTTCAATGTTTCCCTCACCCCTTTTCTTTTGTATCCTCCCCAGCCCTGATGAGTCACGGGATTTTCCCAGTGACGAAACACGTGTCGGCTGGCCTTTTGTATTCAACATAGTTGGTGTTGAGACATAAATAAACCCCTTTTTGTTCTAATACTGATGCCGACCTCTGCATTTATATAACATTTCGTAACAGACTAATATATTGTCAATACCCTCACCGCGTGTGCCCAGGACAGTAAACATGAAGGATCACGCCTGGTGTCTGCAGTGATATATATCATGACTGGTGGCGGGAGTGGGATAAGTCATGGCTGGTGTTGGAAGGGGGATGAATGACAAACGTGGTATCTGTGGGTTGGAGCACGGCTTGTGACAGAGAGGGTGTGGCTCGAGATGAGTGCAAGCGATGCCTGACACTGTGGCATAGCAGAGGGACAGACTGTCCTGGTCAGTGAACAGCAAACTGGTTTGTGGGGGCAGAAGGAAGGCTGATGTTCAGTGAACCGACAGCCAGGGTTAGGCTGCAAGAGATTTACTGGCGACTCCTTAGCACTCAGCGGCAGCTTCTCCACTATGGCGAAGGAGCGTCACCCCCCACCAGCAGCAGCAAAAATTGGAAAATAAAATGATGTAAACAAGGTTTATTATCATTTTATTTTTCTCTCCTGGGCGAGTCTTGGGGGGGGGGGAGCGGGGCCATCGCAGAGGGGGACAGTCACGGAGGGAGACTGGTGGGCACTGTGATTAGTACGCATGACGGTGTGGCCGGCTGTCTCTGGCCAGCCAAAGCGTCATGTGCACTGAAGCTCTCTCCAATGAATGAGAGCAGCATCAGGATTGGCTGCAGGGGATTCTGGGAGTCTGTGCTGGTGAGGAGAAGAGCGGCAATGCGGTAGGACAGGCAGGTAAGTTATTTATTTATTTTTTAATTTGTTTTTTTTGTTGTAGTCGTTAGCCCCCCCTCGTCCACCCGCCCCCGCCACTCAGCGCAGACACCAGCCGCTACTGTTAGCACTCCAAAGGCAAGTGGGCAGATTAATGGCCCTGCATTTGACAGCTCAGACTTTGCACCAACAGGTAATGCAATCAGCAAAGCACTTGATTGATGTGATCTGCCTGGGCACCCAGGTAAGTAGGAATGCAGCTGCATTATATACTGTTTGTAGCTTGCCACCATTTTGATGGGAGCTGCCAGATAAACAGTACGGCCATAATACACACTAGAATAGACTAAGGCATTGACTGTGGGAATCTGTTTTTGCAATTGCATAAAAGGTAACACTCTTAATAATTTTAATTTGCAAAAAGCAGGTCCCAGAGACCTTGGCTACGTGGGCAGCCAGTTGAAGATCGGACTCGATCATGATGGTTACATTTGAGGCAGTAGTGACAATTTCAGGCGTAGCACCCAGTGCAGTAGGCCACCTTTATGGATTCAAATGGGAGAAGCCATTGCTGGTGACGGGACACTCTGTCTTATGGAATGAGCTTCAAAACGCTTACGGACATCCACCAGCGGAGGAAGGAGGGACAGCCCGGCAACATATCTGCCTTTAAAGTCTGTGACTCTCGACATAGGCTGAAGATCAACTGTGTATCTGAGATCGATTACATTCTGGTGAGTAATAGCTTAGATTTGGGCACTTAAAGAGGTAAAAATATACTCAATGACATTTTCAGGTCACGTAGTGGTGGCTTCACCTCCAGATTTCACTTTCGATTAATCTAACTATAGGAAGAGGGGGGCAGACCCAGGCATGATGGGTCAATCAAGCACTTTGATCTCACTTGCTCCATCAAATAATGCATTACTTACCACTAATAACACAGGTGAGGTGGAGGTCAAGCTTTTGTGGAAAGCCCTCAGGGCACTGACATCAGAACAATGTATAGTTGCAATGGAATCCCTTAAGGTTAGAGTTGAGGAACACAAATCACTAAAGAGAGCCCTTACAGAGGCAGATAGTGCATTCCCTCTCGCTCCATAGGTTCACAGTGCTGTGGGGTAAACTTAAGGACCAACTATCAACAAGGCCAAGATGTTGCTGCTCCACTTGATAAAGAAAACCTTTGACCAAGCCAATAAGGTGGGCAGCAATTGGCATGGGTGCGCAGTTTAAAAAAAAAAAATGACTACGTTGGTCACGTACTGCTATCTGACAGGTGTTCCCTATTGACATAATACGATAGTGTCACGTTTTCTAAACTTTTTGTATACTGTAGAGGCTCCCCTTGATCAGATACAAGATGATTACCTTGAGATAACCTCTATGTTCCACATCTCTGCAGCCTAAAACTGGGTTCCGAAAGCCCCATAACTGTTGGCAAGGTCATTGCAGCCATTAACACTCTAAAGGGTGGCAGAAACCTGGGCTGGACGACCTGATGGGTCAATCTATAAGACCTCCCCTCACATATTTGCATTGAGGTTGGCTATCTTATTCAATGAGCCAGCGACAGGGGTTGGGTCATCTACTCTATGGGCAAATCATACATACTCCTCAAAATTGAAGTCAGGGCAAGACCGTAAGCAGTGTACATCATACAGGCCTTCATCTTCATCTTCAGAACACCAATGCAAAAGTTTTCATAAAATATTGGCGATGAGATTAGGGGCTTATGTCTGGCTTGGTCCATCTGGACCAACCTGGCTTTATTGTGGATAGAAAAATGTATCTCCAAACATGGGAAAAGCCTGCGGTCGAAGAGGTCGCGTTCGCCCTAGACATCTATAAAATCATGCTATTTACGGATGATATCCTTCTAACCTGGACCTCCCCTATCGCCTCACTCCCACATCTGATGTCAAGCCTACAGCCCTTTGAGAGAGTGGCAGGCTTTAAACTTAATCTCAAATATGAAATATTCAGCCTCACATGGTGGACACCTTCCACACAGGCTCCCAAATCGATTAACTACTTGGGCATTCAAATATCTCCTGGGGTGGCCAATCATTTCATTGCAAATTATCCGAAGCTCACGTGAGCCCTGTGAAATGACTTGAAGAAATGGTCCCAACTTTCTATTTCATGATTGGGCCAGATCAATGTCATTAAAATGAATGTAATGCCACACCTCTGATGCCTCTACTAGGTCCTTCCAATTGACATGCAGCACAGTTTCTTTGCAGATCTCCAAGCAGGTTGCCCTGCATTTGCAATGGCAGTGTACAGGCCCTGACCTTCACACAACACCTTATGGAGGCCATCAGGGAATGGCGATCTTGGCCTGCCTGATTTCTATGTGTGATGCACGACGACTGCCCCTACCGTCTAGGCCGAGGCTTTGCTATCATTTATTGCTCTACTTTTACTTGCTCCATCAACAAGGGAGCTTTTACAGAGGGCAAAGGCCTACTTTTCTACCTGAGACTGCTCCCCACTTTCTCTTTCTTAGGAGCCTCAGTATATCGACCCCCCGGCCCTAAAGCTAGTGTTAGCAGTTTGATGGTCAACCTGGTAGTGCTTTATATTCTAAAATGTGCTAATGATGCTATTCTTGAAGATCTAAATGACCAACAAGAGAACAAATCCCTCCCAGTCTCTGTAACTCTTTTTGAGGCTTTACGTGCGTTTGAACTAACTCAAAAGGTGTCACTCCCAACCTATATGTGGGGAAAAATCCGGCATCCTATTTTTCCAACCTAATGGACTTGTCTGTCTCATCACACCTTCCTTTGGTCTGGACATACCACTTTGCTGGTCCTTGTTCTATCGACCATATTCCCGGTAGTGCAAACCTTGCGCACCTGGCCTAAGGTAGATGCTTCCTCTACCTTCTCGAAAGCACTTCAGCAAATCCCCTATCACTACCAGAGGATGAGTCCACACCTGTTGAAGACCCTTATTAACTGGATTTTGTGCTCACTTAACGCTCTGGTCCTTTTGGAATCTAATGCTCGGGTCCTTTTAAAATCTAATGCTCTGGTCCGTTTGGAATCTAACGCTCTCGTCCTTTTGAAATCTAACGCTCTGGTCCTTTTGGAATCTAACGCTCGGGTCCTTTTAAAATCTAACGCTCTGGTCCTTTTGGAATCTAACGCTCGGGTCCTTTTAAAATCTAACGCTCTGGTCTGTTTGGAATCTAACGCTCTGGTCCTTCTGAAATCTAACGCTCTGGTCCTTTTGGAATCTAACGCTCTGGTCCTTTTGGAATCTAACGCTCGGGTCCTTTTAAAATCTAACGCTCTGGTCCGTTTGGAATCTAACGCTCTGGTCCGTTTGGAATCTAACGCTCTGGTTCTTTTGGAATCTAACGCTCTGGTCGTTTTGGAATTGAACGCTCTGGTCCTTCTGGAATCTAACGCTCTGGTCCTTTTTGAATCTAACGCTCTGGTCCTTTTGGAATCTAACGCTTGGGTCCTTTTGACATCGAACGCCCGGGTCCTTTTGGAATCTAACGCTCGGGTCCTTTTGGAATCTAACGCTCTGGTCCATCTGGAATCTAAAGCTCTGGCCCTTCTGGAATCTAATGCTCTGGTCCTTTTGGAATCTAACGCTCTGGTCTGTTTGGAATCTAACGCTCTGGTCCTTCTGAAATCTAACGCTCTGGTCCTTTTGGAATCTAACGCTCTGGTCCTTTTGGAATCTACCGCTCGGGTCCTTTTAAAATCTAACGCTCTGGTCCGTTTGGAATCTAACGCTCTAGTCCTTCTGGAATCTAATGCTCTGGTCCGTTTGGAATCTAACGCTCTGGTCCTTTTGGAATCTAACGCTCTGGTCCTTTTGGAATCGAACGCTCTGGTCTTTCTGGAATCTAACGCTCTGGTCCTTTTTGAATCTAACGCTCTGGTCCTTTTGGAATCTAACGCTTGGGTCCTTTTGACATCGAACGCTCGGGTCCTTTTGGAATCTAACGCTCGGGTCCTTTTGGAATCTAATGCTCTGGTCCATCTGGAATCTAAAGCTCTGGCCCTTCTGGAATCTAATGCTCTGGTCCTTTTGGAATCTAACGCTCTGGTCTGTTTGGAATCTAACGCTCTGGTCCTTCTGAAATCTAACGCTCTGGTCCTTCTGAAATCTAACGCTCTGGTCCTTCTGAAATCTAACGCTCTGGTCCTTTTGGAATCTAACGCTCTGGTCCTTTTGGAATCTAACGCTCGGGTCCTTTTAAAATCTAACGCTCGGGTCCTTTTAAAATCTAACGCTCTGGTCCGTTTGGAATCTAACGCTCTGGTCCTTCTGGAATCTAACGCTCTGGTCCGTTTGGAATCTAACGCTCTGGTCCTTTTGGAATCTAACGCTCTGGTCCTTCTGGAATCTAACGCTCTGGTCCTTTTTTAATCTAACGCTCTGGTCCTTTTGGAATCTAACGCTTGGGTCCTTTTGACATCGAACGCTCGGGTCCTTTTGGAATCTAACGCTCGGGTCCTTTTGGAATCTAACGCTCTGGTCCGTCTGGAATCTAAAGCCCTGGCCCTTCTGGAATCTAATGCTCTGGTCCTTTTGGAATCTAACGCTCTGGTCTGTTTGGAATCTAATGCTCTGGTCCTTCTGAAATCTAACGCTCTGGTCCTTTTGGAATCTAACGCTCTGGTCCTTTTGGAATCTAACGCTCTGGTCCTTTTGGAATCTAATGCTCTGGTCCTTTTGGAATCTAACGCTCGGGTCCTTTTAAAATCTAACGCTCTGGTCCGTTTGGAATCTAACACTCTGGTCCTTCTGGAATCTAACGCTCTGGTCCGTTTGGAATCTAACGCTCTGGTCCTTTTGGAATCTAAAGCTCTGGTCCTTTTGGAATCTAACGCTCGGGTCCTTTTGAAATCGAACGCTCGGGTCCTTTTGGAATCTAACGCTCTGGTCCATTTTGAATCTAACGCTCTGGTCCATTTTGGAATCTAAGTTCGGGTCCTTTTGACATCGAACGCTCGGGTCCTTTTGGAATCTAACGTTCGGGTCCTTTTGGAATCTAACGCTCTGGTCCGTCTGGAATCTAAAGCTCTGGCCCTTCTGGAATCTAACGCTCTGGTCCTTTTGGAATCTAACGCTCTGGTCCTTTTGGAATCTAACGCTCTGGTCCGTTTGGAATCTAACGCTCTGGTCCGTTTGGAATCTAACGCTCTGGTCCTTTTGGAATCTAACGCTCTGGCCCTTTCGGAATCTAACGCTCTGGTCCTTTTGGTATCTTACGCTCTGGTCCTTGTGGAATCTAACGCTCTGGTCCTTTTGGAATCTAACGCTCTGGTCCTTTTAAAATCTAACGCTCTGGTCCTTTTGGAATCTAACGCACGGGTCCTTTTGAAATCCAACGCTCTGGTCCTTTTGGAATCTAACGCTCGGGTCCTTTTGGAATTTAACGCTCTGGTCCTTTTAAAATCTAACGCTCTGGTCCTTTTGGAATCTAACGCTCTGGTCCTTTTAAAATCTAACGCTCTGGTCCTTTTGGAATCTAACGCTCTGGTCCTTTTGGAATCTAACGCTCAGGTCCTTTTAAAATCTAACGCTCTGGTCCTTTTGGAATCTAACGCACGGGTCCTTTTGAAATCCAACGCTCTGGTCCTTTTGGAATCTAACGCTCTGGTCCTTTTGGAATCTAACTCTCTGGTCCTTTTGGAATCTAACGCTCTGGTCCTTTTGGAATCGAACGCTCGGGTCCTTTTGGAATCTAACGCTCTGGTCCATTTTGAATCTAACGCTCTGGTCCATTTTGGAATCTAACGCTCTAGTCCTTTTGGAATCTAACGCACGGGTCCTTTTGGAATCTAACGCTCTGGTCCTTTTGGAATCTAACGCTCGGGTCCTTTTAAAATCTAAAGCTCTGGTCCTTTTGGAATCTAACGCACGGGTCCTTTTGAAATCCAACGCTCTGGTCCTTTTGGAATCTAACGCTCTGGTCCTTTTGGAATCTAACACTCGGGTCCTTTTGGAATCTAATGCTCTGGTCCTTTTGGAATCTAACGCTCTGGTCCTTTTGGAATCTAACGACCGGGTCCTTTTGACATCGAACGCTCGGGTCCTTTTGGAATCTAACTTTCGGGTCCTTTTGAAATCTAACGCTCTGGTCCGTCTGGAATCTAACGCTCTGGTCCTTTTGGAATCTAACGCTCTGGTCCTTTTGGAATCTAACGCTCGGGTCCTTTTGACATCGAACGCTCGGGTCCTTTTGGAATCTAACGTTCGGGTCCTTTTGGAATCTAACGCTCTGGTCCGTCTGGAATCTAATGCTCGGGTCCTTTTGGAATCTAACGCTCAGGTCCTTTTGGAATCTAACGCTCTGGTCCTTTTGGAATCTAACGACCGGGTCCTTTTGAAATCCAACGCTCTGGTCCTTTTGGAATCTAACGCTCGGGTCCTTTTGGAATCTAACGCTCTGGTCCTTTTAAAATCTAACGCTCTGGTCCTTTTGGAATCTAACGCTCTGGTCCTTTTGGAATCTAACGCACGGGTCCTTTTGAAATCCAATGCTCTGGTCCTTTTGGAATCTAACGCTCTGGTCCTTTTGGAATCTAACGCACGGGTCCTTTTTAAATCCAACGCTCTGGTCCTTTTGGAATCTAACGCTCTGGTCCTTTTCGAATCAAACACTCGGGTCCTTTTGGAATCTAACGCTCTGGTCCTTTTGGAATCTAACACTCGGGTCCTTTTGGAATCTAACGCTCTGGTCCGTTTGAAATCTAATGCTCTGGTCCGTTTGGAATCTAACGCTCTGGTCCTTTTGAAATCTAACGCTCTGATCCTTTTGAAATCTGAACATACTAATAGCTAATTACCCCCTGCACTCTGGTATACTGATAATCCTTGAAACCGCTAAGTGCCACTGTAAGCCTTTAGGGCACAAATATTGGCCGCCTTACCACCCAGAAGCAAAAGTGCTCTCCAAAGCCACATAAAAATTACCAGCATCAAATCCATTCAGTGCGCTCCGCATATTTTGCTGTGAAAGTCTGCCAACTGCTCAGAAGAAATTCTCTTCATCTTTAAAACCATAATTTGCTCCCCAGCTATGACTCATACCATTGCTCCAATTACACAGCGAACCTAAACCTTAAAGAGCTTAAGCGGGGCTCTGCCACGCGGCCTGATGGGCTGGTAAACTGGCCCTTAGCTGGTTATGGGTCTCTGATGTCAGCAGGACTGCAGACAAAATGCTCATAAATAATACTGTTAGGGGATACCATGAGAGACGGGGTGAAAGATGCAAAGAAAACAGAAAAAGGGAACTGATGAAACAACGAAAAAAGTCAATGGTACGCAGGGAGGGACGAAGAGATAAGTGAACTTGGGATAGAAAGGAAGAAAGAAAAAGTGAGAATGAGGGACAAAAGAATGGTAGATAAAAAGAGGAAAGCAGCAGAAAGCATGGGTAAAAGAAAGGAAGAAAATATGAAAGGCAACAAGGAAGAAAAGGTGAAAGGTAGGATGGATGGGTGAAAGAATGAATGGGTTGAAGGGTGAAAAGATGGAAGGCTGAAAAGATGGATGGGAGAACGAGAGGTCCGAAAGGTGATAGGGTGCATTAATGGAAGGATGAAGAGTGGACAGATGGGGAAGAGTAATCGGAAGCATAGATGGACACATGGATAGATTTGATGGGTGAATTTATGAAAGGATGGATGTATATGGGAAGCAATGAAAGTAGAGATGGATGGATATTTGTATATACCGATGGGTGGATGAGTGATATGATGGAAGCACATTAGGCCCGGTTAAAATGTAAATTACGCTGGCGTAATTTGAATAGTTTTGGGAAATTCACGTTAAGCTAGTTACGGGAAATTCCCAAAATGATGCCACAGACACGCCATGTACTATGCGCTGTTCATGGCAAAATTATTGCCACTAGATGGTGGGAATAATGTGAACTGCCAGAATGTGAGCGGCTGTTGTTGGTGCCAGTCGCGCTTTTCATGCCATCTTTTTACTGCAAGAGGCATCCTCGGCTCAATAATGGAGACAAGGATGCATTTTGTGCTAAAATATAGTGGTGGAAAGGTGAACCGATGGACAGTTGAATATATGACCACAGAGAAGGTGGAAAGGATAGACGGATAGAAGGATGCAAGGAGGAGGAGCATCACAGAGTGTAGGCCACGCTCCTAAGGAAGGCCAGGTCGCTCGCTTCACGTCCTCATAGTGATTAAAGGTATGGTTCAAGGGTGTGTAGGAAGCTGGCTCTGTATATACTATACCAAAGTGAGGTATAGTGTGCACAGAGTCCAGTGGATCCCCAAAGGTAGCAGAGGTAAAGTTAGATAGCACCTCACTCTCTATTTGTGGTAGTGTGGTCGAGCAGTAAGGCTTTATCAGAGGACAGTGTTAAGCATTTGTTGTACACACTCAGTCAGCAAATGAATTCACACACTCAAAGACTGAACTTCAGCCCAATTGTTTTTGTATAAATATATTCTTCTAGTTATTTTATTTCCTAGAACCAAGCAAGCCTGGCACAGGTAAGTGATAAATACTTTGCAGTAAATAAACAGTTGTAATACAGTTTGGATTGTAATTGTATATGCACTTTGTTTTGACTTACAGTATTGTTACTGAGAAATGCAATGCTTTGTAAATACAGCACATATATTTTGAATGGGCTTTTTAGTAAAATGACCAGTACATTACTTTCAGATTACTTTTTCTTACACAGTGTAGTATAACTAGATACTACACTGGGGCATTTCCTGTAAATAGGTTAGTAAAAGCGTTTTTGTTAGTTAGTACAATTTTAAAAGATTTCTTTAGGTTTTCCAACTCCACACTTGGAAACTTTTCATAGAAAAACATTCAATGTTATCCTATGGAGGAAAATAGTGTTATTGGTTTAAAGGTAAGTACTTTGTTGTGGGAGTTGGTATTCTGGGGTTAGACTCAGGGGTCCCCCAGGGTCAAGGATGCACTCTTGTTACACCCTCAGCGGCACTAGGGCGGCCGGGTGCAGAGTGCTGAGGCCCTATGCTATCCAATAGGGGATAGGGGGCCTCCGGTTGGTGGCTGCTGACGAGCAGGCCACTGGGTTGTGGGAGCAAAGCTCCTGGACTTAAGCTCAGGGCAAATGGGGGTTTAGGCCAGCACAAAATATGCACCCTTAGCGGCACTGGGGCGGCCGGGTGCAGAGTGCTGTTTTGGCGTCGGAAGCCCTGTAGCTTTCAATGGGGAGTCTCGGGAGGGGGCGTGGCGACCGCGCAAGATGGCCGCAGCCTAGAGGAGCTCCGGGACCACCGAGAAGTCCCCCAGTAATCCGACGCATAATCCGCATCCGAAACTGACCCCAAGGGCTCAAATCGCCTACCGGAACGTATTGAGCACCCGCCGACTGCGGTCAGAGGCTGGTATTCAGTGGCAGGGCATCTCCGGAGGCGCGTCCGTGGTGGGGCCTACTCGCCTAACAGCAGCAGCGGCCTCGGTTCGCACTGCGACCCAGCAGGGGAGCGCCCAGGTCGCGGCGGGTGCGCCGCAGACGGCGGGTGCGGTAGTCAGACCGGCAGACGGACAGAGAGGCCGACCGGCGGTGAGCCTTGAAACGGTGCGGCCCCCGGTGCTGCCCCCCGGAGGCAAGAAACACAAGAAGAGCAGCGGCGGCAGAGGAATCGAGCCTGAGTGGCCGTGCGAGGGCTGACCGCCATTTTTCACACACAGAGGTACCGGGTCAGAGGGGCGACACTCTAGCCCACAGAATAGGGCGGGCCAACACAACAACTGGGGCACCATATGGACATATGAGGCAAGCCCTGGCTACACACGTGGGCACACAGGGGCCCTGAGACCACTGGCAACACGCAACTAACGTGGTATTGAGTGCGGTACCGCGCCGAGCAATCCCGTAAACACTGCTGGCCAGACCCTCACTGTGTTACACGCGCCTGGCTCCAGGGGCTTGAGGAGAAGTGGACCAACGTGGGGCACTACGACCACTGACACTGCCCACAGCACGCAGCGGGAAAACCGAAAGGCCGAGTGTGACGCACAATCACACAGCAGGCAGCGGCGAATACTGTTCTGCGCTCCGATCAGGCACTGAGTTGCCTATTAACCAAATCCCTATGGGGGGCAGAGGCCAGCGCACGACGCAGCAGGTCAAAATAGACAAATATGCCTACTCTAAAGACTCCCCGGCCCTGCCCGATAAGACGGCCTCCAAAGAAACGACATCCACGCAGGGGGGCCAGTCAGAAGTCACACTACAAGACATTATGTCCGCCCTCACCAGTGTCCAGACCACAGTGGGATCAATCTCAGCAGACGTCTCTTTCCTCAGAGCCGACTTTCAGAAAATGGCCACGAGGGTAACCGAGGTGGAACAGGTAACGGCCTCCCTCGCTAAAGACACTACCACCCTGCAGCGGAAAGTTAGTCAGCTAGAAGCGGAAAACAAGCTAATGGCGGCGAAGCTTGATGACCAAGAGGGACGTTCACGGCGAAATAACATTAGACTTACGGGCATTCCGGAAAGTGAAGGGGGACCGGCGATGGACCTATACGTGGAAGAGCTCATCAAGACACGGCTCCAGCCGAGAGGCCTATCCAGTTTTTTCTCGGTCGAACGGGCCCACAGAGTACCCGGGGGCAGGCCCAAGCCAGGGGCTCCCCCAAGACCCGTCTTGGCTAGAATTTTCAACTTCCGCGACCGAGATGCCATTCTGCAGACGGCACGGGTGGCCCCACCGCTGCGTGTAGAGAATTCAGTGGTCTCCTTCTTCCCGGATTACACAGCAGCAGTCACCAGGAAGAGAAGGAGCTTCCTTGAAGTTAAAAAGAGCTTAGGCGCAGAGAACTTACCTACTCAATGTTGTTTCCAGCAAAGCTGCGGGTGGCGGCTAATGGTAAGACCTGGTTCTTTGACACGCCTGAGGAGGCACACGACTGGCTTGAGGGCTGGCGACAGGTAGGAGGCTCACGACGACCGGCGAGACAGCCACAACGACATCCGATGGGGGGCCTCACCCAACGAGAGAGACGACGGCGAGGAACAAGGCACGCCACAGGAGGAAGCCGGAAGGTGACGCCGGGCCGCATCGAGCAGTGGAGGTCACCCACCAACGGAGGGACTTCCGGGACGAGGGCACTGAGACTCGATGTCCAAACACAAACAGTACCAAGCAACGCAACCAGGCCGGTTAGCTATGAACAGAGATGGGGACGCTACAATTGATACACGTTCTGCTACATGCTACATATATTTGGGGCTTAGGGGACTTCAAGGGACGTCTCGGACCTCACTCCCTCTCGCACGCAAGTACTGTTAAGGGGAATGAAGCACTCTGCATTGTTGGGGTGGCGGGTAGTTGGGAATCCGTCTTGCAGGGGAGCAGGGAGGGGGGTGGAGGGAGGGGTGCAGTTTAAGTTTAAATTTGTTGTTGTTAAGCAATGTATAAGAGATCACTCACAGCTAATGCAATTTGCCACAAGGACGATGCCACACAGAGATGTACCACACCAAAACTACTCCATTGATGACCGATAACTCACATACCCCGGGGACCATAGCGCCTGACCCTTCGCGCCCACAGCCAGAGGACGCGCACACACTGAGCTCCCCCTAACTGTAATATCCTGGAACGTGAACGGTTTGTGCAACAAAATAAAGAGGGGATTAGTACTACAGTACCTCAAGAGGCACACCCCATCAGTCGCCCTCATCCAAGAATCACACCTAGTAGGCACGGCCACCAAGGCGCTGGACAGGTGGGGGTTTAAAATGGCGGTTCACTCCGACTTTACATCAGGTTCCAGAGGGGTGGGGATCCTGCTCAGGAAAAGCTGCCCTCTGGTAATAACTAAGACATGGACAGACGATCAGGGGCGCTTCGCAGCACTCTCCTGCCAGTGGGAAGGGCGAACATATAATCTGGTCACTGTGTACATTCCTCCGGCGCTCCACAATCTCGCCCTCCCGGCCCTGGGTACCTTTCTGTTAGCACTTCCGCCCAGGGAGTTAATCATAGGGGGCGACTTTAACGCCGCATTAGATGCCACACTAGACAGACACCCGCATAGGGCACAGGGGACGACTGCATCGCCCCTCCAGGACTTCCTGGACGCTCTAGGGCTGATCGACATGTGGCGCACACGCCATCCCAGAGAGCGCCAGTACACCTACCACTCAGGGGCACATAATAGCCTATCGCGAATTGACTATCTGCTTACCTCCCCCACGAATATGGAAAGTGTGTTAGAGATCAAACACCTCCCCAGAGGCATATCGGATCACGCCCCTGTGTTCATGAAATACACATCCCACCTCACGGGGAGAAGACGCACATATCCCATACATCCTGGGTACTTTAAAGAGCCAAAAATATGGAAACGCCTACATAAAACCTCCGAGCACTATTTTCGAGAAAATATGCAGTCCGTGGCCTCTCCCATTACCTTATGGGAAGCCTATAAAACAGTCCTCCGCGGACAAGCTATTTCCCTTATCACAGCCCACAAACGGGATAAAACACAGCAGGTTAGGGAACTGGAACAGACGGTTAGTCGGGCAGAGAGCGCGCATGCCGCGGACCCTACTGATCACACGGCCCACTCCTCAGCCTGGCAAAACAAGCTTATAGGGATCACGTATGGGAGGAAGCTAAGGGGAGAATCACAAAAACACAACACACCGTCTATGAAGTCGGGGACAAGGCGGGCAAACTCCTAGCCTGGTTGGACAAAAAAGAACGAGCCAGTCGCTGGGTGGCACAGCTCCAGCTGCCCTCGGGAGAGACGTTAACGGATCCGAACGATATAGTTAAGGCATTTGCACATCACTACGAGGCGGTGTACTCCCCTGTGGCAACGACGTCCGAAGAAGAAAATTTGGCCTTTATTAATGATATACGCCTGCCAAGGCTTTTGCCACAGGACACTCAGGCGCTGGAGGCGGATTTCACAATAGATGAAGTCACTGCAGCCATCAAGGGGCTTCAGTCAGGGAAGGCACTGGGTCCAAACGGTATTCCCGTGGAACTGTATAAAAAAGAGGCAGACATGTTGGTACCCCACCTGTTGAGACTGTACGAGGCCAGTCGGGAGACAGGAATACTTCCCAGAGATCAGCGGGTAGCAACGCTCATCGCGATTCCAAAACCGGGCAAACCCCTGCAGGAGTGCACCTCCTACTGTCCGATTTCGCTCCTTAACGCAGAAGCGAAAATTCTTGCAAAGGCACTGGCGGTCAGGCTACAGCCCCATCTCGCGACCCTAGTACACCCCGATCAATCGGGCTTTATGCCGGGTAGAAACACGGCAATGAACCTTCGAAGACTCCATGGTGTGTTGGCCAGAGTGCCCACCATCCAGGAGGACGCGGTCATTCTCTCGCTGGATGCCAGTATGGCCTTCGACCGAGTAGAGTGGCCCTTTCTTTTCGCTGTGCTCCGACACTTTGGTTTCGGGCCCAAATTCTGTGCCTGGATTCGGCTACTCTACACACAACCACTGGCGCAAGTAGTAGTTAACGGACGACTCTCGGCGGACTTTCCTCTGGGGCGTGGGACCAGGCAGGGATGTCCCCTGTCCCCTCTCCTGTTTGCTTTAGTACTTGAGCCCCTGGCGGCATGGATAAGGGGGGATCCTGTCATGCGCGGGTTGCGGTGGGCAGAGGGCTGGGAAGACCGCATTTCCCTTTATGCGGATGACATCTTGCTATATATGGCAAGCCCCCGACGGTCCCTCTCCCGCCTGCTTGACATCTGCGAGTCATACGGCAGAGTCTCAGGTTACACCATTAACTGGGCGAAATCGGTGTTATACATACTGAAAGGCCCGCCCCCGCGCCTGCCCCGGGGTGTTGACATACCGATCGCAACGGATGGGTTTAAATACCTAGGCATACACATTACGCCACACCCCACACAATTTTATGAGCGCAATCTCCTGCCCCCCCTGAAGAGACTCCGCAGTGATGTGAAATGGTGGCATTCCCTGCCGCTGACACTACTGGGGAGGGCGGCCCTGTTCAAAATGATGGCTCTCCCCAGGTTTTTATACGCCCTTCAAAATTCACCTGCCCCGGTGTCTAACTCCTACTTCAAGACTATTGAGGCGGAGGTGGGACACCTCCTGTGGGAGGGGAAGCCCCCGCGAGTGGCGATGTGTAAACTTACAAGGAGCTGGTATGATGGAGGAATCGCCCTGCCCAACATTCAATTATACTATTGGTCCTCTCAGCTTATCGTGATCAATCAGTGGCTCCATGCACCGCAGGAGGAACCAGCCCTACGTATGGACAGGCACACCCTAGGTCCAGACGGCATTCTGAGTGCCCTCTACAATAAATCGCGCAGGAAGGCACTGATCGGCCCCACGGCACACACCGTACACGTATGGTTTGCGGCACAGCGCGCGCTCGGTTGGGAGGAGTGTTAACACAACACACACCACTCTGGGATACCCCTAAGCTGGGCAAGCTACGCACTAGTAAAGGTTTTTCCCGATGGGATCTCATCGGCATATCTAAGGTGGGAGACCTGTGGAAGAGGGGGAGTAGTCCCCTTTACACAGCTACAAGCAACATACCAGATGGCAGGGACAGAGCAATACAGATACACCCAAATACACCACGCACTAACAAAAGCCATACCACCCGGAACGGACCTGCCTGAGTCTTCGCCACTCGAGGATCGACTATTAACGGAATATCTCACCAAAAAGGCAATTTCTTTAACATATCGCAAACTGGTCAATAACCGCAAAGACCCCACACACAACCTTAAAGAGCGATGGCAGGCTGAGGTGGGTGCGTTGGACGAGCAGGACTGGCAGGAGGCACTGGCGTCCCCGCGGGAGGTGGCGATCCCATCTAGACTAAAGCTCGTGCAACTTAAAATATTGCACAGAACGTACTACACCAGAACTACACTCTACAAAATAGGGAGGACTGATACACCGCTCTGTCTTCGGGGATGTGGGTTGGTGGGCTCCTTTTATCACACATTGTGGGAGTGTCCCCGCATCACACCGTACTGGAGGGCGGTCCTGGCCACAATCACTCGAGTGAGTGGCTCCAATGTTTCCCAGGAACCAAGGAAATGCCTACTCAATGTGTGGGACCCAACAGACCTCAATCATGCGGAGCAGGACTGGGTGACCCTGAGTATTACACTAGCCAAACGAAATATTGCTCAATACTGGGGGGCACAGATGGTCCCATCTCACCAACAGTGGTGTCGTGACTTAGACAGCGCCATGATTGCGGAGAAGGCACTGTTCAGCCATAGAGGGTGCCCGCGAAAGTGGATGCGAGTGTGGGGGAAATGGAACACATTCCGAGGGAACATATGCGCCCCACCGACAGAAGACTCTGATCCGGAGCTGTGCGAATGACACACACACTCACAAACACACACACACACACGAAGGTGGCGCTACAGGAGATATTGTAATGGGGGATACGGTCGATGGTACTGGGCACTGTGAAGGAACAAATATGCATGTGTGGAGTGTACTTGGTGGCATCGATCTGGATAATGTTAGGCCTGATAATTCACTGAACAATATGATTGTAATTGGCTGTGATTTCATGCACAATAATAAAAATGTATTTAAAAAAAAAAATGGGGAGTCTCCGGTTTGCAAAAGCACTGCAGGCTCGGGGATGAAGGTCTTCTGGGTGCGACCACCACTTGGAGAGGTAAGTTGGGATCTTGGGGGTTGGTTAGGCACCGTTAGTTGGGCCACCCAAGGCCGTGGGGCGTCGGGTGCAGGGGTGCCTTTTACGGTCGGATTTTCTTACCAGCTCCGGGTCGCGGTTGGGGGGACCTTCCGGTTTGAGGCTGCAGGCGTCGGCTGGAGGCTTGAGGCAGGTCAGGGGTCCCCGGATTTTGGGTCAGGATCGCCAGGGGGACCTCCCCTTGGTGTTGGGCCACTCGAACTCGGGCCGTGGGCGTCGGGTGCAGAGTGGTGCACACCTGCGGATCCTTGCGGAACTGGAGTCTGTTGTTTGAACAAATCCGGTGTTCACGGGAGACAGAGTATTTGGGATTGAAAGCAGGCAGGTCCTCCGGGTTTCTTGAGGTTGCTGGCTGCAGGACACACCGGGATTTCGCTGGAGCACGTTCGAGGTGGGGACAGGCCGGTAGGGCTGGGGACAAGTCAGTGGGCGTCCTCCTCTTGTTAGCTTCGGCACGGCTGTTCGGTCGTTCTTCTTCTTTTCTTCTTTCAGGTTCCTGTCTGACTTCTTGGTTCAGGGCTGCCCCCTAAATACTGTATTTAGGGGGCGTTTTAGGGGTCTCAAGGTCAGTAGCCAATGGGCTACCGACCTTAGGGTGATTACACCCTTGGTGTGCTCACCCCACGTGGGGGAGTGAGCACAATCCCTAATCCTGATTGGGGAGTGCCTGCCATCTGCAAGATGGCGGGCACAGAAGAGTGGGCTTCACCTCGCCTCCCCCACCTGAGGGATGGGGTTGGCAGAGGTGGGCACACCTTCTGGGCTGGCTAATTTTTCCCGCCTGTCTTCCCGCCGAAAAGGAGGGGAGACAGGAAGGGGGCCTGCTCCTGACAGCAGGAGAGGCTGGGGGTCGCATTCAAAGGCTGCCAGGCCTTTGAAGCCCCCTTGCCACAAATGGCTCTTCCTGGCCTGGGGGAGGTGTGAACACCTCCGCCCAGGAAAGGCTTTGTTTCTGGGCTCAGGGAGCGAAGGCTCCCACCCTAGGGGTCCAGAAACATGTCTCGTGGTGGCAGGCTGGTGTGTACCAGTCAGGGAACCCACCAGAGGCTGGTCGTTTTTCAGGAGGCATCTCTAAGATGCCCTCTGAGTGCATTTTTCATTAAATCCCACACTGGCATCAGTGTGGGTTTAATGTGCTGAAAAGTTTGATACCAAACTTCTCAGTTTTCAGTGTAGCCATTATGGTGCTGTGGAGTTCGTAATGACAAACTCCCAGTACCATATACTCTTAATGGCAGCACTGCACTTACAATATCTAAGAATGGACTTAGACACTGTAGGGGTACAGAGCTCATGCACCTGTACCCTCACCACTGGTATAGGGCACCCAGCTAGAGGGGTGACTGATCTATGCCACGGCAGTAGGTTGTAGGGCATGGCAAGCAGGGATGGGTGCCATGTCGACTCTTCACTTTATTTTGCACCAAAACACGCAGCCTGCAATGGAAGTGTGTGTGTGAAGGTACAGGGCCTCTAAGGGTGGCACAATAAGTGCTGCAGCCCTTAGATGTCTTCCCTGGTCACAGTGCCCTGGGTACCTGTGGTACCATTTACCAGGGGCTGACCTGTGGCCAGAGATGCCAATTGGGTTTGGGTACAGTTTTGGGGAAAGAACACAGGCCCCGGGAACCTGATTGGCAGGGAACCAGGGCACATCAAGTCAAAAGTGCATCAGTAGCCTGGCAAAAGTGGGGGGGGGTTACTGCAACAGAAACCCAGCTTCTCACAGTGCGGTTTATCTAGAGTTTTCTGGATACTGCCTAGCCTTGCTCCCTGGCACAAAATCTAATGTGATCAACTGTTGATCTTCCACAATAAAATCGCAAACATTTACACCAATTTCCCTGATCTGCTTCAATGGACTCACCAGCTTGCTAGTTTGAGTTTATGCCTATCTTCGCCGCTGAGATCCAACTTACCCTTACATCAAATAAGTCAGACTCACCTGTGTACCCCCTGACCACCTCATACCTTATTGTTAAGCTCTAAAAGCATTTTTCCTGCCCTTACCAAGCTCATTAATCATTCGCTGAATTCAGCCACAGCCCCCTCCCTGTGGAAACTCACCACAGTGCTCCCTGTTTTGAAAAAACGACATTGGATCCCAGTGTAGGCCAATATCTCTCTTGTCTTTCGGTACCAAAATCTTAGAGAAACGAATTAATGTCCAACTATCTCAGTATATTCAATCTAACTTGTTACAGGACGGTTCTTAATGTGGATGCGGATCCCAACACAGTACTGAAACGGCTTTGTTAGCCATCACAGAAGTCCTCCGTACCATGCTAGATCTGACCGACTATCCCACCTTGATAGTATTGAATCTATCAGCGTTTTTGGACACATTTTCTCATGTAATCCTTATCAATCGTCTCCTCAGTCTGGGTGTCTGTAAATCTGCCATCAAATGGTTCTGTTATTTTCTGTCTAACAGGTCGCAATCGGTATCCCTCGCTCCTTTCAGTTCTTCATCAACTCCTCTATCTGGGAATGTCCCGCAGAGGTTCTCTCCGAGCCCTACTTTATGTTATATTTAAATTTTTCTATTAGCTGCTTTAGTTTGCTCCCTTGGTTTCAAGATCACATGGTATATCAACGACACACATTTTACTGTGCCTGTCTCAGATAACTTGTCATCCATCCAAAATAAGTTCCGCGCTTGCATGGCCTCAGTGGCCAAATGGAAGAACGCCAATTGTCTCAAATCAAGCAGGGATAAAACAGAAATTCTTCTGTTTGGTAATCAACCCGTCTTCTTGTCTCAAAGTTGGTGGCTATCTGAAGTTTGCCAACTTCCCACCCCAGCCAACTCTGTAAAAAATCTGGGCATATGGTTCGATAAAAATCTTTCCTTTGCTTCCCTTGGCTACCGCAAATTTTCTTATCCGGGCTTCCCACACTATTTATTTCATCGCCTTCAAGTAGTCCAAAACGCAGTTGCAAGGCTTATTCTCACCATTTCTCGTTGCTCGTCACCCCATTTCTGCACATCGTGGAGATCTGCATTGGCTACTTTTACCAAAGTTCCATCTTAGAAGCCCTCTGCATGGCTTTCAAGGCGCTTTCCAATAAAAGCCCTGTATGCATTCAAAATGTTAGCACCCGTACCGCCCTGCTCGTGATATGTGCTCAGCAAATAACAAGATGACAGTCAGCCCACCCACTAAGCATGCCAAGTTGGTTAGACATTCCTTTTCCTACCTCCTTTTACAACACTGGAATATGTTGCCCTGATTATATGGTGCATCTGCCTTCAGAAAGAAACACAAAACCTGGCTCTTCAACCCAGCCGTGGCCCGTGCAGGTAAGAGAGGTGGGGCCGGGGCGGTTGGGGTGATTTCAATAGACGATAAAGAGGAAAAAATAATTATTTATTTAATTTTCCTTCGTCATCGTCCGTCGAAATCTCCCCCCCCCCAGCTGGCCCCACCGCTCTTACCTGCACAGACCGCAGCTGCTTCAAACACAAGTCAGCCTTCTGCCCCACTGTCTGTATGCTAGCACCAGGACACCGATTTTGGGTTTCAGAATTACATATATGTACTACAATGCATCTCATCTAAGGACCTGGAGGAAAAGTCCCTCCGGGAAATTGATCAGATTTGGCCACACATCGGGCGGACACCGGCAGGACGCACATAATAGGACTGCCTAGAACTGATCAGTTCCCTAATGGATTTTCTGTTCCCCTAATATGCAGAGCCCTTAAAGTATAGGCCCCAGCTGGGATGCAGCACAATCTAATTACCTTACTCGAACATTTTCATCAGAGCAAATGCAGCCCTATGAGGCATGGCGAAAGGGAGGCGGTGTCATGACCATTGGTCTGCTTAGTAACTGGCAAATTAAGTAATTTAAAACCTGTAAATTGGAATTGTCACTTAGCAAGGTAGAAAGATATCACTGTACTCTGATGAGGCAATAGGCCTTCCAGCCGGGGATCAAGGCAGCATCTACCAGAGAAAACACGCCCCCTTTGTAAAGTTCAATGTGTCCGCAGAAGGTTTCAAAGGTGGCATATCCAACATATACATAGAGGCAGGTCAGCTCCACGCTCACCCTACATCGAACACTGGTAGTGCATGTTAGAGAGGGCGATCACTGATGATTCATGAAGTCTTCTTTGGCAAGATGTAGTTCAGAATAACCCTAGCATACAAGGCAGGGAAGCACACCGACAAAGTTATGTTTGATTTGCACTTGTACCTGACCAAACTTCTATCCAGAGAGTGGCTTGTTGTAATGGAGTTGTTGGGTGCATTCTACTGTGGAAAATGTAACATATCTGGTGGGACTCAAACAAATAATGGTAGTAGTGGCCAAAATTATCTCACCTCGTATTACAATGTGACATCCAAAAAAGCATTTGTGTGGGAAAGTTAGTCCATAGTGAAGCTAGTATATTGTCAGTTGGAGGTGCTACTCCGGTTCAAGCACCATACTACCAAAGGTGCATTCATATATTACCGAAAGATAACGTATGAGATGTACACATTAGGAAAGACCAAAGCACTTTCCAAAAGAATTTACAGTGTCCAGATAGTGTGGACTTTAATTAGTTGAACACAGTTTCATTTGATTCTTAACATAATCATGTTAATACAAAAATACAGTCGAAAAGTAAGGATTGCAATCCACAAATGGTGATGTGCTTTACAATCTTAATACAAGTTGAAATATACAGAAGAAACACAGCCGATTGTAGTCCAAAAATGGTGATATGTTTCACAGTCTTAATGCATGGTGAAATATTCAGAAGGAACACAGCCAACACGTGTTTCGTCAATCTTTGACTTTTTCAAGGCTAAAGGTGGTGTCGCATTTGGTATAGTCCCAATGATTCTGTAAACAACTCCTCATGCAGATTAAGTCACAATCCAGATAAACTGTTCTTCGTAAGAGTCTCGGAGTGCCTCAAGTATCTCGAATGGTTGAAAGTAGTTAATGCAGGCAATATAATGGGCAACCTTGTCACTGAAGCGAAGAAAAAGCCCTAATTAGACACAAGACTTGACAGAGTCCATGATAAGCTCCGTTGTTGGACGCAGAGAAAGCGTGTAATTCTAACGTCCCATCGGTGAGTTTGTTGAAAACAAATGTGTGGATTACAATTCTTACTTTTCAACTGTATTTTTGTATTAACATGATTATGTTACATATCTGGTGGGACTGCCTGACTATTAGGACCTACTGGGCTGAAGTCTAGGCAGCAATGAAGAAAATCCTCAGATATCTTTCATGAGCTGATATGGGCTTAAGTGTAGTAAGTCTACACTCCCCCATGTTTAAACAACAGTCAAAATCAAATATGACCCTTACAAGAGCTGATAAATTGGTGCTGGCCTTCAACTAGAAATGCAAAGATCCACCATCGAGTGCACAGTCGTTCTAAAGGCTTTAAAATATTTTGGCCATGGACCCTAGCCAACGAGAACACAGAGAAAGGAAATCTTGGGCTTCTTTTATGCTGCCTCTCGACTGGTCTCCTGCATGTATCTTGTTCCAGACTCAGAGCTCTAAATCAATTTTCCGATTAGAGAATCAAGGGGGGCAGCGGTGGTATAATGGAAGATGTATTGAAGTATTAACATTATAGGATAGCTTTGGCTACCCTGATACTACACTATAAGCAAGGACTTAAAGGACCAAGGAGAGAGAGAGATGCCAGTGTTATGAGATGTTAAGGGGTGGGGTGATTGTGGGCCATTTTCGGCCTATTCTTTGTTTAAGAGTTTGAAGAAGTGATGATGGCCTATGGATGATAATGTTTGATCTCGAGCTGCTTGTATAGTAATTGCTGACGGTCACTTTGTTTATGTCAAAATAATAAAAACAAGCATTGGCAAATGCCAATAGGTCTGGCTTATGAAAGGGCCTTTTGTGTCACTGATGACTTTAGGAACTCTATAAGTCATCATACATATACTCTGTCACTCATCCTTGCATTCATTCATTCATTCATTCATTCATCACTGACTCATTCTTGCATTTATCCTCTGACAGAACTGCAATTACACACATACAAAGCCAACAACATGTGCAAGATGAATTAGAAAACATGTAGAAAAAAGAAAATATGCTGACGTCTAAACATGGTGCGCATATGCTTGCAATAACAACACTACACATAGCAGCAGATGTCTGTCTTGCAGACGCATTGTAAATAGTTTATCATTGTATTAAAGTTTCAGCATGGCCCCCAATATTTAGAACCAATGTGTTGGCCATCTTGGAATGGCAAAACAACGATACACAAGGATTCCATAATTGTCCCCTGATTTAGAGTAAGTGGCCACATTGGACGTGACGTACTGCAGATGAAATAAGCGGCAAGCAAGCAACCTTTTAGCACTGCCTGCAGAGCTGCAGTGGCCTCTTCAAAAAAAAAAGAAGAGAAGAGAAGCAAAAAAATGAAAAGAGAACTATAAAATGAGAAAAATTGAAAACTAAAGGACTGGCCACCAATCCCCATACTGAAGCATGCTCATTTTCAGGTTAAAGGGGATGTTATAGTTAGGTGAAAATGTCAGTTACAACATATGGTTTTAAACAAACAAAACCACTGAAATTGACCAGTTATAGTAAACTCGAGTAACTTTAACTCCTGCTCTAAAGTAATTATAACTTGCGCCCTCGTCATGCACAGTTGTCATCACTGACATTATTTCTGATGTTGCAGTGATGTTATCTATGATGTCACAGAACATGTCACGAGTAATGTAATATGGGAAGTAATTAGAAGTGCATAGCGAGGGCACCAGTTATTGTTACTCTGGAGCACAAGTTATAGTTACTTGAGATAACTATAACTGGTTAATTTCAGTTGTTTTAAAACTGTATGCTTTTGCTAACATTTTCACCTAACTATAACGCTTTTTTAACCTTTGTTTTTTCCAGTCAATTTTTTTTAATTCAATGTAAGATATTATTAGTATCAGTTTAACACCCAAATATAGCAATACGCAACAGAAATGTGGCTAGTCAACCTTAGCAAACTGTACTTCCACTGTGCACCAACACGTGTTGCTGCGTTCTTAGTAACTTGTGAACAGTTTGAGCTAAAAAAATAATTTTTGTTAAAATCTGCAGATTATGCAGCAGATGATGGATTATGTGGCAAATGCAGTAAATTTATAATTATGTAAAACAACACTGCGGCCACACAATCACATCATTCCAGTGACCCTGATTTTACCATCACTCCAGATGTCCAATGCTGTACGTGGCATGGGGTTGAACACAGGGTCAGCCCTGCAGGTAGACCCTGCACCCAACCTTCCGCAGGGGAAGCACAGCCTGGCCGCAGGGCTATGTGTAACAATATGAAGGGTGTCATTTTTTGTAAGGTAGACATACTGGCTTTGTCAAAAAGTAACCACTAACAATAAACAAATGTATACTTCACAGCGGTGTAGCGAGACCTTTTGCCTCTCATGGTGGCGCATGTAGGAGCTGGGGGGTGCTGGCGATTCCTGCATTGCCGCCCCACGAAGGCCACAGGTAAGAGCGGGGGGGAGGCCACCGCCCCCAAAACTTGTGCCGCCTGCCCCCCCTTGCTACGCCACTGATATTTCATACATTCACACATTGCAATGTTTAATAAAAGGGATTGTCATAAACTATTTTGAATAAAGCCTTTAAAAAAGCATTAACATGTCTTTGAGTCTTTCTTTTAACAATCTTCAGGGCACAAAGGGCAACCACAGAACCTACCACTAGAGAAACCCACAATCCAGCAGAAGAGCATGCAGCATGAGTTTAAAAGAAATACGGTATGCTCTCATGGATCATGGGTCATGAATTTAATGTCCCAAGAGACATACTGGTTTTTTAATGTTGCTGCAGGGCAGCTGTAGTCCCTGAATCACCCCCACAACATAAAAAATGGTGGCACCAAGAAAATATGTTGTGTGAAAAAACCCTAGGGCATTATAGGGCTCTCCTTGCTAGGAGCAGTGAATAATAAAAGAGCGGTTCTTGATGCTCATTTATTATTCATGTTTCAGCTTTTTTTTTAAATACAGTTGATGTGGGGGTGCAGTCCCCATCCCCAAGCCATTTGTGGTCCCCAAGACCCCATCCACCCAAGCCAAATTTTTTTTTTATGGGGAGTGGGGCTTGCGGTGCCCCTCCCTGAGCCTCGAAAGGCCCAGGGGACCTCATCCTTTTGGGCCAACCTTCATGAATAGAGGGGAGGGCGTGTGCTTCCCCCTTCCCCAAGCCAACCAGCACCAAAACCCTTGCCTACTACAGTAATCTGTGAGTTTCCGTATACCTATAAAATACCTATAGGTAGGCTTTAATAGAGAGTAATAACAAGCTACGCTTAAACACCTATTGACTTCAACATATATTTTCCATAACAAATATGTCAAGCCTACTGATTTTATCATAACATTTTATTACAATTAACCCTCTAACCTTTATCATTGACTTGTCACCATAACCAACTGAGACCTACTGTGTTGGTCACAAGGTTTTCCAAAAGGCAACCATCAGGTATACCTTAATAAAATTACAAATATGTACAAAATACAGTTATCAAAGCAATATACAAATCTCTACCAGTATAGCCTAAAAAGGATTACCATAGTGCAAATTGTATATCCTGGTGGTTTGTTCAGGTGGGTCACCCACACCAAAACCTTTGTCTACTATGGTTTTCTGCGAGATTTCATGTAACAAAATACCTACTGGTATTGTAACTGAGATATACATGTTACGTTTAGAATAAAATACTTTTGTGCTTTATGAAGGAATCGGTGTGTTTTTATTAATTTTAGTCCATTTCAAGATGGCCGATCCTTTTTGAGAAATATATTTTTTTTTTTCGTATTTGTTTTATTAGTAGTTCTATTTTCCTTTGCCACTTGGTATGATGCTGGCAATACAATCAAGATATTGAGTGTTGCTATGCTAGGAACATCTGCTGTTTTACGCAGATATTGGTGAAGCTGCATGAATTTTAGCCCACTACAAGATGGCGGACTCACTTCGATATTTTGGATCGTATCTGGTTCCGGGTCGCGGTCCATGTGACTATTACAGCTGAGTTAGATTAGGATCGTGTTGGAATATGACGGTATAAAAGTCTGATAGCGAGTGATGACGGCGGTTGTGTTACGGAGGTTGAAACCCCGGCTTGTATATTGGTTGGATTACGCATACATTGGACCCTGTGTGATTTAAGGTAAGACGCCGTATCTAAGGGAATAGAGAATTAGGTGCCTTCTTGGTTGGTATAGATCTTGGGGTGTATTGCTTATTATATTATGTCTTCCTCCTTTTTTTAGACATTGGAAGACTGAGTGGATTTTAAGAAAGATTGAATCTTGGATAAAGATCGGTCGTTTTCTTTGGATTACGGGTACTCGGGTGACTCGAATAAAAGGTATATGATATGGGCATCCTAGTCTCCATTAAAGGTGTAGGGGTATATGAATCTTTGGAATGGAATTTTAATGAAATTTTAATTTTTTTGTTGTAGTTACAATTGATGGTGACAGCTGGTTTGATAACTACGAAAAGTATAGCGAGGAACTGATGCCTACGATTTTGAATTTGAGGTAAAATATGTTAGGGCACTTTAGCGTGTACTATATGCGGATAGAGAGATCTGTTTGTTGATAAATTTGGAATAACAACAAAAATGTATATATGACCAACAAAATAATTCTTCTTTTTTGTATGTGTTACTTGTAGTGGAGCTGTTTAAAGAACAATACTGCTCCATCCTTAGAACTGGTGGACTTGTGGAGGTTGTTTTTAGCCCTGTTTGTTTCCCTTCTTCCTGTTCTCAAGGTAATTTGTCGTTGGGTTATGCATGGGTGACACTTTTGTGTGTATGATAACCAGTTTTTCTGCAGTGGAAACGTTGATAGTATATATATGTGTCCATTTATGTGTTTCCCCTCTTTTCTTTTTTTCTGCAGACATTATTTTATCAATGAACTTTATTGACATTGGGAGTACTAATTCTGTCCTGATGAAGGTGTTGGTTAATGAATAGACCTACCGAAACGCGTCGATGCACTTTATGAGGGTTCGCTGTGTAAATACATGGACAGTTGCAGAGAATATTTGTATAAATATATGAAATTTATTTTTTCTCTGACTATTTGATCCAATCTGTGTCTCAGTGGAACCCTTTAGTATAGGATCATAATTTCTTTTCGTCCTACTTTCTGTCTCCCTTGTTTCCTTTTTTGGTATTATCTGACTATTAGGTGTTTTTTCTAAAAGAGGTATTTAATCATTGTTTTTAATGTATTGTGTAATAATGATATGTTGTTGTTTTTAACAATTTATATTTTTATATTGAATGTAATAATGACATGTTGATGATTTTTAATATTCTCTCTTTTATGAATTTTTGTAAGAAATACTCTTTGGTGACATTTTATGGATACTCATAATAAATAGTGAATTTTATTTACTCGTTACGAGTGTTTATTGTTTGCACTGTTGACTTACTGGTTTGGATATGTGATATGAGTGTATATTTGTTTAGTTTATGCTGACTGAAGGAGGGCTTTTGATTTCGACAAAATACCTACCTACAGGCTTTACCAGAGTGTAATAACAATCCACCCTTTAAAGCCTGTTGTCTTTAACACATGCTTTTCACGATAATTAAGGCCTCTTGGCTTTGTCATAACTTTTCACCATAAACTGATCACACCTAAGGAACCTGACATAACTTTTCCCAGTGAACCAATAAGGCTCCAGCCTTTTCCAATGGCTTGACACTATATCCAACATAGGCCTTATGAAGCACGCACAAAATGCCAACCATTAGGCACATATTGATAGAATTACAAATATGTACCAAAGTACAGTTGGCACAACAATGTACAACCCCTCTCAATAGGCCCTAACAAGAGTCATCACAGTGACATTCTACTCCCAGGCTTTGTCTCAGTGGGTGCCCCTGCCTACTATGGTAATCTGTTGGATTACATGTAATCAAATACCTTTCTACACCCTGTAACATAATGCGATTACAACCCACTGTTAGATACCTATTTGCCATATGCTTTTCACAGTAAATTAGCCAGGCCTCGACTGCCTTTGTAATACATTTTTATAATAAACAGGTCAAACCTATGGCATTGGACATAACATTTCCCTGCATCCCAATCAAGCTTATAGCTGAGTACTCACCTGAGTGTAAGCTGCCCCTAATACAACCATCAGCATACAATCATAACAGTGCAAATGTATAGAAAATTACAGTTGGCAAAATGTATAAAGAATTACAGTCGGCAACGCAATATATTATCTCTTCTAATTGGGCTTAACGAGAATTCCCATTGTGCACATCTTCAACACCCATGGCTTGTTAGCGGGGGTAACTAACACCAAACCCCTTGCCTACTAAGGTAATCAGTGAGATTCCATGTAACAAACAACGTATCTGTCTGCCTTAATTTGGAGTAATAGCAATCTACCCTTAAATGCCTGTTGACTTTGAAATATGCTTTTCACAATCAAAATACCAGGCCTACTGCCTTTATCGTATTTTTCATAATAGCCAATCAGGCCAACAGCCGTTACCATTGGTTTGTCACCATAACCAACTCAAGACTACTGTACTGATGAGTGTAAGCTTTTTACAAGACAACCACATGTCATACACTCATAAACGTCAAATGTATACAAAATTGCTGCTGCCAACTATTGCTCCTAACAGGGATTATTGTAGTGCGTATCTTCTGTCCCCATGGTTTGTTAGGGTCGATCACCAACACCAGAACCCTTGTCTACTACGGTAATCTGTGCAATCCCATGAAACACAATACCAGCCACAGAGTAATACCAATCCATTCTTAAGACTGCTGGCTTTAACACATGTTTTCACAATAAGTAGGTCAGGCCTACTGGCTTTGTCATAACGTTTCATAATAAACAGATCAAACCTATAAAGTCTGAGATGGCTTTTCACAATGAACCGATGAAACCTTCACCCTTTGCCATTGGCTCTACACCTTAGCAAAAACCGGCCTTTTCAAGTGCACATAAACTGGCAACCATTATGCATACTGTTATAAAGTTATAATTATGTAAAAAAATGCAGTTTGCAAAACATTATACTTAGGCTTTAACAAATGCTTTTCACAGTTAATAAGGTAGGCCAACTGCCTTTGCCATAATGTTTCATAATATTCAGACCAGACCTACGGCATCGGACATAACATTTCTCTGTGCAGCACTCAAGCCTATAGATTGTCACGATAACCAACTCTGGCCTGCAGTTTTGACTGTAAGCCTTTCCACGAGGCAACAATTAGACACACAGTCATAAAATCATAAAGGTATTCAAATTTACCATTGGCTAAGAAAAATACTATCTCTCCTAAAAGGGCCTAACAAGGATTTTCCGAGAGCAAAACTCTATGCCCCCGGGTTGTCATATGGGGTACGCAACACTAAAACCATTGCCTACTATGGTAATCTGTTAGATTCCATGTAACAAAATACTTATCTGTATACTTTAATATAGCATTAAAACAACCCACACTTAAATGCCAATTAACATTAACATATGCTTTCTACAATAAATGCGTCATACCTAGGGCTTTTATCATAACAATTTTTTATGATAAATAGATCAGCCCTATTGCCATGAACATTGGTTTGCCACCATAGCCAACCCAGTTCTGCTGTATCGAGTATAAGCTTTGCTGCAATCCAAAAAGTAGTCTTTTCAGTGGAATCACACAAATTCTGCCCAATCAAATCCTGTACTCTGGGAAACCAACATGTAAGTGGATCCTAGGTCTCCCTCTCTCTTTACAAGTGCACTGTCAGGCCAGACCTAAAACCTCATGTAGATTAGTGTAGCCCTGGGCATGCTGTGCCGCTCTCAAACACAAAACGTCATTCTGAAGTCAAAAGTTAGGAATGAGGTCGATAGGCAAAGATGTCCGCCGAGAGGTTGTAGTGGCAGTTGCAGCCTTGAGCTCCCCTTCCCTGGAGAGCTAAAATGAACAGATAACGCGGATGGTCATGTTATTCTGCACATATCCGGTACATTTGACCATACTGTTGGCGGACTGGCAAGTATCAGGCGATCTCAAACAACAGCAAGATCCACCACGCACCCCGAGCTGGGGGGAAATACAGAGGCGCAGGAGCGCTGTCTGCATCACCCGATCATCACACATAAACCGCAGAAGCATCGGAAACGGCAAGCAGCTGATAGCGCTTAAACACCACATTGTAGCGCTTGCGATCAGGATGGCCCCCCGGACCTGTAAGCAGAAGGATCCCAAAAGTCAGAAGGATCTGAAAGATAACCCCAGGGAGCCATTGAAACTGCAGGGATCCGCATCGGGACGTGGCATCGGCCAGCAGCAGCGGCGTGCACCGCAGAAGCTAGTGGAAGCCGGGTTGAATGCCTCGCAGCGAAACAGCGGTGACCTCGGCCCCGCTAACAATGCTCGGACTAGTATCTCTCTGAGACAACCAACACTGTCAGAGCACTTCATACACGCCGCGAGCCTTACCGGTGAAACCTCAACGCTGCTGGAGGGAAGTCAGGCACCAGCTACGGCAATAACGGAGGACGCGTTGACAGAGCTGCTGACAGAGCCGTCAGCTGCTCTCACACTGACGGCGAATATGGTAACGCTGCAAGCATTCCCTGGGCTAGCCTGCAGGGGTGAGAAGCTGAATGAAGAGATCACGATCTTGCCTGACAGTGGTGCACAGCGATTCCCACAGGTAACGACACAGACCGGTAGCGATGAAGCGAAAACGATAATTAAATCTATCCCTTCTCCCCGCGTTCTTGAATTTGATGGGCCTGCTGTGAGTCATCAAACTGAAATAAAAGATACTGGCTCATGTATTGGTCAATCGAGCGGTTATGAACAAATTCAAGTTAGTTACACGGGGGGTGGAGAGGCGAAAAAGACTACCGGTTCGCCAGATGGAGAGTGTTTTTTCTCTTTAAATGATGACTCTGATATCCCTCACACAAGCGAAGACAATCTTACGGATGATACAGATTCGGGAGAGACTTCCTCGGGGCAGAAGGCATCAAGGGCATCAAGGGCAACAGTGGCAAGAGTCAGGTTAAGAACAAAGTCCAAAGGTAAAGGAAGTCCGACGGCCCCCGAGGGTGCAGCAGCAGCTCGTAGACTCACCTGGGATTATTCAGCCTCCTCCCAACTATATCCTGAAGATGGTACGACACCCAACCCTAACTCTAACGAGGATACCAGTCTGAAGGCAATCACTACAGCTCCTGCCACTAGCCCTACGTCAGCTCCTACGATAGAACTGATATACACTACATTAAAGCAAATGCAGGGAGAAGTTAGATCAGAGTCTCGCAGGGCGCAAATGGCGACAAAGAAATTGCAAGGCTCACTCCGGAAAATAAATAAACTCTACGAAGGCCTAGAGAGCAGGGTTACCCAGGTGGAGGATCGGACTGGGAGGCTGGAGGATCAGGCCAATGAATGGCAGACTTTCAAGAATACACAAGAAAAGATCTCCGAAGACCTTCTATGGAAGATTGAGGACTTTGAAAATAGACAGAGAAGAAATAATGTTAGACTTTTGGGCTTGGTCGAAAACGTTGAGGGGAAGGATGCAAGAACATTTGTGGTTGCCCTTTTGAAGGGGGCATTTCCGGATCTTGCAGAGTGGAATTGGGATGCGGAGGTCCAGCGAGCACATCGGTTCCCATTGACCCAAAAGAGAAGAGGGGCAGAGGATCAGGGGGGATACCCAAGGGCTATGCTTGTGTATATTGGTAACTACCTCCTTAGGCAAGCTATTATGGATAAGGCGAAGCCAGAGGCCAAACACACATTTGATGGGAATACATTCTTTGCCCGCCCCGATTTTTGCCACGCCACTGTTGAGCGGAGGTGGCGTCTTAGGCAAATGATAAGATCGTTTCAGGAGGCAAAAAGTGAGGCTTATCTGCTATACCCTGCCCGCCTAAAGGTTATCACCAACGGCCAAGTCCGCATGTTCTTCTCTGAGATCAAAGCGCAAATCTATCTAACGAAACTTTTACCTAAGAAAGGAGCAGATGGCACTTCTTGAGCTGTCATCAAATATTTGAAACTGACTTCCCAATAATGTTGTCACAAAGGGGGTGTTAATTTTGGGTGGTATTCTCCCTTTTACGGTTGGTGTGAATTGTGGTTCTAACGGTGGGGGGGTATGTAAGGTAGTTTAGGTTAATTTACACTGACTGGCGCTCTAATATTAATACATGTCCTGATCACTCTCGAATGGGTATTATGGTTGTTTTGCTAGAGCAATGTCTGATAAGAAATAGGTAGGCTATGATCGTTTTAAATTATAGATATGGCCTATATATGGATTAGTATTATGATAAATGAATAGTATGTGCAATATGACATATGAAAAGGCAGGGAAGGGGCGGCTGCGGCTGCGCTGCCCTCTTCGGATCTATGCTGCCACACATAGGTCATTCGTGACCTATTTGCCAACAAGAAGGGTGGGGGTGGGGGTGGGTCTGGGGTTTGGGCAGGGGGAGTGGTAGGGACAGTCAGGGTGGGGGGGTCTAACACAGCACAGCAGAATGGTTAGGGGATACAAGGAACAGTGTAATGGATACAAGAGGATGGAATTTGCAAAATTGGGAGAAAGAGTCGGCAAGATGATCGGAGAGGGTACTGTATGGGGTCTCATTCCCAAACCGGATAAATGGAGTTGAGAATAGCTACAATGAATGTGAATGGACTGAATGATCCAGGTAAGAGACAACGAGTCGCATTAATGTTACGAACAATGCGGCTTGACATTCTATGTGTGCAAGAAACACACATAGAGGGGATGAAAGGCAGGCTCCTGGAGCAACTAGGTTTTCGTCTTTTGGCATGTACTAGGCAGGGGACCAAAACCCGTGGGGTGGCTATCCTGACGAAAAGAAAGGATATAACAGTAAGACGGAAACTTGAGGATAAATGGGGCAGATGGGTATTAGTAGAGTGTGGGATGCCGGCTGAGATTTTTACTATATGTTCAATATATGGGTCTACGGAAGACGACCCTGATATCTTTGAGTTCCTGGATTCAGAGCTGGCCTCCTGGTCTCCCTTGGTTATCATGTGTGGTGACTTTAACATTAACGGCTTGGGAGGATTGTGGGATGAAGGAGGAGATAGGTATCAGGGCCGGAAGAAAAAAGTATTTAGAGCACTCTCTAGCCTGGTACGCAATAATGCATTGGTTGATATCTGGGATACATTGAAGCCGGATGATCCCGGCAGTACATTTTATTCAGCCCCACATAAATTAGTAGTCAGGTTGGACTACTTTCTTGCTTCTAAGTTTTTAGTTTCTCGATGCAGGATAGAAAAACTCCCCAGGGTAATGTCAGATCACAGCCCTTTAGTTTTAACATTAGATATGGCTGGGTTGGGAAGGCCTGTGAGATGTTGGACATTTGAGAGGGGACTTTTGAAGGACAACACATATATAAAATATATGAGAGACTGGATGATTGAATTTTGGGAGATCAATAGAGGTACCGCCAGTGTGGGGATAGTATGGGATACCTTTAAACCAGGAGTAAGAGGGGAAACTTTAAGTTATCGTCTGCATCGACAGAAACAAGACCGATTGCTGGATTCTATAAAAAGTAATAAAGTAAGAGAGGTAGAGGAGGAGCTTTGCCAGGCAATTACCTTTGGGGTAGACCTAGATGGTATTTTACTTAGATTGGCCCTCGCTAAAGCAGAAGCACAGGACCGATTGGCAGCAAAAGCGGCCACGACCTTTCTGGTTAAAAGGGAGCAGTGTCACGAATTCAGCGAAAGGGTAGGGCACACCTTGGCGATACGTATAAGGCAAAAGGAGGCAGCTGCAGAGATCAGGGAGATTGAAGATGGAAATGGGGAACTGATTAATGATACAGTGGGGATCCAGGAGGCCTTTAGGAGTTACTACAGCATATTGTACTATGAAGATCAGGATAAGGACCCCTTGGATATTCAAAGTTATTTAGACGAGATTATCATAGATCCGGTGGATGTAATTGACAGAGAGGCATTAGATGCCCTATTTACGTCGGAGGAGATCTCTGAGGCTTTATTTAGTCTTCCATCGGGCAAAGCGGCTGGCCCCGATCAAATACCCTTAGAATTTTATAAGGTCTTTATTGACGCCATAGGGTCTCAACTTATTGAGATGATTAAGCAAGTACAGACCGGGGGCCGGGCTCCAAATTCTTGGGCGGGGGCAGACATTGTGGTCTTTCTTAAAAGGGGAAACCCCCTAGGCAGCCCGGGTCTTATAGACCCATCACACTGATGAATGGGGACGCAAAGATCTTTTCTAAGATTCTGGCTTCTAGGTTAGGAAAGATAGTTTCCAGAATGGTTAGTCCGACTCAACACGGTTTTATTCCCGGGCGGGGGACGATACAACATATCCGTCAGGTTATAACGCTCTTCGATGCCGCGGCAGCCTCAGGAGACCCCATGGCGGTGCTATTTATAGATGCAGAAAAGGCCTTTGATCGGGTCTCCTGGGGCTACCTCTGGGCTGCTATGAGACGGTATGGTTTAGGGGAGGGGTTTATAAGAGCGGTACAGGTTATGTATGACTCTCCATCAGCTCGACTGAAGATTAATGGAGGATATACGGCCTTATTAGATATTAGGCGTGGCACCCGACAGGGTTGCCATTGCTCTCCATTGCTCTTCGCAATTTATATTGATCCTCTTATTCGGAAGATGGAGGCAAACGAGTACATTCCCCCTATGAGATTTCATGCACTTGAATGTAAAACCTTAGCATACGCAGACGACATCGCGTTAGTCACCCCAAACCCGGTTATGGCTTTGAGAGCAATGGAGACAGAAGCGCAGAATTTCGGTCGGGTGTCAGGTTACGCTCTGAACAAACAAAAAACCCAAATAGTTAAGAACACGGTGGCAGTTTGTGCAGATACTCGAGTTACTGACTCTGCGGTGTATTTAGGGATAGAAATTACAGTTGATCTGGGGAACATAGTGGAGAAAAATATGACACCAATAATCAACAAAGCCAGGAAAGACTTTGATAGGGTACACAATCTCCATTTATCATTAGTAGGGCGATGTAATGTTGTAAAAATGGTTTTTCTCCCAAAAATTCTTTATCTATTCAGGGGTATCCCACTAGAGGTCGAGAAAAAGTGGTTTAGTGCATTAGAGAACTTAGTGAACAAATTTATTTGGGCTCACGGGAAAACTAGAAGGGCAGCAAGGTTCATGTCACTACCCAGGGAACGAGGTGGTTGGGCCATTCCGGATTTTAAACTATATTACTGGGCCACTGCTTTCCAACACATGCGGGGATTACTGGGAGGAGAGGGCATAGCGGAAGGGCCTGGGGACGGCTCAATGAATCTGTATACATATCTTATTGGAGAAAATGCTCAGAGCTGTTTGGTGAAATTTACTGACCCAAATTATTTCAAAAGAACACGTTTCAAGACACTACAAGCAGCATATAAAATTTGGGGAATATTTCGTAAAAAAATTGGTCTGGGCCGTTTGAATGCCTACACGAGATTATATAAAAACCCGACATTACCAGGGGAAATATTTGCAGACTCAACGATGGCAGAGTGGGAAAGATCGGGGATACAGAGGGTGGGGGATCTAATGGGACCTAGTGGTATAGCACAATTTACCGATTTACAGAAGACCTACGATATAGGTCGCAGCAATTTTTTTAAGTACCTACAAATTCGTAGCTTTTTTAGTAGTAAGACAGGGGGGAGTGCTGAATTTAAGGATAATAAAATTATTGATATCATTAGGGCAGGGGAAGACTGCACTATACGGAGGTTATACACGGAGTTATCTTCCCTGAAATCGGATGATCTTGAGAAACATGGTGGAAAATGGGCAGTTAAACTTGATATAGAGCAATCCATGGTAATGGACTCTCTAGAAATGGGTCAAACACTACTATGCTCAGCCGCCTTACAAGCTCAGCATTACAAGACTGTATTCTCTTTGTATCACACACCGGCAAGGATTGCGCAGTGGGGGGGACAATCAGGAATTAGATGTCCACGGTGTAATAGTCTAGAAGCTGAGATTGTACATATGTTTGCAACCTGTCCCCAGCTGCAAAAATTAAGGAATGATATTTCAGAGTTTTTGGGTATCCATTTGGATATCAATGTCTCCCTGACGCCATAGTTGATTTTGCTGGGAGTTATAAGTGGGGATAGGCTCAATACGAATGGGAGTTTCATGTTTGTTGCAATGTCGGTGTTGAGAATTTCTATAGCAACAGCCTGGCTTGATAGAGATCCTCCAGTGGCTTAACAGATTGCTATCTACCTTTAATTTGGAAAAAAATATATACGAAAGAAAGGGGAAAAAGGGCAGGCAACGTGGTAGATGTATCTGGGGCCCTATATATAGACTGAAGGATAACGCTTAGTAGAGTAAGTTTCATTGTAGGTGCCCTCCCTCTGGTTTATTTTGGGTTTTTCTGTTAATTAGCTAAAGTGATGTATGTCGCTGCAATATGAGTTTATGATAACAGTATTGTAAAGTATATTTTGAATTAAGTTAAACCTTGCTTTTTATAAATATGTGATTTATCTGCTGTGCTGTGAAAAAAACTTAATAAATTTTTTTTTTTTTTTGAAAAAGTTAGGAATGAGAGGGAGCTGGGACAATACATTCCTCACAACTGCACTCCTCTCATCTGTGCTGCTGCCAGACAAAACAAACATTGTAAACTATCAAGTTATGTAAGACACTTTAACAGCAATATAATGCAATGTGTGTGCCCATGAACGTTCTAGCTAAGTCAGCCAAACTGCTGCTGGCTCCGGCAGGTGGATAAATTAACAAAATAATCACCTTTGCATGGAGTGGAAGCACTTTCTTTTGGTGGAAGCATACAGTTTCCTCCCAATCAAAACATACTCCTGGTTACTAACATGTGGGTGGTGCCAAAGCCCCTCCCTGTAGTACATCTGAAAAAAATTTTTTTAGGTTGAGCACATTATGGCTGGTGGCAGCTGTGCAGTAAAACCAGACCTTTAAAAAAAAAATACTTAACCTAGATTAGGATTCAAGGGATTGCATTTGTGCAGTAATGCAAATTCACACTGAGAAGGGCTATTTACTCTAATGTGTTGTTTTCCTACAGGATGTTATTGTAACATGCAATCTGCTGGCTCCTAAGTAATTTCCAAGTACTTGTCAGCGTACTATAGACCACGATGAGTCTTTTTCACTCTAACCCCAGACCACCAATTGCCGATCCAGTTTTGCTCTATGTATAACAGTGATCATTACATACCAGTGGCGTAGCAAGGGGGGTGGGTAGTCCGCCCTGGCCGGCACTTTTTTTGGGGGCGGCGGCGGCGAGCGCAAGGTAAGTTTTCTTTTTTTGTTGTCTGTCGACTCCCCCCTCTGCTCTTACCTGCTGGGCGGAAAAACTCAGGGACTGCTCTGAGTGGCAAACACTCTAGCTATGCCACTGTGACACACAAAAGCGTTGGTAGATACTGAAAGAGATCACTCTTTTTTAAAGTAGACTTTGCCAACCCACACGCATTCACACAAAGGCAGCTTGTCCTTCATTCCACTTAGGAGAAATATTGCCTTGGTTTCATGGTCAGCTAGGATTTTAATTTAAAAAGGCCTGCAGTGGGAGGAGAGGTGTCACAATACTGAGTTTTTAATTTCAGCATACACACATATTGATTCCACAATATCAACTTTCAATACATCATCAAGGAAAGTAGATGTGAGGTTAGAGTAGTAAATCTATACATTCCTGTAGATGCTTACCTTGTTGAAATGATGGTAGTTAAAAGTATTTGAGAATATTGATATTTCTAACCAGGAAATTTTGCAATACAACCCTAAGACATGAAACCAAGGAAGTATTTATCAAAGATACTCTTTCGACACTCGACTATCGGAATAGAGACAAAGTGGGTTGTAGGCCAGAAAATTGATGACAAAAGTATTGATCTTCCAAAATATTGCGTCCAAAATATCGACTACCTCTATATTGTGATGGTAAGTACATATAAGTCATGATAGATTTACTATTCTTAACTTCACATCGAAGTACCGGAAGAGATATACATCATCAAGTTACATGTACTGTGGTAGTCAATATTTTGGCTAAAATATTTTAGCAGGTCAATATTAAAACCTCAATATTCTGGTAGAAAAGCATCAACAAAGTGATGTTTGCTGAAAACTCAGAACTCAGTAAGACAAGGTATTAAAAAGAAAAGCACTTTAAAGAACATACAATTCTATACTATACATGAAGTACAGTTGCAACATAAAAATAATATCTTTCTAGCCCATTCTTAACCAGAGGTCTGCATTAGAATCTCTTTACTGCTGTTAGAGTCAATGTTAGTCAATTCTAGGCTTTTAATACAATATTTTTTTAATAGATAAGGCTGTTCAACGGGTCCTGCGAACACCACAGCCTTAGGGAATCTGGTCCCTGAAACTTTAATGTGCATACACGTGCACAGTTGACTTGTTGCTCAGTGGCCACATTATGCAGTTGCAGTCAGTTCAAGGGAGACTTCAATCAGTTGTAGCCCTTAGATTGGGGGTCGGGCCGCGCACTGCCATCATGGCTTTCCAATGTCCACGTGACTCCTGACGACCATGGAGGACTCTTTTCAAGTCCAACAAATGGTGGCACTGAAGATGGAGTGGAAGAGCTCACCAAAGCTGGAGGGATGGTCCTCGACAATGGGAGGAAGGGAGCAGAGGGCAATGAGGTGCAGGATTTTGGGAGTCTACTGCTGGTAGAGAACTAAAGACACTTCCAGTGTCCGCACACTGGGTTCCCCAGGTCCTGCAGGATGATAGGAGTAAATTGCCAAATCTCAGTAACATTTATGATTTTTCAGTAACCGTGTGAATTAAAGTACAACGGCACCTATTTTTGTAACTACTGATCACCATCAACTTTTTCCCAAGCCGATGAGTGCATGCAGCTTGAAGGACATCGGTGGCCTTATCGAAGGTGATCCACTATTATGTGATGCAATACACACTAAGAGAATCCACTGTAGCTTTCATGCTGCACCCAGCCGAATAAGGCAGGGGGCGAGAGAACTGGAAGAAAATACTAAACTCAAGACATAGAATTGAAAGTGATGATTTTATTTTGATTGTATTTTTACTTTTCTGGATTCAATTGCATTTAGTATGCGACAATTGAAAGATACAGCGGTAATGGTTTAACTTGCTACAGTGTGGTTTGATAAACTACGTAAATGAAATCTTAGAATTCTGTACTTGGAGGGTCTATGTAAGAATATCCCTGATGAAGAAAGGAAATCTGATGTGCATTGTACATAAAACAATAAGTCACGAATGAAACGAGTGATTTCACTTGAAGAAATTGAGGTGAAAAAAATTATTTAGACATTGCATGAAAAAACGATTGACTTTATAAAAAATACCAAAAGCATGCAACTTGATTTTGATTTTATGTTTTTCGTAGAACCTCCCTTGACAAATTTTTCTGCCAAAATTGGTTTCACTAGGTTGAGGAAATCAACCTGGTAACAACTCTTCTTGACAAAAATGATTTTCTTCAATTTGTTTTGTTGTGTTTGTTCCTTTAAAGGACCCCCCCTTTTAATCCCCAGTTCCTCTGTATTTCTTTCTTTTAAGGGGTACTTACCCTTTTAAACACCCCCGCCCGATCCTGTCCGTCTGCCTTTAAACTCTCATGTATGCTGCTCCACTTCCCTCCTCACACCCTCAAAACAATACCCCCACCTATCTATGCCTCTCCTCATCCACTAGTCCCACACCTTTTCCTTTCTTACCTCTGTCTCAGACTGCTCGTCCTCTTTCCTATCTCGTTTTCTGGTTTCAGGTCACGGTGGACGTAAAAGTAAGACTACCACAAGCTGTGACATTTTTAAAACCCCGCTTAGGAGACAGGGTAAATATAGAAATACAATGAGATCTATATTAGGTTGTCTGTCCGCACAAGGATTCTTTAATATATTATATTTGCAAAAGGACAAAAATCAAGTGGAACACAAACACTGTGACATTTAAAAAGAAGACAAAAAAAGAGGCTCAGGCATTTTTAAACGCTTGAAAAGGAATAAACAATTGCCAGGCAAATATGAAGACAAACACCATAGCACAATTTGTTAGATAATTCATATGACAGTGTCAAGGTGTCAAAAAGTCGACAACGTTTCGATCCCTTACAAACAGGGTACCAGGATCATCATGAGGACTTAGACATGTATGCCTGAGACTAATGCCTGTTGATCTATGGGAAGAAGGGCAAGGAAAAGAGAAAAAATATTTAAAAAAACAATAAGAGAAGGGGGTTGAAAAACCAAGAATTGGAAGTTTAAAATCAAGAGATGTAGACGGGAGACCAAGGACAATCATGCATGTGAGAAGTGGTCCGATAAGGCAGGTGACGACCAATCGTATATATATGCTTGGTGAATGTCCTGTTGCAAGGAACAGTCATGCATATGCGAAGTGTTTTTAATAAGGTAGGTGACGACTGATTACAGGATTGCATAGTGTCTTCTGAATTATAGTACTATTGCAGAGTGGTCAGAACGGCGCAGTGTTGCACATCAGTGATTAGGTAAGCACCATGATGTGGTTTATTTCACCATGTTCACCATTTCAGACACCATTTTTCTGGCCAGTATTCACTTCGGAGCGTCCCAGTTGAGCCACCTCTGGTTAATCACTGATGTGCAACACTGCGCCGTTTCGACCACTCTGCAATAGTACTATAATTCAGAAGACACTATGCAATCCTGTAATCAGTCGTCACCTACCTTATTAAAAACACTTTGCATATGCATGACTGTTCCTTGCAACAGGACTATCACCACGCATATATATATACGATTGGTCGTCACCTGCCTTATCGGACCACTTCGCACATGCATGATTGTCCTTGGTCTCCCGTCTACATCTCTTGATTTTAAACTTCAAATTCTTGATTTAACCCCCTTCTCTTATTGTTTTTTCAATGTTTTCTCTTTTCCTTGCCCCTTCTTCCCATAGATCAACAGGCATTAGTCTCAGGCATACATGTCTATGTCCTGATGATGATCCCGGTACTCTGTTTGTAAGGGATCGAAACGTCGTCAACTTTTTGACACCTTGTTACTGTCATATGAATTATCTAACTAATTGTGCTATGGTGTTTGTCTTCATATTTGCTTGGCAATTGTTCATTCCTTTTCAAGCGTTTAAAAATGCCTGAGCCTCTTTTTTTGTCTTCTTCTTTTTACATGTCACAGTGTTTATGTTCCACTTGATTTTTGTCCTTTTGCAAATATAATATTTTAAAGAATCCTTGTCCGGACGGACAACTTAATATAGATCTCATTGTATTTCTATATTTACCCTGTCTCCTAATCCTTTTTGTGAGGGACCACTGTTTGTATAAAAAACATGTACCCAAGGTCCTTGACCTATCCAATTAGGTTCCCTTGTTTACATATAACATTTTTAAAACCCCCATCATAGCCTTTCTACTAAAACATACTATTTTGGTTCAAAAGATATTTCATCATTCCGACATTTCACCAAAATTAAGTTTAGTTTCATCAACCTGATTTCGTCATTTTGGGAAATCATCAAAATGGGGGAATGCGGTGCCTCCAGGAGGGGCTCCTCCACAAGAGTGGAGGAGCGTCGCCCCGCTAAATAAAATGCCCTAGGGCAGCTAAAAATAAATTGGTAATAAAGTTTATTTATCACCATTTTATTTTTCTGCATCTCGTCTGGAACCGAGTGTTAGGACAGGGTGGGGCAATTGCTGCTGATTGGCAGCAGGGAGCAGTGCACTTATGTTTCAAGTGTGCGTGTCTCTTTGGCCAGCCGAGTTGCGACAGCCAGCCAGACATGCACATTTTAAACTTCTCTAACCTAGCTGCAGGGCTCGAGTCGGGGTACCACGCGGGTGGACGGCGTCCCCCCACTTATTTTACCGGGTGGACGCCATCCCCCCTGCCCAAAAGCTGGCCGCATTGAGGGCTTCAATTGGCATGAACAAGAATCTGGAAATGATGCCAGCGAAGCCTCCCTCCCCCGGACACCCCCTTCCACGTCCCAAAGCGGCCCCAGGCAGCCGGGCTCATTGGAAGTCAAGGACTCTGTAACCCATTCCGGCAAATCTGCGTGTACTATTGTCCGACATGATCCAAGACCAATTAACATCAAACGCAGCATAACCCTCGTGTCTTCAATTACTAGCAGCTAGGCTTACTTACCCCCCCTACATTGTAGAAAACTGTGCGTCCTCGCTTTCAGGCCAGCATACAATAAAAACACATATCCAATGGTGATGTGCGGCGTCCCGTTTGCTAAGACACTACAACGTGATATTTCTCTATCATTAAATTCAGACTCAGAAGGACATAAAATCCCCGAGGAAGGTCGAGGCATAGATTGCTGAGCGAAACATGGGATGCCTGCCCCCATCACCTTTCGTGACGTCACTTCCTGTCGTGACGTCACTTCCGGTGACACCACCTAACTTGGAGCGTCCCCCCACTTCTTTTTTTAGGACTTGTGCCCTGCCTAGCTGCCTTAGACAGCTGGGTTAGAGAAAGCGCAGGCCTCCAGTGCTCTTAGGAGTGCTGCGAGAGGCCGCTCCCTCCAGTCCTGATGTGTCTCTCATGCTGAAAGACGCGCCAGGATTGATGAGTGCAGTTTCCTGGATCCAGAGCTTCCAGGAGCGAAGATACCGGAGCGAGGAGTACGTTGTGTGGCAAATCCGCAAGATAAGTGCCTTTTTAAAAATTATTTTAATGCCACCCCTATGTTTCCTTCCTCACTACCCTAAACACATGCCAGCTGCCACTGCGTGCCTCTCACACACATGGCAGTGAGAGATCCAGGAAAATGGGGTTGTCTGAACCATTTAAACAAGTTAGACTGTTACGCGCCCTCCTGAAGGTGACAGGTAGAAAGGCCTGTCACTTCCATCACAAATCACACTCCTGCCACTGCCAGTCTCACAAGGCAGGGTTGAGGATGGCAGTAGCCCCTCTCTCCAGGAGGGTGGCGGTGAGGGGTCACTGTGGCTGCCTCCTCTAACTCAGAGCCACAACTTTTGGGTTCTGCGGTCTTGTTTTATGGAAAAGCAAAATGTCTCAGTGAACATGTGATGACACCCACGTGACAGTGCAGTGGATTGCGAGAAGGTTAACATATGGCATACGCTCTGCAGAGCCATGCACAGGCCATTCCCATCCCAACCGCTGTCTCCAACCAAAGTTATTGGTAGCAAAACTGAAAGATTATTTGGCAAATATAATAACTCATCAACCATTCTTTTTAAACCTTCTATCAAATGCAATAGCGGCAGGGGGTAAATTGCCAGATTCTTGGTGAGGGGCTGAAATCAAAACAATATTTAAAAAGGGCAACGCATGTGACCCTTCTCACTACAGGCCAATTAGTTTAATTGACAATGCCCACATTTTTTTCCCGCAAAACACATTTTAGAAAAACTTCAAGATTGGGTAGACTCATATAAAATTATGTCCCCTCTCCAGGCTGGCTTTAGGGCAAAGGTTAGTACAATCGATCCGATTTTTGGGTTTACTATCTTATATTGGAAATACGTTTTATTACAACACCAAAAGCTCTATGTGGCATTTGTAGATTTAAGAGCCACATTTGATCTTATTCCACGCTCAAATTTATGGCGAGTTTTGACAAACATGGGGGCCCCAGATAAAATTATTCAACTTATAAGTAAACCTAATGAAGAAAATTATGCCCAAGTTCGATGGGGCCTAAATGGAGAACGGACTGAACGCATCCGCATTGAGCGTGGTGTGCGCCAGGGGTGCGTTCTTGCACCAACACTGTTCTCTATATACATAAATGATGTTGTGGATGTTTTAGAAAACTGCAGAAAGGACTCCCCTGCTTTGAACAACAGAAAGGTACCAACTCTTTTATTCACCAACAATTCCCTTCTTATTTCTAAGACACCTATGGGGCTTCAAATTTTAATCGATACATTTTTGTGTTTTTGTAGATCTAGGGGCATGGAACTAAATGTAAACAAAACCAAATACATGGTGTTTGGCAAGGGAACGAGTAAAAGATCCAATGCCATTATTAGATTCCACAATCAAACGACACACATGCAGTTGCACCAGCTCTGGACATTTACTGTGATAGAGCGAAATGTTCTTGTGAATTGTAGGGGTGCATCATAATCACTGATAGGCCGCACCCATATGTATTCAGACATATATTCGTTTATATTCCATTGTATACCCATGCATGTTTAGTAAAGAATGAGTAGTTCACTGAGACAAAGTGAACTCAGCAGTATAATGGTGTTAGGATAATGATGTAATGTAATGCTTATTGAATTGTGTGAACATAATGCATAGAGAAATTAGTTCGTGGATGTAATGTAATTGCAGTAGTTTAAACGTGCACCATATTAAAGTTGCACATGTAATTCATTGTTTGCATGTGAAGTGTAATGAAAATGCTTATAGGGAAACATAAGATGTGTGTTTAAAAGTTATATGTAAAGGCCTGACTACATATATGCTTAGGGAAGGCCTGATTTATTCTTATGTTAGCTTATTTCGTAGGCAGAGAAAAGTTTCCCTTGGTAAGGCTCTCTGGGCACAAACGGTAGATTTAATTTGCACAGTAGAAGGTTTCTGTTGAAAGTATCTTTTGTTGCAGGTGCAAGGACACATGTCTCGTTAGTAAGACTAACTCTTTGTTTTCAAAAGCTAGAGAGAGGGGAGGCATGGTACGGGGAGTTAGATGGAATGTAGGGATGATACTTTCAGCGGAGAAGGTGCCTGGGACTCAAGGTCAACGCAACCGTCCAGGATGAAGTCACCGTTTCAATGGAAAAGCACAAGAAAGAAGACCTGGCCAAGGAGGCGTGACAAAGGCGTGTACAATTGTAGTGTGGTTTTGTATTAGGGATAGTGCCCTGAGGGAGGAGGCCAGAGAAGAGGTAGGGGAGACCTGAGAGAAGGACAGAGCTGAGCTTAGGTACTATGTGATTGCACTTCTTAGGAAGTCTTCACAGCTGACACCTTTTATTCCTTCTTGCCTGGGAAATCGTTATGCAGGGATGTCACTTAGCGTTAGTGTAGGGACAGCAATTGATATTAAGCTTGTTTAGTCCAATGAAGAGCAACTTAGAAATTGGAGCAATCATAGTCTGGTTGATCCTTCTAGAACTTTCTATTCTCCTTATCCTGAGTCGGATGAGATTCCTGCGTAGATTATTATTTGTATTAGTGCCCATCTATTTCTTTAACCTCGTGTTGAGGTGCTTGCACGTTCAGTTATTTTTGGCGATAATAAATTCTCAAACTTGAATTCGGAGTCAGTGGTCCTTTCAGACAAAATGAATGCTGATATCTAATCAAATGAGATTCTCTCCTTTACACTATTCAACAGGTAAAAGATCTTGGCGGCCAGAGGTTCTTATAGATAATTAGATAAGAATCGGCGTTATCAGTTGGTAGCAGAGTAGGATGGTTACCTTTGATGGTAAGGGGAGATCTAGAGCAAGATAGGAGATTAAGTTGCCCCATAGAGCCCGAGTGACGCAGATCCAGAGGACCGCGGGAGAAGGATGTCGGAAGTCGTGGAAAACTGACGGAGAGTGACGGTGCGGCGGAAGTAGCAGTTCGTAGTAGAGTGAGTATGAAAAGAGTGATGTTTGGTAGATTGCGGTGTTTTATTGTTGTGTGATGTCTTGCGGAGTTGGAACGAGAGTTGTGTGATTGAGAAACGGACCGTGAGCGTGCGCGGGACCGGGAGATTTATTGTGGTGTAGAATACACCCAGAGTTGAGAACGTTGACCAGAGGTTGTGGGGGTCACGAGACGTCATTGACAGACCCACTGAAGATAGGGAACACATGAGTGAGTGTGTGAATAACCAACGCAGGTCGTAGGTTATTGTGTGCAGAACATCGAGTGATTGAATCCTATCGAGTGTGTTAAAGGCGATTGTCCGGTCGTTTCGCGGACAGACGATTGCCAGATTGAGGTCAACAAGCTCAAGAGGCTGATCGGTCATTGGTAAGACTGACGGTCAGAGAGGTAATTGTTCGGTAGGACGGACATTATTTCAGAGTATGATTGGGACAGATGCGAGTGAGAACAAGTGAATTAGAAAGGAGGGGAACTGCTGCGAGCGGAGGAAAAGTGACGTCAGACAAGTGCCGCGCTGCGATAGGCCGGTTGGTGTGAGCCGCGCTGGTATTGGAGGAGTGAAATCAGGAAGTAAAAGCGGACATTTTGAGTGCAAATACAAAGTTGATTCATCATGAAATGTTTTAAAGCTTTACGGGAACTTTGTAGAGGTGATAGACATGTGGTTGTTCGGGAGGGAGAGGAAGCTCCTCCCGAGGATACACCAGCACATTATATGGCAAAGAATGTAGGATTGCATACCATAATTTGGCTTGAGAATTGGCATAAAATGACAGAAGCAGAAGGAGAATTGTCGTTCCCTCGATATGGTACCTGCAGGTTAGAGGTGCTGTACCAGCTAAAGAGTGTAATGGCTTCACTACGACCACTACCTAGACCAACACAGTTTGAGGCACTACATGCGTGGATAAGAGCAGCGTATGATAGGAAGAAGGACAGATGTCAAGAAAGGGTGAAGAAATCGGTCAGGGCATTCCAAGATGCAAGGTGGGATGCATTGGAGAAAAGGTGGAGAGCGGACACGATCGAAGGAGATAAGTTGTACCCATTGTTAGTACAAAATGGGAAAATAATAAGAATCGATGAGGACGACAGTGATTTAGATGACAGTTTGTTGGATAGGATGTTGGCGGAGAGGACACCACCATTTAATCCAGATTCAGAAGAGGGAAAGACGACCCCAGCAGTGGCAATAGTTGATGAGAGCCAGAACCAGACTAGCATGAGAGTAGTGGGAAGAATTTCCACAGGAACGGAGGGGCAACGGCGTCTATGATAACACAGCCTCCTGCGGGGAACACAAGATTACCGGACTCCTTGACAGTACCGGTTACCATTGGCCCTATAGTACCGGTATATGACCCAGACCGAGTGAGAGAAGGGAGCTCCGTACCGATGAGAAGGGAAGAAGGAAACAGTGAGAGTGGGAATGGATTTGGAGTAAGAGTGGTTCATTTCCCAAGATCAATGGAGACAAGTACGCCGTTACCGGCTACTGCGGACTCTTCCTTTAGGCGAGAAGAGGAGAGACCGGAAAGACCGAGGTCTTTGCGGGAATCTAAGTCAGCTTTGAGGGAGTGGACACCAACAGTAACGAACCAAGAGGATAGGATGCAAAGAGATAGGCCACAAAATGTTTCAGAAGACAGACCAAGTTCCAGGAATATGGAAGGGAATAGATCACAAGGACAGAATAGTGACTGTGATGAGCGAGATGGCTCGGGTTGTCGAGACGTACTGAGGAGTGCAGTACAGGCAAGGATGCTAGACGTAGTGAGGTTGAAAGCGGAGGTAGACGAAATGATCAGTGGGGGCCTGCCTTTGGAAAGGATAGAAATTTATGGATCAGATGAACTGCTGTTTGTGGCAAAGGATGTGACTCGAAAAGCTAGAATGGCACATGACAGATTGAAGGAATTGGCCAAAAGATATGAGGTGGACCTGAACAAAACTAAAGCGTTGCAGGGACCACATAGATTGCATTACAGTGATCAGGAGTTGGAGGAGAAAAGAATCACAGGATTAAGGACGCACACCAGAGACCTGATCATAGGAATGAGAATATGGATTTTGTTGGACAAATGGGAAGAAAGGTGGTCCAAGAAGAAACTAGTAAAGAGAGCAGAAGGGGAAACGCCGCCAGGAGGGGGAGCGACGGGTGTTGGAAATTTTCCTTTACGGGAAGTACAGAATGGAGGGTACGTGCATGTGCCGTGGAATAGAGGTGATTTGGCTGCGTTTACTAATGATTTTCCTCGGCTGAGGGAAAAACCAGTAGAGTGGTACAAGCAGGTTGAGCGGTTTGTGAAGATTTCAAAAGTATTGTGGATTGATTTGAACACTTTGTTTGACATAGTGGTACCGGGAGATTTGTGGACAGCATGTAAAGTCGCTATTGAGTGGCCGACTTCGGAACCGAAAAGAGAGGCGGTTACAAATGGTCCATCACCTGATGTCATGAAAAAGTATGAGCAGGTGATTACATGGTTGAAGTCGAAGATTTCACCTCAGGATATAGATTGGGTTAAGATAGATCGGACTGTACAGGAACCCAAGGAAACGGTGCATGAATATTATGAAAGACTTCTGCAAGTTTTTAAACAGTATAGTGGGTTAGATGTTTTGGACCCTAAGGATATGGGACAGTTTGTCTCAAAGTTTGTAACGGGTCTGAGAGTGGAAATCAGCCTCATGATACAGCACCATTTGATCTGCTGGCAGAACAAGCCACTAGATGAAATTTTGCGATATGCGAGATACTGTAGTGATGAGGTGGAATCGAAACATCGAAAGCTAAAAGACAAATTGATGCTTGTTCAGATGCAGACAGCACAGGGTCAGCCTAATGGAGGGACCTTAGGAAGAAAACAAGGAAATTTCCAGGGAAACCAGAATGGGCAGGTACAGGGAAAGGGAAAACCAGTAGACCCCAAGACAGGAGTGGACGTGGCCACATTGAAGAAGACCACTGCGTGTCATCTTTGTCGCCAGGTCGGACATTGGAAACGCGAGTGTCCTTTGAACCCAGCTAATCAGTTGCAGGAAGAGGAAGAGGGGGCTCAGGCACCCGCGCAAGAGGTAGTTAACACAATAACGAGGCCTAGAACGATGAAAGGGGGGGTTTACAATTCTCACGCTCAGATTCCCCAAGCTCCAAGGATTTCACAAGGAACACGAACGTACCAACAGATGCCCCTGTTCGAAGGTTATGATGAGGATAGTTCAGACCCTTTATCCTGACCTGAGAGGGGAGGAAGACTGCACACTTGGAGCGGTCTTGGAGGTAGACCAGAGAGGACCTTTTGTGGAGGCAGAGATTGAGGGCAATCCTGCAACACTTTTGGTTGATACTGGATCTACCCGGTCTACTGTAAGATCTGCAGTAGTCCCTAACCTACCCCTCTCGGGACAATCAATCCAGGTTGTTGGAGTAGCGAACAAGAGAATAAGCAGCCCATTGACAGAACCGATCCTAGTAAAGATAGGTTCCTTCCAAACTAGACATCAGTTCGTAGTGTGTGATACGAGTCCAGTTTGTCTTTTAGGGAGAGATCTGTTGTGCAAGTTGAACTGCACGATTTACTGTACACCACGGGGAGTGGAGGTCCAGACGAGAGATGACGATGCTGACTTTAAGATTGCCAATCAGCATCTGTGTATAGATCTGTACCCAATGGTGACGGTGGAAGAACTTCCACCTGATCTGAGAGACGCAGTATCGTCTGTGGTGTGGGATTTTGCAGGAGACGAAATAGGTCTAATCAGAGGGGTTGAACCAGTGCGGATTGAGGTGAAACAGAATGTTGATTTCCCAAGAACACCTCAATACAACCTGTCGACAGAAACGATTGCAGGAATAAAACCTGTGATCGAGACTTTCATTGAGAAGGGTATTTTAAAAGAGATCAGAGGTAGTCCCTGTAATTCGCCCATTATGGGACTACAGAAACCGAGCGGGAAGTACAGGATCGTGCAAGACCTGCGAAAGGTCAACACGATAGTTGTCCCTTGTTGTCCAGTGGTACCGAATCCTTCAGTAATACTGTTCCAGATCCCATGTGAAGCCGAGTGGTTTACGGTTATCGATTTGTGTCAAGCCTTCTTTTCGATACCGCTCCACGAGGAAAGCCAATTTCTTTTTGCGTTCAGGCTAGAAAATCGCGTGTTAACATGGTGTCGTATCCCTCAAGGGTATACAGAAAGCCCATCGATCTTTAACCAGATCCTGAAGAAGAACCTTGAGAGTCTCGTGTTGCCACAGAACTCAGTTCTCGTGCAATACATAGATGACTTGCTCATTGCCGCAGAAACAGAAGATGCTTGCAGAATTGACACTGTAGCATTGTTGAACCACTTAGCAGAGAACGGACATAAGGTGTCCCCTAACAAGCTGCAGTACTGTTTGAAAGAAGTACAGTACTTGGGACACAGATTGGAAAAAGGCAAGAGGAAGGTGTCACCAGATCGAATTGAGGCAATAATGAGCATGGCAGTACCCACGACACAGAGAGAAGTTAGGATGTTTCTAGGAATGGTTGGCTATTGTCGACAGTGGATTCCTAGTTTCTCCTTGAGAGCAAAGCCTCTGCAGAGGCTTACGCACAAGGACGTGAGTGATCCGGTACCATGGGACGAGGAGTGCTTGATATCATTCCTGAAACTGAGAGAGGATTTGTGCAGAGCTCCGGCACTGGGAATGCCTGATTACAACAAGACCTTTTCATTGTTTTGTTACGAGAGGGAAGGATGTGCATTAGCAGTGTTAGCTCAGAACCATGGAGGTGTCCGTAGACCAGTTGCCTACTTTTCAGCTACTTTAGATCCAGTAGCTTCTGCGTTGCCCGGATGTCTAAGATCCGTTGCTGCAACAGGTGTCAGCATTGAAAGATGTGAAAGCATTGTAATGGGACATCCATTGACTGTACATGTGCCACATTCGGTTGAGTTATTAATGACCAGGACCAAGACTCAGCACCTAACGAACAATAGGTTAACGAGGTACGAGCAAGTCATACTTGCCGCAGAGAATGTGACTCTGAAAAGGTGCTCTGTCTTGAACCCTGCAACATTGATGCCTACACCGAATACAGATGATGAAGATTGTGCGGACCATGATTGTCTCGATGTGACCGAACTTTGCACCAAACCGAGACCTGACATTGTCGATGAGCCATTGGCTGACCCAGATGAAATTTTCTTTGTCGATGGTTCATGCTTAAGAGACAGTGTGGGGCAATTGAGAGCAGCGTTTGCTGTATGTACTATTTCAGGAGTGGTCGACGCTGCTTGCCTAGAAGGAGTACGCTCCGCGCAGGTAGCTGAGATCATTGCCTTGACCCGTGCCTGTTTGGCCGCTGATCGAATTCGAATCACGATTTACACAGACAGCCAATACGGCTTTGGCGTGGTGCATGACTTCGGGCAGTTATGGTCTCAGAGGGGATTTTTGACATCATCTGGCTCACCCATTCGTAATGGAGAATATGTAAGACAATTGTTAGAAGCATTACAGCATCCGAAAGAAATTGCTGTGGTAAAGTGCTCAGCCCATGGGAAGGGGGAGGACTTTGTATCCTTGGGTAATAACTATGCGGACGAAGTCGCCCGTTTCTGTGCCGAACAAGGATGCATATTCACAGGAAGAGAGATAGAAGAGAGCCAAGGGGGAACCGATCTCAGCATAATGTTGACCATGGCAGACACTTGGGAAGAGCTTAAGCGATTGCAGGATGAAGTTTCTAACCAGGAGAGAGAGGGATGGATCAAAGCTGGGTGTGAGAAAGGAGACGTGGATGTGTGGGTATCAAACGATGGGAGAGCTGTGTTGCCGGAAGAATTGCTGAGTCCGATGGCAAGATTGATACATGGACAGGCACACCTGGGTAGAGACGCAATGATGAGAGTGTTCAGACAGACGTGGTATAACCCACGGTTCCGAGCAATGGCTGAGACGGTATGTCAGAGGTGTGTTACGTGTCAACAGATGAATGCCGGAAAGAAAACTGTAGTTACATTGAGTCACATTGGAAGGTCAGGAGGGCCCTTCAATAGACTACAGTTGGATTTCGTGGAGATGCCTAGGTGCAATGGCTTGAGGTACATTCTAGTGATAGTATGTGTATTCTCACGGTGGGTGGAGGCTTACCCCACACGCAGGTGTGACACTCTGACAGTGGCTAAATTATTGTTGAGGGAGCTTATCCCTAGATTCGGGATCCCGACCTCTTTGGAATCAGATAGAGGAGGGCACTTCCATAGCGAAATCATGAAGTTACTTTGTGCAGCATTGAACATTGACCAGAGACTCCACTGTAGTTACAGACCGGAGGCTTCTGGGATGGTGGAACAAGTTAATGGAACTTTGAAAGCCCGGATGGCAAAAATGTGTTCTTCGACATCCCTGAAATGGCCCGACGCCTTGCCACTGGTGCTCATGAGCATGCGAAGTGTCCCAGACAGAAAGACCGGGTTGTCCCCCCATGAAATATTAATGGGGAGGGCAATGAGACTGCCAGCAGTACCAGCTACAGCCTTGATAAGCATCACTGATGATTTGATTCTCGATTACTGTAAAGGACTCTCTGATGTGGTCCGTTCTGTATCCCAGCAGGTGCAAGCAGCTGTGGTTCCAGCCTCGAGTGATCTGTGCCACGACTTGTGTCCCGGTGACTGGGTGCTCGTCCGGAAGCACGTGAGGAAGAGTTGTTTGGATGCCCGTTGGCGTGGCCCGTATCAGGTGATTCTGATCACGAACACAGCAGTAAAGTGTGGAGGATTGCCGAACTGGGTGCATGCTTCCCATACCCGCAGAGTTCCAGCACCCTTGGAAGAAACAGCTCCTCTCGTAAATGAAAACCCAGCGGATGTGGCAGGGCCACATGAGAGGACAAGTCAAGCTGTAAGGGTCGCTGACACAACTGGTGGTGCACTAGAGCAAGCTGAAGGGGGTTTCCACAGTTCGAACCCTGACACAGACACCGAAGATAGAAACGGTGCAGTGGGCGGAGAAGAGTCAGATTCAGCCGAAAGAGGAAGTAGTGCACTGGGTATAGAAGGGGAAGGCAGACAAACGAACAGACGTGCAGAAAGTTGGCCTGAGAGACAGAGGCGACTGAACTTGAGGTTAGCACCTGAGAGAGACCTTGCTCCAGTGTCTGAAGTATCTGAAACGGAAGCAAGTGACGAAGACCAAGCACAAGACAGTCGGCGAAGGTCAAAGAGAACAAGAGTGCCTTGTCGCAGATACTCTACCCCTGAGTGGACTTACACTGTGTTTGATGCAGGGGGTGGTGAGTACGGGAAGGCTGAGGTCAGTGGAAGTGGTCTGTCGGAGCCCGAATGTGGTGGTGAAGGTGGTGCTGCGGATGCCAGGGCTCGAGATAGAAGGAACACTGACACTCACGGTTCCGAATCCCCGCTTCTGAGTGAAGTCCGAAACTTGCTTTTGCATCGACTCGAATTCCCGCCTTTGGAGTTGAGCCGTTTTCACATGAAGTGCTGATTTTGCGTCTTGAACTTTTGTATCACGTTCTGGTCTCGCTCAATGAGGATCTCATTGTGGATCAGTTATGAACTGTAAATAAAAGTCTAAAAGAAGAAGATAACCTAGGTCCGAGTGGAAGAAGAATAAACTTAGGGACTTTCCACAAGAAGAGGAACGAAAACTAGGGAAGTCTTTTTCTGGACTGTGTAAATAAGTTGTGATCGGAAAGGGAAAGCCCGGAGATTTCATGGTTGCTCGAGCTGGTTAAGCAAGTCACAAATAAAGGACAGAGACTTTTTCAGAGTTCTTTGCGATAACCAAGACTTTTGAGAACTTTCGAAATCATGGAGCCGGGAGATCCCAATCGTAGATCAAAGTGGATTGTAGGCATTCTTATAAGTAGTGTGATAATTTCTATAATCATAGTAGTTGTAGTCTCATATACTGGTTCGCACGAGCCAGAAGTAGAGGCAGTGACAGGGACACCGACACCTATCACACCTAGCCAGAAGGGGGTAGACAGGGCAGCTGATAGAGCTATGTTATTAGAAGAAAGTCGTAGATTACATGTAGATTTGTCTAAGGGTGATTTTAAGCTTAATGCGTATGCTAAGTTGTTGTATGAGTATGTTGACGTGATGGATGCGAAAGATTGTTATGTGTGTATGCAGTTGCCTACTTCGGTGGATGAGGGTATTAGGTATCATCATCTTCCACTGACTTATGGTATTTCATGTAGTCTTTTGCTTAGTTTGTTTTATGAGAGAGATCAGTTCGAGTATTTCTTTTCCAATTTCGATGCAGTGCTTCCTGAAGTCCCAGCTTACAAGCATTTGAATAAGTATGACTATTATAAGACCGAAGACAGACTGAGGAAGTACTTCATACCGAGTTTGGCATTGGATACAGCATTCGCACACAGAAACAATCTGACTTGTTTGATGTCGGATGTAGAGAGAAAGTTTGTAGATCAGGTTGAAGATAGGTATAGAAAGCTGACTGAATCCCGAGATATGGGACATCACAGGACAGATTGGACAGAGGAAGAACGGTTGCATAAGACCAGGGGAAGCTATGGTCCTATAGCGTTAGATAAGGAGCAGAGGGGTAAGTTGTGTATAAGGCGTTATCAGACTTACTACGAAAAGGTTCCAGTGGGACAGAGTACTTGTGATCACGTTTTCACCATGGCAGATGTGGCAAAAGATTTTCTCCAAGGTCCTGTACAAGTGATACCTACGGTGTATTACGTATGTGGGAAAAATGCTTATGTGAGGTTGCCTGCAAATTGGTATGGAACATGTTATTTGTCAATAATATTTCCAAAGATTTACCATACAGAAGACTTAAATCTTCTGGAGGGTGGAGAGCATTCAAGAACGAGAAGAGCTGCAAGTGCAGGAATCGTTGTGGGGGATATCTTTGGAGCCATGATACCTAGTCTAGGAGTAGTCTTGAATGATGTGAAGATCCGGAGGTTAGCGACTGTGGTGGATGAATTTTCGATGAACACAGCAAAGTCGTTGGTGTTGGTGGAAGGAGAGATGTTGTCGATAAGGGGTATGGTTTTGCAGAATCGCCTTGCTTTAGATGTCCTATTGGCAAAAGAGGGCGGAGTCTGTAAAATGCTGAAGGTTCAAGAGTGCTGCACTTATATACCAGACCGTAGCAAGGATCTGGAGAAATATATAAGTAACATCACTATGATCCACACAAAGATAGCGGATTTGACCGAAGAAGGGGCCTGGGAAAAGGTCGGAAAGGGTTTTGGTCAAGTGGGAGGTTGGTTTGCGAACCTAGGAAAGGGATTCCTTGGGTACTTCCTGAGACCACTCCTTATTTTGGTGGTTTGTGTGGCTGGCTTGTGGATTATGATCAAGGCCTACAAGTGGTATCGAGCAGGTAGAGTCAAGAGAGCTTTGAGGGAAAATGACATGAGATTGGCAAGATTGCAGGACAATCAGTATCAAAGGCTCAAGAGCATGGAGAACTTCAGATCAGGGAAGATGGGAACAAGTTCTGTTTAGGTCGGTTCCTTCTCCGAGGGAAAGAATGAGATGTGATGACAGGAGTCATCAAAGGGGGGAACTGATAGAGCGAAATGTTCTTGTGAATTGTAGGGGTGCATCATAATCACTGATAGGCCGCACCCATATGTATTCAGACATATATTCGTTTATATTCCATTGTATACCCATGCATGTTTAGTAAAGAATGAGTAGTTCACTGAGACAAAGTGAACTCAGCAGTATAATGGTGTTAGGATAATGATGTAATGTAATGCTTATTGAATTGTGTGAACATAATGCATAGAGAAATTAGTTCGTGGATGTAATGTAATTGCAGTAGTTTAAACGTGCACCATATTAAAGTTGCACATGTAATTCATTGTTTGCATGTGAAGTGTAATGAAAATGCTTATAGGGAAACATAAGATGTGTGTTTAAAAGTTATATGTAAAGGCCTGACTACATATATGCTTAGGGAAGGCCTGATTTATTCTTATGTTAGCTTATTTCGTAGGCAGAGAAAAGTTTCCCTTGGTAAGGCTCTCTGGGCACAAACGGTAGATTTAATTTGCACAGTAGAAGGTTTCTGTTGAAAGTATCTTTTGTTGCAGGTGCAAGGACACATGTCTCGTTAGTAAGACTAACTCTTTGTTTTCAAAAGCTAGAGAGAGGGGAGGCATGGTACGGGGAGTTAGATGGAATGTAGGGATGATACTTTCAGCGGAGAAGGTGCCTGGGACTCAAGGTCAACGCAACCGTCCAGGATGAAGTCACCGTTTCAATGGAAAAGCACAAGAAAGAAGACCTGGCCAAGGAGGCGTGACAAAGGCGTGTACAATTGTAGTGTGGTTTTGTATTAGGGATAGTGCCCTGAGGGAGGAGGCCAGAGAAGAGGTAGGGGAGACCTGAGAGAAGGACAGAGCTGAGCTTAGGTACTATGTGATTGCACTTCTTAGGAAGTCTTCACAGCTGACACCTTTTATTCCTTCTTGCCTGGGAAATCGTTATGCAGGGATGTCACTTAGCGTTAGTGTAGGGACAGCAATTGATATTAAGCTTGTTTAGTCCAATGAAGAGCAACTTAGAAATTGGAGCAATCATAGTCTGGTTGATCCTTCTAGAACTTTCTATTCTCCTTATCCTGAGTCGGATGAGATTCCTGCGTAGATTATTATTTGTATTAGTGCCCATCTATTTCTTTAACCTCGTGTTGAGGTGCTTGCACGTTCAGTTATTTTTGGCGATAATAAATTCTCAAACTTGAATTCGGAGTCAGTGGTCCTTTCAGACAAAATGAATGCTGATATCTAATCAAATGAGATTCTCTCCTTTACACTATTCAACAGGTAAAAAGATCTTGGCGGCCAGAAGGTTCTTATAGATAATTAGATAAGAATCGGCGTTATCACTGTGCCAAGGCTCACTTTATGGCGCCGAGATCTGGGGTTGTGCTGACATTCATTCTCTATCTATAGCTGAAAACAACTTTATTAGAAAGCTGCTTTCTGTCCCAATTAGCTCACCCCTTATCCCATTATACTTCGACGTGAAAATAAAAAGAATTGCAGATTTGGCTGTACTAAAAACTTTAGTGTATTGGGTCCGTCTTTGGACCACCCCTGAGTTAGGAGATTACAAGGATTCACTTATAGATTTATTAAAAGCTCCAGGAGCCAGGATCTTTCCCTGGGCTAAATTTGTTTGTGTTTGGTTGGGAAAACTGGGTTTACAACGTTATTGGGCAGAGTCAACTGCAATTCGTAAAGCAGACCTTAGCATCTTGAAAGCACACTACTGGGCTTACATTAATGATGGCTACACAACAAATAGCTCCAAAGGCCCCCTGACCAATCTGTTTCTAGACTTCAAGCCCTTTCCGTTTTTTGAGAAATTCCTAGATTTAATATCTTTTCCTTTAGCCAAGAGTTTGTATATACGCTTTTGCCTTGGGACTTCCATCTGTCCAGTGTGCGGCTTGAGTGATGAGAATGATACACATAAAGTTTTTCTGCCCTGAGTATTATAATTCCCGTCGCAAATGGATTCACCCAATTTTGTGAGACATGGGAACAACTAGACACCTAGTAGCCTTTAGGATCTTAAAAAGCAATACCTCTCCCAAAATTGTATTTGCGGTGAGCAGGTTCTTACAGGCAATTTGGTACAAGAGAAACAAAATTCTAAAGCAGTTATTTAGTGCCCGTACCTATTTCTCCAGTAACTTTTCTTTTCCCCTCATAATCTTTTTTATCTTTTTTTTTTAATTTTCAAGATTTTATATTTTGTATTTATATATTTTAAATTGTGAAGAATTTTAATGGGAAACTGTAACTGTATATGTTTTCTCGGGGACTGCTGACCTGTTGGGAAGAGATATAGAACTACCTGAGGTTCGGGCGGCTATTAAAGCGATGGCCAGGAATAAGACGCCAGGAACGGATGGCCTACCGGTTGAGTTCAATTCGCAGTATATAGACATCCTAGGGCCGCGACTAGTGGTAATATATAACCTAGAAAAAAGAAGGGGTCCCTACCAGGTTCGACGAGGGAGGCATTTATTATCCCGCTGTTAAAGCCTGGTAAGCCAGCGACGGACAAGACAGCATATAGACCGCTATCCATGTTGAATTTAGACTACAAGGTATTAAGCAAAATCATAGCTATAATGCTACTCCCCCATATGACAGAGCTAATAATCACAGACCAAGCAGGGTTTATCCCAACACGCAGCACGGCAATGAATATACGGAGGTTACTGCGGGTCCTGGAGTCCGAATCGTATGACAAGGACGAAGCAGTAATCTTTGCAGTTGATATTGAAAAGGCCTTTGATAGCCTTGAATGGCCTTACCTCTTCAGAGTAATGGAGAAATTTGGGTTGGGTCTCGAATTCGTAAAATGGACGTCTTTGCTGTACTCAGAGTCTAGGGCACAGGTTAAGACGGGGGCGCTGATATCCGATGCTTATCAGGTGGGGAGGGGGACACGGCAGGGCTGCCCCCTCTCCCCATTGTTGTTTGCTCTGGCCATGGAGCCACTGGCAATTAAAGCCAGGACGGGTCACCACAATAGAGGATTAGAGGCACTGGGCCGTGTGCAAAATATAGCGCTATACGCTGACGATCTGTTGCTATTAATGGGGAATGCAGGAGATGACCTAGCTGGAGCGGGTGAGTTGTTAAATGCTTTGGCAAATGTATCAGGACTACGACTTAATTGGAGGAAATCATGCCTCTTCTCTACCAAGGCAGAACATGAGACGCCACGGCTAGCAGTAGAGGTGGCCTGGGAAAGCAGATGCCTTCATTACCTAGGAGTCCCCATTTATCACGAAACGGCGGACATACTGGAAGGCAACATCGGGAAAGCAATTAGTGGTCTGAAAGCGTGTTTTGGGTTTTGGGGAGCACTACCCCTATCAGTTGTGAGAAGGATATCTCTGCTGAAGGTGGTGGCTCTTCCAAGATTATTATACTTCTTTGGGGTGTTGCCTGTGTGGATACCAGTGGGAACCTTTCGGTATCTACAATCGCTAGTGATATCATTTGTATGGGGGACAGGTAGAAGGCGAGTAGCATGGTCCACACTAACAAGATCAAGGGCCGCTGGAGGGCTAGCACTCCCGGATTTTGAATACTACTACTTAGCAGCGCAATTACAGTGGCTCACGAAGTGGGTAGCTGGCAGGGTGAGAGGAACGGCCCACCCAGAGGACACAGTCCCTAGTCTGTCAGTCTTATCCAATATAGTGCTCCGGCTGCCAGCAAAGAGGGGACAGGAAACTAATGAAGCTAAAGTGATACGTAGATGCTGGTTAAGGAACCACCAGAAATCTAGAGTGAAAAAACCATATGCCCCCGAGATACCCCTATCCTTCTGTAAGGCGCTACAACATGGAGGGGACTGGCGAGGTCTAGAAATCTGGACTGAGACAGGAGTGAACACTACAGGTATGCTATATGAGGACGGCTCACTACTCCCCTTCAATGACTTTAGTGAGAGATATGATATACCCAGAGTCACTTTTTACTGTATAATGCCCTCACGAAGGCCATACGGAAGCACTGGGGGGAGGGCTTCTCAGAACCACCGACCGCGGGGGATGCCAGTATGTGGTGTCAGCTTCTGGAACTTTCAAAGCAGTTACCTGCTTATACAGGCGACTTAGGAATGAAACATTGCCTGATCTCACTCGACTGCGAGAAAAATGGGTAGAGGATTTGGGAACTGATATCGAAGAGAAAGCTTGGGATACACTAGTGGAAGGGATGACAAAGGTCACAAGAAATGCCAAGTTCCAATGAATAAACTTCTACGTATTACACAGAGCATACCTCACGCCAGCACGAATACATCAACAGTTTGGGGTGCAGGTAGCCCTCTGCCCTCGCTGCGGGGAAGTAAATGCTGCCTTTAAACACATGTTCTAGGAATGTCCGGCCATAGGCCTCTTCTGGAGGGAAGTGACTACACTTTTAGCAGAAACAACAGGAAAAGAAGTACAGGTAACTCCAGGCTACTGTCTCTTGCACTGGTTCCCCCACACATCCAAGGTCAAAGTAACAAGTAAGTTCCAAGACCTGGGTCTCCTGATCGCCAAGCGAGAACTCACTAGAAACTGGAAAACACAGAGGGGACCTGGAATAGAACGGTGGAAAACAGAATTCATAAAGTGGGCAACTCACGAAGGGGAGGTAAGATTGAGAGAAGCCAGGTGGGGCAAAAGTTCCATGGAAACAGCTAGAGCTTGGGAAGCGCTGGTGGAGTTATTAAAACACCCTGCAGACACAACAGAAGCAGAAGGGCAAAGCGGAGCGGAGGGGGAGGGTAAAGCTGAATGAACAGGAACCTGTTGAAGGTACTAGATCGTTGCTAGACCAGTACTTGATGAAACAACACAATAATCACCAGATGGGGTATGACCCATAGCGGGGAATCATGTCAAGGCACGCCTAGAGGGAGAGTGGGGGGAGGGAATAGTTAATTAGTTGTTGGATGTTTAATAGTTAAGAGACAAGATGTATGACTTTAAATCACGGGTAATAATGGACTGGCAAGTAAGCAGAAAGATCCTTTAAGAAGAATGCACCAATAGCCAAGGGGAGGCGGGAATAGCCGGGAAATATGTTGGAGTAACATGTATGCCTAAATGATAATGTCATAAGGTTTCTGCACATACAGAGCTATGCACAGGATAATAGGACCTCGGAATATAGTGGTGAGCCAACTATAGACCTTAGCACCCAAAACCCCAACCCAACTAGCCTTAGCGTCCCATTAGCACTAATGTACCAATGATTAGACAACCCAGAACACGGTATCTCTCTCTCTCAGGACTCGCAGAGGCGAGAACACTCTTTCGTCACACTCGTACCTGTCCACAACGTGCGTAATAAGAGACACTGTATAGTTCAAAATGTTTATTTCAACTTACGTGCTCTAAGATACAGTACACGTGTCAGTACTACTAGCATAATACATATGAATAATATAATCAGCATAGTTACAACTCCATAGAATACGAACGGGGAAAGCATCTCATAAAGCAGTGGATATATGTCTAACTAACATTACCACCCTCCCCGTGCTGGAAGCTAGTATATTATACAAATAGAAGACCTTTGGGCTTTGACTAGCGAACCCCCATACCTCAGCCTCTAGATGCAAAACTACATCAGCAGACAATCACAGCTCCTCTCTCTGGAAGGATCGCCTCCAAGTGCCCTAGAGCGGGCGAACCGCAGTATTAAAAGCCCACTAATTTCTCCATGGCAGCTGTACATGGTGTTATGTCTAGGTGCGAGGGACGGGCCAAATCAGTAAGAACCAGGGACGTGTTATTCGACCTTGTAACTGTTGTTCAGACTGAGCCCAAAGGGAACAGGAGAAAAGGTGAGAAACAGAAAATGCAGACAGTTGTAAAATAACTTGGCAGAAGCAGAGGGCGACAGAACAACGGCTAAGAGTAACGTGCGCAAAAGTCATCATGGCAGCAAGGCCCGTGCCAACGTATCCAGGCAGGCCAGGAGGCCACAACCCACAAGACACCCTCCCCTGGACAGTCCATCGGCCAAGACGAAAACGAAGACAGAGTTCCAAACACTTGAGCAGAACATAGGCGTCCACAGTGGAAGAAGTGGAACTGGGTAAAGTAGCAGAAGACAGTCAGCGTGGCAGTCCACTGACAGTGAACGGCAGATTAATCCAAAAATGTGGAAGTGCAGAAAAATGCTATACCGTCCAAGAGGACATCATTAGAATCGTCAAAAAACGTAGACGCCATCCAGTCCAACAGGTCAAAGCTGCAGGAATGTTCCTCAGAGATTGGAGCATCCAAAAGCATTGCGGGACAGCTTGCGTGATATTCAATATAACTTCGTTGCAGGAGATTCTGAGCAGCCGCCCAGATATCCCATTGTGCCAAAATCCCCAGTGCAGCCGCACGCATCATAAAGCCAGCAACGGAACAGTCCCGTTCATGGGCCTCTAAGGGACCCACCAACCGAACAAAATCCGGAACAGACAATGATGAATTGGAGAGGCAATAATCCATGGTCCATGTGAAAGGACAGCGGATGCAAGACATCACGGGTTGCACGCAAGTGAAATACGCAAAGCGAAAAGAAAGGGTGTAGGACACACTGATAGTCGCCAAGGGCAGAACATCGAAGCCAACCAGAAGTCGCTCACGGAGCAGCTGGAGGCGTTCGGGATCGAGAAGGGCCCAGTGGTGAGCAGCCATTGCGCAGAAAACAGACCAACAGCAAGACACCAGCCGCCAAAGCGAGGATTAATGGGAAACCACCAAAGACGCTAGAAAAAATAGAATGTATGAACGCCGGTATCACACCGAAAATAGTTTGGAAGGTGGACACCAGGCCAGACCCTACAATCTTAAAAAATGTACCAGACCCTCAGTGTTTGATGCGTTAAAAATTCGATGAATTAACTCCCCAAAATGTTGGGGGAGGTTGGTGTTCAAAAGGGCCTGTATTTCACTATGAGTACTCGCCACCTGGAGAACGAATGTCTCTCGGGCGGACGTGAGCGTAACCTCCTCGTTCAATAAAAGGGCCTTTATTCTGCTCAACTTATTGAAATCTGCTTCCATGGTAGGAATGGAAGGCCAAATAGAGTTATCAACGATGTCATGTGGGGGAGGAAATAGCACATACTTGCAGCAGACAACTCTGTGTGAGACCGTAACAATATACGGAATGCCAGCCTGTAGGCCACAACAGTCTTCGTTATTTAAAAGCAAATAGCTACCGTTAGTAAGCAAAGTAAAAGTAGGAGAAATAGCAGGAGCAGGAATACCCTTTAGCACACATGCAAGATTCGGAACTGAAACGCTACAAGCCCCGTGCAATTTAATATGTTTACAAATAAGCGAATGACCCACAGTTGAATCACAAGACTCCCCGTGAGAAACACTTCCTTGCCGTCTCTAAGGCATTTATACATGAAAGGCAAGGACCAAAGTTCATGCAGGAAAGCACTACCCAAAGGCTGGAAACGGCCCACAGGATAATGTTTCATGCACGAGCTAAATTCAAACAAGGAAAAAGGTAAAGCGATAACCCCATGAACTAGCCACACAGCAGAATCTAGTTCCGCCACAGAGAATGGTAAAGGATCCACTTTCTCGATATGTAACAAAGTGTAAGATGCATCTTTCATGGACATGAACTGCTGTTTGTCAGTCAAATTAAAAGGCAGAAAAAGGGCAGTGGTGTTTAACAAATTCCAAGGAACTTTACCTAACTTAAGGGTCTGCAAAGTCCAGGCAAACTGCATCACTGAACGCAATTGATTCTGACCATGATACAAAATAGAGACATCATCTTGTACAATATCAACAACAGAGGACACAATATTTTCTAATGTGTAAATGCGGGAAGACAGGGTATTTATACTATTGTCAACAACAGCAAGCACCTTTTCCAAATTTGCTTGGTCTATTTCCCGAAGACGGGAAGCAGCTTCCATTTGTGATAGCTTCCAGAGTTCATTATACGCTTCATAAATGAATCTCTTCGGTCGGGGACCACGAGGTCCCAAGATAAAGTCGGACAAATCAATAGTGCCTGATAGGAGGGACAAATGTTTCTTAACAGAGTCTAAGGACGAATGTTGTAGCCATTGTTTACATAATTTACCAACTGAATACGTGGTGACAGTACGAGTTTCAGTAAATCTTGGATCAGGCTTGTCCTGTATGTAGCCAGGAACTGTGCCATGAAAACGCAGTTGGCATGCATTCGATGATATGGGCCATGCCAACCAGGGTGACTGTATCAGTGCAGAAACGTTAAAGGAATTGTTTTGAAACTGAGCCTGTAACGTCATAAGGGACATATTAAAACGCAAACTATCATTTGGAGAACTCGACAAGGATGGGATGGCTGGCGCATTTAGTTGTTTAATGGTAGCCAACCCCCAACACGTGGTTTGATGAATGGAAGCATTTAGAAACAGAATTTGGGCTGGGATAAGGCAAGCGCGGTGCAAGGCCTCGGTGCCTTGCACCTGCCATTGCTTTGAACCCCAGATTGATTTTAAATCCACTGTGTCTTTCCAATACTCATAACCACCCACCGCCAAGGCGCTTAAAAAGGAACCCGAATACAGTAATTTGCTGTGGGTCAACATTATTTTTGTGTCAATGGGGTTTTCAATTTAAAATAATAGGACCCAGGGTTCGATCGATTAAAATCAGTGAAATAGGTGAATTTATTTCGAATAGTCTGGGAGCTACCGGGTATGGGGTTTGGGCAATGTTCCCATTGGGTGTATGTAACAGGGCTGCGTAGCGCACTCGGTTTGTGGAGAAAATGATTGCCCCAATGCTGGTAACAATACAGATCGGCATAATTCGCAGAATTCATATACAAATCTTCAGCATTAAAGGAAGCATAATATTTTAAATCAGCAAACAATGCTTCAACGGCATGCACATCCCAGTCATCAGAATGAATATTACTTTTTACTACATCACCCATTGAGACTCGAAGGACATTTGGTACATTAATAATTTCTGTCGGGCCATGGATCTGAAAGTTTACCGCATCCCATACGATGCCATCAGCAGCTGGAAACGCAGATATGTTCACAAATGTGTGGTCACGCTTCATGATGTGTGAAGAGGAATGTGGAGCCAAAGTTCCAGCAACACTGTTCACAGCAGAGCATTCAGGTAAATAGTGACCATTGATGAGTAGAAAAACACTGTGACAAAGCCAATGGACATGAACAAAAAAATCAAGAAAAGCACCATCCAGAGATATGTCCATGGTGGAATCAAAAAATTGTCTCTAAACCAGGATACAAAAAGACTAAACTTGGACGGGACCTTCGATGAGGTGGAATCCGAGTCAAAGGAATAACGTGTCGGGCTCAGTGGCATTGTTGGTTGGTGTGCCACCGACTCCGTGGCGGGATAGGTATATTCGTCCTCGTCGATGCAGGGGGAGACAGGGGGTTCAAATATGTTCTCAGGCAAATCAACCATCTCCATGGTAACATCAGTGACCGTTCGGGCAGGAGTGCCTCGAACACATGTCCGATAAATGGCAGGACAAGAGACCGCTGGTGTGACACTATTCAGGATCGGCCAGATGTTGTAGCTTGACATTTTCCACTGAGATGTATCTGTTTTCCTTGCGACCGGGAAGCGGTGGTAAGATGACTGTACGTGTTCCCTTCAAGCCCAGGACTGGAACCGGTGCACGAAAAGAGGGGCCGAATTCTTTTTGTTCTCCACCTTCTCTCGTACCAGGTCGCCAATCTTCGGAAGCCAGCCGGCAACCGGAATCTGCAGAGCAGGGTCTGTGGCTGAAGGCAAATGTGCAATTGCAAGTTTGTCTCGGGCTTCTTGTAAGTCCTGTAACATGGTAGAATGGTTATCTACATCAAACTTGGCGGATTGCGCCGCCATGTCTAGACCATCAAGGTCAGGCACAAACATTTGTATGCCAAAGAGCATTTCGTAAGGGGTCCGCCCACCCAGAGGTCTTCTAGGGAGATTATTAAGTGCACGCTGAACGGTATACAAGTGGGCCAGCCAGTTCCTGCCAGTACCTATAACTCTAGCTGTCAAGGATTGCTTTAAGTCACGGTTCATTCGTTCAACGATAGAGTTGCCCTCAGGCCTATACGGAGACGAAAATTTCACCCGCACCCCCAAGGAGCCCATTGCGTCCTTGTAAGCCTTAGAGGCAAACGCCGGACCTTGGTCAGAATGGAAGGTGCCGCATGCAAAAATTCCCACAAAGACACGCAAATCCCTGATGACATTTCGAGCGTCAGCACTCCGTTGTGGCCAGACCCAGATGAACCGTGTGCACGAGTCCACTGCCACTAAGATATATTTATAGGCAGTGTCTGAAGAAAATGGACCGCAGTGATCCAAGTAAACACACCCAAAGGGTCTGTTTGAAATTCCAAGCGAGGTCTGTGGTGGTCGTGTGACCGTAGAAGGCTTGATCTGTTGACAAACGTCACAGGAAAGCACATAAGTACGTGTATCTTTATATAAACCACGCCACCAGTAACGCTGCTGCAAAATGGAAATTGTCGCAGACACACCAGCATGAGCCAAAGCCATGCCTTCGTGTGCCGCCGCTATCAAGGAAAGTCTGCGGTCCGCGTTGGGGATCAGCCGATCACCAACGTCAGGTATTGTTACGTAGGGAGCCTGTTCGGGACCTATCTGGTAAGTATATTTGGAAGGGAAACCTCTAGGGTAATTCATTCCTTCTTTTGTTGCAGCAATAGCTGCCAAGATATCAGTGTCTATTTTAGACATGGATCTAGTAACTGCTGCTACTGAACACGTGACTACTGCTGCTCTGGCCGCTTCATCTGCCAGACTGTTACCAACAGCGTGTGCGCCCACCCGCTGATGGCCTAGGGTGTGAACCACCTGCGTGAGTGGCAGACGTCGTCGTAATTCTGCCACTCGAACCCAAAGCATTTTATGCTTGATTGTGTTGCCTTTAGCGTCTCTATAGTAATTTTGCGACCAAAAGAAAAGATTGTCATTGTATGATTGAACACAGTAGTAAGAATCGCACACAATTAAAGTGGTCACATCAGGATTTACGAACTCAAGCGCAAGCACCAATGCACGCAACTCGGCCAATTGTGCGGTACTGTCCCCGAGTGTCTGTGTATGCACCACAGTGGATTTGAACTTTCCGTTCACAAACGTACCTGCAACAATTGCACATGCGGCTGAATAAGCATGCTTGGACCCCGTGGCCGGTTGTGCCGAACCATCGGTGTAGATCACACAGTCGTAATCCTCAAGCGGCAATAAAGACAAAGGAGGGGGATGAAAGAATTCATACTGTAAAAACTCCTGAGTCTGAAGAGAAGAGTCAAAAATGAAAGTGACATCCGGAGACGTCAAAGATGTTGCCCATTGAATCCAACGGGGGTGCAAAGCTTTAGAGTTCGGTACACTTGCTTTGGTCACTGCCTCTAGAGCAGGATATGGTGTTACCACCAAAATGCGTTTTCCCTGTGCCAGTGCACGCTCCTTCAGGATCGCCATTTGCACTGCTGTCAGAACTTTCTCCACAGATGAAAACCGCATTTCTGCGGAGGTGTACAGATGTGACTTGTATGTGATGGGTACTGTATCACCTTCATTAAAGGGTAAGTACGTGAAACCCACCGCCCCTGGAATGATTCTAATCACCAAGTTTGTGTGGTTATCACGCGTCAAAAGGTATTTGGACTCAAGAAGGTCTGTCTGCAAAGACTGCAGAATGGAGGTATGCTCCGGAAGCCAGCAAGACTTCGAAAAAGTAGGTTGTATCAAGGCATACAATGGCTTGATACGCTGGGCGTATTCGGGAATATATGTACGTCCGAAGTTCAGAAAGCCCAGCAATGACTGAAGTTTCTTCAGATTAGTAGGAGGGCACAGAAGTGCACATTTCTCCAGAAAATGGGGGCTAAACCCTTACCTTCATTGTTGAGCTCATAGCCCAAGAACAAAACGGTAAATTCAGCAATATGAGATTTGGCAAAGTTAATTTTGTAACCTTGAACCGCAAATTCAAGAATAATGCGGTCTACTCGGGTTAGATGCGGAAACAATTCGTCGTCCGTCAGATAAATGTCATCCACGTACGAACAGGCGTCTGGATCAATGCCGTCTAACAAAGAGACAACACGATCGGCGAACACGCCTGGACTATTTTTGTAGCCCATAGGAAGACGCCTGAATTTGAACATTTTACCCCCGGATGTAAAAGCGCACCATTGGCCACTCTCCGGGGCTAAGTTGTGCGTGTAGAATCCATTTGAAAGGTCAAGGGTCGTTTTGTATTTTTTACGAACAAGACTGTCTACAAGCGCAGAACTATGGGTGTTTTGCACCGCAAAGGTCCGACAATGAGAGTTCAAATGCCGGTAATCCAATACTAAGCGGTACGATCCATCGGGTTTGGAAACCGCGAAAAGGGATTGTTCATAGGTGATACACAGGGTTCAATTACTCCCTGATATTCCAACTGAGTCAGAATTTCGGAAACGGGGCCTTTGGCTTCACGTTTTATGGGATAATGGGGTTGTGGCTGCGGTAGTGACCGCAAAGGTATTTCATGGGGGGGAGAATCTTCGTCCCAACCCACGTGATTGCGGAATAACGCTGGAGCCAGGGACACAGCCCACTCTGCTGCAAGAGCCTCCGCTTTGTCCTTTGGGATTACTCGGTAGGATTACCTCCTCCCCTTTATGCGCAGCAAGAACGAATGGGGGTGGCCAATCCGCCTCTGCTAACAAAATGTCATATGAAGAGGTCAGATTTTCCCAAAAAATCCCTTTAATTACACGCTGTATATCACCTTCAATTTGGATGACAATATTAAATAGTCTGTCAGGGGTGCCACTCTGGTGTCTGCTGTTTCAACAGTAATGAATGTTTCAGTTGCTGTCGCCTCCATATGAGGACGTAGCGCCTCCCGCACTATGGTAACTTCTGCGGCGCTGTCTAGGAGTGTTACTGCCCACGTCCAATTCAGGAGCCTCGTTCTCACCGTCTGTGGCATATTTCGCTGTTACAGCGGCAACTTTCTTCTTCTGAAATTGTGGTCGAAAACGTTGAGCGTCTTCCGCTTTTCCTCTGACTTGTTGTCGAGGCTGCTCTCGTCCCTGGGGAGCCCCACGTTGGGCGCCATGTCATAAGGTTTCTGCACATACAGAGCTATGCACAGGATAATAGGACCTCGGAATATAGTGGTGAGCCAACTATAGACCTTAGCACCCAAAACCCCAACCCAACTAGCCTTAGCGTCCCATTAGCACTAATGTACCAATGATTAGACAACCCAGAACACGGTATCTCTCTCTCTTAGGACTCGCAGAGGCGAGAACACTCTTTCGTCACACTCGTACCTGTCCACAACGTGCGTAATAAGAGACACTGTATAGTTCAAAATGTTTATTTCAACTTACGTGCTCTAAGATACAGTACACGTGTCAGTACTACTAGCATAATACATATGAATAATATAATCAGCATAGTTACAACTCCATAGAATACGAACGGGGAAAGCATCTCATAAAGCAGTGGATATATGTCTAACTAACATTACCACCCTCCCCGTGCTGGAAGCTAGTATATTATACAAATAGAAGACCTTTGGGCTTTGACTAGCGAACCCCCATACCTCAGCCTCTAGATGCAAAACTACATCAGCAGACAATCACAGCTCCTCTCTCTGGAAGGATCGCCTCCAAGTGCCCTAGAGCGGGCGAACCGCAGTATTAAAAGCCCACTAATTTCTCCATGGCAGCTGTACATGGTGTTATGTCTAGGTGCGAGGGACGGGCCAAATCAGTAAGAACCAGGGACGTGTTTTTCGACCTTGTAACTGTTGTTCAGACTGAGCCCAAAGGGAACAGGAGAAAAGGTGAGAAACAGAAAATGCAGACAGTTGTAAAATAACTTGGCAGAAGCAGAGGGCGACAGAACAACGGCTAAGAGTAACGTGCGCAAAAGTCATCATGGCAGCCAGGCCCGTGCCAACGTATCCAGGCAGGCCAGGAGGCCACAAACCACAAGACAATAAGGGAATTGCTTACAGCTTTAGAGAGCCAATAATTGAAGTAAAGTAGTAGATCTGTTAAATATATATGAGATGTAAAGAGATGTATGATATTACGAAATGCCTAATAAAGTCTGTTTACAAAAAAACTATATGTTTTCTCTCTGCACATGACTGTTGGCTGTAATTTGCACTGTCTCTCATATGGGGTTATCTTTGCTGATCTACCCCGTACTGTCTCGGCTAAACTGTTGCTCTAAAAACTCCTAGGATGCTGCTATCGATGTACCACCCTGCTATGAAATTGGAGATTGTGTTTCACATAGATTATATCATAGATTAGGATAGAACTAAATTGTTTACATATTTTTAGGGCCAGGATGAAGTATGCATGAATTGTTATTGAACATTTGTTGTTTTTACGTCTCATTTTTATTGTTTTTTTTATAATGTGTGCATACTTTGATGGTTTCTGATAACCGAATAAAGTATTATTACTACTAAGTCATCAACCATGTTAAAAATATGTAAATGTTTTGCGAACTGCAGCTCTGGGCTCCTGTTTTCAAAGAGAGGATTCTTTACTTCCAGGTATAGCTGCATTATTGCCGGCTCTTATGTAGGCAAAATAATGCAGGACGACCACCCTCATGCAGGGCCGGACTGGCCGTAGCGGGCACTGGGCATTTCCCCGGTGGGCCGCTAGGGTGGGGGCCGGTTTTGGGCCCCTGGGGGCCGATTTTGTTACCGGGGGTCAGAAATATCGCCCCCCTGTAACAAAATCGGCCGAAACCGGCCCTCGCAAACTGCTTGGCTGCACCCCCTCACCCCAGGGGATGCCAGCCGAGCAGTTTGCCAGGGCCGGTTTCAGTTCCCAGTCCGGCCCTGCCCTCATGCCCCCAGAGGTAGCCACGTATTCTAACAGTCAAGGCAATGTGCAGGGCCCAAAGCGGAGAGAAATCCAAACAGACCACCAGCTATCAGATTCTATGAAAGGCCAAGGAAAGCCGCAGCCTGCAGACGTAAGGTTTAGCTACTTCTGTATTAGGCACCCCATTCACAGCCTTTCTAGTTAAACTAGGAGATTCTAAAAGTCAGCCTAGAACATGGAACACACACAAGAATTCCTAGTGATGGAACCTTTGAGCGTAAATGAAAAGGGCCCCCTGCTAGTAATAGGGAGTCCCTCTAGGCAGGGAAATAATACACAGCGTAAATTCCTAGGGCAACTCAGAATTGATTCAACACTAAATTATAACATTTCTATTATATGGAGAGACAAGGACAAAAATGTATATATTGAAAAGTACAAAAATAGTTCTTTATTGAAAATGTTATATTAAATATTCAAAAATTAAATCTAAAACAAACCACAAGCACACCACATCTGTATCATCATTCATACTGAGCAGTCATAATGCATACATCACGGACACAGTAGACACCTGAAATAGTTGTAATTCACAACATTATGTACATAGTCAAAAGTTGTATATTAATTTAAACATTTTCTATAGGTGAGCCATAGATGCAGGCATTTAGTTCCTAAATTTGTATCTGTGACACTGAGTGGCTGTAACTCCAGATGGTTTCCTACGCGCTTTTCGGCATAAAAATGCCTTCTTCAGGAAAAGCCACAGCAGATACAGATAATATCTGTAAATATAAAGAACATATGTATGCCGTCCCTCCTAACATCACAGTATACATGAGATATCTAAACATATAGTTATTGCTTCGTATTTGGTAGTCCATCACCTCTGAGGAGAGTAAAGGAAAGTCACTTAGATAGATAGCCCCATCGTGCCAGTGGTAAAGGAGCATAAAGACTTGAATGTGAGAGTGTCAGAAATGTGATTGCATGCTACAAATGCCAAAAGTGCCACAACAACACCCACACTAATGGTTTGAATAGCCTTATATATGTGCTCTTGCATCATGCAATATTCGTTAAATTATCATTACCATGTGTTGCGGAGACTGTCCACCTGGACACTCAAAAAGGTTGACATTTTTCAACTTCTCATTACGTGTTATCTTGCCGGTGTCACAGGGTAAACACTTTCCTTTTTCTGCCTTCACACAATCTGGAGACAAAAGAGTATTTGCTTTTCTCCCTCTCAAGTTTTCAAAAGAGAGTTTGCATGTAGTGGCACGAAGCATCATACTCTCCGCTACATACCACTTGCAAACGTCCTCTCTCCACAACTTGCGTGCAGTCGCGGCCGGCATTAATCGCGGCCGGCGAGGGTCGTGCGGGGAGGGCGTGGGGGTAAATTTAATAATTCATTTTAAAAAACGCACCTGTCCGCCGGCCGGGCCTGGTCTCGCGTTTTAACAGCTCTCCGACTCCTGCTCTCCTCTCCTGCCTCTGGCAGGAAAAGGAAGCAGGCAACCTCCCTCCCCTCCCCTAAGCCAATCACAACGCTGCAACGGCAGCGTTGTGATTGGTGGGGATGCTGCCCAGCCAGGCGTCTATGCGGAGGCCATTTTCTCCATGTAGGCTGGAGAAAGGGCAGAGTGCGCATCACTGGTTTGGGCGGCCCAAAGGGCCGACCAAACCAGTGATTCTCACTCAGGAGTGGGCACACCACTCCTCCCCTGCCCAGCCCTGCTCATAGAGCAGATCCGCCCACCCGCCTGCAACCAAACACTTCTGCTTTCTCGCAGTGCGAGAAGCAGAAACATAAAATGGTCGTTTTACCATTTTATGTTTCTGCTTCTCGCACTGCTGACAGCAGTGAGGCTGACGCTCCTCCACCCTAGTGGAGGAGCCACCCCTGCTTGCGTGTGGATTTGGCTTGTTATATTATTTCTTTTATGGTCCGTTTAGCTATTCGACCAGGCCATTTCCCTCTGGATGGTACACAGCACATTTGCTGTGAAGTATTCAACGCTTTTAAATACTCTACTTACTATGTTTCGTGAAATCAATTGTAGGCCACTGTCAGTTAGAAAACTGGAGTCAAGCCTTCACTGCTAAATACTTTATCCAAAATATCAGTGACAGTATCTTCATCTCAGGCCAGCTAGAATAAATATCTAATAAAACCGACATGCATATTGGTGAACACTCTCCATCTTTAGGTTCAATTATATCAAGGGCCAAGGCCTCCCATGGACTGATGGGTAGTTTCTTGTATGTCATGGAAAGTGTCGTGATAGTTCTCATTTTGCCACTCATACATGAGTCTACACATTCTACGAAGGCTCTTACTACCTGAGAATCCATGCCTGGTCACCAATAATCCCATGACACTCTATACTTGGTCTTCCTGATTTACTGGTGTCCTTCATGTGAGAGTCCAAAAGTTTACACCAAAGAGATCCTGAAGGCGCCAACCTGTCTTGTATCTCGCACAATTACATCACCATCCATGGCCAACTCCTCCTTCACCGTCCAATATCCTATCAAATCAGCATCACAATTCTTCCTATTCTCGTCGCCGGCTGAAAGTCCAATGAAAACCACAGACTGCAGATCTAAGGGTCAACTGTTTGTTTATTAGGCACCTTATCCACATCTTTTCCAGGTATACTGCCAGATTTCAAAAGTCAGCTTAGAACATGGAAAGGTCACAAGAATGCCCAATGGTCGAACCCTTGATTCATTTCCACTGCTTTCAGCAACAAGCAGGATGCCACAAGTACAATCAAAGGGCCACAGTCATGGAAATGTACAGGGCTAGCAAAGGTGGCAGAGAAGACAGGACTCATGTGATAGTTAGACAAAAATCGAGTATATCGAAGAAAATCTGCCCTTAGGGAATTAGATAGGATACAGCAAGAATTTGTTGTAATCCCTTGTCTAGAAAAAAGACTTTTTTTCTAGAGACCCCTCACCCACCAGGGTTGCCCCTAGGTGACATGCTTCATCATTGGGGTTCCTCTCGATCCTCTACGGATTGAGGCATGCTGTAACTTGCGAATTACGTAGGAGCACTTTTTATTGTAGACTATGTGTATTGCAGTGATGTGGAGTGGAAAGGGAAAGAAAATTTAAAAATACCTAACTAGTTGGCCACTCTTTTATTCCCGCCCCTAGTTGGTATGGTTAAAAATCAAGGGTCGTTTACTGAGAAGAAACCTGACCTTAATGAGTCTGGTTGTCACAGTAATGTGTTTTTGTCAACATGTTTCGAGCTGTTCCCCTAATAGCTCTTCATCAGGACTCCACGGGGTCCAGCCCCGTGTGTACCACTCCTAGTGAATCCCGTAATAAGGTCACAAACCATGCACACCTAATGTGCACTGTATACATACGGTTCAAGTGATTAATCTGTGTTTCTGTAGATGCTATATTATTGCATCATGGTCAAAGGTAGAGGGGCTTGTAGTCACACTTTCATCAAAGCCGCCTCTGGTACAGTAACCTACTTCTCTCCCTGGAGACCTCATGCAGTGCGCATTAGGTGTGCATGGTTTGTGTCCTTATTACAGGATTCACTAGGAGTCGTACACACGGGGCTGGACCCCGTGGAGTCCTGATGAAGAGCTATTAGCATGTTGACAAAAAAACATTACTTTTCTAGTCAAGGGATTACAACAAATTCTTGCTGTATCCTATCTAATTCCCTAAGCGCAGTTTTTCTTCGATATACTCGATTTTTGTCTAACTACGTAACTGTCAGGAGGAAAAACCTAGCCTCTACCTCTGCCTCCCTCTCCCTTCTTTGATAACCAGGACACATGTGATAGACAGGCCACCACAGGAGAGCATGATAAACACAGTCTCATGGTCAGAACAATCCCTTGGGTGATATGACCCGATATCTAGGTCAACCCACTAGCTGTTCACATATCAGGTAAGAAGGCCCTGAAAGACCCCCACAGGGTAAGATACATGTTGTAATTTGCTTTGTATCTTTAAATGCTCTGATGCTATAATGTTCTTTATTGGAACACTCCTTTGGAGTTATGTTGAATGTTCTTTTTCCAGTCAGTTGATTGCTGGCTGGAAGGGGAGCATCACCTGCAGTTATTTACTATAAGAATAAATATTCTTAACTCAAGAAGACTAAGTGCCTGCTTTACAAAAATACACCTCACAACACGCCCAATCTCATAAAGCCCACGGCTTAGTCTCCAACGTTAAGAACATGCCCACCCACACACATCCTCGTCCTCAACCACCTATCCTCAGTTTTATCCCAAGCTAGTTGATAATAGACCACTCCGGTAGTTCTACACACTGGACGTATTACAGGAAGGATAACCTTCTCTGAGGTGCAATAAAACACACAGCAACACCCCCCAGATCTTATCTTACTCTTAACATCCGTACATACTAGCCTATAGCCCTAATGCCATTTCTGTGTCACTGCTGGTTAAACAAAATGCATGTGAATACTATGTATAATACTGCACAAAGGTCTTGTAACTTGAAAAACTCAAAAAATTGTTTTACAAAAAAAAAAGTATTGCGATGAATAGTAAAACTAAATATAAAAAAAATAAAAAGAAGGCTCTGAATGGCCAGGAGGGCAAGTCAGTAACATGTCAGTCAACACATCCCTTGAAAGCCTGGTCAGATTCGGTATTTGTAAGGCACAATTGACTCGTCCAATTCAAAAACATGCATTCGTTATCTCTCCCTGACACTTATAAATGCTCCACTCACCAGGCTGTCTTCCATGGTGTAGTTAAAATATCTCTCAGCGTAGTCTTTCGTCTCCTCCAGAAACTTGCGGTATTCAGGATTTTCCGGCTCCCGGTAGGTTATTATCATCACAGCCTTAGTAAAACATAAAAAAGGTAACTGGTAAGCTAGATATCTGGATGCATATATCATCAACAACTTCAGTGTAAGGGACAAAATGACTAAAATCTAAACAAGCATTTGCAATGCAATAGGTCTCGCATTTGCGAGAGTTTGAGCTATTTTTATTGTAAATGACATTGCCTTTTATTTATGTTTTGGCTTTTGAAACATAAATAAAAGCCATTGTTGTTACCGAAAAGCCCTTTCCACAGCGCATACTGGCTCCTTTAACGTTACTCACAAAAACAAACAAGTACAGGTAAAGCACGAGATGGCTTCGTGTAACCAAAAGCACAATGCTCCAGCACTGGAATTATAATCAACATAGTGGCAGAACTTAAATCCCAATGGCAGGAGTCAGGAGGCCTCACAAGGAACATATTAACCTGTTATAATGTGCTAGAATCTGTTGGAGGAATATGGTTAAAGACCAGTGTGCACACTGATGAGAGGCATGTGAGTCCAGGACAGTGTCTCCTATGAATGAGCAGTGCGGACCCTGAGTAACAGTCTCTTAATCATGCAGTTTTGCCATCTGCACTAGTCCTGTTATCATCAGCGCTATTCTTATTGTTGTCATCGGCACTAGTCTCGTTGTCATCGGCACTAGTCTTGTTGTCATCGGCACTAGTCTCATTGTTATCATCAGCGCTATTTTCGTTGTCATTAGTGTTGTCATCAGCACTAGTCTCATTGTTGTCATCAGCGCTATTCTCACTGTTCTCGTTAGCACTAGTCCCACTGTTATCATCAGAGCTATAGTCATTGTTATCATCAGTGCTATTCTCATTGTTGTCATGAGCACTAGTCCCATTGTTATAATCAGAGCTATTTTCATTGTTATCATCACCACTAGTCCTGTTGTTATCATCAGGGCTATTCTCATTGTTGTCATGGGCACTAGTCCCATGGTTATCAGTGCTATTCTCATTGCTGTCATGAGCAATAGTCCCATTGTTATCATCAGTGCTATTCTCATTGTTGGCATCGGCACTAGTCCCATTGTTATCATCAGTGCTATTCTCATTGTTGGCATCGACACTAGTCCCATTGTTATCATCAGTGCTATTCTCATTGTTGGCATTGGCACTAGTCCCATTGTTATCATCAGTGCTATTCTCATTGTTGGCATCGGCACTAGTCTCATTGTTATTATCAGTGCTATTCTCATTGTTGTCATGGGCACTAGTCCCATGGTTATCAGTGCTATTCTCATTGTTGTCATGGGCACTAGTCCCATTGTTATCATCAGTGCTATTCTCATTGTTGGCATCGGCACTAGTCCCATTGTTATCATCAGTGCTATTCTCATTGTTGGCATCGGCACTAGTTCCATTGTTATCATCAGTGCTATTCTCATTGTTCGCATCGGCACTAGTCCCATTGTTATCATCAGTGCTAGTCTCATTGTTGGCATCGGCACTAGTCCCATTGTTATCATCAGTGCTATTCTCATTGTTGTCAGGAGCACTAGTCCCATTGGTATCATCAGCGCTATTCTCATTGTTGTCATGGGCACTAGTCCCATGGTTATCAGTGCTATTCTCATTGTTGTCATCGGCACTAGTCCCATTGTTATCATCAGTGCTATTCTCATTGTTGGCATCGGCACTAGTCCCATTGTTATCATCAGTGCTATTCTCATTGTTGGCATCGGCACTAGTCCCCATCGGCACTAGTCCCATTGTTATCATCAGTGCTATTCTCATTGTTGGCATCGGCACTAGTCCCATTGTTATCATCAGTGCTATTCTCATTGTTGGCATCGGCACTAGTCCCATTGGTATCATCAGTGCAATTCTCATTGTTGTCATGGGCACTAGTCCCATTGGTATCATCAGCGCTATTCTCATTGTTGTCATGGGCACTAGTCCCATGGTTATCAGTGCTATTCTCATTGTTGGCATCGGCCCTAGTCCCATTGGTATCATCAGTGCTATTCTCATTGTTGGCATCGGCACTAGTCCCATTGGTATCATCAGCGCTATTCTCATTGTTGGCATGGACACTAGTCCCATTGGTATCATCAGCGCTATTCTCATTGTTGGCATCGGCACTAGTCCCATTGGTATCATCAGTGCTACTCTCATTGTTGGCATCGGCACTAGTCCCATTGTTATCATCAGTGCTATTCTCATTGTAGGCATCGGCACTAGTCCCATTGTTATCATCAGTGCTATCCTCATTGTTGTCAGGAGCACTAGTCCCATTGGTATCATCAGCGCTATTCTCATTGTTGTCATGGGCACTAGTCCCATGGTTATCAGTGCTATTCTCATTGTTGTCATGGGCACTAGTCCCATTGTTATCATCAGTGCTATTCTCATTGTTGTCATGGGCATTAGTCCCATTGTTATCATCAGTGCTATTCTCATTGTTGGCATGGGCACTAGTCCCATTGTTATCATCAGTGCTATTCTCATTGTTGGCATGGGCACTAGTCCCATTGGTATCATCAGCGCTATTCTCATTGTTGGCATCGGCACTAGTCCCATTGTTATCATCAGCGCTATTCTCATTGTTGGCATCGGCTCTAGTCCCATTGTTATCATCAGTGCTATTCTCATTGTTGTCAGGAGCACTAGTCCCATTGGTATCATCAGCGCTATTCTCATTGTTGTCATGGGCACTAGTCCCATGGTTATCAGTGCTATTCTCATTGTTGTCATGGGCACTAGTCCCATTGTTATCATCAGTGCTATTCTCATTGTTGTCATGGGCACTAGTCCCATTGTTATCATCAGTGCTATTCTCATTGTTGGCATCGGCACTAGTCCCATTGTTATCATCAGTGCTATTCTCATTGTTGGCATGGGCACTAGTTCCATTGTTATCATCAGTGCTATTCTCATTGTTTGCGTCGGCACTAGTCCCATTGTTATCATCAGTGCTATTCTCATTGTTGGCATCGGCACTAGTCCCATTGTTATCATCAGTGCTATTCTCATTGTTGGCATCGGCACTAGTCCCATTGGTATCATCATCGCTATTCTCATTGTTGTCATGGGCACTAGTCCCATTGGTATCATCAGCGCTATTCTCATTGTTGTCATGGGCACTAGTCCCATGGTTATCAGTGCTATTCTCATTGTTGGCATCGGCACTAGTCCCATTGGTATCATCAGTGCTATTCTCATTGTTGGCATCGGCACTAGTCCCATTGGTATCATCAGCGCTATTCTCATTGTTGTCATGGGCACTAGTCCCATTGGTATCATCACCGCTATTCTCATTGTTGGCATCGGCACTAGTCCCATTGGTATCATCAGCACTATTCTCATTGTTGTCATGGGCACTAGTCCCATGGTTATCAGTGCTATTCTCATTGTTGGCATCGGCACTAGTCCCATTGGTATCATCAGTGCTATTCTCATTGTTGGCATCGGCACTAGTCCCATTGGTATCATCAGCGCTATTCTCATTGTTGGCATCGGCACTAGTCCCATTGGTATCATCAGCGCTATTCTCATTGTTGTCATGGGCACTAGTCCCATGGTTATCAGTGCTATTCTCATTGTTGGCATCGGCACTAGTCCCATTGGGATCATCAGTGCTATTCTCATTGCTGGCATCGGCACTGTTCCTCAGTGAAAAATCTAAGAAAGTTTCAAAGAGCAACCTGTGCCCGACAGGCACTTCAAACTTAGCAGTCTGTCAGGAAGTACATCGAAGAGCAGAGCCCTCCACCGCTGCAAGTAGCTGAACTGAATGCCCAAAGGAACATTTTGCGTGCGTGGTGTACATTTATCTGGAGTTCGCCACCAAACCTGTTAACACTGTAATCAAACATTCCTCCGTACATCCACGCCAAAGACAGTCAGCAGAAAACACGGGAGTTCTGCCTCACAGAAGCCCGAGGAGCGGCCTAAAGATGGGGCAGACATTTTTATACTGTGTGAACATAGTGAACATAGTGCAATGCATAATTCTTCAATACTTCAACACTTTTAAAAGCAGCTGCGAAACTTATTTCAGATACTATCTGGAAAAAACCAGTGGTGCGCGCGCACCACAGAGGAGCGGGGGCGAGGGAGCGCGGCAGCGAGGCGAACGCGCGCTGCTGCGCGTGCTAGACACGGACGGGAATGGGCGTTGCAAGGCGGGACATGCGCCCGCCTTTGCCCATTCGCTGGCCTTTTTTACAAAAACACGCGAAAGCCAATGCCTGCCGGCAAAGCCTGATCACACGCACGAGCGTGTGGTCAGCTTTCAGAACCCCATACAAGAGGTCTCGCGCTGCGCGAGCAGGGCTTCGCACTGCAACGCTAGGCGCGAGACCTAAAAACGAAAATGCACTAAAGTTTGCTTGTTATGTTGGACTACGTAACCATAACATCTGAATCCACTTCTCTTGACCTCACAGAGTAGTACAGATGACATCACAAATAGCAATTAATGACAAGTGGCAGAATATTGACTAGATGATTCACAATTCAAGGGAGCTAATGTAAGTCAGAAACCTGACCTCTTGCGAGTCTGTAGGTAGGGACCTGGTGAGTGTAAGAAAGGAAGGGACCTGGCAAGAGGCAGAACGGAAAGAACTGGTAGGATTCATACAGAATACCTGGCAGGAGCAAAAAAGGTTACCTGGTGAGAGTCTTAAAGGGAACCCCACACAGTCTGAAAAAGGGGGAAACGGCCTTTATAATGCGGACATTACAACGCAATGCCTTTACCACGCATTGCTTTTACAGCGCAAGCATTTACCACAAATATCCCTTTACACCGCATGCCTGTACATTGCAAGGTAAGTCTATGTATGTATATATATATATACACACACACATATATATACATATATATATATATATCAACAACAAAACTCCATCGTCGAGGGCCCCCAACCCTGCAGGGCGGCCGTGGCTGACGGGGAAGGAGATCCCGGTAATTAAATGCAAAAAAAGAGATGCCACAGCCCAGTTCCAGATTCCAGACACCTTTATTGATGTTACTGGCTGCATGTAAGTGAACTCCTGACGCGTTTCGGTAGAATACCTTAATCATAGGACTAACGACCTCACAAGCATCAGGTGTTTATATGTTCCAAAATCACGTGACATGCAGTTAGAACTCAATGTCCCACAATACTGTTCTCACTGCAATACAATGTTCGTAATGCCAAGTGGTGTTTAAACAAATTGCAGTGCTGTTTGAAATAGTAATAACAGTCACGGATACCTTTAAAAAATGTTGCTTCGCTTGTAAAGTCAATGTTCACAAACACAATCCATGTCAGTCGTCTGGAGCTTACCAAGATGAGGCGGTTGCCTCTCTTGTCACCCTTTCCTGCCTCCAACCTGGTAAGTATTCGGAAAATCCATTTCGTCCATCGGGAGGAAGGCGGGTCATGCCCTCCAATTTAAACCAACAACAAAACTCCATCGTCGAGGGCCCCCAACCCTGCAGGGCGGCCGTGGCTGACGGGGAAGGAGATCCCGGTAATTAAATGCAAAAAGAGATGCCACAGCCCAGTTCCAGATTCCAGACAGCCTTTATTGATGTTACTGGCTGCATGTAAGTGAACTCCTGACGCGTTTCGGTAGAATACCTTAATCATAGGACTAACGACCTCACAAGCATCAGGTGTTTATATGTTCCAAAATCACGTGACATGCAGTTAGAACTCAATGTCCCACAATACTGTTCTCACTGCAATACAATGTTCGTAATGCCAAGTGGTGTTTAAACAAATTGCAGTGCTGTTTGAAATAGTAATAACAGTCACGGATACCTTTAAAAAATGTTGCTTCGCTTGTAAAGTCAATGTTCACAAACACAATCCATGTCAGTCGTCTGGAGCTTACCAAGATGAGGCGGTTGCCTCTCTTGTCACCCTTTCCTGCCTTCAACCTGGTAAGTATTCGGAAAATCCATTTCGTCCATCGGGAGGAAGGCGGGTCATGCCCTCCAATTTAAACCAACAACAAAACTCCATCGTCGAGGGCCCCCAACCCTGCAGGGCGGCAGTGGCTGACGGGGAAGGAGATCCCGGTAATTAAATGCAAAAAAAGAGATGCCACAGCCCAGTTCCAGATTCCAGACAGCCTTTATTGATGTTACTGGCTGCATGTAAGTGAACTCCTGACGCGTTTCGGTAGAATACCTTAATCATAGGACTAACGACCTCACAAGCATCAGGTGTTAATATGTTCCAAAATCACGTGACATGCAGTTAGAACTCAATGTCCCACAATACTGTTCTCACTGCAATACAATGTTCGTAATGCCAAGTGGTGTTTAAACAAATTGCAGTGCTGTTTGAAATAGTAATAACAGTCACGGATACCTTTAAAAAATGTTGCTTCGCTTGTAAAGTCAATGTTCACAAACACAATCCATGTCAGTCGTCTGGAGCTTACCAAGATGAGGCGGTTGCCTCTCTTGTCACCCTTTCCTGCCTCCAACCTGGTAAGTATTCGGAAAATCCATTTCGTCCATCGGGAGGAAGGCGGGTCATGCCCTCCAATTTAAACCAACAACAAAACTCCATCGTCGAGGGCCCCCAACCCCTGCAGGGCGGCCGTGGCTGACGGGGAAGGAGATCCCGGTAATTAAATGCAAAAAGAGATGCCACAGCCCAGTTCCAGATTCCAGACAGCCTTTATTGATGTTACTGGCTGCATGTAAGTGAACTCCTGACGCGTTTCGGTAGAATACCTTAATCATAGGACTAACGACCTCACAAGCATCAGGTGTTTATATGTTCCAAAATCACGTGACATGCAGTTAGAACTCAATGTCCCAATACTGTTCTCACTGCAATACAATGTTCGTAATGCCAAGTGGTGTTTAAACAAATTGCAGTGCTGTTTGAAATAGTAATAACAGTCACGGATACCTTTAAAAAATGTTGCTTCGCTTGTAAAGTCAATGTTCACAAACACATTCCATGTCAGTCGTCTGGAGCTTACCAAGATGAGGCGGTTGCCTCTTGTCACCCTCTCCTGCCTCCAACCTGGTAAGTATTCGGAAAATCCATTTCGTCCATCGGGAGGAAGGCGGGTCATGCCCTCCAATTTAAACCAACAACAAAACTCCATCGTCGAGGGCCCCCAACCCTGCAGGGCGGCCGTGGCTGACGGGGAAGGAGATCCCGGTAATTAAATGCAAAAAAAGAGATGCCACAGCCCAGTTCCAGATTCCAGACAGCCTTTATTGATGTTACTGGCTGCATGTAAGTGAACTCCTGACGCGTTTCGGTAGAATACCTTAATCATAGGACTAACGACCTCACAAGCATCAGGTGTTTATATGTTCCAAAATCACGTGACATGCAGTTAGAACTCAATGTCCCACAATACTGTTCTCACTGCAATACAATGTTCGTAATGCCAAGTGGTGTTTAAACAAATTGCAGTGCTGTTTGAAATAGTAATAACAGTCACGGATACCTTTAAAAAGTTCTAACTGCATGTCACGTGATTTTGGAACATATAAACACCTGATGCTTGTGAGGTCGTTAGTCCTATGATTAAGGTATTCTACCGAAACGCGTCAGGAGTTCACTTACATGCAGCCAGTAACATCAATAAAGGCTGTCTGGAATCTGGAACTGGGCTGTGGCATCTCTTTTTGCATTTAATTACCGGGATCTCCTTCCCCGTCAGCCACGGCCGCCCTGCAGGGTTGGGGGCCCTCGACGATGGAGTTTTGTTGTTGGTTTAAATTGGAGGGCATGACCCGCCTTCCTCCCGATGGACGAAATGGATTTTCCGAATACTTACCAGGTTGGAGGCAGGAAGGGTGACAAGAGAGGCAACCGCCTCATCTTGGTAAGCTCCAGACGACTGACATGGATTGTGTTTGTGAACATTGACTTTACAAGCGAAGCAAATTTTTTTAAAGGTATCCGTGACTGTTATTACTATTTCAAACAGCACTGCAATTTGTTTAAACACCACTTGGCATTACGAACATTGTATTGCAGTGAGAACAGTATTGTGGGACATTGAGTTCTAACTGCATGTCACGTGATTTTGGAACATATAAACACCTGATGCTTGTGAGGTCGTTAGTCCTATGATTAAGGTATTCTACCGAAACGCGTCAGGAGTTCACTTACATGCAGCCAGTAACATCAATAAAGGCTGTCTGGAATCTGGAACTGGGCTGTGGCATCTATATATATATATATATATGTAGATATATAAACACACACACACACATTTATATATTTAGAGGCTAGGGGTGGGTAGGGGTGTTGGGTGGTAAAGGTGCTTTTATGGTTTGGGGTGGGTAAGGGTATTGGGTGGTACGGGTGTTTTAGGGTTTAGTGGTGATTAGGGGTATAGGGTAGTAAGGGTATTTTTAGGGTTTAGGGGTGGGTATAGGGTGGTAAAGTTAATTTAAAAAATGGGGGTTTTGGGAGTTTCCCCAATCAAAAATATATATATATATAATGATATATGTAATGAGTATATTTAGGGTTAGGGATGGGTAAGAGTATAGGGTGAAACGGGTACTTTTAGGGTTATGGGTTGCATAGTAGTATTGGGTGGTAAGTGTTATTTTAGGGTTAAGGGGTGGGTAGGGGTATAGGATGGTAAGGGTGTTTTTAGGATTTAGTGGTGGGTAAGGGTATTGGGTGGTAAGGATGTTTTTAGGGGCGGGATCGAGTATTGGGTGGTAAGGGTGTTTTTAGGGGTTGGTTAGAGTATTGGGTGGTAAGGGTGTTTTTAGGGGTTGGTTAGAGTATTGGGTGGTAAGGATGTTTTTAGGGGTTGGTTAGAGTATTGGGTGGTAAGGGTGTTTTTAGGGGTTGGTTAGAGTATTGGGTGGTAAGGGTGTTTTTAGGGTTTAGTGGTGGGGAGGGGTATAAGGTGGTAAGGATGTTTTCAGGGTTTGGGGTGGGTAAGGGTAATGGATGGTATAGGTGTTTTTAGGGTTTAGTGGTGGTTAGGGGCATTAGGTGGTGAAGGTGTTTTTAGGGTTTATGGGTGAGCAGGGATATATGGTGTTGTATTTTAGGGTTTAGGTGTGGGTAGGGGTATAGGGTGGTAAAGGTATTTTTTTTAAAAAGGGGTTTAAAAAAAATGATTTATATATAGGGATTTCACTAACTTCAATATACTTACCTTGCGTTGTAAAGGCAATGCGTGGTAAAGACATACGTTGTAAATGCATGTCTTTTTAAGTCATAAAACCGAAAAAGAGATTTTGCAAAATCAGAAAGGAAGGCCCCTTGCAACACTCAGAATTAAGGGATTTGGTAGGAGTTATAAAGGGGGGTCACACAAGAGTCCGGAGGAGACCTGATGAAGTGTTGGACTTGAAAGGATTTGGAGCCATACGAAAGGAAAGCAAATGATAAGAGTCAGAAAGCTGCCCTGCTGTAAGAAAGAAGAAGACCTTGCAGGAAACAGAAAGGAAGAAACCTACCAATGATCAGAAAGCTGATCTCGAGAGAGTTATAAAGGAAGGGCCTCGCATATGTCAGAAAGAAAGTTGCCACTTGTCAAGTCCTTTCCTTCCTACCTCTCCTCATGTCCCTTTTCCTAATCTCCCCATTTCCCCTTTTCATACTATACAATAACAAAAAACATTTCCAGATTTGTTCTTCATGTTCTTATGGCTAGAAAGTAGTACAAATCTGTATTCCCGCGAGTTATCAGAGAACAGGAGCTCACTGAAGCATTGAATCCTCAAGTTTACAGCGTGGACACTGTACGCATTGAAGAAATCATATTTGTTACATCTGAATATCTTTAATACTCCACTTCATGTACGTTAGTGGGAACATATTCATCTTTATAAGCATGAAATTGATTTGTCCGAATCCATGTGTGGGCAAAGGTCGTCCGAGCACCATCAGACTCAGCCATGCGTTTCCGCCTTGCTGCCACTCAGGTTTGTTATTTTATAGTATGAGAATGATGTAACTTGCTCCAGTGAATAGGGCTCTCCATTTATATCTCTCATGTCAAAGAACATACTCTGAATACATATAACTTTTGATTTATATACGCCTTAACTTGTTTCTGAAGACACCTAGGAGTCTGTGAAAACAATAGCACAAATCATGCCCGAATGAGATGTGACTCCAAATGATTTGGAGTACAGGTGAAATATAAAAGGTGCAAGCATTTGTCTGTCTGACACCTTTGGAGACTTTGAGGAACTACCTGAATTCCTTCTTTCTCTATATCTAACAGTAGCTTTTGTTTGTGTGGCTGTACTTTACTACAGTATTATAAGGTGACTCTCATGACCATTTTGAGACACATTATACCACAATTTATCACAATCTATATTATCAAATGCAGACTGTAAGTCCATGAAAAATAAATAAACATTCCCTTTTTTGGTTATGACATACTTTAGCTACTTAAAAACAAAAATTCAGACATTGTTCTACCATTCTTAACCTGTGGGTAAAGCTATATTGAATATCCAACAGGACACCTGCATCTTCCGTAACTGTAAGAGGATAATCCAACCCATTAGTTTCAAGTGGTGTCTTACATGGATATACCGCAGTAACGGGCGAATCACTTCTATCTTTTTTTTCCAAAAATAGGAATGATCACTGACTGCCAGAATTACACGCTTAAATACACTGGTCACCAGTGCGTCCCAAAGGTCTGATTTATAAAAATATATGTTAATTGGATCTCCATTTAGTCCTAGACTCTAACTATGTCAACAGATTATTGTAGCAATAAATAATTGGGAATGAGTGAACTAAGAGACAACCTCTAATGATCTGCATAAAGTAAAAGATGTCTAACCCAAGCATGACTAAGGAAATTGGCCTCCTGACCTCTCTTTGAAATATTACCTGTATAATAGACCAGTTTTGAAAAAAAGATAGATCTACTGCACTATTGGTGGACTGAATCTCTTGCGCTGTTTCTGTCAGAACTCTTGTTTCCTTGCTTGCACAATCCTCTTGTACTTTTCTCTTGTTATATTCAAGTTCATGTGTTGCAATCTTTGGGCTATAGAACTTTATTGAGCTCTTTATTTCCTTTTTTAGACAGCGAGTAACACTGTTTTTTTAGACAATGAGTATCACCAGCCATGTTCCCATATCTGAAAATCCTAATGGGATTGGCGTTCTTTTCTGATTTGTGCAAAAAAATCCTCAACCGAAATAGAGACAAGTTGGAATGTGTATCAGCAGTTCAACATTCCCTGACAGCAGAAACTGTGGCCTTTATCCAAGTTGTGATAACAGATGCAGGATTCAATTATTGGCATCTAAGGTATAAATAAATTGAACTACGTTCAACCATTTCAGTACTAAAATAAGAGATCAGTAAAATCAGAAAAGTTGAAGACTAATGGCTTATAATCATTCTCACTTCTTAACTTTGAAATCTTTAAGGTGTATAACGAGTATCTTCCAGCTCATCGCTCACAAAAATCTGTCATTGACAATTCTCATTCTGAGATTTATCATTCATCAGTTTCATCTATTCTCTTTCCACTCAATACAAACTCAAGCATGGGACAAAAGCCAGGTGTCTATACATTCTCCAGAGAATTAGACATTTACAAAAATCCAGAACCGAAGTAAGTAGCTAATAATGTATCTCTCTGATACTAACCCATTATCCACAGGTATCTGTTTTACCTTTGTATGGTTATGATACATACCTAAGATGGTGCAATTCAGGTTGAATGATACCTAAATCGTTAACCCCTGGTGTTTCTACCATGACCCACCTGCCCTGCTTCTACATGAAAGGCTTGACATCCATCCAATACCAAAGGCTGTGAACCCCAGGTCTCCCTCATGGCTACAGTACCACATCTCTCTACAAACTCACATCATATTTGATTTACCATTAAAGCAATTCAATATTCTCTCAATAGGTCATTTACAATCTTAGGCTTGCTCTTCAGTGGGAGATAAACATTTACAACTACCACCGAAAACCTATTTCCACTGCCACAATCCGTCGTAGTAAGATGGATTGCTAACCACTCCTTACAACAAGTCGGATCTTCTATTATTATACATAGTTTCTATGACATATTTTGGCATATCGGGCTTTGGAAAACCTCTAGTTTTAAGTGCATTTTTAACGTAAAGTTTATATTTTACTCAAAGGGAAGTGTTCGACTAGCACATTGGTCTTGAAGCAAATTGTCTTATTGATCTAAATAAAATAATTTCCTAACAAGCCCCAGTTACCCCACCACAATTGATGCAATGGTTATGGACTATTGAGCACTCCAGTGTCTGAGTTCTGAGCAGGATATTATGAGCTCCATATTTGAGTCAATTAATAAAAAATACTGTAACATTTCAGTTTCTATGGACTAGAGAGTCAATTTCTTTCTCTCTCCTCTTCTCCAAAAAGTAAATCATCAAAAGTTATTTACAACCTAAAATCGTACCAAAACGTACTACCACAAAGAAAGCTCGAAATTGGAGAAGGAAAAAATAAAACCTAGGTGGTGGCATTCAATTTGAATTACTTTAACCAAATGTTGCATACATTAGTATTGGCCTATTAGAACTTTGGGCAGAGAAATTCCCAAAGAGCCTATTCCTAGAGATGGTGCCACTTAGCGATCTCGTTTTATCAATTTTTATGGTGAGGCAAGTATTCTTTGTTCTTTTCTAAATGTGGACTCTTGCAGAATTTCTTTTACAGTTCTTAATCAATAACCAATCGCCTCAATCATCCAAGGTATGAATAATTCTCATAACCAAGGAACAGTTGGTGTCCCTACTACAGTTCTTAAATCAGCACCATCACTGTGACCTGATTTGCTAAAACTTCTTTTTAAACATTGTATTATTAATAATCGGACTCCTCACTCGTGGGAAGATAGTAAAGTTATTATGATATCTAAAAAGGAGATAGGCCCAACCCTTTAAATTATCGACACCATGGAAAATATTTGAAATGGGTATTAAAAACCATCTAGAGTCTTGTGTTCTAGAAAACAACTTGTTTCAAATTGAACAGGTAGACTTTCATGCCTCTTTTTCTACAATCGAAAATATTTGATGTCTACAACTTTTGAGTGAGAAGTGGGTGCAATCAGTATATGAAATTATAGAATGCACTTGTTGACTTCATATGTGTATTTGAAAGGGTTGATCACACCAAATCATGGCAAATGTTAAAAACTCTGAATATTTCTATTATATGCTATAGTAAATTTTCCTGCTGATACTGAACTATGGGTCATATCTGGAACCCACTCTGAATTTACTGCTAAAATCCCAGCGGCGAATGGCTTGAAATGGGGTTGTGTTAGCTCCCTTATTATTTTCTATTTCTATGCCAATTTCCAAAAACTATGCAAAAACATTTAATCCCTTCTTTCTCAAAAATGGCTTGACAGAGCTATTTATATGTACACCAATAACCTGGTATTAATTGACCACACTCTGATAGGCCTACAGAAACAATTTAATGCTATGCCATTTTTTTCAAACACTAATAATTTGATGATAAATAAAAAATAAAAAAAAGTTATGATAATGGGCGCTCGAGGGATAGCCATCCCACAACAGTGGTCAATTAACAGCAGTGAACTTAAAGTTGTTAAATATCACACATATTTGGGAGTTACTCTTTCAAATAATTTATCGTGCTTAACTCAGATTAAAATTCAATCAACTAATACTAATTCTGTTGGTCTGGGATTATTACAATTTTCCAAAGCATTAGTCAAGAGAGATGTAATTTCTTTATTAAATGTTTAAATCTCGAAAATTCCTGCCATCACTTAATATGCCATTGAGACTCAATTTAAACTTGCATCATTAAAATGCTACGGTCAAATTTGGATGACATATTTTGGTTTCAGACGGTCCAATGGGTTTGCAACCTTAGATTACAGTTTGGTTTAACAAACAATCATACATATTCCCAGGAGGGTATTTATTTTTTGTCATTTGACCAAAGCCCAGCCTTCTGTGTTAAAAATGCTTCTTTGGCATGAGCTATTAAGTGACGTAGGACTTAAATATTTTTTCTAAATTACTCTCTTGCTCAATGAAAGACTTGGGGATAATAGAAAAAAAGGCGGTTTTACCTCAGCCATTCAGGTCTAGCATGACTTTTTGGGGAAAAATAATATTCTGGAATACATTTTGATGCGGATCTTGCTCACTGCTTAAAAAAAATAACTACACTTTAATTTCTCCTTTGTGAAAACGGGTAAACCTCACTTTTACTTAAGAGAGAACTGAAGTAAGAAGAATCCTTGTGAATTTTAAATTAGAGAACCTCCTGCTATGAAACAACATCTGCCTTTCTAATACCAACGGTCCAAGCCATCCAGCATGTCCTTACTGCAATTCTGTGTACAAGACCTAAACCATGTACTCTTTTTTTGACCTGGTTTACATGTTAACCAAAAATGTTTTTTTCAACCAATTTTTATAAAGTATAATGTCAATCCTTTTACCGAAGCCCTGACACTTTTATATTACCCCAAGTCTGTTAATATCTGCTATCGATTGTACAAAAGTTCTAACTCTTTTCTCAAACTGCAGTAGTATTTTATTACTTGGTTTTTATCTTGTTGTGTGGATGTTAAAAGATTTCTGTGGAAATATTTATTTAATAAATACATAACATAGACATGTGTTCACCTCACCATCAGAAACCTTCACCAGCACTTAACAAATGTCAGCAGGAAAATTGAAGAACTCTGTCTAAGCAAAGCACCCACAGGAAACAGGTGTTAGTTGAAGTTGGGCTTCAATTTCACTTCAGTATATTTACCGCTACTTTGGCATGGTCTACACCACCACAGCACACCAGTGAATATGGAATTAAAATTCAGAAATATTGCATCACCAGCATGTTTGTAGGAAATAGGTGTTAGCAGAAGTTGGGTTTGAGGTCCACCTCAGCAGATTCACCTCTTTCTCTAAATGGAAACACTTTAATGATGCAACAGCCAGGTGACCTTTCTCACTCTTGCTAAATTGCATTCATAACTTTTCCAGTATCATATCTTGCCTTCCATAGGACCCCTCCGTTCTGACTTTTGTTAGGTAGCTCTATAATACCCGCCAGATCAATGCCATAATTCTTGCCAGGTTCTTTCTGACTCATGTCAAGTCACCTTTGCAAGTCCTTTCCTTTCTCACTCTCACCACACCCTTTCCTCTCGAGCTCAGACCAAGTAACCTTTATGGATCTCACTTTGTCACCTGTATAGTGACTCAGTGAGCCCCTTCCTAGGTCTCTTTCTTCCTGAGGTATGCCAGCTGTATAACTCTGACCAGATTATTTTTCTGGCTCTCTCAGGTCCTTTCTTTTCGGACACTCACAAGGTCGCTTATGTGACTCTCTAGATCCCTTCCTGACTCGTGAGGTTTCTTCCTTCCTGACTCTCATCGTGTCTGTCATTTAGCTGACTCTTGTCTGCTCATATTTATGGCTCTTTCTGGTTCCGACGTTTCTGACACTCCCTTGTTCACAGACTTTGGCTAGGTGACTCCTCTGGCTGACTGACACCAGCCACTTTTCTATTCTCACTCTGGTCTCACCAGGTTCTTTTCTTCTTAAATCACATCAGGTAGTTTATCTTTTGACTTTAGCTAGTCAACCTTTATCACACTCCACAGGTCACCTTCTTCCTGATTTACTCCAGATCATCTTTACGACTCAACCAGCCCCCTAGGCCATGTCTCCTGTTATAGTTTCACCCACTCCTCATGATCACTGTATAGAGAAACATCCTGTAACATTCTGAGGTTTAAGACATAAAACTCTCCCTGCACATTATCAGCAGACATTTTCAACACCAAGCTCTTCACTCAACATAGATGCCCAAATGTTTTCTTAAAAGCAGCAGCTTCACAAAGAACTGCTGCTGTCAGGGGCCTGTGTATCGTAAGTGCAGCGAGTGCTGTGGCACCGGTCTTCGATGGTCACCACCCTTATAGCTGTCTTTTACCACACAACCAACGACATATGTGGCAGGGCTTTTGTATGATAACGATTCATGTCACATACAAAACAGGCTTGACTGTACGTAAACGAGAATGTATTTAATATTGCGATTAATAGGCATAGTGCCTAGAAAAGCATACAGTTTGAATAGTAACAAACGTGCTAGATCGTCGGTGCACATGCTGTAAGTAAACAACTGCAAGGCAAAGATGACCTTGCAGAGAACCATCTTGGAAGGAAGGAGGAAACAGTAGCATTAGATTCTGTATGCTTCTGCAAAGGAGCACTATCTGCACATTTTTGTGGCACAGCAGGAGCTGGGCATGGATGACCCCTCCTCACACAATAAGACATCATTAATGATGAAGGTATATAAAGTACTGGTGCAGGGGGAGGTTAGACACACAGACCAGTTGCTGAGGGGGGATGCTGAACGACTGAGCTCCGACTTGTGTCCAACATTAAGATAAGGTATGAGGGGAAATTATACATGGCTTAGCATAATATGAACTTTGTAAACTAATACAGCCATATCAATAGGATATCTGACAACATTTTTGACAATTTGAGTAGGGAATCGAATAAGTTAAGGATGTTTGAGGAAATCATGGGCCCTATTATGTCAAGGGCGCAGTTTCCCTGTTTGTGCCCGGCGCACCTTAAAACAGGTGCGCCGGGCACAAACAGGGAAAGTGCGCCCTATTACATAGAATGTGCTGCACCCAGGGCAGCCGCAAACTCGTGCTGCACTGGGGGCAGCGCATTCAAGTGAAATAAGAAGCGGCTTTAAAGCAGTCGCTCCATGTTTCACAGTGCAAGCGGCAACCTGCCTGCACTTTTAAAAGGGATAAGAAATCCCCTTGCAGGCGGGTGCAGTCAGTGACCAGAGGGCTACAATCAGGGGGCACCCTGACAGTGCACCACCTTTGATGTGGTGCACTGTCAGTGCACCTCCTGAGAACTTCTTTGCCTCTGCACCTGCGTCTGTAATATGGCCCCAGCGCAGAGACAAAGGGATTCCCTCATTTGCATGGGACCACACACCCATGCACATGAAGGAACACCCTCTTGAGAAAGCGCTAGCCTATATGTGCGCCAGCACTTTCAGTATTGCAGAAGTGTCTGCGGCCCCTTCTGTATTACCAAAGTGCCCTGGGGAGGCGCAAAGCGGGCGCAAACGCCCGTTGCACCCCCGGGCCCCTTCTGTAATACGGCCCATATTAGCACCTATCTAGTATTTGCCCTAATTTGCGTACGTTTCTTTATCACAATTATGCCCATTCCGATACACATGATTTGAAGTTAGATAGCACACAATAAATAATAATATGACTATGAAATACCACACAGCATACACCGTTTTGAGGATACAAGGGTGGGGCTCCCTTTTACCATCACCAGTAGACATAAGATTCTCTAAAAGGTTTGTCTGACTCTTAACACTCCCTGTCTACAAGAGCATAATTTGCTAGAAGAGTGAGAGACACCTGCCAGTTCTCCTTTTCTCCGAAAGGGGTGCATTTCCTTCTGGTGCTTAGGGGATCTACCGGGTGTGACTCCAATAATATTGTGATAAACACAGGCACGGCCCGTGCAGTTAAGAGTGGTTGGCTGGGGGGCGGGGCGGGGGGGAGTCGACAGACGACAAGGGAAACTTGAATTTAAAAAAACAAAAAACAATTACCTTGTGCTCGCTGAATCGGTGATGCGGCGAGTGCAGGTAAGTGGTTTTCGTTTTTTAAAATTTAAGTTTCCCTCGTCCTCAGCTCTCCCCCACCCTGCCCCACCATTCTTACCTGCAGGTGCCGCGCCTGGATAAACACAACACCGGGACAGTGACAACATTTAACTTTCTTGCAGTGCAGTTCTTGGGGCCTTGTTATGTCATTGACTGCTATACCTCAACTCCGACCTGTCAGGAATAACTTCCTTTTTAGGTCGAGCGTGAGCCAGCGCGCATGCGCTGCTCTGCGAGACTTCTTGTAGATGAGTAGCGAATAGAAGCCCCGCCCACTCGCCACCCATGTTTACCATTGGCTTGTGTCATTGTCTGCCCTAAATGCTGGCTTCTGATTCGTCAATCCGCTTGTTAGTCCCTCCTTAGTACCTCCTCCTCTTGATTTGTCACCTCCCAATGGCGACTGCCCCCCTTACTTCGTGTGTTACACGGTACGTGATATTTTAGAATGTGAGCACTATTTTCTTTAAGGAGGTTCTCCTCCTCAGGCACGACATGCTTTGGTGCCTGCTCCCTCCCTCCCCTCCCCTCCCTTCCTCCCGTTGTCCGAGCCTTCGCCCTCCCTCCCTCCAGTTGTCTGTGATGCCTCGACCGGCAGGGCTCGAGTCGGGGGTACACGCGGGCGGACGGCGTCCACCCACTTTTTTCACAGGGTGGACGCCGTCCACCCTGCCAAGAAGTTGGGCCCCACTGAAAAATATGCTGAATTCGTCCCAGTGTAATTTCTAAACACCGGGACACATTCAGCAGCGCCTGCACGCTGTTATCTGCTTTCCATACGCAGCAACGTGCAGGCTGGGAGGGGGCTTTCTTAGTTAAGACTCCTGCTGGGCCCATGACAAAGGCCGAATCTGAGGGGTCATCAGGCCTCCTTTTGTTGGAGTCTCCTGGCTGGCAGCAGTCAGGAGCCTCGCACCTAGAAGCAAATGCGGCAGAGGGGAAACAAAGGATCTTGTTAGCACTTCACACGTACTTTAAAGAGGCAGCTTTTCACTTTGGTCAGTCCCTGTTTAGGAGATATGCATGTGCTGTAAGAATGTCAGATGTGTTGGTCTTTCCCAGTATTTACACAAAATAAATAGCATTTATATAGTGCTTACTACCCCTGAGGAGGCGTTGTAATAATTTAAATATCACTATTTTTTCTTTTAAAGCACTATGGCTAGAGGAAGCTTTACGCTGACAAAAGGCAACATTGTTTTATGTGTAGCTTACAAAAGTGTGAATCTTCTGCCGAAATCGGGAGGGTTTCCCTGTATACTCAAAATGTGCTCAAATGTACTGATGATAGACATGTTAAACATATATGTGAGGGCTTAAGATCTGATGTCACTTCTTGTGATGCCACTTCCTGTGATGTCACGCGCCGCGATGTCACGCGCTGTGATGTCACTTGCATACTGATTAACTAGGTTAGTCCCCCCACTTCTTTTTTTAGGACTTGTGCCCTGTCGACCGGTCTGTCTTGCTTTCCAGGATTGTAATGTAATCTCTTGAACACAGGGCACCGGTTTGCGCCAGGGCTCGCTTTCAGCGGAAGCAGCACTGTGCTGCCCCCGTGGTTTGAAAGCTGAAGGCAAGGGGCCATGTCACTGGTGACAGGGCCTGTTTACCCTGGCTATGTGAAGCGTCATCTGTGTGCAGCTTCGGTTTCGCGTTCGGCACGCAGCGACAGGTTGTGGAACACCTCGTGTTTCACCTTTCGGAAGGCGTCAAAGGCCTATTTATTCTTTCTCCGTGTGCCTCACTCATTGCCTGTTTTTTCCCTCATCATAGCTTATTCCGCCCTGCTTTTTAGGTCTCGCCTGAGCCAGCGCATGCGCTGCTCTGGCGAGAGTTTTAGTAAGCGGGTTTTGGAAGTGCAAACAGCAGTTTGCTGGCGACCAGCTTGCGTTCACGCGAGCGTGCACGCGCCATTCCTCGCATCGCTGGCGAGGCGCCATCTGCCTTTCCTCACCCCTCCTCCCCCTCCCTCACCAGAGAGCGCGTTTGTTGGCCGCACGTCTTGTTTACATTACTGTGCTAGTCCACCGTGCACAACCTCAGACGCTCCCGGACCCTTAAATCTCCCGGTAAACGCGCGCGCTTGTTCTTCTCCTCTTCCCCATTTCCCTTTTCAACTACTGCTTTCGAGTTCTGCTCTGGAGTGATTTGTTTTAGAGCTTCATTTGAGGGGCCTTCTTTCACCATCAGTGTTTTGCTTGCAGGCGCTCCTCGGGTGCTAGTCAGTGTTGCCTCGCCATTTGGTTTTGTTTGTTTTTTCTTTTTCAACCTAAAATATATTTAAAAAATGTTTTTGTAAAAGAAATCTAGGCTTAATTCTGTACCATGCATGAAGATCAGTATGTCAATTAGTGAAATTTACGAAAAACATGTCAAGAACACAGGTGGCAACTGAGAAAGGTATTTCTGTGTGTAGGCTTGGACTTATATTCCAAACGTTTTCCTGAATTTTCAGGAGTAAGAAATCATGAAAACACAGCTTTGTGCATCGAGCGGGCACCACCAAATGAGAATATTTGTAACACCCTTATTATGAGGCTGTTTGAATGCTTCCTCTACGAAAGCTCTATTTGCGTTTGTATGTCGCAGTTAATTACAAACTCAATACCCAGAAAGAAAAGAATATGTAAAGAACATGCAAAAATGAATTACTTGGACATTCTTTTGCAGTTAAAATTTTGACATAAACAATTGTAACTTCAAGAATGATATAAAAAAGCCAGTAGGTCCGTCTATTTACAAGTGAAACTTTTATGTTTAATGCGGTTTGTTGTGTATGATAACAGTAACCCTAATACAGATGCAGCATTTAATAGCAAGTTTTTGGTCACTGTTACTAATCACTGAAAATATAAGTATTATTTTGAACCAATTTTAACTGTATGTATGTATCTATAGAGAACAGTGAATGTGCTTGAGCCTTGTCAGTGGACTTAACTTACAATGTGACTTGTATATGTCTATTTTTCACCCTTTATGTCCGAACCCAGTGTTACCTTTTTTGTATGTGACGGGTATCGTGATAGTGATTACATGAACTGCACGCTTAATAACGCACAGAGAGTTACAACCAAAAATGATAAAGGCAGGACAGCAGGGAAAGGTCTTAGTGAAGTATCATGAGACTAACAAGCATTGCCAAAGCCAATAGTTCTCGCACATGACACATATTGTACGATGCCAAGGATTGGTTTTTTTACCCTGATGACTGTTGTTGTGTGAACGCTGCTACTGCGCCATCGCGGGATGATTTTCTTTTGTTAAATAATTCTAAGACGGCCACCTCCAGTGCACATGTATGTGCGGCAATCATCTTGGAAGTTTTTTCTGTTGCCATAAGAAAAATCATTCCAAGAAGGCCATTCGCACACGCATGTGTGGTGCCCATCTTGGAAAACAATTCCAATGCATGCCGGATGGGCATCTTTGAATAATTTGTCTGAAAACAAAAGAAACAAGCATTGGCATAGCCAATAGGTCTCGCCGTTGGGACCTTATAAGTGTTTAGCCATGCAACACTTGATGTTGTTGCACCAAGGATATTGTGCTGGGTAACTAAACACTTCTAAGGTCCCAAAGGCGAGACCTATTGGCTATGCCAATGCTTGTTGTCTTTTCCGCCATCACTTCCGCCGCATCCCACCTCATGGCCTTCTCTCGCACATTATTGCTTCCGCTTCCCTGTCCATTCTCTCCCCCACCACACCCTGCCTGAACTCCCATTCCCACAGCAACGTGCACGGAGCTGCCGCGAGTCTCTCATTCAGCCAATGCTTGTTTCTCATGGAAACAAAAGGTGGGTCTTTATTGAAGGCTCCCTTGCCTTCATTGCAGTCTTCTTTGTGTTGCTGTGTGAAGTGAAGCTCAGGTGACAAATACCCTTCATTGTACTTCTTTGATACTTTACATATCATAGAAATGATAGGACTTCAAAGAATGTTCGTATTGAAACAAAAAGAGGATTGTAATGAAGGTCGAGTCTCCAATACAGACCGCTGTTCGCTTTAAATGTCTTTGGCTCTCACATGCTAACCCAGTTATTCTTGCTCTGTCACTTTAAATTCAGGCATATCCTTATAGCTCGCAAGGATGAATCATTGAGTTGGCCTTGCCAGCAACTGTTCAACTCAGCGAGCCGTCCGTTCCCCTAAGGAAGTGCAGTTAGATTTTAATGCTTCCAGTCCCACGGTGTAGTGCAACCGGTCCTTGAACTGTTTCCCAAAACGCTGCATGCAAGAAGAAGGCGGATCTCTAAGCGCTGTAATAAACGCACATCAAGATAGCAGCTCAGCGACACTGGTTTTCATCCTCAGAAGTGTACATGTATCGAGAGTGAAGTCTGTGATATGAACCTTATATAGGCTAGACCAGCACGCACACCCTTCTCTGCAGTAGGTGCACTAACCCACCCAGCCCCCTCAGTGAAATGACCTTGGCCGTTGTGGTTTCGTGTGGAACAGCCACTGGAAGGGTGAGATGTGACCTCTTCAGTTCACTGCAGCCCCGATGAGTGGTGTGGGTAGAGGTTCTCTTGCGCTAGCTCATTAAATTCAGACATATTGCCTTTGTCAATGCTTGTTTCTTCGGGGAATACTTGCTGCAGTTTACCCTGCAGCAGGGATGAAAGATGTGTCAAAAGAGTGCCGATGGCATGATCATTACTGTGTGCAGTGGCTCCACACTGCCAAGGGCCGGAGGCTCAGCAGTACCAGGGCTGTCTAGTTTTGATTCCTCAGCATTGCTCTTTCTTCCATACCCTACACTTCTCGTTCTTTATCTCACTCTTGTTGGTTCTTTTGCGTCCACGCTTTTTCCATTTGCCTCTATTTTTTAATCTCCCCATCCTTCTCCTTCATCCCTTTTCTGTCTCTCTCTTTCTCTCTTCCCCGGGGTCAAAATCTGATGATTATAAAATAAGTCTCGGCCCACTACTGTCAAACACCGGCACATATTAAGCAGTGACTGTGGGGCACTGCTGTGGGGTTTGCTCCCCCCTGTTTTTTCTTGGCATCTGCTACAATCCAGCTCCAGGAGACAAACCATGCTCACCTGATTGGTAGAATCTTTAAACATTCAGTGATGTGTTTTTTAAGGCGGTAGATTCCACATACTATATTTTCTTAAAGTAACAGTTCTGTTGACGAAAGACAACAAGAGAGATTCACACAGACGGTCAATAAAGAGTGTTAGATTCTAATGAGAGACTCTTCACAATCGACTTATTCAATTCAAGCGTTCCCTCTGAGAACTGATTTTGCTGAAGAAAATTTGGATTACAGCCATAACTTCTAACGGGGTTGTTTCTGTTTGTGGTTAGAGGTAAAATCCGAGTATGTGAAAAGATTGCTTCAAGGTTTTGGGTAAAAAATATGTATCAGTGTGTGAGTGGAAGTGTTACAGCCTGGGGCACACTTCATCTAATGCCATTTGTCTAATGCTATTTCGTCTATTCCAGACAGAAGACCCACCCGGCTTTCGGGATGTGCTTACAATAAAAAATCTGCTTCCTAGTTTAAGAACAGGATTAAAGCCAACTCTATGTTTAGACATACCTAGACCCGAAGACCTCGGATGATGCCCCTTTGTAGTTTTCACAGAATATATTTGGATGATGTATGTAATGTTCTTTCTTTTCATATATGTGCTTTTAACATTATATGGGGAATCCTACACCGCATCTCAGGTTGTTGCTTTCAGATACCCTGCAAAGAGTGGAGAGCAGTTGGTTTTAATATGTATGGAGTATCATCTTAACTCCTTAGCTGATAAGGCTTCCCCCACCCTAGTGCTGAACTCCTTTTTAGGTCGAGCCTGGGCAGCGCATGTGCTGCTCTGCGAGGCATGCTGTATTCAGGTAGGGCCTTGAAGCTCCATCCACTCTCCGCCCATATTTTTCATAGGCTTGTGTCATTGTCCACTGTAAACTGTGGCTGTTCATTGGTTAATAGGCTTAGTAGTCCCTCCTTAGTACCGTCTTGTCTCATTTTGTAACCTCACATGGCGACACCCCCAGTGTTGTTACTCAGTAGGCTTTAATTACAGCCTCTGAGCACTATTTTTTCAAATAGCAATAGGTCTCCCCTTTGCGAGAGTTTAAGCTTTTGGCATTTTAAATGACAATGCCTTTTATGTATCTGTTTTAAAAACAACACATAAATAAAAGGCATTGTCATTTACAATGCCAATAGCTCAAATTCTTGTAAATGCGAGACCTATTGCATTACAAATGCTTGTTCTTATAGGGATTTCTCCACAGCAAACGTGTCGAGTTCCTGCTCCACCAATGCTGGCTTTCTACTCACACCCTATCAGTACCTTCCAATCAGGTGCTTTCTTTGTGCCAAGGGTGAGGGACAGAGGGTTGTTTGAGGATCCCTGCACTGTACCCTTGTCTCCTAAGGTCGACACGATTGACACTAGCACACTGTGCTGGTGGCGTATATCCCAGCTGCCTATGCGCCGCTGTGTCGAGTGAGATGACACGTCAATTTGTCACTTAAATTCAACAATCCAAATTGCATGGAGACAAATCTCCTGCCACATATTAAAAAGGCGACAGCCATTCCAGAAAGAAGACAGAAATATTGATTGCCTAGTTATCGCCATTGACTGACAAGGCTCTCGTCTATGGCAAGCGGACTTCCCAGTAGATTAACCTTAAATGGCTTTAACCCCGGCCTGCGACTCTGATCTGGAATAATTTATGTGTATTGCACCTGCTAACACAGAACTCGCTGGTTCTGCTAGTTTTATCATAAATTTGCAAGCCAGGATTTTATGACCCATCCAGTGCTTTAAATGGGCCCGTACTGTCCGGCACTGAGTACCGGCACTTTTTTATTTTGAAAGGGAGAGTACCAGCATTTCTCAAGAGAAATGTAATACTTTTAATTGGAGAGTATCGGCACTTCTCAGAAACAAGCAGGATCTCTGGTACAGAGTACCTGCACTTCTATTTTTCCATTTCAAGCACTGGACCCATCCAATGGATCCATATTGCTTCAGGTCAAGACCCCAGAACCATCCAGTCCCGGCAATTTCTCTGCCTGTTGGAACACCCTATATTCTGTTTAGGGCCTGATTTAGAGATCTGCAGTAATATAAAAACTGATGATTTTGTCAGGATGTGGTAAATTTGCCAATCAATAGCAATACTCTTGGTGGATCGAAAACTGGCATGTAGTAGTGTGGCGGCAGCAATTTTACTAGCAGTAATCCCGCAAACTGAACTTTTCGCTAAATCTGATGGGAATCGGAGGAATTTATATTACCACTGTCTCCTAAATTAGGCTCATAACTTGTCTCTGCTCTTACCCGATTACTACTCTGCCTTTCCCAGATCTTTTTATCTTCTCTAAATGACTCTATACCCACCATTCTTGCTAGGAAGCAGCCGTCCTAACGTACAAGTTGCTGCTCCTGCGTATATGAATGCCTAAAGTTTCTCAGAAGAATAACAAATTGAGATACTAAGAAGCGGGCAAATGAGAGTTATGGGAAAGTCAAACAACGGTAAGCAACGGGCAGGCTCAAAGCCCTACTACATGCTTTGTAAACCACAATATGCCTCGCAGCAGATAGCACGTGAACTGTCCAGAAGGCTTGAACTAAAAACCTCGGAGGAGGTGAACCAAGTGGGTCGGGACCTGACCACATTACCTCCTTGGCCATGAAAGTGCTTCTAAGGGGTTTGGAAAGACATTGAGAGGGGGGGGGGGCTTAATGCAGTACTCTGCTTGTGAGCCACACTAACACTCCTAAAAAACACAAACTGAGGCTAAACACAAACTGAGGCTTCAAAACAGCTGCTGATGTCCTGGGGAGGTTGAAAATCCCCGATGGCCTTCAGCTGTGCTCAGCCTCCACACAATGTTAATTGGAAAACTCTCTGCAGGGGTTTTCAACTCACATTGTCTGTCACTGTGTGATATCAGCTCCTCACCGGATGACTGTGTGAAAGGAACAGATATTGTGTGACACCTGACGGTGCTGTGTGAGTTGGCAGGTCTGTATATATGTGTGCGTCTAATGAAAAAGCGCACAACTTAACTCTGCCATGGCTGTGTTATGGATCAGGAAGCTTACATTACTGCCATGTATGGAGCAGCTTTTCTGAATTTTGATGGGCACCTAGGCAACTACGGCCCCAACTACTTGTGCTGAAAGAAGCGTTTGTCTTTGTATGTGAAGTCCCCCCTCATGGGTTCTGTCCAAATGGGAAACCTGGGTAAACATGTTATTCCAGTTCTTTCGCAGGCCGAACGGTCTCTCTCCTTTCTGCATGAAACGTGCAAGTTATGCACTATGACGGCACAACAACACCTGCGCGCGTTGCATGCATCAAAACGCAGCACTATCTCGTGGCAGCACGAGAGCTTCCTGCATCAATGTGTCACTCATCCACGCGCCAAAACCGAGGAAGCCTGTCCCTGCGGCTTATGCCTAGGCTGTTAGTTTCAGACAGACCAGGGAATAATGAGACGTGCTTTAATCGAAGGAAGTAAAGGCCAGGAACAGTAGCGGCTGCTACCGGATAGGGGTGGTAGGGCAGGGGCAAGGGAGGACAGAGGGAGGTGGTGGGAAATAATAAAATGAAAAAATAGAACTTACCTTTTTACTGCCGGCCACCGCCTCTTCTTTCTCCGTCCTCCTGGCAGGAAGCACACAGCCTCTCAGAATCCCCTAACCAATCACAACGCTGCCTTAGCAGCGATGTGATTGGTCTGCGCCATGGTTCGGCGCTCAGATAGGGGCTGGCAGGCTGTGCATGTTCTCCACCCAGGCTGAAATGCAGCCTGCATGGAGAACATGCACAGTGCGCATGACACTTTGGCCGGCCAAAGACGGCCGGCCAAAGCGTCATGCGCACTTTAGGCGCTGCCACCACTCCTCCCCCTGTGACGCGGGGAGCCCAGCTCGCCCACCTGGCTTCAGCTGCAAGCTGAATACAGAAAACAAGAATGATAACTACCGTTATTATTATTTAAAGTTTTGTATTCAGCTTGCAGCTGAAGCTGGGTGGGCGACGCTTCTCCGCCTTAGCGGAGGAGCCGCCACTGGACAGGAAGTGGAACTCTGTTTCCTGTGCGTATCCATGTCTTCTGATCTGTATGACCCATATAGAAGGTTATCCTGCCCTGTGATGTCTCTTTTCTCTGTGTGCGAGGGAAACTTATGCTGCTGCTGACCATGTTGTATAGTTGTCGTGCTGCTGGTATGTGTATTGAGTGTGATTAATGGATGATGTTCAAGTATGTTGGTAATGATTAGAAAGAATGGGTATGAAAGTGAATTGGCAGTGGATGTAGGTATGTTTTAAAGAAGAATCAGTGTGAGTGGGGAGAAAAGAATGTTTTTTATGCTTTCTAAATTAAATTCATGAAATCATAGAAGTGATTATGTTGAAAAATAAATTTTGATTAAAACATATGGGAACAGAGGTCCTGTGGTTACATTGTTTAATTTCAATGTGCTGATATTAAGCGGTGAATTGGTTATCAGTACTGGCATTTTGTTGTTTATTGGTATAGTTGTCGTGCGGCATGACACACCCTGCCCAAAACCCTATAACCATTATCAGTCATTGATCAGTGACCCACAGTCGTGAATTGCACGAGCCCTCCCTCCTCTTACACATGCACGCTCTGCATCCAGGATAAAGATGGCCACAGGGCCACGCTCCATCAGCTGCGCTCAGAAAGCCAAGTAACCTCAGCAGTATCCTTTATGGGGCCCAAAAGAAAGATAATGCCCTCTGTCACACTGAGACAAGTGTATTCAGTCAGACTAATAAATGCAAAGTATCCTCAGAGTCAGAAGTCCAAGGGTCCTCAGTTGGACTCAGCTAGCCAAAGCACTTTATCCAGACTCCCTCACCCTGTCGAGGTCTCTCAGGGAGGCAGTCTTTCACTCTGTATGGAAAAAGGAAAACTACAAGTACCAGAAAACATGCATTGGTAAATTCAATAGGTCTTTTATTGGCCACAAGCCTTTTGGTTTTGTCAATGCTTAGTTTGCTTTGCCTTTTTTTGGCAAAACTTTCTTATTGGGGCAGCTACTGGCCCCTCATCAAACTAAAAAAAAACATTGGCTAAAAGCCAAAATACTTTTGGTGCAAAAAGTACAAATGTCCATAGTAGTCCCTAGCACTCAAGGGAACCACCGTGTGTGGATGTGCAAATGCTGTCAATCAAAAGTGAGGTTAGCCAATGACTAAAGTGGGTTGACCCATTATAATGTATTGGGAGGGAGAAAATTGTGAATGACACATTAACTGATGAAAGGATGAAGAAAGGTGGCTGAAAGCCCTTACTCATTGGTATACATGTAAATTCAATAACATCAAAATGTCTTAGCTTATGACAGACCCAAAAATAGGACTGACTGCATGAACTGATATTGGACAAGATCATTCCTCTGATTGTGGCTACTCCATTTTAATGACATCAGCAGTCATCTCACAGGTTTGTAGGGAGGGTTTGCAAGTGCAGGCCAGGCAGGCAGGACGCAGGGCCTCCGGGGGTGAGGACCCAACAAGGCAGAAGGCTACACGCACAAGGGTCGGCTTGTAAGGTTTTAACAATTCGCTTTTGATGCCTGCTGCTGTGACTTCAGTCTTTGTGCCTTGAAGATGTGAGGGATTTTTGTGACTGAGGCCTGCGGAAAATGGTGTTTGTGACAGAGGAAGGGAAGTGAAGCCCCTCCGGCTTCCTCCTCATCCATAGCTCCAAGCAGCTGCATCCGACCGGCGCAGAGCCGGACACTGGGCCTTCTGGGAAGGGAGGAAGAGGCCAGAGCAGGGAGCTGGGGTGGGACCGCAAGCAGAAGCAGAACGTGGCCAAGTACAGAGCCACATCTGCCTACCCTAATATTAACGCCAACCGCTCATGAACAGCACGCCAGAAACAACTGGCTTGGCATTAGTTAATATTCTATATTTAGAAATTTAGCCTCCTAGTTTTCCATTTTTACAAATGCCAGAGTTTATTTAAAAACAAAAAAACAAAACGAAAATAGAGTTCTGTTGGTTTTAGGCAAGTTATTATGCAATTGCACATGGCGAATTAGCGCGCCCAAACCCTACAGATTTCAAGGTGTGACTAGACTTTTATCATTCACATAAATAAATGTGGAACTAAACTCGATGCATCTTTTCTCAAGCACAAAGGAATAAAAAATCTGAGAATATACCAATAAGATGAGAAAAAATGAATATGGCTATATACAGATGGAAAAGTAATACCATGAAACCAGAAGACCGATTTGTGAGTACTTTATGGCGTGGCATCAGTGTCTAGAGATGAAGGTTTTGTGGCACCAGACTTGAACACTGTGTTCAGCAGACCTCTGTCTTCTAATGCTCCCCGACAAAGTGTAAGTCACACGGTGAGTGGTGGGCTTGGGTTTTTGGACTGTTGGCTTCATGTAGAGTTTGGGGTATGGCACTCTCCGAAAACGTGGTGGACGCCCCATCTGCTGCATTCGGAGTGTTACTGACTATACTGCACTTGAAATACGGCACTGGAACATCTGCCACGTTTGTGATGGAGTGATCCATCTGGGGAAACAGCCTTTACAACAAGGTTTTTACCACCTTGTAACTTTACCACGCATGTTTTAAGAACACATATGCTTTTACAACGTATGCCTTTACCACACATTTAAGGTAAGTTCAGGGGTGTGGGGGGTCTACACCCACAAATACATTGTTTATATATATAAATATATATATAAACAATGCGTGAGTAAAAGTATAGGTTGTAAAAGAATGTGATCTAAAAATGTGGGGTAAAAAATGCGTGGTAAAGGCATGCAGAGTATTTCTCTACGTTGTTCCATCATACAACCATCGGTCTGTCACAGACACACATCTCTGCTGAAGAAACACACCATTGTGGCCTGAGCCCGCGTGTTTATCTAACATTTTCCAAATCGTGTACATTTGAAGCTTTACCAACAATAAATATTACTGCCTGAAATCAAAAGATGAAATATTTCCTGTAGTTAACCCCCCAAAAAATATTGGACAGAAGGTGATTTAGTTGAATGGTGTGTTAAGATATGGGCAGATTCTTTGACCAGCCACTATCGGTGTGGCACAGCCGGTCACATATAAGGAAAGCTTGACTTTGAAGGGTGAGTGGGACTGAGGAAGAGTAAATTACATATCCGAGACACCAGCCTCTCTAGCCATTCCATTTCCCCACTGGCCCGTCCATCTCTGATGCAGGTCATTAGCCTGCCTTCCCTAAATGTCTCCATTTGACTCCACCTCTGCTCCCCACAGATACTTCTGCATATTCCAGCCTTCGCAGAACACAGCAGCCCCTCTCTCATACCTCCCTCACTTCCCAAAAGGCTCTGCCCCGGCTTCCAGCATCTCACAGTCTAAAATATTCTCTGTTTAGTCCATAAAGTGGTGACTGGACCATTCAGGTCTGTTATCAACATAATATCTCAAAACAACAACCTATAAACTCTAGGCGATGAGAACATCCTTGAAAGACAGGGAGCCTGACTGCAAGTGCCCATTAAATTGTTTGTGCAGGAATCACAATCAAAAGTGGTACAATGTTTACTGCACCCAGTAATTGCCCGGTGCGATAAAGATGGCATCCTTCGGTAAATTTTGGCAGGTCAATCCTGCTGTACTTTAACAAGGGAAAGAGGCTAGGTAACCAGGACACATGATGTTTGGTGCAGTAAGCACAGAAATCTGCAAGTTATTCACAAAAAAACTCAGAATATGCAATAATTATTGCATCTGATCAATTCCAAACACCTCAGTGTTGAATTTGTATCAGGTACGCTAATGCACAAGGTAAATACCATTACCCCAGAGTGAGATCTTTGCTACCTGTGTTAAATACCTCTTATTTCTAGTTTTAAAGTTGAAAATAAGACTTAACATGTAGAAACAGTATTTAACATACCAATTTTCAGATGTATTGCCTTTATTTAATGGACCTCTTCCCCTACCCTTTGATGAGTTTCAGGAGGTTAGCATACCTGCCAACTTGAAGAACAATCTCACCGTGTGAACAGGGGGCTGGGCCTCATGCCGAGAAGTACCTATGAGGCATTTTAGAACCCCACACCGCCCCCAAGCCCCCTCCTCCCAAAAATACAAAAAAGCTTGCTGAGGCTGGTGCTGATGTCCTGGGGTGTTTTCACATCCCTAATGGATGTCAGCAATTCAAAGCCTCGGAAAACGAGCTGGAAAACCACTATTTACACCGTGTGATATCATCATCGGGAGATCCTGTAAAGGGAGCCGATATCGTGTGCCACATGGTGGCACCGTGTGAGTTGGCAGGTATGGGTTTGACCTGCCAGAATCTATCCGGGGGGGGGGGGGGGGGGGAACAGCAATGGTTTGATAATAATCATACAACTCTTTTTTTCTGAGCCCTGTGCAGACTCCCAGCACAGGGGTCGGAATTTAGCATGTTTGAGAGCCCTAGATGGGTAGTTCAGTTCTTGGGGTGGAAGAGGTATGTGTATGAAAACAGTCCAGCAGACAATGGAAAGGCATCTGAATTCATTGAAGAAACAAACATCTAGAAATATCAGGAGGAAGCTGAAATCCCGTCTAACTCAGATAGTGTTTGCTTAGGGACTTCCTCTCTCCGATGCACACCATGATTGACTTAAAGGATTCAAACGCTTACAGACTTTCTCACCCCTGGCAATCAGCACTAGATAAGGAACCAATTACTTACCGCCCGTTATTTGGGATTAGCGCGGGACTGAGGATACATCAATGCAGCCTGTCATGTCTTCTTCTCCTGGAACATAAGTGCCAGAGAGGACAGGACACCTGTGATATTACCCAGTGACTCAGCACAGACTGCAAACAGCAGGCCGGCAAATTAGCCGCTTAATGGAGCCTGGTTGCACACACATGTCTCGCGGGGACTCCTGGCCATCCCCAGCAAACATGGCTAATTGCTGGGCCCGAGAAATCATCAGCCGCTGCAGTGCCCGCCATGAACAAGCTCCCTTCATTGTCAGTCTTGGAAGATCCTCCGAGAGCGAAAACACACACATACAGAAGCAAATGCAGGACACCAATGAGGCCCCAGAGAGAAGCATACATAGAAGGGACACTAGGTGGTCAATTCAACCCAAACAGAAAATCCAAACCAGGATATTAATTCTACTCAAAGGAAATAAAGCACAAACAGAAGAATGGGCTTCCATTAATATGTCTTCAAGGAAGGAAACTACAAACAGAAGCAAGTGTCACCATTCACTGGCCCTCCAGAAGTGGAACCACAAACAGAAGCACGGGTCACCATTAATATGTCTTCGAGGAAGGAAACCACAAACAGAAGCAAGTGCCACCATTAACAGGCCCCAATGAGAAAACCACAAAAAGAAGCAAGTTTTCACAATTAACAGGCCTCAAGGAGAGAAACCAAAAACAAAAGCAAGGGTCACCATTAACAGGCCCTCCAGGAGAGAAACAACAAACAGAAGCAAGGGTTACCATTACCAGGCCCTCGAGGAGAGAAACCACAGACCGAAGCAAGTGTCACCATTAACAGGCCATCCAGGAGAGAAACCACAAACAGAAGAAAGGGTCACCATAAACAGGCCTCCAGGAGAGGAACCACAACAGAAGCAAGGGTCACCATTAATATGTCTTCAAGGAAGGAAACCACAAACAGAAGCAAGTGCCAACATTAACAGCCCTCAATGATAAAAATCACAAACAGAAGCAAGTTTCACCATTAACAGGCCTCAATGAGAGAAATCACAAACAGAAGCAAGTGTAACCATTAACAGGCCCTCCAGAAGAGAAACCACAGACAGAAGCAAGGGTCACCATTAACAGGCCATCCAGGAGAGAAACCACAAACAGAAGCAAGGGTCACCATTAACAGGCCTCCAGGAGAGGAACCACAAACAGAAGCAAGTGCCACCATTAACAGCCCTCAATGAGAACAATCACAAACAGAAGCAAGTTTCACCATTAACAGGCCTCAAGGAGAGAAATCACAAACAGAAGCAAGTGTCACCATTAACAGGCCCTCCAGAAGAGAAACATCAAACAGAAGCAAGGGTCACCATTAACAGGCCCTAGAGGAGAGAAACCATAGACAGAAGCCAGGGTCACCATTAACAGGCCCTCCAGGAGAGAAACCACAAACAGAAGCAGAGTCACCATTAACAGGCCCTCCAGGAAAGAAACCACCAACAGAAGCAAGGGTCACAATTACTGGGCCATCCAGGAGAGAAACCACAATCAAAAGCAAGGGTCACCATTAACAGGCCCTCTTTTTTTTTTTTTCATGCCCCCCCCTTTTTTTTTTTGTGTGAATCTGTTTTATTGGATTTTAGTATTAGTACAGCATAAGTCATATGAAATAGCAAGCAGTGTTGGGCGTCACAATCAGCATATAAGGCACAGTAGCATCATATAATATTGTTACAGCTCTCGCTTGGAGTTATGTACAAAGTGGTCAAGCATGTAATTGACAGATACATGTACGGCCTGCGCTAGAAGACAAGCGAGGGGTGAGAGCAGAAAAAGTAGGAGAGTAGGAAGGCATAATGACCACATCGCTGTCCACATATTGGGTGTCTTCCGGGGCATAAATGTTGGCGAATGTCCGTTGTCGCGCACACGTGCAGGTACTGTCCCATGAAGCCAGTAGGAGCACTGGCGCTCAGCTGTGAATGAGTGCCAATAAAAGATTCACTATTAACAACAGGAACTAGGAACTGTGCATACAAAAGAAAAGGGGTAAAAGAGATGAAAAGGAGGAATGTACAGTGTATGCAAACAAACATGTAGCCCGCAGCCCCCCCCCCCTTTTTGCGTCCATATGCGGCATGACTCATAGCTCTCGTGTTTAACAGCGACTGGCTGTTACCCCATGTATAGTGTGTGTCGGCTGAGTGTCACAGGCAGTTTGTGTCCGCCAGTAAGAGATCGGCGCGGCGCATACGCCGGGACTAAGCGCTGCCAAAGACTGGCGTGTCAGAAAGGTCCGCGGTCAGCGTGCCCGGGCTGTGTTGCAGTGCAAGGTAGATTGTGTCCCAGTATGTGGCAATGGGGACCCTACGCAATCCCAGCGTCTCCTCACGTTTAATAGCGAGGCTTTCCGCTTTGGCCCACGCAAGCATAGAATAACGCCAAGCTTGTATGTGCGGAGGGTCCGGCGCTTTCCATCTTTTACTGATCAGTCATTTGGCCACTACCAGTCCCAGATCTATAAATCTGGACGTGAACTTCATGCTACGGGTTCTGCGAAATTTGTGCAGTAAATATGTAGGCCAAGTGAAGGGCAGCTCCCTGTCGGTGCTCTCGTGCAGCAGAGTGGCCACATCCCTCCAGTATTCCCCCACCCTGGGGCAGGCCCAAAGCATGTGTAGTAGATCGGCCCCTACTTCTCTACACTGCGGGCACGCTGCATCTCCACTCTTTTTTTATTTTTTTTATTTAAATAAGTCTTTATTCAATTTTCATTTTAACAGCAAAGTGAAAACATAATTTTCAACACATAATCTTCAGCATTCCCTCCCACCCCCCACCCATCCCCTAGTGGATCCAACCAGAAATGGTATCAATAATCGTTTCATTGATTTTTTAGCAGGAATTACATAGTAAACCATGACAAAGAAACCACAAATAAAACAAACAATAAAAACAAACAAACCCAAAACCACCAGAAAGCTAGGGTGCTAGTCTTGGCCAAATCCTAACTAGTAATATACCAGTTGAAACAGCACTCTATACCCCCCATTTGCTCCCATCCTATTCCTGTTCACTGTACGACTGGGACCAATCCAATAAGGGAGCCCAAATAGCAAGCCCTTTAGCTTTAACCCTGTGGCCTCTCCTGGAATAAACAGATCTCTCCATCCTATGCACCGCCAGCAATCTTCCTAGCCACTGTTGGACAGACGGGGAGCTGGGATCAAGCCAGTGTGTAGCCAGACATAATCTAAACACTGTCATAGCACTAAATAGAAAGGACTGATTTAGATTTGAAGATACAGGATGTCCAACCCCCAGTACAATCAATTGTGATGATAATACAATTTCACAGCCCAGCATGATACCCAAGATGTTGCTTACATCCTGCTTCAAAGCATCTAGCACGGGGCAATCAGCAAACATGTGAATAATATCAGCCGCATGATATTTACAGCGGGGGCATGTTGATCCTGCCACCCGCCCCCATTTAGCGATTTTAGCAGGTGTAATATAAAGATTAAACCATGTTTTAAAACATTGGAGCTGAAGGTTAGCAGTGATAAATGTTGTCTGGGCCAGGTGTAGTGAATCCTCTATTTCTCCTAGTCCCACCTGTAAAAGTCCCTGCCATCGATCTAAGTGTTTGTTTAAATCATCCATTGTCAGCTCATTCAGCATTTTGTAAATCCCCCTAGTGTGAGAGAGCCTTTAAGTAACCCATCAATCAGCTTCACCCCGAGAAGCCACAGGTACCCCCGTTTTCTTAGCTAGAAAATCTCTTATTTGAAGATATTTAAAAAATTGCCGATTATTTAACCCAAATCTATCTCTAATAATTTCAAATAGCAGCACCTCAGTCCCTTTAGTAACATCACCCACCACCCTAACGCCTTTATCATACCAGTGCCGCATGTGTCCATCATTAAAAATATATGGAAGATAGCCGTTCTTAAATATTGGGGTATAAGCATTAATACGCCCAAGGCCAAGTTTTTTCCGGACCGTGGTCCAAACCTTAAATGCACAAAGTAGAATTTTAAATTTAACCTTCTTGTAATAATTCAGTTCTATATGTCGTACAAGACACCCCGGAGCTTCATCCCCTAATAACAACTCAAAGACAGAAATAGACGCCCCAATCGGCGTGATTTCCGCTTTTTCATTAAGCAATATCCCCGCTATATGTAAAACTGATGCCCAATGATAAAACTGAAGATTGGGGACTGCCCACCCCCCTCTTTCTCTTGACAATGTTAATAATTTAAGCGCTCTCCGAGGGCGACAACCCGCCCATATAAACCTAGAAAATAAATTATTCATAGCTACAAACCAAGAATTACATATATTCAGAGGAATAGCCCTAAAGAAATACAAAATCTTAGGTAAAAAAAGCATTTTCATAGCATTACATCTTCCTACCATCGTAAGTTTAAGATTTTCTAATCTATTAAATTCAGCTTTAAATTTTAAGAGCAACGGGTTCAGATTGTTTCCTGTAATCTTCGCAACATCTGCCGTGATTTCCACTCCCAGATAAGTAGCACTCTGTACCACACAAGAGTTATTCAATCTGGATTCCTTTACCAACCACAACCTGAGTTTTAGTTGAGTTCAGGCGATAACCAGAGAGTTGCCCAAAGATATCAGCTTCTTTTTCAATCTCCCTCAATGCCATCATGGGATTGGAAGTGATGATCGCGAGATCATCGGCATAAGCTAGTATCTTGGTGCTCCCTCCTATACTTTGCATTCCCGGAATCTGATTGCTACATTCGATCTTCCGGACTAACGGATCAATATACAAAGCAAACAATAAGGGGAGCACGGGCACCCCTGGCGGGTCCCTCTGCTGATAAAAACCGGATCCGACGTCTCTCCCATTATTGATATTCTTGCCACAGGGTCTTTATACATTGTTGCAATAGCAGTGATAAAACCTTCCCCAAACCCTCTGTTCTTCAGAGTTGCCCAGAGGAACGGCCAGGAGACCCTATCAAAAGCCTTCTCCGCATCAAGCAAGATAAGCCCGATAGGGTCCCCGGTGATTCCTGCCTCGTCAAACAGGGCGATTACCCTCTGGATATGGTCAATTGTACTTCGTCCTGGTACAAATCCATGCTGGATTGGAGAGACCAATTTTTTAATAACTGCCGATAATCGTTTAGCCAAAATTTTAGCATATACTTTAACATCGCTATATATTAAAGTAATAGGTCGATAAGACCCCATCTCTCTCACCGATTTCCCTTTCTTAGGAAAAATAATAATATTAGCAGATTTCCAAGAACCAGGAGCTCCTCTCCCTGCCTGAGCCTCCAAAAACACCTCCTTCATTAGTTCCTGTATCGGGGAAGTGAAAATTTTGTAGAGCTCAACAGGAAGGGCATCAGTACCCACCGCTTTGCCATTTACCAATGACCTAATAGCTTCTTGAATTTCATCTGCTGTTATAGGTGCATCAAGTGCATCCCTCTCTTCTATTGACAAAATCTCACAAGGAATCCCTGCTAAGTACCTCTGTATGTCCTCCTCCTCAGTAGTGATATCATCGGTATAGAGTTTCTGATAGAACCGCTGAAAGGCAGCACGTGTTTCGACAGGTTGATTAACTAACCCTATTCCGGGATCATCTATTTCTAATATCCCCCTTGAATTATTCGTTGTCTGGTCCGCACTGCCAGAAGGTGGCCAACCCTTTCATTACATTCATATATCTTGGATCGCCAAGCACAATATTTGCTTGCCGCCTTATTGGCCGAAAGATCCATAATTGCAGATCTGACTAGAGCCACCTTAATTTGTGCCTGCTTCTACCTCTCCTTTACTTATAAGTGCCTGTATTAGTTGCGTTTCTGCCTCACTCAGTGCCTGATATTGTTCTTGAAGATACCTTTTTTCTTTTGCTTGCGAAGCCCAACCATACCGCAATGTTTCCCCTCTTATCCCAGCTTTGAGTGTATCCCAAATTATCCCCAACTCTGCACTGCCTCTATTCTCATCTATGAATCTCGGAATCCAATCTATCATATGTTGGACATAATCTTCCTCATATAAAAGTGCTCTATTAAAAGTCCAATGAGACAAAGAAGGTTTGGATGTTTGAAGTGAGATCTCTAATACAAGTGGGTTGTGATCTGACATAACCTGGGGGAATTTTATGATGTCGGATCTAATTAAAACCTCTTGGGATACAAAAAAATAATCTAACCTGGCATGAGTTTTATGAGGGGCAGAAAAAAATGTATATCCCACATCTTGAGGTTTTAATGTAGCCCATGCATCAAACAAACCATGTGTGTTACATAAATTAACCAGAGCATTAAACACTTTAGGTTTGCGACCCCGATATGATTGCACACCTAATTTCATATTCTCGTTGTTTAAGTTAACATTAGCATCCCCACAGAAGACTATAGGCAGCGGCCAACCCACCAACTCAACATTCAGCCAGTCAAATAAAGCCGGTTCATCCAGCACTGATCCGTAGACAGAACAAAGTGTAAAAGAAAAGTTATCCAAACAACAATGAATACTAGCCCATCTACCGTATTGGTCCGCTTTCGTGCGTAGGAGCCTAAAGCCTTTTTACGAGCCAGAATCACAACACCTCTTGTGCGTGTTCCCTGAGTCGTGGCAGAGACCAATAGGTAACCATCTAACACTGCTATCTTTTGTCTGCCAGCTTCTAGATGGGTCTCTTGAAGACAAACTATGTCTGCCCTTAGATATTTCATATCTTCATTAATCCTACGTTTTTCCGAAGGGTTATTCAGGCCACATATATTAACAGAGGCTATCCTCAATTTACCCCGTACCATTTATAGTCCACAGCAAGTCCAATATGTTCCAATTCCTGTTATCTGTTAAAAATAATTCAGCAAATTTAATTGGTTGGATCCTCCCCCTGCACCCCCCCCTCTGCCCAACCCAACCCCCCCACTCCTCTTTCCCTAGGCAAAAAAGGTCCATGGACCCTTGTGACGCCTCCTGCCTAAAGCTGCCACCCCTCGCCACTCATCTTGCTCCTCCAGAAAAGGAGAGAAAAAAATAGGATTAACCCCTAAGTGATTATATAGAGCTGAGCAAATAGACTAGACTAATTTAAACCCCCATTGATCCCATTGACATCCCCATTTATCATTCAGGTCCACTCATGCCCCTGTTATCAGAGATTTCCCGCAAAAAGTCTTGAGCCTGTATTTCTGAAGAGAATACTCTGGTAGTTCCCTTGTATAAGATTTTAAGACGTGCTGGACTGAGTAAATAAACCTCGCAGCCCTTTTTCTGAAATGGTAAAATTAGCTGGCGAAGCCTCCACCTTCTTTCTACTGTAATATGGCAGAAATCAGGCCTGACAAAGAAGGTGTGGCCTTCAGCCGAGCGCCTTGATTCTGGTCGGGCTTTGTCAAACACTGCCTGCCGAAGGAGAAAGTTTCCCAAAAAAATCAGTATAGCTCTGGGTTTGTCAGTCACCAGATTCTGCCCCTGCCTTTTCTTAAGCATAAGTGGGAAGCGATGTATTCGTTGCACCTCAGTATCCCAGTCCCAATGTGAGAGTTCAGGAAAGCCACCCTTCAATAAACGCAGCACAAAGCCTCTAATATCCCCACCCTCTGCATTTTCCGGGATGCCAAGCAGTCTTAAGTTATTACGCCGCTGGCGGTTTTCAAAGTCTTCCAGCTTCCACATCACGTCCGTCATTCGAGTTTCATTTGACACGACTTTCCGGGTTGACTTCTCAGTTTCCACCTCTAAAGCGACCACCCGTTCTTCAAGAGCCGTAGTTCTCTCTGCAATCTCGGCACACGACTTGTTTACTTTTCTAATGGCACCTTGAAGCTTCTTTGTAGCTAAATGAGCCCGTTTATGCTCCTGTCTGGCTTCCCCCTGCATCTGCTTGAGAGTTGAGTATATCAGGCTCATTGATGGAGAAGAGTCTGCCTCCGTCGGGGGGTATTCACCCTGACTTTTAGGGTCGTCTGCCCGGACTACATCATCATATCCCCCATCTTCCGTCAAAAGCTGAGTAGTTGAGTAGTCCCATTTTAATTGACTGGAACGACTATTATCAGAGCCAGATTGACCAGTTCCACGTTTTTTCCCGCTATGAATTCTCCTCCTTCTTTTAGTTAGAGAAGGCAGGCGTTTTTGAGTACTAGGGTTAGAGAGGGCGCTATCTGTATCTGAACCTGTATTGTCCATTTCAGAAGTCTCTCCTTCACTGGGGTTGGATAGCTCAGACTCTTCATTTAGGGAGAAGAATTTCTCTCCACAGTAGCAATAAACTTAGGATCTTTTATTGAGTTGTCCGCAATTAGGTCCTCACTGCATAGATTATCCCCAGTTATAGCTACTGTAGGTTCAGGTGATCCATAACCTCCCTGTATCAGGGCCAGATCCCCCAATGTAGCCACACTGGTACTCACAGAATCCACTGTGGGGTCAATATTCACCTCTGCCAGCACTGCCAAAGCTTCTTCGTTCAGACCATGAAGTCTCCGCTTTCCCAGCAGTATTCGTCTTTTCCTTCAATTTCATATTTCCAGCAAACATGCCGGGAATCACCTTCCGCTGTCTGACTAGTTCTGCCGCTTCCCCTGGACGCTGTTCCTTGTTGCAGGTTTTGACTGACTCCGCCTCCTTGCTGCCTGCCGAGGGAGTAGCGTCCCCAGTCTTTCTCCCGGCCGGAGTCTTCCGTGGAGCAGGCAGACGTCGGAGATTCCCTGCAGCATTGACAGTCCCCATGCCACTCTCCACTCGCTCCCGCGGGGGCCTCGATGACTTGGGAGGCATCCTGTAGCGTGAGGACGATATACGACGCTCCACGCCGCACCAGCGGAGAACCGGTCTCACCAACGCTTGGACCAACACCAACAGATAAGTGACACGGGTTGTTTCACTTAGCAGCACCCTTCGATGCGCTCGCCGTCCGCTTTCTCTTATCAGGGGAATAATCATCTGTAAAGTCGGGGGTTTAGTTTAAGTCATAGAGCGCTTGATGAGTGGCTTTTAGCAGCATTCACGCAGCCGCCATCTTGCCTCGCCCTCCTGCATCTCCACTCTTAAAGTATAGATTGATTTTCGCAGGGGTGAGGTATGCTCTGTGGATAATATAAAGCTGTATCTGTCTGAAGCGCATGTTCCTGGGAATGCGTGTGGGGCTCTCGAGCACTCCGGCCCATTCCTTATCTGTGAGCTGGCTACCTAGGTCCACTTCCCACTTGTGGCGGAGTGTGGCATGGCTGAGTGCCGCGTGAGTTCGGAGTGATGCCGCAAACCAGCGCGTCAAGTGCCTGCCTCGTCTCATGACATGTAGATATTGAATGGTGAGATGCGTTCGCAGCTCTGCCGTGATATCTCCCCATTTTGCCGTGAGTGAGGCCACCAGCGCGCGGTGAGTGAGGAATTGCCCGGGCGGTAGCCCCTCCTCCCCCACGAGGGTTGCGTAGGGTGTGAGTGCCCCGTCCTGGTATAGGTCCCCCAGGGTGTGAATACCTTTGTCATGCCATTCCCTAAGTATGAGTGCCGTCAGTACTGATTGCCCGCTGGGGGTGCCCTCTAGGGGTATCGCCGGTGCATATGGGGTTACGCTGCGCGTCAGAAACAAGCTTCTGCGAAAACACCAGTAGGCCACTGCAAGTAGTAGAGGCTCTGGTGGACGTGGCCGTGCCCCAGGGTGAAACAACCGGACTATGTGCTCCAGGGGGTAAGGCGGCTGCGTAGTTGCTGTATCTGCGCAGTTGAGATCGGACAGCCACCGCGCTATCCACTGCAGTTGAGAGGCTAGGTAGTAGTGTTCGAGACAGGGGGCTGCCAGCCCGCCCTGGTCTGTGGGTAGGTACAGCTTTTTCAGTGTCATCCTGTGTCTAGCATTACCCCAGATGAAATCTCTGAGTTGTCTCTCAAAGGCAGTGAAGAAGGAGACAGGGACATACATGGGCAGGTTCGTGAAATAGTATAGGAGCCGTGGGAGGACCACCATTTTGGTGAGTGCTATCCTGCCTGTCACGGCCCATGGCAGTGTGCTCCAGAAGCGCATCTGCGACTTGATGGATGTCACAGCTTTACCGAGGTTCCCATCGTATAAATCTTGCGATTGGCGGTAAATTTGGAGTCCCAGATAGCGAAACGTATCGGGCATCCAACGCACCAGGGTGCCTGTTAGGAATGGGATTTTTAGCAGGCTAGGGCATGTGCCAAAGCCAGGCAGAAACCACCACTCTAGTCAGGATAAGGGAGTTACACTCCTAAAATAACCTCTGCTCACCCCCTTGGTAGCTTGGCACGAGCAGTCAGGCTTATCTTAGAGGCAGTGTGTAAAGCATTTGCACATAACCAACAGTAATACAGAGTAAGCACTACAAAAGGACACCACACCAGTTTAGAAAAATATCCAATATTTTTATATACTTAAGACAAGACCAAAAACGATAAAAATCCACAATACAGTACTTAAAAATCCACAGTTATCAAAATACGCTTTAAAAACAGTTCCTTGATGTCGATAGCTCCGTCCGGGGCTATCACGGTGTCGTGAGCAAACAAATCCAAACAGTTCTGGCTGACCGCGGCGTCGCGGGCCAGCTACGGTGTCGGGAAGACCCGCAAACAGTACCTTTTAGAAATGCAGGGCGTCGATGACCTCTCGTTGAGCTTCCGAAAACACGGCGTCCGCAGGCGTCGGTTCCGGAGGTCGGTGCAGGAGTCGTCGGGCCCTCGAAGTCACACGCATTGCAGGTCGAGCTCCTCTCTGATGGAGTCAGGAGCGCTGGCGTCGGCGACGTCGTGTGCTGCGGTGCGAAGTGCGCAGTGTGGCGCGCGGTGCCCTCAGGTCGCGGTGCGAGCAGCGGCTCGGTGGCGGCGTCAGATGGCATCGTCGGTGAAACCAGGGTCGCGGTGCGAGATGAAGGCGGTGCTCGTCACGGTGCTGGCAGGTCACGGTGCAAGCAGCGGCATCGTCGTTGCTGAAGCGCTGTCGTCGGCTGACGAACTGGAGTCGATGGCGCCGGTGTCAGTAGGCCAAGGCTGCGGTGCGGGATGAGGGCGGTGCATCGTGTAACTTTACGAGCGGTGCCCTCGAACCACAGTGCAAGCAGCGGCGTCGATTTCGGCGTGGAGCGGCGTCGTCAGGGATACCAAGGCGTCGTCGTGAAGTGAGGCGGTGCGGAGTGCGGTGCCCACAGGTCGCGGTGCGAGCAGCGGCTAGGTGGCGGCATCAACAGGCGTCGCCGGTGAGACCAGGGTCACGGTGCGTCGTTGCGACGGTGCCCTCTGCGGTGCCAAGGCGTCGTCGCGAAGCGGTGCGGAGTGTGGTGCCCACAGGTCGCGGTGCGAGCAGCGGCTCGGTGGCGGCGTCAGCAGGCGTCGTCGGTGAGACCAGGGTCGTGGTGCGGCGTTGCGGCGGTGCCCTCTGCGGTGCCTTCAGGACACGGATTCGGCAGCGGCGTCGTAGACGTCGTCGGGTTGCTTTTCTTCTGGTGCAGCACAAAACACACAGTCCCCAGTGCTGAGGGCAGAAGAGCTTGAAGTCTTTGTTGTTCCTGAGACTTCTTGAACAGGGGGCAAGCTCTACCTCAAGCCCTTGGAGAAACTCACAAAGTAGATTGCAGAAAGTTCAGTCCAGTCCTTTCACTGCCCAAGACAGAAGCAGCCACTGCAGGCCAACACAGCAAAGCACACAGCAAAGTGGTAGTCCCTCCTCACAGCTTCTCCAGCTCTTCTTCTTGGCAGTCTTCTTGATCCAAAAGAGTTCTAAAGTTCAGGGGTCTGGGCCCCAGTATTTGTATCCAAAAATCCTTTGATCCTCTAGGCAGAGGGTGTCTGTGCCCAGCCAGAACCAGTTCTGCCTTCTCTGGTGTGATTTCCTGGCAGGGGGTGGAGACGGCATTGTCAGAGGCAGACCAGGCCCTTTGAGGTGCAAGGAAATCTCCTCCCCCTTCCCCCATCGCAGCCCAGGTCTATACAGTCCTTTCCTGACCCACCTAGACTATCTGGAGCCCCTCCTGCTCCCCCAGCCATCTGTCATCCAAAACCCAGACAGGCAATCCACATTCCAGCAGAGGCACACGGGATGACTGAGCAAGAAAATACCTACTTTCTAAAAGTGGTACTTTCAAACACAGAACGTAAAAATCACCTTCACTAAAAGATGCATCTTTAGATTCTGAGTTCAGGCATACTAAATTTTATTTTCCTACCTAGTTCCCAGGGCCAGTTATGTTTATAAGATGTTATAAACAAACTTCCCATTCTGTCCTATGGGGAACAGGTAGCCTTGCAATAGTGAAAAACTAAATGGGCTGTAATTTACTATCAGGACATGCCACACACACCAGGGCATGTCCTACCTTTCACATACACTGCACCCTGCCCACAGGGGTACTTCGGGCCTACCTTAGGGGTGCCTGACATGTAAGAAAATGGAAGGTTAGGGACTGGCCAGTGTGTGCACGGGCCAAGTCGATATGACAGTTACAAACCGCGCAGACTCGGCAATGGCAGGTCTGAGGTACCTTTTCCGGGCTACTTACGTGGGTGGCACAATCCGTGCTGCAGGCCCACGCGTAGCATTGGATTCCCAGGCCCTGGCACACTCAGTGCACTTTACTAGGGGCTGACAAGAAAACCAAACAGCCAATCATGGAAACACTAATCAATACCACAATTCACACAGAGAGCATACGCACTTTAGCACTGATTAGTAGTGGTAAAGTGCCCAGAGTCCTAAAACCAACACAAACAGGCCAGGAAAAGATAGGAGAAAGAAGCAAAAAGTTTGGGGATAACCCTGCAAAAAGGGCCATTCCCAACAGTGCCCCCTATGGCGAGTCCCGGATCGCAGAGCCCCTTTCTGAAGGGGTAAAGACAAGATTTACCTGCGTTTACTTTCAGTCCGGAAAGTGCAGCAAAATCCCCAAGTAGCTGAGTTAGCTGGGCAGGAACGCAATCAATGTCCCTGAGATAAATGAGGAGGTCGTCCGCGTAGAGCGACACCTGATGGGTAGCGTCTCCCAGGGGCACCCCATCCGCCAACTGGGTGCGCAACGTTTCCGCTAATGGCTCCATTGCGAGCGCAAACTGGAGCGGGGACAGGGGGCACCCCTGACGCGTGCCTCTCTGCACGGGGAGGGAGTCCGAGATGTAGGGGCCTATCTTGACTCTCACAGTGGGGTCAGTGTAGAGGAGGCGCACTCGGTGAATGAACTCTGGGCCTAGGTCAAATTTTGCGAGTACCGCAAACAAGTAAGGCCACTCCAGGGAGTCGAAGGCCTTCTCTAGGTCCAACACGAGGCAGCCTGCTCTGGGCCACTCCTCTGCCGCATATGTGGCCACTCGGAAGAAGCGGCGTAGATTGAGGGAAGTGTTGCGCGCTGGCACGAAGCCATTTTGGTCCGTGTGGACCAATCCTGGAACTGCCTGCGCTAGCCTTTCAGCCAGTACCTTTGCGAGGACTTTATAGTCTGTATTGAGCAGGGCCAGGGGTCGATAGGAACCCATCTCCTCTGGATCTCTGCCCGGCTTCAGTAAGGAAACCAGATGCGCCTCGCGCATCGAGGGGGGGAGTTGCTGCGCGTCTAGGGCCGCGGCAAATACCGTATCAAGGCGCTGCACCAGTGAGATCTGGTATGCTTTGTAATATTCGGATGGCAACCCGTCTGGCCCCGGGGCTTTCCCCGTCGCTAGGAACTGAATAGCCGGACCAATCTCCTCCCGCGATATCTGCTCATTGAGCACTTTGCGATGCTCCTCTGTTACTGTGGGTAGCTGTAAGGGGTCAAGGAAGCGCGCCAGCTCCTCTTCATTGCAGCGACATTGGGACTGGTAAAGGCGGGTGTAGTGTTGCGTCAGGGCCTCATGTATGTCTTGTTGTGTGGTTAGCAACTGACCTGCGGGAGAGGGGAGCGACCCTATTGGGGCGTGTGCATGTTCTTGCCGGATCAACCAGGCTAATAGCCTGCCTGCCCTATTTGCCGCAGTGTGGGTGCGGGTTGTGTGCGCAGTGTAATTGTGGCAGCGGAGTTGCTCCATGTAGTCTGCGTGCTCAGAACGCAGCGCCTCAAGGCACCGCGAGTCACCGCCTAGCCCTTCGCCTGTGTTTTCATAGCGTATCAGCTGGGCTTCAACCCGTGCGAGGGAATCAGACAATTGTTTGCGTATATTCCATGTTGCCCCTACACAATGGCCCCTAATTGTCACCTTAAACGCCTCCCATTCGACAAGCGCATGGCTTGCTGTACCCTCATTTAACTGGAAGTATTGCAGAATCGATGTCCCCAGCGATGACCTAAAAGCAGGGTCTTCCAGGGCTTGTGGCTGTAGGCGCCACGTGGGGACCGGGGGACGGTGTGTGCACTCTATGTCCCCAGCGATGACCTAAAAGCAGGGTCTTCCAGGGCTTGCGGCTGTAGGCGCCACGTGGGGACCGGGGGACGGTGTGGCTCCCAGCGCAGTTGTAGCAACAAGGGGTTATGATCGGAATGGGTCCGCCCTAGATACTCCGCATTCTGAATCAGCGGGAGCAGCACCGGTGAGGCCACTAACCGGTCGAGGCGTACGTGAAGACCATGCACTGCTGAGTAATAAGGAAACACGTGGGCGGTGGGGTTTAAAAGCCGCCACACATCATGTAGAGCACAGTGTGTCAGTCAACCAGAGAGGGCTTGCGCGTTGGATGCCGAGAAGGTTCTGTTAAGGGGCGGGAACGACCTATCTAAGTCCACATCCAGTACCGAGTTAAAATCCCCCCCCAGAAGCCAGGGTATCCCACTCCATCGGGCCGCTACTGTAGATATGCGGGCGAGATAGGAGGCCTGATCTGAATTGGGGGCATAAAGGGAGCCCAAAAGTATCTCTTGACCATTCAAGCGCCCTTTCACGAACGTGTACCTTCCATCTGCATCGTTGACGCTGTCCTCACTAATGAACAGGATTCCCGCACGGACCCATATCAGTGTGCCTCGCGCGTGTGCTGAGTACGTGGTGCCGAATACTTGGCCTCTCCATCTTTTACACAAGCGCTCCAACTCAGGTTTGGACATGTGTGTTTCCTGGAGCATCGCTATTCCAGCCTTACGGCGTTGCAAGTATGAAAAGATAGAATAGCGTCGCGTAGGTGTATGCATGCCGCGTATGTTCCACGCGACTACTTGTACCTGTGTCATGTCAGATTAGTGTGCCGGTCTAAGTGGGGAGGGGTGTGCCACTGAGCTACGGATCTGTATCGTGCGGGGGGTCTCGGGCTAATCGTAAATAAACCAAAACATAAGGCAGTGAATCGAACTTTGCTAACATTTAGGGCGAACGCCCGGGTGGGGCTCTTCCAAACCATATCTGGCCCAACAATGGCCATAACAATGTCAGTGTAGAGACTGGTGTGGGGGTGGAATGTGCGCCTAGATGGGAGCATCGCATATCCTCCATAACGCGGATCCGTCACCCGTGTCCCAACCCACGCGCTGATGTATATCTACGCTGTTCGCGTGCCTTGGTGAGTGTAGCCATTATGGGGCGTGCACGCATGTAGCAGGTCAAAGCATTAGTGGTAACTCAAGAAGCGAAAAGAGAGTCATCAACAATTCAGTCAATTGCAATGTGAGAGTCTCTACTTGCGTGTGCAGCAATTCAGTCTGGTCCCGCTGCTGCTGCCGTGCTCATATGATTTCGTCCGCGGTCTGCGGTGTGACGTCCGGTGGCAGCATTTCGTCTAGCTCATCAGGTCTGGGAGTGGAAGATCCGCTAGCTGTGGCGGATTCAGAGGAGCCTGCTGCACGGCTCTCACGGTATGTGTGTGTTCCCAGCGACGCTGCCGCTTCCAGGGCGTCACAGCGCTCTATACGGTTTTGCTCTGGGTCCGGTGCTGCCACTGCCGTATTTGCATTCCCTGCTTTTCTCCGATGTCCGCGACGGCGGGGTCCTCTGCGGCTGGGCTTGGATGTTTCTGCGTTGGAGGGTTGCGTCCCCGACCACACTCCCGAGCTCTCTAGCCAGTCCCAGGTGTCTGCAGGCGTGTCGAAGAAGCGGGCTGTTCCGCCGGCCACCACCCTGAGCCTGGCAGGAAACAGTAGGGAGTACGGGAGGTCCAAAGCACGCAGCTGACGTTTCACATCAGTGTAGGTGCTTCTCCGCCTCTGTACCTGCACCGTATAGTCCGGGAACAACATGACTTGATTGCCGCCCACCTGCAGATTGGAGATTTTGCGAGTTTCACGCAGGACTGCGTCGCGGTCCCTGTAGTTCAAAAGTTTAAAGAGGAACGGCCTCGGTCGGGCTCCAGGGGGTAGTCTGTGTGCCGGCACGCGATGCCCGCGTTCTACTACGAAGTGCGAAGATAGTGTCCCGGCAGGTAAAAGATCCCTCAGCCACCGCTCCACGTAAAGTTCCGGGGTCCGGCCCTCCGGAAGGCCCACCACGCGGACATTGTTGCGGCGGGAGCGCCCTTCAGAGTCTTCAATTCGGTCTTCCAGCGCATGCACTCGGTCCAGGATGTCCTGAGGTGCTGCAGCGTGACTTTGGGTGACAGGCTTGAGTTCCGAAAGAGAGTGTTCGTGTGATTGGACTTTCTCCGCCAGCTTATGGTGATCGGCTCGCAATAAAGTGAAGTCTGTGGTGACTTTGTCGATGCGTGTCTCAAGAGATATCCTGGTCTGGTCCAATGCAGCCCCAATTTTCTCTACGGCCGCTAGCACTGAATCCAGTTTAGCTGCTAGTGCAACACCCGAGACGTTAGCGTTTGCCTCATCTCCTGGAGGCGACGAGTGCGGTAGGCTGGTCTTCGCGGCCAGTTGCTGCGTATTTGTACGGAGGCGTCCCATGGCGAGCTTCTGGGCGGACAGCATTGACGTCTAGCGGATGGCAGGTATGTGTCCGTGTGGGCTGTGGTTATGGCTCTTGGTTTGAAGCACCTGCAATATCTACTGACTACTAAATGTTGAGCGTCAAAGCACGCCAATGGCTCACGTTGCAGCCGGTGTCGCGCAGCACGAGCAGCACAGGTCTTGATTAGCTGGCCGCGTCTCCGGGCCAAGTGTCGACAAGGTGGAGTCTCTGCGGAGGACGTTGGGGGTGATCAGCCCCTCGACACCTGGAGGATTAACGTCAAGTCCACCGGAGTGGCCGTATGCTGAGGGGGCTGTGGTGGCCGCTCTACCATAACAGGCGCTCGCCAAAGGGCCAGTGACGAGAGCCCAATTGGGTCAGTGGTTAAAGGCGCGCTCCGTGGCGTGTCTTCTATGCCGTGGAGTCGCCGCCACTTCGCAACTGCATGAGTAGTAGTAGCGTTGAGAGCAGTGGCACCTCAACGCGGTGTCAGTTTCCGCAGCCCGCGGCCAATTATGTACACCTCCCTAGGGCCGTTTCAGTAACAGGAGGATTAAGGCCTTAGATGTGGGTGTGCAGGGGGGGCCTTCAATCACATCCGGCAGCCAGGCTCACAGTCTTGGGTGCTCAGCGCCGCAGCGTAGTAGGGACCACGATACGAACTCCGTGATCTAGGGCAGCGGGCAGGGCGGTCTCTTAGGGCGCTGCGCAGACAGTCTCGGGCTTCCAGGCGAGCAGCGTCAGTGAGGAGAGCGTGAGGCGTGAAACTGTACTGGCGCCTGTCCGGCTTCTCTGTTGGGCTGAGAGGCGACCTTGAGTACAGCAGGAGGTTCAGTAGGCCACTGCTAAAGGAGGTCCATACGGAGGGCCTCGGTGTGGAGGGTGGTGAAAGTAAGTTGAAGGCCCAGGGCCATGCAGCGGGGAGCAGGTGGCGGCGAGTGGCGTACCTGTTGCCGAGGCGGGGTCATCAGCAGCAGCTGCAACAGCGTGTTTAAGGCTGTCTGCGGCAGTAGGCCTCCAGGAGCAATGCCGAGGATCAGGTCCGCGCCACGCCACGTGGGTAGGCCGTCTAGGAGTAGACACCGATCACGATAGCAGCCGCGCGGCACAGGCACTTCAGGGCGTAGTGTTCCGTGGCATCAGGGGCGCTCCGATTAGGCGGGCCACGCGTCTCCGTGGCCCGCTGGGTCATCACAGCAGGCAGGCCTTTACAAGTGTAGATGCGAGATGCGGCGTCTTCCCGCCCGCTATCTCTGCCGCTTTGGCGGTCGGAGCAGGCACTTCACTTTCCGCTGGTGCAGGGAGGATGAGGCGGGCCACGCGCCTCCGTGCCCCGCTGTGCTTCGCACGGACTTCAAGGGCGTGCCATCCCAGTGTTGGTCCTCACAGCAGGTAGGCCCTTTCAGAGTCGGCCCGAGATGCGGCGTCTTCCTGCCAGCTATCCCGGCCGCCTCAGGAACTGGAGTAGGCTCGCTGATGCCCCCCGGCGTCTGTAACGGCTGACTGCAGGGTGGACGTTGGGCCCTCCCTAGCGCGGACTGCGCTCCGACCGAATCGCTGATGGTGGGATAGGCCACAGGGCTCTGCAGTTGGGCGGCGGGGGGGGGGAGACTCACCGAGAGGCCGTTGAGTGACTTTAAGAATGCCAGCAGGGCAGGGGAGGCAGTAGGCGCTGTCTGGGGGTCTTCGGCACCGCCACAGAGATCACAGCAGCATCGACGGTAGGCTCGCGGCAGCCAGGCCTCAGCTCCACGCTTGGGTCCCCGGCGAGTAGGCCGCAGGTCGTCACTTGGTGGTTCCGTGGCTTTCGTGCTTCTGCGGCGGGAGCGAGAGGTATCAGCAGGGGCAGCAGGTCAGTACTGTGCTGTTCCGTGCATTCGTTGGCGTGGATGGTTCAGATGCAGGAGCCTAGACAGGAGAATAGAGGGATGTACTGCGGAGGACTAGCAGGTTGCGTCCGCCATGTTGGCTTGCTAGCCACGCCCCCCCAACCATTAACAGGCCCTCTTGAAGAGAAACCACAAACAGAAGCAAGTGTCAACATTACCAGGCCCTCAATGAGAGAAACCACAAACAGAAGCTAGTTTCACCATTAACAGGCCCTCCAGGAGAGAAACCACAAACAGAAGCAAGGGTCACCATTAACAGGCCCTCTTGAAGAGAAACCACAAACAGAAGCAAGGGTCACCATTAACAGGCCCTCAAGGAGAGAAACCACAAACAGAAGCAAGTTTCACCATTAACAGGCCTCAAGGAGAGAAACCAAAAACAGAAGCACACCATAATTGACTTAAAGGATTCAAACGCTTACAGACTTTCTCACCCCTGGCAATCAGCGCTAGATAAGGAACCAATTACTTACCGCCCGTTATTTGGGATTAGCGCGGACTGAGGATACATCAATGCAGCCTGTCATGTCTTCTGCTGGAACATAAGTGCCAGAGAGGACACGACACCTGTGATATTACCCAGTGATTCAGCACAGACTGCAAACAGCAGGCTGGCAAATTAGCCGCTTAATGGAGCCTGGTTGCGCACAAGTCTCGCGGGGACTCCTGGCCATCCCCAGCAAACATAGCTAATTGCTGGGCCAGAGAAATCATCAGCCGCTGCAGTGCCCTCCATGAACTAGCTCCCTTCATTGTCAGTCTTGGAAGATCCTCCGAGAGAGAAAACACACACATACAGAAGCAAATGCAGGACACCAATGAGGCCCCAGAGAGAAGCATACATAGAAGGGACACTAGGTGGTCAATTAAACTCACACAGAAAATCCAAACCAAGATATTAATTCTACTCAAAGGAAATAAAGCACAAACAGAAGAATGGGCTACCATTAATATGTCTTCAAGGAAGGAAACTACAAACAGAAGCAAGTGTCACCATTCACAGGCCCTCCAGGAGTGGAACCACAAACAGAAGCAAGGGTTCAATACAGCCTAAAACAAAACGAATCAGGAACAAAAAAGGGGCTAAAAGTTTAAATAAAGGCAACAGGAAAGCAACCACTAACAGAAGGTGGCGTAGGCCACCAATAAGACCCGAAACGGACAAATCACAGAGGTGACTGCAGACATTTGATAAGTCAACTAGAAAAAATTGTGAGCTAGACATAAGTGTAGAACATTAATACTATCTTAAAATAAACCATAAACATAAACAAGAAACTGGAAACAGTAAAAGAAAACACTAACAGAAACGACTGTATGTCATTAATACTATTTCAGGGGGAGAAATCTCTAACAGGAGCAAGCCTAGGTAATCAGTACTACCTCATAGAGACAAACCATTAACAGAAGCGAGTGCAGGCTATCCATACTGCCTCAAGGAAGACAACTGCAAGCAGAAGCAAGCGTAGGCCTCCAACAAGGCCCCAATGAGAACAAGCATTGGCATAGCCAATAGGTCTCGCCTTTGGGACCGTATATGTGTTTAGCCAGAGGTATTGGTTTTGCCAATGTTTTTAAGAGCATTGTGGCTGCTGTGCAGCATGTTGAAAAGTTATAATAAAAAAGACAAGCATTTTTGTTACTTTATATATAACTAAAACGACATTATGTACAACTGAATGACCCAATTAAAAAAGAATAAACATAAGAAAGGTCTTGTCGTTTTTTTTGTCGTTGCAATGTTGGCAACTTCTTCCTGCCTATTCTAATGTTGAGGTGGTGCTTAGTGATGCTGAGGTGGTGTTGAGTGATGTTGAGGTGGTGCTTAGTGATACTGTGGTGGTGCTGAGTGGTGTTGAGGTGGTGCTTAGTGATGCTGAGGTGGTGTTGAGGTGGTGCTTAGTGATGCTGAGGTGGTGTTGAGTGGTGTTGTGGTGCTTAGTGATGCTGTGGTGGTGGTTAGTGATGCTGTGATGGTGCTTAGTGATGCTGTGATGGTGCTGAGTGGTGTTGTGGTGGTGCTTGGTGATGCTGAGGTGGTGCTGAGTGGTGTTGAGATGGTGCTTAGTGATGCTGTGGTGGTGCTGAGTGATGCTGTGGTGGTGCTGAGTGATGCTGTGGTGGTGCTGAGTGGTGTTGTGGTGGTGCTTAGTGATGCTGAGGTGGTGTTGGGAGGTGTTGTGGTGGTGCTTAGTGATGCTGTGGTGGTGCTGAGTGATGCTGTGGTGGTGCTGAGTGATGCTGTGGTGGTGCTGAGTGATGCTGGGGTGGTGCTGGGTGATGCTGGGGTGGTGCTGGGTGATGCTGGGGTGATGCTGGGGTGGTGCAGAGTGGTGCTGCAGAGTGGTGCTGTGGTGGTGCAGAGTGGTGCTGTGGTGGTGCAGAGTGGTGCTGTGGTGGTGCTGAGTGGTGCTGTGGTGGTACTTAGTGATGCTGTGGTGGTACTTAGTGATGCTGTGGTGGTGCTGCGTGGTGCTGTGGTGGTGCTGAGTGGTGCTGTGGTGGTGCTGAGTGGTGCTGTGGTGATGCTGAGGGATGCTGTGGTGGTGCTGTTGCGGTGCTGAGTGATGCTGTGGCAGTGCTGAGTGATGCTGTTGTGGTGCTGTGGTGGTGCTGAGTGGTGGTGTGGTGGTGCTGAGTGGTGGTGTGGTGGTGCTGAGTGGTGGTGCTGAGTGATGCTGTGGTGATGCTGAGTGATGCTGTGGTGGTGCTGAGTGATGCTGTGGTGGTGCTGAGTGATGCTGTGGTAATGCTGTGGTGGTGCTGAGTGATGCTGTGGTGGTGCTGAGTGATGCTGTGGTAGTGCTGAGTGATGCTGTGGTGGTGCTTAGTGATGCTGTTGTGGTGCTGAGTGATGCGGTGGTGGTGCTGAGTGGTGGTGCTGAGTGGTGCTGTGGTGATGCTGAGTGATGCTGTGGTGCTGAGTGATGCTGTGGTGGTGCTGAGTGATGCTGTGGTGGTGCTGAGTGGTGCTGTGGTGGTGCTGAGTGGCATTTATAAATTTATGTTTATGCCTTTTGCACTGCACAATGCTTTTGTGACACTTCAGAGCCAGGTAAATAAGGTGTTGGCTGGAAAGACAACTTGTGTGTCATCTTACCTTGTCAGTATAGCTGTTCAAAGTGCCAGTAACAACGGGAATCCTATCCATATTCAAATAGTGCTTCGAGCAGTACAGAAGGAAGGTTAAGCGGACCATGATGGTATCAACTTTGCATTAAGAGTGGAGGATATAGACTACATTGGATACCAAAAGATATGCCTTGCAGGGCCAGGCCGGAAGTGCACATCTGAAACACACGTGAGAATCTAGCTGGGTCTCACAAGTTACTATAAGAACTTTGGGGCATATTTTGATAGCATTGTTGCTTCCTTCCATTAGCTCTAAGAAGCAGCAAAAGGTAAAATACCCGTATAGTTTAATGCATTCAAACTAAACGTGTTTAAAAAAACCTAGATTGAAACCCCATACCCACAGCCAGCCTGTTATAGTGCAGATAGAGCCCCAGAAAATGGAATTAGAGCCAAGCTACATTGAGAGCATCACATGAACACAGCAACACTCTGTGAAACCTGTTTTTGTGTTGCAGCCATCATATGCATGGAGGGGACACCATCCATATAGCGTATTTACACCCAGCTATAAAACGTGCAACCGCAATATGAACCTAGTGTGTCACGCTCATCAGGAACATGCAGGAACATGTGAAGGGTTGCACTTGATGGGGCGGAACAGAATTTATACAGAGGAGTCCCTAGATAAGGCCTTTGCCCCTTAGTCTCCCAATCGCCCATTAAGGGGACAGTAGCAACCCTCAGCTGTGGGTGGGAGCACACCGTTTTGCATCTTCAGTCCAACAGACTCTTTCCCTTTGGTGGTGAAGCAACAGCAAGAAACATGGACCGGCTTCAGAAGTCGACTCCACTAAGGAAAAAAAAGTCAGAGGCCAGCAGGAAAGCCGTGTGAACGAGCAAGATGGCACAGCTGTCGGCACAGTGGGGGTACTTTCCTTCCTACAGCAGGCATCCTTCATCATAATGAAGGGCTTTGCAGCAGGATGTCAGAACGCTGCTCAAGGAAAACCTGAGGCAGTTGCCACCCCATAACGTTATGGAAATAAAGGACTTGCTACAGCCAAGCTTACAGTCATATAAATAGTCGTTTTTTATGCGAATAAAGTATTACATTGTCCCTATTTTTTAAAGACTGTATTAGTGCCCTCGAGTGAGTGAAATGATGTTCGCATTACAATTTTTGGTTAGTGTAATAATATATGGTCAAATGGGCTTTTTCAGACCCCAGGTGTTGAGACAGGTTGCATTTTTTCAAATTTCCCCTTCAATGTCAGAGCTCATTTTAAGAGGATTCAGAGCAAATGATGCCATTTTGTATTTTCAGCACTATCCCGCCCACTAATATGAGTACTGTAGTGGCCAGATGAAAATACACATTAAGAAACAAACACAACAAAAGAAACAATGTAAGTCTTTTGGTCAAAAACAGTTTTCACTGACAAATGCTATAAAGGCTGTGATTACTGGAATCAGAAACAAGCATTGGCCGCGCGGCCGTGTGAGACGCGCTCTGTGGTGGGGGAGGGGGAGGAGCGGGAGAGCAAGTGACGCGCGGCCGTGAAAGTGACACGGCCGCGCGGCTCCAGAAGCGCTCTGTGGTGGGGAGGGGAGGAGCAAGTGAGAGGAAAGACATATGGCGCCTGGAGCATGCGAGGAATGCGCGTTACTGTGCGCGTACTCGCATGCTCTAGGTCAGCCAAAAGTTGTGGTCGCATTTCTGCAAGCCCACTACAAAATGTCTCGCCCAGAGCCAGCGCTGAAGCGCTGGCTTTCAGGGCGAGACCTAAAAAACGCAAACATGAGTGTAGGTCATTGGTGTTGGGGCAAAACTCAAATAAGGTGTTGGTTGAAATTTAAAGTCATAAGGTTTTTCCTGCACTGGAGTATATACTCATTACATCATGGTTAGCCTGACAGAGAGTTTCATAGAGTACGCGAATCTCTGAAGAAAGACTGGGCAGATGCCATGCAAACTAAAATATCTTGATTTCTAATTCTGTGTCTGATTTTCACGCCATCAAGACATTTAAGAACCAACAGATGGGTAACTGCAGGTGCAGATTCTTGAAAGTCATAAACGAGCTTGAATTTTATTTGCGACTCGATGGGCAACCAAGTTAGTTCCATGATCATGATAATATTTTTGAATTCTTTGCCCAAAGACGAGTCTTGGAGTTTAATGGCTGTTTAATGGTGCCATTGCTGCTTTATTAAGCCTCTCAGAGCAGCTTCGTTGTAGTTAGTTGAAGAGATCAAAAGGGCTTGAACCATTTTCTGAAAGTTTGGTCGTTGATAAAGAAGTTTAACTTTTTTAGTAAGAGAAGGAAGACTCTAGGTGATCTCATGGTGTCTTCTGATGTAGGCCAGATGCCAAAATACTGCATGCACTTCAAATACTCAAACTATGATTGTCAATTTGCCTGTTTCAGATGGATAGAAGAGTGTGTCAGCCTTGCTGTAATTCAAACGCATGACATCCAAAATGCTTTATCAGCAGCAAGTGTCAATCACTGAAGTATTCTGAAGCTCATTCAGCCGGGCTGGGTATGATTTGCAGTTGTTATGTCAGGACAGTAGGATGAATTCTGATTTGCAGATTTCGCATTATGGAGTTTATTGTCATCCAGGTTTGTAGCTTTATCAGTTTTGTAGATTTATCAGGCAGGTTGGCCGAGTGTCAATGTCATCTAAAGAAGCTGCTTTCACGTAACATGAATGCAGTGCTTAATGTGTAAAATAATAAGTGCCAGGGCCCAAGATATTTCTCAGGAAGGCGCTGCTGCTTGTCCCACTTCAGATTCCAGCTAGCGCTGCCAAATACCAGCACCAGCGACACCTTCTTGCCATTACAGTCCTACAAATGTTACAATTTGAACTTTACTAGGTAACCCAAAGCTTTAAGAATGGTCTAAGCAACCTAGTAGTATTACTTTTAGTTGGTTATGTAAATTGATAAACACTTTGCTCAACTGCTTTAAAAATTAAAAATAAATAGACTGACAGCGCCACCATGTGATGAACTGCATTAAATATGTGCCTGTATTATGAAATAAGTGCTGATGCTGAGCACAGGAAAACACCTGCACAAATTAAGCACTGCATGGATGTCATCAGCAGACTGGTGCATTGAAATTCTTGACTCCCCCACCAAGGCTTGTGGAAGCTCTATGGATAACATTGAATAAAGTGGGGACCATAATAGATTCCTGGAGAATCAAACATGTGATGAATTCAAGGTCAGTGCTGATGTTCCCAGGGCTGAGAAGCTGTATCTTATTGGACAGGATTGAGATGAACTGGCTCCAAACCTTGCCACAGAAGTACCGGGTTATATAAAAAAATGATGTCTCGAAGAGGTAAACCAACTTCTCGCGTGTAAAATCTCAGGAGATGGGCATCGCCATTCTCCAACAGATGGTGAAAGTCATTCAAGATCCGTATTGTGCTGCCACCTTTGCAGAATCCTAATTGGTAAGTCTTAGGAGATTGTCCATTTCAATAAGTGTCCCCAGCTGGTTGACTATACACTGTTCAGTGGCTTTCCCCAGGCATGGGAGATAAGTGAGAGAATGGTAGCCGGTTAGTGTCTGCTTCAGGCTTTGTTAGTAGTGGTGTGAGTTGCCCAACTTTTGGAGCATCTGAAAATATGTCTTCTTTCAATGAGTTGTTGATCACCTTACACTACGATATGCAGAGTAAACGGAATACATTATTTACTAACTTGACTACCATCAGTCATCATAGTAGAATATGGGCGTCATATTTTTTTGTGTGATATAAATGATTTTCAGAGATGAATGCAAACTTCATTCATGAGTTGGTTGGCTTTAGTGAGTAGGGCTTCTAACAGTGTCAGTGGAAAGAAAGCTGTAATTTGTTCTCTTATTAATGAGACTTTGTTTGAAAGAAGTCTTGAAATTCCTCCCATTTATCTTTCTGTTACCATTGGAATTGTTGGTGCCTATGAGGCCTTTTCTTGGAATCCCAGGGCAATAAGAAGTTCCTGGTCGGTAACCGTAACAATTAATGCGGTATACCTCTGCTGTGTTGGGTCCACTATACTTCTGCACGCCGTCTGGATAACCATCTTTAGCAAGTAACTCTCACATGATAGCGAGGACAAGCAGCAAAGGCTTACTCAAGGAATTGGGATAGGTTAGACTTTCAGAAACAGTTTACACATACCTTTTGAAAATAATGTTGAAGTCCAAAACGTTCTCCACTTGTTAGTACAAAAGGACTTTATTATGTGTAACTAAATTATTCTACATTCCTCACACAGATAATTAGGGGCTCATTACGATGCCGGTCGAATGAGCGTCTGACTGACATCGCATTGGGAGGGGAACTGCCCGACTAGTAGTCGGCGGTTCCCCCCCCCCCTGTATTACAATACTACTGCCAGCACAGCGGTCGGAAATATGCCTTTTCCAATTGCAGCTTGTGCTACGGCCCTGAAAGGGGCCGCAGCACAAGCTGCAATTGAAAAAGGCATATTTTTAGAACACCCATGCAGTGTGCCAGGCACCACATGGTGTCTGGCACAAGGTGCATGGATCTTTGGGGGGGCACCACATGTGTCCCCCAAGTCCCATAGCGGAGGCTTAGGGGGGCGGAGGCCCTGCTAAAGGCCCCCAAAGTTCCTTTCTATCTGCCTGTACAACTATGTACAGGCCGAGAGAAACGGACATCGTAATCCCTACGGCGGGTCCTGAGCAGGCACCGCCCCTATTGTAGGGATTACTGTCCCACCGCTGCCCCGATGGGCTCCTTGAGCCTGTCGGAAAAGCATCGGTCGGTCCCTCCGCCCAATGCCTGTGACCACCGGATAATAATCCGGCAGTTAAGCCGCTTCTGTGGATTTCGGTGGGCCCGCCACCGACGGCCTGTCGGTGGCAGGCCCACTGACATCGGAATAAGGCCCTTAGTGTTTATTAGAAGTGTCTAGTATTCTCTGGGACAGAATTATGTCCTCAAAAGTGTCTGTAGGTCCTAAGCACTAGTCAGGTTTAACATTGAGCCCTATGACTAATGTTACTCTAGGGAGGAGCTGTGGGTCTTGCCAGAGCGGCCTCATTGCATTTCATGGGGTAAAAATGAATTCAGTTCTTTAAATGAGTTTCGCAAAGTTACTTCAAACAATCTTTAAAGACCAAAATCAACGGCCCAGTGTTTTTAAGCTGCGGTGACTTGGTGTTTGCTAATACTAAAGAACACACGCGGGAATGCGCCCATATGCACTTGCCACAAATCAGTAAAGGATGCCTGGAGATGCCCAATGGATCCAACACCCAAAGACCTGGGTGACTTGATGGAGCCCTGGGGCACTGAGCAGGAGACAAGTAGTTTCCTGAATCTTGTGCTTCCAATTTGAAACACTTGGAGGAGTTTTGGGTGGTAGAAGAGGAACCATTAAAGGACCAGTACCAGACAGGTAGCTGGCCTGGTCCTGGCATAAGGCTATTCGTATTGTTCTGATCTTGTAGTGGAATGGAGTTTATGAAAATATTCTGGGCTTTCCCTGGCATAACTAAAGATAAAAATGGGCTTTCCTCACAGTAAACGTACAGACCCAGAGCTTCTGCCAAGGTTGTGACTCTGTGGTGAAAACACCCGATATGGGGCTGAGTTTCTTTCCCACTGTGCTCTTTCAAAAAATATATTATTACTCCGATTAAAAGAATTAACCTAATAACCCTTTGGTGTTGCGGACTTCTATTACAAATAACCACTCCATTTACAGACATTTGTTTCAAGTTGACCGGTATCCTGCTCAGGTGTGGGGATCGAAATTGCATGAGAGAAAAGGTGGCCCATTTTAGAAGGGTTCTCATAGTTGATGTTTTTTGCTGGAGCCTTGAGATGTCGGGACAGCGAGGAACATTCAGTATTCGGCTGTGTGACTCAGCCACTTGATCAGATATGCACAAGCTGTCTAGGCTCTTGTGCTCATAACTTGTACATCAGAGTATGGCAGCTGCTCCTCCATAAACAATTTCAAGGGTCTGAGCTCCGAAGCTACCCTCTTTCTGCTCTCTCTGAACCCGTAGTTACTGATCTTCTGTTTAGGTGACACATAAGGCATATTTATTATTTGCTTGTGTGGTGCAGCAACCAAAGTTGCTGTGCTGAGTTGCACAAAAGGGAGAACACCATTTTATTAGTAATGGACTGCAGCTGCAGAGGTAAGTGTGTGATGTCTAGCATAGTATTTGTACTGGAAGCACAGCTTTCCAGAAAAAAATCCTCTGAATAGGCAACCAGTAAAACATTTGACAGATTGGAGTGTGCTGTACAGTGCTCACATGCAATGTGTGGAATGTCTGTAGAAACATTTCTCCAAGTTAGCACCTTCTTCCAAATTCTGTGTGCCTGTCTTAATATATCGGGCTTTGTGTCAAAAACTATGGACGCTTGCGCTGATCTGCCCAAGTTACACCCAAGTAATACCTCCTTTACGTAAAGTGGCACAAAGCAGTGCAAAGCTCAATTTGTTCCGAGACAAGAGCATTTTGCTCTGTAAAGCATACCTTCCAAGACTTTTTGCTGCATTGTGTTACTTTACTTGACTTTGAACAGGGGAAAAGCCTTGAAAAATCTGCTCCATAGATTGGAATACTGAACATGTCCAAATGTGAGGGGATTTACGCGTGTCCCTGAATGGACAGCGGACTTGGTGCAAGGTCAGTCACACGTTGAGTGACCAGTGCTTAATTTGTAAAAGAATAAGTGCTGGAACCCACAGGTTTGCTCAGAAGTCCACGGCTGGCAGTGATGATTTGCCGAATACTGAGGCTGCGTAGTGTTGGTTTCACCTCATGCCTCTTTTATCTACCGCCAAACACTCTCTACCTCCTTATCTCACTCTTGCAAGCTCTTTTTTATTCCAGCTTTCTCCCCTTTTCATTGTATTTCTATCTTTCTCTTCCTCCTTCTTTCCTCGTTGTGTTTTTTTTTCCCTCTTGCTTAAAGTCTGATGAGAAAAGATAAGTGTCGGTCCCTAAAAATAAGTGCTGGTGAGCCGTGGGCGCCACTCGCATCCACCAGTTTAAATTAAGCATTGTAGGTGGCCCAACCAGCCTTTCGAAGGCAAACCCCTTTGGCATAAAAGTGAAGGAGTTCTATTTCAACCCTACGGGTTTGTCAAGAACATCTGCCATTCTGAGGCACTTTTCATCCATGAGTTTCCTGCATGGCGGCCCGCCTCTGGTCATACTTGTCGAAGTAAGATGGGAATATCTGGCCCACTGTTAAAGAACAGTGCAGAGCATAGCAAAAATCCAAAAAGCAAAGATTGTGTCTCAGTGGGTTGAACGGAGCAGTTGCGTGGGGATTTTTTGTGTAAAGAGGGTTGTGAAGACATGAGGGACACAAAGAGAGTGAATTGAAGAGAAGAGATTGGTACTTAATAGGAATAGAGGACAAAAAGAGATTTGGTACGGGATATCTCCAGGGAGTAAAGAAAACAAGGTGTTATGGAAAACTTGCGCCTTTTGCGAGTCGCGTGGAGGTTGTTAGGCCCTGGCTGGCTGGCAGCCCAGTCAAGTTTCACAGGTCCATGCTTGAGGTGCTGCTCCAGCTATGGGCTCTGGGCAGTGAAGTCACTCACGTTTAAAGGGCACTCGGGGCCTTATCTGGGCAGACATCTCTGAAGAGCACAGGTGTGAGCGGAAGGGCTGCATGCGTGCGTAGGCCGCGGCTCGTCACGCGCGCCGTCAGCTGGCCCCAGCCGGGCTGCCGGAAGGCGCGCGACGGTGCTGACGCTTTTCCTGTCCTTTGTGCCAAGAGCGGGCCTGGGGGAGGGACGCGCCGCGCCCGCCAGGATGCACCTTGGTGGCTCGCGAGTGTGGCGACGCAGAGGCGGGAGGAGTCGGTGTCCTTCCTGGTCCTGCCCGGGAGGGACTCTCAAAGAGGAAGGACTCTGGAATATGAGAAATCAGCTATGGAAGGAGCGACATATCACGGTGGTGTGTCCCCGGCAGTGTGGTGCTGGTGGCTGGGATAAAGACCACCCACGTTAGAGTACGCATAACTCTGTGAGGGAATCAAGAGAGGGGCTTGGGGTGGGAGGGGATGGGGCTTTGGGGGAGTGTCTCCTGTTTGGTCAGGAGTAGCGTTTCTCTCCCTGGAGGGGAAGAATAGGGTGGCTTCCACTATTCTAACCCCCTCCACCCCACTCTACTACCAGGTTTGTATTTCTTTACTCGTGATAGGTCTGGGCAGAGTTTACACTAATTGGAAAAATGGCGACAGCTTATGCCATTGATGTTGGTGTGATGGTTATGTTATGCATCACACAGATGCGACTCCATTGCAACACATTTCTTCTATTTTAAAATGTTAATGGAAAGGAATTTGAAACACAATTTATCTCTACTTTCAGCAGATTTAGCTAGCCTGAATTATGGACCATACAGGCCTTTGGAGCACTTCAGGGATGCATCGGCAAAAACATCATAACTCCATCTTTCAGCTCTCCCACCGAAATACCAACACCTACTTCATTGGAATTGCTCCTTCTCGCTATACGCATCCTTTCTGCTTCTCTCTTCGTTATTTCCCCAGTCAGGCTATGTAGTTCATACTTCAGGATTAAAAAAAACATCACATACTTTTAGCCAGCCTACCAGCTGTGTGACCACAGACCCAATAATGACCTTCAGTAACTCACTGGGTATGTGCTAAGTCACCCTGGACTATATTTTCATAGGAAAAACGACATAACGCACCATTCTAACTATATAATCTGAAAGGGAGCCAGCAATTAAATAATAATCTGAGCACTTTGTAGTGTATGAGGCACTATATAAATAGTACAGTACAATAGAATATGTAAACCTAAAACTTAAACAGCAGTTTAGATAGGGGCAACTTGGGCCTAGGCCTACTACGGTGTCTCAGAAAGCACAATGTGCATGGACTCCGCTTCAATGAGGGTTGCTTCCCATAAAGGTGATCGTACATAAGCATAGTAAGATGATGATGGTGAGCCACAGTGACAGCGGTGACCGACTGATCACATAAGCGATGAAGAGGCTGATCTGCTAAATGCCTCAGGGCCTCCGATTTTTATAATAGTTATCTCGGAGACTACAACAGCATTAAGTCAAACTGGGGGCCAGGTTCAAAAATTCTAAGACCATCCAGACAAGATGGAGAGAATATTTACAGTATTTTTTTCTGGGACATGTACAGCCAAGCACCAACTAACTGATCTCAGAGATGGGGTTTTCCGACAAGACAATGTAGAGTCCTTGAGTTGGAGTATGTGAGTTCCAGATTGCCTTCATTGAGTATGAAAGGGAGAACCCCCGAGCATCACAAGATGTGGATACGGTCCCACACTGGTAGACATGGTAGACAGATCCTACGTAGATCCATCCCAACCGCAGCCAGACCGGTGTAGGCCAGGTTTTTGTATTCAGCTCCATGTCTTCTCCAAGGTCAGGGAAGCCTGAAAGTCCGTACCGGCTTCTGCAGGGAATCACCAACCTTACATTTCATGCAATATCTCTTCAGAGTGGACACCTTGCATGCAGCTCGGTTTCCAAGACCCCCTGATACATCCAAAACGGCCTCATCCCCACCCCTCAGCATTTCATCTGCTGCCAGCGTCATTCTCTCTTTAGTATTTGTGAAAGAGCAACAGCCACCTTCTGTCATGAATGGGGGGGTTCACTTTGGGCGATCCCACGGTCCAATTGGGTGTCATAAAAATACATATGGAGCCCCCAGTGGGCACATAGATGTCAAACCAGAATCCAGAAACTCGAACCAAAAGAGAGAAGAAAAACGTACTAATCGGTGGCAGACCTTTCATCTGTACAGAGTGAGACTAGCTCGAATACAGATGTTTGAACTGAACCTGTAGAAGGTTTGAAAGGAACGCAGCAGGAACAGTGGCATCAGCTTAGCAGAGGAAGTCATATCCCACAAGGAGTCATACCCCACTAGGGCCTATTCCCCTCATTCGTGTATAAACATCAGTGATATTGTGTTGCCCACTGGTGCGCACACTGCTAACAAATAAATAGACTTCCTCACTATGAGCAACTGTACTAGAAGCTTCAGCACTTCTTTTGCAGGCAGAGCATTATCTTGGCATTGGTTTTTGCAGCTGCGGTCCCCCCCCCACACGACCCCACCGCTCTTACCTTCACGGGCCGCAGCTGGGTTTCAGTATTTTGATGTCCGCAACTTTAAGTGCTAATTTGGGGAGTTAAGTGCTTCTCCCGAGTGCACGTGTTACATATGGTATTATTTCACAGGCCTTCTGTGCAATTAATGAAAACATTTTTTTCCCCATTGGAAATAAACATTTATATTTTAACGCTTTTATTTATTTTTTACTGGTATTGGACCGGTGCTCACTAACCACTTGTTTCTACCAGACTGCCTGTACACAAAAAATACCTCATGGCATTTCATGGATTTTGCATCATCAGTACATTTACATTTTCGTGGGAATAAAAGCAGAGGCCTAAAAGAACAGAAAACCGAAGGCAGGGAGGGAACACCAAATGTGAGTTCCATAAACAGTAAACTCCTCTCTCCATGACAAAGCATCCACATACTGCAAAAAGATATGAGAAACAACAGCCACATTTATATGGCAGGGAATTTGAACATAGTTTTGTGTGCATGCATTTTACTTTCACAAATGCACTTTGCTTCACATATTTGAGAATAATTAGGCCTGGGCGGAGTTCTGCGTTGTGACCAAAAAACTCAGCCGCGCTACGCGGAGTTTTGCAAGCGTCGGAATGCGTTGGGTTGTGCTGTTCACGCTGATTTTTAGCGCTGGGTGTTTGTCCCACACTGGAAAATCAGTGCGAATGGCCTCGCTCGCGCTCGACAACTTAACGTTGGCGAGCGATGAAAAAATTCAGCTATACGGAGCAGAGTTTTTCGGAACACCACGCACTACGCAGAGTGAGAAAACCTCCTCAAACTCCGCGAGCGGAGCGGAATTTCACGCCCAGGCCTAATAATTATTTGCATATGAAGGCAGCCATGTTTCTAAAAAGAATATTTATGCTGTAGGAATACCAGAGCAAAACACTTCATATATTTTTTGAGAATTGATTTGAATTAAAAAAGGATCAATGCACCTTGCTTACATCAATAAACATTAAGGCATTTTAAAGGAATTTTGATCGACAAAAGTAATGTAGATCACTTGGCTACTTTGGGCTTGGCTGCTTAGTTGAAAGACAGCATGTACCACATTATTTTCACAAAAACAAGTTGTGAAAAATGAATGAGTAGTTTGATAGTTCTTGCATTCTTATTATGGTAACAAGTCTCATTTCGTTTAAGGCACTCAGTGTTAGTGTTGGAAAATAAATGACGGTGTGCCTGAGATGGTTGGGTAGAGTGATGAGAGTGGCTGCAAATGAGGAGGCGCACCAGGATTCAATTCAAGTAGACTCTGGAGGGAGGCAGTGGATTTAATTTGTCAGGCGAACCAGCCTCCAAGTTAGATGATTTCAGTTGTCGTGGGTGACTTGATCAAGACTGAGATGCTAGGCTGCAACTAAGAAAAATCAAAATAAATCTTTGAAGCTTCTTAAAGCTGTTGAGCTGATTTACAATGCGTGTGTCTGGTCCTGGTTGCATATGGAATCTAACGAGGATCTACCTATGTAAGGAAATGAAGAAAATGAAGAAAAAAAACGTAAACAGTGCAAACAAATGCCCAAAGGCGTCAAGGCGCTGATAGCGGTTAGTCTTAGGATGGAGGAGAAAACTGAAGAATTCCAAGATCTTAGATCCTGGGAACATCTGTTAAAGAGTAAAAAGCCTAGTTTTTAGTTAAGTTTAAGTTTTTAGAGTTTAAGGGAGAGGTTAAAGTGGAGGGGAGAAAACAGTGACTATTCAATTACAAGCAAGGTTCCAGACAATGAATTTCATGATCGGCCGGTGCAACAGATAGTCCAAAGAGAGGTGGGAGCCATAGTTTCAATCTTAAAGACCTTGAATTATTGAGGTGTCTTTTCCTGCACACTATCTAGACAGAGGTTTTGTCATTTTTTTTTGTGGAGAGGCTTGTGGTTTCCAGTAAATTGAGGCCAACAGCAGCTGACATAGGTGGACATGGGATTGGTGAGTGTGCCTGTGAGGTCTTTGAGTCTGTGTGTGTTGTATTCAGGGAAGCTGGGACACGCGGACACTCAATGAGTGCCATTATCGTCAACTTATTTTTCCAAAAAACTTGCTTAACCTTTGTCTGCGTGTGCCCACCTTTAATAGACTATGGCAAAGTAGACCACTTTCACATTTAGAGGCACCAGTCCAGTGAAACATCTGAATGTACCAGGCAAACCCCAAAGCAAGTGAAGTGGCACTTCAAATTTTACCTTAAAAGCCTCCTTGGCGATGGCATCATCTACATCGTTTCGTTTCCAGGGTCTCTCGGGGTCTGGGAACTGCGAGCCTTGGAGGCTGGTTCCAAAGACGTCAATGTAGAAGAAGGCATAGTCGCCGTTGCTCAAGCCCTCTCTCCAGGCTTGCAGCATGAGCTGTCGGAAAATGTCCGGGGTGCAGCAGATGTAGACAACTAGGAAAAGAAAGTAGGAGACAAGGTGAGGCCAAACCTAACAGTGAACAATCCAAAGCGATCTTCAAGGTGCCTTACAATCAGCAGCCCAATAAGCTCATCAGAGAAAGTCTTACAGCGCAACCACACTATCATAATCTATTGTAGTAATCTTCAGTATCACAACTCTTTCTCTTCTTTTTCCACTCGTGTTCACCCCCCAAGGATGTGTGTTCAGTGGATCAAACAAACCGGTACCCGACCAGCAAAGAGAGGCCGTGTAACCTTCATTAGGGTTCTTGGGACAAAAGTAAGGAGAGCGTGCATCTATTTACATGTGACACCTGCGTTCCTAATGAGTATTTTAGCTTATATTCAGTGTTGCCTGCCTTATGAAGGGATCCAAGTCCCTGTCCACACCTGCTTTGTGTGGTAGGAAGGCATGTGTTTATAGGCATTTAGTATACACCATATACGGCATTCGGTATGCAGACAGTCTCAAACTGACCTACTCAGTAGACTAAAAAAACGCAGAAAACTGCTGGCAGCAGAGTAGTCATTCAGCCTCTCACACCGCACATTATCACAAAACAAGATGGCAAAATATGAATCTTACCCAGACATTTACACCTCAGCCTTCTAGCATGGAACAAGCAAACCCTTTATATGAAAAGAAAATAGAGAACACCTTGGAGTTTAGCCATTCTCATTCCCTGTCTCATAGACGTGGAACAAGCCTCGTCCAGACTGAAGAAGAAAGAAAAGGTCACACTTAGGAGATTAGCCATTCCCACACCGTGGATCACAGACACGGAGCAGGACTCCCCTAAATAGAAGCAAACAAAGCCCATTCTTAATAAATCAGCAATTCTCACTCCTTGGCTCACAGAAAACAAAACCTTTCTCATTCCTACAGTTACACAGTAAGCTTCACCTGAAGGCTGTAGTCTAAAATATCATGTAGGGAATATTGTTATACCTTCATATCACAGCCAAAATATTAAGGGCAAAACTATCGAAAGATAGGTGTGCATAGAGAAGTATAGATTTACTATTCTTAACTCCTATTATACGTACCTTGAGGATTTATTAATACATGCATACATACTGCCTAGGTACACATAAGTGGAGTTTGGTATAAAAAAAATGATACATTTTTACTTGTTGGTATTTCATTACCATAGCTATGATTAGTGATGGGTGAGCCACTTAAGACTCGAGCCAAAGGCCTGGCTCAGCTCAAGGTCCTCTTTCACCCTCGAGCCCAAACCGAGCCGACCTGCAATGTGGTTTCTGCTAGCCACAAACACTCTACCATCATGCACCAAGAATTAAAAACAAAGCATACACCTTTGGAGTTAAAAGTAAAGAAAGAAGTAGCCATCTAGTGAGAGAATTGAATAATGTGAAATCAGAAGTCTTGGGACTAAATCTGGGTTCTCAATTTGACCAAAATGTGTGATCCTAGGCAAATATTTTGTTTTTAAGAGACTCCTTTTTCTTCGTTGTCACATATGAGCGCACCTTCCAATAGTGCAATCGGTGTACACTGTACAAAAATTATCTGATGTATTAAGGCGAAAAGCTTCTGCATGTTAAAACAATACCTTTTTATTTTAAAGAGAGTATCATATTTTCATACGATGTTTGTTGCATGATTTAGATGCCATCTGTTTCTCATGCATAGGCTCCTAGAGCTCAACTAGCCCTTGGCTCGGCTCTTCCAGTTAATTTGTTGGCTTGCCTACTTCTACCTATTATATTCAAATGTAACAATATTCCTGTTAGAAATGGGGGTCTCTAGTTGGTAATGGTTTGCACCTTGTCCAAGTAGGGACCCTTCCTTCTAGTCAGGATAAGGGAGTTACACTCCTAAAATAACCCCTGCTCACCCCCTTGGTAGCTTGGCACGAGCAGTCAGGCTTATCTTAGAGGCAGTGTGTAAAGCATTTGCACATAACCAACAGTAATACAGTGTAAGCACTACAAAAGGTCACCACACCAGTTTAGAAAAATATCCAATATTTTTTATATACTTAAGGCAAGACCAAAAGCGATAAAAATCCACAATACAGTACTTAAAAATCTTCAGTTACCAAAATACCCTTGAGAAACAGTTCCTTGAAGTCTATAGCTTCCTCTGGGGCTATCACAGCGTCGTGAACAAACAAATCCAAACAGTTCTGGCTGACCGTGGCAACGCGGGCCAGCTACGGTGTCGGGAAGACCCACAAAACAGTACCTTTAGAAATGCAGGGCGTCGGCGAACTCCGCTTGAGCTTCCGAAAGCACGGCGTCCGCAGGCATCTGTTCCGGAGGTCGGTGCAGGAGTCGTCGGGCCCTTGAAGTCACACGCGTTGCAGATCGAACTCCTTGCGGTTGAAGTCAGGAGCGCTGGCGTCGGCAGGCGTCGGGCGGTGCGAAGTGCAGTGGTGCGGTGCCCTCAGGTCGCGGTGCGAGCAGCGGCTCGGTGGCGGCGTTAGATGGCGGCGTCGGTGAGACCAGGGTCGCGGTGCGAAGTGGTGCGAGCTCGTCGCGGTGCTGGCAGGTCACGGTGCAAGCAGCGTCGTTGCTGCTGAAGCGCTGTCGTCGGCTGACGAACTGAAGTCGATGTCGGTAGGCCAAGGCTGCGGTGCGGGATGAGGGCGGTGCGTCGTGTAACTTTACGAGCAGTGCCCTCGATCCACGGTGCAGGCAGCGGCGTCGATTTCGGCGTGGAGCGTCGTCGTCAGGGATACCAAGGCGGCGTCGTGAGGCGATGCGGAGTGTGGTGCCCACAGGTCACGGTGCGAGCAGCGGCTCGGTGGCGGCGTCAGCAGGTGTCGTTGGTGAGACCAGGGTCGCGGTGCCCTCTGCGGTGCCTTCTGGACACGGAGTCGGCAGCGGCGTCGTAGACGGCGTCGGGTTGCTTTTTCTTCTGTTGCAGCACAAAACACACAGTCCCCAGTGCTGAGGGCAGAAGAACTTGAAGTCTTTGCTGTTCCTGAGACTTCTTGAACAGGGGGCAAGCTCTACCTCAAGCCCTTGGAGAAACTCACAAAAATAGATTGCAGAAAGTTCAGTCCGGTCCTTTCACTGCCCAAGACAGAAGCAGCCACTGCAGGCCAACACAGCAAAGCACTCAGCAAAGTGGTAGTTCCCCCTCACAGCTTCTCCAGCTCTTCTTCTTGGCAGTCTTCTTGGTCCAAAAGAGTTCTAAAGTTCAGGGGTTTGGGCTCCACTTTTTATAGCCCAAAATCCTTTGTCCTCTCAGCCAGAGAGTGTCTGTGCCCAGCCAGAACCAGTTCTGCCCTCTCTGGTGTGGCTTCCTGGCAGGAGGTGGAGACGGCATTGTCAGAGGCAGACCAAGCCCATTCAGGTGCAAGGAAATCTCCTCCCCCTACTCTAAATGCAGCCCAGGTCTATTCAGCCCTTTCCTGACCCACCTAGACTATCTGGAGCCTCTGCTGCTCCCGAGCCCCTGTCATCCAAAACCCAGACAGTCAAGCCACAAACCCAGCAGAGGCCTGCTGGAATGCTGAGCAAGAAGATACCTACTTTCTAAAAGTGGTATTTTCAAACACAGAATGTAAAAATCACCTTCACTAAAAGATGCATCTTTAGATTCTGAGTTCAGGCATACTAAACTTTATTTTCCTACCTAGTTCCCAGGGCCAGTTATGTTTATAAGATGTTATAAACAAACTCCCCATTCTGTCCTATGGGGAACAGGTAGCCTTGCAATAGTGAAAAACGAAATTGGCAGTAATTCACTATCAGGACATTCCACACACACCAGGGCATGTCCTACCTTTCACATACACTGCACCCTGCCCACAGGGGTATCTTGGGCCTACCTTAGGGGTGACTGACATGTAAGAAAAGGGAAGGTTAGGGCCTGGCAAGTGGGTGCACTTGCCAAGTCGACATGGCAGTACCAGACTGCACACAGGCTCTGCAATGGCAGGCCAGAGTTACATTTACGGGCTGTTGGTGTGGGTGGCACAATCCAGTGCTGCAGCCCACTAACAGCATTTGATTTACAGGCCCTGGCACACTCAGTGCACTTTACTAGGGACTGACATATAAATCAAATAGGCCAATCATGGAAACACCAATCCATAACACATTTTACCACAGGAGCACTTGCACTTTACCACTGTTCAGCAGTGAGAAAAGTGCGCAAAAACACTAAGCCAGCAAAAACAGAGTCAAAACCGGGAGGTCAGAAAGCAAAAACTCTGGGGAAACACGACAAAAGATGCCAAGTCTAACAATTCCCTACTCGATATTCAGGACCCACGTCCACCTAAAAAGGCAAAGAGAGAAAAGAACTGCTTCTAGACATCAATCAATCTGACCCTTTAGCCCACAGCTATACAACAAGCCTCGCTTGAACAAGGGAAGGGATCAAAAGAATTTAGGAGATCAATCGCTGGCACTCCTTGCCAGTAAACATGGAACACGCTTTTATGAGCATGAGAAAAGAACGTATACAGATTAAGGGGGCAGTGAATCGCATACCCCAGCTTTCAGGCATGAACAGCTTCACCTAAGCCTGAAAAAGGAATACAAACATCTTGGATCAGTCAATCTCCCACTCCAGCTACAGACAAAAAACAAGCTCCCCTGAAAATCCGGAGCAGAATAAACAAGCATTTGCAATACAATAAGTCTCGCATTTGGCAGAGTTTAAGCTATTGGCATTGTAAATGACAATGCCTTTTATTTATATGTTTTGATAATTAACGTAAATAAAAGGCATTGTCATGTACAATGCCAATAGCTCAAACTCTTGTAAATGCGAGACCTTTTCAAAGAAGTGGCCGCCATTGTCCTGGGCTGCTTAGAAAGTGAAAGCGCGCTGAATGTTGCAGGAAAGCATGTCGTGCCTGCAGTAGAAGAAACTATTTAAAGAAAATAGTGCTTACAGACTTAAGACTCACAGTGTAACAACCAATGTAAAAGGGCCAGTCCTAATGGGAGGTTACGAAATGAAGACAAGGCGGTACTGAGGAGGGACTAACAAGCCTATTAATGAATCAGAAGCCAGCATTTACTAAGGACAATGACACAAGCCAATGACAAATATAGGTGGTGAGTGGACAAGCCTTAGTGAGTGTTGGAAGAAAGACAAAACACCCGAGGTGGTAAATGATTCTCAATACTTGTCCAGAAATATTGAGCAAACTTTCCCTGAACATGAGAAGGACAGAAACACCTTATCAGGTGGTCCTTAGGCATGGCACAAAATTGCCCTAAACACGAGAAGAGAACTTAGGGCCCAATTACGAGTCTGCCGGTCCGATGACCGCCAGACTTGTGGTGGCGTGGCGGTCCAGCAACCGCCACTCCGGCGATCTGACTGCCCCATTACGACTTGGCGGTCGGACCGCCGCTGCTGCCAGGGAACCGCTGTTCCCTGGAGGTAGTGCGGCTGTCCTGAGGCTGCAATATGCTTGGCGGGACTGCCATAGTCCCGGCAAGCATATTACAAGTTTCCTCTCTGCTGCGGTATTCATGGTAGTTCTATCGCAAAGAAAACCAAGGCGGAGAGGAAACAAAGGGGGCACTACAAGGCCCCCTGGCGCCTCACGCCATGTGTATGCACATGGGGGGGCACAACATGTGCCCCCTGTGTGCATGCACACCAGTTCCTGCAGGCATGGACTTAACAGTCCATGCCATACAGGAACCATGTGTGGCATTCCCATTGTGGTGCCTTTTTCAAAGGCACCGCCGCCTTTGAAAGGCACTGCCACTCCGCCCACCCGCCAGAACACCTCTAAGTTGTAATCTGGTGTGGGGGTGGCAGCATCTCTTGGCGGTGAGGGGGTGCAGTGGTGGCGTGCCGCCCGCCCCGCACCTCAAAAAATCATAATTAGGCCCTTAATAATCTGTTATTCTCACACACCTGGCCATGAATGTGCAAGTATCATCCGCTAAACAATGCAATGTATATAATAAGACCTTCTAAGTAAGTCACTTTTACTTCTTGACATATAACAAGCTTCATCTAAAGATAAGAAGAGAACATATAGAACTTGATATTGGGTGTAGGAAAAGAAGATCTAATTGGCTACCTTGGCTTTGCTCAAGGAATTGTTAAGAGAATCCTGGTGTGAAACTTGGGAATAGGAAGGGAACTTAGAGTGGGTAAGAGTGGTAGACCAGGAGATACCCATGAAAAATATCCCCTTTCAAATCAAACAAAAAACTTAACATGGTAGTACACCAACAAGCTCCAATATGCTACATTAATTCATGCAGTTATTTATTTCAGGAATTGCTTTAAAGCACACTCCAAAAGAGGAAAAATTGGAAGCAATCACAGGGAGCTCACTGATAAGAAAATCCAATTTCAATGGACACCTCCCCATAGACTACAATTTCCGATGGGGGTAAACCGGATGTATGACATTCAAGATCAAGTGACAAAGTCAGGCTGAGAAAGTGTCTAGAAACCTGGAAGTGTAGGTGCATGCAAGAAAAAGGCAGACCCATATCTCAGATGAAATGCAGCCTTATCCGTATGCCTTCCACTACCAAAACAGGCAACAGAGGCAAAGTATGTTTCGGAGCATTTTGTTACCTTTCAATGGAAGCCTTGTTCATGTCCTAAAACAGCAGCTGAAGAAGGCATGCTTGTGGGACATCATAGCTAATAGCAGCTGGTAAGTGTGGTGGGGCCGGGTGGGAGGGGGATTTCGACAGACAACAAGGGAAAATTAATTATTTATTTAAAATTCCCTCGTCGTCGTCTGTTGAATCCCTCCCCAACCCGGCCCCACCGCTCTTACCTGACGGGCTGCGGCTAGCTAATAGTAAATGTGAGTATGCTCAATGTCATGATACTACACAGGGAGCAGAAAGAGTGATTACCGCTGACAGATATTTGTGCCGCTAGGTTCTCAATGTATGAGATACAACCAACATGGCAACGGTGCATTATGCCATTCCACTTGTTACCAAAAAACAACCACCATGGCAGTGGTGCATGATTGTGTTGTACATTGGTTGTCAAAATTTATATTTAATTTCACAATATTGTAGACAAAGGCTAAACCAGGTTGCACTGTAAAGGGACAGAAATGTAGAGCGTGCACCCATGTCCATAGTTCCACTTGCAGCAGATCTCTGTAGGATTTGATTATTTGCCTCCGCGCACAAACTCATGCGTGTTTACTGAGTACGTCTGTCAAATGGCATTAGATCCAGAGAAAGGCTCTGTGTCCTAGAGGGACACACCAAGTGTACTCCTTTCTCCTGTGAGTGGCAACTCAATATTTACGGGTTGAGAAGAACTGGCAGCGGTGGCAGCCACTGATTGTAATAGAAGCATTAGGAATTTTTCCACTTACATTCAGTGTGAGAGTTGCCAACCAGCCTCTCCTGTTTACAAAGTTCTGTCAATTCCTTTGGACCAGGTCGTTCGCTCCATTCATCTAGGATGATTGTACTACTGAACATCGACATGAACAAACGTTGTGTTACAACAATACTGAGGATAGAATATGGAGGGGAAAAATATCGAAAGGTAAGTGCGTATAGGGAAGTACAGATTTACTCCTCCTAACTCCACATCTATGTACCTTGTAGATATATGTTCCGCTTAGGTAAATATATGTGGATGTAGGTATGGAACATCTGGACTTAATTACCTGTCTATTTTTTGCAATATTTTGTGCTCGAAATTTAGTACCATCAATATTCTGACTTCGATATTTTGTGTGCGGTAATAAGGGATATTTTGTGTGCAGGTATATTTGCTCTGTGTGAATGAAGCAGAGAGGGCAAGAGTTTGTATGTGGTGCTTTACAGTGTGCAGGCATGAATTCACTTTAGATCTCCTGCATCTGTACAGCTGACAAGATGGAGGTTGAGGATGAGCCTGCCAGACAGAGATGTGAATTTGTAGAAAACTAGGGAACATTTCTGGGTTCTTTGAAGGGATCGAAGCTCATATGAATATGGGGGAGGGATGCCAACATTCCAGGATTGGGAACTCAAACTTAGAAGTCCTGAACCCTGCTGGGAGAAGCTGTCTTAAATCAGCTTGAAGGGAGAAACCCTCCTACTGCTCAGGAGGGGTACTAGAGGTATACCCACACGAAGGAAAGGTTGCCTAGAAGAGGAGGACCTTAAGGAGCTGTGCTCGAGGAACTTGAAGTTGGCCCACTGTCGCCCAAGGAATGATCTGGAACTGCCAGGCTGTGTAGTGAAGCTTTACGACTCTGGTCCTCCTGCCGAGCGCCCTTGGGAGAGAGGTTACTTGCTCCTACAATCTGTACTTATGATTTTCCCTGAGCAGGAGGAGGCTTGCAAAGTAGAAAGTGACTACTAGCGGTGTGTGAGGAGAAGCACCTGTGATGGCTTGGCGCCAAAGAAATCCCAAATGCATTCAGCAGAATCCTACCTTCGCTCTACAAGAGCACCACTATGACCTTAGGTAGGCTGTTTGTGTTTTTTTGGGTGGTGGGCTTTAGCCTGAGTCCAATGGAGGTCTGAAGACCAACATTCCTCTCCCTGGCAGAAGACAGCAGAGTTCGGCCTCCCTCCTTGTGCTCATGCGGCATCCTCTGTCGGGAGAGTGTGCACAGCAGAGAGTCTGCATGTCGTCTTTGAAGACGACTAGGCCAGGGCAGAGTCAGGGCTGCCGCACTTCCACTGTACTTGCAGGAGGGCACGCTTGCAGAAGCCTCACACCACGATTACTGACAGCAGACCGAACACCTGCGATCCTCTACTTAAAGGTACGGTGCACAACAAAGACTTTTCAGGGACAACACTAGCATTAACCTGGCACCAGGGCAGCTATGAGTCATTCAGAAGCCAGCCTTACTTCACTGCCATTGTTGTTGTTTCCCCAGCTACAACACAGTGAAAGTAGACCATGACCCAACAGCCCCCAGGGCTGCTTGTATTTCATGCAGTTTTTCCAACACCATACCTTTACCTGCAAGTGTGTAGAAGTTTGTGATTTATACTGTTGACTTCATTCCCTTAGCAACACCCCTCCACCCTTTATAAGCGTATGTAAAATGTTGCCCTCTGCATTTCATGTGTAGTATTTAGCTTTGCACATTGATCAAAGTATTTTTTTTCTTTTTGAGCAAAAGCATGGGCTGGATAATGATCTATTAATGATTAATAGTTGCTTGATTGAGCTCTGAGTTTTTACCCTATGCTGCCACCCTGAGTGTAAACCTTTTTTTTTCAAACACATTTTATTGAAGATTTTGATACAACAAATCGCACATACCTGGGAACCTCAAACAAAAACTTCAGACACAACATTTCCATCGTCAAGTACAACACATGCTGGCATTATCATGGGTACAGTATCTGGCGAGCATTCAACCCTAATGTCAAACATTCAAATCTTGTGCAACATCCCCCCTCCCCCGTCGTCTCCCCCCTCACAATATCCCTCCCGCTCTCGGCCTGCTGTCCCTGGTAAGCCTCATCAGTCCATGTCCATCCATAGCTGATCTCCAGAGGCCCCAAACTTTGTCAAATTTTCTGGGACAACCCCTAGACTGATACACTAGTGTCTCTAACCAGTTGATCGTGAGCTACCGGTAGCTCGCAGAAGCCTTCAGAGTAGCTTCCAGCTTTGAGTTAATCTTTAACTGAGAACTGCAAGAAATAAGTGTTGCGTTTTCCTTTTAAAGTTAAGGAAAGGCTATGTTTATTTTACATTATCATCAGGCTGCAGACAGCAGGGCCTGATGATGAGCGGTGCTCCACTCAGATTTATGACCCATGTGGGTCACAGAGGTTCAGAACTGAAGCACTGAGGTATTTAACTCGTAAATAAAAGTCCTTGTCAACTCAATATTGGAATGTGTGAACAAAATGATATTTCTGAATTTTTAAATGAGACCAAATTAAAATGAATGGTTAACTTAATAATTAAGTTAACTCTTCATTTAAATTTTCTCCTTTCAAATTGTCACGTTTAAAAACAGCAGGCATCGTGATTTCAGTGGCTGGTAGACACAGTGCCTTATTTATAACTGAAAAATACAGTCATTTTCTTTTACATGGGAGAAATTTAAAGTGAAGAAAAATGTTTCTATGAAACATTGTCTTACTGTTTTTCTCCACTTTAAATTAACCCAATTAAGACCTAATGTTTTATGAAGCATGTTTCTTCACTTTAAATTCCTAACATTTAAACAAATGTCTGTATTTTCTTGTTATAAATATGGCACCGTGTCTACAGGCCACTTAGAGTAATATGCCTGCTGTTTGTAAAGAGACGTTGACATGGGAGAAAATTAAAATGATGAGTTTTATGTACTGCATATAAACATAAAGTTAACTCTACAGTTGGGTTTTCTCCCATTTCAAAGTGTTGCATTTGCACACATCAGGTGTCTTGCTCCCAGTAGCTGGTAGATATGCTGCCATATTTATAACTGAAAAATACAGCCATTTTTTTAAATGGTAGAAATTTAAAGTGCAGAAAAATGTTCCATCAAGTGCAGAAAAATGCTCCTTACTATGAATATGTTTGCATAGCATTTTTCTGCACTTTAAATTTCTCCCATTTAAAAAAAAAAAAAATGGTTGTATGTTTGTGTTGTACATGTAATGGTGTCATATATGACAAAAGGTATGTCCTATGCCACAAGTACATACAACACAGGCTCGCAGTCACCCATACACATATATCCCACTAATTCACACACATGTTCATACATCCTCACAGACCATGAACTCACTGACGCACATGACAGCCCTATCATAGTACCCCGAGTCACAGTATTTTGTTCAAACCATAGTATCGGGCTCCATCACATTAGGTTTAAAGTCAATGAAGCTGAGCGAGGGGGTCTCTGGTAACAATGCGCAAGTTACTCGGCCTTCAGTAGCTCACAGCGATTTTCACTGTTCAGAAGTAGCTCTCATTACAGATAATGTTGGAGACCCTTGCACTAGTCATTCGGCCCATCTGCACCAATCCATGATGGATTTACATTCCTGCACTGTCGGGAGTGTAGCACCATTCCACTTGCGGATCAAATCTCAGCGAACTACCATCAGAGTGACATTGCAGACAATCATTGTGTATCTGTTCAAAGATTGCTCCCCCAGATACCCAAGGTCAGCAGCTGCTGCGTGAGATGTGGTGTTATTTCCAGCACCTCCGAGGTCCTGTGACTTACCCCCTCCCAGAATGGCTGAATCCTAGGGCAGCACCAGAGTGTGTGTAGTAGTGTACCCCCTCTGCCCACATCCCCTTCCCTGAGTGTAAACATTGAACCTCTGTCTAGCCACATTGAGGGGCAAGTGCTAAAGGGGTGTACTTGGAGTTCAGTTTGGGGTTCCGCAGTAGGGGAAGCCCAGTACATCACAGGTACAAGGCTCCAGGGCCCAGAGTCTGATAGCTGACAGGCAATGTAGCGCACTTCCAAAGATGCTGCGCTGCATGAGAGGTAGGGAGCAGGAGAGCACCACATTCACCTAGAAATGGCTCTCTCTTCCCCTCTCCTTAACGCAGGCGGTGATTTCAGCTGTCGTGCGCCACGCACACACCTTACTGCTGTATCGCTAGGGTGTGTTCGTAAGTCTAGCATAGGTTTTGTACAGGAAGGGTATCCTTCCTATACAAAATACTATGCTTAGACAAGTTAAAAAGCTTTTCCTACTTTGTATGTGTGCTGCACAGTGCAGCACGCATGTAAAGTCGTAAAAGCACAGAAAGGAAAACATTTCTCCGTTTAACGCCTGCGTTTTAGCGGCGTTAATTTTTGCCGCTATACCCTTTCTACTGATGTTGGAGAATAGGGTTTAGCGTGAAAAAGCATTGGTGGTAACACGGGTACGCCCATGTACCACCCATGTAAAGCCCCCTTGACGCAAAGTAATGCAAAGCAGCATTTTGCGCTGCTTTGTGTTACTTGTCCATACAAACCAACGCAACTGCCAATTTGCGTTGGTTTGTGAATCCCAAAAAGGGATTATCGTTGGTTTAGCGATACAAAAGTAACGCTTACCTGACGCTAAACCTTTGAGAATCTGGGCCGAGGTGTCACAATTTTGGTCTAGTAGTCTCTGATTGCCCTATGACTCTGGAATAAGTTCCCTAACACTGCATACAGACAAACCACACTTATGCCTACACAGAAATGCACAAGGGGAAAACACATCTATAAATGGAGGATACAGAAGGGCATTCTGTATCCCACACATAAATATAATATTGTTATTAAACATTTAGTGCCTTGATGCACAATCTAAGCACATTACTACACGGCACTGTCTCACCAGATGTGGTTTACCACCGGGAGATCCCTCGCCTGAAAAAACGATTAAGCAAAGTTTAAACAAAACGCTTCGCTATTTCATAAATATTTCAGACATGAGAAAAATGAAAACTCGTGGGGTGCTAATTGCTTTCCATAGAAATGCTCCATTGGAATCCAGCGATAAAGAAAATGTAGGCAGATACCTGATAAAAGCACTGGCGAAGCCACGGGGTCTTGCCATTGAGACCGATTGGCTTTATCAGTGATATTAAGGTATGCTGCAAAGCAACACGGCTGCTGTGCAACATGGCTAAAAAACAATGAAAAACTCCCTACGATGCAGCCACTGCAAAACGTTGTATGCATTCACGTACAAAATGAGGCGGGCATTGTTTTCTTTTTCTTTCCCAATCTCAGAAAGATTGGTAAATAAAAAGTTTTTAAAAGCACTATGATGCAGCCACAGGCTCATTTTGTAGGTGCGCCTAAACAAGCATGTGCGCATCTACAAAATAGGGCAAACATCTTTTCATTTATTTACCAATCCAAGATGACTTAATAAACAAAAAGTAGAGCCAAAAAGATTTTTTTTTGTTTTAAATGGCTGCAGAGAAGTGCTTTAAAAAAAACTGATTCGGGAGCAGGCTGGGGGCAGGAAGCGTGCACGGGATGAAGCAGCACAGAGGACGGGCGGGGGAGAAGGGCTCATGCAAGAGAGCAGGGCCGGACTGGCCGTAGCGGGCATCGGGCGTTTCCCTGGGAGACTGGAAGGATGGGAGCAGAGAAGTGCTTTAAAAAACTGATTCGGGAGCAGGCTGGAGGCAGGAAGCGTGCACGGGATGAAGCAGCACAGAGGACGGGGCGGGGGAGAAGGGCTCATGCAAGAGAGCAGGGCCGGACTGGCCGTAGCGGGCATCGGGCGTTTCCCTGGGAGACTGGAAGGATGGGAGCAGAGAAGTGCTTTAAAAACTGATTCGGGAGCAGGCTGGAGGCAGGAAGCGTGCACGGGATGAAGCAGCACAGAGGACGGGCGGGGGAGAAGGGCTCATGCAAGAGAGCAGGGCCGGACTGGCCGTAGCGGGCATCGGGCGTTTCCCTGGGAGACTGGAAGGATGGGAGCAGAGAAGTGCTTTAAAAAAACTGATTCGGGAGCAGGCTGGAGGCAGGAAGCGTGCACGGGATGAAGCAGCACAGAGGACGGGTGGGGGAGAAGGGCTCATGCAAGAGAGCAGGGCCGGACTGGCCGTAGCGGGCATCGGGTGTTCCCCTGGGAGACTGGAAGGGTGGGAGCAGAGAAGTGCTTTAAAAAAACTGATTCGGGAGAAGGCTGGGGGCAGGAAGCGTGCACGGGATGAAGCAGCACAGAGGACGGGCGGGGGAGAAGGGCTCATGCAAGAGAGCAGGGCCGGACTGGCCGTAGCGGGCATCGGGCGTTTCCCTGGGAGGCTGGAAGGGTGTGGGCCGGTTTTGTTAATGGGGGCCAGTTTTGCATCTCCGCTGCAATAGCGGCCCCAGGTAACAAAAGCGGCAGTGTGGAGGGCAGGTTTAATGAAGCAGCAGTGCTTCACACTTGCACCCTCGCCCACCCCCTTTCTCTCACCCCCGTCCAGCCCCTAAACCCCCACCCCGTCGGTCTTCTAAAATTGCCGGGGCTGATTTGTGTTCTCAGTCCGGGTCTGCAAGAGAGGACAGCGTGGAGCGCTTGGTGGGTGGAGAGCAGGACAAGGTAGAGTGCTGGGTGGAGAAGAGAAGGTCACAACGAGATGACAACATGGGCGCTGGATGAGGGAGAGAAGGGCATGAAAGATCTACGTGGAGCACTTGGTTGGTGGAGAGAGGACACAGCTAAGGAGGTCAAAGTGGCGTTCTGGACGCTTTAAGGATTTTGGTGGCCCTGGGCCAAGTGTATTTTTGAGGCCCCTGTTCGGAACAGCTTTGAATGTATGATCCAACTTCAGCTCTTTCATGCCCTCTTTGGCCAAGTCACCGATACTTCACAGGCAGACTGCTCCAAATTCTAAATGTGTTTCCATATAATCTTCAGGGATAGTGACGTGTGTTTTCAATATTGTAATATAACAGTAGCTCAGTAACATTATTGCAAATAATCTCTAGGACAGACTGCCATTTCTCCTATGTGAGGTTCTGTTTTGATCTAAAAGGAACTTTTTTTGCAGATGTTGCATGGTGTTGAAAGACAAACATTTCTCTGCAAAAATAAAAATAAAGTAACGGAAAATGGTATTTAAAACAATCAATTTTTAAGAACCATTCAAGATTATCAGGGCAGGACTGTGTGGAGAACAGAGCAGGATCTCTAAGGGGGGCCCCTGGAAAGGCTGGGGCCCTGGGCCAGAGCCTACTTTGCTCATGCCTTAAAACATCTTTGGGTCTATGTTGGGGAAGCATTACACAAGCAATAGAACAACGTGGAATGCTGGGAGTAGGTGCAGAAGCACACAAGGGAGACAGCTGGAAAATACATGCATTGTCATGGAGTGCTTCATGGAAAAAAAATACTTCCGGGAGTGAACACCGATGCAAGCATAGAAGGCAGCCAATCAGAGAGGTGGCAAGCAAGCTGTGCCCCATGGGAGGAACAAAGACAAGAAGGATGGGCTAAAAGAAGTAAAGCCACCAAATGAAATGCAAGCAAAAAAAGAGACAAAACAAAAAGCCACTGGAAAGAGCAATGGGTGGAGTTGCTTTCCAGGTCAGTTACCACATGTCTCAAGTAAGCCTTTCACAACCAGATAGATGCGCTGTCTGGCAAGAGTTAACCTAAAAAAGAAGTGTGGGGGCACAGTACCAAAATAATGTTGTATGTTCCTAATCGTGACGTCACTTGACCAACTAACGGTAGTAGTAATAACTCTACGCGGTTTAAATAAAAAATTAGCCATTAAAATACATTCTCTAAAAAAACAGCTTAAGTTCCTATACTGAGGTGTAAAAGCCCTCTGTGTCACCAAAGAAATTCGAAAAAGCATTAATCATTACTATAGAACCTCGAAGAACCACATCATTTTCGCCTCATTGAATTAATACAATTACATAATGTAACCGTTTTTAAAATGTCTTATAATATCAAGTAAAAAAAAATCCATTCACTTCTGACAACTCTGCCCTTGTTAGCCAAATTAGCAGAATGTGAAGCAGAATGGCATCCCTACCAAAATACAAAATGTCAAGTGTGTTAGTCACAGCTGTGAGCTTTTTAATCACATATCAAGCATCCACTATCAACAGAGATACTTAATAACCTCCAAAAATATTTTTTTCTAACTGCTTGATATGCTGAACTTATAAATTTAACCAATATGCTAATGTTACCATTAGGCATTCCCCTGTAACACAATTTGACTGAAACAATGGTATTTGCGCCCACTTTGTAAATATGAAAAGCAGTAACCTGATTCGTTGCCCATATCTGTCTGGTAATATACATAATATATGCACAATTGTTTTTCTCCCTCTCCTCATAGTCCGCACCCTCATTCTTCATGTGATGGAGAACACGCACTGAGGGAGGTCCTTCCACACTCAAGAGTAAAAAGGGGAGGGGGGCTGTGTGCCCCCCTCCCCTTTACCATATGGCCGGGCCATAGGAGATGGGGTCCCTGGCGCCAAAATTATCCAGGGGAGGGGGCTGCATGCCTCCTCCCCCCATAAATATAGTGGTTGGCCTCAGAGATTGGGTTCCCGGTGCCAAAATGGCCCTTGGAGTAGAGCCACATACCCCCTTCCCTAAAAAAATGCACCGGGCCCCAGGGGATGGGGTCCCCGGGGCAAAAATTGGCCCAGGGAGGGGAACACGTGCCCACCTCCCCCACAAAATGTGCCAGGGCCAGGGGAATGGGGTCCCTGTGGCCAAAATTGGGCTGGGGATGGAGGGGCTACGTGCCCCCCTCCCCATTAAACATAGTGCCGGGCCCCAAGGGATAGGGTCCCCGTGGCTGAAATCAGGCTGGGGAGGGGAGCCTCGTGTCCCCTTCCCCTAAAAAATAAACCAGTCCCCCGGGGATAGGGTCCCCGGAGCCAAAAGTGGGTTGGCTGCCTTTGGGGGGTTGGCCACAGGCCAGGCACTGCGGCCAACCCCCCTCACACATGGCTACAGGCCATGGGCGGGATTGGCTGCATGTGGGGGGTTGGAGGCAGGGTCTGCCACAGGCCACGGACGCAGGGTCGGCCACAGGCCAAGCCCTGCGGCCAACCCCACGCCGTGCGCAGCGGCGGTGGGATTAATGTATGGTGATTAAATATTAGTTTATGTTTTAAAAAAACTAGAAATTCACTGAAATAACAAATGGTTACAGGGACGTTATAGTTAGGAAATAAAAAACTTCAAAATTCACTAAAAAACCAAAGGTTATAGGGACGTTATAGTTAGGTTCAGATTTTACACAGATAAAACCATAGAAATTCAGCAGTTCTAGTTCTAGTTATCTCAAGTAACTATAACTCGTTCCCTAAGATGACTATAATGTGCACCCGCCTTGCACTGCTTATTACCCTACATATTACATCACTCAGGATATCTTCTATGACATCACTGATATTATTACTGCAACATTTGCTGGAAAATTATTAATGAGAAAACTGCATGGCGGGGGCTCAAGTTATAGTTACCTTAGGGCACGAGTTATAGTTACTTGAGATAACTATAACTGCTGAATTTCTATGGTTTTGTGTGTGAAAAATCTGAACCTAACTATAACGTCCCTGTAACCCTTGGTTTTTAAGTGAATTTCTAATGTTTTTTTAATTCTATTTCCTAACTATAACATCCCTGTAACCTTTGTTTTTTCAGTGAATATATATATATATATATATATATATCAGTTTCACAGGTACAGGTCCCGTGTAATCAATTCAACAGATACGCCTGAGAAGGTCTTCGTCACAGCCAGTTGGCTGTGACAAAGACCTTCTGAGGTCGAAACGCATTGCCGCAATAAATTTCTTTATTGAAGAACACTGTATGCGGTCCTGCGTTGTCCTTTGAATTTTGGAGGCGTATCCTTTGAATATATATATATATACACACACATATATGTGTTCTAATACTCCCATACTTGTTGGCATTATCTAAAACAAGGGCAGTAATACTCAGCTGTGAGAAGCTGCAATTTTGAGATGTAGGAGCCGATTTTCACTATGGGGGAAGATTTTTACTCCATCAAAGCGACAGAGTAAAATACTCCGACAACCTGATGGAGTACTCATACTCCGAATGTACAGATGTCCACCTGCCCGGCGAATATCTCTTACATTGGCAGGGACTGATATCTATATATATATATATCAAGTAGATTGCTATGATTTGTTGATTTGTAAAAACGCTGCATGGCACACCTGCCATTCCAGGCACCCGATGTGCTTTGGCCGCCTCCAGGCAAAGTTGGCGACTTTGTGTGGAATATATGAATAATCTATATAAATTTGATAATAAACTTAATTCAATTTAAGAAATAAATGTTTACTTTAAAAAAAAGTTAAACAAGTATGTAAATGAATTAAAAATATAACTTTTAAACTAAGTTTACTAAAAATTAAATAAGAATAAAATGTCAGTAAGGGTGGGTAATTTTCAGTGCCACTGCAATTATGAGGCAGGGGAGGGCCAAATTATGCGGCTGGGCTGACTAAATTATGCTGCTAAAAAGGCCAAATTATGTGGCATAATGCAGCATATTTTCTTGTAGGATTAGTTCATCATTTTTACACTGTCTGTGCAGAGGTTGCACCTCATTAGTACAAGTTTAGCACCCAAACATATCAATAGGCAACAGAAAAAAGACTAATTATCCTTTGCAAAGGGACTACTACTGCGCTGCAACAGGTGATGATGCATTTTAGTGACTTTTGAACTGTTTGAGCCAGAAGCAATTTTTTTAAACAAATCTGCAGATTATGCAGTAGATGATGGATTATGTAGCAAATGCAGCAGATCCATAATTAGGAGAAAAACACTGCAGCTACAATCCCATAATTCCAGTGGCCCTGGAAATTTTATAAAATGATTGCCTAAAGTTAATATTTATACGTTAAAATAATATATTTAAATGATTTCATTGTTTAATATACATTTCATTTGAGGCGTTAATGTGCTACAACATTTTATTTTTTTAGTTTCAGGATAATTAAAAGTATTTTACATTATTTTTCATTTATATTAAACATTTTAAAACATTTTTTTTTTTAAATAATAAACTTTATTACATTCCCCAATACTTTCCCATAGGGTAATCACAAGCAGGTAAAAAGTTAATAGTAGTAGCTTTGCACAAGTAAATTCGTTTGTAGGAGGTTTCGTCCACTCAAATGAGGGGGTGGAGAAATACACGGAGTAAATTGACACTCAGAAATGGGGAATAGCAAAAAAAGTGGAGAGGTACACCTAGGTGTAGGTGTAGACCTACATATGAGTAAATATACACAAATGTATTTACCCTTGTAAAACGATTAACGTATTCTCAGAGATCCTATCAGAAAATGAAGCTGGGAGAGCAAAAAAGATGAATTTTCTGAGACCATTAAACCAGTGCACACTGACATGCTAATGACTGGTGCACATTTAAGTCGGTGATTTGAGAAAAGTCAGTCACAGTGACGGCAGATAAAAAAATCCACTCCTCTCCCAATCATACATAACGTAGATTTGGGAAGAGTATATTCTCCTGAGGGCATCTTGCTATAGAATAACAAATGTTTATTGTCACCCAACTCAATGGTACTTCTTTTATTGATCTCTAGACAACGAGAGGCTGAGTTGACCTGGCAGGATTCAAACCTGGCATAGTGGGGCAAACAGATCCATTGAGTGGATCCTTTGGACGCGGCTCACCACTGAAGAAAAGGAATAACGGTGATCTTACATAGATATTTATTACTAAAGTTGCTCTCTTCTCAGCAGCAAGAAGGCAACTTTGGTTGATAGCCACCAGTGGAGCAGAGATGCCCTTGCTGAAGGTCGTTTCGGGAAACATTGGTTCATTTAAGGCCAATAATTCACAATAGCGATATTTTTTTTTAAAGGGACAGTAAGTCATATATACTCATAGGACACAACTTAGGCAGTGCATCATAGGCATGTATGGGACGGGACACGTAAACATTGTCAAGCAATTAATGTATTCATTGCACAATAATTCATTTCAATTTGCTAAGATGTTTATGATCTAGTGCTCACAGGTAAGTGAAAAAGCGTGCTGTGGCGAGTGTGAAGACATTAAAATCATGAACTGAATTGACAACAAGAAGAAACTCCTTATAGGCACTTTTTTATATAATAAACAAGGAGTTCGGTTGTATTATGGTCGACGGCGTTTCGATCTCAAGAATTTGAGATCTTCATCCTGAGGGTCAAGCAGACCATCAATGAAAAAGTGACCAAGTGGGCAGTGAGCACTGAGGCGTTGCACACAACGCACCCAGCTATGTAAGGAGATTAATCAGCCAGTGAAATATAGTGCAAAGGGATATCTGCAAAGTACAGTCACAGGGTAGGTACAAAATGCTAGATGTGATGGAACACAATCCTTCCACAATGTGGTATGGGTACATGCCAGGCTTGCTTCTCCCTGAACTCACTCCCACACAAGCCGGAAGATGACAACATAACTTTCTTGGAAGAAGAAGTACAACACGTCAGCAACATATTAAAAACAAATGCTATTCAGAGAAGGATGAAATCCTTTTTTGCAAATATTTTGCAACTAAGTTGGGATCTAGCCTTACAAGAGGGACGTATTCCCTTGTGGGTGCATGTATCACAGTGATTGTAAAACCTGGAAAGGAGTTTCCAGATTGTCGTTTGAACACACCCTTGGCAGTCATAGTAATTGAAGCAAATCTATCAACAAAAAATACCAGCCTTAAGGCCAGAGGTTGCCTTGCAAACCTGCCTGACAAACATCAAGTGAGATTCATCTGGAACAGACAGATGACAATAATAAATATGAAGGCCACCATGTCACAAACATTTAGAGGGAAAAAAGTCTGGCAATCATCCCATATAGATGTAGGGATACAGATAAGGCACGGGGCTGGCCTTCTTTAGATTATAGTAAATGGGATTTATTGGCAAGACCATAAATTCTGGGTTTAATGTGCCAATGCATGCCGCTTAAGAGTATTGAAGACAAATATGAAATAAAAGGCGGACTTTATTGAGGCTCCTGTGTCTTCGATAATGACCTATTTACGCCACTATTTCAAATGAAGGATCATAATTGTGAAATAGTAGCTCATGGGAGTTCCAAAGAAAGTGGTAGCGGAAGGATACACCTAAACAGCCGATAGGATTGGGTGAGAGATGAATACACTGCTGGGCAGAGCCGAAACGTGTTAGAAGAAGCCTCAAGCCAATAGCTGGACTGGGTGAAAAAAGAAGGGCTATGGAAAGGAGAGAGGACTGTATGGACGTGGGCGGTACATTTAAGGGATAGGGAGCAGGGTGAAGAGATCAGACTCCAGGGGAACAGAAATGGAGACAGGAGCTCTAGATATGGTTTTTTTCTGAGTTTTATATAACGCAACCTTGACCCGAAGGTATCAGGTATCAGAGCGCTTTACATGAGCACCAGTCGCGTTAGGCACGGGAAATTAAGTGATTTGCCCTGAATCACAGGATGTTGAGCGTCATTGCCGAGACTCAAACCCGGTTCTTCAGATTTGAGGTCGACCGACCCAGCCGTTAGACCACATCCTCTCTTTTAATTGTATTTATATAGCGCTGACTACCCCTGACGAGGCGTTGAAGCACTTTTCGGAGAGTAGCACGCTACTCTGGAACCCCAAAAGATTAGTGGTGGATTAGTATAGGGAAATACGAGTATAGTATTAGTATAGGGAGGTATGAGTTAATTTGAGTGGAGGACATGCGAGTCTGTTCGTTGGATTGAATAGAGTAATGGAGGGATAAAAGGGGGAAGAAAAACAGAAGTGTTAATTGGGAGATCATAGTAGTAAGTTGAGGTCTGGGATGAGTAAAGGAGATATGGAGGCGGGAAGAGAAGAGCCTGTGGAAAGGGATTAGGGAGAAAGAGAACATAAGACAGAAGGAGACACAGATGGAGGTTGGAGTTTGGGGAGGACAGAGGTAAGGAAGGAGAAGGGAAGGAGGAAAGAAGAGGAAAGGGGATGTAAAATGACAGAGAAGTGTGCCAGGAAGGCAAAGAGAGAGATGAAGACAACAGGAGGTTCAGTGGGGATAGAGAGTGCGAGAAGAGAAAGTGAGGGGCAAGTGAAGTGAGGACAGCAGGAGGAAGGTGTCGGATTTAGGAGGGGACTAGATAGGGGGGAGGAAAGTGGGGGCATACTAGAGGAGTTGACATGGGATCTAAAGATGAGAGAAGGGCGCGGGGAGACGAGTGAACATCGATAGAAAAAGTGGAAGATGGAGGAAGGAGAACCAAAAGGTGATAAAATGAGGCAGGATCGCGAGGGGAGAGTACAGAAAGAGAAGAAGCTGGGGAAGGAGAGAGAAAAGTAAATAGAAGAAATGGAGAAGCATGGGGAGGGGGGCAGGAAAGAGATGGGGAGGTGAGAGAATAAAGGGTGTGAGAGAATGACCTGGAGATGATAAGCAGGGAAGGTGAAGAGAAGAGGGGCGTGGATGAGATAAGGGTGAGGATGTGGGTGGAAGAAAGAGACTAAAAAGAGATGTGAGTGGAGACTAGAGGAGAGGTGGGCTGGAGCGGAGAGGGGCAAGAAAGAGATGAGGAGGGCACGGGGAGGGAAGCGAGGCCAGAGGAGAAGGAGGCGTGAGACCAGAAAGAGATGAGGAGAAGGGAGGATGGAGAGGGGGAGAGAAGATGAGTATATGGCGGGGGGGGGGGGGTCGTGCTAGAAATGACGAACAGGGAGAAAATAAAACAGATGTGGAGAAGAGAAGGGTTTTACGCGGGAAGAGGGGAAGAAGGACGCTGCAAGGCGAGAAAAGAAAATCGGAAGATGAGAAAGAAGGGAGGGGGAGAACAGAAGGAGATGAGGACGGATAAGCAGAGGGAGAGAAAATAAAGAAAAGGAGGCGAGAAGTGGAGAAGATAAAGAGATACAGATGAGACGACGGCCGAGGGGACGAATACAAGGAGATAAGGATGCGAGGATGGGACGGGGGCTGGGGAAGGGCGTGGAGGGCGGGAGAAGGGTGAGGGAGCGAGCACAGGAAGAAGGAGAGAAAAAGCTTCTGAGGGAATAGTGGAGGGGAGAAGAGAAGGGCTGTGAGAAGGAGAGGCGCAGAGGGAAGAGAGAAAAGAATGAAATGTGGATGTTTAAAAAAGGAAGGAAAGAAAGAGTGAGGGGTGGGGACTCAAGGGTGGAATATTGTAAGAAATGGGTGGCAAAGAGAAGTGATTTGAAGAAAGTGGATGAGAGAACATTAAAAGAGAGTGCTGCTCTAGAGGGTACACGAGAGGGCGTACAGGGCACGTACGGGGTGTGTGCACACTTAAGAGAGTGCGCCTGAAGATGCTTAAAGGTGGTGAGAGGGGGCAAAGGGAGGGACCGAAAGTACGAGATTGGGGAAGTAATGATGTGGAAGAAGTGAGACGTAGGTGGGGAGTAGAGGAGTAGGTGCAATGGCATGGTATAGTGAGGGGGAGTGACGTAGGGGAAGGAGCACGAGAGACTGAGCAGAGAGGACAAGAGAGGGACATGTGTGGTGATGCATCAGGGGGTACTGGGATCACAGAGAACGAGGGGAATGAGACAGACCACGCGGAGAAAGAGACAGCGAAGGGGAGAGGGTGGTTATGAGATTAGAGGAGGCGCAGGTAGAAATGTGGAGAAAGAGGTGAGACGCGGAAGGATTGCATGGTGCACGCAGGAAGGAGGAGGTAGAAAGGGACACAGGAGATATAACGAAAAAGGAGGAACAAGAACGGAGGTTAGATGGGCAAAGGAAGAAAGAGGCGACACACGAACTGGAAGAAATAAAAGTAAAAAGGAGGAAACTAGAGGAAAGAAAAAAATGGAAAGGGGGCGAGGAGAAAGGGGTGAAAGAGAGGGAGGCTGGAAACTAAACGGAGAGCGGTGAGACAAAACGAAGAAGTGTTTCAGGAGGAGCTCGTGGGGAAGGAGAGGAAGGGAGAAGCGGCAGAAGAAGAGGAAGGAGAGAGATTGAATGAGAGGGGGCGAGTGGGGAGGGGCAGGAGCCCGCTTGTTTATAACTAATACCCGGGGGTGGTGATATTTCCCGGGATTGTGACAGAACATTTCTCGCTGCACGAACACAAACAGAGACAGTGAGAGACATGTCACCGGGGGAGGGGGCGGGGTGTCTGCGCGCGTTGCTCCGGGGACAGCGGGGCCGCGAAGAGATGCTGCCGGGGAAGGGGGGGCGGTGCTGCTGGGGAGGGAGGCGCGGGTGCTGAGTGCAGTGCAGTGCAGTGGATGGGCGCGCGAGGCTGCCGAGGAGAGGGGTGCGGCGCTGCTGGGAGGGGTCAGGTGTGGTGCTGCTGAGGAGAGGGGCGCAGTGATGCTGAGAGGGGTGAGGCGCTGCTGGGAGGGGTCAGGTGTGGCGCTGCTGAGGAGAGGGGTGTGGCGCTGCTGGGAGGGGTCAGGTGTGGCGCTGCTGAGGAGAGGGGTGTGGCGCTGCTGGGAGGGGTCAGGTGTGGCGCTGCTGGGAGGGGTCAGGTGTGGCGCTGCTGAGGAGAGGGACACAGTGCTGCTGGAAGGGGTGTGGCATTGCTGGGAGAGGTCAGGTGTGGCGCTGCTCAGGAGAAGAGCGCATTGCTGCTAAGAGGGGTGTGGTGTGCTGGGAGGGGTCTGGTGTGGTGCTGCTGAGGAGAGGGGCAAAGTGCTGCTGTGAGGGGTGTGGCGCTGCTGGGAGGGGTCAGGTGTGGTGCTGCTGAGGAGAGGGGTTCAGTCCTGCGGGGGGGCGCGGGAGGGGTCAGGTGTGGTGCTGCTGAGGAGAGGGGCGCAGTGCTGCTGGGAGGGGATAGTGTGGTGCTGAAGAGGAGAGGGGCGCAGTGCTGCTGAGAGGGGTGTGGCGCTGCTGGGAGGGGTCAGGTGTGGCGCTGCTGAGAAGAGCCCAGTGCTGCTGGGAGGAGTGTGGCGCTGCTGGGAGGGGTCAGGTGTGGTGCTGCTGAGGAGAGGGGACGCAGTGCTGCTGGGAGGGGTGTGGCGCTGCTGGGAGAGGTCAGGTGTGGTACTACTGAAAAGAGGCCGCAGTGCTGCTGAGAGGGGTGTGGCGCTGCTGGGAGGGGTCAGGTGTGGCGCTGCTGAGAAGAGCCCAGTGCTGCTGGGAGGAGTGTGGCGCTGCTGGGAGGGGTCAGGTGTGGCGCTGCTGAGGAGAGGGGCGCAGTGCTGCTGAGAGGGGTGTTATTATCAAAGGACAAAGGCTCCTGTGGGCACTTAATGAAGTAATCTCAATGTATATGAGCACAATGGCAATATATTGGGTTATAGAGATATTGGAGAGAGAAGGAAGCAAATACACCTCTGATTTGTTTTTGAATCAAAAATATTTATATAATCCTTTAAATGAAATACTGTTACACAATAGTGCATTTGGACATATGGTTCTGAGTGAAAGGTGTCCCAGTGAAAAACGGAACCTAGAACATTAGTGACATATATGTGAAATATATACAAGGTTTCCAATGCAGGGGTGTGGCGCTGCTGGGAGGGGTCAGGTGTGGTGCTGCTGAGGAGGGGGCGCAGTGCTGCTGGGAGGGGTGTGGCGCTGCTGGGAGGGGTCAGGTGTGGTGCTGCTTAGAAGAGCCCAGTGCTGCTGGGAGGGGTGTGGCGCTGCTGGGAGGGGTCAGGTGTGGCGCTGCTGAGGAGAGGGGCGCAGTGCTGCTCGGAGGGGTGTGGCACTGCTGGGAGGAGTCAGGTGTGGTGCTGCTGAGGAGAGGGGCGCAGTGCTGCTGTCAGGGGTGTGGCACTGCTGGGAGGGGTCAGGTGTGGTGCTGCTGAGGAGAGGGGCACATTACTGCTGCGAGGGGTGTGGCACTGCTGAGAGGGGTCAGGTGTGGTGCTGCTGAGGAGAGGGGTGCAGTGCTGCTTGGAGGGGTGTGGCACTGCTGGGAGGGGTCAGGTGTGGTGCTGCTGAGGAGAGGGGCGCAGTGCTGCTGGGAGGGGTCAGGTGTGGTGGTGCTGAGGAGAGGGGCACAGTGATGCTGAGAGGGGTGTGGCGCTGCTGAGGAGAGGGGTGCAGTGCTGCTGAGAGGGGTGTGGCGCTGCTTGGAGGGGTCAGGTGTGGTGCTGCTGAGGAGGGGGTGCAGTGCTGCTCGGAGGGGTGTGGCACTGCTGGGAGGGGTTAGGTGTGGCGCTGCTGACAAGAGGGGTGCAGTGCTGCTGGGAGGGCTGTCAAATGCAAAAAGAACAATTGATGGACAGAATGCAGAACAATGTCATACATTCACCCCAGTACAGAGATCTGGACCTAAATCCATCTTTTTTTTGCTCACCATGCCATTCCAGTTTGAACTCAGCCATATGCAACTCAGTCTTAACCCTGTGCCTCATGGGATCAGTCCAGCTTGAACTGCCAGGCCAGGTCCTCCCTGGACTGGAAACAAGCATCAGAGGGAGGGAGAGGGACACAGTGCTGCTGGAAGGAGTGTGGTGTTGCTGGGAGGGGTCAGGTGTGGCGCTGCTCAGGAGAAGAGCGCAGTGCTGCTGAGAGGGGTGTGGCGCTGCTGGGAGGGGTCAGGTGTGGCGCTGCTGCTGAGAGGAGCGCAGTGCTACTGGAGGAGTGTGGCGCTGCTGGGAGGGGTCAGGTGTGGTGCTGCTGAGGAGAGGGGCGCAGTGCTGCTGGGAGGGGTGTGGCGCTGCTGGGAGGGGTTAGGTGTGGCGCTGCTGAGAAGAGCCCAGTGCTGCTGAGAGGGGTGTGACGCTGCTGGGAGGGGTCAGGTGTGGCGCTAATGAGGAGAGGGGCGCAGTGCTGCTCGGAGGGGTGTGTAGCTGCTGGGAGGGGTCAGGTGTGGTGCTGCTGAGGAGAGGGGCACAGTGCTGTTGCGAGGGGTGTGGCGCTGCTGAGAGGGGTCAGCTGTGGCGCTGCTGAGGAGAGGGGGTGCAGTGCTGCTGGGAGGGGTGTGGCGCTGCTGGGAGAGGTCAGGTGTGGTACTGCTGAAGAGAGAGGCGCAGTGCTGCTGGGAGGGGTCAGGTGTGGTGCTGATGAGGAGAGGGGCGCAGTGCTGCTGAGAGGGGTGTGGCGCTGCTGGGAGGGGTCAGGTGTGGCGCTGCTGAGAAGAGCCCAGTGCTGCTGGGAGGAGTGTGGAGCTGCTGGGAGGGGTCAGGTGTGGTGCTGCTGAGGGGAAGGGTGCAGTGCTGCTGGGAAGGGTGTGGCGCTGCTGGGACATGTCAGGTGTGGCGCTGCTGAGGAGAGGGGCGCAGTGTTGCAGGGATGGGTCTGGCACTGCTGGGAGGGGTCAGGTGTGGTGCTGCTGAGGAGAGGGACACAGTGCTGCTGGAAGGGGTGTGGCATTGCTGGGAGGGGTCAGATGTGGCGCTGCTCAGGAGAAGAGCGCAGTGCTGCTGCGAGGGGTGTGGCGCTGCTGGGAGGGGTCAGGTGTGGTGCTGCTGAGGAGAGGGGTGCAATGCTGCGGGGGGCGCTGCTGGGAGGGGTCAGGTGTGGTGCTGCTGAGGAGAGGGACGCAGTGCTGCTGGGAGGGGTGTGGCGCTGCTGGGAGAGGTCAGGTGTGGTACTGTTGAAGAGAGGGCCGCAGTGCTGCTGAGAGGGGTGTGGCGCTGCTGAGAAGAGCCCAGTGCTGCTGGGAGGAGTGTGATGCTGCTGGGAGGGGTCAGGTGTGGTGCTGCTGAGGAGAGGGGTGCAGTGCTGCTGGGAGGGGTGTGGCGCTGCTGGGAGGGGTCAGGTGTGGTGTTGCTGAGGAGAGGGACGCAGTGCTGCTGGAAGGGGTGTGGCGTTGCTGGGAGGGTCAGGTGTGGTGCTGCTGAGGAGGGGGTGCAGTGCTGCTGGGAGGGGTGTGGCGCTGATGTGAGGGTCAGGTGTGGTGCTGCTGAGAAGAGGGGCGCAGTGCTGCTGAGAGAGGTGTGGCGCTCCTGGGAGGGGTCAGGTGTGGTGCTGCTGAGGAGAGGGAGGCAGTGCTGATGGGAGGGGTGTGGCGCTGCTGGGAGAGGTCAGGTGTGGTACTGCTGAAGAGAGGGCCGCAGTGCTGCTGAGAGGGGTGTGGCGCTGCTGAGAAGAGCCCAGTGCTGCTGGGAGGAGTGTGATGCTGCTGGGATGGGTCAGGTGTGGTGCTGCTGAGGAGAGGGGTGCAGTGCTGCTGAGAGGGGTTTGGCGCTGCTGGGAGGGGTCAGGTGTGGCGCTGCTGAGAAGAGCCCAGTGCTGCTGGGAGGAGTTTGGCGCTGCTGGGAGGGGTCAGGTGTGGTGCTGCTGAGGAGAGGGGTGCAATGCTGCGGGGGGCGCTGCTGGGAGGGGTCAGGTGTGGTGCTGCTGAGGAGAGGGACGCAGTGCTGCTGAGAGGGGTGTGGCGCTGCTGAGAAGAGCCCAGTGCTGCTGGGAGGAGTGTGATGCTGCTGGGAGGGGTCAGGTGTGGTGCTGCTGAGGAGAGGGGTGCAGTGCTGCTGGGAGGGGTGTGGCGCTGCTGGGAGGGGTCAGGTGTGGTGCTGCTGAGGAGAGGGACGCAGTGCTGCTGGAAGGGGTGTGGCGTTGCTGGGAGGGTCAGGTGTGGTGCTGCTGAGGAGGGGGTGCAGTGCTGCTGGGAGGGTGTGGCGCTGATGTGAGGGTCAGGTGTGGTGCTGCTGAGAAGAGGGGCGCAGTGCTGCTGGAGAGGTGTGGCGCTCCTGGGAGGGGTCAGGTGTGGTGCTGCTGAGGAGAGGGAGGCAGTGCTGATGGGAGGGGTGTGGCGCTGCTGGGGAGAGGTCAGGTGTGGTACTGCTGAAGAGAGGGCCGCAGTGCTGCTGAGAGGGGTGTGGCGCTGCTGAGAAGAGCCCAGTGCTGCTGGGAGGAGTGTGATGCTGCTGGGATGGGTCAGGTGTGGTGCTGCTGAGGAGAGGGGTGCAGTGCAGCTGGGAGGGGTGTGGCGCTGCTGGGAGGGGTCAGGTGTGGCGCTGCTGAGGAGAGGGGCGCAGTGCTGCTGGGAGGGGTGTGGAGCAGCTGGGAGGGGTCAGGTGTGGTGCTGCTGAGGAGGGGGCGCAGTGCTGCTGGGAGGGGTGTGGCGCTGCTGTGAGGGTCAGGTGTGGTGCTGCTGAGAAGAGGGCGCAGTGCTGCTGGGAGGGGTGTGGCGCTGCTGTGAGGGTCAGGTGTGGTGCTGCTGAGGAGAGGGGCGCAGTGCTGCTGGGAGGGATGTGCGGTGCTGCTGCTGGGAGGGGTCAGGTGTGGTGCTGGTGAGGAGGGGCGCAGTGCTGCTGGAGGGGGGGTGGCGCTGCTGGGAGGGGTCAGGTGTGGTGCTGCTGAGGAGAGGGGTGCAGTGTTCCTGAGGAGAAGGGCGCTGCGTTTCCAAGAATAAGAGCGCAGTGCTGTTGAGGAGTGGGGTAGTGTGCTGCTGAGGGGAGTGCAGTGGTGCCCTGGGGAATGCGGGTCGGTTGAGAAGAGGGGGTAGTGCTGCTGGGAGTTGTGTGGCGCTGCTAAGGAGAGGGGCGCAGTGCTGCTGGGAGGGGTGTGGCGCTCTTGGGAAGGGTCAGGTATGGCGCTGCTGAGGAGAGGGGCGCTTCCGAGAATAAGAGCGCAGTGCTGTTGAGGAGTGGGGCGGTGTGCTGCTGAGGGGAGTGCAGTGCTGCCCTGGGGAATGCGGGTCGGATGAGAAGAGGGGGTGCAGTGCTGCTGGGAGGGGTCGCTTCTGAGGAGAGGGGCGCAGTGTTCCTGAGGAGAAGGGCGCTGTTTTGCTCAGATGAGGGGTGTGAACCTGCTAAAGGTGGTGTGGAGCTGCATAGGAGAATGGGGTGCTGCTGGGGAGCACGGTGCTGCCCTGCTGAGGACAGTAATGAAGGGTGCTGCTGAGGAAGGCGTGGAGCTGTTCAACAGAGCAGCGCGGTGTTGCCTGCTTCAAAGACGATAGGGAGCGCTGTCAGTGATGTGGGTGGTTGTGAGGGCTGTAGATGGACTCGGGGTTCGGACGTGGACGGTTTGGTAGGGCTGTGGAGGGAGCTGTGTAACAAGCATCGCTATCGAGGCTGTGAATGGCGCATTAGAGCTGTGGATGGAGCTGTGGACGGAGCTGTGGACAGGTGGGATGTGATCTATGCATTGGGGCTGGGGGTGCAGCCGTGGAACAAAGGTCGTGTTGGGGGCGTGGATGTGTACTAGAGCTGTGGGTGGGATTCTATGAAAGTTAGCTCATGTGGATGGTGCACCATGTCTGTGGGGAATGCCGTGTAACAAGGCTCACACTCGGTGTTGTACGTGAATGGTGCGTTTGCACTACGGTTGCGGCTGTGTAGCCACGAGGGTGGGGCATCGTGGCTGCCCTGTAGCTGTGCAACAGATGCGGGTTGTGGATGCAGCTGTGTGACAATAGTAACTCTCGGTGATTTGAAAAGTGCACTAGAGCTGTGGGTAGAGCTATGCTAATGGGGTGTGCATTACGCTGCAGTAGAGCTGTGGGAAGAGCTGTACAAGAAGGGTCACTGCAGTGCTGGGGGTGAGGCACAAGGGCGGTGGAGGAAGTGATGTCATGGGACAGCATAGGGGAAGCGCATTATAAGGCAATGAATGCTGCTGTGTAAAAGATGGGTTGTCTTCCTCGTATGTGGCTACTGATGCTGCTGTGTAACAGGCGTGTGATCAGCCTGGTATGTGGGTAGCCCTTAAGGGCTACTGATGCTGCTGTGTAACAGGCGTGTGATCAGCCTGGTATGTTGGTAGCACTTCGTCTGTGGGTGCTGCTGTGTATGAGCTTCGTATGCGGGCAGCTACTGATGGTGTGTGTGGCTATTGATGCTGCTGTGTAACAGGTGTCTCACCAGCCTGGAATGTGGGTAGCTTCGGGTATGGATTCTGCTTTGTAGGAGGCGAGTGATATGTCTGGTATGCGGATAGCACTTTGGCTACAGATGCTGCTGTGTAACAACCTTGTATGTGGGTACCTACTGATGCTGTGTGTGGCTACTGATGCTGCTGTGTAACTGGTGTCCCAACCCGCCTGGTATGTGGGTAGCACCAGGAATGGTTTCTGCTGTGTTAGAGGCAAGTGATCTGTCTGGTGTGTGGGTAGCACTTCAGCTACAGGTGATGCTGTGTAAAGCCTTGAATGTGGGAAGCTACTGATGCTGCGTTGTAACAGGTGTCTCACCAGCCTGGTATGTGGGTAACACCAGGAATGGGTTCCCCTGTGTAAGAGGGGAGTGAGCTATCTGGTATGTTGGTAGCACTTCAGCTGTGGGTGCTGCTGTGTAACAGCCTGGTATGCGGGCAGCTACTGATGGTGTGTGTGGCTACTGATGCTGCTGTGTAACAGGTGTCTCACCAGCCTGGTATGCGGGAATCTACTGATGCTACTGTGTAACAGGTGTCTGACCAGCCTGGTATGCGGGTAGCTACTGATGCTGCTTTGTAACAGGTGTCTCGCCAGCCTGGTATGTGGGTAGGTCCTGATGCTGCTGGGTGACAGGTGTCTCGCCAGCCTGGTATGTGGGTAGGTCCTGATGCTGCTGGGTGACAAGTGTCTCACCAGCCTGGCATGCGGGTAGCTACTGATGCTGCTGTGTAACAGGTGTCTCACCAGCCTGGTATGCGGGTAGCTACTGATGCTGCTGTGTAACAGGTGTCTCGCCAGCCTGGTATGTGGGTAGGTCCTGATGCTGCTGGGTGACAGGTGTCTCGCCAGCCTGGTATGTGGGTAGGTCCTGATGCTGCTGGGTGACAGGTGTCTCACCAGCCTGGCATGCGGGTAGCTACTGATGCTGCTGTGTAACAGGTGTCTCACCAGCCTGGTATGTGGGTAGGTCCTGATGCTGCTGGGTGACAGGTGTCTCACCAGCCTGGTATGCGGATAGCTACTGATGCTGCTGGGTAACAGGTGTCTCACCAGCCTGGTTGTCGGGTAGCTACTGATGCTGCTGTGTAACAGGTGTCTCACCAGCCTGGTATGTGGGTAGCTACTGATGCTGCTGTGTAACAGGTGTCTCGCCAGCCTGGTATGTGGGTAGGTCCTGATGCTTCTGGGTGACAGGTGTCTCGCCAGCCTGGTATGCGGGTAGGTCCTGATGCTGCTGGGTGACAGGTGTCTCACCAGCCTGGCATGCGGGTAGCGACTGATGCTGCTGGGTAACAGGCGTCTCACCAACCTGGCATGGGGGTAGCTACTGATGCTGCTGGGTAACAGGTGTCCCACCAGCCTGGCATGCAAGTAGCTTCTGATGCTGCTGGGTAACAGGTGTCTCACCAGCCTGGCATGCGGGTAGCTACTGATGCTGAGGGTAACAGGTGTCTCACCAACCTGGCATGCGGGTAGCTACTGATGCTGCTGTGTAACAGGTGTCTCACCAGCCCGGTATGTGGGTAGAGCATTAGGGCTGCGACTGGACCCTGAAGACAGAAGTGCACGCCATGCTCGGCTGCGCCCAAGGGCAGGTGGTGCGTTAGGAGCCGCGTCTCCCCCTCACATTCCCACCCTCAGGGAGAGGTTAACAATTAACAGCTCCGCTGACCCTGTGCGCACTGGGAATGCAGCATCCACGGGACGGAATGCGAGGTGGCTAGGGCCTGCCATAGCAATGTATGAAGTGCTGCCGGGAGGGATTTGGGAGAAATCCTGGGGGGATTTGGAAGTGCTCCCTCCATTCGATGTGGACGAACTGCTGTGTGGGTCAGGTGCTGGTGGGTGGGGGTGCTGGAAGAGACGAGGGAAGACGAGACCGAGGGGCCACTTAGTAGTAAAGGCCACTGTGTCCCCGTGACAGCGCCTCCTGCAGCCGGGAGGGGGCAGGCACGCGCCCAGCCAATGGCATTCATCCCAGTGTAAACACGCCGGTCTTTTAATAACAAGAAGTGGCTAATGAAACCCACAAGCACGAGCTGCGGCTATTGGAAAAATGTCAAGCCAATAGATCTCGCAGACGGGAGGTTAAAGTTCAGAGTGAGGTCAGGTGTTCAGCAAGTCTCCGTCCCGGCATAATGGGATTCATCGCAGTTAGAGCATCCTTCATTGCACAGGCTTGCTTGATAGAGGGGGTGGCTCGAATGCAGCCTTTCAAATGGCTGCTAAGATAGCTCAGTGTGTTGAATAACTGCTGCAGAGACCTGGGTGTAACTTACACGTTTCCAGTACCGAGGAGGGGCTCAGGAGTTATTCCCCTGAATAGAGTTGTCACCTGACTGCCTGTCGTCAGAAGGCCATGGTTCAAGTTCTGACCTTCCTGCAATCTAATATGCTTCAACCCAACTTTCCTGTAGGGGGGAAAGGGAGTACAGAGGGACGCTTGCGTGCTGCTAAACGAAAGATCTGAAGCAGTCACTTCAGAAATGTATGAAAACGAAAACAAAATGTGCTTTTGACAGGTACAACTGAAGGGAGCTCACCCCGTGAGCGAACACAGTGCCTATTCAGAGACGATCGTATAGAACTCGGCACCTACTAAGAGTCTTACCTAGGGAACTTAGCGCCTACTCGTAGACAACCCGAAAGCTCATAGCGCCTACTCAGAGACACTGAGGCCTTCTCAGAGCCTCGGCGAGGGAACACAGCACCATACTCGATTCCAGCAATAATCAGAGACACCCCTAGGGAACAATGCGCCCACGCAGACAGCCGGGGGTAACATATCGCCTACTCAAGAGACACCCTGAGGGCTCACAGCACACACTCAGAGGTATCTTGAGGTGACACCGCACATCTGAGAGACACCCAGAGGGAACATAGCGTCCACTCAGACAGTCAGTGGGAACACATGGACTACTCAAGGCACCCTCAGGGAACAAATCAAATACTCTGACACACCTCGAGTGAATAAAGCGCCTAGTGAGAGACGCCAAGATGTGACTCATTTCCTGCGAAATGCATCTCGATCAATAAACTGGGTGCATTCTATAGTCTCCTCGAGGCAGTGCAAGGATTACCGAGGAGCACACGTTGGGTAGCGCAAGGATTACTGAAGAGCACACGTAGGGCAGTACACTGATTACTGAAGAGCACACGTAGGGCAGTGCAAGGATTACTGAAGAGCACACGTAGGGCAGTGCACGGATTACTGAAGAGCACACGTAGGGCAGTACACGGATTACTGAAGAGCACACGTAGGGCAGTGCATGGATTACCGAGGAGCACACGTAGGGCAGTGCAAGGATTACCGAGGATCACACGTAGGGCAGTGCATGGATTACCGAGGATCACACGTAGGGCAGTGCAAGGATTACCGATGAGCACATGTAGGGCAGTGCAAGGATTACAGAAGAGCACACGTAGGGCAGTGCAAGGATTACCGAGGATCACCCGTAGGGCAGTGCATGGATTACTGAGGATCACACGTAGGGCCGCGCAAGAATTACTGAAGAGCACACGTAGGGCAGCGCAAGAATTACTGAAGAGCACACGTAGGGCAGTGCAAGGATTACCGAAGAGCACACGTAGGGCAGTGCAAGGATTACCGAAAAGCACACGTAGGGCAATCCATGGATTACCGAGGAGCACATGCAGGGCAGCGCAAGAATTACTGAAGAGCACACGTAGGGCAGCGCAAGGATTACCGAGGATCACTCGTAGGACAGCTCAAGGATTACTGAGGATCACACGTAGGGCAGCGCAAGGATTACCGAGGATCACTCGTAGGACAGCTCAAGGATTACTGAGGATCACACGTAGGGTAGCGCAAGGATTACTGAGGAGCACACGTAGGACAGTGCAAAGATTACTGATGAGCACACGTAGGGCATTGCATGGATTACTGAGGAGCGCACGTAGGGCAGTGCATGGATTACCGAGGAGCACACGTAGGGCAGCGCAGGGATTACTGAGGAGCACACGTAGGACAGCTCAAGGATTACTGAGGATCACACGTAGGGCAGCGCAAGGATTACCGAGGATCACTCGTAGGACAGCTCAAGGATTACTGAGGATCACACGTAGGGTAGCGCAAGGATTACTGAGGAGCACACGTAGGACAGTGCAAAGATTACTGATGAGCACACGTAGGGCAGTGCATGGATTACTGAGGAGCGCACGTAGGGCAGTGCATTGATTACCGAGGAGCACACGTAGGGCAGCGCAGGGATTACTGAGGAGCGCATGTAGGGCAGTGCAAGGATTACTGAGGAGCACACGTAGGGCAGTGCATGGATTATCGATGAGCACACGTAGGGCAGTGCAAGGATTACCGATGAGCACACGTAGGGCAGTACAAGGATTACCGAGGAGTGCACGAAGGGCAGTGCGAGGATTACCGAGGAGCGCACGTAGGGCAGTGCGAGGATTACCGAGGAGCGCACGTAGGGCCGTGCGAGGATTACAGAGGAGCGTACGTAGGGCAGTGCGAGGATTACCGAGGAGCGCACGTAGGGCAGTGCGAGGATTACCGAGGAGCGCACGTAGGGGCGTGCGAGGATTACAGAGGAGCGTACATAGGGCAGTGCGAGGATTATCGAGGAGTGCACGTAGGGCCGTGCAAGGATTACCGAGGAGCGGGCGTAGGGCCGTGCGAGGATTACTGAGGAGCGCACGTAGGGCCGTTCATGGATTACCGAGGGGCGCACGTAGGGCCGTGTGAGGATTACCGAGGGGCGCACGTAGGGCAGTGCGAGGATTACCGAGGGGCGCACGTAGGGCAGTGCGAGGATTAGCGAGGGGCACACGTAGGGCAGCGCGAGAATTACCGAGGGGCGCACGTAGAGCAGCGCAGGGATTACTGTGGAGCGCATGTAGGGCAGTGCAAGGATTACTGAGGAGCACACGTAGGGCAGTGCATGGATTATCGATGAGCACACGTAGGGCAGTGCAAGGATTACCGATGAGCACACGTAGGGCAGTGCAAGGATTACCGATGAGCACACGTAGGGCAGTGCAAGGATTACCGAGGAGTGCACGAAGGGCAGTGCGAGGATTACCGAGGAGCGCACGTAGGGCAGTGCGAGGATTACCGAAAAGCGCACGTAGGGCCGTGCGAGGATTACAGAGGAGCGTACGTAGGGCAGTGCGAGGATTACCGAGGAGCGCACGTAGGGCAGTGTGAGGATTACCGAGGAGCGCACGTAGGGCCGTGCGAGGATTACAGAGGAGCGTACATAGGGCAGTGCGAGGATTATCGAGGAGTGCACGTAGGGCAGTGCAAGGATTACCGAGGAGCGGGCGTAGGGCCGTGCGAGGATTACTGAGGAGCGCACGTAGGGCCGTTCATGGATTACCGAGGGGCACACGTAGGGCCGTGCGAGGATTACCGAGGGCGCACGTAGGGCAGTGCGAGGATTACCGAGGGGCGCACTTAGGGCAGTGCGAGGATTAGCGAGGGGCACACGTAGGGCAGCGCGAGGATTACCGAGGGGCGCACGTAGAGCAGCGCGAGGATTACCGAGGGGCGCACGTAGGGCAGTGCGAAGATTACAGAGGAGCGCATGTACGGCAGCGCGAGGATTACCGAGGACCGCAAGTAGGGCAGCGAGGATTACCGAAGAGCGCATGTAGGACAGCACATGGATTACCGAGGACCGCACGTAGTGCAGCGCATGGATTACCAAGGAGCGCACGTAGTACAGCGCATGGATTACCGAGGACCGCACGTAGGGCAGCGCATGGATTACCGAGGAGCACACGTAGGGCAGCGCATGGATTACCGAGGACTGCACGTAGGGCAGCGCAAGGATTACTGAGGAGCGCACGTAGGGCAGCGCAAGGATTACCGAGGACCGCACGTAGGGCAGCACAAGGATTACCGAGGAGCACACGTAGGGCAGTGCATGGATTATCGATGAGCACACGTAGGGCAGTGCAAGGATTACCGATGAGCACACGTAGGGCAGTGCAAGGATTACCGATGAGCACACGTAGGGCAGTGCAAGGATTACCGAGGAGTGCACGAAGGGCAGTGCGAGGATTACCGAGGAGCGCACGTAGGGCAGTGCGAGGATTACCGAAAAGCGCACGTAGGGCCGTGCGAGGATTACAGAGGAGCGTACGTAGGGCAGTGCGAGGATTACCGAGGAGCGCACGTAGGGCAGTGTGAGGATTACCGAGGAGCGCACGTAGGGCCGTGCGAGGATTACAGAGGAGCGTACATAGGGCAGTGCGAGGATTATCGAGGAGTGCACGTAGGGCCGTGCAAGGATTACCGAGGAGCGGGCGTAGGGCCGTGCGAGGATTACTGAGGAGCGCACGTAGGGCCGTTCATGGATTACCGAGGGGCACACGTAGGGCCGTGCGAGGATTACCGAGGGGCGCACGTAGGGCAGTGCGAGGATTACCGAGGGGCGCACTTAGGGCAGTGCGAGGATTAGCGAGGGGCACACGTAGGGCAGCGCGAGGATTACCGAGGGGCGCACGTAGAGCAGCGCGAGGATTACCGAGGGGCGCACGTAGGGCAGTGCGAAGATTACAGAGGAGCGCATGTACGGCAGCGCGAGGATTACCGAGGACCGCAAGTAGGGCAGCGCGAGGATTACCGAAGAGCGCATGTAGGACAGCACATGGATTACCGAGGACCGCACGTAGTGCAGCGCATGGATTACCAAGGAGCGCACGTAGTACAGCGCATGGATTACCGAGGACCGCACGTAGGGCAGCGCATGGATTACCGAGGAGCACACGTAGGGCAGCGCATGGATTACCGAGGACTGCACGTAGGGCAGCGCAAGGATTACTGAGGAGCGCACGTAGGGCAGCGCAAGGATTACCGAGGACCGCACGTAGGGCAGCACAAGGATTACCGAGGAGCGCACATAGGGCAGCGCAAGGATTACCGAGGACCACACGTAGGGCAGCGCATGGATTACCGTTGAGCGCACGTAGGACAGCGCAAGGATTACCGAGGAGCGCATGTAGGGCAGCGCAAGGATTTCCGAGAACGCACGTAGGGCAGCGCAAGGATTACAGAGGAGCGCACGCAGGGCAGCGCAAGGATTACTGAGGAGCGCACGTAGGGCAGCGCAAGGATTACCGATGAGCGCACAAGGGCAGTGCAAGGATTACCGATGAGCGCACGTAGGGCAGCGCAAGAATTACCGAGGAGCGCACAAGGGCAGCGCAAGGATTACCGATGAGCGCACGTAGGGCAGCGCAAGAATTACCGAGGAGCGCACTTAGGGCAGCGCAAGGATTACTGAAGGGCGCATGTAGGGCAGCGCAAGGATTACCGAGGGGCGCACGTAGGGCAGCGCAAGGATTACTGAAGAGCGCACGTAGGGCAGCGCATGTATTACCGAAGAGCGCACGAAGGGCAGCGCAAGGATTATCGAGGAGTGCACGTAGGGCAGCGCATGGATTACCGAGGAGCGCACGTAGGACAGCACATGCATTACCGAAGACCGTGTGTAGGGCAGCGCAAGGATTACTGAAGAGCGCACGTATGGCAGCACATGGATTACCGAAGAGCGCACGTAGGGCAGCGCAAGGATTATTGAGGAGCGCACGTAGGGCAGCGCAAGGATTACCGAAGAGCGCACGTAGGGCAGTGCAAGGTTACCGAGGAGCACACGCAGGGCAGCGCAAGGATTACCGAAGAGCGCACGTAGGGCAGCACAAGGATTACCAGGGAGCGCACGTAGGGCAGCGCAAGGATTACCGAAGAGCGCACGTAGGGCAGCGCAAGGATTACCGAGGAGCCACATAGGGCAGCGCAAGGATTACTGAGGAGCGCACGTAGGGCAATGCAAGAATTACTGAGGAGCGCCCGTAGGGCAGCGCAAGGATTACAGAGGAGCGCCCGTAGGGCAGCGCAAGGATTACTGAGGAGCGCCCGTAGGGCAGCGCAAGGATTACAGAGGAGCACCCGCAGGGCAGCGCATGGATTACTGAAGAGCACCCATAGGGCAGCGCAAGGATTACAGAGGAGCACCCGCAGGGCAGCGCATGGATTACCGAAGAGCACACGTTGGGTAGCGCAAGGATTACTGAAGAGCACACGTAGGGCAGCGCATGGATTACCAAAGAGAACACGTAGGGCAGCACAAGGATTACTGAAGAGCAAAGGTAGGGCAGCGCAAGGATTACCGAAGAGCACACGAAGGGCAGGGGCAGCGCGTGGATTACTGATGAGCACACGTAGGGCAGCGCATGGATTACTGAGGAGCGCATGTAGGGCAGCGCATGGATTACTGAGGTGCGCTGCGCTTGGAATTACTGTGGAGCGCACGTAGGGCAGCGCATGGATTACTGAGGAGCGCACGTAGGGCAGCGCAAGGATTACTGAGGAGCGCACGTATGGCAGCGCATGGATTACTGAGGAGCGCACGTAGGGCAGCGCAAGAATTACTGAGGAGTGCACGTAGGGCAGCGCAGGGATTACTGAGGAGCGCATGTAGGGCAGTGCATGGATTACCGAGGAGCGCACGTAGGGCAGCGCAGGGATTACCGAGGAGCGCACGTACGGCAGCGCAGGGATTACTGAGGAGCGCACCTAGCGCAGCGCAGGGATTACTGAGGAGCCCACCTAGGGCAGCGCAGGGACTATGGAGGAGCGCACCTAGGGCAGCGCAGGGATTACCGAGGAGTGCACATAGGACAGCGCATGGATTACCGAGGAGCGCACCTAGGGCAGCGCAAGGATTACTGAGGAGCACACCTAGGGCAGCGCACGGATTACCTGAGGAGCGCACCTAGGGCAGCTCAAGGATTACAGAGGAGCGCACGTAGGGCAGCGCACGGATTACCGAGGAGCGCACGTAGGGCAGTGCAATGATTACCGAGGAGCGCACGTAGGGCAGCGCACGGATTACCGAGGAGCGCACGTGGGGCACCGCACGGATTACCGAGGAGTGCACGTAGGGCAGCGCAAGGATTACTGAGGAGCGCACGTGGGGCAGTGCACGGATTATGAAGGAGCGCACATAGGGCAGCGCACAGATTACCGAGGAGCGCACGTGGGGCAGGGCATGGATTACCGAGGAGCGCACATGGGGCAGCGCACAGATTACCGAGGAGCGCACGTGAGGCAGCGCACGGATTACCGAGGAGCGCACGTAGGGCAGCGCACGGATTACCGAGGGGCGCACGTGGGGCAGCGCACGGATTACCGAGGAGCGCAAGTAGGGCAGCGCAAGGATTACCGAGGAGCGCACATAGGGCAGCGCAAGGATTACCAAGGGGCGCACATAGGGCATCGCAAGGATGACCGAAAAGCGAACGTAGGGCAGCGCAGGGATTACGGAGGGGCGCACGTTGGGCAGCGCAAGGATTACAGAGAAGCGCACGTAGGGCAGCGCAGGGATTACCGAGGAGCGCACGTAGGGCAGCGCAAGGATTACTGAGGAGCGCACGTAGGGCAGTGCAGGGATTACCGAGGAGCACACGTAGGGCAGTGCATGGATTACCGAGGAGCACACGTAGGGCATCCCAGGGATTACTGAGGAGCACACGTAGGGCAGCGCATGGATTACTGAGGAGCACACGTAGGGCAGCGCAGGGATTACCGAGGAGCAAACATAGGGCAGCGCAGGGATTACCGAGGAGCACACATAGGGCAGCACAGGGATTACCGAGGAGCACACGTAGGGCCGCACAAGGATTACCGAGGAGCACACGTAGGGCAGCGCAGGGATTATCGAGGGGTACACATAGGGCAGCGCAGGGATTACCGAGGGGCACACGTAGGGCAGCACAGGGATTACCGAGGGGCACACGTAGGGCAGCGCTAGGATTACTGACGGGCACACGTGGGGCAGCGCAAGGATTACCGAGGAGCACACGTAGGGCAGCGCAGGGATTACCGAGGGGCACACGTAGGGCAGCGCAAGGATTACCGAGGAGCACGCGTAGGGCAGCGCAAGGATTACCGAGGGGCACACGTAGGGCAGCGCAAGGATTACTGAAGGGCACACATAGTGCAGCGCAAGGATTACCGAGGGGCACACGTAGGGCAGCGCAAGGATTACCGAGGGGCACACGTAGGGCAGCGCAAGGATTACCGAGGGGCACACGTAGGGCAGTGCAAGGATTACCGAGGGGCACATGTAGGGCAGCACAAGGATTACCGAGAGGCACACTTAGGGCAGCGCATGGGTCACCGAGAGGCACACTTAGGGCAGCGCATGGGTCACCGAGAGGCACACTTAGGGCAGCGCATGGGTCACCGAGAGGCACACTTAGGGCAGCGCTTGGGTCACCGAGAGGCACACTTAGGGCAGCGCTTGGGTCACCGAGAGGCACACTTAGGGCAGTGCTTGGGTCAGTGAGAGGCACACTTAGGGCAGTGCATGGGTCACCGAGAGACACACTTAGGGCAGCGCATGGGTCACCAAGAGGCACACATAGGGCAGTGCATGGGTCACGGAGAGGCACACTTAGGGCAGCGCATGGGTCACCGAGAGGCACACTTAGGGCAGCGCTTAGAGGCACACTTAGGCAGTGCATGGATCACCGAGAGGCACACTTAGGGCAGTGCTTGGGTCAGTGAGAGGCACACTTAGGGCAGTGCATGGATCACTAAGAGGCACAGTTAGGCAGTGCATGGATTACTGAGAGGCACAGTTAGGCAGTGCATGGATTACTGAGAGGCACACTTAGGGCAGTGTTTGGGTCACTGAGAGGCACACTTAGGGCAGTGCATGTATCACTGAGAGGCACAGTTAGGCAGTGCATGGATTACTGAGTGGCACCCTTAGGGCAGTGCTTGGGTTACTGAGAGGCACACTTAGGGTAGTGCATGGATCACTGAGAGGCATTCTTAGGCAGTGGATGTATTACTGAGAGGCGCACTTAGGGCAGTGCTTGGGTTACTGAGAGGCACATTTAGGGCAGTGGATGGATTACTGAGAGGCACACTTAGGCAGACCCTCCAGGATTTCGCGATTTCGCGATTTCGCGGTTTGCCGCGAAATCGGCACTTTTGTAAAAATGCCGCGATTTTTACAAAAGTGCCCGCGAAATCGGCACTTTTGTAAAAAAGCGCGATTTTTACAATAGTGCCCGTGAAATCGGCACCTTTGTAATTGCCCGCGAAATCCAGATATCTCCAGACCCCCTTCTATTGGCCCGGTGGCTCTCGCCAATAGAAGGAGGGTGCCCAGGTCCTCACTCCAGGCAGCGCGGGCGCGGTGGTAGTGGTCGGGGACGCCGCCAGCATAAGGGCATAAATCCTGGTGACCAGCTTGCGGGGGGAGCTGGACGTGTAAGCAAGTCGAGGGCAGCTATCGCAGGGGGGGGGCTGAGGAAATGTGGGGTGAATCTCCCTGCAGGACGCTCTAATTTTGTAATACAGCAGCGGACCCGGCAGCAAGGGTGAAGAAGGTATTATCAGGGTAGAGGTCCGACACCGTGTCTAGCCACAGACGAGCTGCACGCTTGACCATTCCGGCAGTTTGCAGAGGGGGAATGCTGGGTTATGGGCGAGGGGCATGGCATTGGCGGAGAGCGTGCTACAGCCAGAGTACCTCCTGATTCCATCCCAGGCCCAGCGCAGGGTTTCCACAGTGTATTTCGCCCCGGGGGCATTATGTTTTTGGGGCCCGCCGCACACAGGGCACGCGGCGGGCCCCTGCTGGCATTATACATAGCTTCATGTTGTAAAATAACTCAGAAAAACTAAGATATCAGTGTTTGTTGTAGGAAAAATTGCAAAATAAAGTGCCGCAAAATGCCGCTAAATTTCCAGATTTGTGCCGCTAAATTTCCATATTTGTGCCGCTAAATTTGCTAATCCATGCCGCTATATCCTGGGGGGTCTGCTTAGGGTAGTGCATGGATCACTGAGAGGCACACTTAGGCATTGGATGGATTACTGAGAGGCACACTTAGGCATTGGATGGATTACTGAGAGGCACACATAGGGCAGTGCTTGGGTTACTGAGAGTCCACTTACAGCAATATAAGGATTACTTAGGGTAGGCACACTTAGGACAATGGCCAATGCCGCATCCATTGTGTAAAACATGTAGGGAGCATCACAAACTAGAATGTTACATGCATTTGCACGAACTTGCTGAAAAACCCACAATAATGAGACATGCAGAAACATGTACGCGCTCACTAGAAACCTCTGAGTGACCACATGCTTAGACATGGAAACCGGCTATCACTGATCCAACCTGACACTCAAACAAGCGAACCTTTGTCAGCAGCATGAGCTGTGAGAAGCTGAGGCTGGGAAGCACTTCACTTCTGCACAACCAAAGTCCTTGAGGAGGCCTCTTCCCTTCAACCCAAGACGATGTGGCTTAACGGCTAGAGCGGCCGACCTTGATGTTGGGGAACCAGGTTCGAGCCTGGCGGAGGCTCTAGCATCCTGTGATTCTGGGCAAATCTCTTAATCTCTCCGTGCCTAAAACGAATGTGTCTGTCTGTAATGCAACTGGTGCTCATGTAAAGCGCTCTGATACATTCGGGTCGAGTTTGCGCTATATAAAACTGCAACAAAAATTAAAAAAAACCTTAGAAAAAGGAAATGGTCCTGTATAAAACAGGAACAAACTGAGTGTGACCCTAGGTTAGGAGCAGCAGCAACTAGTGGGCTGCACCTGACCTGTGCATCTCACCACAGGGGAGAGGACATCACAGGCGTCAATTAGTAGTAGCCATGTGTAACCAGGGCCGGACTGGCCGTAGCAGGCACCGGGTGTTTCCACGGTGGGCCCCCAGGGTGAAGGCTGGTTTTGGACCCCTGGGGACCGTTTTTGTTACTGGGGGCCGGTTTGGCAGCATAGCTGCAATATCGGTCCCCTGTAACAAAAGCGGCAGCGGTGAGATGGGAGTGGTGCTTCCAACTAGCACCCCCCAGCCCACCCACCCAGCCCCACCGGGGGCCGGCCGAGCTGTTTGCCAGGGCCGGTTTCAGTTCCCAGTCCGGCAGTGTGTGTAGCGGTTATCATACCTGGTGCCTATTAGAACCCCTGGCTCTGTCCTTGCTACCCCTGACATAAGAGGTTATGAAGGCGGGAGCAGTAAGGGAGCAGCTGCCAAATTATGGAATTCTCTGCCTGCAAAGATTAGCGCCAAAGCGAATCAAAGCGCTGCAATGCCCCCTCAGGGATAGTAAGCGCTATAAATGCAATTTATGCGATTATCAATAGCTGCATGAGTCCTCTTTATTTTCTGTTGTTCAAACTCCTTGCGTTTCTTCTCAAAGTGTGCAAAATAGGAGGCTGATGAGCAGCCAATAGTGTGACATGGAGGCAACTCTGTTATCAAAGACCCCAAGGCATCCCTTTCACTATCGCTCACGTTTTGATGGAGCTCTGTCGATGGAGGACGCGTAAGAACCTTTTAGTAAGTCTCCCCAGACTTCATAAGGGCAAGAAAGCCTCATCTGGAGCAGGTTATAACATAACTGGGGCTCCCGGTTTTATGGTATTTATTTTTTGGAACATTTCCTTCTGTATTTATCCATATTTATTTTTGGGCCATCTTATTGGCATTGATTTATATTTAGTTTGCATTTGGAGATTAAATGAAGACGCAAGATGGTATATTTGCACATTTATTTAATTGATAAATGCACACTCATACCTTGATGCCTGTCACGTTTTAGCAAAATAAGCAGCCAAATATAACAAAACACTACACCCAGAGGTAAATATTAGCTTTACACTATAACTACATATTGGCATATTCCATTATTTAAGACAATCTCATCCTGTTTTTTAACTCCTGATGAAGTCTATCTGTTCAGCTGTTGGTCTGGAATTCATTAAAGACAGCATGGGAGTCACTCCGAAGAAGCACAATTTTCTGTATTTTTCCAACTTTTAAAAATAAATAAAGACAGGAAACACTTTGTATTTATCTGTAAAAATCATTAAAAACGAAAAACTGTGAGCCCTAAACATAACACTGCACTCAACTGTAAATTCTATATTGTGTCATACCCGCGCTTTGGCAAAATCTGTTCTACCAACAAAGTTCTTCATAATGATCATCTAGATCAGTAACACTAAGGGGCATATTTACAAGCCCCTATCGCCACAGAAACGTCACTTCTAGTGACATTGTGGTGGCGATATGGGCTTCGCCTGATTCACAAGGCATCGTTAAGCCACTTAATGTGGCTTAACCCTGCCTTGTAAATAAGGACCCCTTTCACGCTATACTTAGATTGAAAGAGGTGGGCAGTGGAGTTTGCGGTGAGGGTTCCACTACAACACCCATTGATTTTGACGCTGCCCCATATTTACAAGGGCAGCGTAAATATGGGGCAGCGCCAAAATTAAGACCAGGGAAAACCTGGTCTTAAACAGGCGCAACGAGGAGAAATGTTTAATTTCTCCTCATTTTTGCTGTTTCCATGTGTGCTGCGTTGTTCAGCACACAGAGAAACAGCAAAAGGCCTTTGATTGTTTATGTGCAGGAAGGTGTCCCTTCCTCTACATAAACAATCATTTTAAAAAAATGACGTTTTGCAACTTCTATATGTGCTGCATTAAGCAGCACGCATAGAAGTTCCAAAATGCTATCTGAAGATTGTTTATGTGCAGGAAGGTGTCCCTTCCTGCACATAAACAACCTTCCCCTCAATGCAGACACCCTTGCACTGTTGTGCAAGGGTGCCTGCCTTGGGACTAGGCTGCTAAATTTAGCGCCAGCGCAGGGGGACAGGCAGGGCTGCACCATATTGTTGTAAATATGGTGCAGCCCTGCGTTTCAGAAGTGGCTGAGTGTGGTGTTACGCTCCGCCACTTCTCTAGTAAATATGCCCCCAAGTTTTTCTTGATACTTGCCACTGGGACAATGTTAGATTCTTTGTCAGTGCTCACTAAGTGGAAAGGTGGTTTAGGCCAGTGGGTGCCAAACATTGGATCACGAGGGCTGGACCAATGTCGGATTTTCAAGATATCTGCTCACTTTGTATAGTATTCCAATTTAGGATAATTATATATGAAGGCATCTCATCTGGATATTTTAAAAATATGGCATGGGACTCTTCCTTATGGATCAACGTCGCACACCCCAGTCTAGGTGCAGGAAGCACTAGGCCAACTTTTCAGGCAACTGAAGGTGAGAGCGTGCCCCTGACCAGAGAAAGTAAACAGTGGTCTGTAGGAAAGTCTCCACTCAAAAAACATGATAGTCAAATACAGCGAGGAAATAATAATCAATGTCTTTTGCATTAAATTCAAACTAAAAAATAAATTTAACAAATCAAGAAATAGACTGCAAATCCAAAATCGAAGCGGAAATAAGCATTGGTAAACCTAATACACATGCAGCATTGGCACATTAGAGTGAGACACTCGAAAGGGAGTCAGTAGGAGCGGACAGGGAGGGCTATGGTTGTAATTAAGTCCCTCGTACAGTTCAACGCAAGCACTGGCGAGGAGGCAGATGGATACACGCAGACAGCCAGTAGCATTGGGCGAGAGATGAAGCTGAGGCGTGATTGATAAAGTCTCAAGCAAATGGCATAAATAGGGGTGGTTGAAGAAAATCAATAGTTGAAAGGGGTGGACACAAAGTCCACTCTATGTATATTGTTGGCAACAAGTATGTTTGACAGCTGTGTTGTTAAAACCAAGATCTATAAAAGGTATCCTTATCCACAGATATGTGAAATTTGGAATGCACCATCACTGAAGAAGGGGGTAGCCACTTAACTCCAGAAATGCCAATTGGAAGATCACTCAACCAGAAAGTCATTATATTATTGTAGGCAATGAGAATCACATTCTATGTCTGATCCAAAAAATGCCTGTCATAGAAAATTGGCTATTACCTGTAAATTGGGATTTGGGGCAGCCTTTTTGAAATATGACCATGATGTCTAAATGTTAACACAACTCCCTGAAGCGAATAAATCAAAGTTATTTCACTTTTTGATCGACAAATGACATTGGGTGCAAGACATATGTATTTTGTTATATACTTTGACCGTTTCGAGGGGAGCTCTGGATCCTGGTCCCTTTTAAGTCCAAATTTGATCTTTACTTTTCAAATTTGAATGTGAAAAGGAGCCAATATTATAAGAATTTCCTTCTCTTATATGTGATCTTCAGGAATCGTTCTGTCGTCACAATCAACACATTTGAAATGTGATAGTGAAAAACGATTCGGGCATGAGGAATAACATTTGGGAATATCCCTTGAAACAAAGACTCTAGGGATTATTCATCATTTCTCAGGTGATAATTCGGAATTGACTAGTATACTACATCCTTGAATTTCTGATACCGCTAGTATCATTTGCCCTCTGGTTGAGGGAATGCCAATGCAGGAGTCCAGTAATTCTCATAATTGGGCCCTAAGTGTATATTGCTTCATATAATCCCCATAAATTAAGGTTTGAGGAAAATTGAAGATATCTTATATTTTTCTCTTTTACGTTCCCTTCCTCGCGAAAGTAATTTTCTTTGCAAGTAATGTATTTATGAATTAAATTATTTACTTGTAATATTTCTAGAGCACAACTAGCTAGCTAGAGGCAGCAGGGTGCTTTACATCAAACAGGTTCAGATACGTTAAAACATCAGATATCAGGTCATATAACAAAATCTCTATACAGAACCAGCTCAGCTCAATGGGGCAAAACTATGGAAGGTATAATTTGAACAGGTGAGTCTTTAGATATTTTGTTACAAAAGGTCCAAAGATTATCAATGTTTTTTATGCTTTCTGGAATTTGGATATAGAATTTTGGTGTAAGGCAGGAGAAGGCATAGGGACAGTTTTCCTCATCTTTGATGAGGGGGTTTCTAAGGTTAGTCTTTCTTTCCCTCTTGTAACTGGTTAGCTCCCAAAGGTGTGTAGTTTGACCTGCAGGTATCCCGGAAGTCCTGAGTTTACTGTTTTGTGTGTTATGTAAACAGTCTTGAAGATTATTCAAACTCCAGTCTTCTCTGACGAACCCACATCACATCCCACCTAAGGACACTCTACTGGCTCCCCATACAGAAGAGATGCCAATTCAAGGTGCAGACCCACACACACATGGCTCTACACAGCCAACAACTCACCTACATTAACCACCGCCTGAACTTCCACCAACCATCTAGAAGATTACGTTCCGCCTCCCTTTAACCTGCCCATACTCCTACATCTACCTAGGAGAAGTGGTGGACGATCCTTCTCCCACATCGCAGCAAAGACCTGGAACAGCCTCCCCACGCACCTCCAGACCATCACCTCATTTCCGGAATTCCGAATGGCCCTCAAGACCTGGCTGTTCGTATAAACCTTTGGAGCCTGGAAGCGCCTGCACACCCTATCAGGTGATTAACCGCGCTTTATAGATCCTGATTGATTGATTGTTTGAACTTCTGTAGGGGAGCTAGTAGAGTTTTTTTAGGATTGACATTATGTAGTTTGATTTTCTCATATTTGCCCCCAGTCAAGCCACAATATGCATGATTTTTGTTTTGTAAACAAACTTTATTGAGCATTTGTTCATGAAAGCATACTGACAATAATAAATGCCATGAAACATATAAGCATACCCACGTCTTATCTAGCCTATTTATCGGAGTCCGCCGTCATAAGCCACAATATGCATGATGGCTTTAAGCAAAGAGTTTCTGGAATTAGATAGGCATGCCCAGATGGCAACACTGCTGTCTATACGCAAGAGTACACGAAAACACACCAATGCTCTGAAGGCCTCTGAGTGGATGCAGTTTTTAATTGTCTTTAGGAGGTATATTTGGTATTTTACAGCTTTCAATAAATTGCTTATCTGAGCCTTGAAGGTTGAGGAAATATCAATTGAGAGCCCAAGAGATTTAGCAATAGATACCAGCTTAGGGGGGTTTCCCGATCATGTATGTGCACTCAGAGTGTAAACCTACCTGTAAAGCAACGGAGCACTAAACAGAGTGAGAGAGAGGGACTATAGAATCTCCAGGGTTCTTGACTAACTCAACTGACTACCCCTAGCCGCCTGATTAACCTATTAGACTGCTTATTAAGGGACTTGGAGGGTCAGGACTAGAAAGAGAAGGAGGACTAGGACACACCACTCACAGAAACTCAATATTTCTGTCAAAACCAGAGTATCCTGAAATCAATTCTCATTGCTTCTCAAGACCCTGGATTTAGGAAAAGGCCACCCTCAACTATCCGTCTCGGGCAATGCTCCTAAAGTATGGGGTGCTCTTCACACAAAACTTCCCCTATGCTTTCAGATATCTAAAAGTAGGCTGAAGAAAAATGGCACCTGCTTTTGCTCACCTCCTCTCTATGGCGCTTTGTCTTATTCACTGCCTGTCTTGTGCAGCTAAGTGTTTTCCGTTTGTTGCTTTTCCAGTGATGCATATATCATGCCTGCAACGGTTTCAATCTGACGGTATAATCTGTATGATGACCAGCAACTACCACCAAAAATTGCGGCACACCAGCATGTCGATTTTTGAGTTACCAATCCAGCGTCATACCAGTTATGTCAACGACATTTAATAGCGTATCCAATGGAAGAGTTGCTGCTGGCACAGCCATTGGATGTACCACCTCCTAATGTCCTTGTAATAGTGTGCAGAAAGGCAGAGCTGGGGCATCCACAGTTTTTGTTACCACTGAGTGATAATTCAGGTCTTACATCTAAACCTAGAAGGAGATGACAGGTCCAATCATGGTCAAGCTGGCCAATGCAGTTCCTTCAGTGTGTATATAGAAGACATATTTGAGTGGAGGTGGGGACAGCTCAAGGGTAGATTGGTTGCACACTACTGGAGTCAGTCTAGCTTTCTAGCAATCTCTAAAAGAAAGAAGCTTGCTTTTGCACTTAAACTCTGTGGATAAAGATTCCCCCCTTGGGGTCTCCGATTGTTTTGCTCCACAGAAGTCACCTTTTATGGGGAGATGGTGAAATGTCGTTTTGCTCTCATTCTGTGTGAAGTTAATTTGATTGCACAGGAGTGATTGCATGAGTTTTTCTATGTGTGCAATTTATTGATGGGCTGTTCTAGAAATCTGTGCCTTCCAGGCCCAAAGGGCAATAGATGGCAACAGTCACCCTTAAGGATCTCTGTATGCCAAGTTTGGGTGGTGCCAGGGTTGGATTGGGATCACAAATAGGCCTGGGCACCCCCAAAAAAAGTGGCCCACATTTGCGGATTGTTCATTTTTGCAAAACACTGCTTCAGTGTTTTAGGTATTATAAAATGAAGAAGGGGGGTTTCTCTAAAAGAGGCATGTTTTCTTAACTTTACTTTACTGAACCATAACTGAATATAAGTGAGGCCACTTCTACTCAGGCCCCTTGCCCCTACTCAATCTGCATACATTAATGGACCGGTCCAGCGAGAGGGGAATGACACCTCCGCCCATTGGTAAAAGGGAGGTAATAGAGGCCCATCTGCCTCCGCAAAGGCCGCTCAGGCCCCCACTGGGCCGCTGGCGGCATATGAACAGCACAGACACAGCCCAAATAGGCCACCACGCTGCCCAAAAAACGCGGCCCACAACTGCAACTCAGATACCGGCCCATTGCCTGAGTGCCCGCCTTACCAATCTGACCCTGGGTGGTACATATGGCTTCACAATGTCAGTTGGCAGGTGTCGCCTCTCGGTATCATGACTCAGATTAGGCACAATGTCTTCTCTCCCAGCAACACAATGCCAACTGCGCAGGGTCAAACTCCACTTCAGGTTGCTCTGCCTGTAGGCAGGTTCATAGTCCAGGGAAGTCAAATAGCTGCTGGAGGTGTTTATTTTTTATTGTTATTAGGGTTATTTATGGAACACAAATCTAGCCCCAAAGGGTAGCAGAGTCCTGTACAGAGCAACATCATACCAGGCCAACGTGGGCAGATGCAGGGATGTTTACAATGTGAACTGAGGACAAGTGCAAAGAAAAATAGAAGAAGTCCGTAGAGGAAGCATTACTGTGGGTTGCGGCAAGCAGATTATGGAAGTGAGACAGTCGAAGATGGTAGGAAAACTGTGGAAGAGGTGGGTTTGGGAGCCTTTCCCGAATGGCTCAAAAGAAGGAGAAACTTTGATGTGCAAAGGGAGGTCGTTCCAGAGTCTCAGTCCATATGCAGAGAAAGAACACTGGCTTCCTCGTTCCTTGTGCTCTTTTGGATTTCCAAAGTGGCCCGGAAGTGATTCTAGCAATAATAAACTCATGCAACTGGCATGGAGGAAGCCCTGCAGCGACAACCCTCTGGTACCCCAGAAGCAAAGCTACCATCTCTGTATAAAGGATGGGGTTCAATGAGGTACCCTGCAGTCAAACAACAATAGGCCTGGCCTAGAAACTGGGAGTTGTTCAAACATCCCAATCAGAGACCCGCATTCCCCTTTTGGGTCAAGTAACTAAGGGTAAAGCTGAGAAGGTGTAGTACTAGGAGGAGTTTGGGGTCTTTGTCCTCCATTATCTCTGCAGCTTGGCTAGCATGTGCGGTCTAGTGTTTTCCTAAGACCATATGAAGTGTTCTGGTGGTTCTGATCTGAGATAGTTGCTCTTGTGGTGGAGAACCAGCTGGTCTTAGTTGGTATCTACTCTTTAACCGCTTAACCGCGGCGGCAATTCCGCCGCGGTGCGGCGGTTTAGCGGAGTGGGCGGGGCCGCGTCGGCCAACGGACGTTCGCAGCACTACAGAGGTAGTGCTCGCGACGGCCGTTGGCCGACAAACGCACGCAACGGGTTAATAAATAACTGTTACAACTTCCAGTGGCGGCTAGCTTAAAAATAAAACGGTGCGCGCAAAGGGTCACAACTCACCATTCACTCGGGAGCTCCACTGGGGCAGCACTGTCCACGAGCAGGAAAAGGAAGGACTTCCTGCTCGTGGAACCCAACTCCAACCAATACTGGAGCTGCTTTCATGCTGTGAAAGCAGCTCCAGGATTGGTGAGAGCAGGCACACCCAGCGCTCATTTTGAGGGCTGGGGGCCTGTGCCAGCAATCCCCAGTTTTTTACACAGCCTTTGGATTGCTGGATCTACAGTGCGCACGTCGGACTGGCCGTCACCAGACGGCTGGCCAATCCGTCATGCGCACTGTAGAACAAAGCTGTAATCCTGCATTTGCAGGATTCATCCCCGCCCCCACCTTCGCGCTGTACACAGCACGAGCCGGTGCGGTGGAAAATAAATAAAATGCCATTGACATGCCATTTTATTCATTTGTGTTTGCCTGCTGCGCTCGCAGCAGGCGGGGCAACGCTCTTCCGCTCCTGAGTAGTAGCCGCCCCTGACAACTTCACATTGCATGAACGGCACCTTTATAAGGCGGCTCTGCTGGGCTTAAACTAGCCTAACTGTTCGCAACTAAGCTTTTCCAGGTGAAGGGGCAAAGCCACAAGTAGTACTTGGTACTGTTCCATTGACTTTCCTTTCCTTACCTCTCATGAAAAAGCAGACATGGAGGAAGGAGTCCAGAGCCACCATCTGTGTAGCAGGTGCCCTCCTGGCTAACTCTAGCTCCATCTGGAACAAGGCCCCACTGGGCACAAGATGGACAGTCAATGGAAAACAACCTGGGGTCATTCTGGCAGCAAACTAGAATTCATCAGGGTTAAGGAATGCTAGTTGAGGATGAAAGCGGTGAGTTATACCAAGTGAGTCAACAATTGCTTCTTGCAGACAGGCTCTGCATTTAGTTATATCATTTTATCTTCCAATCTGACAGCACTGGCAAGGATGGAAGGAACACGGTGTGGATGAGGAAGACTGGGGGGCTTAAGCCTCTGCAACAACCCCCCCAACACTCATACACACCCACAAGCTCATGTTTATCCATGAAAAGTGCAAAGGGGCCTAACTCGAGCTGACTGCCTTGAAAGACAATGCCCCACTGCTAACTTTACTTAGTTACCCAAATAATGTGACTTGGGGGAAGTAGAGATTGAGAGATACTCACTCCAACACTACCCCGCCTAGGAAGACTCAAGACATACTCTCCCCCATCTTTCAAGGAAAAGTAAATCTTTGCAATCAAGCATTGGCAAAGACAATCGGTCTGCCCTTGGCAAGTTCGTGCAATGGTTATTTTTATTGTAAGAATGCACTATAAAATGAATTAAAAAAAAAAAACATGCCTGTGTCTAAGTGAGGCTGCTATATGCTTGCAATAATAATTATGTTTTTTTAATCACTGAAGCAGCTGTTATACCATTTTTTTTTTACAATAGCAAGCCTTTCAGCTGTGTCATGCATTTTATAATTATTACTTGTGAAGGAGACTAGAAAAAACCACCACCTAACCGACGATTTTAATAACAGGCAGCTGCAATGTTACAATGTCACTTAAAGACTTTATAATAGCTATTTCAATTCAATTCATAATCTTTATTCGGATAAACGGTATATCCATAAAAGTACAACCATACAAAAACTGTTGAAATTATAAGACACGGTGTCACATGTTAGAATATAATGAATAAAAAGCATTATTTACAGCTATTTAAAAAAGAGAAATAAAACATTCACTACCTCACTGTACAACCAATGTACAGGCTAAATAGCTGGTATTTAAAGTTAATATAAAAATTCAAATGAAAAAGCACACTTTTAACCACCTTAGTCACTGAAAAGAAAGCCACTGTTTTTAGGCAGATGTTAGAGAGAAAACGTTGGTTGAAAACGGGAAACAATATATAATCAGACAAGGGGTATAGGACATGAGCGGGAGAAAGGCAGCTAGCTACCAATAACAAGGGAGAAAGGGGCGGCATCCCCTTCTTTTGATAACAGAATGCCAACTTTCTACACATATACACTTACTTTTAGGGGCTTTTAGCCAGCCCTCTTCATCGATTGGTCTATTGTTGTGTCAGTCACATATTTCTTTCATCCACTACAGTGTACACCATGGAGCACGGGGTGGATCAGCCCACTTCAGCCACTGGCTAACTTTACAGCGGGTGATGGCTATTGCTCTTTCCCAAGAGACACAAAATTGTTCCCTTTATTGCAGGGGACTACTTTGGCAACGGGTGCTTTCTGAGACCAACAATTAAAAGTAAATTTACAAATACACACACACACATGCACGCACACATGAACACCCCCCCCCCCCCAACAATACAGTTTTACAAAATTCAAATGAAGCATTGACATAGTCAAGGGCTAGTAGGCAACACCAGGCCTGTTGGCTTTGTAAATGTTTGCTTTGTGATTAATATTATCACAGTCTATTTTCAATACACTCCCCATCTCAGCAGAAAAAGATTCCAAGGCACAGAAAGATAACACATGTTGCCAAAGATCCCACAATTTGATAAAATGAAGCTGTTGCTACTGGAATTCAAGTTTGCTGGTTGTACAGTTGCCACTGTGGCTGCTCATCTACTTTCCCCCTAGTAAACGCTGGGGGGCAGATCTACAAGGAAGTGCCGCAGCGCGGCACCGCAAGCCCTTTGGCTGCGCCATGCTGCGGCACTTCCGAAGCACAGGAATGTGATATATTTACAATAATATGTCGCATTCCTGTGCTCTCCCCTGCGCTGGCACACAAACTGCAGCCATGCGCCGGCGCAGGCACCCTTGCACCATGGTGCAAGGAGGCCTGCGCCATGTGGAGATTGTTTTTGTGCAGGAAGGGACACTTTCCTGCACAAAAACAATCACTACAGGCATTTTCCTCTTTCAATGCGTGCTGTAGAATGCAGCACGCTTTGAAAGAGGAAAAAACGAGGAGAAATGAAAACATTTCTCCTCGTTGCGCCTCGCTACGCCTCCCCTGGGGAGGCGTAGCATTGACACGCAATTCCAGATTTACGATTCCTCGTAAATCTGGAAATGTGTCTCATTCCATGGGTGTTGCGTGGGAACACCCACAACAACACCCATGGAACGCCCCTTCCACGCAAAGTGCTGGGTGTGAAGGGGCCATATTTACAAGGAGAGGAAAAGTCACGCAGGGTGGCTTTTCCTCTCCTTGTAAATATGGAAAAGTGAAATGCGCCTCCAGTACGTCACAAAAAGTGACGTACTGGTGGCGTAGGGGGGTTGTAAATGTGCCCCTGGGTGTTGTCCAAAGCTCCAGTGCCAGCTGCTTTCTGCATAGGCACATGTCAGGACCGTGAACCTAGGGGCATGCAAGAACTACAGAGACCCGTGCAGACCGGGTGGGGCATCTGTCCACAGTCAGCATCAATTCACGCCTCCCTGGAACCCCAGGCAGCCGAAAGGACATGTTCATGAGACAAGGATGCCTGCGATGCAAACGACATGTGAATTTGTTATGCGGCCCTAGGACGTTATTATTCGCTGCCGATTATGATCATTTTCTGAGCAATGTCCTCATAAACGCCAACACTTAAGCCGTATTTTATCGGAGAGGAAAGAGCAGCGCAGAGATGGCTGAGGAGGGAGATTTTGTTGAGTATTTGCCATGCGATCAGCATCATGACAATATCACCAAACCAGGATTAAATAGACGAGGGACCCGCCGAGGAGGGTGAGGAGAGCCAAGGACAAGACCCATCAAGGAAAAACTCCCAGTCCAAAAGTCATACAAAATTAGCCTTGGAGGCATCTTACTGATTTTGAAAAAAACACTTCTCAGGCCGTATTTATTACAAATACCAGATTAAATATAAACATTGCATATAAAATGATCAACTACACAATTATTTATATCAGTAATTCAAACCCTGCACAGATCCCCTGGCATCAAGCTCCTAACCTCTTCTCCTTCCAGAGCCTGATTGACCGCCCAGCAGGTCCTTCCAGCACCGGAGAACTGAATGAGGCTCCTTATGATCTTTCCGGGGCCCCTTTTGCTAATTTCTGGGGGCCCTGACAGAATTTAACTCAGAAAAAAATTCACTCCCTTTCCAACAACCAGGAGCCCAGACCAACTAGAAAGTTGCGCACAAAACCACAGTGCAAACGCCAACCCTAACGACAGATCATCCCCGAGCAGCCTTCTGTGAGATAGGCCTGGGCAACCGGGTCATAACTTGGTCCTCTGGAGCAAGCACCATCTACTCCGCCTCAGCAGGGCAGGACTATGGAGTGCAATTGAAGGGCTAAAGACAGTCACAGAAGCACCCACCCCCAACCCCTCCATGATCGCTGAGGTACACTGCCCATGCTTGTGGTAAAAAATGAGCCAAATCCAGAATCCCTTGTGACCAATTATGAGTCCACCCTGCCAATGACAACAAACCACCATTTGTTTCTTTTTTGCATTAATACTATCACTAGAAACACTTACATCAGTTATGGGCCGGCGGGTGAAATAGATCGGTGGTGCAGGATTCCAGTAGGCAGCTGCAGGGCAGCCATAGAGTGTAAAAAGGCTAACTCCAGAGATGACCCAGCCGTAAATCTAGCTGACTTCTCACCTCAAGCTGCCTATGTCACCCTATTATTTCCCCTCCAACCAATCGGGCCAGGAGCCAAAGTTCACGGACTTTTGCAGCCCCCAAGCTCCCGCCAAAATTAAAAATATACCAACGCATTACCAGTGGCCATGCCGCACCACAAGTCCTGCACCTATCCACCAGGAGCTCCCATGAGGCGCCCACTCTGCTTCAGGAATGGAGCGCACAAGAGTTTAATGTGCGTTAGCTTTTGGGGTGTACGAAAAAGCAACCTACCCTTTGGAGTTAGATGGGATCCAATGCTATGGATGAAGAGGATCACAAGCCACTGGGCTCAGATTGGCTTCATTGCGCTCGATGTTAAGTCTTTACAGGGGAACGCAAACAATTAGACGCCAATTGAATCCAGACTGTTGGGTGTTGGCGGAAGGGCATCTGATGTGAACATCCTCTTGGACTCTGAGTGGGGCTCAAATTGAATGCAGTGTGCAGGGTGTTGGTGGGGAGCATCTGATGTTAACTCCTGTTGGATTCTGGGCCTGCTGTTTCATGTGCTGGGAGTCAGATGTAAACACAAAGCATTGGGCTCAGACTGACTTCAGTTGATAATCAGATGAAAACATTGAACTCTAATTGAGTCATTTGTGCTCCTAGTCTGAGTAGATACCAGAATAAACCAGTAGCGGCCAGTGGTGTAACAAGGGCCCCCCACAGCCCTAACAGTGCGGGGGACCCCCGAGCTCCTGGGGGGCCCCCTCAGCACAGCACCCTGGCCTCAGAGCTCCTGAGTAAGTCCGAAAGGGGGCACCTCCATGTACTTTGCAGAGGGGCCACCTCAAGTTTTGTTACGCCACTGGTAGCAGCTGGTGTTCTGGATGAGTGGTGGGCCATAGGGGTAGCGGGACAGCAACATAAATAAATAAAAACTTACCTGCAGCCGGCTGCGTCGCACTCTTCTGCTCCTCTCCTCACAGGCTCCCAGACTGCACTGTGGCCAATCCTGAAGCTGCTCTCATGCATGAGAGCAGCTTCAGGATTGGCCTGAGTGCCTCAAATTTGTGCTATCAGACAGACTGGTAGCCTGTGCCTGCTCTCTCCAACCCAGCACCGCAGCTAGCGTTGGAGAGAGTTCAATGCGCATTATGGTTTGGCCGGCCTGAGACAGCCGGCCAAACCGTCATGTGCACTGAGAGCAGTGCCGACCACCCCTCCTTTCGTCATCCCCATGGCCCCGCCCCCAAAGACTTGGCAGAAAAGGAAAACTAAAACTATGGTAAAACGTGTTTATTACCTTTTATTTTTCCTTTCCTGACGTTTTTGAGGCAGCAGGCAGGGGGCGCGACGCTCCTGCACCATAGCGGAGGAGCCGGCACTGGAATAAACTCTGAGATAGGTGTGTGGAAGAGTGCAATTTGAATACAACACACAGGGCTCAGAGCGAAAACAATGTGTTAGTCGTTGAGGGCCAGCTGTAAACACACCCTGCTAGTCTGTGTTTGAATCAACCGCATTATGTATTGAGCGTCTGATGTAAACATCCCATTAGAGTTTGAGGTCAGCTTGTTGACGGAAAGATGTTAAAATATCTGTTGGGTACCACCGAAATATCAAGTTTAAAATATCGTCTTACAAAAATATTGTGGGCGTGATATAATCTGGACAAAAATTTGTGAGTAATAATATCTATTGCTTGAACTTACATTGTCAGGTAAGTATTAAAGAAAGTATTAGGTTGGGTTAGGGTTAATTTCAGAACTTGGGTTATGACCAGGGCTCGGGTTGGGGCTAGTGTTAGGACCGGGGTTCTGGTTATGACTAGGGTCTAGTTTAGGGTTAGGTGTGCTCTATGTATATTCCCATTATATTGCCTACACATTTTAGGATGTATATTCCAAAAGAACATATTAAATCACACTATTTATGTGTAGATTACATTTTAGTAAAACAAATAGCACATACTAAAATACAGTATTTTTGTGTCATGCTTTGGCAACAATACTTTGATATGACAATATTGCAGTAGTCGATATTGCAGTTTATAACCCATCTCTTTGGAATCCAATCAAATTCAGTGCATTGTGTTATGAGATACAAACTCAACCCATCTGGCACAGACTGAATCCAGTCTGTTTGGTGTTAAGGGACTGATATAAATACATGGTTGTTTGACATAATATTATAGCCAAAAATATTGGCTACAAAAATATTGTCAAAAAAATATTGAGGACCCAAATATCAACTTTATATACTTGTATGTAAATTCAAAAATATTGATTACAAACATACAGAGGGCCACAATATCATGATAAAACAGGTACGTATATTGAATTTTCAGTATTAAACCTTAAAATAACTGTAAAATATATATTTACTTTAAAAATAATATTACATTCCAAAAATATACTTAAAATATCAAGAACACATTTTAAAAAGTGTATAACCTACAAACATAAAATAAAACTATATATTTACAAATAAACCCTAAAAGATTATAAACATAATTTTAAAATATATTTGTTATTAATAATAAGATAAAATAATAATTAATTATAATTACAAATACCAGATATTAAGAATTATTAAAAACATATACAATAAAAACATTAAAATAATACAAATATTAACTCTAAATAAATTACTTGGAAGGGGCGTGGCCAAGATGGCGGAGGGATAGGATGCTCGATTTTCGGCTCCTGCTCGCCGTCCGCCCGTAACAGCACAGCACGGCCCCCCGGGGGCCCCAGCAGCGTGAGCCGACCCGGTGGCACCACCTACACCCTCCGGACCCGGTTTGGGCCCGGGGCCTGCATTGCGGCGCTGGCCGTGAGGCCGAGATCGGCGGCGCGGGGGAGACGGATCCAGCCGCCCTACGTCAGGGCGGCCTCGACAACGCGGTGGCCCAGGTCCGGACCACCGAGGCGGGCTTCTCTTCTCCCGGCGCCCCTTCTCCGCCCACCAGACTGTGATATAGCTGACAGCGGAGTAGCGGACGGCCGGTCCGCCTGCCCGAGGAGGCCGCACTCGGCGCTGCCGGAGGGGGTCGCCCGCTGCCCGGCCGGGCTTGGAGGGCCCCCCCTGCTCTGGTGATACCCTCGGGCGCCCGCAGCGGCAAAGGAGAGGCCCGCGGGGCAAACATACATGGCCACCAGCAGCGAGAGAGGAGGGACCCGGGCCTAACAGAGGCTCTTGGCCGCAGTGATCCCCGGCCTGGGGTGGATTCGGGCCCGCGGGGGACGAGGGGTGCCCGGGCAGAGACGACGCAGCACCGCGGAACCGGGATCGGCCCCACCGCTGCCCTGGCCCGGTCGTCTCTGGATCGAGATCTACAGGGACCCCCTCCGGTGCGCGGACACGGCCGTCTGCCCTTTGTGGGGGCTGCTGGCCCACCGATGGAGAAGCGATAGAGGCGAGGCCACGCATTGCCCTGAAGAAACCGCCGAGGTCGCTGAGCTGCACGGCCTGCACTAGCGGTAAGGAGAGGGCTTCGCGAGATGCGGGGACAGAAGCAGGGTTGAGGTGACCCTTGGACACCGCTGCGGTGCCTGGCCTGAACGGCGCAGTGGAGGGACGGCCCCGTGTCAATGGAGGGGGGCCTCTCCACCAGCATTATTGCTCACTTTGACTATGCCAATGCTCACGCCTGACGCCTGCCCTGTCTGAGACCCTGCACACATCGCTGGGCCCGCGGCCTTCCTAGCCTAGGTCAGGAGACACGGATACACCGGCAACTTCCATCACATTAACCCCCACCATTGGGATACAGCACTAGCACAACCATGTGAGAGGGCGGTCAGCGCGGACGTGACTTGACGGGGGACACCGCCGCGCGACCGGCACTGCGGGGCTGCTCTCACCTCGGAGAAAACAGTGAGGAGCCCCCGCCTGCCCGGGGGGGACAGCCGCCCCGCAAGAGACCCCTCCTGGGCCCGTGCCCAGACGGGCGACTGCTGGCTCGGGAGTGACAGAATGTCCAGGAACAACAAAGTGAAACCCCTCAAAGACATTTTTGGCCGCTCGCAATCCATACCCGATATGGCGTCGGCGACCCCCGGGGCGGAGGCTGGGAGATGCCCTGCGGCTACTGGAGAGGAGCCCATCACAAAAGCCTTCCTTGAATCGCTATTCCTCACTCTCAGAGAGGAAATTCAATCGGTGAAGGCTGAATTCGCCACAGAACTTCGGGAGGTACGCCGGGACGTGGATAGCGTTGGGGAACGGGTTGCCTCTCTCGAGGAGAAGAGCGACGCCACAGTATCGGACCTGACCACACTCCAGCAGGAGGTTATCCGACTTCAGGACCAAAACGTCGACCTGCAGACCCAGATGGAGGACTTGGAAAACCGATCCCGAAGGCACAACATCAGGATCCGTGGGGTCAAGCTTTCAGAGGACACCCACAACCTCTTTGCTTTCACTCAGGGACTCTTCCGCCACATCTTGGGGGAAGCGCAGGAGTCTGATGTGGTATTGGACAGGGCACATAGAGTGGGGCCACCCCGGGCCGGCGGCGCCCCGCCGGCGGACATTCTGGTTTGTGTTCAGGACTTCAAGCCTAAGGAGGCTATACTGGCCAAAGCACGATCACTCCATCCCATATCATTTCAAGGCCACTCTCCGGTGCTCTACCAGGACCTTGCCCTGATCACTCTACAGAGGCGTCGCCAGTTCCGTCCGGTTACTGAACATCTCCGTCAACAGGGAACATCATACTCTTGGGGGCACCCCTTCCGCCTCATCTTTCGCCATAACGGGAAGCTCCACCAGCTTCGCTCTCTCACAGAGGCATGTCGCACGCTGGGCCTGGCGGAGCCGAGCGGAGAAGACGACGATCGCAGCACCGCCTCGGGGCCCGAGATCTCCCCGTCAGGGTGGCAACGGCGGGGAGGGAGGCGGCGTCCCAGGCGGCCGCCCAGGGCTGAGATAGCCAGGGGTCAGCGGGCGGCCCTCGATGCGGCCACTGAGGCCCTGGCCGGAGGGGACCTAGCTACCAAATGACCTTCTCGGAAATACCGGACCTTTCACTTGCATCTTTGCTGGCTGCGGGGGAGCGGCGGGTGGGCCGATCCCTCTACCCGGCCACACGATGACCCCCATCTGGTTGACTGACCAGTCGTCCTGGGACGACGGACTATTTGGACCACTTATTTTTGTTCGAATTGTTCCCCGTTGGGGACAAGTTATGGGGACTTTTTACCTGGGGGTTCTGGTTTTTCCCTCTCTTTTATTCATTTTTCCTTCTTGCATTTTTTTAGGTGGGTCCCTCCTGTCCACAGCTCCCTCCCTACTACTGGCACGGCTTGGAAAACAACTTTACACAGTTCTTGCTCACTGGTACCGCTCAATGGGCTTGCTCCCGGGGTGCCCTGCCATAGCCCACACATACTCCACACGCTAGATGTCACGTAGGTTGCTTAAGGTTCTGACCCTTAATGTCCGGGGACTCAACAACCCCATCAAACGTAGGGCGGTCCTCAACTATTTGGAGCACTCCACCGCCGATATTTGTCTCCTACAGGAGACACACCTGCTGTGCAAAGATCATCACAGGATGAAATCCCGAGCCTTCCCAACACAGTTCTTTTCCTCCAATTCCACTAAGTCGGCAGGGGTGGCTATACTTATTTCCCGCTCTTTCCAGGGCAAGGCGCTACAGAAGGATGCCGAGATCAGGGGCCGCCTACTCACATACCGGTTCCTGGTGGCTGGGGTATCCCTTATAATAGGTTCAGTGTACGCCCCTAATGAAGGCCAGGACAAATTCTTCCACGACGCACTCACTGAGGCCACAGCCAATTCGGAAAGGCGCCTGCTCCTTGGGGGTGACTTGAACCTTGTCTTCGACAATATCACCGACCGCTCCTGTCAGCGCACTAGCCAAGCTGGGTCTCTCTCCCGGTCGGGGTTAGCCCGCATCCAGGAACTTGGGCTGGTCGACCTATGGCGTCATTTTCACCCTCATAGTCGGGCGTATACCTATTACTCAGGAGCCCACAAGACCTATGCTAGACTCGACTATTTCCTATACTCCACTCCATTACAAGCGCTAGCTGCTGACGCCGATATTCTCACTGCGTCCCTGTCGGACCATTCTCCGATCATGGCCTCCTTCTCACTACCACACACGCAGCTACCTCAGCGACACTGGCGCCTGCGAGACTCCCTATTACACCAGGCCTCCATAACTGCCCAGATTAAATCCTCCATCTCGAATTACCTAGCCCTTAATTCTAATTCAGATACCTCACTCGCGACACAATGGACCGCTCTCAAAGCTGTCTTACGGGGAGAATTCATAGCTATCTCCACAGCTATCAACAAAGAGCGCAGTCAAAAAAGAGCTGAGCTTACTCAGAGAGTCGCTGAATTGGAGCAGATGCACCAACGCACTGGGGCAGCCAGGGCCTGGCGCCAACTCTGCACGGAACGAAAGCAACTCGCGGCACTAGACCAGGACAGGGCCGAATATGCAGCCCTTCGCCTGCGACACTCCTACTACACCGGAGGGGATAGGGGAGGCCGGCTTCTGGCCCATAAACGTCGGGAAGCGAGACAGCGACAGGGGGTGCAAACCATCCGCCCTGCTGGAGGGGACCTCACATCGGACGATGTAGCCATCGCAGAGGCCTTTAGAGCCTTCTATGCTAAGCTTTATTCGGGTGACTCCCTAGACATACTTCGCAGCCTTGATTACCTGGAGGCGGCGCAAGTTCCCACTCTTGACCAAGAGCAGGCCGCCCACCTAGACAGAGACATAGGGACGGAAGAAATCATTGCGGCGATCGCTCGCCTCCGACTCGGCAAATCACCTGGCCCGGATGGGTACTCCGCAGCCTTCTATAAAACCTTCTGTAATCAGGTGGCCCCTTTATTGCGGGATCTCTTTAACGCATTCGCACATACAGGCGCCATCCCGGAGGAAATGCTAGAAGCCTCGATTGTCATTGTCCCGAAGGCCGGAAAGGACGCGACTCTCTGCAGCGTGTACAGGCCGATCTCCCTCTTAAACATAGATATCAAACTATATACAAGCATCCTCGCGACGCGTCTGGCCACCTACATGCCCCAACTGGTGGACCCGGATCAAGCGGGCTTTATATCCCAGAGGCAAACGAGTGATAATACAAAGAGAATATTGCACCTCATTGAAAAAGCATCTCGCACACAGGGGGAATACATGCTACTCGCAATCGACGCGGAGAAGGCCTTTGACAGGGTCCACTGGCCTTATTTAGAACACGTACTACAGAGATTTGGCCTCGGAGACAAGATGCGCACCCGCATTCTGAACTGCTACCGCTCACCGAAGGCCACAGTTCGAGTTAATGGGCAGACATCCTCCGCTTCCCCATAGGCAGGGGTACACGACAGGGTTGCCCCCTCTCCCCCCTCCTTTTTGCACCATACATGGAGCCCCTAGCGCTAAGAGTCAGACGTCATCCCCTAATCACTGGGATTAAATTTGGCGGAGACATCCATAAGATAAGCCTCTACGCGGATGACATTCTGCTCTCTCTCACTGACCCTATTCCGACACTGCGGGCACTATTTATTGAACTGCACAGCTTTGCGCAGGTCTCTGGGTTTAAAATTAATATGGACAAATCCACTGCCCTTACTATCTCGCTAACGGCAAATACGCTGGCTTGCATACAGGAAGAGCATCCTATCCAGTGGTCCACCACCGTGGTCCCTTACCTAGGGGTGCAGCTAGGCTCCACCATTCCAGCCACTGTAACTGCTAACTGTGATAGGCTCCGCAACCACATTCGAAGGGAACTGGGCAAATGGAAACACTACCCCCTCTCCTGGCTCGGTAGAATAGCTGCTATCAAAATGACAATTCTTCCCCAGATCCTTTACTTATTTCAGACCCTTCCCTTACGCCCTCCCACTGGCTGGATCCTTCAGACCCAGTCCGACCTGGCACAATTCATATGGCAGGGCCGCAAACCACGGTTCAAGCACGCAATCGCAGTTCTGCCCCCGAACGTGGAGGGGTTGGAATTCCCGATCTACAGCGTTATTTTTATGCGGTACAGCTTCGCTACCTGGTGGAATGGAATCGCCTGGAATCCGGGAAACACTGGCTGTTCCAGGACCAGGCAGTTGCAGCCATGCCCCTGCAGGGTGTCCCATTCCTTCGGAAGAAGCATAGACCACCTAATCTCTATGCTTCGTACATCACGAGCACGGTTATGGAAGCATGGGACCGCACCGCTACCACACACAAGCTGACATCATTCCCCTCCCCCCTGACTCCACTGTTCAATAACCCTGATTTTCACCCGGGGGTAGACCCTAAAGCGTTCACGAACTGGCGCTCCACCCCATGCAGATCTCTGGGTCATCTGTTCGATCTAGAGGGCATCATTCCATTCCCACAGCTTAGAGCGCACTATGGTGTCCCGGAGACGGAGCGCCTACCATATCTACAGCTCAGACACTGGGCACTCCAACCACAGGTCAAACCTGGCGCTCAACGCTTCTTAACCCCGTATGAGAAGTGGCTGATCACCCGAACTTCCGATAAAAAACTTATCTCTGACCTCTATCAACACTTACTAGCAACCACCACCCATACATATAATGCTGGACGGGTACGATGGGTGCGGGAGTTGGGTAGGACTTTGTCTCACAAGGAATGGGACGGCATATACTACAGGGCCCGACACTCAGCCTATCACACGGGTCTTACGGAAACGCTGACCAAGGTCGCCACTTATTGGTATTATACACCAGAACGCCTGCATCAATTCGATTCCCACCTTAGCGCACTGTGCTGGAGGGGCTGTGGGGAGGTGGGAACCCTGGAGCACCTGTTGTGGAGCTGTGCCCGCATTCAACCATACTGGACGCCAATCCTTGACGACATAGATTCTCATCTTGATACTCAGCTCCCACGCTTCCCAGCATACATTCTCCTCGGACTGCCCAACCCGTTAACATATCCCTTGAAATCCCAGAGGGGCCGGCTAATCGCCATTGCCCTAGGGGCAGCCACCCAGAACATACTAGCACATTGGCGCTCACCCCAGACTCCCCCCCCATTCAGGCTGGATACAGAGGCTTTGGACGATAATGGGAATGGAGAAACTATCCCTCACTCTGGCGGGCAGGGGGGATGAGTTCCTGGAGTTGTGGAGGCCCTTTTTGACCTTGCTTACAACCGAATTCCGGGAATTGACATGTCCTCGCTACCATCGGCTTCTCCGGTTAGTGGATACACAGATTCCACCAAAGCGCAACCCCAAAACGCTACGATAAACTGCCTTATGCTTAGCACCCTTCCCCTTCCCTGGGGCTTTTTTGATTTGTGGACAGGAGGTGGGGGGGAGGGATGGGGGTGGAGGGGGCAACTGTTGTTCTGTTTCTTTTATTCCCACTGAAGGCCTTCTTTTAGACCCGCTCCCAGCATATTACTTGGTAACACTCTCATTATTGACACATGTTGTCTGTATTGCACTGTCTTTAAGGAGCAAGTGGGTCTGTCCTTCTTTTGATGTTTGAAAATCAATAAAAGATTTAAACCATAAATAAATTACTTGAGTTAAAATAACCTTTAAAATTGAATGACAAAAATATATGTTAAAACAATTGAAAAAAGTGATATAAAAAATTTGAGTTGGAGAGGTCAAATTCACTACTCACACTCCAATCAGGCAAACAGTAAGGAGGTGTCAGACTTTGTAGGGATCACATTTACTGTTCCCATTTTCAACACAAGCAACAGCCACAAAAGTGACGAACTTTGGAGTGAACAGATTTACTATTGCCACTCCAATGTTAGCAACAGTTGGAAAAGTGATGGAATTTGGAGCGGACAGAAATACTATCCAACTCCAACATGAGAAACAGTAGAGAAAGTGTTCGGCTTTAGAGGGGGTCAGATTTACTATTCCCACTCTAACATATGCAACAGCAGGGAAAGAGTTGGACTTTGGAAGAGTCAGATTTACCTTTCACACTCCAAAGTAAGCAACAGTGCGGAAAGTACTGGACGTTGGAGGGGTCAGAGTTACTATTCCCTCTCCAACATGAGCAACTTTAGGGAAAGTGGTTAACTTTTGAGGGGTCAGTGTAGGAGGCTGGCTTAGTATATGGTGCACACTTATTTAAGTGAAGCACCCTGCACTAATCCAGACAGCCCTTATGATGACTTTAGTGGTCCTAGACAACCATAGAAAGCCCTCTAAGTGGTAGCTGTGCAAAGCAGCCTTCAGGCTTAGTACAGAAGGAGTGTAAAGCAGCTTGTTGTACCAGTACTACTCATGTAGTGTATGTTAAACGAAATAATACATACAGTGTAGTTATAAAAATAGTAATATTTATTATACACACTCAGTAACACATTGGTATATCTCCTATCCGGAGATATAAACACAATACACACAATATTTCAAAAGGAGAACAGGTAAGTAGCACAAATACACAGTGGTCTCCAGAGGGAGACCAAACCATATTGTAATAAAGTGGTATGCGAACCGCGACCGAAGTCGAGACTCAACCCAGAAGACTTAGAAGAGCTGGGGACCCAATGCACCACCTATGGTAAGTACCCAGGAACCCCACAGAGGCCATGTGCCGAGTGGAAACACAGCTGCGTACTCAATGCAAGTCAACAGGGAAGTCGTGGTTGCAGTTTTGCAGAAGAAGAACCCTTCCCAGAGGACCCTGAAGAAACCCCGTGGAAGATGGAAGGTTGGAGAGTCTTCCCACCCGTGGATATCCCAGGAACCAGGATACCTACACCAGGGAAGCCGGATGCATAGGTGCAAAGTGACGTCGGAAACTGCTGTAGACCACAATTGAGGACTTCAGTGAAGATGCCGCTGACGAAGAAGGTGAAAGAGTCCGGTGGAATCCAAGGGTGGATTCTTGAAGAGGAGTACCTGCATGCAGAAAGGACAGAGTCTATGCCACTTGGGAGTGACCAGGAGGCATGGAAGACCAATGACCACCGATGATGGAAGATGCAGGAGGGTTGACGGGGACCTTGTAGCTGCAGCTGTGAGGACCAGGTGATGCTGTGGAAGACCAGGAGCCATTCATGAGCTGTGCCACATCGGAAGTCGAGAACCACGGGGTTGGTGTCCAGCTGGACCAGCAAGTTCCAAGGGACTCACCAAGTGCAGGAGAGTCAGAGCAGGCCCCAAGAAAGCAGGGGAGCCCACTGGAGCCAAAGAAGACCCTCAAGAGGACCCTCAGGCCAAAGGCACAGGAGTTGCAAGAGGACCTCGAGTAGCTCACCAAAGATGCAGGCCCACGGTGCAGAGGATATGGTGAGGACAAAGGTCTTGGCAGGAAGAGATGCCAGAGGCTGGAGCTTCTTGGAGGCCGAATATTTCTGGAGAAGAGAGTCAACAAGCCTTGGCAACGGCAAGTCGACGCGGTGCACAGGGGTGCTGTTCGAGCAGTTCCGGCGAGGAATACTGGTCTCAAACTTGGTGAGAAGACAGTGCAGGCCTCAAGGAAGTTGCAGAACCACCACATGTGTTGCTGAGCCTTTCGAAGTCCGTAGGACCTCAGGAGCAGCAGACCGGTCAGCTTAGTTGCGGTGCCTGCAGATGCAGGGGAGTGACTCTTTCACTCCAAGGGAGATTGCTTCGGTGTCTTTGATGCTGACAGGCCTGAAGAAGAACCTGGATGAAGCACAGGCACAGACGACATAGAAGACTGGTAGGACGACGGGACCAGGAGCAGCAGGAGTCTTCCCAGATGCAGTCTTGGTTCCCAAAGCGAAGTCCAACGAAGTCCCAAGTGCCCAGACGGAGAAGTAGAAGTGGTTTCGGAACAGAATCTTTTCCCACGATGAATCTGAAGAGCCACCCACAGGTAAGCCCTCAAGTACCTAAAGGAAAGGGTTAGGATGATTCAGGGGTCCCTCGCAGAGGAGTGGCTGAACAGAGGGGAGGATACTCCCATGTTCTTTGTCCAGTTTGTGCCAGAGCGGGAGCCAAGGGCTTCCTGAACTGGTTTCAACTGGAGTATGCAAGGAGGGCACCAAATGTGCCCTTCAAAGCAGTCTGGTGGTGCTGGCAAGCGCCCCCACCCCAGCCCAATACACTAAGTCCTGTCTGGGAGGTGGTCACACCTCCCTGTGACAGGAAACTTATTGTTCTACCTTCCCCTACTCATGCCTGGCTCAGCAGCAGGAGGGCAGAATCGTGTTTGTGGTCGGCAACAGCACTAGTTTGCTGTTAGACCCTGAAAGGCTGGTACTGGGAATACAGGGGGGCTCCCTAGGGGAGCCCCCCCAGTACATGGGATCCTACATCAAACACTGGAATCGGTGTTGGGGTAGGATTCAAACATGTCTGATACCAAACTTGTCCGGTTTTGGTGCAGTCACTATATTGTTGGATATCTTGTCATTGACTTGATGTCCACTATATGTCTAAAGTGGCTGACTGCACTTACAAAGCCGGAAGAATCGACTCCTAGGTTTTCAGGGGGTGTCCTGCTCATGCAGGGCACCCTCCCACTTATAACCAAGCACCCTGCGTTCAGGTTTGAAAGGCCTACCTTAGGGGTGACTTATAAGTTTTAAGTGCAGTGACCATATCTGCTGTGAGTGGTGTTAGCACCAGCTCACACAGGCTGCAATGGCAGGCCTGGAGTCACAGTTTGAGTGGCCTCTCATGGGTGGCATAACACATGCTGCAGCCCATTGTAGACCTCTGGTGTACCTATGCCCTGGGTACCTCAGTACCATATACTATGGACTTAGAAGGATACACCAGTAGCCAATTAGGAAGGTACCAAAGTACTTACCATTGTCAAATTTAGGGAGAAAGCACAGTAACTGGGGTCCTGATTAGCAGGGTCTTAGTCAGACTAGTCCAAAACACACTGACACCAGGCAAAAAGTGGGGGTAACCATGCTAGAAGGCTCGTACCTTCCTAAAGTCAGTTTTACCAGTGGCGGCTAGAACGGATTGGGGTTGGTGAGCCGGGGGGTGTAGAATTAAAAGATCACTTACCTCTTCGGCCGCCATGTCTCTCCTCCACTTCCCTTCGGACGAGTCCCGTAACAGAAGCAAGAAGCACAAAGGCTCCCCTAAGCCAATCAGGATGCTGCTGTCACCATGACAGCAGCGTCCTGATTGGTCTGAGTGCCATGATTCGGGGCTCAAATGGGGACTATGAGCCTGTGCATGTTCTCCACCCAGGCTGTAATACAGCCTGGTCGAGAACATGCAAAGTGCGCATAACTGTTTGGCCGGCCCAAGACAGCCGGCCAAACCGTCATGCACACCTAGAAAGTGCCACAACCACTCTTCTCCCTGCTCTATGAGCAGCCTCGCCCCTCCCCGCAAAACTGCCTCAGCAGGGAAAAATAAAACGATAATAATATTGTGTTATCATTTTACTTTTACTTTTTTGCACTGCTGAAAGCAGAGAGGCGACCCTCCTCCGCCTTAGCAGAGGAGCCGCCCCTGAGTTTTAGTATTCTCACTCCAACATGAGCAACTTTAAGTATACTACCAAATCAAAGAAAACTATACTAAAAAATAATTACACATAATTAACATTAGAATATCAACTCATAAAAACAAATAAAACTCAGCAAAAGAATTAAAAAAAATATTATTTACAACTATTTTTTCAAAAAGCTATAGTCTTACCTTCAGTATTCTGCCCGATGTAATTCTTGACATCACAATATTTTTGACACAATGTTTGTGTGAATCGATATTTTTTAACAATATTTAGGTGGAATGCCAAATACAATATGACCCATCAGTCTCAGAGACAATGCAATGCCTTGAGTGCTGAAAGGTGTAAAAATACAAGTTTACAGCCTTTAGGGCCCAGACTGAATCTTGCGTTGGGTGTTTAGGGTTGAATGTTCATACAACATGACCCGTTGAGTTCAGATTCAATGCGGTGCCTTGGATGTTGAAAGTCATCTTAGATACTGGTATGATGTTGTAATCTGTGGTGTTAGATCTATGTGACAATGTTAAGCAGCAATAGTTCCACTCTGAGTAGTGTCATTCCTTGTGTCACCGTGGTAACGTGGGATTCCAGGACAGGTCAGTTGTGTTCCTGACTGCCTGGGGTCGGTTTGGATGAACTTGTCTCATCTATAAATCCCTTTAACGGCATCCCTGTGTGGACTTAAAACATACAACCTATTGGGCTCAGGCAGAATCTAGATATATTGGGTGCTGATGCTCCAATATAAATACAATGCTACACACTGGACTTGAAGCGAATTTGTTGTATTTGATGTTGAGGGTTGATGTAAATACAATATAACCCATAGGACTTAGACCACATTGAAGGCACAATATAACCAATCAGACTTAAACGGAATCCAGTCTGATCTATTTTTAGAGTTTGATATAAATACAGTGCACTAAGCACTGAGGTTCTTATGAAAATACAACACAAGTATACTGCCCATCAAGAATAGCCTGAATCTAATGTGTTGGGCGTTGAGGGTCCGATGTAACTACACTATGACCCATCAAGCTAACGCGATCCAGTGCAGTATGAAATCAATCGGGCTCATACTGAATCTAGTTCTACTGGTGTTGTGGCTCAGATGTATATACAATACAACCCGTTGGACTCAGACTGAATCTGGGTGTTGGGCGTTCTATGTGAATACAATAAGACCCATCGGGCTCAGACTGAATCACGTGTTCTGTGTCCTGAGGGTCAGATGAGCCACCTATCACAACTGAATCTACTGTGTTGGGTCTTGAGGATCATACATAAATGCAATTCGATCCATTGGGCTCAGAATGAATCTAGTGTGTGTGGTGTTGGGAGTCTGATGTAATTGTAATTCCATTTATACAGCGCTTACTACCCCTGACGAGGCGTCGAAGCACTTTTTTCGCTGAGTAGCACGATACTCTGGAGCCCAAAAAGGATTGGTGGTGAATTAGTATAGGGAAATATGAAATTAATTTGAGCGGTAGACATGTTAGTCTGTTATTTGGACTGAAAAGGATAGTGGAGGGATAGAAGAGGGAAGGGTTTGCATTTATATAGCGCTTGCTACCCCTGATGAGGTGTTGAAGTGCATTTTTGGCTGGTAGCACGCTACTCCAGAACCCAAACAGGATTAGTAGGTAATTAGTATAGGGAAATATGAAATTAATTTGAGCGGTAGACATGTTAGTCTGTTATTTGGGTTGAAACGGATAGTGGAGGGATAGAAGTAAATACAATACAACTTTTTGGGCTCAGACTGAATCAAGTTTTTTGGGTGTTGAGGGTCAAATGTAAATATAATGCCACCCCTCGGTCTCAAACTAAATCTAGGGTGTTGGGTGTTGAAGTTTCAATGTGAATACGATAAGACTCCCTCAAGCTCAGACTGAATCTAGTGTGTTATATCTTGGGGGTTAGGGTGTGTAATGTGACCCATCTATCCCAAAGTGAATCTAGTGTGTTATGTCTTGGGGGTCAGGCTGTGCAATGTGACCCATCTATCCCAAAGCGAATCTAGTGTGTTATGCCTCGGGGGTCAGGCTGTGCAATGTGACCCATCTATCCCAAAGTGAATCTAGTGTGTTATGTCTTGGGGGTCAGGGTGTGCAATGTGACCCATCTATCCCAAAGTGAATCTAGTGTGTTATGCCTTGGGGGTCAGGGTATGCAATGTGACCCATCTATCCCAAAGTGAATCTAGTGTGTTACGTCTTGGGGGTCAGGCTATGCAGTGTGACCCATCTATCTCAAAGTGAATCTAGTGTGTTGGGTGTTGATGATCAGATCGGGCTCAGAGTGAATGTATGGAGTTGGATTTTCAGAGTTGGATGCAAATAAAATATGACCCTTTGGACCCAAATTGAATATTGCGTTGGGTGTTGAAGGTCAGATGCACGTACAATACTCCCCATCAGACAATTTCTCAATACAGCTTATTGGGTGTCGCGAGTCTGTCGAAAATATACAACCCATCCGGCATAGTCTGGATCTAGTGTATTGGGTATTAAGGCAACTGGAAATATACAACCCCCCTGACCTCAATCTGTTCCAGTTCGTGGGTTCCTCTTTGTGGTGACAGTTGTTATATATATTTGGAAGGCAGCAGGCCTGTCCACAAACCGGGGGGTGGGGGTGTGTGTGTGTGTGTGTGTGTATATATATATATGTATATATATGTTGCAAAAAGAGTTGCCTCTAGGTGGGATGCACTTCCAGGTGGAGATTACGCCAAAGCTAGGGCACACGCCATGAACAAAGTCCTTTTCTGGTTTCCTGCCAGACGCGTTTTGGGCCAACGCCCTCTTCAGTGGCAGACCATGTGATGTGACGGCGTGCGGCAACCACCAGTAAATCCCCGTAATAATTATGCTCATGTGAACCACCTGAAGCAATGCTTCCTGGGACTGGTGGTTCAGTAAAACCCAAGTGGGTCGGCGCCGACACTCACATTAAAAAATATCTTTAAAAGGATTGCCGATGTTCGCGCCGGCACCCCTGCATATAACAGGCACCTCCTGTTCCACAGTTAGCTGCCCCAATAAAGCAGCCGCGGACCCGCAAGTGTTTCGCGGTGGTGCAATCCCGCGACCAGGCAGGCCGCTACACAAAATGCAAAAAGAGTTGCCTCTAGGTGGGATGCACTCCCAGGTGGAGATTATGCCAAAGCAAGGGCACACGCCATGAACAAAGTCCTTTTCTGGTTTCCTGCCAGACGCGTTTCGGGCCAACGCCCTCTTCAGTGGCAGACCATGTGACGTGACGGCGTGCGGCAACCACCAGTAAATCCCCGTAATAATTATGCTCATGTGAACCACCTGAAGCAATGCTTCCTGGGACTGGTGGTTCAGTAAAACCCAAGTGGGTCGCCGCCGACACTCACATTCAAAAATGTCTTTAAAAGAATTGCCGATGTTCGCGCCGGCACCCCTGCATATAACAGGCACCTCCTGTTCCACAGTTAGCTGCCCCAATGAAGCAGCCGCGGACCCGCAAGTGTTTCGCGGTGGTGCAATCCCGCGACCAGGCAGGCCGCTATACAAAATGCAAAAAGAGTTGCCTCTAGGTGGGATGCACTCCCAGGTGGAGATTACGCCAAAGCAAGGGCACACGCCATGAACAAAGTCCTTTTCTGGTTTCCTGCCAGACGCGTTTCGGGCCAACGCGCTCTTCAGTGGCAGACCATGTGACGTGACGGCGTGCGGCAACCACCAGTAAATCCCCGTAATAATTATGCTCAGGTGAACCACCTGAAGCAATGCTTCCTGGGACTGGTGGTTCAGGAGGTACCTGTTATATGCAGGGGTGTCGGCGCGAACATCGGCAATCCTTTTAAAGACATTTTTGAATGTGAGTGTCGGCGGCGACCCACTTGGGTTTTACTGAACCACCAGTCCCAGGAAGCATTGCTTCAGGTGGTTCACCTGAGCATAATTATTACGGGGATTTACTGGTGGTTGCCGCAGCCGTCACGTCACATGGTCTGCCACTGAAGAGGGCATTGGCCCGAAACGCGTCTGGCAGGAAACCAGAAAAGGACTTTGTTCATGGTGTGTGCCCTTGCTTTGGCGTAATCTCCACCTGGGAGTGCATCCCACCTAGAGGCAACTCTTTTTGCAATAAATTTAAATATATATAGCGAAAACGGCAGCAGCTTGGAAGGGATTTGGTGAGAATTACTTTCTGCATCAATCGTTCCGGAGTAAAAAACATTTATCAAGGGAATTGGAATAATCACACATTTTGCTGAAAGTAAGAACATTTATGACTGTGTTCCATTGGGATTTATTCACATGAATGCATTTTAAAGTGAAAGAAAGCATAATAAGATTCATGCCAACAAAATGAGAACTTTCATAATACCAACATTTATTTGAACTTTATGATGCATTGTGGGAGATGTATTGTACACAGGTCATGTGACCCAGGACTATTAACCCGTTTACCGCGGCGAACATTCCGCCGCGGTGCGGGCGTTCTAAAGGGTGGGCGGGGCTGCGTCGGCCAACGGTCGTGCGCAGCACCAGGGAGGTAGTGCTCGCGACGGCCGTTGGCCGACGGGCGCACTTAAAGGGTTAAATGCATGCACGTATGCACTTGGCCAACTGTTTCCTCCCGTGACCAAGGCAGAACGCCGAAACGCGTAGGGTGAAAGGAAGCATGTGGTGCTGCTTAATCCTTGGATTAAAATGTGCCGACTCCGGAAATGGGCCTCTGTGTTTTGTGTCACAGCAGTGAATTGATGGGCTCCTTCGTGCCCGTTGCTTAAAGAGGCCGCCCTGAAGGGTTGGGGGCTCCGATGCTCGAAGGATGTTTGATGGATATATATATATATATATATATATATGACCGGGGTTTGTGGACAGGCCTGCTGCTTTCCAGCGGTGAGATGTGAGAGATCCCTTTTTGTGCACACACTGAAAGGTCATGTTGGCACCGTTTCTACGGTTCAGAGCTATCACATGTTGATAATAAACTCGTTTTGCTCTTGTCTACCTGGCAAACTATCTACGAACTGAAATAAAGGTCAATAACTGTGGTGCTCCCTTGTCTTCTAGTATATTTTTAGCTGTTGCTTGGAGGAGGTATTGCTCCGAGGCAGCTCATAGTCCCTGAAAGCAGTGCTTAATTTGTAAAATATTAAGTGCAGGTGCTCAATTTTTGGGGGAAGGCCACACTCACTTCCCTCGGCTCCACCCACTTCCTCTGGTGCCTACACCCACTTACTCTATTGTCTCCACTCACATCCTCAACTGGCCTTGCTGACTCGCAAGTACCAGAAAACTAGCACATGGTGGCAAAGGTTCATTTAGTGGATCCTGGGCAGACGCAATATGGGTGCCTCCATGTAAGATGGTGGCTGAAGTGAAGCCGGGTCAGACTGGGGGGAACTGAAGCAGCCCTACTAAAAATCCTCAAACCAGCCCTGCTCACTTTCTCATGCTATTGAACTCTCTCCACATATCCATTCTCGTTATATCCTTTTCTTCTCTGTTGCCCCTCTCTCAGGTCACTTTAGCTCAACCATCCACCTGCCTTCTCTTTCTTTCTTGAAGCCTTGCAAGCAATTGAGATGTGCGTGTTGATTTGTTGAACGCTGCTCGTGCTTGCAATTATAGACCGCATGCCGCCCGCAAACCAAACCTTAAAGTGAGCTTCCCAGTCTGAGTGCAAACTTTCCAATCAGAACGCTCCTTATTCTAATCCCAAAGATTACTTACTTACATTACTTAGGGTGTCTGCATGCAGCCCCCGCTTGAAGCTGCACAGATGGAGGCTGGCAGAGATGGAGAATGGCGGGGTGCGCGCAGTGACACTATGTTGTTACCTAAAGTGCCAGACCTGTCTGAGGTGTCCCGGGGCCCCTTGGCAGCTGTGTGTAAAGCCCTCTTTTTCTTTGAGAAGCACCCTGGCTGCACACCCTCCTGCCTGTGATCGGTGTGCAATGCACATGACAATAATTACCAGGTACCAGGGCAAATATAGCTGCCATCGGTGCCAGCTACAGAGAGAGGCCGTGCACACCTCACACATTACATGCATGGCACATAAGGGAGATATGTGGCCTAGTTCTGGTGAAAGTTACCACAGACGAACAAGGAGACCTCTATGCTAATCATGGCTCCCTCGCTTGATCAAGATATGTTATTCTCGGCAAATAGTTTTATCTCCATGTCGCTCAGCGCTCCTACCTGTCACAATTAAAAGATTGGAAGCAGGCTAAACACAACTCGTGTGTAAATAAACATATCTAGAAATGATTCACTTTTGCCATACCACATACCATAACATTCAGATTTTGACATAGCTGTTTGTACGCATTACAGACAGATGCTCGGGTGAAGACGAATGTTGCACTGTTTGGCACACACAAAAATAAAATAAAAAGCCATAGTGGAGCTGCGCCAGACACGTGGGACAGGCCATGCTGCATCTGTCTAAACGGGATAGCAATTGGGCACTTAATTTGAAAACTAAACGAGACACAAATTGCTTTGTGCGCACACAGACACAGCTCCATCCAACCCCGTTTTTAAATAAATCAGCCTTTGGTCCGGCTCTAATTTAGAAATCTCAGCAGTGCGGAGTCATGATGAAAGCATTCTTCCTATAAATTATAACTATTTTACTCGCGGGGGTCGGGTGGGGGCCGGGAAGATTAAAATATAATAAAAGAAAACTTACCGGTCCGAGCCGCCCGCCTCTGCTCGGACTGCTCCTGGTCCCGCGCTCTTCAACAAACAGGAACAGCCGTGACGTAACTGCCAACCCCTCTACTGACGCCAGCGCCAGGATTGGCTTGAGGGCAGGGATAGTCCCTGCCCATTAGGAGACCGGGGCTGCGGCATGAAGCAAACCTCGGTCTCTTAAGGGGAAGGCTAGTGCGCATGTTCGGGCTGATCGTAAAATGATCAGCCCAAATGCTGCTGTCACTCAACTCCCTGAGTGCTGCCGCAGCCCTGCCCCCACCCCCTTCAGCCTCGTCTCTGCTTCTCCTGACGCTAATTCCAATCAGGAGTCCTGATTGGAATTAGCGTTGGAGAAGTAGAACGAAGAATTTGAATGGGGCCGTGGCATTAGTGGGGCAAAGCCCCAGCGCCCCAATGGACGCACCGCCACTGCCGGGCGTTAACGGGTGCGGCCACCAACTGGAACACCATCTCCGGGATCCAAAGAGCCAGCCCATTCCGTGTTGGACCTATTTAAGAATGAGGGTCAGGTTCCCTCAGTAATTTATTACCTGGCCCTAACTCCTAGCACCAGCCCCTTTAGAGATCACGAGTTACCACTTGGGGCAGGCAGGGCCTTCTTCAGCAACTTAACCCCGGCCGGCGGCGGCCCTATTGTGATATATTAATGCGTATGCGTTCCGTGGGCGGCCGGGGCTATAATGTGTACGCACGGCCGGCGGCCGCTACTAGGCCAAACCAGCAAAGGCAAAGTGGGCTAAAGAGAACCAGTCATATTGACAAAATATTGGAAATTCCTGAGCCAAGCTGAGACTTCCAAGGCCCCTATCTGCCAGAAATGCTCGCTGGGACTGTTTGCTAGAGATTCATTTCTAAATACAAAATTTCAGACATTGAAATAAACTGAAAGTGACGGCTTGCCTGAATAATTCATTTTGTCTGGAATAAAAAGCCCATTAGTGAACGAGTAAGGTTTTCGGTGTGCTGGAGAGGTGCAAATCTGCCCCAGGTCTGCCTGGAAGCACTGCGCATGCTCCAGCACGTGCAGACCACTCAATGTGCACAGGGCGGGCTTTCAAAAGAGCAAAGAAAATAGGATGTAGACAGGAAGACAGAGTGGGCTTCTCTGGTAGTTTTGGCTGTATTTCCCCTAATGGGTGATGCAAGACAGCCTGATTTATATGCATTTAGACCCTATTTGTAGTGGTATAATACGCAAAAAACAATGGAGTGGAATGCAGCCTAGAGTAATTAACAGTGAATTAGAATACCTCAAGCATTCCATTATCTTTTGTGTTTCTTACTGATGTGATTGGTGCAACACACAGGCTCAGATGTGGGTCCCATTCTATCTGTTCCACAGAACTCAAGCTGCACCACGCTGATGAGCCTCATAGAAGGCTACAATGTGCTTGCTTGCACAGTGCATGTGTCCAGCAGTTTGATCTCGAGGGTCCTAAAGTTTCTAGAGCCAACGTTTGGGATTTATTTTTACCCACTACTACATCTGTGTCCACAAGGATTAGCGAAAGGTAGTGCTCTCTGGCAGTGCTTTAAATGGGAAAAATATAAGTGCAGGTACTCATTAAAATGAGCTAGAGGTGTGGAAAGTGGGCGGGGCTAGGGGCGGGGCTAAGGGTAAGACATGATGATACATAATGACTACTATACCAGTTGCAGCACATATTAAAACACGAGAAATGTTTTTATGCAAACAAAACAGGTTAACTCATTACACAACATGAAAGCCAATTATTAAAGTTAACAAGAAATAAAGATTTTTAACTTTACACAAATTTGTGTAAAGATACCATTTCTAAGCCAAGATTTCAGACCTGAACAAATATCTGGTATTTTTAATCTGAAAAAAGTGTCAATCCTAACTTCACCTGTCACCTCACTTTTTTACATTCCTCTCTCCCCCTTCCTTCTATGTTCATCTCGTTTTCCCCCAACCAGACCCTTTGCCAGTTGTCATGGGAGCTCATTCCTGGAGCGCTGCAGCGTTCCCTGCTATTCATTGCTCTTTGGGCAGAGCTACCTTCACACCCATGGATCCATGGCTGTTATGTTAAATGCAGCCATTAGTGTTGGAGGGGCACACAAAGGGAAACAGTTCCTGCGCTGAAAAAAACAAACATGAAAAGAAAACCGGCTTTGGGGAAGGTGTAGGATTGTGCTGCACTGCCACTCGCTTTAGTAAGGCCAGTGACTGGGACTGGATTACTGACCGCAGCCCCAGCCCAGGCCATTTCACGCACTTGACGGAGAGGGGACTGGGGTTGGGGGAGCTAAAGCACTTTCACGTGAATGGTCGTTGCACGCCTAATAGTGCAGGGTCTGCCTAGACCCTGTCCTGTTAATCACAGCGTGATGCAAGCGCTCTCAAACCCCTGCAGTGTGGGGAAATTCAAAGGGGCGCCTCTGGACTTTAGCAGCGTCCCTGCAAAAGTCTACTTCAGAGGCTCAGTGCGATTGCGAGATCCCGAAGCAGAGCAGCATCTGTCCTGCGTTGGAGGGGGTACCGAACCCGAGCCTGCCGTGCCATCAGTCAGGGTACCGGTACTCTCCCTGACTAAAGAAAAGTGCCGGTACTGATGGCTAGAAAATTTGGAAGTGCCGGTACTCAGTACCGGTGAGTACCGGCCCATTTAAAGCACTGCTCTCTGGCTTATAACATTAGCTTGCTCCTTGTTTCTCCTAATTTCATATACATTCAGGAAAATGCTGAGATTTAAGTACCATTGGGTGAGATGTCTTAAGTGCACTCCAAGTTATGATTAAAGCGGATGTTTCATTTTGGTATTTTTTTTACCTCCGTGAGGAGCCCCATCGGTAGGCTTCTTTGAGTAGTCTCTACATGGCAGTCATTTTCACAAACTTATTGTTGGGACCCGAGATCACATGCCCCGAATTCTAATATAGATTAGAAGGAATTGCAGGGAGTATGTATGTATATATGTATGTATGTATGTATATGGTGTTTCAGTAGCCCAAATCTAGCCAAAAGGCAGCGGAGCGTGGCAGAAGCATAAATCCAATGATTAAGAGGCGAGGGAGGCGGGTTGTGGGCGGTTAATGCATTGTGTTGTAGTGTTCTTTAAAGAGATGAGTCTTAACACTTTCCTAAACTGGAGCAGCGTGGCGGCGATCCTGATGGATGTGGGGATGCGGTTCTATGCACCTATAATATGGATGCAATTTGATTGATTTTTAAAACTGGATAATGTTGTTAATTTAATTGCCAAATATTTTCTACTTCCCCTGTGCATACAGTAGCCTTTGACCACTCGCTGCCCTCTCTGCTCCCCATGGAGTGTCATCGGGTGCGGCACACAGCACAGGCAAAACCCTTTCTATGAAGCTGGAAGGTGTGCCTTCCTTGAGTATTCAATGGGCCAAATTCATTCACAAAAACGACCTACACGTGCATAAGACAGAGTAACCATCGCATATAACGCAGTACATTCACAAACATCCATTAAGGCCTCTTCATCCATTGGTCTTTTCAAGTGTCATTCACAGTTTGCCTCCGCCTATAACAGCTTACAACATGGGCAAGCGGGCCAGCCCCCTTCAGTCAGTGGATGTATTACACTTTGACTGACAGCGTTTTGTCTAATTACATAAGCACCGGAATCTGCATGTTATTCCCCAAAGAGTCATAATAGGCTATAATTATAGGTTCCTGTGAATTCTGAATGCCTTGGAGTTGGATTTTTACTGAATGCAAAAATGATCGTCCTACTCGTAATGAAGCCCTTAGTCTGCCCTGTCTCGCTACAGTGGGAGTCAAGTGCTAAAGCGTGAAGCGGTATTCGGTTTCAGTCCAGTAGTAAGGACGCGCGCGGACACCAGAGGCAGATGACTCAAATTGTTATAACTGCACCCCTGGGGCCGCATTATACATGCAGCGCAGTTTCCTTCATTGCGCTCGGGGTACCTTTTATAATGTGCGCTCAGCGCAATGAAGGAAAATGCGCCATATTATGATGAATGCGCTGCCACATTCATGTGAAACACAGAGCGGCTACTTTGAAGCCGCTCTGTGATTTCAGTGCAGAAGGCAACCCGCCTGCACTTTTAAAGGGGATTAGAGATCCCCTTGCAGGTGGGTGCAGTCAGTGACTGCACCCGCCTGCAAGGGTATGTCTGGGGGGGTCCATGGGACCCCCTTTTCCCCCGCCAGAGGGCTGCTCTCAGGGGGCGCACTGACAGTGCGCCACCTGAGAGCTTCTTTGCCTCTGCACCTGCATCTATAATACGGCGCATTCGCAGAGGCAAAGGGATTTCCTCATTTGCATGGGGCACGCCCTCGTGCAAATGAGGGAACGCTCCGTAAAGATAGCGCTGGCGCTTTATGTGTGCTAGCGCTATAGGTATTACAGAAGGGGGCGCACAAGCGTCTGCGACCCCTTCTGTAATACCAAAGTGCCCTGGAGGGGAGCAAACACCCGCTGCACCCCCGGGGCACTTTGTGTAATACGGCCCCTGGTTGCCTTGGGACCACTCAAAAAGGGTCTTCACAGGAGGATAATGAAGAGATGGAATTGTGAGACCGGAAACCTTAGTCCGGGAGACAGGTAGATGAGAAAGGCGGGGCCGGCATCGGCCACGCCAAAAGTATGGCGGTCGTGCCGGCCCCTGACGACCACATAGAGGCAGGCCTGTCGCGCACAGTGGTGACGCGACAGGCGCGCCTCGACAGTAATTGGTCGTGGGTCCTGGGCGTGACCCGGAAGTGATTGTAATCACTTCCGGGTCACGCGTTGGGCGAACGCCAGGCTGGTTAGAACCAGCCTGGCATGAAACTGCGATAAAAGGCTGGGGAGCGTAGGAGTCTGCCTCTTTGCTCCCCGCTCCCCCAGCTTGCTGCACCAGCCTCGCTAGGAGGCTGTAACTTGATTTCTTTTTTCTTTCTTTGTGCAGGCTATCGGGGCTCGTGATCGCATCAGGAGGACGCAGACATACGAGAGGAGGAAGGGCGGCCTTGCGTCACCGGACCGGCAGTGTTTTCTCGAGCAGGCTGCTAGGCGGTCGGGGCGGAGCAAACATTTCGGCGGAGCGGCTCCGGGCGGCAAAAAGTGCGGTAACCGGGGGGCGCTTCACACAAGGGTGTAATTGGGAGCGTTGGGGTGGCGGTCTGCGTGGCGCGCCTGTATGCGCTTTGGCATTGAGTATCCCGCCCCAAGTTTCGGGGCACGCAGCGCTCTGGCCTTTTTTACAAGTTTGATCGTGGTAACGCGTGCGTGGTAATTGATTGCTTTATTGCTCGTGGTGTGCTCAGCTGTTTCTCCCCGCCTTGGAAGCACGAGCAGCGTGTGTGGGGGGGCCTTGGAGTGCATGAATCAGCGCTGATTAAGCCCGGTTTTGAGACGCGAGCAGCGCGCTCGAGTGGTTGTTTCGTCGGTTGGAATGTATTACATTGCTCATTTAAGCAGCAGGGCCTGAGTATTTGCCCGAAGGGATGTGCAATTGAGGTTTTTCTCTCCCCCTTTTGTTTAAAAGGAAGCGGCAGCGTTGGGCACCAATCGTGGCATCACGGGGGTTTATACTATGTGAGTAGCAGGAGGCTCTCGCCGGTTCTGACTGCTGTTCTTACTGTTCTCTGCTGTTCTTACTGGCAAGGAGTTACTCAGCCTCATCGGGGGCCACACTTGATCTATGTTAATTTTGTTCTAGATCTCAAGCAGCAGGTCCCTCAGCGACGTGGTACGCCATTGCGGGAAGGCCCGTGAAGACTGCGCTTGGTTTTGGGGCGGATTGGCGCAGGTCGCAGGAGGAATTTGAGGGGACACGGACAGGCCTGCATGCCATCGCTTCCGGGAGCCACGCGGGTTTGAGATTTCTCACCTGACCCACTGGATTAGCTGGTGGTTTGCTCTGGTGGCGTGGGTGCTTACGGCCGGTTGTGTACCTCCAGCGTTATAAGGTAAGGGCTTGGACAGTGTGCCAAGTCATTGAGGGGCTGGGGGTGTGTTTAAAGTAGGCGATTACACGGTCACTTTGCTCATTGTGTAAGGAGGCTTTGTGAGTATGTGGGGTAATAACCAGCACATTTCCAGTGACTTCTACAGTTTGGCTAACTATAATGGCCGGTAAATCAAAGGGGTGATCAGCGTTCTCGTATGGAGAAACTGATGGAGGCAATGATGAAGAAGGTTGATGAGCTGGGGCAGGGGCTCGCTGATCTTAGGGAAAAGGTAGATGGGCAAGAATTGCCAGAGGAGAGGGCTAGGCGTAGCATGGTGCCTCCCAGGGCGGCTTTTCCCCCCCTCCCCAAGTGGGTTAGGCCAAGAAAGGGTACGCCTGTGGCCCCTGGAACAGTCCCACAGCCCAGGGAAGAGCCCGGGCCTTCAGGGGATGTCCCACCGGTTACGCCTGTGCCCCCTGTACCAGTCCCACCGGTTACGCCTGGTGCCCCTGTGCCACCTGTGGTCCCTGTGCCAGTTCCCCAGCCCGGGGAGGTGCCGGGGCCCTCAGGGTCGGCCCCTTTAGGGGGTGGCCCGCAATCCCCGGTAGTCCCTGTGGGAGGGGATCTGGTCCGCAAGATTTGGTAGCACAGTTAGCGGCAATACTTCCTTGGTTGGGAAAGGCAGGGATTCTTTCACCTGCAGTGGGGACAAAAGACATGGGTGAGATGTACTCGCGGAAGCAAGGCGGATAGTTGCTCAGTTTGATGGAACACCTGGGGATAAGACAATAGAGGGGCTGGGTACACCTTCCCCTGTCATTCCAGCTGGTGGGGCCACCCCACCTGATCTCAACAAAGGACTACCAGCGAGCAGCCTGACAAAGGAGAAGCTGACGGAGCCAACGGGGTCAGCTCCAGTAGGTAAGCAGCTAACGTTGCCTGTGTTAGGTGTGGGGGAATCCCGCACCGGGAGGGAACACTTGGCGAGACATGTCACTCAAGAAGTGAAAGAAAAAATTTGGTCGGGGAGTTATGTTAGTATGTTCTCATTGCTTCTTGATGAAAATTAAAGGGAAGAAGCAAGGAAAAAGAAAGACTGGATGCTCCCTAGGGAATGGGCAAGTGAACTACAAAAGTTTAGGATTGAGGAGAATTTGAACAACTGGATCAGAGGTTTCTCAATATTCATGGCAGTGATGGCTGAACGTTTTCCCAATATGCAGGCAGAGATGGCATGTTACCAGAGCAGGATCACTGGGGCGCATGACAAGTATGGGGGGATGGTTTGGAAGGAATACGACAAGAATTTTAGGAGAGCCAAAGCATCTGACCCATCCCTCTCTTGGGACCGCATTGACACGATTGCCTGGTTAGACCAATTTGGTGGGGGGTCTCAGGACAACGCCAAAAGCCAGTCCTTTCAGTACTTTCAGTCCTTTCGGCCACAGTTATCCACAGGCTCCTCCAATGGTGCAGGTACCGGGGGGTGGAAAAAAAGGGACATGCTGGGACTTTAACAGGCGCACATGCACGAGACCACAAGGCACGTGCAAATTCAAACATGCGTGTTCTATCTGCGCCAACCCATCGCACCCCGAGTCCAAATGTTTCAGAAAGTCAAAGGATAGAGGAAAGAAGAAGCAGGAGTGAGGGTATGGCACACAACATGGCACGTTCACCTATCAATGTCACGGCTCTGACACCCTGGCTAAACAGATACCCTTGTCACTCCACCGCTAAGACATTGCTAGACGGTTTCAGGTATGGCTTAAGGATTCCAGCATCTGAATATGTGGGAACTCCGGAGTGCAAGAATCAACTCTCTGTTAGGGCAAACCCAGGTGTAGCGGCAACAAAAATTGAAAAAGAATTGCGCTTAGGCAGAATAGCCGGGCCATTTGATTCCATCCCGGTGGAGAATTTTGTCTGCTCCCCTTTGGGAGTGGTTCCCAAGAAGGAAAGTGGAGAGTTCATGTTGATACATAATCTGTCAGCACCCAAGGGCAACTCATTGAATGACGCTATCAGTGATGAGATTTGTAGTGTAAAATATGCCTCCTTTGATCAAGCAGTAGAGATGCTCAGGGGGTTGGGCCCGGGAGCACTGTTGGCTAAGTCTGACATAGAGTCTGCCTTTCGTTTGTTGCCAGTTCACCCATCTGACTTTCATCTCCTTGGTTTTCAGTTCCAGGGTAGATTCTACATGGATATGTGTATGCCTATGGGCTGCTCGGTCTCCTGTGCTTATTTTGAAAAATTCCGTTCATTTTTGGAATGGGTCTTTAGACAGGTGACAGGGCACCAGTTTGTCATGCACTACCTTGATGACTTTCTTATATTGGGGTCACCGGGCTCCCGGGAGTGTGTGTGGGCACTGCGAGAATTTTGCACGCTCATGCAGGCTTTTGGGGTTCCCTTGGCACCGGGTAAGACAGTTGGGCCAACAACAACAATAGAATTCTTAGGGATTGAACTAGACTCCGTTCAAGGGTGTTTTCGGTTGCCTGCAGACAAGATTGCCAAATTCAAGGCAACATTGCAGCAATGCTTGGCAAAAGAAAAGGTCACCCTGCACCAGCTACAGCAGGCAGTAGGACAGTTGAATTTCGCACTGAGGGTTATCCCTATGGCACGACCATTTTCCCGGTCCATCTCACAAGCCATGGCCGGCCTCGAGGAGAAACACCACCACACCAGGCTGTCTGCTGAGGTTAGGCAGGACATGCGGATTTGGATGGCATTCCTGCGTGACTTCAACGGCAGGGTAGTGTGGCCCGGTCCACCCACTACTTCCGCGGAGTTAGGTTTAATGACTGACGCTGCGGGTAGTGAGGGATTTGGTGCCATACTCGGTACTGAGTGGGTGGCACAGCGATGGCCGGCCTGGTGGGTGGAGACTGGTTTGACGGGTAACATCGGTTTCTTGGAGCTGTTCCCCATCTGAGTGGCATTAACAGTATGGCCAGAACGATTGCGTAATCAATCTGTGGTGTTCTGGTCGGACAACATGACTGTGGTCGAATGCATCAATCAACAAGCAGCACAGTGTAAAATGATTCTCCGCTTGTTGAAAGAGATGGTTTTACTATGCATGAGACTGAATATGCAATTTAAAGCTAAGCATGTGCCAGGGGTGTTGAATCATGCTGCTGATGCACTTTCTCGCTTCAAGATGCAGATTTTCAGGGCACACCTCCCGTCTGCAGCAGCGACTCCCACACCCTTCCCAGAACTACTTTGGCAGATTGGTGCCCCCAACTACCGGACCTCATGGCAGCTAGCCTAGCACCCAGGACCAGGAAAGCGTATGAAGGGGCGTTTTGGGCATATTGTACCTTTTTGGGTAGGGATTGGGCAGAGAAGTGGCATGACACGGGGGCACTCCTTGTCTATTTAGGGGCCTTGAAAAGGGAAGGACGCTCTGCGGCAGCAGCCAGGCGGCATGTGGCGGCAATCTCTTTCTTTGCTCAAACAAGAGATAGGGGGGAACCCTACCAACAGTTTCACAGTTAGGAAAGCTTTGAAGGGGTGGCAGCGGATACAAGGGTCAGCACCGGACACGAGGCGTCCGATAGGGGTGGAGTTGCTAGCATCTTTATTGGGGGCTCTTCACCTCATCTGCAACACCACAGAGGAAGCTCTTTTGTTCAGCGCCGCCTTTTCATTGGCCTTTTATGGTGCGTTTAGGATTGGGGAATTGGTGGCCCGAAACAAACAGGATGATCATGGTGGTTTGCAGTTTGACCGAGTGAAGGTACAAGGTGATGCTTTATTGATATCCATTAGGAAGTCCAAGACTGACCAGGATGCCCGTGGGGAAGGAGTAGTATTGCATCGGGCACATGGTAATCCTTGCTGCCCCATTACACATTTAGAGGCATTCCTACAGCGTAGACCCAGTAATAAGGGAGGGGCATTGTTAATTCATGCTGATGGCACTCCACTCACAAGGTTTCAGTTTAAAAGAGTCATGGATATGGCAATACAGAAGGCAGGCTTGGATCCTAGTTGCTTTGGAACTCATTCTTTCAGAATAGGGGCTGCCACTCAGGCAACAGCAAGGGGTTTCCCCAGCAGCAACGTTCAAAGGATTGGGAGATGGTCCTCCAATTGTTATAAGCGCTATGTGCGGCTGCATATGTTGTGAGTGGGGTATTTGCCCGGTGCTGATGCATGTTCCTTCTCTGCTCACATTTACAGTTTCTCAAACCTGTCACTCAGGGGGGAAACTGGAGGCGGCACGACAGCAACATCAAGCAACCCAAGGATGTGCACATCCACAGAAACCAGGACCACATGTCGTCTGGATTATTGGCCATTCATATGTGAGGCGGTTGAATAACCTTTTTCTTGCAGGTAATTACAGGTCTAGAGCAGAGCAGGCGGGTTTTAGGGTGTCATTCCATGGAAAAGGGGGTCTCCGCTTCAGTCAGTTCAGGGGTTTTGTAGTAGAATCGTTGAACAAGGGTGGGGCTCTTCCCAGTATTATTATCCTGCACCTGGGAGGGAATGACTTGGCAAATCTGGGTAGAAGGGGGCTTGTAGAAACCATAATCACGGAAGTGGGTTGGTTAGCTCGGACATGTCAAGGGTGCACCATCGTATGGTCACAGATGGTGCCCAGATTCCAATGGAGGGGGGGGAGTCTGTGAGGGCACTGAATCGGTCAGTAAGAAAGATCAATAGTAAGATAGAGAGGCTGTTCAGGGCTCCTCATTTACAGACTATCGCCCACGGGTGTATCAGGGGGGAGCCGTGCTTCTTAAAAGACGGTGTCCACTTGTCTAAAGTAGGTAATGAAATCTTCCTGGAGAATCTGCTAGCTTGGTTGGGTGGCTTCAGAAGCAGAAGCAGGACATGACCCTCTAGTTAGCATTTGGGGGGGGCCAGATAGTCGGTCAACTATGCTGGCCTGTGGCGGTAAGGTCATGATTGGTGAGGAGTAAATTTAAGGTCCTTAGAGGGCGGCGCCATTCTTGAATGGGGTCGCCCAAGGGGGAGGGACAAGTGGTCTCTCCTAGAACTCCAGGGGCAGTTACAGCCGGTTGGCTGGATGGGTGCGGGGGAGTGGGGAGTAACGCTTTCCCTAGGCTGGTTGGCCACCCCGCACGTGCACAATGCACAGAACTGCAAGGGCCCCTTATGGAGATAATATACAGAGCGTATGGGGGTAACCGGGGGGGGGGGGAAGTACCCTCACGGTGAACAGGCCCTCTGCGAATGCGCACTCCGGTTGGAGGGCGGGCATAATGTGATAAGGATCTGACACCAGTTATTGACCTTGCCGTAGGCTCAAATAGGGATACGCAGAAAAATTAACTGCTATGATGATTATTGATGATGATATGTTTTAGATTCGGATAGGAATACCTTGTATTAGAGATATGTTAAGGTTAGCCATCTGACATCTGTACTTATCAATGTAATCAATGTAATGCAATGTTTTCTGCGTATTTTGTAAATTTGTATATATTAATTATGTTTAAGTTTATATGTTAATAAATACGGCCGGGGGTTTTATGACCCCCTCATCCAAAACTCTTCTCATGTTATTATCTGGGTCTTGATAAGGGAGGAGGGGGTGTAGGTAGTACCTGGCCATAGAGAAAGGCGGGGCCGGCATCGGCCACGCCAAAAGTATGGCGGTCGTGCCGGCCCCTGACGACCACATAGAGGCGGGCCTGTCGCGCACAGTGGTGACGCGACAGGCACGCCTCGACAGTAATTGGTCGTGGGTCCTGGGCGTGACCCGGAAGTGATTATAATCACTTCCGGGTAACGCATTGGGCGAACGCCAGGCCGGTTAGAACCAGCCTGGCATGAAACTGCGATAAAAGGCTGGGGAGCGTAGGAGTCTGCCTCTTTGCTCCCCGCTCCCCCAGCTTGCTGCACCAGCCTCGCTAGGAGGCTGTAACTTGATTTCCCCACCCACCATCCCCTAAAGCAAATAAGTTTGTGGTGAATTCTGCTGCTTTTTATTCACAGATTTGCATTAATATTGTTGTATGGTGTGTATCATGTTCTGTCTTTTGTGTGAATTTTCTCGTCTAGGAGAAGTTTGTTCCTTTTACAGGTCGGCGATCGTCGTATTTAGTGCTATTCCTTGGTCAGGCGGTAAGGTCATGATTGGTGAGCAGTAAATTTAAGGTCCTTAGAGGGCGGCGCCATTCTTGAATGGGGTCACCCAAGGGGGAGGGACAAGTGGTCTCTCCTAGAACTCCAGGGGCAGTTACAGCCGGTTGGCTGGATGGGTGCGGGGGATTGGGGAGTAACGCTTTCCCTAGGCTGGTTGGCCACCCCGCACGTGCACAATGCACAGAACTGCAAGGGCCCCTTATGGAGATATTATACAGAGCGTACGGGGGTAACCGGGGGGGGGGAAGTACCCTCACGGTGAACGGGCCCTCTGCGAATGCGCACTCCGGTTGGAGGGCGGGCATAATGTGATAAGGATCTGACACCAGTTATTGACCTTGCCGTAGGCTCAAATAGGGATACGCAGAAAAATTAACTGCTATGATGATTATTGATGATGATATGTTTTAGATTCGGATAGGAATACCTTGTATTAGAGATATGTTAAGGTTAGCCATCTGACATCTGTACTTATCAATGTAATGCAATGTTTTCTGCGTATTTTGTAAATTTGTATATATTAATTATGTTTAAGTTTTATGTTAATAAATACGGCCGGGGGTTTTTTCCGACCCCCTCATCCAAAACTCTTCTCATGTTATTATCTGGGTCTTGATAAGGGAGGAGGGGGTGTAGGTAGTACCTGGCCATAGAGAAAGGCGGGGCCGGCATCGGCCACGCCAAAAGTATGGCGGTCGTGCCGGCCCCTGACGACCACATAGAGGCGGGCCTGTCGCGCACAGTGGTGACGCGACAGGCGCGCCTCGACAGTAATTGGTTGTGGGTCCTGGGCGTGACCCGGAAGTGATTGTAATCACTTCCGGGTCACGCGTTGGGCGAACGCCAGGCCGGTTAGAACCAGCCTGGCATGAAACTGCGATAAAAGGCTGGGGAGCGTAGGAGTCTGCCTCTTTGCTCCCCGCTCCCCCAGCTTTCTGCACCAGCCTCGCTAGGAGGCTGTAACTTGATTTCCCCACCCTCCATCCCCTAAAGCAAATAAGTTTGTGGTGAATTCTGCTGCTTTTTATTCACAGGTTTGCATTAATATTGTTGTATGGTGTGTATCATGTTCTGTCTTTTGTGTGAATTTTCTCGTCTAGGAGAAGTTTGTTCCTTTTACAGGTCGGCTATCGTCGTATTTAGTGCTATTCCTTGGTCAGGCGGTAATGATTGGTGAGCAGTAAATTTAAGGTCCTTAGAGGGCGGCGCCATTCTTGAATGGGGTCGCCCAAGGGGGAGGGACAAGTGGTCTCTCCTAGAACTCCAGGGGCAGTTACAGCCGGTTGGCTGGATGGGTGCGGGGGATTGGGGAGTACCGCTTTCCCTAGGCTGGTTGGCCACCCCGCACGTGCACAATGCACAGAACTGCAAGGGCCCCTTATGGAGATAATATACAGAGCGTACGGGGGTAACCGGGGGGGGGAAGTACCCTCACGGTGAACGGGCCCTCTGCGAATGCGCACTCCGGTTGGAGGGCGGGCATAATGTGATAAGGATCTGACACCAGTTATTGACCTTGCCTTAGGCTCAAATAGGGATACGCAGAAAAATTAACTGCTATTATGATTATTGATGATATGTTTTAGATTCGGATAGGAATACCTTGTATTAGAGATATGTTAAGGTTAGCCATCTGACATCTGTACTTATCAATGTAATCAATGTAATGCAATGTTTTCTGCGTATTTTGTAAATTTGTATATATTAATTATGTTTAAGTTTTATGTTAATAAATACGGCCGGGGGTTTTTCCGACCCCCTCATCCAAAACTCTTCTCATGTTATTATCTGGGTCTTGATAAGGGAGGAGGGGGTGTAGGTAGTACCTGGCCATAGAGAAAGGCGGGGCCGGCATCGGCCACGCCGAAAGTATGGCGGTCGTGCCGGCCCCTGACGACCACATAGAGGCGGGCCTGTCGCGCACAGTGGTGACGCGACAGGCGCGCCTCAACAGTAATTGGTCGTGGGTCCTGAGTGACCCGGAAGTGATTGTAATCACTTCCGGGTCACGCGTTAGTGAACGCCAGGCTGGTTAGAACCAGCCTGGCATGAAACTGCGATAAAAGGCTGGGGAGCGTAGGAGTCTGCCTCTTTGCTCCCCGCTCCCCCAGCTTGCTGCAACAGCCTCGCTAGGAGGCTGTAACTTGATTTCCCACCCACCATCCCCTAAAGCAAATAAGTTTGTGGTGAATTCTGCTGCTTTTTATTCACAGGTTTGCATTAATATTGTTGTATGGTGTGTATCATGTTCTGTCTTTTGTGTGAATTTTCTCGTCTAGGAGAAGTTTGTTCCTTTTACAGGTCGGCTATCGTCGTATTTAGTGCTATTCCTTGGTCAGGCGGTAAGGTCATGATTGGTGAGCAGTAAATTTAAGGTCCTTAGAGGGCGGCGCCATTCTTGAATGGGGTCGCCCAAGGGGGAGGGACAAGTGGTCTCTCCTAGAACTCCAGGGGCAGTTACAGCCGGTTGGGGATTGGGGAGTAACGCTTTCCCTAGGCTGGTTGGCCACCCCGCACGTGCACAATGCACAGAACTGCAAGGGCCCCTTATGGAGATAATATACAGAGCGTACGGGGGTAACCGGGGGGGGGAAGTACCCTCACGGTGAACGGGCCCTCTGCGAATGCGCACTCCGGTTGGAGGGCGGGCATAATGTGATAAGGATCTGACACCAGTTATTGACCTTGCCGTAGGCTCAAATAGGGATTCGCAGAAAAATTAACTGCTATGATGATTATTGATGATGATATGTTTTAGATTCGGATAGGAATACCTTGTATTAGAGATATGTTAAGGTTAGCCATCTGACATCTGTACTTATCAATGTAATCAATGTAATGCAATGTTTTCTGCGTATTTTGTAAATTTGTATATATTAATTATGTTTAAGTTTTATGTTAATAAATACGGCCGGGGGTTTTTTCCGACCCCCTCATCCAAAACTCTTCTCATGTTATTATCTGGGTCTTGATAAGGGAGGAGGGGGTGTAGGTAGTACCTGGCCATACTGATTTCACGAATAAATGGACAAGTGGGGCTAGGAGACCGATACGGAACCGGGAGGTCCAGAAACATTACTTCATTACTTTATCCTGGCTCTGCCCTAAATCCACCAACACTCAAAAGCAAGTCTGAGTGGTCATTGGTCACAAACGCATCTTTAGTCAACCTGCAGCAGATGCCCGCAGATGCCAGTCCAGACTTTGCCCATCCTGCCAAACACTTTGTTAATGCACCTCTACTATGCCTTGCAGTAGCCATGTGTCCTGGCCAACGCGCATGGCTCTACAGGCGCGCTTGTATCTTGAGTGACACATACTGCACCACCAATGCACCTCTATCATGTATCGCAGAAGCCCCTACAACCCCTACATCCAGCTCTGCCAATGCATCTTTAGCATCACTTTAGCAGGCATACCTGACCTCCATGCACACAGCTCCGCCAATGCACCAAAATCCCGACCGCCACACACAGCTCCACTGGTGCACTTGTATCTTGAGTGACACATTCTGGACCACCAACGCACCTCTATCATGTATCGCAGAAGCCCTTGCAACCTCTACATGCAGGGCCGCCAATGCCCCTTTATCATAGTCTGTTGTATCCCGAGAACAGTTCACAGCTATACCAAAGCACTCTTTTCTCACCAGCAGGAAGCTTTCAACCAGACGCACAGCTCTGCAAATGCACCTCTATCGTGTACCGCAGTAACCCTGCAAATTCCACATCCAGCTCTGCCAATGCACCTTTGGCATCACTCTAGCAGGAGACCCTGACCTCCACGCACAGCTCCGCCAATGCACCTAAATCCTGGCCCGCACATGCAGCTCCACTGGTGCATTTGTATCTTGATTGACACATACTGCATCCCTATAGCACCTCTATCATGGACCGCAGAAGCCCCTGCAACTTCCACATCCAGCTCTGCCAATGCACCTTTGGCATTACTCTATCCTGCATCCCCGACCTCCACGCACAGCTCTGCCAATGCACCTAAATCCTGGCCCGCACATGCAGTTCCACTGGTGCACTTGTATCTTGGTTGGTACATAGTGAACCACCAACGCACCTCTATCATGTATCGCAGAAGCCCCTACAACTTCCACATCCAGCTCCGCCAATGCACCTAAATCCTGGCCCGCACATGCAGCTCCACTGGTGCATTTGTATCTTGATTGACACATACTGCATCCCTATAGCACCTCTACCATGTATTGCGGAAGCCCCTTGCAACTTCCACATCCAGCTCTGCCAATGCACCTTTGGCCTCACTCTATCCTGCATCCCCGACCTCCACGCACAGCTCTGCCAATGCACCTAAATCCTGTCCCGCACATGCAGCTCCACTGGTGCGCTTGTATCTTGGTTGCTACATAGTGAACCACCAACGCACCTCTATCATGTATCGCAGAAGCCCCTACAACTTCCACATCCAGCTCCGCCAATGCACCTTTGGCCTCACTCTAGCCTGCATCCCTGACCTCCACGCACAGCTCCGCCAATGCACCTAAATCCTGGCCCGCACATGCAGCTCCACTGGTGCGCTTGTATCTTGGTTGCTACATAGTGAACCACCAACGCACCTCTATCATGTATCGCAGAAGCCCCTACAACTTCCACATCCAGCTCCGCCAATGCACCTTTGGCCTCACTCTAGCCTGCATCCCTGACCTCCACGCACAGCTCCGCCAATGCACCTAAATCCTGGCCCGCACATGCAGCTCCACTGGTGCGCTTGTATCTTGGTTGCTACATAGTGAACCACCAACGCACCTCTATCATGTATTGCAGAAGCCCCTACAACTTCCACATCCAGCTCCGCCAATGCACGTAAATCCTGGCCCGCACATGCAGCTCCACTGGTGCGCTTGTATCTTGATTGACACATACTGCATCCCTATAGCACCTCTATCATGTATTGCGGAAGCCCCTTGCAACTTCCACATCCAGCTCTGCCAATGCACCTTTGGCATCAATCTATCCTGCATCCCCGACCTCCACGCACAGCTCCACCAATGCACCTAAATCTGAGCCGGCACGCACAGCTCTACTGGTGCGCTTGTACCTTGATTGGTACATAGTCAACCAGGGGTTGTCTTAACAGCATTATAGACCCCGGACAAAGCAGTGCACTGGGCCCTGCCTACATAACCACTCATTGTCAATGGTTGTTAGTTGCATAAGATAAATAAGCAGCAACTATGGCTTGTATATAATATTGAAAAAGCTTCCACTTAAAGCCCTGGTGACACCACGACAATGTCGCTGCCCCTGCGTTTCAAAAAGAGAAGGGAAATCCAGAGAGAAAATGACTCTCTTTAAAGGATTTCCTTCCCCTATAACACTCACCTGGCATGACGTCATGCCGTAACTTCTCCACTAGTGAGAAGTGAGCAGTGTGAGCATGCGCACATGATGTGCCTGCTGTCACGGACCGCCGGTGCCACGGCACAAAACAGAGCCCAATAGAGACACGTTTCGAGGCCCCTTTAAAAAACTGCTGGTGCTCAGACCCGGTGAGACCCAGCCCACTTAAAGCCCTGGCTATGCCAGTGCATAGATAGGACCACGGGCTTCAACTCCGCCAGCGGGCCTCTGTACTCCCCTCCCCCGAGACCCCCACCGCCGGTGCACACATTATAGGCCCATCAGCCGAGCACCCTCTCCAGCACGCCCGGGCGAACAATGCAAATTCACGGACGTTGAAATGAAGGAGGCTAAACTGTGCACATGAATAATGTATGTCTTGTGCTAACACATTAAGTGATTTGGGCACTCCAGGGCCCTCGAACAGCGCCTGCCTGTGCCTGCTTCGGGAGCAGCGGGGAGAGAGGACAGCGCAGACCCAGCCCAGGCCCCGCTCTCCTCTGGCAGCACCCGGGAGCCGCGGCCCTGCACCCTCTGCTCATTTCATTACTCAACACTCAAGTGCACCGTGACACTTACTGGGAGAAGGCGGCTTCTATTAGTGTCTGCATTACTCGTCTAGTGCTAAGTGCATCTCCCAGCTGAGAGGCCCTTTGGCAGTATTCTAGCTCTAACCCTCAACTGAGAGGCCCTGCATCACTCAGTATTTTAGCTCTAACCCTCAGCTGAGAGGCCCTGCATCACTCAATATTCTAACTCTCAGCTGAGAGGCCCTGCTGTACTCAATATTCTAGCTCTCAGCTGAGAGGCCCTGCTGGACTCAATATTCCAGCTCTAACTCTCAGCTGAGAGGCCATGCGGCAATATTCTAGCTCAAACTCTCAGCTGAGAGACCCTACATCACTCAATATTCCAGCTCTAACTCTCAGCTGAGAGGCCCTGCATCACTCAATATTCTAGCTGTAACTCTCAGCTGAGAGGCCATGCGGCAATATTCTAGCTCAAACTCTCAGCTGAGAGGCACTGCATCACTCAATATTCTAGCTCTTACACTCAGCTGAGAGGCCCTGCATCACTCAAAATTCTATCTCTAACTCTCAGCTGAGAGGCCCTGCAGCAATCAATATTCTAGCTCTAACTCCCAGCTGAGAGGCCCTGCATCAATCAATATTCTAGCTCTAACTCTCAGCTGAGAGGCCCTGTGGCAATAATCTAGCTCTAACCCTCAGCTGAGAGGCCCTGCATCACTCAATATTCTAACTCTCAGCTGAGAGGCCATGCATCACTCAATATTCTAACTCTCAGCCGAGAGGCCCTGCATCAGTCAGTATTCTAGCTCTCTCACCTGAGAGGCCCTGCATAATTCAATATTCTAGCTCCCTCAGCTGAGAGGCCCTGCAGCAATAATCTAGCTCTAACCCTCGCTGAGAGGCCCTGCATCACTCAATATTCTAACTCTCAGCTGAGAGGCCCTGCATCACTCAATATTCTAACTCTCAGCCGAGAGGCCCTGCATCATTCATTATTCTAGCTGTCTCAGCTGAGAGGCCCTGCATGATTCAATATTCTAGCTGCCTCAGCAGAGAGGCCCTGCATAGTTCAATATTCCAGCCCTAACGCTCAGCCGAGTGGCCCTGCAGCATTCAGTATTCTAGCTCCCTAAGCTGAGAGGCCCTGCATAATTCAGTATTCTAGCTCAACCGCTCAGTCGAGAGCCCCTGCATCATTCAATATTCTTGCTCTCTCAGCTGAGAGGCCCTGCATAATTCAATATTCTACCTCTAACGCTCAGCCGAGAGGCCCTGCATCATTCAGTATTCTAGCTCTCTCAGCTGAGAGGCCCTGCATAATTCAATATTCTAGCTCCCTAAACTGAGAGGCCCTGCATAATTCAATATTCTAGCTCTAACGCTCAGCCGAGAGGCCCTGTATCATTCAGTATTCTCACCCTCAGCTGAGAGGCCCTGCATAATTCAATATTCTAGCTCTAACGCTCAGCCGAGAGGCCCTGCATCATTCAGTATTCTAGCTCTCTCAGCTGAGAGGCCCTGCATCATTCAGTATTCTAGCTCTCTCAGCTGAGAGGCCCTGCATAATTCAAAATTCTACCTCTAACGCTCAGCCCTGCATAAATCAGTATTCTAGCTCCCTCAGCTGAGAGGCCCTGCATAATTCAATATTCTAGCTCTAACGCTCAGCTGAGAGGCCCTGCATCATTCATTATTCTAGCTCAACGCTCAGCCGAGAGGCCCTGCATCATTCAGTATTCTAGCTCTCTCAGCTGAGAGGCCCTGCATCATTCAATATTCTAGCTCTAACGCTCAGCCGAGAGGCCCTTCATCATTCAGTATTCTAGCTCCCTCAGCTGAGAGGCCCTGCGTAATTTAATATTCTAACTCTAACGCTCAGTTGAGAGGCCCTGCATCATTCATTATTCTACCTCTAACGCTCAGCCGAGAGTCCCTGCATCGTTCAGTATTCTAGCTCTCTCAGCTGAGAGGCCCTGCATCATTCAGTATTCTAGCTCTCTCAGCTGAGAGGCCCTGCATAATTCAATATTCTACCTCTAACGCTCAGCCGAGAGGCCCTGCAGCATTCAGTATTCTAGTTCTCTCAGCCGAGAGGCCCTGCATCATTCAGTATTCTAGCCCCCTCAGCTGAGAGGCCCTGCATAATTCAATATTCTAGCTCTAATGCTCAGCCGAGAGGCCCTGCCGCATTCAGTATTCTAGCTCTCTCAGCCGAGAGGCCCTGCATCATTCAGTATTCTAGCTCCCTCAGCTGAGAGGCCCTGCATAATTCAATATTCTACCTCTAATTCTCAGCCGAGAGGCCCTGCAGCATTCAGTGTTCTAGCTCTCTCAGCCGAGAGGCCCTGCATCATTCAGTATTCTAGCTCCCTCAGCTGAGAGGCCCTGCATGATTCAAAATTCTAGCTCTAACGCTCAGTTGAGAGGCCCTACATCATTCATTATTCTAGCTCAACGCTCAGCCGAGAGGCCATGCATCATTCAGTATTCTAGCTCTCTCAGCTGAGAGGCCCTGCATCATTCAGTATTCTAGCTCTCTCAGCTGAGAGGCCCTGCATCATTCAGTATTCTCACCCTCAGCTGAGAGGCCCTGCATCATTCAGTATTCTCACCCTCAGCTGAGAGGCCCTGCAGCATTCAGTATTCTCACCCTCAGCTGAGAGGCCCTGCATCATTCAGTATTCTAGCTCCCTCAGCCGAGAGGCCCTGCATCATTCAGTATTCTCACCCTCAGCTGAGAGACCCTGCTGCATTCAGTATTCTAGCTCTCTCAGCCGAGAGGCCCTGCATCATTCAGTATTCTAGCTCCCTCAGCTGAGAGGCCCTGCATCATTCAATATTCTAGCTCTAATGCTCAGCTGAGAGGCCCTTCATCATTCATTTTTCTACCTCTAATGCTCAGCCGAGAGGCCCTGCATCATTCAGTATTCTAGCTCTCTCAGCTGAGAAGCCCTGCATCATTCAGTATTCTCACCCTCAGCTGAGAGGCCCTGCAGCATTCAGTATTCTCACCCTCAGCTGAGAGGCCCTGCAGCATTCAGTATTCTAGCTCTCTCAGCCGAGAGGCCCTGCATCATTCAGTATTCTCACCCTCAGCTGAGAGGCCCTGCAGCATTCAGTATTCTCACCCTCAGCTGAGAGGCCCTGCAGCATTCAGTATTCTAGCTCTCTCAACCGAGAGGCCCTGCATCATTCAGTATTCTAGCTCCCTCAGCTGAGAGGCCCTGCATAATTCAATATTCTAACTCTATCGCTCAGGCGAGAGGCCGTGCATCATTCAGTATTCTCACCCTCAGCTGAGAGGCCCTGCAGCATTCAGTATTCTAGCTCTCTCAGCCGAGAGGCCCTGCATCATTCAGTATTCTAGCTCCCTCAGCTTCGAGGCCCTCCATAATTCAATATTCTAGCTCTAACGCTCAGCTGAGAGGCCCTGCATCATTCAGTATTCTAGCTCTCTCAGCTGAGAGGCCCTGCATCATTCAGTATTCTCACCCTCAGCTGAGAGGCCCTGCAGCATTCAGTATTCTAGCTCTCTCAGCCGTGAGGCCCTGCATCATTCAGTATTCTAGCTCCCTCAGCTGAGAGGCCCTGCCTAATTCAATATTCTAGCTCTAACGCTCAGCCGAGAGGTCCTGCATCATTCAGTATTCTCACCCTCAGCTGAGAGGCCATGCATCATTCAGTATTCTAGCTCTCTCAGCTGAGAGGCCCTGCATCATTCAGTATTCTCACCCTCAGCTGAGAGGCCCTGCAGCATTCAGTATTCTCACCCTCAGCTGAGAGGCCGTGCAGCATTCAGTATTCTAGCTCTCTCAGCCGAGAGGCCCTGCATCATTCAGTATTCTCACCCTCAGCTGAGAGGCCCAGCACCATTCAGTATTCTCACCCTCAGCTGAGAGGCCCTGCAGCATTCAGTATTCTAGCTCTCTCAGCCGAGAGGCCCTGCATCATTCAGTATTCTAGCTCCCTCAGCTGAGAGGCCCTGCATAATTCAATATTCTAGCTCAACCGCTCAGCCGAGAGGCCCTGCATCATTCAGTATTCTAGCTCCCTCAGCTGAGAGGCCCTGCATAATTCAATATTCTACCTCTAACGCTCAGCCGAGAGGCCCTGCACCATTCAATATTCTAGCTCTCTCAGCCGAGAGGCCCTGCATCATTCAGTATTCTAGCACCCTCAGCTGAGAGGCCCTGCATAATTCAATATTCTAGCTCTAACGCTCAGCCGAGAGGCTCTGCAGCACTCAGTATTCTCTCTCTCTCAGCCGAGAGGCCCTGCATCATTCAGTATTCTAGCTCCCTCAGCTGAGAGGCCCTGCATAATTCAATATTCTAACTCTATCGCTCAGCCGAGAGACCCTGCATCATTCAGTATTCTCACCCTCAGCTGAGAGGCCCTGCAACATTCAGTATTCTAGCTCTCTCAGCCGAGAATATTCTACCTCTAACGCTCAGCCGAGAGGCCCTGCAGCATTCAGTATTCTAGCTCTCTCAGCCGAGAGACCCTGCATCATTCAATATTCCACCTCTAACGCTCAGCCGAGAGGCCCTGTAGCATTCAGTATTCTAGCTCTCTCAGCCGAGAGACCCTGCATCATTCAGTATTATAGCTCCCTCAGCTGAGAGGTCCTGCATCATTCATTATTCTAGCTCTAGCGCTCAGCCGAGAGGCCCTGCATCATTCAGTATTCTCACCCTCAGCCGAGAGGCCCTGCATCATTCAGTATTCTAGCTCCCTCAGGTGAGAGGCCCTGCATATTTCAATATTCTAGCTCTAACGCTCAGCCGAGAGGCCCTGCATCATTCAGTATTCTAGCTCTCTCAGCTGAGAGGCTCTGCAACATTCAGTATTCTAGCTCTCTCAGCTGAGAGGCCCTGCATAATTCAATATTCTACCTCTAACGCTCAGCCGAGAGGCCCTGCAGCATTCAGTATTCTAGCTCTCTCAGCTGAGAGGGCCTGCAGCATTCAGTATTCTAGCTCTCTCAGCTGAGAGGCCCTGCATAATTCAATATTCTAACTCTAACGCTCAGCTGAGAGGCCCTGTAGCATTCAGTATTCTAGTTCTCTCAGCCGAGAGGCCCTGCATCATTCAGTATTCTAGCCCCCTCAGCTGAGAGGCCCTGTATAATTCAATATTCTAGCTCTAACGCTCAGCTGAGAGGCCCTGCATAATTCAATATTCTACCCCAAATCTCAGCCGAGAGGCCCTGCAGCATTCTGTATTCTAGCTTTCTCAGCCGAGAGGCACTGCATCATTCAGTATTCTAGCTCCCTCAGATGAGAAGCCCTGCATAATTCAATATTCTACCTCTAACGCTCAACCGAGAGGCCCTGCAGCATTCAGTATTCTAGCGCTCTCAGCCGAGAGGCCCTGCAGCAGTCAGTATTCTAGCTCCCTCAGCTGAGAGGCCCTGCATAATTCAATTTTCTAGCTCTAACGCTCAGCTGAGAGGCCCTGCATCATTCAATATTCTAGCTCTAACGCTCAGCCGAGAGGCCCTGCATCATTCAGTATTCTAGCTCGCTCAGCTGAGAGGCCCTGCATCATTCAGTATTCTCACCCTCAGCTGAGAGGCCCTGCATCATTCAGTATTCTCACCCTCAGCTGAGAGGCCCTGCAGCATTCAGTATTCTCACCCTCAGCTGAGAGGCCCTGCATCATTCAGTATTCTAGCTCCCTCAGCCGAGAGGCCCTGCATCATTCAGTATTCTCACCCTCAGCTGAGAGACCCTGCTGCATTCAGTATTCTAGCTCTCTCAGCCGAGAGGCCCTGCATCATTCAGTATTCTAGCTCCCTCAGCTGAGAGGCCCTGCATAATTCAATATTCTAGCTCTAACGCTCAGCTGAGAGGCCCTTCATCATTCATTTTTCTACCTCTAACGCTCAGCCGAGAGGCCCTGCATCATTCAGTATTCTAGCTCTCTCAGCTGAGAGGCCCTGCATCATTCAGTATTCTCACCCTCAGCTGAGAGGCCCTGCAGCATTCAGTATTCTCACCCTCATCTGAGAGGCCCTGCAGCATTCAGTATTCTAGCTCTCTCAGCCGAGACGCCCTGCATCATTCAGTATTCTCACCCTCAGCTGAGAGGCCCAGCAGCATTCAGTATTCTCACCCTCAGCTGAGAGGCCCTGCAGCATTCAGTATTCTAGCTCTCTCAACCGCGAGGCCCTGCATCATTCAGTATTCTAGCTCCCTCAGCTGAGAGGCCCTGCATAATTCAATATTCTAACTCTATCGCTCAGGCGAGAGGCCGTGCATCATTCAGTATTCTCACCCTCAGCTGAGAGGCCCTGCAGAATTCAGTATTCTAGCTCTCTCAGCCGAGAGGCCCTGCATCATTCAGTATTCTAGCTCCCTCAGCTTCGAGGCCCTCCATAATTCAATATTCTAGCTCTAACGCTCAGCTGAGATGCCCTGCATCATTCATTATTCTACCTCAAACGCTCAGCCGAGAGGCCCTGCATCATTCAGTATTCTAGCTCTCTCAGCTGAGAGGCCCTGCATCATTCAGTATTCTCACCCTCAGCTGAGAGGCCCTGCATTATTCAGTATTCTCACCCTCAGCTGAGAGGCCCTGCAGCATTCAGTATTCTCACCCTCAGCTGAGAGGCCCTGCAGCATTCAGTATTCTAGCTCTCTCAGCCGTGAGGCCCTGCATCATTCAGTATTCTAGCTCCCTCAGCTGAGAGGCCCTGCCTAATTCAATATTCTAGCTCTAACGCTCAGCCGAGAGGCCCTGCATTATTCAGTATTCTCACCCTCAGCTGAGAAGCCATGCATCATTCAGTATTCTAGCTCTCTCAGCTGAGAGGCCCTGCATCATTCAGTATTCTCACCCTCAGCTGAGAGGCCCTGCAGCATTCAGTATTCTCACCCTCAGCTGAGAGGCCATGCAGCATTCAGTATTCTAGCTCTCTCAGCCGAGAGGCCCTGCATCATTCAGTATTCTCACCCTCAGCTGAGAGGCCCTGCAGCATTCAGTATTCTCACCCTCAGCTGAGAGGCCCTGCTGCATTCAGTATTCTAGCTCTCTCAGCCGAGAGGCCCTGCATCAATCAGTATTCTAGCTCCCTCAGCTGAGAGGCCCTGCATAATTCAATATTCTAGCTCAACCGCTCAGCCGAGAGGCCCTGCATCATTCAGTATTCTAGCTCCCTCAGCTGAGAGGCCCTGCATAATTCAATGTTCTACCTCTAACGCTCAGCCGAGAGGCCCTGCACCATTCAATATTCTAGCTCTCTCAGCCGAGAGGCCCTGCATCATTCAGTATTCTAGCACCCTCAGCTGAGAGGCCCTGCATAATTCAATATTCTAGCTCTAACGCTCAGCCGAGAGGCTCTGCAGCACTCAGTATTCTCGCTCTCTCAGCCGAGAGGCCCTGCCTCATTCAGTATTCTAGCTCCCTCAGCTGAGAGGCCCTGCATAATTCAATATTCTAACTCTATCGCTCAGCCGAGAGGCCCTGCATCATTCAGTATTCTCACCCTCAGCTGAGAGACCCTGCAGCATTCAGTATTCTAGCTCTCTCAGCCGAGAATATTCTACCTCTAACGCTCAGCCGAGAGGCCCTGCAGCATTCAGTATTCTAGCTCTCTCAGCCGAGAGACCCTGCATCATTCAATATTCTACGTCTAACGCTCAGCCGAGAGGCCGTGTAGCATTCAGAATTCTAGCTCTCTCAGCCGAGAGACCCTGCATCATTCAGTATTCTAGCTCCCTCAGCTGAGAGGTCCTGCATCATTCATTATTCTAGCTCTAGCGCTCAGCCGAGAGGCCCTGCATCATTCAGTATTCTCACCCTCAGCTGAGAGGCCCTGCAGCATTCAGTATTCTAGCTCTCTCAGCCGAGAGGCCCTGCATCATTCAGTATTCTAGCTCCCTCAGGTGAGAGGCCCTGCATATTTCAATATTCTAGCTCTAACGCTCAGCCGAGAGCCCCTGCATCATTCAGTATTCTAGCTCTCTCAGCTGAGAGGCCCTGCAACATTCAGTATTCTAGCTCTCTCAGCTGAGAGGCCCTGCATAATTCAATATTCTACCTCTAACGCTCAGCCGAGAGGCCCTGCAGCATTCAGTATTCTAGCTCTCTCAGCTGAGAGGCCCTGCAACATTCAGTATTCTAGCTCTCTCAGCTGAGAGGCCCTGCATAATTCAATATTCTACCTCTAACGCTCAGCTGAGAGGCCCTGCAGCATTCAGTATTCTAGTTCTCTCAGCAGAGAGGCCCTGCATCATTCAGTATTCTAGCCCCCTCAGCTGAGAGGCCCTGTATAATTCAATATTCTAGCTCTAACGCTCAGCTGAGAGGCCCTGCATAATTCAATATTCTACCTCTAACGCTCAGCCAAGAGGCCCTGCAGCATTCAGTATTCTAGCTTTCTCAGCCGAGAGGCCCTGCATCATTCAGTATTCTAGCTCCCTCAGATGAGAAACCCTGCATAATTCAATATTCTACCTCAAATGCTCAACCGAGAGGCCCTGCAGCATTCAGTATTCTAGCGCTCTCAGCCGAGAGGCCCTGCAGCAGTCAGTATTCTAGCTCCCTCAGCTGAGAGGCCCTGCATAATTCAATTTTCTAGCTCTAACGCTCAGCTGAGAGGCCCTGCATCATTCAATATTCTAGCTCTAACGCTCAGCCGAGAGGCCCTGCATCATTCAGTATTCTAGCTCGCTCAGCTGAGAGGCCCTGCATCATTCAGTATTCTCACCCTCAGCTGAGAGGCCCTGTATCATTCAGTATTCTCACCCTCAGCTGAGAGGCCCTGCAGCATTCAGTATTCTCACCCTCAGCTGAGAGGCCCTGCATCATTCAGTATTCTAGCTCCCTCAGCCGAGAGGCCCTGCATCATTCAGTATTCTCACCCTCAGCTGAGAGACCCTGCTGCATTCAGTATTCTAGCACTCTCATACGAGAGGCCCTGCATCATTCAGTATTCTAGCTCCCTCAGCTGAGAGGCCCTGCATAATTCAATATTCTAGCTCTAACGCTCAGCTGAGAGGCCCTTCATCATTCATTTTTCTACCTCTAACGCTCAGCCGAGAGGCCCTGCATCATTCAGTATTCTAGCTCTCTCAGCTGAGAGGCCATGCATCATTCAGTATTCTCACCCTCAGCTGAGAGGCCCTGCAGCATTCAGTATTCTCACCCTCAGCTGAGAGGCCCTGCAGCATTCAGTATTCTAGCTCTCTCAGCCGAGACGCCCTGCATCATTCAGTATTCTCACCCTCAGCTGAGAGGCCCTGCAGCATTCAGTATTCTCACCCGCAGCTGAGAGGCCCTGCAGCATTCAGTATTCTAGCTCTCTCAACCGAGAGGCCCTGCATCATTCAGTATTCTAGCTCCCTCAGCTGAGAGGCCCTGCATACTTCAATATTCTAACTCTATCGCTCAGGCGAGAGGCCGTGCATCATTCAGTATTCTCACCCTCAGCTGAGAGGCCCTGCAGCATTCAGTATTCTAGCTCTCTCAGCCGAGAGGCCCTGCATCATTCAGTATTCTAGCTCCCTCAGCTTCGAGGCCCTCCATAATTCAATATTCTAGCTCTAACGCTCAGCTGAGATGCCCTGCATCATTCATTATTCTACCTCTAACGCTCAGCCGAGAGGCCCTGCATCATTCAGTATTCTAGCTCTCTCAGCTGAGAGGCCCTGCATCATTCAGTATTCTCACCCTCAGCTGAGAGGCCCTGCATCATTCAGTATTCTCACCCTCAGCTGAGAGGCCCTGCAGCATTCAGTATTCTCACTCTCAGCTGAGAGGCCCTGCAGCAATCAGTATTCTAGCTCTCTCAGCCGTGAGGCCCTGCATCATTCAGTATTCTAGCTCCCTCAGCTGAGAGGCCCTGCCTAATTCAATATTCTAGCTCTAACACTCAGCCGAGAGGCCCTGCATCATTCAGTATTCTCACCCTCAGCTGAGAGGCCATGCATCATTCAGTATTCTAGCTCTCTCAGCTGAGAGGCCCTGCATCATTCAGTATTCTCACCCTCAGCTGAGAGGCCCTGCAGCATTCAGTATTCTCACCCTCAGCTGAGAGGCCGTGCAGCATTCAGTATTCTAGCTCGCTCAGCTGAGAGGCCCTGCATTATTCAATATTCTACCTCTAACGCTCAGCCGAGAGGCCCCGCAGCATTCAGTATTCTAGTTCTCTCAGCCGAGAGGCCCTGCATCATTCAGTATTCTAGCCCCCTCAGCTGAGAGGCCCTGCATAATTCAATATTCTAGCTCTAACGCTCAGCCGAGAAGCCCTGCAGCATTCAGTATTCTAGCTCTCTCAGCCGAGAGGCCCTGCATCATTCAATATTCTAGCTCTAACGCTCAGCCGAGAGGCCCTGCATAATTCAATATTCTACCTCTAACGCTTAGCCAAGAGGCACTACAGCATTCAGTATTCTAGCTCTCTTAGCCGAGAGGCCCTGCATCATTCAGTATTCTAGCTCCCGCAGCTGAGAGGCCCTGCATAATTCAATATTCTAGCTCTAACCCTCAGCTGAGAGGTCCTGCATCATTCATTATTCTAGCTCAACGCTCAGCCGAGAGGCCATGCATCATTCAGTATTCTAGCACTCTCAGCTGAGAGGCCCTACATCATTCAATATTCTAGCTCTAACGCTCAGCCGAGAGGCCCTGCATCATTCAGTATTCTAGCTCCCTCAGCTGAGAGGCCCTGCATAATTCAATATTCTAGCTCTAACGCTCAGCCGAGAGGCCCTGCAGCATTCAATATTCTATCTCTCTCAGCTGAGAGGCCCTGCAGCATTCAGAATTCTCACCCTCAGCTGAGAGGCCCTGCAGCATTCAGTATTCTCACCCTCATCTGAGAGGCCCTGCAGCATTCAGTATTCTAGCTCTCTCAGCCGAGAGGCCCTGCAGCATTCAGTATTCTCACCCTCATCTGAGAGGCCCTGCAGCATTCAGTATTCTAGCTCTCTCAGCCGAGAGGCCCTGCATAATTCAATATTCTAGCTCTAACGCTCAGCCGAGAGGCCCTGCATCATTCAGTATTCTCACCCTCAGCTGAGAGGCACTGCATAATTCAGTATTCTAGCTCTAACGCTCAGCCGAGAGGCCCTGCATCATTCAGTATTCTAGCTCTCTCAGCTGAGAGGCCCTGCATCATTCAGTATTCTAGCTCTCTCAGCTGAGAGGCCCTGCATAATTCAATATTCTACCTCTAACGCTCAGCCGAGAGGCTCTGCAGCATTCGGTATTCTAGCTCTCTCAGCCGAGAGGCCCTGCATCAGTCAGTATTCTAGCTCCCTCAGCTGAGAGGCCCTGCATCATTCAATATTCTACCTCTAACGCTCAGCCGAGAGGCCCTGCAGCATTCAGTATTCTAGCCCTATCAGCCGAGAGGCCCTGCATCAGTCAGTATTCTAGCTCCCTCAGCTGAGAGGCCCTGCATAATTCAATATTCTAGCTCTAACGCTCAGCTGAGAGGCCCTGCATCATTCAATATTCTAGCTCTAACGCTCAGCCGAGAGGCCCTGCAGCATTCAATATTCTAGCTCTCTCAGCCGAGAGGCCCTGCATCATTCAGTATTCTAGCTCTCTCAGGTGAGAGGCCCTGCATAATTCAATATTCTAGCTCTAACCCTCAGATGAGAGGCCCTGCATCATTCATTATTCTACCTCTAACACTCAGCCGAGAGGCCCTGCATCATTCAGTATTCTAGCTCTCTCAGCTGAGAGGCCCTGCATCATTCAGTATTCTCACCCTCAACTGAGAGGCCCTGCATCATTCAGTATTCTCATCCTCAGCTGAGAGGCCCTGCAGCATTCAGTATTCTCACCCTCAGCTGAGAGGCCCTGCAGCATTCAGTATTCTAGCTCTCTCAGCCGAGAGGCCCTGCATCATTCAGTATTCTAGCTCCCTCAGCTGAGAGGCCCTGCATAATTCAATATTCTAGCTCTAATGCTCAGCCGAGAGGCCCTGCATCATTCAGTATTCTAGCTCTCTCAGGTGAGAGGCCCTGCATAATTCAATATTCTAGCTCTAACCCTCAGCTGAGAGGCCCTGCATCATTCATTATTCTACCTCTAACGCTCAGCCGAGAGGCCCTGCATCATTCAGTATTCTAGCTCTCTCAGCTGAGAGGCCCTGCATCATTCAGTATTCTCACCCTCAGCTGAGAGGCCCTGCATCATTCAGTATTCTCACCCTCAGCTGAGAGGCCCTGCATCATTCAGTATTCTAGCTCTCTCAGCCGAGAGGCCCTGCATCATTCAGTATTCTAGCTCCCTGCATCATTCAGTATTCTAGCTCCCTCAGCTGAGAGGCCCTGCATAATTCAATATTCTAGCTCTAACGCTCAGCTGAGAGTCCCTGCATCATTCATTATTCTAGCTCAACGCTCAGCCGAGAGGCCCTGCATCATTCAGTATTCTAGCTCCCTCAGCTGAGAGGCCCTGCATCATTCAATATTCTAGCTCTAACGCTCAGCCGAGAGGCCCTGCATCATTCAGTATTCTAGCTCTCTCAGCTGAGAGGCCCTGCATAATTCAATATTCTAGCTCTAACGCTCAGCCGAGAGGCCCTGCAGCATTCAGTATTGTAGCTCTCTCAGCCGAGAGGCCCTGCATCATTCAGTATTCTAGCTCCCTCAGCTGAGATGCCCTGCATAATTCAATATTGTACCTCCAACGCTCAGCCGAGAGGCCCTGCATCAGTCAGTATTCTAGCTCCCTCAGCTGAGAGGCCCTGCATAATTCAATATTCTAGCTCTAACGCTCAGCTGAGAGGCCCTGCATCATTCAATATTCTAGCTCTAACGCTCAGCCGAGAGGCCCTGCAGCATTCAATATTCTAGCTCTCTCAGCCGAGAGGCCCTGCATCATTCAGTATTCTAGCTCCCTGCATCATTCAGTATTCTAGCTCCCTCAGCTGAGAGGCCCTGCATAATTCAATATTCTAGCTCTAACGCTCAGCTGAGAGGCCCTGCATCATTCATTATTCTAGCTCAACGCTCAGCCGAGAGGCCCTGCATCATTCAGTATTCTAGCTCTCTCAGCTGAGAGGCCCTGCATCATTCAATATTCTAGCTCTAACGCTCAGCCGAGAGGCCCTGCATCATTCAGTATTCTAGCTCTCTCAGCTGAGAGGCCCTGCATAATTCAATATTCTAGCTCTAACGCTCAGCCGAGAGGCCCTGCAGCATTCAGTATTGTAGCTCTCTCAGCCGAAAGGCCCTGCATCATTCAGTATTCCAGCTCCCTCAGCTGAGATGCCCTGCATAATTCAATATTCTACCTCCAACGCTCAGCCGAGAGGCCCTGCATCAGTCAGTATTCTAGCTCCCTCAGCTGAGAGGCCCTGCATAATTCAATATTCTAGCTCTAACGCTCAGCTGAGAGGCCCTGCATCATTCAATATTCTAGCTCTAACGCTCAGCCGAGAGGCCCTGCAGCATTCAATATTCTAGCTCTCTCAGCCGAGAGGCCCTGCATCATTCAGTATTCTAGCTCTCTCAGGTGAGAGGCCCTGCATAATTCAATATTCTAGCTCTAACCCTCAGATGAGAGGCCCTGCATCATTCATTATTCTACCTCTAACACTCAGCCGAGAGGCCCTGCATCATTCATTATTCTAGCTCAACGCTCAGCCGAGAGGCCCTGCATCATTCAGTATTCTAGCTCTCTCAGCTGAGAGGCCCTGCATCATTCAATATTCTAGCTCTAACGCTCAGCCGAGAGGCCCTGCATCATTCAGTATTCTAGCTCTCTCAGCTGAGAGGCCCTGCATAATTCAATATTCTAGCTCTAACGCTCAGCCGAGAGGCCCTGCAGCATTCAGTATTCTAGCTCTCTCAGCCGAGAGGCCCTGCATCATTCAGTATTCCAGCTCCCTCAGCTGAGATGCCCTGCATAATTCAATATTCTACCTCCAACGCTCAGCCGAGAGGCCCTGCATCAGTCAGTATTCTAGCTCCCTCAGCTGAGAGGCCCTGCATAATTCAATATTCTAGCTCTAACGCTCAGCTGAGAGGCCCTGCATCATTCAATATTCTAGCTCTAACGCTCAGCCGAGAGGCCCTGCAGCATTCAATATTCTAGCTCTCTCAGCCGAGAGGCCCTGCATCATTCAGTATTCTAGCTCTCTCAGGTGAGAGGCCCTGCATAATTCAATATTCTAGCTCTAACCCTCAGATGAGAGGCCCTGCATCATTCATTATTCTACCTCTAACACTCAGCCGAGAGGCCCTGCATCATTCAGTATTCTAGCTCTCTCAGCTGAGAGGCCCTGCATCATTCAGTATTCTCACCCTCAACTGAGAGGCCCTGCATCATTCAGTATTCTCATCCTCAGCTGAGAGGCCCTGCAGCATTCAGTATTCTCACCCTCAGCTGAGAGGCCCTGCAGCATTCAGTATTCTAGCTCTCTCAGCCGAGAGGCCCTGCATCATTCAGTATTCTAGCTCCCTCAGCTGAGAGGCCCTGCATAATTCAATATTCTAGCTCTAATGCTCAGCCGAGAGGCCCTGCATCATTCAGTATTCTAGCTCTCTCAGGTGAGAGGCCCTGCATAATTCAATATTCTAGCTCTAACCCTCAGCTGAGAGGCCCTGCATCATTCATTATTCTACCTCTAACGCTCAGCCGAGAGGCCCTGCATCATTCAGTATTCTAGCTCTCTCAGCTGAGAGGCCCTGCATCATTCAGTATTCTCACCCTCAGCTGAGAGGCCCTGCATCATTCAGTATTCTCACCCTCAGCTGAGAGGCCCTGCATCATTCAGTATTCTAGCTCCCTCAGCTGAGAGGCCCTGCATAATTCAATATTCTACCTCTAACGCTCAGCCGAGAGGCCCTGCAGCATTCAGTATTCTAGCTCTCTCAGCCGAGAGGCCCTGCATCATTCAGTATTCTAGCTCCCTGCATCATTCAGTATTCTAGCTCCCTCAGCTGAGAGGCCCTGCATAATTCAATATTCTAGCTCTAACGCTCAGCCGAGAGGCCCTGCATCATTCAGTATTCTCACCCTCAGCTGAGAGGACCTGCATAATTCAGTATTCTAGCTCTAACGCTCAGCCGAGAGGCCCTGCATCATTCAGTATTCTAGCTCTCTCAGCTGAGAGGCCCTGCATCATTCAGTATTCTAGCTCTCTCAGCTGAGAGGCCCTGCATAATTCAATATTCTACCTCTAACGCTCAGCCGAGAGGCTCTGCAGCATTCGGTATTCTAGCTCTCTCAGCAGAGAGGCCCTGCATCAGTCAGTATTCTAGCTCCCTCAGCTGAGAGGCCCTGCATCATTCAATATTCAACCTCTAACGCTCAGCCGAGAGGCCCTGCAGCATTCAGTATTCTAGCCCTATCAGCCGAGAGGCCCTGCATCAGTCAGTATTCTAGCTCCCTCAGCTGAGAGGCCCTGCATAATTCAATATTCTAGCTCTAACGCTCAGCTGAGAGGCCCTGCATCATTCAATATTCTAGCTCTAACGCTCAGCCGAGAGGCCCTGCAGCATTCAATATTCTAGCTCTCTCAGCCGAGAGGCCCTGCATCATTCAGTATTCTAGCTCTCTCAGGTGAGAGGCCCTGCATAATTCAATATTCTAGCTCTAACCCTCAGATGAGAGGCCCTGCATCATTCAGTATTCTCACCCTCAACTGAGAGGCCCTGCATCATTCAGTATTCTCATCCTCAGCTGAGAGGCCCTGCAGCATTCAGTATTCTCACCCTCAGCTGAGAGGCCCTGCAGCATTCAGTATTCTAGCTCTCTCAGCCGAGAGGCCCTGCATCATTCAGTATTCTAGCTCCCTCAGCTGAGAGGCCCTGCATAATTCAATATTCTAGCTCTAATGCTCAGCCGAGAGGCCCTGCATCATTCAGTATTCTAGCTCTCTCAGGTGAGAGGCCCTGCATAATTCAATATTCTAGCTCTAACCCTCAGCTGAGAGGCCCTGCATCATTCATTATTCTACCTCTAACGCTCAGCCGAAAGGCCCTGCATCATTCAGTATTCTAGCTCTCTCAGCTGAGAGGCCCTGCATCATTCAGTATTCTCACCCTCAGCTGAGAGGCCCTGCATCATTCAGTATTCTCACCCTCAGCTGAGAGGCCCTGCATCATTCAGTATTCTCACCCTCAGCTGAGAGGCCCTGCATCATTCAGTATTCTAGCTCTCTCAGCCGAGAGGCCCTGCATCATTCAGTATTCTAGCTCCCTGCATCATTCAGTATTCTAGCTCCCTCAGCTGAGAGGCCCTGCATAATTCAATATTCTAGCTCTAACGCTCAGCTGAGAGGCCCTGCATCATTCATTATTCTAGCTCAACGCTCAGCCGAGAGGCCCTGCATCATTCAGTATTCTAGCTCTCTCAGCTGAGAGGCCCTGCATCATTCAATATTCTAGCTCTAACGCTCAGCCGAGAGGCCCTGCATCATTCAGTATTCTAGCTCTCTCAGGTGAGAGGCCCTGCATAATTCAATATTCTAGCTCTAACGCTCAGCCGAGAGGCCCTGCAGCATTCAGTATTGTAGCTCTCTCAGCCGAGAGGCCCTGCATCATTCAGTATTCTAGCTCCCTCAGCTGAGATGCCCTGCATAATTCAATATTCTACCTCCAACGCTCAGCCGAGAGGACCTGCATCAGTCAGTATTCCAGCTCCCTCAGCTGAGAGTCCCTGCATAATTCAATATTCTAGCTCTAACGCTCAGCTGAGAGGCCCTGCATCATTCAATATTCTAGCTCTAACGCTCAGCCGAGAGGCCCTGCAGCATTCAATATTCTAGCTCTCTCAGCCGAGAGGCCCTGCATCATTCAGTATTCTAGCTCTCTCAGGTGAGAGGCCCTGCATAATTCAATATTCTAGCTCTAACCCTCAGATGAGAGGCCCTGCATCATTCATTATTCTACCTCTAACACTCAGCCGAGAGTCCCTGCAGCATTCAGTATTCTCACCCTCAGCTGAGAGGCCCTGCAGCATTCAGTATTCTAGCTCTCTCAGCCGAGAGGCCCTGCATCATTCAGTATTCTAGCTCCCTCAGCTGAGAGGTCCTGCATAATTCAATATTCTAGCTCTAATGCTCAGCCGAGAGGCCCTGCATCATTCAGTATTCTAGCTCTCTCAGGTGAGAGGCCCTGCATAATTCAATATTCTAGCTCTAACCCTCAGCTGAGAGGCCCTGCATCATTCATTATTCTACCTCTAACGCTCAGCCGAGAGGCCCTGCATCATTCAGTATTCTAGCTCTCTCAGCTGAGAGGCCCTGCATCATTCAGTATTCTCACCCTCAGCTGAGAGGCCCTGCATCATTCAGTATTCTCACCCTCAGCTGAGAGGCCCTGCATCGTTCAGTATTCTAGCTCCCTCAGCTGAGAGGCCCTGCATAATTCAATATTCTACCTCTAACGCTCAGCCGAGAGGCCCTGCAGCATTCAGTATTCTAGCTCTCTCAACCGAGAGGCCCTGCATCATTCAGTATTCTAGCTCCCTGCATCATTCAGTATTCAAGCTCCCTCAGCTGAGAGGCCCTGCATAATTCAATATTCTAGCTCTAACGCTCAGCTGAGAGACCCTGCATCATTCATTATTCTAGCTCAACGCTCAGCCGAGAGGCCCTGCATCATTCAGTATTCTAGCTCTCTCAGCTGAGAGGCCCTGCATCATTCAATGTTCTAGCTCTAACGCTCAGCCGAGAGGCCCTGCATCATTCAGTATTCTAGCTCTCTCAGCTGAGAGGCCCTGCATAATTCAATATTCTAGCTCTAACGCTCAGCCTAGAGGCCCTGCAGCATTCAGTATTGTAGCTCTCTCAGCCGAGAGGCCCTGCATCAGTCAGTATTCTAGCTCCCTCAGCTGAGAGGCCCTGCATAATTCAATATTCTAGCTCTAACGTTCAGCTGAGAGGCCCTGCATCATTCATTATTCGAGCTCAACGCTCAGCCGAGAGGCTCTGCATCATTCAGTATTCTAGCTCCCTCAGCTGAGTGGCCCTGCATAATTCAATATTCTATTTCTAACGCTCAGCTGAGAGGCCCTGCATCATTCATTATTCTACCTCTAACTCTCAGCCGAGAGGCCCTGCATCATTCAATATTCTAGCTCTCTCAGCTGAGAGGCCCTGCATCATTCAGTATTCTAACTCTCTCAGCTGAGAGGCCCTGCCTAATTCAATATTCCACCTCTAATGCTCAGCCGAGAGGCCCTGCAGCATTCAGTATTCTAGTTCTCTCAGCCGAGAGGCCCTGCATCATTCAGTATTCTAGCCCCCTCTGCTGAGAGGCCCTGCATAATTCAATATTCTAGCTCTAACACTCAGCCAAGAGGCCCTGCAGCATTCAGTATTCTAGCTCTCTCAGCTGAGAGGCCCTGCATCATTCAGTATTCTAGCTCCCTCAGCTGAGAGGACCTGCATAATTCAATATTCTACCTCTAACGCTCAGCCGAGAGGCCCTGCAGCATTCAGTATTCTAGCTCTCTCAGCCGAGAGGCCCTGCATCATTCAGTATTCTAGCTCCCTGCATCATTCAGTATTCTAGCTCCCTCAGCTGAGAGGCCCTGCATAATTCAATATTCTAGCTCTAACGCTCAGCTGAGAGGCCCTGCATCATTCATTATTCTAGCTCAACGCTCAGCCGAGAGGCCCTGCATCATTCAGTATTCTAGCTCTCTCAGCTGAGAGGCCCTGCATCATTCAATATTCTAGCCCTAACGCTCAGCCGAGAGGCCCTGCATCATTCAGTATTCTAGCTCTCTCAGCCGAGAGGCCCTGCATCATTCAGTATTCTAGCTCCCTCAGCTGAGAGGACCTGCATAATTCAATAGTCTAGCTCTAACGCTCAGCCGAGAGGCCCTGCAGCATTCAGTATTCTAGCTCTCTCAGCCGAGAGGCCCTGCATCATTCAGTATTCTAGCTCCCTGTATCATTCAGTATTCTAGCTCCCTCAGCTGAGAGGCCCTGCATAATTCAATATTCTAGCTCTAACGCTCAGCTGAGAGGCCCTGCATCATTCATTATTCTAGCTCAACGCTCAGCCGAGAGGCCCTCCATCATTCAGTATTCTAGCTCTCTCAGCTGAGAGGCCCTGCATCATTCAATATTCTAGCTCTAACGCTCAGCCGAGAGGCCCTGCATCATTCAGTATTCTAGCTCCCTCAGCTGAGATGCCCTGCATAATTCAATATTCTAGCTGTAACGCTCAGCCGAGAGGCCCTGCAGCATTCAGTATTCTAGCTCTCTCAGCTGAGAGGCCCTGCATCATTCAGTATTCTAGCTCCCTCAGCTGAGAGTCCCTGCATAATTCAATATTCTAGCTCTAACGCTCAGCCGAGAGGCCCTGCAGCATTCAGTATTCTAGCTCTCTCGGCTGAGAGGCCCTGCATAATTCAATATGCTAGCTCTAACGCTCAGCCGAGAGGCCCTGCATCATTCAGTATTCTAGCTCTAACGCTCAGCCGAGAGGCCCTGCAGCATTCAGTATTCTAGCTCTCTCAGCTGAGAGGCCCTGCATAATTCAATATTCTAGCTCTAACGCTCAGCCGAGAGGCCCTGCATCATTCAGTATTCTAGGTCTAACGCTCAGCCGAGAGGCCCTGCAGCATTCAGTATTCTAGCTCTCTCAGCTGAGAGGCCCTGCATAATTTAATATTCTCGCTCTAACGCTCAGCCGAGAGGCCCTGCATCATTCAGTATTCTAGCTCTAACGCTCAGCCGAGAGGCCCTGCATCATTCAGTATCCTAGCTCCCTCAGCTGAGAGGCCCTGCATAATTCAATATTCTACCTCCAACACTCAGCCGAGAGGCCCTGCAGCATTCAGTATGCTAGCTCTCTCAGCCGAGAGGCCCTGCATCATTCAATATTCTAGCTCCCTGCATCATTCAGTATTCTAGCTCCCTCAGCTGAGAGGCCCTGCATAATTCAATATTCTAGCTCTAACGCTCAGCTGAGAGGCACTGCATCATTCATTATTCTAGCTCAACGCTCAGCCGAGAGGCCCTGCATCATTCAGTATTCTAGCTCTCTCAGCTGAGAGGCCCTGCATCATTCAATATTCTAGCTCTAACGCTCAGCCGAGAGGCCCTGCAGCATTCTGTATTCTAGCTCTCTCAGCCGAGAGGCCCTGCATCATTCAGTATTCTAGCTCCCTCAGCTGAGAGTCCCTGCATAATTCAATATTCTAGCTCTAACGCTCAGCCGAGAGGCCCTGCAGCATTCAGTATTCTAGCTCTCTCAGCCGAGAGGCCCTGCAGCATTCAGTATTCTAGCTCTCTCAGCTGAGAGGCCCTGCATCATTCAGTATTCTAGCTCGCTCAGCTGAGAGGCCCTGCATAATTCAATATTCTACCTCTAACGCTCAGCCGAGAGGCCTTGCAGCATTCAGTATGCTAGCTCTCTCAGCCGAGAGGCCCTGCATCATTCAGTATTCTAGCTCCCTGTATCATTCAGTATTCTAGCTCCCTCAGCTGAGAGGCCCTGCATAATTCAATATTCTAGCTCTAACGCTCAGCTGAGAGGCCCTGCATCATTCATTATTCTAGCTCAACGCTCAGCCGAGAGGCCCTGCATCATTCAGTATTCTAGCTCTCTCAGCTGAGAGGCCCTGTATCATTCAATATTCTAGCTCTAACGCTCAGCCGAGAGGCCCTGCATCATTCAGTATTCTAGCTCCCTCAGCTGAGAGGCCCTGCATAATTCAATATTCTAGCTCTAACGCTCAGCCGAGAGGCCCTGCAGCATTCAGTATTCTAGCTCTCTCAGCCGAGAGGCCCTGCATCATTCAGTATTCTAGCTCCCTCAGCTGAGAGTCCCTGCATAATTCAATATTCTAGCTCTAACGCTCAGCCGAGAGGCCCTGCAGCATTCAGTATTCTAGCTCTCTCGGCTGAGAGGCCCTGCATAATTCAATATTCTAGCTCTAACGCTCAGCCGAGAGGCCCTGCATCATTCAGTATTCTAGCTCTAACGCTCAGCCGAGAGGCCCTGCAGCATTCAGTATTCTAGCTCTCTCAGCTGAGAGGCCCTGCATAATTCAATATTCTAGCTCTAACGCTCAGCCGAGAGGCCCTGCATCATTCAGTATTCTAGCTCTAATGCTCAGCCGAGAGGCCCTGCATCATTCAGTATTCTAGCTCCCTCAGCTGAGAGGCCCTGCATAATTCAATATTCTACCTTCAACGCTCAGCCGAGAGGCCCTGCAGCATTCAGTATGCTAGCTCTCTCAGCCGAGAGGCCCTGCATCATTCAATATTCTAGCTCCCTGCATCATTCAGTATTCTAGCTCCCTCAGCTGAGAGGCCCTGCATCATTCATTATTCTAGCTCAACGCTCAGCCGAGAGGCCCTGCATCATTCAGTATTCTAGCTCTCTCAGCTGAGAGGCCCTGCATCATTCAATATTCTAGCTCTAACGCTCAGCCGAGAGGCCCTGCAGCATTCAGTATTCTAGCTCTCTCAGCCGAGAGGCCCTGCATCATTCAGTATTCTAGCTCCCTCAGCTGAGAGTCCCTGCATAATTCAATATTCTAGCTCTAACGCTCAGCCGAGAGGCCCTGCAGCATTCAGTATTCTAGCTCTCTCAGCTGAGAGGCCCTGCATAATTCAATATTCTAGCTCTAACGCTCAGCCGAGAGGCCCTGCATCATTCAGTATTCTAGCTCTAACGCTCAGCCGAGAAGCCCTGCATCATTCAGTATTCTAGCTCTAACGCTCAGCCGAGAGGCCCTGCAGCATTCAGTATTCTAGTTCTCTCAGCCGAGATGCCCTGCAGCATTCAGTATTCTAGCTCTCTCAGCTGAGAGGCCCTGCATAATTCAATATTCTAGCTCTAACGCTCAGCCGAGAGGCCCTGCATCATTCAGTATTCTAGCTCGAACGCTCAGCCGAGAGGCCCTGCATCATTCAGTATTCTAGCTCCCTCAGCTGAGAGGCCCTGCATAATTCAATATTCTACCTCTAACGCTCAGCCGAGAGGCCCTGCAGCATTCAGTATGCTAGCTCTCTCAGCCGAGAGGCCCAGCATCATTCAGTATTCTAGCTCCCTGCATCATTCAGTATTCTAGCTCCCTCAGCTGAGAGGCCCTGCATAATTCAAAATTCTAGCTCTAACGCTCAGCTGAGAGGCCCTGCATCATTCTAGCTCAACGCTCAGCCGAGAGGCCCTGCATCATTCAGTATTCTAGCTCTCTCAGCTGAGAGGCCCTGCATCATTCAATATTCTACCTCCAACGCTCAGCCGAGAGGCCCTGCAGCATTCAGTATTCTAGCTCTCTCAGCTGAGAGGCCCTGCATCATTCAGTATTCTAGCTCCCTCAGCTGAGAGGCCCTGCATCATTCATTATTCTAGCTCAACGCTCAGCCGAGAGGCCCTGCATCATTCAGTATTCTAGCTCTGTCAGCTGAGAGGACCTGCATCATTCAATATTCTAGATCTAACGCTCAGCCGAGAGGCCCTGCATCATTCAGTATTCTAGCTCCCTCAGCTGAGAGGCCCTGCATAATTCAATATTCTAGCTCTAACGCTCAGCCGAGAGGCCCTGCAGCATTCAGTATTCTAGCTCCCTCAGCTGAGAGGCCCTGCATAATTCAATATTCTAGCTCTAACGCTCAGCTGAGAGGCCCTGCATCATTCATTATTCTAGCTCAACGCTCAGCCGAGAGGCCCTGCATCATTCAGTACTCTAGCTCTCTCAGCTGAGAGGCCCTGCATCATTCAATATTCTAGCTCTAACGCTCAGCCGAGAGGCCCTGCAGCATTCAGTATTCTAGCTCTCTCAGCCGAGAGGCCCTGCATCATTCAGTATTCTAGCTCTCTCAGCTGAGAGGCCCTGCATAATTCAATATTCTACCTCTAACGCTGAGCCGAGAGGCCCTGCAGCATTCAGTATGCTAGCTCTCTCAGCCGAGAGGCCCTGCATCATTCAGTATTCTAGCTCCCTGTATCATTCAGTATTCTAGCTCCCTCAGCTGAGAGGCCCTGCATAATTCAATATTCTAGCTCTAACGCTCAGCTGAGAGGCCCTGCATCATTCATTATTCTAGCTCAACGCTCAGCCGAGAGGCCCTGCATCAATCAGTATTCTAGCTCTCTCAGCTGAGAGGCCCTGCATCATTCAATATTCTAGCTCTAACGCTCAGCCGAGAGGCCCTGCATCATCATTCAGTATTCTAGCTCCCTCAGCTGAGAGGCCCTGCATAATTCAATATTCTAGCTCTAACGCTCAGCCGAGAGGCCCTGCAGCATTCAGTATTCTAGCTCTCTCAGCCGAGAGGCCCTGCATCATTCAGTTTTCTAGCTCCCTCAGCTGAGAGTCCCTGCATAATTCAATATTCTAGCTCTAACGCTCAGCCGAGAGGCCCTGCAGCATTCAGTATTCTAGCTCTCTCGGCTGAGAGGCCCTGCATAATTCAATATTCTAGCTCTAACGCTCAGCCGAGAGGCCCTGCATCATTCAGTATTCTAGCTCTAACGCTCAGCCGAGAGGCCCTGCAGCATTCAGTATTCTAGCTCTCTCAGCTGAGAGGCCCTGCATAATTCAATATTCTAGCTCTAACGCTCAGCCGAGAGGCCCTGCATCATTCAGTATTCTAGCTCTAACGCTCAGCCGAGAGGCCCTGCATCATTCAGTATTCTAGCTCCCTCAGCTGAGAGGCCCTGCATAATTCAATATTCTACCTCCAACGCTCAGCCGAGAGGCCCTGCAGCATTCAGTATGCTAGCTCTCTCAGCCGAGAGGCCCTGCATCATTCAATATTCTAGCTCCCTGCATCATTCAGTATTCTAGCTCCCTCAGCTGAGAGGCCCTGCATCATTCATTATTCTACCTCAACGCTCAGCCGAGAGGCCCTGCATCATTCAGTATTCTAGCTCTCTCAGCTGAGAGGCCCTGCATCATTCAATATTCTAGCTCTAACGCTCAGCCGAGAGGCCCTGCAGCATTCAGTATTCTAGCTCTCTCAGCCGAGAAGCCCTGCATCATTCAGTATTCTAGCTCCCTCAGCTGAGAGTCCCTGCATAATTCAATATTCTAGCTCTAACGCTCAGCCGAGAGGCCCTGCAGCATTCAGTATTCTAGCTCTCTCAGCTGAGAGGCCCTGCATAATTCAATATTCTAGCTCTAACGCTCAGCCGAGAGGCCCTGCATCATTCAGTATTCTAGCTCTAACGCTCAGCCGAGAAGCCCTGCATCATTCAGTATTCTAGCTCTAACGCTCAGCCGAGAGGCCCTGCAGCATTCAGTATTCTAGTTCTCTCAGCCGAGAGGCCCTGCAGCATTCAGTATTCTAGCTCTCTCAGCTGAGAGGCCCTGCATAATTCAATATTCTAGCTCTAACGCTCAGCCGAGAGGCCCTGCATCATTCAGTATTCTAGCTCGAACGCTCAGCCGAGAGGCCCTGCATCATTCAGTATTCTAGCTCCCTCAGCTGAGAGGCCCTGCATAATTCAATATTCTACCTCTAACGCTCAGCCGAGAGGCCCTGCAGCATTCAGTATGCTAGCTCTCTCAGCCGAGAGGCCCTGCATCATTCAGTATTCTAGCTCCCTGCATCATTCAGTATTCTAGCTCTCTCAGCTGAGAGGCCCTGCATCATTCAATATTCTAGCTCTAACGCCCAGCCGAGAGGCCCTGCATCATTCAGTATTCTAGCTCCCTCAGCTGAGAGGCCCTGCATAATTCAATATTCTAGCTCTAACGCTCAGCCGAGAGGCCCTGCAGCATTCAGTATTCTAGCTCTCTCAGCCGAGAGGCCCTGCATCATTCAGTATTCTAGCTCCCTCAGCTGAGAGTCCCTGCATAATTCAATATTCTAGCTCTAACGCTCAGCCGAGAGGCCCTGCAGCATTCAGTATTCTAGCTCTCTCAGCTGAGAGGCCCTGCATAATTCAATATTCTAGCTCTAACGCTCAGCCGAGAGGCCCTGCATCATTCAGTATTCTAGCTCTAACGCTCAGCCGAGAGGCCCTGCATCATTCAGTATTCTAGCTCAACCGCTCAGCTGAGAGGCCCTGCATCATTCAGTATTCTGGCTCCCTCAGCTGAGAGGCCCTGCATAATTCAATATTCTACCTCTAACACTCATCCGAGAGACCCTGCAGCATTCAGTATTCTAGCTCTCTCAGCCGAGAGGCCCTGCATCATTCAGTATTCTAGCACCCTCAGCTGAGAGGCCCTGCATAATTCAATATTCTAGCTCTAACGCTCAGTCGAGAGGCCCTGCAGCATTCAGTATTCTAGCTCTCTCAGACGAGAGGCCCTGCATCATTCAGTATTCTAGCACCCTCAGCTGAGAGGCCCTGCATAATTCAATATTCTAGCTCTAACGCTCAGTCGAGAGGCCCTGCAGCATTCAGTATTCTAGCTCTCTCAGACGAGAGGCCCTGCATCATTCAGTATTCTAGCTCTCTCAGCCGAGAGGCCCTGCATCATTCAGTATTCTAGCTCTAACGCTCAGCCGAGAGGCCCTGCATCATTCAGTATTGTAGCTCTCTCAGCTGAGAGGCCCTGCATCATTCAATATTCTAGCTCTAACGCTCAGCCGAGAGGCCCTGCATCATTCAGTATTGTAGCTCTCTCAGCCGAGAGGCCCTGCATCATTCAGTATTCTAGCTCCCTCAGCTGAGAGGCCCTGCATAATTCAATATTCTACCTCTAACGCTCAGCCGAGAGGCCCTGCAGCATTCAGTATGCTAGCTCTCTCAGCCGAGAGGCCCTGCATCATTCAGTATTCTAGCTCCCTGCATCATTCAGTATTCTAGCTCTCTCCGCTGAGAGGCCCTGCATCATTCAATATTCTAGCTCTAACGCCCAGCCGAGAGGCCCTGCATCATTCAGTATTCTAGCTCCCTCAGCTGAGAGGCCCTGCATAATTCAATATTCTAGCTCTAACGCTCAGCCGAGAGGCCCTGCAGCATTCAGTATTCTAGCTCTCTCAGCCGAGAGGCCCTGCATCATTCAGTATTCTACCTCCCTCAGCTGAGAGTCCCTGCATAATTCAATATTCTAGCTCTAACGCTCAGCCGAGAGGCCCTGCAGCATTCAGTATTCTAGCTCTCTCAGCTGAGAGGCCCTGCATAATTCAATATTCTAGCTCTAACGCTCAGCCGAGAGGCCCTGCATCATTCAGTATTCTAGCTCTAACGCTCAGCCGAGAGGCCCTGCATCATTCAGTATTCTAGCTCAACCGCTCAGCTGAGAGGCCCTGCATCATTCAGTATTCTGGCTCCCTCAGCTGAGAGGCCCTGCATAATTCAATATTCTACCTCTAACACTCATCCGAGAGACCCTGCAGCATTCAGTATTCTAGCTCTCTCAGCCGAGAGGCCCTGCATCATTCAGTATTCTAGCTCCCTGCATCATTCAGTATTCTAGCTCTCTCAGCTGAGAGGCCCTGCATCATTCAATATTCTAGCTCTAACGCCCAGCCGAGAGGCCCTGCATCATTCAGTATTCTAGCTCCCTCAGCTGAGAGGCCCTGCATAATTCAATATTCTAGCTCTAACGCTCAGCCGAGAGGCCCTGCAGCATTCAGTATTCTAGCTCTCTCAGCCGAGAGGCCCTGCATCATTCAGTATTCTAGCTCCCTCAGCTGAGAGTCCCTGCATAATTCAATATTCTAGCTCTAACGCTCAGCCGAGAGGCCCTGCAGCATTCAGTATTCTAGCTCTCTCAGCTGAGAGGCCCTGCATAATTCAATATTCTAGCTCTAACGCTCAGCCGAGAGGCCCTGCATCATTCAGTATTCTAGCTCTAACGCTCAGCCGAGAGGCCCTGCATCATTCAGTATTCTAGCTCAACCGCTCAGCTGAGAGGCCCTGCATCATTCAGTATTCTGGCTCCCTCAGCTGAGAGGCCCTGCATAATTCAATATTCTACCTCTAACACTCATCCGAGAGACCCTGCAGCATTCAGTATTCTAGCTCTCCTCAGCCGAGAGGCCCTGCATCATTCAGTATTCTAGCACCCTCAGCTGAGAGGCCCTGCATAATTCAATATTCTAGCTCTAACGCTCAGCCGAGAGGCCCTGCATCATTCAGTATTCTAGGTCTAACGCTCAGCCGAGAGGCCCTGCAGCATTCAGTATTCTAGCTCTCTCAGCTGAGAGGCCCTGCATAATTCAATATTCTCGCTCTAACGCTCAGCCGAGAGGCCCTGCATCATTCAGTATTCTAGCTCTAACGCTCAGCCGAGAGGCCCTGCATCATTCAGTATTCTAGCTCCCTCAGCTGAGAAGCCCAGCATCATTCAATATTCTAGCTCTAACGCTCAGCCGAGAGGCCCTGCATCATTCAGTATTCTAGCTCTCTCAGCCGAGAGGCCCTGCATCATTCAGTATTCTAGCTCCCTCAGCTGAGAGTCCCTGCATAATTCAATATACTAGCTCTAACGCTCAGCCGAAAGGCCCTGCAGCATTCAGTATTCTAGCTCTCTCAGCTGAGAGGCCCTGCATAATTCAATATTCTAGCTCTAACGCTCAGCCGAGAGGCCCTGCATCATTCAGTATTCTAGCTCCCTCAGCTGAGAGGCCCTGCATCATTCAGTATTCTAGCTCCCTCAGCTGAGAGGCCCTGCATAATTCAATATTCTACCTCCAACGCTCAGCCGAGAGGCCCTGCAGCATTCAGTATTCTAGCTCTCTCAGCCGAGAGGCCCTGCATCAGTCAGTATTCTAGCTCCCTCAGCTGAGAGGCCCTGCATAATTCAATACTCTAGCTCTAACGTTCAGCTGAGAGGCCCTGCATCATTCATTATTCGAGCTCAACGCTCAGCCGAGAGGCGTTGCATCATTCAGTATTCTAGCTCCCTCAGCTGAGGGGCCCTGCATAATTCAATATTGTAGCTCTAACGCTCAGCTGAGAGGCCCTGCATCATTCATTATTCTACCTCTAACTCTCAGCCGAGAGGCCCTGCATCATTCAGTATTCTAGCTCTCTCAGCTGAGAGGCCCTGCATCATTCAGTATTCTAGCTCTCTCAGCTGAGAGGCCCTGCCTAATTCAATATTCCACCTCTAACGCTCAGCCGAGAGGCCCTGCAGCATTCAGTATTCTAGTTCTCTCAGCCGAGAAGCCCTGCATCATTCAGTATTCTAGCCCCCTCTGCTGAGAGGCCCTGTATAATTCAATATTCTAGCTCTAACGCTCAGCCGAGAGGCCCTGCAGCATTCAGTGTTCTAGCTCTCTCAGCTGAGAGGCCCTGCATCATTCAGTATTCTAGCTCTCTCAGCTGAGAGGCCCTGCATAATTCAATATTCTACCTCTAACGCTCAGCCGAGAGGCCCTGCAGCATTCAGTATGCTAGCTCTCTCAGCCGAGAGGCCCTGCATCATTCAGTATTCTAGCTCCCTGTATCATTCAGTATTCTAGCTCCCTCAGCTGAGAGGCCCTGCATAATTCAATATTCTAGCTCTAACGCTCAGCTGAGAGGCCCTGCATCATTCATTATTCTAGCTCAACGCTCAGCCGAGAGGCCCTCCATCATTCAGTATTCTAGCTCTCTCAGCTGAGAGGCCCTGCATCATTCAATATTCTAGCTCTAACGCTCAGCCGAGAGGCCCTGCATCATTCAGTATTCTAGCTCCCTCAGCTGAGATGCCCTGCATAATTCAATATTCTAGCTGTAACGCTCAGCCGAGAGGCCCTGCAGCATTCAGTATTCTAGCTCTCTCAGCCGAGAGGCCCTGCATCATTCAGTATTCTAGCTCCCTCAGCTGAGAGTCCCTGCATAATTCAATATTCTAGCTCTAACGCTCAGCCGAGAGGCCCTGCAGCATTCAGTATTCTAGCTCTCTCGGCTGAGAGGCCCTGCATAATTCAATATTCTAGCTCTAACGCTCAGCCGAGAGGCCCTGCATCATTCAGTATTCTAGCTCTAACGCTCAGCCGAGAGGCCCTGCAGCATTCAGTATTCTAGCTCTCTCAGCTGAGAGGCCCTGCATAATTCAATATTCTAGCTCTAACGCTCAGCCGAGAGGCCCTGCATCATTCAGTATTCTAGGTCTAACGCTCAGCCGAGAGGCCCTGCAGCATTCAGTATTCTAGCTCTCTCAGCTGAGAGGCCCTGCAAAATTTAATATTCTCGCTCTAACGCTCAGCCGAGAGGCCCTGCATCATTCAGTATTCTAGCTCTAACGCTCAGCCGAGAGGCCCTGCATCATTCAGTATCCTAGCTCCCTCAGCTGAGAGGCCCTGCATAATTCAATATTCTACCTCCAACGCTCAGCCGAGAGGCCCTGCAGCATTCAGTATGCTAGCTCTCTCAGCCGAGAGGCCCTGCATCATTCAATATTCTAGCTCCCTGCATCATTCAGTATTCTAGCTCCCTCAGCTGAGAGGCCCTGCATCATTCATTATTCTAGCTCAACGCTCAGCCGAGAGGCCCTGCATCATTCAGTATTCTAGCTCTCTCAGCTGAGAGGCCCTGCATCATTCAATATTCTAGCTCTAACGCTCAGCCGAGAGGCCCTGCAGCATTCTGTATTCTAGCTCTCTCAGCCGAGAGGCCCTGCATCATTCAGTATTCTAGCTCCCTCAGCTGAGAGTCCCTGCATAATTCAATATTCTAGCTCTAACGCTCAGCCGAGAGGCCCTGCAGCATTCAGTATTCTAGCTCTCTCAGCCGAGAGGCCCTGCAGCATTCAGTATTCTAGCTCTCTCAGCTGAGAGGCCCTGCATCATTCAGTATTCTAGCTCGCTCAGCTGAGAGGCCCTGCATAATTCAATATTCTACCTCTAACGCTCAGCCGAGAGGCCTTGCAGCATTCAGTATGCTAGCTCTCTCAGCCGAGAGGCCCTGCATCATTCAGTATTCTAGCTCCCTGTATCATTCAGTATTCTAGCTCCCTCAGCTGAGAGGCCCTGCATAATTCAATATTCTAGCTCTAACGCTCAGCTGAGAGGCCCTGCATCATTCATTATTCTAGCTCAACGCTCAGCCGAGAGGCCCTGCATCATTCAGTATTCTAGCTCTCTCAGCTGAGAGGCCCTGTATCATTCAATATTCTAGCTCTAACGCTCAGCCGAGAGGCCCTGCATCATTCAGTATTCTAGCTCCCTCAGCTGAGAGGCCCTGCATAATTCAATATTCTAGCTCTAACGCTCAGCCGAGAGGCCCTGCAGCATTCAGTATTCTAGCTCTCTCAGCCGAGAGGCCCTGCATCATTCAGTATTCTAGCTCCCTCAGCTGAGAGTCCCTGCATAATTCAATATTCTAGCTCTAACGCTCAGCCGAGAGGCCCTGCAGCATTCAGTATTCTAGCTCTCTCGGCTGAGAGGCCCTGCATAATTCAATATTCTAGCTCTAACGCTCAGCCGAGAGGCCCTGCATCATTCAGTATTCTAGCTCTAACGCTCAGCCGAGAGGCCCTGCAGCATTCAGTATTCTAGCTCTCTCAGCTGAGAGGCCCTGCATAATTCAATATTCTAGCTCTAACGCTCAGCCGAGAGGCCCTGCATCATTCAGTATTCTAGCTCTAACGCTCAGCCGAGAGGCCCTGCATCATTCAGTATTCTAGCTCCCTCAGCTGAGAGGCCCTGCATAATTCAATATTCTACCTCCAACGCTCAGCCGAGAGGCCCTGCAGCATTCAGTATGCTAGCTCTCTCAGCCGAGAGGCCCTGCATCATTCAATATTCTAGCTCCCTGCATCATTCAGTATTCTAGCTCCCTCAGCTTGGAGGCCCTGCATCATTCATTATTCTAGCTCAACGCTCAGCCGAGAGGCCCTGCATCATTCAGTATTCTAGCTCTCTCAGCTGAGAGGCCCTGCATCATTCAATATTCTAGCTCTAACGCTCAGCCGAGAGGCCCTGCAGCATTCAGTATTCTAGCTCTCTCAGCCGAGAGGCCCTGCATCATTCAGTATTCTAGCTCCCTCAGCTGAGAGTCCCTACATAATTCAATATTCTAGCTCTAACGCTCAGCCGAGAGGCCCTGCAGCATTCAGTATTCTAGCTCTCTCAGCTGAGAGGCCCTGCATAATTCAATATTCTAGCTCTAACGCTCAGCCGAGAGGCCCTGCATCATTCAGTATTCTAGCTCTAACGCTCAGCCGAGAAGCCCTGCATCATTCAGTATTCTAGCTCTAACCCTCAGCCGAGAGGCCCTGCAGCATTCAGTATTCTAGTTCTCTCAGCCGAGATGCCCTGCAGCATTCAGTATTCTAGCTCTCTCAGCTGAGAGGCCCTGCATAATTCAATATTCTAGCTCTAACGCTCAGCCGAGAGGCCCTGCATCATTCAGTATTCTAGCTCGAACGCTCAGCCGAGAGGCCCTGCATCATTCAGTATTCTAGCTCCCTCAGCTGAGAGGCCCTGCATAATTCAATATTCTACCTCTAACGCTCAGCCGAGAGGCCAGGCAGCATTCAGTATGCTAGCTCTCTCAGCCGAGAGGCCCAGCATCATTCAGTATTCTAGCTCCCTGCATCATTCAGTATTCTAGCTCCCTCAGCTGAGAGGCCCTGCATAATTCAAAATTCTAGCTCTAACGCTCAGCTGAGAGGCCCTGCATCATTCATTATTCTAGCTCAACGCTCAGCCGAGAGGCCCTGCATCATTCAGTATTCTAGCTCTCTCAGCTGAGAGGCCCTGCATCATTCAATATTCTACCTCCAACGCTCAGCCGAGAGGCCCTGCAGCATTCAGTATTCTAGCTCTCTCAGCTGAGAGGCCCTGCATCATTCAGTATTCTAGCTCCCTCAGCTGAGAGGCCCTGCATCATTCATTATTCTAGCTCAACGCTCAGCCGAGAGGCCCTGCATCATTCAGTATTCTAGCTCTGTCAGCTGAGAGGACCTGCATCATTCAATATTCTAGATCTAACGCTCAGCCGAGAGGCCCTGCATCATTCAGTATTCTAGCTCCCTCAGCTGAGAGGCCCTGCATAATTAAATATTCTAGCTCTAACGCTCAGCCTAGAGGCCCTGCAGCATTCAGTATTCTAGCTCTCTCAGCCGAGAGGCCCTGCATCATTCAATATTCTAGCTCCCTCAGCTGAGAGTCCCTGCATAATTCAATATTCTAGCTCTAACGCTCAGCCGAGAGGCCCTGCAGCATTCAGTATTCTAGCTCCCTCAGCTGAGAGGCCCTGCATAATTCAATATTCTAGCTCTAACGCTCAGCTGAGAGGGCCTGCATCATTCATTATTCTAGCTCAACGCTCAGCCGAGAGGCCCTGCATCATTCAGTATTCTAGCTCTCTCAGCTGAGAGGCCCTGCATCATTCAATATTCTAGCTCTAACGCTCAGCCAAGAGGCCCTGCAGCATTCAGTATTCTAGCTCTCTCAGCCGAGAGGCCCTGCATCATTCAGTATTCTAGCTCTCTCAGCTGAGAGGCCCTGCATAATTCAATATTCTACCTCTAACGCTGAGCCGAGAGGCCCTGCAGCATTCAGTATGCTAGCTCTCTCAGCCGAGAGGCCCTGCATCATTCAGTATTCTAGCTCCCTGTATCATTCAGTATTCTAGCTCCCTCAGCTGAGAGGCCCTGCATAATTCAATATTCTAGCTCTAACGCTCAGCTGAGAGGCCCTGCATCATTCATTATTCTAGCTCAACGCTCAGCCGAGAGGCCCTGCATCAATCAGTATTCTAGCTCTCTCAGCTGAGAGGCCCTGCATCATTCAATATTCTAGCTCTAACGCTCAGCCGAGAGGCCCTGCATCATCATTCAGTATTCTATCTCCCTCAGCTGAGAGGCCCTGCATAATTCAATATTCTAGCTCTAACGCTCAGCCGAGAGGCCCTGCAGCATTCAGTATTCTAGCTCTCTCAGCCGAGAGGCCCTGCATCATTCAGTTTTCTAGCTCCCTCAGCTGAGAGTCCCTGCATAATTCAATATTCTAGCTCTAACGCTCAGCCGAGAGGCCCTGCAGCATTCAGTATTCTAGCTCTCTCGGCTGAGAGGCCCTGCATAATTCAATATTCTAGCTCTAACGCTCAGCCGAGAGGCCCTGCATCATTCAGTATTCTAGCTCTAACGCTCAGCAGAGAGGCCCTGCAGCATTCAGTATTCTAGCTCTCTCAGCTGAGAGGCCCTGCATAATTCAATATTCTAGCTCTAACGCTCAGCCGAGAGGCCCTGCATCATTCAGTATTCTAGCTCTAACGCTCAGCCGAGAGGCCCTGCAACATTCAGTATTCTAGCTCCCTCAGCTGAGAGGCCCTGCATAATTCAATATTCTACCTCCAACGCTCAGCCGAGAGGCCCTGCAGCATTCAGTATGCTAGCTCTCTCAACCGAGAGGCCCTGCATCATTCAATATTCTAGCTCCCTGCATCATTCAGTATTCTAGCTCCCTCAGCTGAGAGGCCCTGCATCATTCATTATTCTAGCTCAACGCTCAGCCGAGAGGCCCTGCATCATTCAGTATTCTAGCTCTCTCAGCTGAGAGGCCCTGCATCATTCAATATTCTAGGTCTAACGCTCAGCCGAGAGGCCCTGCAGCATTCAGTATTCTAGCTCTCTCAGCCGAGAGGCCCTGCATCATTCAGTATTCTAGCTCCCTCAGCTGAGAGTCCCTGCATAATTCAATATTCTAGCTCTAACGCTCAGCCGAGAGGCCCTGCAGCATTCAGTATTCTAGCTCTCTCAGCTGAGAGGCCCTGCATAATTCAATATTCTAGCTCTAACGCTCAGCCGAGAGGCCCTGCATCATTCAGTATTCTAGCTCTAACGCTCAGCCGAGAAGCCCTGCATCATTCAGTATTCTAGCTCTAACGCTCAGCCGAGAGGCCCTGCAGCATTCAGTATTCTAGTTCTCTCAGCCGAGAGGCCCTGCAGCATTCAGTATTCTAGCTCTCTCAGCTGAGAGGCCCTGCATAATTCAATATTCTAGCTCTAACGCTCAGCCGAGAGGCCCTGCATCATTCAGTATTCTAGCTCGAACGCTCAGCCGAGAGGCCCTGCATCATTCAGTATTCTAGCTCCCTCAGCTGAGAGGCCCTGCATAATTCAATATTCTACCTCTAACGCTCAGCCGAGAGGCCCTGCAGCATTCAGTATGCTAGCTCTCTCAGCCGAGAGGCCCTGCATCATTCAGTATTCTAGCTCCCTGCATCATTCAGTATTCTAGCTCTCTCAGCTGAGAGGCCCTGCATCATTCAATATTCTAGCTCTAACGCCCAGCCGAGAGGCCCTGCATCATTCAGTATTCTAGCTCCCTCAGCTGAGAGGCCCTGCATAATTCAATATTCTAGCTCTAACGCTCAGCCGAGAGGCCCTGCAGCATTCAGTATTCTAGCTCTCTCAGCCGAGAGGCCCTGCATCATTCAGTATTCTAGCTCTAACGCTCAGCCGAGAGGCCCTGCATCATTCAGTATTGTAGCTCTCTCAGCTGAGAGGCCCTGCATCATTCAATATTCTAGCTCTAACGCTCAGCCGAGAGGCCCTGCATCATTCAGTATTGTAGCTCTCTCAGCCGAGAGGCCCTGCATCATTCAGTATTCTAGCTCCCTCAGCTGAGAGGCCCTGCATAATTCAATATTCTACCTCTAACGCTCAGCCGAGAGGCCCTGCAGCATTCAGTATGCTAGCTCTCTCAGCCGAGAGGCCCTGCATCATTCAGTATTCTAGCTCCCTGCATCATTCAGTATTCTAGCTCTCTCAGCTGAGAGGCCCTGCATCATTCAATATTCTAGCTCTAACGCCCAGCCGAGAGGCCCTGCATCATTCAGTATTCTAGCTCCCTCAGCTGAGAGGCCCTGCATAATTCAATATTCTAGCTCTAACGCTCAGCCGAGAGGCCCTGCAGCATTCAGTATTCTAGCTCTCTCAGCCGAGAGGCCCTGCATCATTCAGTATTCTAGCTCCCTCAGCTGAGAGTCCCTGCATAATTCAATATTCTAGCTCTAACGCTCAGCCGAGAGGCCCTGCAGCATTCAGTATTCTAGCTCTCTCAGCTGAGAGGCCCTGCATAATTCAATATTCTAGCTCTAACGCTCAGCCGAGAGGCCCTGCATCATTCAGTATTCTAGCTCTAACGCTCAGCCGAGAGGCCCTGCATCATTCAGTATTCTAGCTCAACCGCTCAGCTGAGAGGCCCTGCATCATTCAGTATTCTGGCTCCCTCAGCTGAGAGGCCCTGCATAATTCAATATTCTACCTCTAACACTCATCCGAGAGACCCTGCAGCATTCAGTATTCTAGCTCTCTCAGCCGAGAGGCCCTGCATCATTCAGTATTCTAGCACCCTCAGCTGAGAGGCCCTGCATAATTCAATATTCTAGCTCTAACGCTCAGTCGAGAGGCCCTGCAGCATTCTGTATTCTAGCTCTCTCAGACGAGAGGCCCTGCATCATTCAGTATTCTAGCACCCTCAGCTGAGAGGCCCTGCATAATTCAATATTCTAGCTCTAACGCTCAGCCGAGAGGCCCTGCATCATTCAGTATTCTAGGTCTAACGCTCAGCCGAGAGGCCCTGCAGCATTCAGTATTCTAGCTCTCTCAGCTGAGAGGCCCTGCATAATTCAATATTCTCCCTCTAACGCTCAGCCGAGAGGCCCTGCATCATTCAGTATTCTAGCTCTAACGCTCAGCCGAGAGGCCCTGCATCATTCAGTATTCTAGCTCCCTCAGCTGAGAGGCCCTGCATAATTCAATATTCTACCTCCAACGCTCAGCCGAGAGCCCCTGCAGCATTCAGTATGCTAGCTCTCTCAGCCGAGAGGCCCTGCATCATTCAATATTCTAGCTCCCTGCATCATTCAGTATTCTAGCTCCCTCAGCTGAGAGGCCCTGCATCATTCATTATTCTAGCTCAACGCTCAACCGAGAGGCCCTGCATCATTCAGTATTCTAGCTCTCTCAGCTGAGAGGCCCTGCATCATTCAATATTCTAGCTCTAACGCTCAGCTGAGAGGCCCTGCAGCATTCAGTATTCTAGCTCTCTCAGCCGAGAGGCCCTGCATCATTCAGTATTCTAGCTCCCTCAGCTGAGAGTCCCTGCATAATTCAATATTCTAGCTCTAACGAGCTCTAACGCTCAGCCGAGAGGCCCTGCAGCATTCAGTATTCTAGCTCTCTCAGCTGAGAGGCCCTGCATAATTCAATATTCTAGCTCTAACGCTCAGCCGAGAGGCCCTGCATCATTCAGTATTCTAGCTCTAACGCTCAGCCGAGAAGCCCTGCATCATTCAGTATTCTAGCTCTAACGCTCAGCCGAGAGGCCCTGCAGCATTCAGTATTCTAGTTCTCTCAGCCGAGAGGCCCTGCAGCATTCAGTATTCTAGCTCTCTCAGCTGAGAGGCCCTGCATAATTCAATATTCTAGCTCTAACGCTCAGCCGAGAGGCCCTGCATCATTCAGTATTCTAGCTCGAACGCTCAGCCGAGAGGCCCTGCATCATTCAGTATTCTAGCTCCCTAAGCTGAGAGGCCCTGCATAATTCAATATTCTACCTCTAACGCTCAGCCGAGAGGCCCTGCAGCATTCAGTATGCTAGCTCTCTCAGCCGAGAGGCCCTGCATCATTCAGTATTCTAGCTCCCTGCATCATTCAGTATTCTAGCTCTCTCAGCTGAGAGGCCCTGCATCATTCAATATTCTAGCTCTAACGCCCAGCCGAGAGGCCCTGCATCATTCAGTATTCTAGCTCCCTCAGCTGAGAGGCCCTGCATAATTCAATATTCTAGCTCTAACGCTCAGCCGAGAGGCCCTGCAGCATTCAGTATTCTAGCTCTCTCAGCCGAGAGGCCCTGCATCATTCAGTATTCTAGCTCCCTCAGCTGAGAGTCCCTGCATAATTCAATATTCTAGCTCTAACGCTCAGCCGAGAGGCCCTGCAGCATTCCGTATTCTAGCTCTCTCAGCTGAGAGGCCCTGCATAATTCAATATTCTAGCTCTAACGCTCAGCCGAGAGGCCCTGCATCATTCAGTATTCTAGCTCTAACGCTCAGCCGAGAGGCCCTGCATCATTCAGTATTCTAGCTCAACCGCTCAGCTGAGAGGCCCTGCATCATTCAGTATTCTGGCTCCCTCAGCTGAGAGGCCCTGCATAATTCAATATTCTACCTCTAACACTCATCCGAGAGACCCTGCAGCATTCAGTATTCTAGCTCTCTCAGCCGAGAGGCCCTGCATCATTCAGTATTCTAGCACCCTCAGCTGAGAGGCCCTGCATAATTCAATATTCTAGCTCTAACGCTCAGTCGAGAGGCCCTGCAGCATTCAGTATTCTAGCTCTCTCAGACGAGAGGCCCTGCATCATTCAGTATTCTAGCACCCTCAGCTGAGAGGCCCTGCATAATTCAATATTCTAGCTCTAAAGCTCAGCCGAGAGGCCCTGCATCATTCAGTATTGTAGCTCTCTCAGCTGAGAGGCACTGCATAATTCAATATTCTAGCTCTAACGCTCTGCCGAGAGGCCCTGCATCATTCAGTATTGTAGCTCTCTCAGCCGAGAGGCCCTGCATCATTCAGTATTGTAGCTCTCTCAGCTGAGAGGCCCTGCATAATTCAATATTCTAGCTCTAACGCTCCGCCGAGAGGCCCTGCATCATTCAGTATTCTAGCTCTCTCAGCTGAGAGGCCCTGCATCATTCAGTATTCTAGCTCTCTCAGCCGAGAGGCCCTGCATCATTCAGTATTCTAGCTCTAACGCTCAGCCGAGAGGCCCTGCATCATTCAGTATTGTAGCTCTCTCAGCTGAGAGGCCCTGCTTCATTCAATATTCTAGCTCTAACACTCAGCCGAGAGGCCCTGCATCATTCAGTATTGTAGCTCTCTCAGCCGAGAGGCCCTGCATCATTCAGTATTCTAGCTCCCTCAGCTGAGAGGCCCTGCATAATTCAATATTCTACCTCTAACGCTCAGCCGAGAGGCCCTGCAGCATTCAGTATGCTAGCTCTCTCAGCCGAGAGGCCCTGCATCATTCAGTATTCTAGCTCCCTGCATCATTCAGTATTCTAGCTCTCTCAGCTGAGAGGCCCTGCATCATTCAATATTCTAGCTCTAACGCCCAGCCGAGAGGCCCTGCATCATTCAGTATTCTAGCTCCCTCAGCTGAGAGGCCCTGCATAATTCAATATTCTAGCTCTAACGCTCAGCCGAGAGGCCCTGCAGCATTCAGTATTCTAGCTCTCTCAGCCGAGAGGCCCTGCATCATTCAGTATTCTAGCTCCCTCAGCTGAGAGTCCCTGCATAATTCAATATTCTAGCTCTAACGCTCAGCCGAGAGGCCCTGCAGCATTCAGTATTCTAGCTCTCTCAGCTGAGAGGCCCTGCATAATTCAATATTCTAGCTCTAACGCTCAGCCGAGAGGCCCTGCATCATTCAGTATTCTAGCTCTAACGCTCAGCCGAGAGGCCCTGCATCATTCAGTATTCTAGCTCAACCGCTCAGCTGAGAGGCCCTGCATCATTCAGTATTCTGGCTCCCTCAGCTGAGAGGCCCTGCATAATTCAATATTCTACCTCTAACACTCATCCGAGAGACCCTGCAGCATTCAGTATTCTAGCTCTCTCAGCCGAGAGGCCCTGCATCATTCAGTATTCTAGCACCCTCAGCTGAGAGGCCCTGCATAATTCAATATTCTAGCTCTAACGCTCAGTCGAGAGGCCCTGCAGCATTCAGTATTCTAGCTCTCTCAGACGAGAGGCCCTGCATCATTCAGTATTCTAGCACCCTCAGCTGAGAGGCCCTGCATAATTCAATATTCTAGCTCTAAAGCTCAGCCGAGAGGCCCTGCATCATTCAGTATTGTAGCTCTCTCAGCTTAGAGGCCCTGCATAATTCAATATTCTAGCTCTAACGCTCCGCCGAGAGGCCCTGCATCATTCAGTATTCTAGCTCTCTCAGCTGAGAGGCCCTGCATCATTCAGTATTGTAGCTCTCTCAGCCGAGAGGCCCTGCATCATTCAGTATTCTAGCTCTAACGCTCAGCCGAGAGGCCCTGCATCATTCAGTATTGTAGCTCTCTCAGCTGAGAGGCCCTGCATCATTCAATATTCTAGCTCTAACGCTCAGCCGAGAGGCCCTGCATCATTCAGTATTGTAGCTCTCTCAGCTGAGAGGCCCTGCATCATTCAGTATTGTAGCTCTCTCAGCTGAGAGGCCCTGCATCATTCAGTATTCTAGCTCTAACGCTCAGCCGAGAGGCCCTGCATCATTCAGTATTCTAGCTCTAACGCTCAGCCGAGAGGCCCTGCGTCATTCAGTATTGTAGCTCTCTCAGCCAAGAGGCCCTGCATCATTCAGTATTGTAGCTCTCTCAGCTGAGAGGCCCTGCATCATTCAGTATTGTAGCTCTCTCAGCTGAGAGGCCCTGCATAATTCAATATTCTAGCTCTAACAGCCTTTAGCCTGGACAAGCCTTGCCCAGGCCCAGGGCGCCAATTTTCTGATGGGCGTCCAGAGCTGTGTGCATTAAGGTTATGCCACCAGCGGCGCCCTTCTCATCTTGCTTCAGGCTTGTCCTTGTCCCTGCCTGTCCTTTTCTGTCTCATTTGCCTGTTTAAAGTGTTTTTAGTCCTTCATTATCATATGGCGGGCGATGTTGTTGACTACCCCTGTTGGAATAAAAATATTTTAGCTGTGCCGTTCATGTATTATACGACTTAAGTTAGCCTTGGCCGCACCATTTTATGTTTAACCGCCATTTTGAGCCATGACCTTAGAGCAGCGGGCACATGCAGAACGACCTTGACAGTAAGATAGCATGTGCCCGGTCTCAGGATCGAAACTCATCCTTCTGTACCTTCTTTGTCTAGCTGGCCCCAACTGGAAATTTCCAATCTGGGCGTGTCGTTAGGGGTTCTGAATTGTACATAATGTATCACCACGCTTTATGAAGTCAGTCCCTCTGCAGCAATCCCAGGAGGCTGGTCAGACTGGACTCCGCTCGAGTGTACCTGAATAAAATATACTTGGTTTGTATTCTCTACTGTCTGACGGACTCTTCATTGGTATGGAAGGCTGAGAGGTGGTCGCGAGTGACCCGGGTGGCCCTAATCGGGTCACTTCCTTCACCCCTTTAGTCACCCTCTGACGCTTGCTGACACACATCAACAAAACCATCATCTGGTGAGGCAGCTAAGCTATACCTGAGCTGGGGGAGGTCCGTGGATGTTTGTGTTCAGGGGTACTGACCAGTGAACCCAAAAGGGACCCCTGCCGCCTCACTTAATTCACTACCATCAGCAAGGGCGCCAAATTTCTCTCTGCCGGCGCCTAGGGCGCTACCTTAGCAAAGGGCGGCTCTGGCCCAAGCAACATGGGGGTGTCATAAGAGGAAGCAACGGAGTGCGGGCGGGAGGGAAGTAAGATTGGGGGCGTGGGTGAGAACAACGTGGAGCGAGGGAAAGTCAAAGGGTAAGAAAGGAGTGTGGGCAGGGGGTAAGCAATGCGGCTAGCAGGCAAGACTTAATTAATGCGCAGTGCGGAGGTGCTGCCCCAGGTATGTCTGACAATGTTAAACCTCAAAGGTTTAAGGTCAAAGGTCAGTCCCAGCAGGGAACCCTGACGAGCCTTCGGACGGGATAGGAATAGTATCCTGGGGGTTCTGTGTATCCTTAACCACAATATTGAAAGAAGGGGTTCAGAGCTCGTGCCATATTTGCCTCCAATCAGGGTCGGATTGGTAAGGCGGGCACTCGGGCAATGGCCGTGGGGCCGGTGTTGAAGTTCCATCTGTGGGCTGCTTTTTTGGCAGCCTGGGGGCCAATTTGGGCTGTGTCTGGTGTGTTCAGATGTCGCCAGCGGCCCAATGGGGCCCTGAGTGGCCTTTCTGGAGGCAGATGGGTGTCCATTACCTCCCTTTTATCAACGGCAGAGGTGTCACTCCCTTTCTCTCGCTGGGCCGGCTAATTAATGTGTGCATACTGAGCTCGAGGAGCCCACCCGCACCGCTCCACGCCGGCCGGAGCCCCAGCTGCCCGCGACCTCCACAGGCGCTTGCCTGTGCTGCTGCCTCCGCCCATCGAGTTGCGCCCGCCCACTTGTCTCCCTGTCAAGTGGGTGCGTGTTCAGCTGGCGGCGCTGGTGGCGGCGATCGATCGATCAACAAGTCGGGGTAAGTGCCCGCCGCGCGAGTGTGGAGTCAGCGTGCGCCTCGCTGCGGCCGGGCGCCCCTGTCTGCATGCCTTGGAGCCTGCTCTCCTCTCGTCTGCCTCAGCGCTACCGCGCGAAGAGGAAGAAAAACGAAATAAAATAATAAATAAAACAGACGTCTCCAGCGCTACACGCGGCCCTCCCCTGCCTGCCGCTCGTGTGCTGAAGCCCCGGATTTGGCCGGCAAGATTTGACTGCCTGCGCATTGGGGCACGGACCTTTCCCCACCTCAGGCTGCAAGGCTCACCAGTGTTACCTCACAGTGGAGAGGGGGACATCAGACGTGCAAACACACGAGGCAGACAGAAGCCTGGCACGTGCACCAGTCTGCGCCAAGGGGCATCTCGCATCCCTCCACGCACGTAGGGCCCCTGAGCGGCCCACACCGCGAGGCCACGCGCTGACGCGCACGCCCAGGTGCGGAGTATCAGTGCACAGGCCACACCCCTGCGCCTACACACCATCGCAAGGCCACCATGACCACCCAACCGGCGGCTGGAGCTGCTGCACAGCATGATGGAGGCGCCGATCCGCCTCCCCCAAGACACAGCCACACGATGATCGCACCGCTGCCTCCCTTCAGTGAACCCTCAGACTCTGCCACTGCCGCGCCAAGATGGAAGAAGTGGGTCGGGCGGCTCAACCACTACTTCAAGGGGACACGGGAGACCGATGGCACGGTGAAGCGGTCTCTCCTCATCTACTATGGGGGCGGAGAAATTTATGACCTCTTCGAGACGCTCCCCAACACCGGAGATGACGACGACTACGAGGCTGCGGTTGCCGCGCTCAACAGGCACTTTGATCCTCAGCTCAACCCTGACTTTGAAAAATTCAAGTTCAAGAGGGCGTGGCAGATGGACTCGGAGTCTGTCGATATGTTCTATGAACGGCTACGCCGACTGGCGAGCACGTGCCCGTTCACCGACCAGCGGGAGGAAATACGGGACCAAATTATCCTGGGTTGCCGCTCCAAACTCCTGCGGAAGCTGATCCTTCGTCAACCAGGGATTTCGCTGGACGAGATCCTGGTTCTGGCCCGCTCTCACGAGCTGTCGGACGTCAGAGCAGAGGAGATGGAAGACCCCTTACACACCCCGGTTGCCGCCTCACATGCGCCCAGACACCCGCCGATCAAGGAGGAAAAGGTGGACGCAATCCAGAGACGCCCCACCGCGCCTCGCCAGGCACCAAGACCGCTACCAGGTGGACCATGTGGATACTGCGGCGAGGATCACCCCGTGACGGCGGTCTGCGGGGCGAAGGGGAAGACGTGCTCCCGCTGCGGCAAGTTAAACCACTATGCCAAAGTGTGCCGAGGTGGGCGATTCAGACAACCATCGTCAAGACCCAGAAGCACGCCCCAACGGATTCGCCAGCTCTCTCTGGACGAACTGCCGCCAATACAGGAAGACCAACTACAGGAATGACGCCCAGTGTATGAGGATGAGGAGGTGTTCGTGGTGTCGTACGTCAGCAGGACAGGCACTCGTCGAAGGCCACCTCCTGTGTGCTCTGTCTCCGTCGAAGGCACTGATGTACAAGCCCTCATTGACACTGGTGCATCTGTCAATGTGATGGACTCAGAACAGTATGACCGGCTGTCACCGCGACCCCCACTTGCACCGTCCACAGCCCGAATCTACACGTATGGAGGAGCTGACCCGCTTCCTCTCCGTGGCATCATCCAGACCACCGTCGCCAGCAGAAGCTACTTCACCAAGGCGAGGTTCCACGTCACTGAGGGCAGAAAGGGAACTCTACTCAGCTGCCACACGGCCGAGGACCTAGGACTTGTCTTCTTCGCCAACCAGATCCATGACTCCCACGCGGAAGCAATGCTGAAGGAATTTCCGGATCTCTTCAAAGGACTGGGGAAGCTCAAGGGCAAGAGGTTCAAGCTCCATATTGACCCTTCGGTACGACCTGTGGCCCTCAGGCACCGGCGGGTGCCCTTCAACCTACGCCCGCAAGTGGAGGAGGAGCTGAGGAAGCTCGAAGAGTTAGATGTAATCGAGAAGTTCTCTGGCCCCACTCCGTGGGTGTCCCCGCTGGTCGTGGCGCCCAAACCCAAACAACCCGGAGCCATTCGGCTCTGCGTCGACATGAGGCTGCCAAATACCGCTGTGAAGAGAGAACGTCACATCACCCCCACAATGGACGACATTGTGGCGGACCTCAACGGGGCGAAGTGGTTCTCCAAGCTAGACCTGAACGCCGGCTACCATCAGCTGGAGCTGGAGCCCGAGAGTAGGTATATCACCACCTTCTCGACGCACGTTGGCCTCCGAAGGTACAAGAGGCTCAGCTTCGGAGTATCATCAGCCGCCGAGGTCTTCCAAAATGCCATCCGGGAAGCACTGTCGGGGCTGCCAGGGGTGATCAACCTCAGTGATGATATACTGGTGTTCTCAAACACACTAGAGGAACACCACTCTCACCTCCGAGCCACTCTGAAGAGGCTGACAGACTGCGGGCTGACTCTGCACAAATCCAAGTGTTCGTTTTATCAGGAGAGTGTCGACTTCTTTGGATACACGTTCACCCGAGAAGGGCTCCTGGTGGACCCGAAGAAGGCCGAAGCCATCCGAGCGGCCAGCACGCCACGGAATCCTACCGAAGTGAGGAGTTTCCTCGGCATGTCCACGTACTGTGGGCGCTTCATCCCCAATCTCGCAGCCATGTCAGAGCCACTACGGGTCCTTACACGCCACGATCACAAGTGGGAGTGGACGCCAGCGGCCAATAAAGCGTTCCAAGACATCAAGGTAGGGTTGTTGGACAAGACAATAATGGCCTACTTCCACCCGAGGAGACGAACGGAACTGGTCGAGCCGACGCCAGCCCGGTGGGCCTAGGAGCAGTCCTCCTTCAAGAACATGGCCCGGAAGTGTGGAAGCCGGTCGCATACGCCAGTAAAGCTCTCACGGACACCGAGACCAGATACGCCCAAATCGAGAGGGAGGCGTTGGCTATCAAATGGGCGTGCCAACACTTCCACCTGTATCTGTGCGGTCAGGAGTTCCATGTCGTAACTGATCACAAACCGCTGCTCCCGCTGTTTGCAGGCTCATCCCGGCTGGCGCCCCGGAGGATCGAACGATGGGCAGTGCAGTTGCAGGCATACAACTTCAAAGTGATCTATCGTCCAGGGGCCCACAACCCTGCCGACTATCTGTCTCGTCACCCGGAGTCCACAATGCCATCGGACCCATCGGTGGACGCCTGCAACACTGAAGCTTTCGTTAACATGGTGTCACAAGGGGCGTGTCCCACAGCCATGACCCTAGAAGAGATTGGCCGGGCCACCCAGGAAGACCACACTCTCTCCCGAGTGAGAGGAGCACTGGAGAACAACGGATGGGCCCATTTCATGGATGGAGCCCGCGTCCTCCGGCCGGAGGTCAGCCATGACCGCCAACAACTATGGCAGGTCGTAACGAACTCAGTGTGGGGGAAGACGGAGTCATCTTGAGAGGGCACCTGATCGTGGTCACGGAGAGTTTGAGGAAGCGGATCCTCACCCTGGCCCACGTCGGCCATCAGGGAATGGCAAAGACCAAGGCCAGGTTGCGAGACAAGGTCTGGTTCCCGGCGATGGACTCCATGGTGGAGGAGATGGTCCGACAGTGCCACGCATGTACGATCACCGGAGGAGACCCAGCGCCGGCACCCGTGATCACGGAGGAACCAAGCAAGACTCCCTGGACACACCTCAGCCTGGACTTTGGGAGCTTCCCAGATGGACGTCACATGCTGGTCATGGTTGACTCGTTCTCGAAGTTCCCCATTGTCGAGGTGGTGTCGTCGACAGCTTTTCCCCAGGTGAAGAGGGTCCTGGACAGAACCTTCGCAATGATGGGACTACCGGAAGAGGTCAAGTCCGACAACGGACCCCCGTTCCAGGGCCGAGAGTTTCAGGACTACCTTGAGAGCCAGGCGATTCGACATCAGAAGATCACCCCGCTATGGCCCCAGGCAAACGGGGAAGTAGAACGCCTGATGAGGACATTGAACCGCGCATTGCGCATCGCAGTCGATAGTGGAGAAGACGCTGAATTAGCTCTCGACCAATTTCTTGGTGCGTACCGACAGACCCCTCATAGCACCACCAAGTGTGCTCCGGCCCATCTACTGTTCAAACGGGCTCCCCGAGATAGTATCCCGTCAGACCCGACGTGGGTACCCGTGGAGCGGGATGATGGCGCCGTCCAAGCAAGGAGGGAGACAACGAATCGAAAGGCCAGCGAAGCCCGGAGAGCACAAGAACCTCAGCTAAGAGTGGGAGACCGGGTGGTGATCAAAGACCGACACCCCGGGTGGAAGTTCCAGACACCATACGAGCCAGAAGTATGGATCGTGGTAGGTGTTCAAGGGACCATGGTCACTGCTCACAAGGGACAGCAATCCGTAACGAGGAATGTGTCCAGTTTCAAGAAGACCACTGAGAGGGTGCTGGGTCAAGAAGCGTCTGACGATCAAGACTCTTTTCCAAGTTTTTCCCCTCCTTCCTCATCCAGCACAGGGAGTACCCCACCAGAAGTACCCCGGCAAGTCAGCCAGGACTGGGCTGACCCTACACGACCGTCTGGTCAGGACCCCGCTGCCGGATCGTCTGGGGGTGTCCCATCCAGCGTGTCGGCTGGTTACAGGGTCCGGAGCCAGAGGTATGGTCTCCGGCCAAATCCGGCGCCAAGTCAGCAACTGCCAGACTTTGTATATACTTCTCCATGAACTGGGAGGACTTGATGGTCCAGAGCCGAAAGAAAGGAGGGATGTAGAGAGCCACCCGGGCCCTCTACTACATTGTTGCAACTTTCACGCATCCCCACACCCCTTGGGGCGGGCTCGCCTCGAGGGGATAAATAAACGGCCGGAGACCGCTCGGGGTCTTCCGGCCATGAGAACTAAAGCACCTGTGTCGTGCATTTAATTAGCGCTGCCGCGGCCTAGATACCCCAGGCCCCGCCGCGCTACAGTGCCCAGGCCGATTTCTAATCCCAGTCCAACCCTGCCTCCAATTACCATCCAGGGTGACTGGATATACCAGCTGTTATGTTATGGGAAGCTTCCCCGGAAGTTCTTCTCGTCAGACCTTGTTCCAGTAAGAAATAGCCTACTTAGTTTATTTTTTGAGTGTAGGCGGGAGTAAAATACCGTTAATTCGATTTGAAGGTATCAAAGGCTTTACATGAGCACCAGTTGCGTTACAGACGGACAAGTTAATTTTGTTAGGCACGGGGATACTAATTGATTTGCCCAGAATCACAGGATGTGGGGCGTCCATGCCTAGATTCGAACCCGGTTCCCTAGTTTCCATGTCGACCTGCTCTAGCACTTAGCCCATATCCTCGCTACTAACGAGTACGGTGCGTTTATTGACTTTCCCTCCAGTCATTTCTGCCTCATAACGCATGTGCATTGTCTGTGCATAGCATGATAGCACAAGCAGCCTGGGGGAGGGGCGGCAGTGCGGGATGCGCCGGCCCGCCTCCTGCCACACTTGACACTCCAGCGTGTTGAGGTGACTCGGTAAAGCCGCAGCGCCTAATGACAGGCATGTCGATGCATAATGACATGCGTGGAGCTCAGAGGCAGGCCCTGCTGCCGAACGCCATTAAGAGCCTCTTGTAGGAGATGGCCATCACAGGGACAGGAGGCAGGACCCGTCCCTCCCGAAGCCGCTTCACCTCACAGCTTGTCTATGACAGGAATGCAAGGGCGGGAAAACCAGGGGGAGGCGCTCCTCAGAGCGGACTCTGCTTGTGAAAGAAACACTCGCAATGGAGCGAGACTGTTAGGACTGAAGCCGCGATGGTCGATTTCTCGTGTTGTGCGCACATATACGTTCCTTTTGTATTTAAACGCATTTTTTTTTAGCATTTTCTGAATACAATCTCCTTTAAGCAATGCATGTTTTACACGGATATGGCCTAACGGCCAGAGCTGCCTGTTTTGTAGCTGGGGAACCAGGTTCGAGTCGCGGCGTCGACTCAACATCCTGTGATTCTGGGCAAATCACTTAATCTCACCGTGCCTACCAAAATCATTTAGAGGCCGCAGCTGCGACCCCAGGCTTGCTTCTGGTGACCCCTGGCCCTGTCTTTGCAACCCCTGGCCTCGTGGGTGGCACAGGCAATGCCAAGAACAGAAGGTAAAAGCATTGGCAACGCCAAAAGGTCTCACCTATGTGAGAGCTATTGGCTTTGACAGTGTATTTTAGCCATGCTGTTCAGCATGCCTAAAAGTTCGTGATGTGGCATAGAGGAGAGTGGATCAGAGTGGAGTAGTGTAGAGTGGCATTAAGTGGTGTAGAGTAGATTGGATTGGCATAGCATAAAGTGGCATGGGGTGGCGCACAGTGGCATAGAGTGGAGTGGCGCAGAGTACAGTGGCATAGACTTTAGTGGTGTAGAGTGGCATAGAGTAGAGTGGTGTAGTTTGGGAGAAGAGTAGAGGGGAACAGTGTGGTGTTGAGTGGAATAGAGTGGCAGAGTGGAGTGGCATAGAGTGCCATAGAGTGGCTTAGAGTAGAGTGTCATTGTGTGGAGTGGAGAGATGAGTGCTAGCAGAGTAATAAAGATTGGCGTAGAATAGGGTGGTGTAGAGTGGCATATATTGGGGTGGCACAGAGTGGCGTGGGGTGGTGTGGAGTAGAGTGGCATGGAGTGGCATAGAGTGTGGCACACAGTAGAGTGGAGCGGCGTGGAGTGGCACAGAGCAGAGTGCCAAGGAGTAGAGTGGCGTAAAAGTGGCATTGTGTGGAGTGGCGCAGAGTGGAGTGGAGTGGCATAGATTAGAGTGGCGTGGCATAGAGTTTGGTAGAGTAGAGTGGTGTGGAGTGGAGTGGTGTGGAGTAGAATGGAGTGGCGTAGAGTAGAGTGGCATAGAATAGAGTGGAGTAGACTGGTGTAGAGTGGAGTGGTGTGGCATAGAGGAGAGTAGAGTGGAGTGGTGTAGAGTGGTGAGGAGTGGCGTAGTGTGGGATAGAGTAGAGTGGTGAGGAGTGGCATAGAGTGGAGTAGAGTAGTGTAGAGTGGGGTAGAATGGCATAGAGAGGTGTGGAGTGAGAAATGCATAGAGCGGCATAGAATGGCATAGAGTGGCGTAAAGTGGCATAGAATGGAGTGGCGTAGAGTGGCATTCAGTAGCATTGTGTGCAGTGGAGCGGCGTAGAGTAGAGTAAATATTAGTTTCCCTGTACCTTGTCTATCCCTGCATCCTTTATGAACTATAGACTTTGACCTTAGTGGCCGGTTTGACTGGAGAGCTTGAAGCTTACACAATTCTTCATTTCCCTCTCAAATTCCTTATTAAATTTATTTAAAAATGCAAATGTCACTTTAAATGCTGAATTTTAAATCAGACCTTTTATTGACATTTTGGCACTCATTTAAAGATGATTGAAACTTTTTTGGTAATACTAGGAATCGATAATTGTGATACTACACCTGGCATTCTAGGTATCACTGTGAATTTAGATTTAAACATGGAACAACATGCAAAATGGCGTTTCGCATAGTATTGTTCTACATGTAAAGGAACAAAGTTAAAACCAACGTTTTACAGGTGCGAATACACACTTTTTTCCTGTGCTCTTGTAAGATTTTACTGCATATTTTTATGAGGTAATGCGGCATAACTTTAAATAGGACACTCGTACTGATCATGTGGTAACATGTTTACCGCATAGCTGACAGCCTGTGGGGGAAGGTGGTTACTTCCATTTGAGATAGGAAAGGCAACACTTAATTTGGAATAAGCATTGGCAATGCTTATAGGTCAGGTGAATGAATGAAAGTGCCTTTTGTGTCATTGTTGGGTTCAGGCAACTGAATAATTCACCAGACGTGGCTCTGTCACTCATCGTTGCACTCGTGCATCCATTCCTCCATCCACTGACGCAGACTTCCATTTACCCTCTGAAACAACCATAATGAAAAACACTCAAACTCAACAATATATGAACGATAAATTAAAAGAAAAAAACAAAACATGCTGGTGTCTAAACACGGCGGCTATAGGCTTGAAATAATAAAAGATAGCAATAGGTCTCCATCTTGGCTATGTATTGTATATGGTCCACAGTTAAAGTTTTAGCATTGCCGGCACATTTAGAACCAATGTGCTGGCCATCTTGGAATGGTAAAACAATGATACACTATGGACAACAGAATTCTATAATAATTTCCTGGTTTAGAGAACGTAGCCACGTACGATGCAGTGCACATTGGATGAAATCAGCGCGGCAAGCCAGCAAACCCGTTAGCACTTCATAGAGAGCAGTAGCACCCTCTTAGTAAATATTGAAATAAAAAGAGGAGAAGCAAAGCAACGAAAGAACTATCAAAGGAGAAATTTGAAAAGCAAAGTATTGACCAAACAGCCCTGGCACTGAAGCGCACTCATTTTCAGATGGATGTGGGCCAATTACTAATCTGGACTGAACAATTACCCCATGCAGTACGCTGTCATGACTGGAAGCAGAGTGTTAATGAGACTCCGAAAGACCAAAGGCAGACCAGAGCTGATCCAAATACCTGCTATGTATCAATATGGACATATACTTATTTAAATTCATTTATGTATTATTTAATATTTTTTTTATTGCAAGATCCTAGCAGAAAGCGCTTTAAAGACTCAAGCAAGAATTATTACAGTGCAAATCATCTACGCCTAGGGGTTGTCAGAGGCGGTACAACACCTAAATCATCCTTCCCTACAAAGGAAATCTCTGACATTTCATGTAATAAAGAACAAGTTACTTACCTTCAGTAACGCCTTATCTGATAGAGACAATATCTAACCGCAGATTACTTACCTTTTGAATTTCCCCAGACGTCAGACTGGAACCCGGAAGATTTTTTGTGAGCAGTATGCTTGCGCCCCAGTAGGTGACGTCGGTTGGCTCCGAGTGGCAGCGCCCGCGCCAGAAGTGACTTCCTCATCACCTATATAGGCGCCACCTCAGCACTGACATCAGTTACTTTTCATGACTTTCCAAGCCAGAAAGCGTGAAGCCATGAAGTGCACTGCCACTGGTGTGTCCAAACTAGGGCCCTGAAAGGGATCAGCCCTAACCCTAGAAATCTGTCCGCAGAGCGGGGAGGATGGGTGGGTCGGTAAAGAATCTGCAGCTAGATATTGTATCTACCAGACAAGGCGTTACTGAAGGGTTATCTGATAGAGACATCTAGCCGCAGATTCCTTGCCTTTGAATAGATACCCAAGCAATACCAATCCCGGAGGTGGGTCTGCAGACAAATTTAGACTAAGAAGTCCTGCAGGACCGAATGGGGGAAGTGCCCGTCCCTGCAGACCTGACTGTCCAGACAGTAATGCTTGCTAAACATGTGCAGGGATGCCCACGTTGCTGCCTGACAGATGACTAGGACTGGAACTCTACAGGCTAATGCAGTGGTCACAGCCTTAGCTCTGGTGAAATGAGCGCTTAAGCCTTCAGGAGGCTGCTTCTTTGCCAGTGCGTAGCAAATCTTGATGCAGAGAATGACGAATCGAGAAATGGTCCATTTCTCACTGCCCAACCTTTCTTCGCACCAACATACCCCACAAAGAGTTGATTGTCCACCCGGAACTCTTTTGTGCGGTCAAGGTAGAACGACAACCCTCTTTTTGGGTCCAGATGGTTAAGTCGCTCCTCTTCTTTAGAGGAATGTGTCGGAGCATAAAATGTTGGCAGGGTGATCACTTGGCCTACGTGAAAGGAAATGACCACCCTCTGTAGAATGGAAGCTCTCTTATGAAGCACCAGTTTGTCTGGGTAGATGTTAAAGTACAGAGGCTTGGATGACAAAGCCTAAAGCTTGCTGACCTTCTGGGCTGATGTGATAACCACGAGAAATGCCATCTTGATGGTAAGGAGCCTAGAAGGACAATTGCGCAAAGGCTCAAAAGGAGCACACATAAGGAAAGTTAGGACACAATTGGGGTCCCACTGAGGCATAATGAAAGGAGAAGGTGGGAACAAATGTTGCAAAACCTTTCAAAAATCAATTTACAATAGGCGATATGAAGAGGAATGGCTGGTCAAGCAACTGCAGAAGAGCTGAAATAGCAGAAAGATAGCCCTTGAGGGTGCCCAGAGCAGGCCCTGCTGGGCAAGAGAATGAATGAAGAGAAGAAACTGAGAAAAGGGAGGATTGATCTGTCTTTCTGTACACCATGCCGCAAATTTTCCCCAATGGCAGGTGTATACCATCTTGCTGGAGGAACGCCTGGCTGCCAAGATAACATTGCAGAATTTGGCAGGAAGGTCGAAAGCTGTCAACTGTCGCTGCTCAATCTCCACGCAAGAACGTGAAGAGTGGACAGGTTCGGTTGGGGGACCCTCCCCTGCTGCTGTGAAAGAAGATCCTCCCTAAGGGCCAGCCTGATCAGAGGACCGATGGCCATGGTGAAGAGCTCGGGATACCAGTCTCTCCATACACAGTCCGTAGCCACAAGAAAGACTTAGGCCCAGTCCTGATCTTCTTAAGAACTCTTCGCAGGAGTGGTATGGGTGGAAAGGAGAACAAGAGGCCTAAGTTCTACTCGAGATGAAAAGCCTTTCCTAGCGAGAGCTGCCTTGGAAACTCCAGCGTGCAGAACTGCTGACATTGAGGGTTCTCGTCGGTGGTAAACAGATCTAACCAATGCTCTCTGCACTGCTGAAAGATACCTTATACCACCTCCGGGTGGAGACACCATTCATGATCAGCTAGGCATCTTCGGCTGAGTTCGCCCACCCTGGCGTTCAGAGAGCCTTCCAGCTGTTGAACAACCAGGAATATGCCCTGACGTTCCAGCAATGTCCAGAGACGCAGGGCCTCTTTGCAAAGGCTCCATGACCTCACCCTTCTCTGTTTGTTGCAGTACCACATGGCAGTGATGTTGTCTGCGAACACCTGTACTAGCCTTCCCTTGATGGAGGGTAGATAGGCTTTTAATGCCACCAGGATCGCCCGGAGCTCCAACAGGTTTATGTGCAGTCCAGATTCTGCCAGATAGCAGAGGCCTCTGATCTCCACTTCTCCCAGATGGCTGCCCCATCCCAGGAGTGACGCATCTGTCACTACTGTCACATCTGTTTGGGGAAGGGAGAGGGGTCTGCCACTGACATAATCGCTGTTTGTTAACCACCACTGCAGATCTTTTGCAGTTCCCTCCAAGATCTGGACCATGTCAGAGAGATTCCCCTGATGCTGCGCCAACTGGAACTTCAGGTTGCACTGTAGAGCCTGCATATGCCAGCGGACTCATGTTACAAGCAGGAAGCAGGAGGCCAGGAGGCACAGCAGCCTCAAAATCAATCTCACCGAAATCCAGGCTAGAGGCTGAAACATCGGTATCATAGCCTGAATATCCTGGACTCGCTGTTTGGGAGGATAGGCCTGAAACTGCACAGTGTCCAGAACAGCTCAGATGAAACAAAGTCTGAGAGGGAGTCAGGTGTGACTTTGGCACTCTGATAGTGAACCCCAACAAATTCAGGAGGCCCGCCGTAGTCTGGAGGTGGGAGATGACAGCCTGGGGCGAGCCCACCTTCAACAGCAAGTCATCAAGTTAGGGGAAGACTGGCACCGCTGATCTCAGCAGTTGAGCTGAAACCACCGCCATCACCTTGGTGAACACCAGAGAGGCGCTGGTAAGGTCAAAGGGAATATGTGAACTGAAAGTGCTTGTGGCCCACCATGAATCGCTGGTAACACCTGTGGGCAGACAGGACGGGAATGTGGAAATATGCGTCCTGCAAGTCCAACGCTACCATTTAGTCTCCTGTGTCCAGAGCAGACAAGGCCTGAGCGAGTGTGAGCATTTTGCACTTCTTGAGGAAGAAATTGAAAGGGTGCAGGTCTAGGATAGGACGAAGGCCTTCGTCCTTCTTGGGCACAAGAAAGTAACAGGAATAGCGACAATGACCTACATCTGGTGTCAGCACCCCCTCTCTATGGCTCCCTTGGCCAAGAGAGCCATCACTTCCTGGTGGAGAAGGGATAGGTGGTCCTCCGTCATTCTGTCGTAAGCAGATAGCATGGAGGGAGGGGTAGTCATGAAGGGGCAGGAATAGCCCCTTCGGACGATCTGCAAAACCCACTGGTATGATCTTATAGACTGCTAGTGGGGCAGGTGATGGCGGATCCAGCCCTCCACTGTGATGGTACGAGGGCAGACTATAAGGGTTTGGATGCTGCTGCTCGGGGAGTGGTGGACAGGCTCGACCCTCTGGCTGTCCGACCCACAGGGTTTGTGGGTACCGCGTCTTTGGCCACACAGAGGCTGGGAAGGTTGCATACCGCGGTGACTGGGAGGGTATAGACTTGGCTGGTAGCCCCTTTCATGGCCACAAAAGGAGCGATAGGTGGATTGGGGTGACGAGGGGCCATGGAGAGGCTTAAAGACCTGGCCGTAGCCCTGCTGTCCTTCAAGCACTCCAGCACTGAATCCGCCTTGTCTCCGAAGACCCATCATAAGGCATGCCCATAAGCGATGTTTGGACATCCCCAGAATAGCCAGTCGTCCTCACCCAGGCCTGGCGCCGTAAGGCCACTGTCAATGAAATCGCTCTGCCTAGTGAGTCGGTGGTGTCCAGTCCACATCGAATCATGAACTTAGCTGCATCTCTCTCATCAGCAACTGCCTGGGAGAGTACTGCCCTGGCCTCCTCTAGGACCGTAGGGAACACCTGCTCAACTGTATCCCACAGAGAGTGGGAATAGTGGCCCAAAAGGCATGCAGTGTTCACAGACCATAGTGCCAGGTTGGTGGAAGAAAACACCTTCGTTCATAAGTTGTCTAGCCTCATGGATTCCGATTAGGTGGTGCAGTTGGGAATAGGCCAGGATTTACGTGTGAAGTGGAGGCTTGGACCACTAAGCTCTCCAGGGGAGGGTGTTGCGTGAGGAAGTTGAGGTCCCCTAGGGCGGGACGGTGGTAGCAGGTTATTGTCCCTTTCACAGAAGCCCCTGTGTTGGGCTGAGACCAAGTCTCAAGCAGGACATCAGTAAGAGCTTCATTAAACGGGAGATGCGGTTCAAAGGGGGACACTCCCGGTTGAAGCACTTCTGTCAAGATGTTCGTATTGACTGCCAGCGAGGGCAGGCTAAGGTGCAGGACCTCTGCCACCCTCCTCACCACCATTGCAAATGACACTCTCTTCTCCGTAGCCACGGTAAGGGGAGAAACCATGCTTGTATCTGGAGAGGTATCCAGTCCGCTGGTGTCTGCCAAATCCTCACACCAGTCAATGTTTGCATCATAAGGCTGGTATTCTTCAGGGTCCAGCAACACCTCCCACTCTTCCTCGAGTCCTAGCCCATAAGAATAGGGCTCAGGCTCTTGCCTGGAAGGCATGGCTCCAGCTGGACAACACCCCTCTGGCTCCATGTTGGAGTTGGAAATCAGAATGGAGACAGCGCTGGGAGCGTCAGCATTTCGATCAGCCCCAGGGAAGGTCGAGGTGGCACAACCAGCACCGGTCTGGATCCATCTGTGGCTCCAAGGGGTCTAAATGGCACCATTGCTGGAACCACCAGCGTAGGTCCCATAAGGGCCCCTCCCGAACCCGAGGGCCCGAAGTCTCGCAAGAGGGAATGAGCTGCCCAAATATGAGGTGCAAAGCCTCATAAAATTCTCTTAATTGGGTGGAGGTCATTCTGACTCCAGAAAACTCAGGGAGGCGCGGAGACAGCCCTGGCACTCCCTGGCAGAGTAGGGCCTCGAATGTCGACGCTCCCTCGTCTTGTTGGCCGGCGGACAAGGAGAAGTCAAAGATCTCTTCGACTTCTTTTAATTCTTGAGGTGGGACTTACCCGAGTGGCCCGACAACTTAGAGTGCAACAAGGATCTCGTACTCTGCAAACCCTTCCCAGGACCTTCTTCTCGACCAGGATCTGGATCATTGCGGCGTTGCACATCGAGCCGCCAGGAGCTTGAGGGATTGCTCCCCTCAAGGCCTTCGGATTCATGGCTCTGCAATTAGAGCAGGCCTTAGGAGCGTGGTTGTGGTGGGACAAAGGAAGAGCCCGGCCCAAGTTTCAGCTAACACTGGCCTTTGACAGGGCAGGCCTCTTTGAAGCTAATCCAGTTCCAGTGCCCAAACCCACTGGTCATCCTGTCAAGGGAACAGTAACACCTCCCAACACCACCAACTCATCAAACCAACAAGGAAGAAATCCCTCCAAGAAAGAATCCTCACCAAAACACACAACACCAAAGAGCTCTTCTCCATCATCAAGGAATTTGCCAAACCCTGCAGTGAAACAACAGACGTCCCACCTTCCCAAGACCTCTACAACAGCCTCAGCACCTTGTTCCACCACAAGATCAAGATGATCTACGACAAATTTGACAACCAAGACCACCTCACTGCTCCAGCTCCCCCCTCATGCGACGCCACCTAACAGACCCTGCTCAAATGGATCCCGCTCACTACAGAAAACACCTTGAAGACCATGAAACGCATCCACTCTGGAGCACCCTCACACCCCTGCCCACACCACATCTTCCACAGAGTCGCCTCGGCCATCGCAACCGAACTACGTCAGATAATCAACTGCTCCTTCGAGACCGCTACCTTCCTTGATGACTGGAAACACGCCGAAGTCAACCCCCTCCTGAAGAAACCTCTGCAGACCCAATGGACCTCAAGAACTTCAGGCCCATATCCCTGCTTACCTTCACAGCCAAGGCCATCAAAAAGGCCATCAACACCCAGCTAACAAACTTCATTGAAGCTAACAACGTCCTGGACATCTCCCAATCCGGATTCCGAAGCAACCACAGCACCGAGACCACCCTACTCGCAGCCACCGATGATATCTGCTCCTCCTCAACCAGGACAAAACGGCAGCCCTCATCCTCCTGGACCTCTCGGTTGCATCCGACACCGTCTTCCACCGCACCCTAGCACCAGACTCCACGACGCCGGCATCCGCGGCTATCCCTTGTCTGGATCTGCTCCTTCCTCACCGGCAGAACTCAGCGGGTCAGACTCCCTCCTTACCTCTCGTAACCAACAGAGACCAAATGTGGAGTGCCCCAGGGCTCCTGCCTCAGCCCCACCCTCTTCAACATCTACATGGCCCCCCTCGCAACCATCGCCAGGAACCACGGGTCAACATCATCTCCTACGCCGATGACACCCAGCTGATCCTCTCCCTCACCAACAAACCCAACATCACCAGACAGCTTACAAGAAGGGATGAAAGCCGTCGCCACCTGGATGAAGAACAGCTGCCTGAAACTCAACTCAGAAAAGACAGAAGTCCTCATCCTTGGCACCACACCCTCAGCATGGAATGACTCCGGTTGGCCCTCCGCCATTGGAAATCTCACAACCCCGACGGACCACACATGAAACCTCGGCATCATACTAGACTCACCAATCACAATGAACCGCCAGATCAACGCTGTCCATCGACCTGCTTCAACACCCTCCACATGCTTCGAAAGACTTTCAGATGGATCCCAACCTAAACCAGAAAAACTGTCACACAGGCACTCATCCGCAGCAGACTGGACTACGGCAACACTCTCTACGCCGGAATCAACAAGAAAATCCTCTGCAACCTCCAGACTGTCCCGAACACCGCAGCCAGACTGATCCTCGACATCCCCCCTCGTAGCTGCATCACCCAACACCTCTGCGATCTCCACTGGCTTCCAGTCAAAAGAAGAATAACCTTCAAACTCCTCACCCACGCATACAAGGCCCTTCACAACACCGGACCCGCATACCTGAACAGCCGCCTCTCCTTCCACGCACCCAAAAGACACCTCCGATCAGCCCATCTCTCTCTGGCCACCGTCCTACATATCAGCAAGACTAGAACGGAGGAAAGTCCTTCTCCTGCCTCCCAGCCAAAGCCTGGAACACCCTCCCCCCCTCCACATGCGGCAATCTCCCACACTGCCACAGTTCAGGAAGGACCTCAAGACCTGGCTTTTCGGATGACCCCAGCACTCAACGTAGCCGCCCCCCTTCAAGCCCAGCTCCTTGAAACCTTCTAGGGTGAGTAGTTGCGCTTTGCCAACCCCTGATTGATTGATGTCTTTGCTCTTTGAGCTGGCAGCAGTTTTCACACCTCTTTAAATGCTGATTACTAGCTGGCACAAGTGAGAAAAAATGCAAATTTAGCCTCCAGGAACTTCAGACAGGAAAAGGTCACTTTTTAAAAGTAAGTTTTCCTTAATATTTATTAAAAACTGACTGCACCATAGAGTTGGATATTTAATTAACTATTAAAAATGGCTGCTTAATTATTTTTCTAGCTATTCTCATTCCCGAACCTACAGTATTAGGATTTTTAATCTGTACTGTGGTGTTCCACAGAAGACAGCTAGGCCTGCCACAATGAAAAATAGCTTTTGGATGCTGGTCACCATAAGAAAATGTTAACAATCAATTTCTACATGTCCTACTTTTAAATAACCATGCACCCTTCCTTGTGGGTGGCAAGGTCTACATAAGGGTGACTTATTAATATTGAAAAGGGAGGTTTGGCCTTTCAAGGTGGTTAATTTTGATAAGTTGAATTGCAGTTTTTACACTGCTACAGTGAGGCTACGCTGGTGAGGCTGAAGCCATGTTTGCACTGATACTGAGGGGATGGCACAATAGGTACTGCAGTCCACTGGTGGCATTTAAGTTGAAGGCCAATTTCATCATATTGAAAGGGGAAGCAGAGGCATTTTACCACTGATTAGTATGGTTAAAGTGCACAGAGGTCTACAGCCAGCAAAACAGTAAAGGTAAAAATTGGTGGATACACCATACAATTTTTTTACATTTCCTACAAAATGCATTTAGTATTGATCAAAAGGTCTGTTTGCAGATAGTTCACATAAGAAATGTACAGATAGTTTGAATTTCATTGTTTTTAAGTTTTCCTCACCCTAAACCCTAACGCTAACATTAAACACAAATGATTTGAACGAATCATTCATTATCCATTTTTCGTTTTTTAATTAGTTTGCCTGGACATTGGTTATTGTGCTTATTCACATTTTACCGTTCACCGAACAAATGTTTATTTTTTTTACATTCTCGCACCTCATTTTCAAAAGCGATTTTTGGGCTAGCAAGTGACAACAACTCCCTATCAACCTTTCTTTTGCGTCACCTACATCTTTGCTCCTTGTATTACAGATGCCCTTCCTTCCAGCAGTGACCTCTAAAACCTGGCACAATATTTATTCTGAACAGGATCGAGGAGGCTCTACCATCCCCTTGCACTCCCCCCTCCCCCCAATGTCTTGGATCACTGGACATGCATAAATACTGCTGATGTTATCACTGCAAACAGTGTCGGAGGAAAGGAATCCACTTTTGGTATCACACAAGACTCTAAAAGTATTAAGACAAACAAACTAGCATGTGACAGACTCTGCCCCACCCCTCCACAGATCAGTGGCATCAGTCTGAACTAGAAAGTACTCTCCCCAGGCTACTAGGGAAGAGGTGTGGCGCCGCGGCCAGGGCGAGTGACGCTGGAATCTGGGGCTCACGGTTCGATCCCCTGCACCGGCGGCATGTCAGCCCAGCACCATGTGACTCTGGGCAATAGCTTGCTTAATCTTCCCGACGGCCCCCAGCGCCGGCATGCCTTCGGGTAGCTGTTCGCGCTTTACAAATACTGGATTTACATTTAGGACATGAGAAGCACCAGCCTGACTTATGATGGACTCTTCCTCTACACTCCAGCTTGTTAGAGGAACTAGTCAGATCCAGAAAAGACTCTTTCCCAAGTTATGAGTACATCAGAGGCCTCAGACTTCCTTACGATGGGCTCTTCTCCAGCCCTCCACTACATCAAAAGCACTACTCCGACGCGGGACGCACTGCACCCCAGGCCTCCACCATGTCAGAGGCATGTGTTTGACCTATGCAGGACTCTTCCACAGCCCTCCAGCATGTCATCTACCAAGCTGTTGTGACCAGAAACGGAAGTTTAAAAAACAAGAAAAACAAGGCAACAGGCCTTTTCCAGCTATGCACCATGGATCTGGAACAACATCCGTGTATCCATCAGGATCGCTCCATTCCTGCTCCAATGTAGGAAAGAGCTACGCACCTCGTTGAAGAATACTACATCATGAAGAAGTAACTGTCCACCTCCACCCTCAAATCCAAGATTCACCTCCAAGGGCTGACTGTATGTTTGTCTTTGATCATGCAAACTTGCCAACCTATCCAAAAAAAACAAGGGAATCAAGAGGGGGCAGGGCCTGGGGCGGGAGCGGGACCTTGAGCCTGTTACCTCCATCAAAGTGCTTCTGAGGGGGCGTGGCCATTCAGAGGGAGATGTGGCTTTGTGCCGGTCGCCACCCATGAGCCACTCTAACCTCCCTAAGAAAACAAACCAAGGCTTCAAAGACTGCAGCTGATGTCTTGGGAAGGTGCTAAAACCCTGATGTGCATCAGCTGTGCTCAGCCTCAGCACAATGTGAGCTGGAAACACTCTCTGCAGGGGTTTCCAACTCATATTGTCTGCCAGTGAGTGATATTGGCTCCTCAAGAGGTGACCGTGTGAAAGGAACCAATATCATGTGACACCCAATTGCGCCATTTGAGCTGGCCTGCCTGAACTATGTACAGCGCACCTCTGAATTTCAGCCCGGTTCACGCTATACAAATACCACAAGCATACATACATCAAAGGTGCCAGTCTGAGCTAGCAACGTTTCTTTGATATATATACATAAGATCAGAGAGCAATAGAGAATTTGTTGGCCGTTGTGTGTTCTCACTGGCCCTCAGTGTCTCACAGCGGGGCAGTCTTTGACTACCAATGTCTCACTATGGACAGTTAAGGGAGAGGCTGGGGAGTTTTGACCCCTAATATCCCACAGCGGAGCAGTCTTTGACTATCAATGTCTCAATGTAGACATTTTAGATGGAGATGGAGTCTTTGACCCCCAATGTCTCACAGCAGGGTGCTTTTTACTACCAGTGCAGATGAGTGAGAGGGTGGGGGAGTGTTTGACCACCAAGGTCTCACAACAGGGCAGCCTTTGAATGCCAATGTCTCACTGTAGACTGATTAGGAAGAGGGTGGGAGATTTTTGACAGTTTGTGACGAGGGATGCGTCAATCTTCTACCTCCCAAATGTCCATCTGTACTGGCCCAATATCTCTGTCAGAATGCATGTATGTATATGGTATTTTTATTGCACAACCTTAGCCAAAAGGTTCTTGAGCACTGCACGTTATCAAAGACAAGCATAGAGTAGAAGAGGAGGCAAAGCTGGACTGAGAATGGTTAATGCATTGTGATGTACAGTTCTTTAAAGAGGTGACGCTTCAACTATTTCCTAAATTGTAGCATCGCTGGAGCATTCCTGATGGATACAGGGATGTTGATCTAGAACCCAGGTGCACGGCTGTCTTGTTTTTTTCTTTTTCACACTTCGTAGTCTGCAGTCGTTTGTTATGGTGGCTGAGAGGGTGCAGACATCCACTAGAGATGGTGAGCTTATCTGCAAGACAAGAGGGGGTGCTAGCTTTGTAAATGATGCAGTTGGTTTTGAAGATGGTGTGGGCCGAAAAGGGGAGCTAATGGAGCTCCATCAAGATGGGATGATGTGATCATATTTCTTCAGGCCTTGGACGAGACATGCTGCAGGTTGTCCGATGCCCCTAAGGGATGCTAGTGTAGAGTCTGGGAGGCCATATAGTAGGGCATTTCCACCATCCAGATGTGAGAGTACAAGGGCTTGAACAGCACGTCGGAAGTTGCTTTCTGGAAGAAATTGTTTCATTTTGTTTATTTATTTTTTAGCTTTATTTAGCGCTAGCTAGACCTGAAGGTATCAGAGTGCTTTACAGGATATGTGAATAAGTTTGATCGAACTACATGCGAGGATTCATGTGGGTCAAAAAAGTTAAAAAAGTAAAGAACAATATATTATGGTAGTGGTGTTAGCAAAGTTTAAACGCTGAACGAGTCAGGCGACCGCATTGATTAGAAGAGAGAGCTGGTACCAGGGTGTCTTTGTTTTTTTGACAATGTGTCCTGGAGGTTGAGGTTGGTGTCCAGGGTGAATCCTGGGGCCTTTGTATGCGGTGAAAGTTGGGGTTTTAAGTCATCAATGTTCATGACATTGAGCCAGGTTGTTACTGTATCTTGTTTATTTTTCTTGACAAATGTAGGAAGCTGGCTCTCTATATAGAGCACTAAAATGAAGTACAGTGTGCAGAGAGTCCAGGGGATCTCAGGTTGGTACACAAAGGCAAAAGTAGATAATACTAACGCTCTATTTGTGGTAGTATGGGCGAACAGTTAGGCTTATCAGAGGGTAGTGCTTAACATTTGTTGTACTCACGGAGGCAATAAATGATACACACACACTCAAGAATAAATCCGAGACCAATTTGTAAAATAACATCAATTTTTATATAATTTTCCAGACCAAGAACTTTGTTCTAAAGTAAGTTCTTCTTAAGATATGAATTTTCAAAGTTTGCAAAATAATACTTTCTTGTGCGCAATTACGCACCATAGAAGTCTATGGGAGAAAAATGGAAAATGCATATAAAATCATACAGTTGGATCTTGGGGTTCACCTCCTGGATTTCGGTAAGTAGCAAGGCCAGGTCCAATGTTGCACCAGTGGACTGTCGGGAGCGTCCCGGATTCGACTAGGAGCAGGGTGCTGAGGTCGTTGGTAGTAGGAGCGACAGAGAATGGGGCCACCAGAAAACACATTGCATTAGAGGACTTAAAGGTAAGTCCGAGAGGTCCCACTCAAGGGAGCTGGTCCCATGGGCCTCAGGACCGCAGGAGCACACCTGGTCCATCGGTAGCCAGGCCAGCGGACTGGGTGCAGAGCAGATAGGTCAGCTATGCGGAGTGCGTCAAGATGTCTTCGCGGTCAGGGGAAAGAAGGTTGCAGGGACGATTCCGGGACAGCCGGGCAACTCACAAAGTGGGTCTCAGGGGTCTTGACATCCCTCGATGGATGCTTGCTTTCTGGGTAGTTGGAGTCCGGAATGGACTCTCCATCTCGGTGTAGGCTGCAGGGGGTCCGATACCCTGGGTATTGGTGCAACACGGCTCCCGTAGGTCCTGGTGTCTTTGCACTCGGTGACCGATATGACCCTCCAGAGATGATCCACCTCTTTTTGCTTGGATGCTGCGTCAGAGTCGCCTGGGAGCAGCAAGTCAGCAAACCGGACTCTGCAGGTTCGGTGCCTGCGAACTGCAGGGGAGTAGCTCCTCTACCCCAATGGAGTTCTTTGTTGATTGGCTGGAGGTGCTCCAGAGTTCTTGGAGGCCTCACAGTTGCAGGACGAAACAGCATACCACAATGGTTGGGTCCTGGGAGCAGCAGGCAGGGTTTTCTGGCAAAATTCTGCACCAGGATTTCGGTTCTCGGGTCAGCAGCTCTTCTTTGTCCGTGTGTTCTTTGTATCCGTTGACTCTAAGTTCAGGGTCCAGGGATGCCACCTGAATACTAAGTTTATGGAAATTAACGGAAGAGACAGGTAGGAGCCAATGGGCTACTTACCTTTAGGGTGTCTACACACTGTAAGTGACCACTTCCTGAGGTAAGAGGCACTACCCTAGCCCTCATAGGTTAATTCCTGTCATCTCAAGCTGGAGGAATTGGAAAAGTAGTGTCCACATCACCTGGCCCACCTTAGAGGTGGTGCTGGCTGAATGTGGGTACACTTCCTAATCTAACTAATTTTCCCACCTGCCCTCCTGCCAGATTTGGAGCAGGACAGGGGGGTTAGCATCCTCCACTATCTCGAGATGCCTGGGTTGCATTTCAAAGGAGGCATCGTCTTTAAAGATTCCCGCCCTGGAAGGCCATTCCTGCCTGGAGGAAGTGTGAAGCACCTCCGCCCAGAGGAGGCTTTGTTCCTGACTTCTGAGAGCGCTGGCTCTCACCCCATGAGGTCAGAAACAGGTCTGGTGGTGGCAGGCTAGCTAATACTAGTCAGAGACCACGCCAGTGTTTGATAAGTTTTCAGGGGAGCCTCTAAGATGTCCCCTGTGTGCATTTATTAATAAATCCAACACTGGCATCAGTGAGGATTTATTGAGACAAGATGTTTGGTATCAAACATCTTAGGGTACAGTGAAGCTACCATGGAGCTAGGAAACTTGTAATGACAAGTATCCAGCCCAAGTACTCTCTATGGCTTCCCTGGGCTCTTACAATATCCAAGGATGGACTTAGATATTGTAGGGTCATCTCTGCTCATGCAGATATGTCCACACATGGGATATAGTACACCCTATCTTAGGGCAGTAAGGCCTGCAGTAGAGGTGACTTACCTATACCTCATGCAGGGTATGGGGACATGGCACACAGGGCTGTGTGCCACGTCAGCTCTTCAGGTTTCTCTGCACCAAGACATGCAGCCTGCAATGGCAGTTTGCATGGTCTTGGTGAGGGGTCCCTAGGGTGGCACAATTTGTGCTGCAACACTAGTGGACCCTGTTCAGTCCCAATGCCCTAGGTACCAGATGTACCAATTACTAGGGACTCAAAGGGGTGGCTGAAGTTGTGCCAATCGTGGTACAGGGAACCTGGTTAGCAGAGACCCAGTGTACTTTCAGTTGAAATCACATCATGCACCAGGCAAAAAAAACAAAAGAGGCACTTTCCTACAGCAAATAACAGTAATCCTGTCTTGGTTGGGTTGAGCTTCAGGTAGGCATTGGACATCAATGTGTGGATGATATGCAAGCAGTGTTTGAGGCGGTGGAAATTTGAAGTACAGAAAACTTTGAGGTATAGTTATGCATCATAGTCATATTGGTAAATTTTGATGCTGTTATCTCTTTATAGAGCACCAAGCGGTTTAATGTATAGGTTGAAGATGAAAGGAGACAATATGGAGCCCAAGGGTGACTCCACAAGTGACAGGGATCTTTTGTGACAAGGTGGTGTCCATGTGGAAAAACTGGTGTCTGTTGGAAAGGTAGGAGGAGAGCCAGTGAAGAACATAGCTGGTGAATCCTATTCGAGACTCCAGGGTGCATGTGAGGGTGCAATGGTCAACTGTGTCGAAGGCTGCTCAGAGGTCCAACAATAACAGGAGGCATGGGTCACCTGTGGTCAAGAGGGCATTGTCTATAATGTGTAAAGTTGTGGTCCCAGTGCTGCAGTTTGATCTGAAGCCAGACTGGTAGTTGTGCAGATGTTAGCCTGATGTGGTCATTGAGTTGAACACAATGACCATGACTTCTCGCCGTCAGGCTCCGGTGCCTCAGTGCCGACTACTTTTTTTTTTGAGGACAAGGGGACCCCAATATGTGAACTTGGGGTAGTAGAGTATCTTTAAAAACAATGGTTCAGGGATGGCCTAGAAGGTCCAAAGCGAAAAGGTGGCCCGGAGAAGGGCACTGATGCTTAATTATATGAAATTAATTTAGTTGAGGCCTCAAAAAGGTCCAGAAAATGAAAATGGTGACCCAGAAGGGGGCACTACTTTCTACATGTATGAAGTTTAATTCCGTAGGGAGCAAGAAAAGGATCTACACAAGGTCAAGAAGGTCAGGAAATGACGGGCATTTATTTTCAAATCTGCTTAGTATTCAGGTGCTCACACATTAAGTGAAAAGAAAGCGTGATGTGAATAGTGATAGTGAATTTTTAAAAAGACATCGCATTGACAACAATATAGTTGAAATCCACAAATAATTTATACAAAGTGAGTGGAGTTCATGTTGTAGGGTGGTCGACGCCGTTTCGAACCCAATTATTGGGGTTCATCTTCAGGACATTGGTGAGCTAGTTAATAACGGAAAGGATCTGTTAACTGCACAGATAACCTCGGGTAGACTGACAGTAGTAAAATTTACTAATAATTGGGTTCGAAACGTCGTCGCCCACCCTACAACATGAACTCCACTCACTTTCTATAAATTCGAAATCCCCCCCCCCAAACATCGCTCACTGTGCAATTTTGCTGTCAGGAACACCAGCAATGACTGGGCCGGCCCAAGCCCTGCTTGTGAGCCTTTATCCATTGTTACAAAGGGGTAAAGCCTGCTTGACAGGGCCTCAGGCGCGCGCACACAGACACAGACGCTGGTCGTGCGGTTTTCCGCACTGCTGTTGTGTTTGGCTTGGTGTCCATGCTCCTAAGAAGACTCACACACGTTTGGCAGCAGCAAGAAGCCGCCGGGTGATCTCTCTGTTAAAAGTAAGAGAGCGGCCCAGCGGAGTCTGCTGTCTGTCATTCTGCCTGATACCCCTCCAGCAAAGGCTCCCTCCGCCTGCCCAAAACCAGCTAGATCAGTGAGAAGAGCAGAGGCTGCTGGGATATTGAACAGCAGCTGTCTCTGACCGCTCATTTAGTATTCAGTATCCCAGAAGCACCAGGACACCTTCTTGCTTCACGCGCACGCCTGAAGGCTGGCCTGCGCGTCCTGGCCCCGCTTGCGCACGCGCCCACCACGGCACTGCTTACGTTGTCCCATGTCATGTTGGATCCCGAATCAAAAGATGGTGATGGGGCAATATTTCGGCTTCTCAAATGCAAGAATCTCCCAAAAAGCACTGCGCTTTTTTTTTAATCGGAGACATGATGGTGTAAAAAATAGCTTATGATTTAACGCGATACAATTTACCAAAGAATGTAGGCATTGCAAGAGAGTTGCGAACCCGTGAAGCCGCGAGAAGACCACAAAATAACAGTCCACTTCCTCTCTTAGGACTCAGCGACCCTTCCAAACACTCTTAGACAGCATCTTTGCCAGTGACCTAGTCCATGATTCCATTACCTTTCACCCAGGCCTGTGCTATACAAATACCACATGCTTGTGTACACACATCACGGAGGAGGGCTAAACTGCTGATATATTTTTCTGGCTAAATATCGAGGTAAGACATACAGGAATTACAGGATTTGGATTTGTTTGGCAAGAACCTTAATGACACCGATTTTGCTTTTTCAGACACTGAAAGACCTTCACAAAGTCATCTCACACTCCGCTTCGGCAACAGCGACAAGAGCTGTGATTTTTTTTCTTTCTCTGCAAAATTATTATTCATCAGGTTTGAGAGTCAGGGTGATTGAAGAGAGGTTTATTTCTGTAAATGTCACTGTAATAATGAACTCTGATGGGGGACGGTGTGCATTTTTTACATATATAACGAACAACCATGGACAAAGCGAATAGGTCTTGCTTAAATTTTCAGGTGCTCCGCTAAGTCAAATACCTGTATTTTAGACCAGATCCCTCCACTCACAAGGCCCATTTCTTATGCCATCAGTTGTGCTCTCTCCTCCCTCCCCTTGTCCTTCTTTGCTAACAGCCTTCCTTTCCACACAGGAAGTCCCTATCAGCCTTTAAGAGGTACTGACCCTGCCCCCATCATAAGCCAGCCTGCCTCTCGCTGGCGTTTTTCATGCGACAAAAAAGATTGGGGATGGAAAAATTGGTAGCTTGCAGTGGCGGCTGGTAGGGAACAGTGGCGGGGTGAGGGAAGGTGGGCGGGGTGAGGGAAGGTGGGCGGGGGAGGGAGAAGGTGGGCGGGGGAGGGAGACGGTGGGCGGGGGTTAGGAAAAAAAAAGAAAGAAAAGTGAACTTACCTGGTAACCGCCGTCGCAGCCGCCACCTCTCCTCCAAGTAGGAACCAGGAAGCTCCCAGACTCCCCTGACCAATCACAACGCTGCTTTAAGCAGCGTTGTGATTGGTCTGAGCGCCATGGCTCAGTGCTCAGACGGGAACTGGGAGGCTGGGCATGTTCTCCACTGAGGCTGTATGATACAGCCTGTGGAGAACATGCACAGTGCGCATGACGGTTTTGCCGGCCTGAGACGGCAAGCAAAAATGTCATGCGCACTTAAGGTGCAGCCACCACTCCTCCTCCGGCCTCGACGTCAGGGAAGGCTGCCCAGCCCTGAACCTGGTGCAACTGCAGTACTAAACATAAAATGATAATAACGGGCATTCCGTTATTATCATTTTATTTTTACTTAGCACTGCTTTAAAGCAGTGAGGCAACGCTCCTCCGCCTTAGCGAATGAGCCGCCCCAGGCAGCTTGCCAGGGATTTATAAAAAAAATAGAGTTTTCAGTGTTGGACTAAGTCTCAGTGAGGCATCCGGAGTACTTGGTCCTGGAAGCCGGTGGCAAAAGTACACGAATTAACGGAGAGACCAAAACGTCAACGTGACTCGACTACTTGTGACTTCACCAACATGCGTCTTCTCATTTACAATCTCACATACTCTGTATTTGAACAGTGACCAAACAAACTGTATGTGCAAGAGTGGATCAGCACTTGCATTTTTCTTTTTGATGAAGAATATTGAGCCTCTTTCTTACATCGGATATGTTGTGCTGTACGCTAGACTATATACCCCATGTTGTGTAATTTGTAAACTTCGTAAATTCTCTTAAATGCAATTTATGTTCAATGTTTTGAAGTTCATATCACTTAAACGTTTGAGAATTAATTTTAAGACCCAGTAAGCTTTTTCTGGTGATATGTTTATATAAGATTGATATATATATATAAGATTAAGATAGTTTGAAGTTTTTGGCTAAATGATCCCCATGGTGTCTCTTTATTGTATATAATATATACCCAAGCTCTCGAGGGGTTATTGGGCTGCCCTTATTTCTTTATACCAACTCAAGGTGGACATAAAAGATGGAAGTGAACTGGGCAGGACCCATTGGTGCCCCCATGGAACAGTCTGCAAGGAGGGAGAACCACTGGCAAGGTCCATAGGTATGGCTTGCATTTTCAGGTATAAGCTATTCTCTTGCCAAAGTAGCTGTCAGCACTGAATTTGTATTTCAGCTGCAGCTTGGTGGCTCAAGCAGCAGAAACGCAGCGGGACATGCCATATGTTATCAGTAGCCCATCTGCTGAATGTGGTTGCAAAGGTGCTAAAGGGCCCATGGCAACTATTAGAGGGATGAGTCTTAAAGATGTCTACCAATGTATTCGTTCTGTTGTAAAGTGAGCCAATGTACCCTGCAATGAAACAAAATAACACGATTGCTTTGTATATACAGTGCATGTATGAGACAAGGAATTGACTGTAATAAAAAAGTGTTGTGATTGAGTGTACTTTTCAGATGTAAAATAATCTCTCATGCATTCTAACTGTAGCACTTTCTAGGAGACAGAAGGCTACACCCAGTCACCCACCAGTGTGATGGTAAGACCTAAATACTCCTCTGGGATAATCTAAGATGTGTTTGACAAGGTCTTAAGCCAATGGCTGAAGGGGGCTCCACAGCAGATCAGTGGTAATACTTCAAGTAGAAAAATCCTTGTTGGAATTGACACAAGGCCCAAAGCCTGGGTAAATCAGTCTGTGGGGCAATGTGCCGCTTGCTGCATGCCGAAAATATACAAAGAGTGACAGGTGACTGGTTGTGCCCTTTCAGTGATATTAACACAGGTATTTCAAAAGTAAGTCCAAAGAAGCCGGCTCCATGCCAGATTCTCAGGATAATCAGCGGCTATGTAATTGAGTTCCTTGAACATATGCTATATGAACCCTTATTTTTCATGGACAACCTTAACATCAGGCAGGATCAGACCCTCATGGACCTACGTTGGGCAGCCCTGCATTATCCTAAAGGGAAAATCTCCTGCTGTCCCTCTTGGCGATCCACCTGTAGCCCTGCTACAGGGGTACAGGAGGAGGTGCAGTCCCCTTTACAATCTTTTAAGTGCAGCTGGTAAAGGGACTGGGTTTTGATTTGTTCTGCATTCTATCCATCATTTGTATGTCTTTTGCTTTCTCGTCCTAAGTGCGCCGGGTATGCCCAGACGTGGGTCCCGGGCTCACTGTGCCACTGAATTCAAGCTAGCCTGGCTGATGAGGGGTGAAACCCCAAAACCAGTCCGAGGATGCTTGTTTCCAGTCCAGGGAGGACCTGGCTTGGCAGTTTGGGGTGGACTGTTCTCATGAGGCACAGGGTCAAGACTGATTTGCATATGGCTGGGTCTAAACTGGGGTGGCATGGTGAGCAAAAGAACGATGGATTTAACCCAGATCTGTGACTGAGGGTGAATGTTTTGATTTGTTCTGCATTCCGTCCATCAATTGTGTGTCTGTTGCTTTCTCGCCCGAAGGGACTGGGTACCCACCTTCTTTGGTGAGGCCAAAATTAATTTACCTTACAGGAAACAGGTTGACTACTTAGTACACCGATCCCTATGTAAGGCCATAAATGATGGAACCATATAAACTAAGGGCCAAGTTTACTAAGCCCTTGCATTGCCATTGCATCCTGCAAGGGCTTAAGTCAGATTCACTGAGCCATGCGGAGACACCTTGCATGGCTTAGTAAATATGGAGTAACTCAAGGCAATGCAAGTCGCTGCCTTGCGTTACTCTGCGCTGGGAATGTTTTGGGTGGAGAGTGGTTGTTCTCATGCATTCATCCATGGCTTTTTGGCTCATTCTCAGATTTACTAACACAAGTAAACTTGAGAATGCATCAAAATGCTATGCCTTCCTAGTTGAGGCATAACAAGGTGAAATATCTTTATTTCTCCTCGTTCGTTCCTCCTTCTGTGTGCGCTGCATTATGGCGCATTCCTGGTCTCGCCCTGTCACGCAATGAGGCAAGTTGTTTTGCTGCGTTGCGTGGCTTTTTAATAAATTTGGACCTAAGGTTTTAGTTCCAACAGGTCTCCATCGTGCCCACCAATCACATCTTTCTAGACATGGTGTCCCTGAGACTGATAGAGCCACACCTTGCCTGTGGGACCACGACAGACCTCCCTTGCAAATATTAGCCCCGGCTGCAACCCGTACGGTGCACAAGGTTAAGTAGGAATGGGTCTGGGCGAGTGCATCTACAAGTCATGGTTGCCCAAGATTGTCTCACAAATGGCATTTATGGGCAGTACGGGCACTCAGGCACCAGTTTTCGATGCAGTTGTTTTTCAATACTTCTTGACAGTTTTGTATGATTTGTTTGGAAATGTTCGAAGCGTAATCTTTTATAAAAATCTGTAGATTTCTGTGCATATGTTTAAGTCACGTTAATGCCATAGGTTGATATCTGTATCTGATTAATATGTTTGTATAAAAAAACACAACTCAAAACTTTTCCCAAAAAATTGGAGTGGTCTGAAACTTCTGGTGGGTTGAGGGTTCGCATTCTAGCTTGGACCACAGCCCATCATATCATTCTATTGGCAAGGGTTCTAAAAATAACCCTTCAAAACTTGCCCAGATTAGCAGAAGCTTGGTATTTGTGTGCTGGGAGCCTTTCTGACTGCTCGCAGCCCACATCACATACCAAGGCCTAGCTCATAAATCTATACAAGGACTAATTTTGCTATTTATGAACACTGAAACAGCAGGAAATCGTTGTGCAAGAGTAAAAGTATTTTGGAACACTGTGTTATTTTAACTATAGTCTTTAATGACATAATTACAAGTGGTTTTCAGTGCAACGATCTGTTTTATGGGGTTGGATCAATGGCGCTCGGCCACAATCCCATGACTCTCTCTAGGATTTATACATGTTCTAAACAGCTGCACTGTCCTACAGGATGCCCACTGGCCAGCACCTGGGTCAAGCCAAAGGGCGCACACATCTGAACCCCGCTGAGAACCCTGCTTTAACCACTAACCGGGCTGTAACTATCTAAGCCATGCTGTAACCATCTGAGCGCTGGTGCAACTAACCAGTTGAATCTTGTTGTAACCATCTCAGCTCTCTCTTAAATATTCAAGCACTATTTTGCCTTCCCGTGCCATCGTCATAGCTGCGCTCCTTTGTAACCATCAAAACCATGTTGTAAGAGCTGTTGTAACCACTGTACCCGGTCGCAACCATCTCAGTCTTGCTGTAACCAGAACATATCAAGTAACAAAGGCGATTGCCATAATCCTCCTACTACATCTGGGCTAAGAACGACTGACACAAAAAGGGGTGAGGTGATGTAGAGGAATAGATACCATACAAATTTTGATAGGAAGAACACAAATTAATTCCTACTTATAGGTGCTTAGTACCTTCGTATTATTAACACTTCTTTCAATTTATCACATACCACATCAAAAAACTGGATTAGAATAATTCTTTATATTTATTAAATATGAAATCATAAAAAAGATAAACAAATCAATCAATACAATACAATCACAATTCCTTCTAACCCATTTTAAATTAAACAGAATGGTTGCTACATATTTTCGAGCAATGCAACACCGAGGTAGTCCAATACACACAAAAGAGGATAGGTCAACCCTCCACTCAGTCCATGCGAGTGTGTATCCAATTTCTTTTCCCGGTGCTAATATTATGTCGGACTACTCTGGTTTGTATGGTCGACGCATTTCGGCCCACAAATTTGGGCCTCATCAGGACATGGGCAAAAGGAAAATACAACCTATAAAATAATATATGCTGTAAGATTCTACTCAAGTCATTTGCTTATACCATAACTCATTTATATATCAAATGATATCAAGTGTACCAAGATTACGTGAAGAGGCATGCTCAGAACCGCCTTGTATAAAAAGAGAGGGAAAACTACCGAATTGTGCGTTAAGGCCTGGACATAAGGGTGATCACAACCTATTTCTACCATTTTAAAAGCAAGACAACGAACTGTGCATTGATACTAAAGAAGTGCCTGAAAGGATAGAATCCACACCAAGTAAGGAGAACGAAGATGAAATTAAGGTAAAATAGACATCAAGAAAACAGATCTACTAAGAAAAAATCAAACTCACACCACATGGCAGGACCATTCCCCACAGACTATTGGGATCGAATCACCAGCACATGAAAATATATGTATAATACAACAGAAGAAAAATCTGAAAAAAAGAAAGAAAAAAGACTACGATTAAGGCCCTATGTACACCGATGGGTATGAGAACCGGAGAAATCTATGGTTACTTCAAAATAAATACCTGCCAAAAAAAAAGACAAAACGCGGGTCTCCAAGTAGACCGCAATTTCCACCAAGCACGAGGGAACCGGGCCCAGGACCCCCAAGTGGGTCTATGTACTAACACTTAGAAACGTCTGAAAAAACCAGAGAGAGGAAACGAAAATATAATAAGTAAAAAAAGTAAAAAAACTCCTTACTTCCGCGGAACTGTTAGATTAACTGTAGCAGGAGCGAAAGGCATAATAATACCTGTGCACTGAAGACGGCTTCTAAAGACCCTCGTCTTCTTCGGGGCTGTGTGTTGTGGGGCAAAAAGGCTGGTCGGCTGGCTTGCCAACGTCTGTGCGGCAGAAATATAAGAACGCTGTACACTGTACGCTCCTAAATGTCTATCGACTAGCGATCACGTTCGGGTAAAGTTGCGTGGACGTAGATAAAAAGAGCCCGACATTTGTGGGCCGGGAAATAAATCGCGAAAACTAGAAAAAGACTATGGAGTATCTCTAAAGGTGTGTAAGTAAACGTGAAAGGAAAACCTAACTCGACGTGAAGGCACCCGTCACCGTGTTTAGAGTAATCCCAGAGTGTGGGTCATCCTAGGTCAAATCCAGAAGAAAACAATTTAAACACACAATATATACCAGCAGTTAAATATAAACAATAAAGAACCATAATACAAATTACAAATTCACAATACAAATTCGGCCATGTTTACATAGGAAGCATTATTGGTGGGAGATCACTTATTTGACACAAGAAACAGAGAATTATCGAAAAATACAAGTTGGTCATGCGAATTATGAGTAGGCATAATCAAAAACAATCCTCATATCTGTCTGTGGATAACACATTAAATGAACACACTGTGAAATACTCAATAAACAACAGGGCACATGACTATGAAAGCCAGATAGTGGTAGATATTAGAACCACAAATTTCACAAATATTCAGCCGGCAAGTAAGTTATATAAGGGCCCATATTTCATCATGGTCATTCAGACCTTGTACTGTTGTTCTATATTTCGCAATAATTCTTGCCTCTGATTTATTAAGGGTCATCTGCAGGTTGGATTTGTTCGTACTCTTAACCACAATCAACACTGACCACTGGATGTCGTTCTCACTATGTCTATGTTGTTGGAAGTGCTGAACCAATGGTGTCCCCTGAGTATTGCTTTTCAGTCTAGATTTATGTTGTAAAATGCGGGATTTTACAGATGGGTAGTTTGTCCTATGTAAAACCTCTCGCATGGACATTTCAGACAGTAGACGACATTTTTTGTATTGCGTTTTCTTGATCTCTATTTTACCTTAATTGCATCTTCGTTTTCCTTACTTGGTGTGGATTCTATCCGTTCAGGCACTTCTTTAGTATCAATGCACAGTTCGGTGTCTTGCTTTTAAAATGGTAGAAATAGGTTGTGATCACCCTTATGTCCAGGCCTTAACGCACAATTCAGTAGTTTTCCCTCAATTTTTATACAAGATGGTTCTGAGCATGCCTCTCCACGTAATCTTGGTACACTTGATATCATTTGATATATAAATGAGTTATGGTATAAGCAAATGACTTGAGTAGAATCTTATAGCATATATTATTTTATAGGTTGTATTTTCCTTTTGCCCATGTCCTGATGAGGCCCGAATTTGTGGGCCGAAACGCGTCGACCATACAAACCAGAGTAGTCTGACATAATATTAGCACCATGAAAAGAAATTGGATACACACTTGCATGGACTGAGTGGAGGGTTGACCTATCCTCTTTTGTGTGTATTTGACTACCTCGGTGTTGGATTGCTCGAAAATATGTAGCAACCATTCTGTTGAATTTAAAATGGGTTAGAAGGAATTGTGATTGTATTGTATTGATTGATTTGTTTATTTTTTTATGATTTCCTATTTAAGAAATATAAAGAATTATTCTAATCCAATCTTTTGATGTGGTATGTGATACATTGAAAGAAGTGTTAATAATACTAAGGGACTAAGCACCTATAAGTAGGAATTAATTTGTGTTCTTCCTATCAAAATTTGTATGGTATCTATTCCTCTACATCAACTCACCCCCTTTTTTGTCAGTAACCAGAACATAGTCAACTATCTGTGAGCTGTGTTGTAACCAACTGAGCTCTGTCTTATGTATCAGAACCCTTTTTTAACTAAGCAAGCCGCTGCCATAATTATCTGAGCCTATTGTAACCATCTCATCTGAGCCCTGTCGTAACCATCGGTTCTCTGTCTTAAACATACAAACACTGCTATAACTATCCAAGCCCCTGCGTAACCATCTGAGCCCTGTGTGAACCCTGTTGGAAACCCTAACAAGCATGTAGGCTTCTATACCCTGCTGTAACCATCTAGGCTCTGTGGTAACTAAGAACCCTGTCGTTACCATGTGAACCCTAATAAAGCCATCTGGACCTTTTGTAACCATCTGAGCCCTGCTGTAACCAACCGATCCTCTCCCTAGGTATCCGAGCACTGAGGAGGCCAGCCCAGTCTTGTCACCATCAGATCCCTGCCGTGCACCCTATTATAACCTGAACCCTTTTCTGACCAGCTAAGCCCTGCAATAATCAACTGGGCTGTTCATTCACAGCCATCTGAGTTCTGTCGAAACCAATCGAGCCTTATCAAATCCATCTCATCCCTGTCGGAGCCGTGTTCTGTTCATCTGAGCACCATCTGGAGTTGGCCTAACGGCTAGGGCGGTCGACCTTGAATCTGGGGAACTGGGTTCGAGTCTCGGCAATGACGCTGAACATCCTGTGATTCTGGGCAAATCACTTAATCTCCCCGTGCCTAACAAAAATGAATGTGTCCTCATGTAATGCAACTGGTGCTATGTAAAGCGCTCTGATACCCGATACCTTCGGGTCAAGTTCGCGCTATATAAAACTCAGTAAAATAAAAAAAATAAAAAAAATCTTATCCCTGTCACAAGTTGGGTCCTGCCGTAGCCTTCTGAACCCTGTCTTAACTATCTGAGTCCTGATGTGAGCCCTGGAGTAACAATCTGAGCAGAGCAGAAGGGGTCACTACTGCAGCAGGTACAGTGGCTACCAACCCAGAGGCATGGGAGGCCATATTGAACCCCAATTTTTGCCATCTCTAACTACCCACCCCGGGCCGGATTTACCTTTTTTGTACAAGAACCCTTACCACCCTTACTACCCTTGTATTTCGGCTCCCTGCCTTACACGTTTCACCTCTGAGATAGCTGTGTGAACCCTGCCATACATGTCCTATCGGTACCCTACTAGTGACTGAACTTTCTCCTATCTAGCTGAGGATAAGTGTCGTGCCTGAGCCGTTCCGATAACATTTATAAAATTCAATACTATCTATCAGCAAATTGGACTGACTGACACTTTAATCGCACCCCAGGAGGAAGTAATGCCTCTTGGTGGCATTTTTAGATCTAGCCACAGACAGCTTCATCTAATAGCAAACCTTGTGTCAAGTCAACACAATACACAAAAAATAATAAAGCACAAAGAAACGGGGTTTGGGACAGACCTTTTCACCCATTGTCTTGTTACTAGCTTGTCCATGGAGGGGCACACTTGTGGTGGTAGCCTCCTCACAACCTTATCTAAAGCTTCTCCGCGGATTGCACAGTTTCTAGCCGAAAAGCAGAGAGAAACCATTGAACAGATATTACTGGTATTAATAGTGGCTGCTGGAAGTCTCTCCTTATTGCCTTGCCATGGAATGCCTCTCATAAACCTCGACTTATTTACAAGCCCCTTGCGCCACCCATACGTCACTTTTCCCATGTTAAAAATTATGCAAAAGTGGCACAAGGGGCTTGTAAATCAGCCCCTCTGTTTCTAGGGCACGACTCATTTTCCTGAGAGAAGACATCTGTTCCACTTCCATTCTCAGTAGATTGCACTGGTTGCACATCCATGCCTCTGGCTCATAAGGCAGTGTTTACAAGCGCTCCAACCCATCTCAAGTTTCAGTCGAAAATCGAAAATCTAGCCAGGCCTTGGTGGTCTAATGCGATACCCTGGTCCTGCCGAGCACAAGCTGGCAGCCAATCTTTAGCATCCCATGGGCCATGCTGGTCTGTCCCAGAAGTCTTGTGTATTCGGCTAATAGAGAGGCTATGGGCCAGATATACGAAGCATCTTACCGGTCGCAAACGGCCCATCAGTCTGTTTGCGACTGGTAAAATGCTTTTTGTGTATGTACCAACCCTATTTTACCAGTTGGTAACCTATTACCCACTCGCAAAATAGGGTTTGCAAGTCACTATTAGAAAGGGCGTCCCTTCCTAATAGCGAGTCGCACTGGTATGTAGGAATGTTTTGCGACTGAGAATGCGGTTGCGAAACATTCGCAGTTACCACCGACTTCAAGTAGGTGGTAACCCATTCGCAAATGGGAAGAGGTCCCCAGGGGACCCTTTCCCCTTTGTGAATGTGGGCGCGAAACCTTTTTAAGAGCAGGCAGTGGTCCGTGCCTACTCTTAAAAAATTAAAAGGTAGCTTTTCATTTTTATTTTTGAAATGCAGCCCGTTTTCCTGTACACAAAACAACCCTCATTACAAAAATAAAAATTGCTTTATTTAAAAAGCAATCACAGACATGGTGGTCTGCTGACCCTTGCAGGTCACCATCCCTATGAGTACTGGCCATTCCCAATGGGTCGCAAAGTGAGACCTTCCTCATGAATATTAATGAGGTAGGTCTATTTGCGACCAACTCAAAATCGCAAAATGTGTCTAAGACACATTTGTAGATGGGTGTTTGCGATTTCCTAATTGCGAATCGCAAAAATTTGCAATTAGGAAATCGCAAACTGACTTTTTTGTATATCTGACCCTAAAAGATTTAGGAAATCTTTGGAAACGCTCTTTTGATTCTTTTTATGGATCCAGTTTTGCTTCAGCGCTCTTGGTTCATATTGCATTTGAAAATGGTGAGCCCTGCCATGCCCTATCTGAGTCCAGTTATAGCTGCCTATGTCCTGGCATAACCCCTTCCGCTTGTTGGAACCAGCAGGGCGCTGACGTAAGTGTCTGACCCTGGCTATTACTCTTCGTGCCTTGGTGAAACTATCAGAGCTCCAACTTATTTTTCTGAGGTATAATGCAATTATCTTATACCTGATGTGATATAAGATATCTTATGTCATCATTTGAGCCCTGAGGCAAGTTTTTGAGCTCAGGCTCAACTGCCTGAACCCTCATGTAATCATCTGCACCTTGGCGTAATCATCTGAGTGCTGCAGTAACCGTTTGAGCTCTGGCTTACATACCTGAGCTCTGGCGTAACTATCTGAGCTCTGCCCATCAGAGCTCTGGGGTAACAATCTAGGACATAATGTAACATCTGAGCCCTACTATAACTAGCTGAGCCATGATGTAACTATCCGAGCCCTGGCGTAATCATATGAGCGCTGCAGTAACCGTTTGAGCTCTGGCTTGACTCTCTGAGCTCTTCCCAACTAATCAGAGCCCCGAGGTATCTATATAAGACCTGAACTAACATCTGAGCCCTAGTTTAACCACCTGAGACCTGATGTAACTATCCCAGCCCTGGCGTTAAAAAGCTGAGCTAATGCCCAACTATCTAAGTAAGCCCTGATGTAATAATCCCACCCTCCCGTAGCCGTCTCCCATACCAATCCGACCTCTTCTGTGACTATTTCAGGTGTCTTGTTTTAATGTCTTGTGGTATCCAACGGAGCCCTGTCATTAATAATCACCTAAAACTTGTCTGAACTAATGAGATCTGTTGTACTAGTTTGGGCCTATCATTTCACCCAGCTTCTCATAACTCCTAAATGTAAGGCAATATTTCGGACGATAACCCGCTGAAACTGTAATATTTTCAAAAAATAGAAAGCAACCAGTGCCCATGAGGAGACACTAAAGCAGGAATTAATGTTATTTGCACCCATTCTGTACTTGCGAACTCGTCCCTGCTCTTAGTTTGTGCTTGCACTGACCTCTAGCTGGTAGATAATTGATTACATCATTAATGACATCACTGGTGACATCACATATTACATCATCACTGAGGGCATAAGCAAACAACAGGTAAAGTGGACTAATAACGCACAGAACAGATTTGCAGGGCTAAGGACAGGAATGCATAATACTCTTCCCCAGTCCTTGTGCAAGGCCAGTAGTTTCATGGTATTGCATCCAAGAACATGGGCCAAGGTGTCTTTACACCCCCTCCTCCTGGGCAGGCCAGTGTGGCTGCGGTGCATTCTTTTTTTTGACTGGCGATAGTCAAGACCTTTTGATTTTACTAAAATTATATATTTGTAATATACTTATTTATAAATTCTTTCAGCCAACCTTCTTCATCTATTGGTCAGTTGTTGTGTCACTCACATTTTCCTTTTGCCCCCTACAGCATATATTGTGGACAATGGATCAACCACTTCACCCTCACTGTGAGTGACAGTATTCTGTTCTTTCACAAGAAGCACATCCACACAAAAAGTAGTTTCCTTTAGTGTGAGGGACTACTTTGGCATTGTATGCTTTGAGGCTAAAAAAAATGTTTTGCTATAGCCACATTTTATTATATTGGCAAAGGTCCAGCAACTTGTGGTGTAATGGCCAGAGCTGCTGACTTTGGAGCTGGGGAACCAGGCTCGAGCCTTGGTTCACCATTCTGTGATCCTGGGCAAATCACTTAATCTCCCTGGGCCTACCAAAAATAAATGTGTTCGTCAGTAATGCAACTGGTGCTCATGTAAAGTGCTCCAATACCTTTGGGTCAAGTTCGTTCTATATAAAACTGCAAAAAAAAACCTCCTTGAAGCATTAACAAAGGCAAAAGGCTGGCAGGTGACACCAGACCTATTAGCTTTGCCAATGCTTGTTTGGGTATAGCTCTACCTGCTGGCCACCACTCGTCAAAGGATAGGATGAGCGAAGGTGGGCAGGCCAAACAGAATGCCCACTTTTACATTATGCCGCAGCCGAAACCACTGGGCTGAATGTTTATTTTTCACTGCTCTCGACCTTTGCAAACACGAGAGAAGCTTTTCGTGTCAAGGGGACCGTTTCATTCTTAAAGAATATAACAGAAAATGTTCTCATTTTCAGAAGACTGCATCATGTTTACGGTGCAAAAAAATGAGTTTTGCAGAGTTTTGCCTTCCTTACCACCGCCGAATGCGGGCACTTTCATGTGTACGATCAAATGCAAGGGAAAATGATGGCTTCCCTCAGAAATTATTTTTCTAGCCAATTATCTGGCTTTTTTAAAAGCTAATCATTTTTTATCTGTTTGCAAGTATTAGGAAAATTCTGATAATCAAAGGCTTGTTTCATTTCCTTCTTATTTACCCCATCTTCAAGGACTGAGTAATGGATACATCTATCACCCACAACAGTGTATTTAAGAGTGACATTACCTTCCTTTTTTGACTAACTGCAGAACAAAAATAGAAACAGTACTAAAGGACACCAAATACAGCCAAAGACGATACACTGGCCAAATTTGAAGTCATTACGAGCATTATCGGGTGTCTATATAGCCCCCTATAACAATGCTCACGGCCCAATCAGGAGCCACAAGAATGACTTGGGCCCGGTCATTCCTGATCTTCTTGAGAACTCTGGGAAGGAGTGGTCTCAGCGACATGGCGTTCAGGAGGCCTGAAGTCCACTTGAGACGAAATGCGTCTTTGAGCGAAGGTTGCCTTGATAACTCCAGCACACAGAAGTGCTGACATTGCGTGTTCTCAGCGGTGATGAATAGATATAAGCAAGGTTCTCTCCAGTTGCGAAAGAGACCTTGCCCTACCTCTGGATGGAGACATGATCAAGAGGCATCAACCGCTGAGTTTGTCCACTCTGGTGTTCCGGGAGCCTGCCAAATGTTGGATCGACCAAGATTATTTCCTGACATTCCAGTCATGTCCAGAGATGCACGGCCTCTTGACATAGGGTCTACGACCCCACCCGGCCCTGCTTGTTGCAATACAACATGGCAGTGGTGTTTTCCATTAATACCTGATTAAGCCTTCCCTTGATGGAAGGAAGAATGCCTTTCAATGCAAGGCAAATCGCTCTCAACTCTAACAGGTTTATGTGGCGATGGATGAGAATCCACCAGAGACCAGAGTACTCTGACCTCCACCTCTCCTAGATGGCCGCCCCAACCCAGGAGTGACCGATCTGTCACTATAGTCAGTAGTGGATAGGGAAAGGAGAGGGGTCTTCTACTGACCCAATCGTGGTTTGTCAGCTACCACTGCAGGTCTTTTGCAGTTCCCTCCAATATCTGGATATCAGCTGATGCTGCTCCCACTAGGACTTCAGGTCCCACTGCAGAGCCGGCATATGCCGGCGAGTATGTTGCACTACCAGGATGCAGGAGGCCATGAGGCCCAGCAGCCTCAGAGTCAATCTCACCAAAATCCAGGATAGGGCTGAAACATCGGAATCATAGCCCAAATATCCTGGAACTCGTCGCTCTGGAGAATAGGCCCAAGACTCCACTGTGTCCAGAATAGCTCAGATGAAAGGAAATATGTGTGAGGGAGTCAGGTGTGACTTTGGCACATTGATAGTGGACCCCAGCAAGTACAGGAGGTCTGGCATAGTCCAGAGACAGGCAATCACTGCCTGGGGCAACCCCGCCTTCAACACCCAGTCTTCGAAATCGGGGAAGACTAGGACCCCTGACCTCTGCAGATGGACCGCAACTACCACCATCACCTTTGTCAACACCCGAGGGGCACTGGTGAGGCCAAAATGTAGCACAGCAAACTGAAAGTTCTTGTGGCCACCATAAACCGTGTGTAATGCCTGTGGGCCAGGAAAATGGGAATGTGCAAATAAATGTCCTGCAGGTCCAACGCTACTATCCAGTCTCCAGCGTCCAGGGCAGACAGGACCTGAGCCAACATGAGCATTTTAAATTTCCCCTTCTTTGGGAAAAAATTTAGAGGGCACAGGTCTAGTATAGGGCGGAGGTCTCCATCTTTTTTCAGCACCAGAAAGTAGCTGGAATAGCAACCATGACCTACTTCTGATGTCGGCACCCTCTCGGTGGCTCCTTTGGCCACTTCCTGACATAGCAGGGAGAGGTGGTCCTCCATCAGCCAGTCTGAGCATGGTGGCATGGGCGGCGGAGTTTCTGTGAATGGGAGATTGCATCCCCTCTGAAAAAATTTGGAGCACTCATCTGACCAAAGTTATGGACTGCCATCAGTGCAGGTGGTCTTGGATTCTCCCACCAACCAGATGTTCGTGATGGAGAGAGGGTATACTAACGGGGTTTGGAGGCTGCAGGTGCTGGAGGTGGCAGACTAGACAGATCTTTGGTCTTGAGTTCCAAGGGACTTGTGGGAACCGTGCCAAGGCTACGAAAGACTGGGGAACATGTTGGCTGTGGTGGCTGGGCAGCAACAGAAGCAGTTGGTAGCCCCTACTGTAGCCACAGAAGGGGCAAAAGGCAAAGAGGGGCTGTTGGGGCCCATAGAAAGTCTCATTGACAGAGAGGTGGCCCTGAAATCCTTAAAGGGGCTCAAGCGCTGAATCTGCCTTAACATAAAGGCGAGTGTGTGCTAATGAAGTTCAGGTAGCTGAAGTGTAGTTTAAGATGATTTATTTAGTCTTAATTGCAGGTTGGTAAATCCATGTAGATCAGCCCCACCAGGAGCAGCCTGCCTGCTGCTCAGCCCGCACTCCAACTGTCACACTTCACCGCACAAGCACCCAAACATTCCAATCATCATCACCCCACCAACATTCCACGCAGCACATTCACACTGGCTGAGCAGCTAGGGGCAAAGCAACAGGGGAGAAGCATAAATACATATACAAGATACTACAGAGTGTCATTGAAGAACATGTTTAAAAGGGGATGTCTGGACATCCCCCAAAAAGCTAGTAGACCTCAACCAAGCATGGATACGAAGGGCCACAGGAAACATCACTTACCCCGCAGGCGAAACAAGGCATGCCATTACAACGCGGTCATTACAACGACCGTGTTGTTACATTGCATGCCATTGCAGCGCAAGCCCTTACAACGACTTGCTGTAGGGGGCAGAAGGTGTTGGATTTTAAATCCAACACCTTCCCTACTGTTCGGAAAAAGCTTAAAACTTGGCTATTTGTTCTGGCATAAATATTTCCCTTTGTACTGTTAGTCTTTTAGTGTCGGAACACTCCTAGGAGCATTTGTATGCTCTATAAAAGCTATTTATTCTTTCATGGATACTTCTCGCCTAGAAGGTTTGGAAAAAAAATGGCATGAAACTGATGTAGTTGAGCCGGAGCAGGCGCTATATGGTTTCAGTGATGTCACCAGATGCCACTTCCGGCAGCCACCCAAAGCCAGTGCCCCCTACCGGCGATGTGAGAGCTTTGAATTTCTATATTCAGTCTGACGCCTGGGGTTGTTCTAGAGGTGAGAAATCTCCAGGAAGAAGTATCCATCAGAATTTGAGTAGTTCCGTACAGCCATTTGGGCTATACCGCTGTTCAAAAATCCCTATGGAAATTGCGTAGGAAAATTGTGTTTTGGGTCCCCCTTTATCTCTGCCCCAGCTTGATGGATCATGCAAAACTTTCACAGAAGGAGCTGAGGTGGATGAACTTTTTTGGGGAAAAGTTTTGTGAATATTCATCAACCGATGCCAAACTTATTAGCAAACCAAAAAATCTATTTCCTATGATAACCAGGTACTAACTAGAACTAATCAGTGATGACTGCCACTGTGTTATATTGTCTTACTTTGTGCCACAGGAATATGTGGCGTTCACAAAATAAAATATAATAGAAAATTGCTAAATACTTTTGGAGGCTGAGTATCTGTGCTGTGCCGCTGCGTTGTTGGTTCGGGAAAGAGAACTTCTTGGGAAAATATATATATATATATATATATATATATATATTCAGTTTCAATTGGCGATGTCGGGACGCCCAGTTTCGTGGGTTGGGGCTCGGATGCAGTCACCACCGCAAATATAGTCAAAAAACTTACGCTTCAAGTCTAAGCGAAAGCGAGCCACTCCAGACCAGGTGGAATGAAAGTTTGCTTTATTCAATCCACAAAACAAATGGATTGATGCATTTCAACGTCAACGGGTCTTGGTCAGATGACTCGAGGTCCAATTTATGACTTTTTTACATCATCGTAATTGATAAACATAAACAAAAGGCCCTGCGTCGGGTACTATAGGGTATATTTTCACCCTAATACTTAACATGATCAAAAATATACATTTTTGGTGCAGAGAATACTTTGAGTTTTGTTTATCTTTATCAGCTACGATGAAATAAAAGAGTCACTAGTTGGACCTTGAGTCATGTGATTAAGACCCGTTGTGGTCAAAACATGTCAACTGCTTATTTTGTGGATCAAATAAAGCAAACTTTAATTCCGCCTGGAATGGCTCATTTTTTGATTAGGTTTGAAGCGATAGTTTTTGTTTGGAAGAAATATATATATATATATATATATATATATATATATATATATATATATATATATAAATATCCAAACACAACTCCTGCTTCACAAGGAAGAGAGCACGCACACGAGGACTGCTGGATTAGAGCTTTTTTATTGTAAAGGGCCTCCTCCGACCCAGCAGAAAAGAGAGACGCATTTCGGCTGACACAGCAGCCTTTCTCAATCTGGTGAGCGCCATTTTTCTTTAAAATATATACTGTGTCCCAATCATAGACATAGAAAACATATTGGTCACATGATGTGAAAAACACACATAAATAAACATACATTCGAAGTGCAATACAAAATAATATATACAAAGTGGAAATTGGAATGTCATGGAACAGGATATATATATATATATATATATATATATATATATATATATATATATATATATAAAAAAATGCATAGTGCGTTGAGATGTACCTATTATGTGCATAATGCATAAGCAATCCACTAAAACAATATGTATACACAAAATTTGTAAAATTATTATTTAGCACTAGAAATGTATAACCATTGCATCCATTATGTTGGAACAACCACTCATGTTATACCAAAACTTTAAAAAGTATAGCGCAAACCCCCTCAGATAGCACTTACAAAATAAATATGTGAATCATGCTGCTGAATACATGGCAAACGGGAGACTTAGGAAAACTCATCTCTTTTTTTAAATGACATGAAGAACGCCATAGGATTCTGACAGTAAAGCTCCATTACGTTGCTATATAGCACCATGCTGCTTGAATCCCAAACTGAGCTCTAATAGGCCAACGCAGATCCTGTTTGAAATTCATGACCTAACAGTGCCTATGTAGGAGACGAATGCACATAGTACATACTGATTGGTGTGTATAAACCACCTGAGAACAGTAAATTCAGGCATGCGGGGACTACTAGTCCCATAATCCCCCATCATAGTGATATACAAACTGCTAAACAGCATCAATGATCCTTATGGCACACAAACTATTGTACACGTCATTGCTTAATAAAACACAAACATGCGGAAGTGACACTCAAAAAGAGTCCGATCTCATGTGAATATATATATACATACACACGCATTTGGTACACAGGCGGAGATAGCCCCTATGTAGTTATGGTTAAGTCAAAGCTTCCACTGAAAAGGCATATTTTTTGTTTTCTTAATAAATTTGGTGCCGTTCAAAAAGTCTAGAAGAAACTTTAAAAAATATGTCCACTTCAGGTTTTTATTGCAAGTTTCATTTAGATCTGTGAAGTTGGCTCCTAAAAATACAGCGAGGAACAAGTGTACCAACAATAACATTTACCATTTTACCTCCCATTGAATTCATTTCTCCACGATACACAAAAAAATGACTGAACTGAATTGCACAAAATTTGGCATGTCAATAAGACTTTATTCAAGGAAATATCTTTGCTCTTTTTGGTGTAAATCCGTCCAGCATGTTTCGAAAAATAAATGTTTAAAAAGTGTTTTGGTTGGGGCATGAAGAGGTTACATTTTAGAGATGTCTGAACTGTTAATTCATGGCTTCTCCACGGACCAGCAAATCTGGGAAGAATTTGCGAATGCAAATAAAAAATTAGAGGCACATTAGACAAGGGAGTTTTTTTCTCCTATCATGCAAGGCAGATTTGTGAATCTGCTGTGGATTTGTGAATCCGCTATGGATTCACAAATCCGCTGTGCTGTTATTGGATGGACATCACAGAAAAAATTTATTTTGGTGCTGTCATTACCCAGCACATGAACCGAGCACTGTGTTGGGGAAAAAAAAAGAAAAATGGAATAAGGGCGCAGGGCGAAACTATCAGATGAGAGGGCCAACAGGGACCCAACTACAGCAATAAATTAAATATTAAAAAAATTCTATCGTGAGATTCACAAATCCTATGCTGGATTTCCAAACCCTAAACTCTCCGCAGGTTCGCAGTACCCAGGCAGGTCCAGGATTCACAAATCCAGCATAAGATTCATGAATCCTGTTAAACAAAATAGAAAAAAGAATTTAGTGTACTGCTGCTCCACTTGGCCACTGGCCATATGAGGGCATTGGTCATACAGAGGGTTGGGAGCATGCCCTCGCCGCAGTTCAGTCCTTGCTACCAACCACGGCAGGGGCTAGCTGCCAGGAGTGCAATAGGCCTAGTTGCCACCCCCTGCTGGAGACAGCCAAAGGCCTTGTGCGGTGGGTGCTGGCCACACACCACAAGGTAGATGCCGGGCCTTGCCACCTGTGGCTAACATCCAATGTTCACGTGCAGAGGGTGTTGGCCTCCTTCAGGGTATTGCCCAAAGGACAAAGGCTGTGGGCAGTTGGGGTTTACCACCCATAGAGTGTTGGGCGCAGGGTATGGCAGCAGTCCCTGTAGCCAACGCCCACAGTACATGCTCAAACCATGCACAGGAGGGGCTGGTTTCTGGTGGTTAGTTGGGTGAGGGTAGTCTTGCATGTGATATATGATCATAAACCCCAAAACATCACTGAAAACACAAAGGTTAAATTGAAGTTACAGATATCTTTGGTTGTATGACATTTTTTTTAAAAGCCTTCGAAGTTCACTTGTGCATGTCATGTGTACAAATTAAAACGCAAAACAACTGAAGTTTGCACGCTCTGGTTAGGACCAGAATCTATATCTCGCACAGCAGCCATGTAAACCATAACTCATACTTCTAATGCAATGCTTATGACGTCACAGTACATAAACCAATATATAGCAACAGCCAAAAGCAAAAGCAATTAAACAACAACCAATTCTCAAACTATACTACATTCATGGTAATCTGTCAAAGTAGTTAGGGTAATGTGATATGTAACCTCATCTGTAAAATGATTTACAACATTTCTAATTGTACCCGTTTCCTTATGGGTGGGATCATAGAGTGCTGTCCAGTGATGAGCAATGGACAGTTCACTCATAAATCCTTTTATCTAGTAAAAATCAGGCTTCATGTCATTGTCCGTAATTATAGTCTGGGGTATGCCTTCACAGGCGAGCACATCCCTCGGGTATTCCAAAACACTCTTTGTGGTGATAGAACTCACACAACTTGCTGTAACCCATTTGGCAGTCTAGTCCATAGGACCAACGCAAATCTCTCCGCAGATGACAACAGTTCAAATTGACCCATAACGTCCCAGCCATATTATGTCCTAGACTCCACTAGGATCTCAGCAGGCGAAAGAGTGGGTGTTCTGACCACTCTGCATTTATCATTCTCAGCACAGAGAATGTAATTTCAACCCTAGGCCACCAATATCTCTCACTGACTTTTGCGTTCATGAGAGTCCACCCAAGATGTCCCTCATGTGCCAAGTTTATTATCTTGCTTTTCAACCCACATGGGGGTTTAATCCCCTCACCACCATACAGTTCTTCTCCAGTGACGCACAATTTGCATCGTACATTTAAAAAATCCTTAAGACTCGCAGTCAACATAGCAAAGTTAGGCAAGCCTTCACTCACATACTTCTTGACCTGTTGGCCCACTAGATGTAGGCCAGACTCCCTCCTCCTCATGTAAAAGAGATTTTATCACCCACATGACCAATGGTTCTCCCGCCATCATCACACATTTTCCCTTGGAAGACAATATAATCACCTGCAGATATTCCACATGGAAGTTGAACTCCTCTAACTCCTCAACCCACCTTCTGAATCTTGGGGTGGCCATCTCAGCACCCTTAAACGTGAACACATGGATGAGAGGCCTATGATCTGTCCTCACCACAAACGGAAAGGCCCCAAAAAAGAACTTTTATGAACATGCAAGTGCCTCGCACTCATTCAAAGAGTAACATTCCTCTGCACCCTTAGGAAATGTGTGGCAAATGCCTAAATCTTTCCCCGCCATCAACGCCATGAGATAACACCGCACCCATGCGTTTCGTGCTGGCATCTGTGGTAAGGTGGTCTTCCTTGTGACATCAAAGTGCCCCAATGTGGGTATTTTACCAATCTCATTCTTAACTCTGCAAAGTATTTTCACATTCTTTTCACCAAGAGAATGTAGCTCCTTTCTTAACCAACAACCAATGGGTAGAAGAAAACTGGCAAAATCACAGATGAATTTTGAATAATATTCCATCAGGCTAAAAAAGACCTGACCCTTAATTTCAGTCTTCGGTTGCTCTGTAACAAACTTCCTGTAAAGGTACGCGTCGCTGTTAGCTGACACGTCAGACATGAAGACTCAGTGACGCATTCCATGATATGATGATGTGTACCTGTACAAAGTGCGAAAAAGCCACGCAACTAGCATGGCCTGAATCTAACCACTCGCGATTCATGTCGTACCAAGTGCGCTCGAGTGCCTGGCAGGGAGGGGAGCAAGCGTGGTAAATATCAAAAATTGTAACAGCAACTAGGGTGACAGAGCAAAATCACAAGATTGGTCAAATTACCTGTGATTTTAGGTCTTGACTTCAGATCTTCAACTCTGAGGAATTCTCTGGATCAGAAAAAGTCATTTTGAGGGGATGGTAGCCGTCCTTCCCGTCCCTCCTCTGGCCCTTGTTGCCAAATTGTTCTGATGAACCATTTTAGAACACATCATACACACAGAAATGTTTAAGGGTTTATTACAAATATCACAACAATTCCTCCAAGGTGATGACACTAGAAGTATCAGTCCTAATGACCTAAAAAAGAGGTCTTCAAACTTCTTTGCATTGAGCGCCCTCTAAGCAAAATGTGTTTAAGTCAGAGCCCCCCCCTCCAAAACTTCATGGCTAAAGATTGTGGAAGTGGGAGAGGCATAGCTGATCGTTTCAGAGCTGTATTTCTTTAGCTCATAATCCACACTTAATGTAAGAGTTATAAAAGACTAAATGCATCACACAAAAACAGAATTGACCAAAAACACTACTCCCCATAATTGAGGTGCTGTGAGCCCCTTGCACTCCTGGGCCCCAGTGCAGCTGCAGCTGCTGCACTGGGGCCCAGGGCACAGTCTGTCGGACCATTAAATCAATCTTGAAACAGGCTGCCGGACCATCACAAACTTGAAACAGGCTGCCGGACCATCAATTCAATCTTGAAACAGGCTGCCGGACCATCAATTCAATCTTGAAACAGGCTGCAGGACCATCAATTCAATCTTGAAACAGGCTGCCGGACCATTAAATCAATCTTGAAACAGGCTGCCGGACCATCAATTCAATCTTGAAACAGGCTGCCGGACCATCAATTCAATCTTGAAACAGGCTGCCGGACCATTAAATCAATCTTGAAACAGGCTGCCGGACCATCAATTCAATCTTGAAACAGGCTGCCGGACCATCAATTCAATCTTGAAACAGGCTGCCGGACCATTAAATCAATTTTGAAACAGGCTGTCGGACCATCAATTCAATCTTGAAACAGGCTGCCGGAACATTAAATCAATCTTGAAACAGACTGCCGGACCATCACAAACTTGAAACAGGCTGCCAGACCATCAACTCAATCTTGAAACAGGCTGCCGGACCATTAAATCAATCTTGAAACAGGCTGCCGGACCATCAATTCAATCTTGAAACAGGCTGCCGGACCATCAATTCAATCTTGAAACAGGCTGCCGGACCATTAAATCAATCTTGAAACAGGCTGCCGGACCATCAATTCAATCTTGAAACAGGCTGCCGGACCATTAAATCAATCTTGAAACAGGCTGTCGGACCATCAATTCAATCTTGAAACAGGCTGCCGGAACATTAAATCAATCTTGAAACAGACTGCCGGACCATCACAAACTTGAAACAGGCTGCCAGACCATCAACTCAATCTTGAAACAGGCTGCCGGACCATTAAATCAATCTTGAAACAGGCTGCCGGTCTATCACAAACTTGAAACGGGCTGCCGGACCATCAATTCAATCTTGAAACAGGCTGCCGGACCATTAAATCAATCTTGAAACAGGCTGCCGGACCATCACAAACTTGAAACAGGCTGCCGGACCATCAACTCAATCTTGAAACAGGCTGTCAGTCCGTTTCTGAAGAAAAACATGACCTCTGGTAGTTGCCCCTCTCTGCACTCCAACAATCCAGCCATCACATGAAATGTTCACCCCGTGAATATCCACAGATAAGAAGAAAGCCACCAATAGACGCACACACTAACACAGATATATGTGTACATGTATACACTCAGTGGGGTAGCAAGGGGGGGGGGGCGGACCGCCATGGGCGACACGAGTTTTGGGGGCGGCGACCTCCCCCACCCCTCCTACCTGCGGCCGTCGCAGGGCGGCAGACGCGCAGGAGTTGCTCCCCCCCCCGCTCTTACATGCCGCTGCGGGAATCTGCCAGCACCCCCCCCGCTCTTAGATGCAGCCGTGGGCGGCAAACGCCAGGGGCCGCCATGGGCAAGCCAAAGGTCTAGCTCCGCCTCTGTACACATGCACATATTATGCGATGGAAATAAAAATAAATGTGTAAATATATATCTATATCTCCGGCAAACTGGTTTTCTTTCACAGACATACTGTATTTGGAAGCACTAATTGGATGCTTCATCTTAATGCATCACCGTGACAAAGTCTGCTTGGTCCCTACCATATAGCGAACCAATTTATAACAGAATACATTAGGCAGACCATTTTGCATAAGTGCTAAAAGCTAGCTATGGTGTCTCTCAACGTGTACGTGAGTTAACATCACACAAACACTCAACAGAACACATTAGACAGAACACTCCATATACACTCAATGTAGGCTTTTATGGCTATAGCTGGTTATCACATCCGCCTGATAGCACATCCAACAAGACGTGTCAGGGTCCATCTGTAGAGAAGAGTACCTTCTTCAGAAACATGTGCTATTTGCAGAAAGTAGCACTTTCTGGAGCTAAAAAAACCCACTGGAGAATAGAGTACAGGGTCGGACTGGGACAGCAAACAAGCCCGGCCACCAAAATAAAAGTGGCCCCTTTAGCTAATTAGATAGCAAAAAAGTGGCCACATTTGCAAACCGGAGCAGTTTTGAACTTGTAAAGCCACGCTGTATAAGTGTTTAGCGGGGCATGCATGGATTTGCGGTTGTTGCCTGCAATATTTATTTTAATATCAGGGAAATCAACAGCAAAAGCCGGCACAGCAGACCATAAAACAGGTCAGCAAACAGCAGAAAACACAGCCAACATACTGACCTGACTGACCGGCTAATCGGGCACTGCTGGATTGCCCTATAGGTCAGTTCGACCCTGATACAGGACCTTCTACAGAACCGAGTACTTTCTGCAAAAAGCAGGCTCTTTGGTAGAAAAGGGTACCTATTGCATGCAAGCATAAAATGCCTTCTGCCGAAAAGAATTATCTGAATTTGGATATTAATTCCCAATTGCAACTGATCAACCAATTTCTGTGGCTTCAGAGGCCCCTATAGGACAGCTTACCCGTATTTGGAATTGGGGAGACAGGGAACAGAGCTAGGGTGATAGTTTTTATCTTGAAATGCTCCTTGCTGATCCCTCATCCAGGCACTTCTGTCTATGCATCCTGGCACTGTGTGCATTCATTCACTCACTCATTCAAACGTTCAAATGCTCCCCTACTGTGCTGCCCACCCCACTTACGCACTGCACTGTGCTTACTCTTTTCCCTTGTAGTCCAAGATGTTAAAATCCCAGAGCGAACTGTGCAGGGGTCTGTACCCTGTCCTCTTCCGTGCATCCCAACTACAAGTCAGGGTCCTCCTAGGACAAAGAGCATAATGGTTTCACTGGAGCATCCATCTAGCCAACCCAGGGTGAGGACCTACACGCTAGTAGTCTAGCATAAGCCTCCTTAAGCTCTGTGAGTGCCGGGGCAAGACCCTCAGCAGCCTGGGGGGGGGGGAAGTCTCCTCTTCAAACCCTGACCCCTCTGTCCAGCCAGAAAACAGAATAATGATGTAATGGAGGGTGGTGTTACTATCAGCCCAAGCTCAAGCTAGTTTCCTTTTCAGCCTCTGGGTCAACAGGTAAATGTATTAATCTTTCTCCCACATCACAGCAAAGACCTGGAACAGCCTCACCACGCACCTCCGGAGCATCATCTCACTTCCGGAATTCCGAATGGCCCTCAAGACCTGGCTGTTCAAATAAGCCTCCTGGGCCTGCAAGCACCTGGATACCCTATCGGGTGATTAGCTGCGCTTTATAAATCCTGACTAATTGAATCAGGGAGAACCAGCTGACTTTTGTGTGAGTTATGACACTAGTAGGAGTGGGAGGTGTTGGCTTCCTACTCTCCTAGGATACTCCTGGGCCTAGTATCTCACGAAAGCTACCTTTAATGTTTAATCCTGAGAGGCCAAGTTTCTGTCAACAGACACACCCTCGCTGAGGCACTCACGCGCACCCTGATAAAATGTCCTGCTCTTTCACTCTTTTTCACTCTATCGCCCAGCCTGCACCTACCTTATGTTTTTTACACTACACTCCTAGTCCAGCCAACCAGTGCCTAGAATCTAGAGTACAGCCTGCTATCAGTATGCTACAAGCACCGCCCAAATGGAATGCACACCACACACCCAGAGTCATCACTGAACTGAGGAAAGACCTAAGCGCACTTAGCCAACACACTTCCAATGTGCCAGAAACAAACCCCCAAAATCCCATCCAGCCAACAGTAGTCACTACCACAACTTCCCTATTACACTTCCAATGGCCAGAAACAAACACCCAAAAGCCCATCCAGCCAACAACAGTCACTACCTCAACTTCCCTATTACACTTCCAATGTGCCAGAAACAAACACCCAAAAGCCCATCCAGCCAACAACAGTCACTACCCCAACAATTCCATATTACACTTCCAATGTGCCAAAAACAAACGCCCAAAAGCCCATCCAGCCAACAACAGTCACTACCCCAACACTTCCATATTACACTTACAATGTGCCAGAAACAAACTCCCAAAAGCCCATCCAGCCAACAACAGTCACTACCCCAACACTTCCATATTACACTTACAATGTGCCAGAAACAAACTCCCAAAAGCCCATCCAGCCAACAACAGTCACTACCTCAACTTCCCCATTACACTTCCAATGTGCCAGAAACAAACACCCAAAAGCCCAACCAGCCAACAACAGTTACTACCCCAACACTTCCATATTACACTTCCAATGTGGCAGAAACAAACACCCAAAAGCCCATCCAGCCAACAAGTCACTGCCCCAACTTCCCTATTACACTTAATGTGCCAGAAACAAACACTCAAAAGCCCATCCAGCCAACAGTAGGCACTTCCCTAGCTTCCCTATTACACTTCCAATGCGCCAGAAACAAACACCCAAAAGCCAATCCAGCCAACAAGTCACTACCCCAACTTCCCTATCACACTTAATGTGCCAGAAACAAACACCCAAAAGCCCATCCATCCAACAAGTCACTACCCCAACTTCTCTATTACACTTAATGTGCCAGAAACAAACAATCAAAAGCCCATCCAGCCAACAGTAGGCACTACCCCAACTTCCCTTTTACACTTCCAATGCGCCAGAAACAAACACCCAAAAGCCAATCAAGCCAACAACAGTCACTACCCCAACTTCCCCATTACACTCACAATGTGCCTTTATGAAACTGAACACACCAGCCAGGCCACCTGACACCCTGACGCACATGGCACCACAGCCATACACTTGACAATGCGCTGCCGACTCAGCAGCATTCCCCCACCACACAAATATCTGTCTTAGCGTAAACATACTACACCCACAGGCACACAACACCGCTTTCTATTTACAGGTGATGTCTAGGAAAAAATCTGCCAGGCTCGATAAAGACAACCAATTAATGAACATGAAACATGACTAAACTACACTCAAGTCATATAGCTCTACTAACCACCCCCAAACAAACCCAGCCAACCACCAAACATGTCCAATGAATGGAGATCCAAGAACGTGAGAAAAGGGCTTCGAAATTAAGATAGCGCTTACAATGCAAACTGCTGGTGATAGAAAAAAAAAACGATCTGTGCAAACCCTTTTCCTCATGGGAACTTAGGTATGTCTGGAATCAGCAAAACAAAGGTTTCCAGTGATTCATTCAAGAAACAAGGCACCAAGTGTTTGGCCATCGAGTAAATAAATCCACGGGAACAATCAGAAGAAAGGTGGTCACCGAAATCAATCGACAGTCCCCACCGAAATGACGCACTATGCCAGTGTTTTAGCCCATATAGGGGCAGATTTACAAGCCCCTTGCGACACTTTTGCACCGCCGTTGTGTCACTTTTGTGACGTAGCGCAAACGATGCGGCCAATTTACATCATGACGCATATAGGGAGGTGCGTCACGTTGTAAAGCCCTGCGTCATATTATACCTGTGTCAGGTATAATGTATGCAGGGTGGGCATTCCCACGCAGGAAAGCCTCGTAGAAGTGACGCAGTGAAATCTACAAGATTTCACTGCACCACTTCTAGGACGCCACTGCGTCAAAAGCCTATGCCTGCTTGGAGCAGGCGTAAGGAGTGATGCAGTGTATTGGGAATAGGCCTCCCCGGTCATCGCTGGAGTTGCGTCATGCTTGCGACACGACTCCAGCAATGCGTGACTTTTGGGCCAACAGGTGCGTCAGAATTTCTGACGCATCTGTCAATCTTTGCGCCATAGTGCGCCGTATTGTAAATACGGCGCATCCATGGTTGCGCAAGAGTATCGCAGGCTGGCGCAGAGAAACTGACACATCTCTACAGATGCGTCAGTTTCTTGTAAATCTGCCACATAGTAATTTGTACAAACTTCACGGCACACAAGGTAAGTACACAGCGTATGTTATAGGGCTGACGGCACAGTGAGATAAAGGGGCTAGTTTACAAGCCCCTTGCGCCGCAGTTGCGTCACTTTTTTGCATGGGAAAAAGTGACGCACTGGCAGCACAAGGAGCTTGTAAATAAGCCCCAAAGTGCGTACAGCACCACACCAACAATGAAATGCAGAGTAGTCTCTTAGATAAATCCATATATTGCACTGTCAGGCTCTGCCGACGTTCACTGTTAGTTTTCTGAGACAAAGGGTTTCTTGGTTGCGCTCCTGCACCTACTGCCGACGCTTTGGCCCATTTGTACCGAAAGCCCGGGGTCGCACGAGGACAAGAAAACCATCTGTCAGTCCATATCCTGCGATGATAACGAATTCAACTCATTTTAGGCACCGCCCATCACTCTGTGGGTTTGTGGGCTTGTGGTAGGCCAGAAGAAGGCTTACAGGCCGTGCAGGAGTATGGAGACCCCCCCCCCGAGGCTCCTGGGAGTATAAACTGCAAGCGGAGGCAGGCGCGCTACCTGTGCACTTCAGGGGGGGGGGAGGGCATTTGGCGATGCAGCGCGCGCAACGAAATTCGTTTTATTGATTTGATTGTCTACTTACCTGCATTCATCCGTATTCCGGTGTTTACTACCCCCCGCCACACGTCACCGCCCGGCAGCACTCCCACCAGGAGCCGCTACTGGCACAGTAAGAGGGAGAAGCACAGGCACGGAGACCGGCACAGTAAGAAAGAGAAGCACAGGCACATCCACAGAGACCGGCACAGTAAGAAGGAGAAGCACATGCACTTCCATAGAGACAGGCACAGTGAGAAGGAGAAGTACAGGCACTGAGACCGACACAGTAACAAGGAGAAGCACAGGCATTTCCATAGAGACCGCCGCAGTAAGAGGGAGAAGCACAGGCACTTCTATAGACACCGGCACAGTAAGAGAGAGAGACACAGGCACTTCCATAGTGACAGGCACAGTAAGAGGGAGAAGCACAGGCACTTCCATAGAGACCGGCACATTAAGAGGGAGAAGCATAGGCACTTCCATTGACACTGACACAGTAAGAGAGAGAAGCACAGGCACTTCCATAGTGACAGGCACAGTAAGAGGGAGAAGCACAGGCACTTCCACAGAGACCGGCACAGTAAGAGGGAGAAGCATGGGCACTTCCATTGACACTGACACAGTAAGAGAGAGAAGCACAGGCACTTCCATAGTGACAGGCACAGTAAGAGGGAGAAGTACAGGCACTTCAATAGAGATCGGGACAGTAAGAGGGAGAAGCACGGGCACTTCTATAGAGACCAGCACAGTAAGAGGGAGAAGCACAGGCACTTCCATAGAGACCAGCACAGTAACAGGGAGAAGAACAGACATTGAGACCGACACAGTAAGAAGGAGAAGCACAGGCACTTCCATAGAGACCGGCACAGTAAGAGGGAGAAGCACGGGCACTTCCATAGAGACCGGCACAGTAAGAGGGAGAAGCACAGACACTTCCATAGAGACCGGCAAGGTAAGCAGGAGAAGCACAGGCACTGAGACCGGCACAGTGAGAGGGAGAAGGACAGGCACTTCCATAGACACCGGCACAGTAAACAGGGAGAAAAACAAGCAGCTCCATAGAGACCGGCAGAGTAAGAGGGAGAAGCACATTCACTGAGACCGGCACAGTGAGAGGGAGAAGCACAGGCACTTCCATAGAGACCGGCACAGTAAACAGGGAGAAACACAGGCACTTCCATAGAGACCGGCACTGTAAGAGGGAGAAGCACAGGCACTTCCATAGAGACCAGCACAGTAAGAGGGAGAAGCACAGGCACTTCCATAGAGACCGGCACAGTAAACAGGGAGAAGCACAGGCACTTCCATAGAGACCGGCACAGTAAACAGGGAGAAGCACAGGCACTTCCATGGAGACCGGCACCGTAAGAGGGAGAAGCACAGGCACTTCCATAGAGACCAGCACAGTAAGGCGGAGAAGTACAGGCACTTCCATAGAGACCGGCACAGTGAGAGGGAGAAGGATAGGCACTTCCATAGAGACCGGCACCGTAAGAGGGAGAAGCACAGGCACTTCCATAGAGACCGGCACAGTAAGAGAGAGAAGCACAGGCACTTCCATAGAGACCAGCACAGTAAGGCGGAGAAGTACAGGCACTTCCATAGAGACGAGCACCGTAAGAGGGAGAAGCACAGGCACTTCCATAGAGACCGGCACCGTAAGAGGGAGAAGCACAGGCACTTCCATAGAGACCGGCACAGTAAGAGAGAGAAGCACAGGGACGTTCATAAAGACCAGCACAGTAAGGCGGAGAAGTACAGGCACTTCCATAGAGACCGGCACCATAAGAGGGAGAATCACAGGCACTTCCATAGAGACCGGCACCGTAAGAGGGAGAAACACAGGCACTTCCATACAGACCGGCACCGTAAGAGAGAGAAGCACAGGCACTTCCATAGAGACCGGCACCGTAAGAGGGAGAAGCACAGGCACTTCCATAGAGACCGGCACAGTAAGAGAGAGAAGCACAGGCACTTCCATAGAGACCGGTACAGTAAGAGGGAGAAGCACAGGCACTTCCATAGAGACCAGCACCGTAAGAGGGAGAAGCACAGGCACTTCCATAGAGACCGGCACAGTAAGAGAGAGAAGCACAGGCACTGAGACCGGCACAGTAAGAGGGAGAAGCACAGGCACTTCCATAGAGACCGGCACAGTATGAGAGAGAAGCACAGGCACTTCCAAAGAGACCGGCAGAGTAAGAGGGAGAAGCACAGGCACTGAGACCGGCACAGTAAGAGGGTGAAGTACAGGCACTTCCATAGAGACCGGCACAGTATGAGAGAGAAGCACAGGCACTTCCAAAGAGACCGGCAGAGTAAGAGGGAGAAGCACAGGCACTGAGACCGGCACAGTAAGAGGGTGAAGTACAGGCACTTCCATAGAGACCGGCACTGACACAATAAAGAGGGTGGCGGACAGGCACTGGCACAGTAGGTCCATACAGGCCGGAACAGTAAAGCGGAGAAGGACAGGCACGTCCAAGCAGATCTTACAAGCACAGTAAAGAGAGGGAGCTACCAGCGTTTTGTTTTCCAATCCCTGGCACCAAAGATCCTCTTTTCCTTCCAACAAGAGCCAAAAATAACTAATAAAACAAAAGATTTCTTTCACCTCCTCGGCACTTAGGAGTAAATCAGTGAAATGGTAACAAAAACTCGCCAACAACAAAGGGACTTTGTACAGAGGATGTAAAGGGGGAGGGGGGATTGGGAAACACAAGTGTGGGGGCAGCACGTGAAGTAGGGTGGGGGTGGCAGCAGAATACAGAGTACAGGGAGGAGAGGCCAGGAGAACAGGGTAGAGACCAGAGAAAGAGACGAGAGTACTGGGAGAGAAGAGAGAACGGATAACATCATGGGGAGAGATAGGCGCGGGGTGTGAACAGAGAACTAGTAACAGCAGCCGCTAGAAAAAAGAGAAGAGAGTACCTAGGGGAGAACAGTGTACAGGTAACGGGTGCCAGCAGACAGTAGAGACAAGAGAAGAGAGTAAGAGACAAGAGAAGAGAGTGCCGGGAAGAGCAGACAGTAGAGACAAGAGGAAAGAATAAGAGACAAGAGAAGAGAGTGCAGGGAAAAGGAGAGTGAACGGGTACCAGCACACAGGAGAGACTAGAGGAGAGACTAGAGTAGAGTGTACAATGAAGAGGAGAGTGAACGGGTACCAGCAGACAGGAGAGACAAGAGAAGAGAGTAAGAGACAAGAGAAGAGAGAAGCGAGTGCCGGGAAGAGCAGACAGTAGAGACGAGAGCAAAGAATAAGAGACAAGAGAGTGCAGGGAAGAGGAGAGTGAACGGGTACCAGCAGACAGAAGAGACTAGAGGAGAGAGTACAGCGGAGAGGAGAGAGTACAGCGAAGAGGAGAGTGAACGGGCACCAGCAGACAGTAGAGACAAGAGGAGAGAGTAAGAGTCAATAGGAGAGAGTAAGAGAGAAGAGAGTGCAGGGAAGTGGGGCGTGAACGGGTACCAGCAGACAGTAGAGACAAGAGAAGAGAGTACAGCGGAGAGGAGAGTCAACGGGTACCAGCAGACAGGAGAGACAAGAGGAGAGAGCACAATGAAGAGGAGAGTGAATGGGTACCAGCAGACAGTAAAGACAAGAGAACAGAGTAAGAGACAAGAGGAGAGAGTACAGGGAAGATGAGAGTGAACGGGTACCAGCAGACAGGAGAGACAAGAGGAGAGAGTAAGAGACAAGAGAAGAGAGAAGAGAGTGCAGGGAAGAGGAGAGTGAATTGCAAGGCGGGCACAGCTCGGGCACGCCGCCAGTATGGCGGTCGCGCCGAGCCCCCGCACCCGGGGGAGGCACGGCGTGCCGCGCACAAAAGTGACGTGGCGCCCTGACTCCCCTGAGCCCAACACGCGATTGGCTGTCCATGCGTGAACCGGAAGCACTTACAAGTGCTTCCGGTTCACGCGTCCGACCAACGTCAGGCAAGCCGGTTAGAACCGGCTTGCCTGACCCTGCGTTTTAAAAGGCTGTGGAGCAGAGCGGACGGTCTCTTTTTCGCTGCTCCCCAGCCTGCAGGTCGTGTGACGGGTCAGGGCCTCAGTCGGAGGCCCCAACGATTCTTTTTACCTTTTCTCGTTCTTTTCACTGCAGGTATTCTCGTGGGAGGATCGACTGGGATTTAGCGACCTGCGGGACAGCGCTTCATCACCGGAGCGCCTGGGGAGTGCACCGCTGCATGAAGCCAGCATTTTGGTTCTTTCCCCACTGCAGGTATTCTCGAGGGAGGATTGGCTGGATTCGCGACCGGCGGGGACAGCGCTGCATCACCGGAGCGCCTGGGGAGTGCACTGCTGCATGTAGCCAGCATTTTTGGTTTTCCCTACAGCGGGGGGCAGCGCTTAATCTATCGGAGCACCTGGGGAGTGCTCTGCTTTAATTTCACCCGCATTTTGGTTTTCCATACCGGCGGGGGCAGCGCTTCAGGAATCGGAGCACCTGGGGAGTGCTACACTTCGTTTTGCCCACAATTTGGTGGGGAGTGCTCGGTTAGTCCGCCGCAATTTTCTTCTTTATCTCCCCTCCAGAGTCTGCACACGGAGCATCGGCTGGCCACGCTGGTTTTGAGGAGGTTGCAGACACTCGTCAGTTTCAGGACTGTCTGCATTGAGGACACGAGGATTGTTTCGCCTTGGGGCAGTACTGGCAGGCCTGCATTTCCATCGTCGCCGGGAGCCACGCGGGTTTGAGAATACCCACCTGACCCACTAGACTAGCTGGTGGGCGTGGCTCTGGCGGCGTGGGTGCTGTGGCCGGCCAGGGGGCTGCTACTTCTACAAGGTAAGGGTCTGGGCAGTGTCCCAGACCAGAGCGCAGTGGGCTGTGGTGTGTGTGCCATTGTTGGAGGTTGATTCTTAAGGGGTGTGTTTTGTGCCCTAATTAATCGGTTATTACATTGGTGCACAGCATAGTGTGGGGCCCTGGTGCCAGCTAGTACGTCACTGTTCTATTGTGGTTCAGTGCATTGGGGTGCGTAAAACAATGGCCCCTAAGGTAAAGCGGAACGAGCAGCGTTCACGAATGGATAGTTTTATGGAAACGATGATGCGGAAAATGGGGGCAATGGACTCCATGATGAAGAAAGTGGATGATATGGGCCAGGCTTTAGCTGCTTTAAGGGATAGGGTGGATGGTCAAGAGGGGGCGGAGGATAGGCCCAGGCGAGCTGGGGTAGCCCCTAAGGCAGCTTTTCCCCCAGTGCCTAAAAGAACTAGACCTAAGAAAGGTGGGGCACCTCCACTTAGGGTAGGGGATGGGACGGATAGGGACACAGCACCAGCCCCTGAGGGGGTGGTGCCCTGGTCGGTGGAGCCCGTACCGGTCCCACATGCCAACGGTGGTCAGCCTAATACGGGTGGTGGGGGAGATCAGCCTAGAAACGAGGGGGCGGGGGGTCAGCCAAGTACACCGTGTGCCCCACTCCTCACTGATAGGCAGCTGGGAGCAACGGGGGGCACCCCACAGGCCCCGCTGGTCCCCACGCCGGTCCAGCCCGATTTGGTATCTAGTCTAGCAGCTGTACTCCCTTGGCTGGAAAAAGTGGGTAACTGGTCCCCGGCAGCAGGGGTGTCAGGTAGCGGAGAGAATACACTGGAGAAGGACAGACAGATAATGGCACAGTTAGATGGGGTTAAGCCCGGAGACGGGCTGGTTGTGCTAGCGGGGGGTGCGATGGGGGCGAGTACAGGGCCAATGGGGAGCGGGAGAGTCCCGCCCGCAGCCACCACGCCAGCAGATGCAGGAGCAACGAAGCCGGCGGAGACAGCGCCAACAGGTATGCCGCAAACCTTGCCACCTTTGGGATTAGGTGAAGTTCGCGCCGTTAGAGCGCAATTAGGGCGACATGTGTCTCAAGAAATTAAAGAAAAGATTTGGAAGGGCTCCTATGTGAATATGTTTTGCCTGCTGCTAGATGAGACAGAAAGGGAGGCGGCCAAAAAGAATAAGGAATGGACGCAACCAAGAGAGTGGGCTAATATGTTGTTGAAGTTTAGGGTCGAGGAGAAGCTAGTGAATTGGATCAAAGGTTTTACTGTTTTCATGTCAATAATGGGTGAGCGTGTCCCAGGTCTTGCCTCAGAGATGGCTTGCTACCAGAATAGGATTACTTGTGCGCACGACACTTATGGTGGTAATGGATGGAAGGATTATGACAAGGATTTTAGAAGAGCTAAGGCATCTGACCCGGCACTGGGCTGGAATCAGATTGACATGATCATATATCTAACACATTTCAGAGGTGGTCCACAGGACACCACCCGGGGTGAGTCTCAAGACAACTTTCAAGGTCAGTCCTTTCGTGCAGGCCCCCCAGGCAGCTCGGGGGGCGGAGGAAAGAGTAAGGGGGGCGTGTTGGGATTTCAACAGGCGCTCGTGTAACAGAGCAGCCGGCACATGTAAATTCAAACATGCATGTTCTTTCTGTGGCAACTCCTCGCACCCAGAGTCCAAATGCTTTAAGAAAGCAAAAGACAAGGGAGGCAAGAAGCAGGACTGAGAGTGTGTCCCTTGGTAAGGCCAGATCTCCCATTATAACAAGTGCTTTGATACCATGGTTGAACAGTTACAATTGCCCCAAGCCTGCTAGAATTTTGCTGGAAGGTTTCAGGGACGGCTTCAGGATCCCCGCGCCTGGTTATGTGGGGGTGTCGCATTGCCAGAATCAGCTATCGGTCAGGGCTAATGAAGGGGTGGCGGCAGAAAAATTGAGAAGGAAGTTCGGTTGCGCAGAGTAGCTGGCCCATTTGATGCCCTCCCAATGCAAGATTTTGTCTGCTCCCCATTGGGAGTGGTTCCCAAAAAAGAACAAGGGAAATTCCGACTGATTCATAATCTCTCGGCCCCCAGAGGTGTGTCACTGAACAATGCCATTGATGACGACCTATGCAGTGTCAAGTACGCTTCTTTTGATCAAGCAGTTGAGATGCTCAGGGGGTTGGGGCGGGGCGCATTGTTGGCAAAATCAGATATTGAGTCAGCTTTCCGCCTGCTGCCAGTGCACCCACTTGATTTTCACATGTTGGGTTTTCAATTCAAGGGGAAGTATTATGTGGACAAATGTATGCCTATGGGGTGTTCGGTATCTTGCGCCTATTTCGAGAAATTCAGCTCTTTTTTGGAATGGGTTTTTAGGCGAGCGACAGGGCACCAGTGGGTATTACACTACCTTGATGACTTCCTTTTCTTGGGGGCGCCAGAATCACAGGACTGCGGGTGGGCATTGCAGAGGTTCTGTGCACTCATGCGAGACTTCGGCGTGCCTTTGGCACAGGGCAAGACTGTGGGGCCAAGCACTGAAATTGAATTCCTGGGGATAGAGTTGGACTCAGTGCAGGGAGTGTCACGGCTACCTCTGGAAAAAATCACGGCTTTTGGGGCTGCTTTGCAGCATTGCTTGACAAAGGAAAAGGTTACACTACATCAGTTACAGCAGGTCGTGGGGCAATTGAATTTTGCATTGAGAATAATTCCAATGGCACGACCTTTCTCGCGCACCATCGCACAAGCTATGTCAGGACTCGGGGAGAAGCACCATCACACCAGACAGTCCAGTAAGGTCAGGCAGGCCATGAGAATCTGGAAGGCATTTCTGCGTGACTTCAACGGTAGGGTTGTGTGGCCCAGTCCCCCCAGGGCCAGCCCAGAGATAGGGTTGATGACTGACGCAGCAGGTAGCGAGGGTTTTGGCGCCATTCTAGGTCTGGCATGGGTTGCCCAACGCTGGCCAGCGTGGTGGGAGGACTCGGGGCTTACAAGTAACATAAGCTTCCTTGAACTGTTTCCCATCTTGGTGGCATTGACCGTTTGGCCAGAACAACTGAGGAACCAATCTGTGGTATTCTGATCCGATAACATGGCTGTGGTGGAATGTATCAATATTCAAAATGCAAAGTGTAAAATGATCTTGCGTCTACTAAAGGAGATAATACTGTTGTGCATGAGAATGAATTTGCTGTTTAGAGCCAAACATGTGCCAGGAGTATTAAACCATGCCGCTGATGCGCGCTCTCGCTTTAAGATGCAGGTATTCAGGTCTCATCACCCAGAGGCGGCAGAGAACCCAATGCCTTTCCCAGAACAGCTTTGGCAACTTGGTGGCCCCATTTATCGGACCTCGTGGCAGCTAGCCTAGCACCCAGGACCAGGAGGGCATACGAAGGGGCGTTTGGGGCTTACTGCTTTTTCTTGGGGGACAGTTGGGAGGGAAAATGGCACGACACTGGGTCTGTCGTTCCCTATTTGAGAACCATGAGAGATGAGGGGCGCTCGGTAGCATCAGCAAGGCGACATATTGCAGCCATTTCCTTCTTCGCGAAAGCTAGGGAAAAGGGGGATCCCACTGGCACTTTTATAGTGCGAAAAGCCTTGAGAGGGTGGCAACGCCTACAGGGGGGGCAGCCGGACGTAAGGAGACCCATAGGAATACAGACACTGGCCACACTGATGGATGCTTTACACCAAGTGTGTACTTCAGCTGGGGAAGCACTGTTGTTCCAAGCGGCTTTCTGTTTAGCGTTCTATGGCGCTTTCAGGATAGGGGAGATGGTAGCAAAAAAACAAAATGGATTGGCAGCGGGGGCTGTAATTGGTGCACGTGCAGATTCAGGGGGACTCCTTATTGATCTCAATACCCAGGTCCAAAACTGATCAGGAAGGCAGGGGGGAAGGGGTGGTCTTACGTAGGGCTGAAGGAAGCGCTTGCTGCCCCATCGCCAGGTTGGAGACATTCCTGGCACAACGTCCAAGGGGCGCGGGGGGCCATTACTTGTGCACGCAGACGGGACCCCGCTCACTATCTTCCAGTTTAAGAGGGTCATGGGCCTAGCCATGCAGAAAGCCGGTTTGGATCCAGGCAGTTTTGGGACCCACTCCTTTAGGATAGGGGCCGCCACCGAAGCGGTGGCCAGGGGACTTTCTGGGAGTGAGGTGCAAAGGATTGGTAGATGGTCCTCGAATTGTTATAAACGCTATGTGCGCCTACACATGCTCTAGAAGTGTCAAAGATAATGCACTGACGGTTGGGTTTCTTTCATGGTTTGATTTGCAGTTTCTACATCCTGTCACGCAGGGGGGAAGCCTGCATCGGTCCACCGTCCACCAAAGGCTGCGACGTCCTGTCAAGCAGGAGGACAACAGTCAACAATTCATCGACGCACAGCGCGCGTTATGGACTAGGTTCACGCCTGGGAACACGCGGAACAAGATGTGTGGATAATCGGCCATTCGTATGTGCAAAGGTTGAAAAAGTTCTTTTTTACAGGTACCTATGAGGTCAGGGCACGGCAGGCAGGTGCAAAAGTCTGCTTTTGCGGGCAAGGTGGTCTGAGACTTAGTCAATTCAGGGACCTGGTGACACGCGCGCTGGGCAAAAGTCAGGGACCCCCGGCGGTTTGTATTCTGCATTTAGGGGGTAACGACCTGGTGCACCTGGGGCGGAGAGGCGTAGCAGAGACCCTGCTTACTGAAGTAGGGTGGTTGGCAAAGAGATGCCCCGAGGCAATGATAGTGCGGTCACACATGATTCCTAGATTCGAGTGGAGAGGGGGTGAGTCTGTATGGGCCTTGACTCATTCGGTTAAAAGGATTAACAACAAAATGGAGAAGTTATTCAGGACCTGACCTTCTAGCAGGCAGAGGGGGGAGGCCAGATAGTCGGGCAACTATACTGGCCTGTGGCTGTAAGGTCATGATTGGTGAGCTTAGTTTTCGGTCCATAGCGGGTATCACCATTGTCAAATGGGGACGCCCGAGGGGGAGACAGAGGGTCTCTCATGGAACCCCAGAGGCAGTTACAGTCGGTAGGCTGGAGGGGTGCGAGAGGAAGGGAAGTCTTGCTTCCAGTAGGCTGGTTGGCCAATCCCCGCACGCGCATGCGCTCAAGGGCGCAAGGATGCATAACTGCAGCGCCCCTTTATGGAGTTTAACGTTGAGGGCGTAGGGGGGGCCCGGGGGAGGTATCCATCCGGTAAGCTGGGCCCCCTACGCAAGGTCACTCCGGTAGGAGGTTGGGACCTAGCTTGATCGGGATCTGGGGCCGCCAGTCATTGACCTTGCCATAGGCTCTAACAGGGATACGCAGAAAGAGAATATCTTCATTGCTTAGATTACGATAGGAATGGCTATGTACTAGAATCATGTTAAGGTTAGCCAATTGACAACTTGTACCTATCAATGTATTGGACTTTCTGCGTATTGTACATAATGTAAATAATACGAATTTCAATGTTTTGATTATTTTATGTAATAAAATACGGTCGGGGTTACTACGACCCATAATCCAAACAGTTGTGGTGTTGCATTGTTTGCCTTGGGGGAAAGGGGGGCGGCAAGCCTCCACGGGAGCTGGGAGGGTCCCCATTTCCCAAGGGTATTTGGCTTATTAAGGGGAGGGGGTTTTAGGCAATACCAGGCCATAGAGGCACCAGCACACAGTAGAGACAAGAGGAGAGAGTACAGCAGAGAGTAGAGAGTACAGCGCAGAGGAGAGGAAAGAATAAGAGACAAGAGAAGAGAGTGCAGGGAAGAGGAGGGTGGACTGTAGCAAAACACGATAGAGACATGAGGAGTGAGAACAGAGGGGAAACAGTGCGGAGAAGAGAGCTCTATGGAATATGGAACGAGTAACACAAGAGGGTAGAAATGAGAAATGGGTGCAGGAAGGAGATGTGAGCGGTCACAGTAGAGATCAGAGACAAGGAACGAGTCCAAAGAGGAGAAGCGAGAACATGTACCAGTAGAGGTTAGACAGGCGGAGAGAGGACGAATAACAGCAGCGGGGAGAGTCAGGAGGAGACATCACTCAGGGAGAGATCGCAGCGCAGGGATCAGCAGTGAGTAGAAAACAGAGTGAAGGCCAAGAACATAGGACAGGTAAGATCGGAGAGTACGATGGACCAGAGACCCGATGACGGTAGTGAAAGAGACCAGGGTTAAAGGGTACGGAAAAAGAAGTGAGGGGCCCGTACCCTGCTCAGTACTGTATGATGGCTTTGAGAGGCCAGCACATGATGTGGACGCGGAGCCGCGGGGAGGGGCGGGGGGGGGAGAACCCAGTCAATGGCGCATGAGGGACTCGGTGATGCGGCGCCCCCTCGGCTCCTCTCTGGCCGCTCTAGGGGTCGGAAGAGCCTCTCTGGAGAGGGGCCTTTTGGCATCGTGGCGCACAGGTGAAGGATGCTTGCCTCTTGGTCTTTGGAGCATGTTTGGGCCCCTGGAGGTCCGCCGACTTCCGGAGGGTGTCAGCTTGTCGGCCAGGCCGGGGGGAGCCTCCTTGTACCAGATGCTGTAGGGTGTGAAGAGGGTCCGAGCCTGGAAGGCCTGCCAAGGCGGCCCGGAGAAGGCTGGGGCGAGGTGGGCCCACTCTCCACTCCCCTACGTGCTCCGCTCTCTCATTTACACCTCACTCTCCCCTCCGTACACCACTCCAATCTGCACCTTCTCCGCCCACTCTCACCTTTTAACACAATCTCTTTTCTCAGCCTTACAATTCACCCTCACGTGTACTCTACCCGCCTCCACCGCTGCACGTACTCTACACCGAATCCACTCTCCGCCTTACACCCCACTTGTCCTTGCGTCGCCCACTTCACTCATGCGCAGCTGGCACAACCATGGTGTAACAGTTTCTAGTCACAGCAAAGAGTCCTAGCACTAAATGAGCATGGAGTCTGATATCCCTCTCATCTGGTTCGATGCACATTGATGGACAGTGTCAGCCACTGGCATACGTAAACAATGTGACGGACTGACCCTGTCGGGCAGTGTGAGATGCCGCCGCTGTAGGGTTCTTAGAAGCTGGAACTGGTGGGCAGTAGAGCACTGTTGGGCAGTGTGAGAGGGCAGTGGAGCACTGTTGGGCAGTGTGAGATGCTGCCACTGATAGGCAGTAGGGACTGCCTATTTGGGGCATGTGAGGATCTCCCCAAGTGGGCAGTATGAAGAACGGGCAGTGGGGGTGGGGCAAAGTGTGTAGTTGCAAGTGATGGGCAGTTTAAAAAGCTACCACTGTGAACAATGTGAAAAACAGGCTGTGGGGTTCGGAACGGTAAAGTTACACTGGTGGGCAGTGTTAGAATGTGGCACTGTTGGGTAAAGTGAAGAACTGGGGTGGGGCAGTGTCAACATCTGGCACTGGTGCGCACGGTGAGGAAAGGACAGTGATGGGCAGTGTGACCGCTGGCGGCCAGTGAGAGGAACTGCCACTGGTGGAGTGTGAGAAGCTGGCACTGGTGATCAGTGTGAGGGACTGACAATAGAAGCCAGTGTGAGAAGCTGGCACTGGTGATCAGTGTGAGGGACTGACAATAGAAGCCAGTGTGAGAAGCTGGCACTGGTGATCAGTGTGAGGGACTGGCACTGGTGGGATGTGAGAAGCTGGAAGGGATGGGCAGTGTGAGGAAGTGGCACTGATGGACGGTGTGAACAGCCGGCACTAGTGGGCAGTGTAAGGAACTTTCAATGGGAGACTTTGCGAGCAGCCAGCTGTGGTGAGCAGTTAGGGGAATGGACACAGGTTGGCAGCGTGAGCATCTGGCACTGGTTGGCAGTGGGAGGAGCAGACACTGTAAGGCTGCGTGAGCATCTGGCACTGGTTGGCAGTGGGAGGAGCAGACACTAAGGCAGCGTGAGCATCTGGCACTGGTTGGCAGTGGGAGGAGCAGACACTGTAAGGCAGCGTGAGCATCTGGCACTGGTTGGCAGTGGGAGGAGCAGACACTAAGGCAGCGTGTGTAGCTGGCACTGGTTGGCAGTGGGAGGAGCAGACACTGTAAGGCAGCGTGAGCAGCTGGCACTGGTGAGCAGCGTGAGGCACAGACGCTGTAAGCCAGTGTGAGCAGCTGGCACTGGTGAGCAGCGTGAGGTACAAACGCTGTAAGTCAGGGTGAGCAGCTGGCACTGGTGAGCAGCGTGAGGTACAGACGCTGTAAGGCAGGGTGAGCAGCTGGCACTGGTGAGCAGCGTGAGGCACAGACGCTGTAAGTCAGGGTGAGCAGCTGGCACTGGTGAGCAGCGTGAGGAACAGGGCCTGGCAGTGATGGGCAGCGTGAGGAACAGACACTGTAAGGCAGCGTGAGCAGCTGGCACTGGTGAGCAGCGTGAGGTACAAACGCTGTAAGTCAGGGTGAGCAGCTGGCACTGGTGAGCAGCGTGAGGTACAGTGCCTGGCAGTGATGGGCAGCGTGAGGAACAGACACTAAGGCAGCGTGAGCAGCTGGCACTGGTGAGCAGCGTGAGGTACAGACGCTGTAAGTCAGGGTGAGCAGCTGGCACTGGTGAGCAGCGTGAGGTACAGTGCCTGGCAGTGGTGGGCAGTTTGAACAGCTGGCATTAGGGGCAGCGTGAGGTACAGACACTGGAAGGCTGTTTGAGCAGCTGTCACTGGTTGGCAGTGTGAGGAGCAGACACTGAGAGCTGCTGTCACTGTTGAGCGGCCAGGATGAGAACTGGCGCCGGGGGCAGTTTTAAAAGCGATCAGCAATAATCAGACCCAGAAAGGAACTTTTAGAAGTTGGCACTTGAGCATGTCTGGCAATTTTGATTCCCACGAATTCACGCCAAACCCTCCCTTCGCTCAAAGCGCCTAGAGGCGGTTAACATTACTTAATAATAATTCATTGATTTAGATCTCAACTGAGACTAACAATATTTACAAAGAGGTTAGGCACCAACAATTTACAAATCACACCATCAACAATTATTACATTTGAGAAAAAAAAATGAAAGAATTCAAAAAGGTTATAGAGCACGAACTCCTTTGGAGGAGTCTTTACCAATGATATCAATTCATCAAATTCAAACAAATTATATTTAAAATACAGTGGGGTTTAAGAAACGATTTCTGGCATTGTCGCGAAGACATACTATCGCAGCAGGGCCGATATGTTTTTAATGTAAAACTTAAGCTTGCTGTGTGGCTACAGAGAAACCGAAATGCTATGTTTCTCTCAGCTCCCTCGTCGCTTCCTCCCCCGATGCTTTCTATAAGCGCCTCATTACCGGGGCTTCCGGAGCCCTGGGGCCCTCTCTGGGCACAACACAATTACTGGAATTACCCACCGTGGGGCGCTTAAAATCACCCCAGCATCACCTGTACTCGAGAGAACAGACGCCTCCTCTCCAGCCCAGGGCCCCAAACTGTTAAACCTTGCAACAAGAGGTGCCTTCTTTTTTTTGGGTGGGGGGGGGGGGGGGTCTCTGTTCGCTCTGTGTAGCTGTTGCTCCCCGATGCTGACTGACAGCGCCACTCACAAAAGTCACAACACTGCGAACGAGCGCGCAACCGCGGACCCGAAAATGAGGTGATGCAAATATTTCAACAATATGAATTTCAAGATTTGGCTTGGGGTCCCCCGTGGCCCCTCAGAGGCGCATCTCGTTTCAAACTCGATGAAAACTCACTGTCACAAAGTTATAGCGCACGGAGCGTCGAAAGTAAAAAAAAGACTCGCCCCTGGCAAAAGCAGTACGGATAAGGTGGGGGGAGGGGGGCATATAACGGCCTGTGCCCCCTAAACCAGTTAAACGCTCACTTGACAATCTTAAAACAGTGGCGTAACATTATCCGCTGTGCGGGAGCCCCCCCCCCCCCCCATAGGGCTCCCCCCACCCCCGCACTGTGCACTGGTGGCGGGCCCCTGGCCAGAGACCTTCTAACTGGGTCCGGAGCGTGGGGGGAGGGGCAAGGGAGGGGGGTCTTCCATGTACTTACGCCACTGGCGGGCTGTCAACGACAATTTTGTGTAGCGCGTAAAAGTTGTGTTGGCGCTATGTCTAAGATCTGTCATTTTTTAGAAATAAGGGCTATGACAAAGAGGCAACATGTGATTTGCCCAAGATCACACCAAACAACCACGTAGGGAAGCCGCGTTTATGTCGGGTAAGAGCCTTACGCAGAGAAATAACTTCATTTTCTTTATCGCCTCTTACTTCACATCTGTCATTTCCAAACTCTGTACAGGTGCAGCTGTTACCCGTGTATGGCACTAGATTACCGACCCGGGAAGGATGAAAGGCCCAGTCTGCCTTGCAGGGATTTAAAGACCTGGCCTTAATATCGCAGCATTTTTCAGCAGCACACGTACTGCCTGAACATCACACCATTTGTTCAGGCGAAGAATGCGCGAATGTTGACGATTTAGACTTTCAGGGCGTGTTTTAGCCATTGGACCATACTTTCTTCTCAAGTAAAACAATTGAGTGTATTTTATAGTGTTGTCTGCCATTTCGAGGCGCTAAACACAACAGGTGTTACTCTCACCTAATACAATAGCCCCCAGTCTATCGACCAAGAAAGGACTGAAGTCGGCACGGACCGGCTTCAGTCCGAATTCGTGGGCTGCAGATCACACCAGATGTCTGCGGCGACCGATAATTCACGGAGCCTTCTAGACGCTAGGAGGGTTGATAATGGTTTGTTTTAAACATAGCTCTTTCCAGGTCCCCCTTGTACACTCAGTTTTTATTTTTTTTAAAGTCTCTCTCGATATTCGAGCCGTTCTCTCCCGAGCGACCAATGAAAGACGCCACGATGTTGTGGTACTCGGGTGCCCACGGCAGTACCCGCGTGGTCTTGACAACTTGAACGACATCACCCCGAGATGCCAACTCCTTGCACGAGTGCCTAGACACGATACTTCACAGTGAACCCTCCTGCCCCCCTTTCCCCCACACGCACACACCTGTTGTGACTTGTGTGTTTCAGTGGGTAGTTTCCCCAGTCGGGCTCTGCTTTTATTCAGACTGCCCCTTTTCGTCTAAACAGTACCATAAGTCAGGCAATAACTTAATGTTGCTTTAGGAGTTCCGAAAGAGAAAAATCAAATAGAAATCTGCATCCGCAACTGCTTTTTAAAATACAAGTCTTGTATCGGCTAAAAGGTGACGTTCTTCGAGGAAGCAGGTTCTGATAGGGAAACCTTTTTCGATTCTATAGGATAAAAAATAGTCCTTGGGCACTGTTTGCTTTTGGTTCCGCAGGGGATCGTGGTGATCTACAACGTAGAGAAATCTCTCTTGGGCCAGCGGAAGGCAAACGATTCCCGTTCAGCATCTGGAAACCTTCTGTTCTGGTCTGAGGTGAGGCTAGCGCCGCCTGGTGGAGAAGGCGCCTTCTAGGACATTCACCGCCGGCGCGTGCCCGGTCTTGGGTGGGGGCCAGAGCTGGGCAGAGCCGTGGTTCTGGAGTCCATGACTGCCGGAGAGGGCGCCCTCTCTTCGACGACAGCACAGGGGCCCCCCGCTCTTGGACGGACGGCACATGGCTGGCCACAGGGTGTAAAACCCGGGGCTGTCCCCCTCAGATGATCGACCTCAGGGGAACCCTCTCCTATTGGACGGACGCCCACAGCAGGACAGTTTCCCCTCAGGTGATCGAGTACAGAGAGGGGAGGAGGGGGGGGGGGGGTGCTCCACCTGGATGTGCAAGCACAGGACTGGGGTCTCCACTGGGACGCCCGGCCACAAGAGTGGGGACCCCCTCTGAACAAATGACCACACAAGCGTGACCTCCATCCCTAGTGAAGACTGCACAGGAGCGGGCCCTCACTTCAGAGGACTGATCAGAGGTGTAGGGTCCGCTCTTGGTAACTGATCACAGAAGTAGGGCTTCCCTTGGGCAATACGTACAGTAGTGTGGTCTCCTTTCAGACAACAAACCACAAGACTAGGGTCAACTCCTGGAGGACTGACCTTAGCAGTAGGGTCACTTCTTGGAGGACTGAACTTAGCAGTAGGGTCACTTCTTGGAGGACTGGACTTAGCAGTAGGGTCACTTCTTGGAGGACTGGCCTTAGCAGAAGGGTCAAACCTTGGAGAACTGACCTTAGCAGTAGGGTCAACTCTTGGAGGACTGACCTTAGCAGTAGGGTCACCTCTTGGAGCACTGACCTTAGCAGTAGGGTCAACTCTTGGAGGACTGATCTTAGCAGTAGGGTCACCTCTTGGAGGACTGACCTTAGCAGTAGGGTCACCTCTTGGAGGACTGACCATAGTAGTAGGGTCACCTCTTGGAGGACTGACCTTAACAGTAGGGTCGACTCTTGGAGGACTGATCTTAGCAGTATGGTCACCTCTGGGAGGACTGACCTTAGCAGTAGGGTCACCTCTTGGAGGACTGACCTTAGCAGTGGGGTCACCTCTTGGAGGACGGACCTTAACAGTGGGGTCGACTCTTGGAGGACTGATCTTAGCAGTAGGGTCACCTCTTGGAGGAATGACCTTAACAGTAGGTTCAACTGTTGGAGGACTGATCTTAGCAGTAGGGTCACCTCTTGGAGGACTGACCTTAGCAGTAGGGCACCTCTTGGAGGACTGACCTTAACAGTAGGGTCAACTGTTGGAGGACTGATCTTAGCAGTAGGGTCACCTCTTGGAAGACTGACCTTAGCAGTAGGGTCACCTCTTGGAGGACTGACCTTAACAGTAGGGTAAACTGTTGGAAGACTGATCTTGGCAGTAGGGTCACCTCTTGGAGGACTAACCTTTACATTATGTCACCTCTTGGAGGACTGACCTTAGCAGTAGGGTAACCTCTTGGAGGACTGACCTTTACATTAGCTCACCTCTTGGAAGACTGACCTTAGCAGTAGGGTCCCCTCTTGGAGGACTGACCTTAGCAGTAGGGACACCTCTTGGAGGACTGACCTTAGCAGTAGGGTCACCTCTTGGAGGACTGACCTTAGCAGTAGGGACACCTTTTGGAGGACTAACCTTAGCAGTAGGGTCACCTCTTGGAGGACTGACCTTTGCAGTAGGGACATCTCTTGGAGGACTGACCTTAGCAGTAGGCAAACCTCTTGGAGGACTGACCTTAGCAGTAGGGTCAACTTTTGAAGTAGAGTCCACTTTTAGTCCTCAAGTGTAGGATCAACTATTAGGTGATCACACATGGGTAGGCTGTTCTCTCAGATGACCAATCATGGGCTTAGGGTCCCCTCTTGAATGATCAGCTACAGGAGTAAAGGACCCCTCATTGGTTATAAACACAGAAGTAAGGGAACCAATCCTGAATCAATGTTCCCAGGAGTAAAGGACCTCTCCTGGAAGAATGACCAAGTGGTAAGGAACCCCTCATGGATGATAGACCACAGATGCAAGGGACCCATCAACGCTGATAAACACAGGAGTAAGGGACCACTCCTAGAAGAATGACCATAGGAGTGATTGGCCACTCCTGGATGATAAATGTAGAAGGAAGTGACCACTTCAGGATTCATGACCACAAGAGTACAGGCCACTTCTGAATGAATGACCACAGGTGTAATGGACCCCACATGGATGATAAACACAGGAGTAAGATATTACTATTGGATGAATGACCACAGGGGAAGGGACTACTCCATGAAGACTGACAACAGGAGTAAAGGACCCCTTATGGATGACAACCCACAGAAGGGACCACTTCTACAAGACTGACCACAGGAGTAGGATTTTCTATTCTGTGATCAGCCACAGACATGGCACTGGCTGAGAATGCTGATCACAGAGTATGCCCCCTGTGGAACACAAATCAGAGGCGAGATGGAATCTGCTTAGACGATCAGCTGCAGATGAAAGGGGCCCCTTGATGGGGCCCCTTTTCAACAATCAACTGCAGGATTAAGGAACTCCTTCTGTATGACTGACCACATGAATGAGGGAGCTTCTTAGATGAGTGATGATTAACCACAGGAAATAGACACCGTCATGGATGATCAAACACAGAAGTAAGGGTCTCTCCTTCAACATTCATCACAGGAATCAGGATCCAATTTGGGTGATCAATTACAGGAGTAAAGGGTCTCTCTTGGATGATCAATCATAGGAGTAAAGGACCCCTCTTTGATGGTTGAACACAGGAGTAAAGGACCCCTTTAGGACGATCAACCACAGCAGTAAAGGAGCCCTCCAGGAGTAAAGCACCCCTCTAGGTTGATCAACCATAGAAGTAAAGGACCCCTCTTAGATGACTGACCACAGGACTAAGGGATCAGCCCTGGACAACTGATAACAGGAGTTCTTGGACAATAGAACACAGGAGTAAGAGAACCCTGATGGGTGGTGGACTATAGGATTAGTGCCCCATCTCGGACGATCGACAACAGAAATAAGGAATTCCTCTTGGGTGTTGGACCGTAGGAGACAGTCTTCTCTCGGGTGAACATCCACAGGAGAAGGACCTCTTCCTGGATCACTAGAAAGGTAGCACTTTTTAGGTGGCCATTATAGGAGACAGAGACCCCCTTGGGCGTTGGATTATTGGTTACAGAAGGAAGAGGCACAGCTTGAATGATCATCGCCAGAAGCAAGGGACCCCTCTTGGACAGTGATCATAGGAGTAAGGGACACCACTGGGGCAGCTGGCCAGAGGTGTAAGGGACACCTCTTGAACGACTGACCGTAGGATTCAGGACCCAGCTGGGACAAAGAATTATCGCTTGCAGATGTTAGGGGCAGTTTTTTGCTGTCTGACCACAGGAGAAAGGGAACCCTCTTGAATGACTGACCATAAGCGTAAGGGATACATCTGGGACAAGAGATAGTCCATCGCAGAAGTTAGGGGCACCTCTCAGAGATTGGCCATAGAAGTCTAGATCCCTCTTTGATGCTTGAATACAGGATCACAGCTCACTATTGAAGGTTCACTATTAAATTCAAGCCCCCCCCCATCCCCTTAGATGATTAATCCCAGAAACAGCCCCTTCTTGGATCCCTATCCACAAAGGTAAGACCCTTTTTAGAAACTGACCACCTCCCGGTCAATAATTGGCAACGGCGGCAGGGTCCCCCATTCAATGATTGTTCCTAGGTGCATGGTCTCTATTTGGTGAACTGACCAATATAGAAGAGCACTTGGGTGACTGACCATAGGAGTAAGATCCCTCTTGGAGGCTTCACCACAGCAGCACAGTCACCTGCATCCCCAGGAGAATGACCACAGAAGTTGTGTGTCTTCATGGATGATTGACCACAGTGGAGGGGCCACTTCTCGTACCCCCTCATCCAAGTAGTGTATCTCCATACAAACAGTAGAATCTGCAGTTAGCAAAGGCTGGGTTTCAAACAGCGTGGAAATTTAAATTTCCCTAGCGTGGTGAAACACCAGTGTGATTAATGCATGCCTCGGGCACCTCGGACCCCCTATTATAGCCCTTCCCCATTTAATTTAGGGATGTGTAGGGGGTGTGCAGGAGTGTGGAGTGCACAAGGAAATCAGGAATGCAAAAAGCAACAACAAATATAATCATCACTACACAACATGTGAGAAGGGTGAGGGCGAGCTGGTGAGGAAGTTTGAGATTATGGGTTTACAGTCCTAATTTATTGCTCACAAACACTGTTATCTTTTGCAATAAGTGAACTTCCTACAATCAGCAACACAGCCGCTGTATGAACAGGTTTGACTGTACGACCACTGGGAAGACAAGAGGTATATGTGTATAAGAGCTATATGTCAAATTGTTGTAAATACCAATTTCGGCTGACATAAATAGTGTGTCTTAAACATTGTTAGCAAAATTATCTTCTCATTGGGTGTAGATTTTCTATTATTAACTCCAAAATGGTCACATTTTTGTAAAAGATATTTGCGACACAATTTTTCTATGCTACTCTGATACCTACATTCTGGTACCACACCTTCTGGAACTGCTTATGAGCCACCAGACTTGCCAAACGTGATTTAACACCCTGGAATGAAACTGACAGAAATAAATCTAGAGTGGTGAGCGGAACCCGACATGGTTAATGTCATATGCAGCTTCGACGCCCTATCTGGCACGCAAATCACTTTCATGTTTCACTATACTAATTCACCACTAATCCTTTTTGGGTTCCGGAGTAGCATGCTACATGCCGAAAATGCGCTTCGACGCCTCGTCAGGGGTAGTAAGCGCTATATAAATGCAGCTACAATACAATATACCCCAATGGGTGTGATTGCACCACCACCAGCATACTCACTTCTGCCTTTCTGCTTGATGTCCTGGATGACCGACGTGTAGTTGGCCATATCTTTCTCCTTGAACTGCATGTCCACCACAGTTAAGTTTTTAAATTTTGGCAGCTCCACGTAGAGCCCCTCAACAGTAAAATAACAAGGCCGGTCGTCCATCTTCCCGTCCATGTAGATGATCATAGCGCGGGTGGTCCAGTTGAACTGCTGGTGGATTAGGGCCACAAACTCGCCCAGCTTGGTGTGGCTTGGCCCCGTCCTGGTGGTTAGCGGGTACATACTCTTGTCGTCGATGCCGAAGGCCGCTGCCCCAGCAGTAATGAGTGGCATTTTCCAGTGGCCGGTGAAGCGAGCCACGGGCGCCGAGGTGTAGACACATCCTGGCCCGATGAAGGCATTGGGCTTATAGGCGAACTTCAGGTCAACGGCTGTGAAGGGCGCTGCCGAGTCGGAACAGTTGCCGTTCTTGTCCTCGCTGTTGCCAAACACGGACTGGACGTGAAGGCCGGCCAGTAGGTCGGGGTCCTGGTTAATCTTGTCGATGGCCAGCAGGATGGCCGGCCCCACCCGCGGCCATGCCCATGGGTAGACAAGATTTTGCTTCGGCAACACTACGGCCAAAGTGAGGTTCTCCACTCTAACCTCACAACCGACCAAGGAGCAAGCCACCAAGCCAACAACGGCCCAGACGACTCGCAGCAGCCTCATTGCGTCCTACCCAAGTCAACCATCCAGTTGGGCAACTTTCATCGTTGGCAGTCAATCGCACTTCGACGATTTCCTTATAGGATCTCAGAGCTGCCCGTTCACAGCCTTCAACGATTACCAGGCCAGCTTTTCCAAAAGTGTGTCAATTTCCTGAGGGTACTAGTTGTCCAACATTCAACCCTGAACCCCAAAAAATCCAAATCCAAGGTTCCTGTTCTTCTAACCCTCTTTCTCCCTCTTAGGACGAGCTTTTCCACTCCATCGTCTCTTATGGGTTCTTGACGCTTCCTGAGGACATCACGAACTTTCGATGGTCTCAGTCCTCCTAAAACCAGGGACCACCCGAGCCAACAAACCTTTGAAGGTTGACTTCCCTGGCAAGTTGTGTTTCGACCCCCTCTGGGATTTTAATGTCGTCTCCGACCCGGACCTGAGAGGAGTCGCCACCTCCTGTCGGGAAGGGGGTGTGAAGCTGCCCGAGTGAGGGCTCGCACGCCGGGCTCCGAGAGGCGCTCCGTCCGCTTCCCAGCGCTGGAAGTGACTGGGAAAGGCAGATTGCGATTATCTGAGCAGGCAGGCGAAGCAGTTTCCTTCCCCGATTCAGTGACAAACCAGAGCTGCTATCATAGACGCGGCTCCTTAACCCTTTCCTCTCACTCGATCGGGAAAGAGAAGGGGAAAAAAAGCGTTCGCCTCCGCTGCCGAGTGAGGAAAAAAAACACCTGCTGTAAACAAAGACAAAAATAACAGAAACAAGGCGAAAAAAAGGCGAATTACGTGTTTGGGCTCTAGGAGTTTCGCGGCGCCCTCGCATTCGATATTAAACGAACAGAATAGCCCAAAATAAATGTATTTATTGGAGAGGGGAAAAGTTCGCTGCCAGATTGCGGCTGGTAATTAATCACCCCCACATCCCGTTGCATTCTTGTGTTTAGCTGCTTCATCAAGTTGAAGTTTCTAAAAGCTGCTGCGTCGCTGCCCCTTTCCTCTCCCTCAGTCCCTTGAGATGTGTGCCCTGTTTTGTTGTTGGAAGGGGTCTGGGCGAGGTTTGCGCTCCCACCGGAAATGCCGTTCTGCGTTAATCACCATTTGCCTTTCCATAGAGTTTGCTTTCGCCGGCTAGCAGCTTCGAATCGTTTTAAATATCATTTCTTATTATGAACCAAACTCACGGATACTATTTTACTGACCCGAATAACTGAAAGGTTAAGTCACCCAGGTCTTGGTTAGAACCAGTTTAATGTGAACGCACCAGATTTCAGCAGCAGGCGCCTAAACCTGTTCAGCTGTCTCATCCAGTTTCTAGAATCCAAAGGTTGGCACCATCACATACATGAAGCTATTTTTTGTGGGTGAGCGGGCTCCTGTTAATTTTTTTTTAGCGTTTTCCTTTCGAAAAAGGTTGCAATGTTACACGTTACAGTGTAATGGCGCTGTGTAGCCATTAGTGTGGTCTCCTACCGCTATCGACGTCCGACACTTTCGCACCTTGGTCTGCACATGCTGCTGCCGGGTGGGTTTGTCGTTTTGTAGGAGTTTGTGCGAAAAACACTTCCCTGTATTTCAGATCCTTCGGGTTTGGGTGAAAACACACTAGGTTTCAGTTAAATCTTTTAAATTGAGCACTCAGAGGCTGAGATTATAGCGAGTAGAAGACGTTCTGAGGGGGATATGTACAAGTGAAGTGGCGGAGTGAGGCGTTAGCCGTCATGGCTTAACGCCTCTCTCCACCACTTTAGAAACGCAGGGCTGCACCATATTTACAAGGATATGGTGCAATCCTGCGTTTCCACCTACGATGGCGCTACACTTAGCAGTGTAGCGCCAACGCAGGCATAGTGCAAGGTTGTCTGCGTGCAGGGAAGGATTGTTTATGTGGAGGAAGGTGTCCCTTCCTGCACATAAACAATCCTGAAATCCATTTTGTCACTTTTATGTGTGCTGCTTAATGCAGCACACATGAAAGTCAAAAAATAAGATTGATTATACAGGAAGGGGGGCCTTCCTGTACATAAACAATCCATGGCATTTTGCTTTTTCCATGTGTGCTGCACAAGGCAGCACACATGGAAAAAGCAAAAACGAGGAAAAATAATGCATTTCTCCTCATTTCGCCAACTTAAGACCAGGTTTTACCTGGTCTTAATTTTGGCGCTGCCTCCTATGTACGTTGCCCTTGTACATAGGGGGCAGCGTCAAAATCAATGGGTGTTGCGGTGGAACGCCCACCGCAACACCCACTGCCTACCCCTTTCACGCTAACCATAGCGTGAAAGGGGACCTTATGTACAAGGCAGCGTTAAGTGGCTTAACGCTACCTTGTACATAAGGCACAGCCTCTATCGCCACCACAACGTCGATAAAAGTGACGTTGTGGTGGCGATAGGGGCTTGTACATATGCCCCTGAGTGTGTTATTGCACACCCTGCTTCAGTTGGTATATGTTCTCAGTTCACCTTGTATTTCACTATTAGCTCTATGGCCAATGTCAGGGAGACAGACCAGAGCTCCTTTTAACAGTTCTGTCTTTCTGCATTGCGTCCCCTACGCCCAGGCCAGGGCTTTGAGAGGGATGCAAAAACTGGGGGAGGGAGTCTCTCAAAGAGGCATGGCCAATGTAATTAAGGGTGTGGCTTAAAACCCATATGCGAAAAATCTGTGCTTAGCATAGTGAGCCGCCCGACTGGTATTTCTCTGCTTCTGTCATTGCATCCAGATATATAATACAACAACTAACATTACACCCACAGCAAGCCAAAACTATTGGCTTTGTCAATGGTTGTTAGATGCATAAGCAACAACTCTGGCTTCATTGAATATAATATGACAATCTTTCAGTTCTGACATGATGAGACTGTGAAAGAACTTTAACAAGTCTCTTTGAAGTTACCTCAAAGGCAGTGAAGGGTGTCACTGCTGCAGAGTTAAGATTTTTTTTTCACCCGGAGGGTGATGGAAAAAATGGAGAGCCCGATAGGAACCCGTCTCAGCACCTGCTTTTTAGAACTGCCGGTGCTCAGCACTGGTGGGACCCGGCCCACTTAAAGCCCTGCCTACGCCCCAAAAGTTCCCTTCCCCACATTTTTAGGTCTGGCATTAGCCAAGACTTGGCTTTTACTCAGGGCACAATTCCTAAAAAAAGAAGTGGGGGGACTAACCAAGTTAGGCAGTATGCAAGTGACATCATGGCGCATGACATCACAGCGCTGCATCACAGGAAGTGGTATCACAACCCATGACCTCACAGGAAGTGGCATCACAAGGAGTGACATCAGAACTTAACATATCCCAAATATGTTTCACAGGTCTCTCATGAGTACATTTGAATGCATTACGAGATTTAACAAATGAGAGTTTGCGTCAGGGTTGTGCCAAAAAAGTGACGCATCTCCCGATGCAAAATGTGGGCCTCAATTTACACATTTATTTTGTACAAACTCTGCCACAAAGAAATTGACAACAAGGAGAAATGTGGCAGTAAATATATTCTGTTTAATTGGTTGCAAAGTCTGCATTATTAAATATCTTATGGTGTTAAGGCAACTGCTGCAGAGATCTTTGTGTGCCCAGTAAATCCCAAGCAACAATAATGATGGTAAGGTAATTTTGGAGGGTAACGCATTTGCTGGAGAGATCCGTGTTTTCTCTAGTCAAAGTTTTGAGTCAAAGTACCATTGCGGGTTAATGCGTCTCCTGCAAAGAACATCATCTAACATGCAGATGGCAGATTTTTATTTTATGTAGCTAGGTGAGTGGATTACTGTTTTTAACACAGAGATCATTTTGTTCCTTGCAGTTCATAGATTGTAATACTTCTACTATAGCACAGCGAGCTATAAAGGACATGTGACTCCTACGCCTTGTAACCCTGTCTTATGTAACACATCATGTACATTGATTCACAAATGTATGCGATTTATTGTCAATGTATAATGTGTGATATAAGCGCTCTGACACCCTGCATTGGGATGAATAGTGCCTATAAAAAATAAAATAATGGAATTTAAAATGTTATTTGTGTAAATACTGGGACAGACCAGCACATTTGAAGTTCTTGCAGTGCATGCATAGCTCTTATATACAGGGATTAAACAAAGTGAAAAGCATGTCTCTCTTAAGTATTTGTGAAGAGGCAATAAGCTGTTTGCCTTTGTTTCCCCTCCCTTGCATCTAGGTGTGACGCTCAGATTGCTCCCACCTAGGATAGCGGACCAAAAGGAGGACTGATGGCCCTTAAATTCAGCCTTTATTATGAGCCTTACAAAAGGGGATGATGGACGGAACGTTTGAGCCAATCAAACACTCACCCCCAGTCAACTGATCTGGGTTTAATCCATCATCATTCTTTAGCTCACTCCACCACCCCAGTTCAGACATGGCCATATGCAAATCAGTCTGACCCTGTGCCTCATGGGAACAGTCCAGCCCGAACTGCCAAGCCATGTCTTCCCTGGACCGGAAACAAGCATCCTAGGACCGGTTTCTGGCATTCCAGCCGTCATCAGCCAGGCTTGCTTATTATGAGCCTAGCTGGAGTCTGAAATACGATAGCCCCCGTGCCGCCTGCACGTTGCTGCTCTGAAAGAAAGCAGGCAAGGTGCCGGCGTGTTGCTGAATGTGTCCCTGTGCCTGAAAATTACACCGGGACAAGTTCAGCATATTTCAGTGAGCCCACTTCTTGCACGGTGGACGGCGTCCACCCTGTGAAAATAGTGGGTGTATGCCGTGTATCCGCGTGTACCCCCGACTTGTGCCCTTCTTTTACTAAAACTGAAATGTACAATACACTCACCAATATGGGCTTTCAGCCAGCCCTTGTCATCCATTGGTCTGCTGTTGAGTCATTTACACATTTCTCCCACCCACTGCAGCATACAGCATAGGGCAATGGGTCAGCCCACTTCAGCCATTGGCTAACTTCACTTTGAGCGACGGCACTCTGCCCTTTCACAAGCAGCACATCCACATACAAAGTAGTCCCATTCTGTGGAAAGGTGTGCTTTTAAGACGAATACTTTTGTTGCTTTTAGCCAAGGCTTTTAAAAATAAATTGATAAGCATCCAACAGCTTCCCCAACAATAAAGTTTTTGCAAAAGCCACGACAAAAACCGGCAAAGCAAAAAGGCTGGCAGCTAATACCAGACCTATTGGCTTTGGTAATGCTTGTTCACTTGCTGGTCTCTTTTCAGACACCACTGGCTGTATGCCAGACATGCCGACAGCATTATTAGACTGATCGGGGAGCAACCAAAGTGCTCCTCCTTTCATCCAGCAGGGTGTAATATCCTTCAGAAAATGAAGGGTGGCTGACTGGTGACGGTGCGATCTGGAAAGCTTGATTACAACCTTTGCCCCTGTAATTATATGTGTATGTAAAGCCGTGTCAACTCGCGTATGGAAACCCTATTTTATCGTGATGCAGGTCTGTGACCAGCCCCCCCCCCCACCTCCCCCTCTGCTCTGTGTGCGGCTGTTTCTCCAGGAAGGATCCCAACATGACCGGAAAGGCTGCTGTTCTTCCTGGTTCCTCTAAGTGCTTCCTGTCCATCCCGCCACAAGAAGAGGCAGTTGTGCACCGCTGTGGCCCATGCTTGGAACGAGTCTCCATCTTTGGATGGAAGTTGTATAGTGTGGAAGTGCGGAGGGAAGCTAATGAATCCATCCTGATAGGCTGCCACTTGAACTTTCACCCGGAAGACACTCACCGATTGGAGATGCAGCCTGTCTAGCTCTCCCACAGAAACCTGAACAGTGCTGGTCCCCTTGACAAAGAAGAGAGGCGAGGGGGTAACTTTAAACATGGCCCGTGCGACCTCAGGACTTGGAGCTCTGTGCTGCCTATCTCACTCCTCCTGGGGACAAATAAGGAAGAATTTCTCCCACCGAAAACAGTTTGCCTGACGTCCTGATGAAGAGCCGTGGATGGTGAAAGAAGCCGCCACAACTCAGGAGCCCAGCGGCAGTGCAGGGCTGCCAGCCCATCATCCAGAAATCAAGGGTGCTGTTTGACAAGGGCCAAGCACTGTGGAAGAAGCAGACCCAGCGGTCTAGGAAAAATGACCAGCAAGTACAACTAAAGTGCAAGTGGACATCCCTGGGGCAAGGACCTTGCCTAGCAGGCTAACTTCCAATACTGATCAAACCTTCTTATCACCAGTTGAGACTCACATCCTCTACCCCAGTACCCCCGCTGGCCTCCTCCGCTACCAGGCGTTGGCCCTGGACTTAGGTGCCGCTGTGGTGGAGAACACCTGAAGTTCTCTATATGCATAATTATTATGAAAATTATTATTACTACTAATAATGTTATTAGTGGTGCTGGTAGTAGTTTAATTTACAATAACAAAGATAGTTATAATAATATTGTTCTGGGATGAGCTTATCGCGCCATATGAGTGGCAGCACTAGACCGGCAGACATCTTGGCTCTCGTTTTACTTGCTCCAGGTTCCTTTACCCTGTGATCCCTGATATTGTATTGCATTCTATTGTAATTGCATTTATATAGCGCTTACTACCCCTGACGAGGTGTCGAAGTGCTTTTTCGGCGAGTAGCACGCTACTCCGGAACCCAAAAGGATTAGTGGTAAATTAGTATAGTGAAATATGAAAGTAATTTGAGTGGTGGATATGGTAGTCATATTATTTGGATTGAGAAGGATAGTGGAGGGATAGAAGAGGGAAAAACTTTGCATTTATATAGCGCTTGCTACCCCTGATGGGGTATTGAAGCACTTTTTCGGCGAGTAGCACGCTACTTCGGAACCCAGAAAAGATTACTGGTGAATTAGTATAGTGAAAATATGAAAGTATTTTGAGTGGTGGATATGTTAGTCAGTTATTTGGATTGAGAAGGATAGTGGAGGGATAGAGAAGGAAAAAAGGTTTGCATTTATATAGCGCTTGCTACCCCTGATGGGGTGTTGAAGCACTTTTTCGATGAGTAGCACGCTACTTCGGAACCCATTAAGGATTAGTGGTGAATTAGTATAGTGAAAATATGAAAGTAATTTGAGTGGTGGATATGTTAGTCAGTTGTTTGGATTGAGAAGGATAGTGGAGGGATAGAAGAGGGAAAAAGCTTTGCATTTATATAGCGCTTGCTACCCCTGATGGGGGGAGGGGGTTGAAGTGTTTTTCGGCAAGTAGTACGCTACTATGGAACCTGTACAGTGTTAATGTAGAATTAGTATAGTAAAATATGAAAGTAATTTGAGTGGTGGATATGTAAGTCAGTTATTTCTTCCACAAAGGATCCCCAAGTGGTGACACTTCAAATCTAGCAATCTAGTGGTGTGCTGGTGAAATCATTATTTCAACTACAACTTGATATTGGGACATGTAGCTTCCCTGACAGTCCTTACCATTACCACCTTGCCTACTTCGTCCTACAGATCCATGGGGCAATGAGGAGAAACTACGTTACATGGGCCCGCTAGACAGCCACAGACGGGGAGGTGGGAAATTTGTGTGAAAAAATACACAGGGCGTGGGACAGGATTATTACCTTCTTGTTATAAGGGCATGTTCCCTTCTCATGAGCACCTTACTGCATTCATATATAGCACCATGACTATTAATTTGGCCATGGCGTCCTGCTAATCTAAGCCTAGGCCTGTCCCTGACTATGCGAGATCCGGGAACTGTGCTATGACCTGGAGGGGTGCACCAAGCATGCCTTCATTGTGGACAGTGGACTACTGTCCTATCCTGGATATAGCGAATAAAGCAATAGTGGAAGCATACTGTGTTTTGGAACATTAGTAGTGTGACTAGACCTTTTTTACCTGTGTCGCTGTGAGTGAGGCCTAGCGGCCCCTCTTGTGTAAAGTTCCACTCTTATGCGTATTCCCAGAACATTGTGCTGGTATCCTGTGTATATGTTGAGTACGTGCACTCGTGAAGTGCTTCTAGCACATGTGCAGTGGTAGGGCTCTGTGTGTGAGTGAGGTTTAGTGATGAAGCCAGTGGCATCCATTTTGGATACCCTTGGCATGACATAGCACAAGATGGAGGATATGGACAGCTTTCCCAGACCGTGAAAGTATAATGTCGGCAATACCTTGACTGGAGGGTGGGGATCCAGGCATTGAAGTGAGGAGGATGGAGCCAGGCCCACTATTAGAAATCCGAGGAGTTTTGTTAGCAAAGGGCTGCTGATTAGTTCTTTCTGACCACTACCAATTGGTTGATGTTAGGGGTGGGACTTCAGTTTCTGAGGTACAATGTGAGGTGCTTTCTAGATCAGGCCTCCCCCTTTGCGTATTTCCGATTACTGCGTCTGTTGGGCTCATGACAGCAGGCGTGCAACGCTCATAGGGCTCAAAGAGCTTCAGCCCCCCCCCGCCGTGTGTGTCAGTCCGGGCTGAGACAGCTTCACGGGCGCACACACAGGCAGTTTTTGAGCTGCTGTGGGCTGGCTGGTCTGGCGTCCGTCTTATTGCAGCCGCACCCGAGTAAGTCACAGGTCTTTAAAAGACCATTTACTTGTTAACAAGGCTTTGTTGTTTTTCACCCCTTCTTAGAGCCCCTGCATCTCCACTCTGCCAATTGCTGGAAGAATTAGCACCCCCCTGAAATTTTTATTACCCCCCCCCCCTCGAAATTTGGCTTTAGTTGCGTCTCTGCATGACAGCAAGGTGCCGAAACCTCACACTTCGTTGAGCCTGTGTTCCAGTTTGGAGACAGCCTTAGTGCTCCCTTCTGTGAGAGCCATCATTCTACATGAAGGTTGTATTTGGAGAGCACCGTGAGAAGTACACTCTGAAGTTTGAGACACTGGATCCACACCTATGTCTAGAATGTGTGTGTTTATGTGGGGCCCAAACCACCCCTCTCTGGTTCAGTACCAAGACCTTCAAGACCAAGGAAGGGAGCTCTTCAATGAGTATTCGAAGGACTGCTGTGTGAACAGGGGTGGTGTCTTCCTGACAGCCAGCCTCCCAGGGGTGAGAGGACATCACCTGAAGACTGCTCTTTCTATCAGAGGAGATGAGGGTCGGCCTGCCTCTGTAGAAGACAGCCTGCCTGCTGACAGAGTGGAGAAGTGTCACTGGCCCTGTAGTCGAAGATGTTGTCTTGGAGAAGAAGCCCAGATAAGAAACTTTTTCTTTCCTTTCAACAATTCACCCTCTAACCACCTAGTTCGATTTGGAGAGGTGTGGCACACGGACCTAGACTTTTAAATTAACTTTTTGTGCTCTGCTAAAATACACCCTCAACCTTGGTCCTTAATCGATCAGGCACCCAAGAAATCTAGAGGAATGATTGGCAATAACTAGTAGTGCAAGAATCACTTGGTAACTATTGTTATTGCTGGAGTACTCTTCTCGGTTAATGCTATATTGTTCAAGTATGACTCTTATGAATCCTCTCATGTACCTCTTGTAAACATTATCACATAACATGTGCAGCACTCTGATACCTTAGGGTCTAGCTAGCGCTATATAAAACTCAAAATATTAATAATAATAATATATCCCGGGGGCTCTGGCCCATCCAAGGGAAGCAGACTGCTGACAGCGAGCCAGGAGCAGCCAGTGCTGTGGAGGGCTCCTTCTGGTCTTACGTACCCTTATCCTGGAGGGAACTGCACTGCGTAATCACCTGTTCAGCCCGAATTGGGCTGCAACTGCCATAAAACAGCATTGGCTAGGCTGGGGCTGCAACTGCCATGCAATGAGATTGGCCGATTGGGGCTGCTACTGGCTAGATCAGTTCTGCAATTGCTGTAATAATCCACCCGATGTGTCTAGTATTTGTAAAGCGCACAGCTACCTCCAGAGAGGTGTCCCGGCGGTGGGGGCAGTCGGGAAGATTAAGCGAGCTATTGCCCAGAGTCACATGGTGCTGGGCTGACCTGCCGCCGGTGATCGAACCGTGAGCTTCAGGATCCGGAGTCAGTCACCCTGGCCGCTGCACCACACCTCTTCCCGATCAGGGCTGCAACTGCCAAACTAGCTCAGTCAAGGCTGCCACTGCCATGCAATGACTTCAGCACAACCAGGGCTACAACTACCACCTTAGCCTAGGTGGGGCCGTAAAGGCCATGAGATGGCACTGGCCAGTTCCGGGCTGCACTGGCCCTGAGACATCAGCCTGCCCTACTCTGCCTCTGCGCTCCATACGCTTGGTCCGCTACGCCGCCAAGACTGAACCAGGCCACTGTGTGCTAGAGACGCTGCTCATGTGGTGTCCTCCAAGGTTACACTCGCTCGCCGCAGCGTACATTCAGAAAGAGCTCCGAACTGCTGGATACGCTCTAGAGAGAGCACCATGAACTGCTGTAGACCCACAAGACCACCCAGGGTGAGAAGCTTGAACACAGTGGACTGAGTGCACTTATGAGTTGTGAGAGATATTATAGACTGCACCTATGCCTGGTTCATGCCTTTGTCATCACTACTAGCAGGGTTGGATTGGGATTAGAAATCGGCCCGGGCACGCTAAAAAGAAGTGGCCCCCATTTGCATTTTGCCTTTCAGCAAAACACTGCTTCAGCGACGTTTTATAAACACCTGAAAACACGTGAGGCCACTTCTGCTCAGGCCCCCTGCCCCCGCTGAGTATGCACACATTAATTGGCCGGCCCAGTGACAGAAAGGGGGTGACACCTCTGCCCGTTGATGAAAGGGAGGTAATGGACGCCCATCTGCCTCCAGAAAAGCCACTCAGGGCCCCACTGGGCTGCTGGTGACATCTGAACACACCAGACACTGCCCAAATCGGCCCCCCAGGCTGCCAAAAAAGCAGCCCACAGCTGGAACATCGATACCGGCCCCTCGGCCATTGCCTGAGTGCCCGCCTTACCAATCCGACCCTGCCTACTAGTTGGGATCGATCATTAGGTGGTCATCAGTGATGGGTTTAGCACAGAAGGGAGAATCAGCAAGTATAGCAGCGAAATTGGTAACTTAAATTGAAAAGTGGAGCATTGAGTGGGCTGTGTGATTAAAAGTATAATATTTTATTTAAAGATAAGCCCTGGGCTGGATGCTGAAGTTATTATATCTGCTGATTGTTGAGTTCTGAGCTCTGCACTCCCACAGTAACTCCCTGAAGGTCAGATGTGGCGGGCGTTGTACTTGGCACAGATTGCAGAGCCATTGTAGGATGGACCAAGGACATCACGGACAAACAACGTAAACACCACGTTTGAGGCTCAGTGAACCATCTGCACAGAGGCACCCAAATGAGGTCTGACACAGGGAGCACATTTAAATCTACAGGAAGGTACTTTATAGATTTTGACGGAAGTTCTAAAATTGGAGAAGGAAATAGCCTAAAGCTGTGCAGAGAAGCAGCCAGATCTGCTCTAGTCACCAATCACACCCAGAACTTTTCCTGGGGCGTCACAAGACAAGAGGCTGCAACATTCTTAATCGAAAGAGATAATTCCATCCCCACTTTAGAGCCAGGATGTCAGTTTCTCCTAGAGTATGTAAATGGGTGAAACCCGTAGCCACCCTACACTCTTAACACACAAGCCCAATACTTTATTTTTAGGTCGAGACTGGGCAGAGCGTGCGGTGCTCCGCAAGGCATGCTGAATTCAGGTATGGAATACAAGCTCCGCCCATTTCCTGCCCATCTTTTCAATTGGCTCCTCTTACTGTCCTTTCAAAATCGTTCCTTTTAATTGATAAATAGGCTTAGTAGTCCCTCCTTGATACCGCCTTGTCTGCATTTGTAACCTCCCATGAGGACTCGACATTTTACTTGTGTTGTTACACTGTCTGCTTTATAGAAGCAGTGAGCACTATTTTCTTTAATGTTCTAACACTATTCCACCCACGTCGTGCTTTCCTACAAGGCAGCACTCCGCCCGCTTTTATATTTTTAACAGTAAGGTATTTATTTAATTTACAGCGCGGTCTGCTTTAACTATAGCTGCCACGCTTATTTATTTAATTTACAGCGCGGTCTGCTTTCACTATAGTGGCCACACTTATTTATTTATTTAATTTACAGCGCGGTCCGCTTTCAGTTTAGCGGCTGCCCTACAGAACCTTTCTTTCTTTTTTCTTTTTGGGTGAACGTGCCCCATACCGTGCTTTCCCTTTAATGTTGGCCATACCCCTTTCTTTAGAAGCTGCTCATTGTAACCTGAATATGGCGAGCTGCGTCTAAAGAAAAGGGCGCAGCCACCATTAAAGTGGTCTCGCATTTGCGAGAGTTTGAGCTATTGGCATTATAAATAACAATGCCTTTTTATATGTGTGTTGCTTTTAAAAACACATAGATAAAAGCCATTGTCATTTACAATGCCAATAGCTTAAACTCTCGCAAATGCAAGACCTATTGCATTGAAAATGCTTATTAAAAGTACACGCAGTGCATTTTAATTACTCAGCGACGGTTCACTAACAGAATATCGACACCTAAAATATCCCCATACCACAATATCCAGTTATAAATATCAATGTCAAAAATATCGTCATCCTATATTTATAAAGCCGCTGTAAGAAACTTGAACGCAGCTGGAGATCATGCTATGATCCCGCGGCTAAGTTGATCTATAAAGCCGCCTTAAAATTTTTTCATAAACTCAAACGTGCGACGATGAGAGAGTTTTTCATCAATAAAATAAACATCGCCGGTAATTCTTCAAAAACTCTTTTTAAAATAGTAAAAGACTTCACCAACCCGTCTGCCATCTCGAGTACTATTCCCCCTACCCAGGATCTCTGTATCGGGCTATCTGATTTCTTCTACGATAAAATCCTGGATATTTACTCATCGTTTGCCCCATCTTCACCTTCCCCTATCCCAGACACTGCGACGGCCTCCGGCGATGCACTGACTTTCTTCCACCCTATCCCCACTGACACCTCACTTCAAAAACTCCTCGCCTGCAAATCTGGATCGCCTAAGGATCCCAGCCCGGCGCAGTTCTTTAACACCTTAGCCCCCCTTATTAATACGCCACTGAACCGGATCTGGAATTCCTCCCTGAGCTCGGGTACTTTTCCCTCTATCTGGAAACAGGCCCTCCTAGTGCCTATCCTAAAAAAAACGGATGCTGACCCGTCTGTTTTTAAAAACTACCGTCCCATTTCCCTTCTTCCAGCACCAGCCAAAGTTTTGGAGAAACTAGTTCAGGAACAACTGTCTAGTTATCTTGAATCCCGGCGTCTTTTCCACAACTCCCAGTCCGGGTTTAGATCAGGTTACAGTACTGAGACTGCCCTCCTTGAAGTCTCTGAGACCGTCCGCGAACATGTGGATTCAGGCAGATCAGCCATGCTAGTGCTTCTCGACCTGTCCGCGGCATTCGATACGGTCTCTCACTCTATCCTGCTAGAGAGACTCCACAACCTTGGGATCCAGGGCACCCCTCTGTCCTGGATTCGATCCTTCCTGAGTGGCCGTACTCAACAAGTCTCTCTCCAACTTTTTGTCTCCGAGGAGAAACCCTTGAATTGCGGGGTCCCCAGGGCTCGGCCCTGAGCCCCCTCTTCTTCAATGTTTATCTCTCTCCCCTGGCAGCACTGGTTGAATCCTGTGGGGGTAAGAGTGATCTCCTATGCCGACGACACACAACTGGTGTTCTCTTTCGATGATCATTCCGAGGCAGCGTTAGTCAATTTCAGACACTGTTTATGTAATATCTCCACTTGGATGTCGCAGAACACGCTTAAACTCAACTCGGACAAAACCGAGGTTCTATTTTTCAATCAAACAAGCCCCCCTCCTACATTGCTGTGGTGGCCATCCAAGCTGAATCCCCCTCCCAAGCCGGTGAACTCGGCTAGGAACCTTGGTTCCGGTTTGATAATGAACTATCGTGTAAATCGCAAATTAGTCAGGTTTCCTCGGCCTGCTTTGGAAAGCTCCACATGCTCCGCAAAATCCTTCACTTTCTTCCCCTGGAGTCCCGTCGTACCATCATCCATGCCCTGATCACCTCACATCTCGACTATGCAAACAGTCTTTATGTGGGAGCTCCAGCTTATCTGATCAGACGTCTGCAGATCGTTCAAAACGCGGCTGCCAGGCTGATATGCAAAATCTCTTATCGCCACTCAATTTCTCCCTACTTGAGGAAACTCCATTGGCTTCCTGTGACCAAACGCATCCAATTCAAGTCTCTCGTCCTGGCCTTCAGATCGCTTCAGGGTCACGGCCCAGCCTATCTTAGACCTCGACTCAAGCACTTCCAGTCCAGCCGTGTCCTCAGATCAAACAGTCTCTGCCTTCTGGCTACTCCACGCTTCCGCCGCTCTAGAATGGGCGGCAGAGCCTTTGCCGTGATCATGGCCAAAACCTGGAACAGCCTACCACTCTCCTTGCGGCCGGACAAGTCTGAGACGCTCTTCCGACGTTCACTAAAGACCTGGCTGTTTTCCAGCCCTTAGACCCTGTCTGGTACCTCATCTGCCGCCTGCCACTAGCGGCGGGACACCCCCGTTGGGGGTAGCTGTGCGCTCTATAAGCTTCAAAATAAATAAATAAATAAATAAATAATGGTAAGTACAAAAATATTGTATATATTATATGTATATAATATCGTATATATTATAATATTGTATATATTATATATATATATATATATAAAATAAAATAATAAAGATTAAATATATTAAAGAATAAAATTAATTAAAAAAAATTTAATTTAATATACATTTTAACAAATAAGAAAAATCATTAAAAAAAGTTACACACATATATAATAATTAATATATGTATATACACATATATATATATATATATATATATATACGTATATATTTACTTTAAAATAATTATTAAACTAATCTTTTTAATGCCTGTTATAATTTTAAAATTATATAAAAATATAACAAATATATATATATATATACCAATAACATAAAATCTATAAAAATGCATTCCAATTAAATTAAAACATTAAACTATTTAAAAATCTTTAATCTTAGTAAAAATAATTTTCGAATTCAAAAATATTAATAATTAAAAATATTATAATTTAAAATAAACAAAACATAATAATATAAATTATAACAATACCAAATTAATTATAACATTTAGCACACATACTATTCCCACTACAATTTAAACAAAACTACTCAAACTATTAAAGTAAATACATAAACAATTTACCACTCCCATTTAGCACAACACATAAATATTAAGGGGCTGATTACGATCTCGCTAGGAAGGCCTCCAGACGGGTTCCGAAATGAGCAAATCCAATTCGGAGCCTATGGGGGTCATTACAATGACGGGCGTACCGCCACCGCTCGTATGGCGGTGGCGATCCACCCGCCATTTCCCACCGCCCGCATGCCATTTCCCCCCCGCCATATTACAACGGCGGGGGGGAGCCCGGCGGACGGAAAGACCGTCCGCCGGTTTTCCGCCGGTCCCACAGGGGACCGGGCGGTACAGGACCCTAATATGGTGGCGGTGTCTGCAAGACACCGCCATCCATATTAGGATGTTGGCGGAAAGCAGCCTTTCCATGGCGGTGTTGCCCCAGGATTGGGGGGTTGGTGGGTGCACATGGGGGGTACCTATGGTACCCCCCTACATGTGAATACACAAGGTGGCAGGCACCGCGCGGTGCCTGTCACGTTGTGCATTCAAATGCACAACATGCGTTTTTCACATTGCGGCGGGTGCTGGTGGCAGCACCGCCCGCCGCAATGCGAACAATACGGGATGCCACCGCCACTGTGGCGGTGGCATCCTAATACCCATGGCGGGACCGCCGCACCCCTTGCGGACGGTCCCGCATTCTGTTGCGGTGGCGGGCGGACTTTGTCCGCCCGCCATCGTAATGTGCCCCTATGTTTCCGACCAAGTCGTCCCCCGTTCCAAACGAGCAAGTACGATGCGAAGATCTCGTCCGCATCGACCGAATCGTTTCCGAACCAGATCCTGTCCGTCCGACTCGTTTGGAGCTGAATCGTTGCGCGCAATGGAGCCGGATCCCGAACGAGCGACTACGATGCATGATTCTGACAGCTGTATCGACTCGGTGTCAGCGAGACGAAACAGCTGTTGGAATCGGACTTTGGGGAGCCGTAGCAGGCCCCCCTTCACCCGGAGCCCTCCGAATCGGTCGCGAGGGTGTGTGCATGGGTCCCCCCGATCCATGCATGCACAGTATGGCAGGCAACATGGGGTGCCCGCCACAGGTGTACGCTTTTCCCCACCCTCCACTCTTTTGCTGCTCCCATTGAGTTCAATGGGAGCCCGAGCGAACCGAGTCCGTCAGCATACGGCTGCATCATACTCTTTCGGTCGGACTCACACAGCGCGATTCGCTAGGAAAACCCTCCCGATCAGAGTCGTACGGATGGCTTTCCTAGCGAGATCGTAATCGGCCCCTGAGACTGGATAAAAATAAAATTTACAAATCTCCCTCCAATAAATGCAACAGTAGTAAAAGAGATAAATTACACAAACAATATTTTCTGCACCCATTCCAGCTAATACAACACCAGGGAAACTGTTAAAGAGCAAAGGGGTAAAATGTAATATTCCCACTGCAGTCAGTGGAACAGTAGGGAAAGTGTTGGATTGCAGACGGGTAAAAATGACTATTCCCACTCCAGTGAGCACAACAGTAGGGAAAGTGTTGGATAGGGGAGGGGTAAAATTTACTATTCCCACTTCAGTCAGTTCAATTTAAAAAGCAAATAAAAAAATATAAATATGTTAAATGTTCAAATAAAAATATTTTTAATATTAAAAATAAAAAAAATAAAAACATACTATAATGTTAAATACACATCACAAATACCTACAAATATTATATTAAATAAAATAATTTTCAAACAAATAAATATTTTTATTTACAAATGATTTACTAACAAAAACATTAATTATTACATACATTTAGTTTATTTACTTCCTACCCTATAACACCACACAACCCACATCTAAAATAAAATAAAAATGCATTTGCATAATTAACATAATTAATTATCAATTAAACAAATATTATTAATTAAAACACATACAAATTATTTAACTTCCCACCATTTACCCCTATAATCCCCACAACCCACACCGAAAATGAAACTGTAAAAAAATTAATTACACAATTAAAATGTATTTTAAATTAAATAACTAATAGTATTTCACAACTAATTATAAAGTAAGTAAAATGAATTTACTCCCCACCCTTTACCCTTATAAACCCAAAACACATACACAAAAAAATAATTAAACAATTACTCTAATTCATTATTAATTAATTAATATTAATCATCAACTAAGTATTAATTTAAAAGAAATTACTTCCCAACCTTTACCCCTAAAAACCCCACAACCCACAACTAAAATTAATCACACAATTTCCATATTTAATTGTCAATTAATTAATTATTATTAATTAACAACTAATTATTAATTAATTAAAAGTAAATAACTTCCCACCTTTTACCCCTATAACCCCAAAACCCACACCCCCAAAAAAATATAATAATCAATTAACAACATTAATTATCAATTACTTATTAATTATCAACTAATTATTACTTAATTAAAAATTAATTACTACCCACCCTTTACCCCCATTACCCCAGACAGAGCACCTAAAACTTATTGTACAAGTACCATAATTAATTATCAATTAATTAATATGAATTAACAACTAATTAATAATTAATTACAAATAAATTACTTTCCACCTTATACCCCTATAAACCCTACAACTTACATATAAAATGTACCCAAAAAATGAAAACACAATTAACATTATAAAATCTCAATTACATAAATATTAATAAATTCAGAAATATTCATTAATTAATTATAATTTAATTACTCCCCACCCTATTCCCCTATAAACCCACAAATCACTATGGAACTAAAAACGCAACATTTAATTACAATAAAATAAATAACTACTCAAAATTTAACACATATTAAAAAACATAAACAATACTTATACAAAAAATACATCACATGCATTTAAAATATATACTAAAATACATAAACTAATTAAAACAATCGATATTTTAAAAACCTATATTTTTGCAAACAATATTAATGACCTATATTTTTTAAATCGATTTTTCTTACCTTAAATTCGATATTCTTGACCAAGATATTCTTGCTGTAGATATTTCTGTGTCATAATATTTAAAACTCGATATTTGTGTGTCGACATTTCCAACTCGATATTTTGACTGAATACCCTCAGTGACAGTGAAATGCACAAGTTTAAACGTAACATGCACTTTGTCTTGAAAAGCCGAACTATTTCTTTCAATAATTGCATATTAGCTATAACTGGTAAAAAATTACATGAAAATAGCCTTTGAATGTTAATATGTTTGAAATTATTTATATACTTCTAGCATCCATATATCACTCAAGGAGTCTGGAGACTGCTTCAGACTGCTAACAAAAATAAAACGATCACAAGCATCATATGCCTCATGTTCTTTTTGATGTACTTCTATGATTAAGCGATGAGTTGGAAATATTAGGGATAACACCATTAAAAGTGCAAAGCCTCTTGAAGCAATGTCTTCATTTATTCGTGTTTTATTTCTGCCAGACAGGTATGCCCACTGGCACAGAAGTGGCTGCAGTGAGAAGTTTAGCTGAAAATAGCTGTGAAGCATCAACATGTTTTAGCACTTGTGGTAGTTAGAATTACAATGTGTATTTTAAATAAATAACAGTCAAATTTGCTGCTGTGTATTATGTGTAGGCATGCCGGGAAGGGGAACCACCGCCCTCCAGGTCATTACAGACACGGTTTCCAGTCCTGTACTTTCATGTGATCGCCTAATGCATTCTGGGTGTTGCTTCTCACCAGGTCTGGTGGCTCCGTGGACTAATGCGCCCACTACAGGGGCGTGTGTTCGACCTCATGGTCACAGGTTCAAATCCTGGTGGGTTCATTCAGCCATTCATTCATCTGAGGTCGATAAAACATCTGTTGTTCAGCGTCAAGATGCCTACGGGTGAACATGCGCTTTACAAATACACATTATGGGGCCGATTCCGATTCAGGCCGGAAATCTCCCCGACCGAGCCGGACCCGGAGAGATTTCCGACCGAATCGGACCCTAGCAGCCCGACCGAACGAGTACGATGCGCACGTATGCTATCGGACTCGATTCGGTCGGACTCCCATTGAAGTCAATGGGAGCCAGTCGTACGACGCGTACACGGGCTCCCATTGACTCAATGGGCACGACGCGAACAAGGGCGCCCCCTACAGCGTGTTCGCGTCGATGCGGGTCGTGCCGTACATGCACGTGTAGGGGGGACCCATGGGTCCCCCCTGTGTGCGACTCGCGCGGCTACGCTTACAGGGGGGTCCGACACGGACCCCCAAAGTGCGGCTCCGACAGCTCCTTGGAGCCGGACTGCGCGAGTCGGTCGGAGCGGTTGAGGTGCGCATCATACTTACCCGTCCGGGGAACGTCTCCATTGCGCGGTGCGAGTCGTCCCCGTGCGAGTCGGTCGGAGCGGTCGGGTCCTGCGAACGAGTCGGTCGGAGATTTCGTGAGCGCACGCATCGTACTCGCTCGCCCGGACGCACGTACGAATCGGTCGGGGAATAGGGCTCCGAATCGGATCCGGTTAAGCCGAATCCGATTCGGAGCCCTACCGGCCGAGATCGGAATCGACCCCTATGTGTTTCCTCATCTGAATTAATTAGAATAACAACATGAAAGGCCAATGTGTGGGCTGTTTTTTTGGTCCAGTGGGCTATGACACACTGGCCCTTTCAAGTTGGCACGTCTGGCACTGCCATAGTCCCTAATAGAAGTCTCCAACAGTGAACTTTGGTTGCTGTGCTGTGGTGCACTCATTTTATAAAAATAAATCTACCTCAAAGACGTTACACTGTACACCAGGTGGCACTGGTAGCCCTGGTGATGCCCCCCCTTCTACAAGTAGGTGCTTTGCATGGGGCTAGAGGAACATGCAGATTAGGGCAAGCTTCGATCTGAGGGGTCTTTTAGCACAGATGACCTGAGCTAGTGTCTGGTTAAGTGCACAAGTGCTGCAAGCAGCCTTCTGTGGTGGCTCTATGCAGCGTCAGGCACTGCGCTCCTCCTCAGCCCAAGAAGGGAGAGGATGTGGCTTAACGACCAGAGCTGCTGACCTTGGAACTGGGGAACCAGGTTTGAGTCTTGCGTTGTGACAACAACCTGTGATTCTGGGCAAATCACTTAATCTCCCTGTGCCTACAAAAATGAATGTGTTCTTGTGTAATGCAACTGGTGCTCATGTAAAGCACTCCAATACCTTTGGGTCGAGTTCGCGCTATATATAATTGCAACAAAAAAAAAAAGAGGGTTTTGTCAGTGTTATTTGGATAAGCCAGCATTCCCACCATTCTCTTCCTGTCCCACAGTTCCCTCATTTACTGTGATATCCTCAACGAGAGGTGTCCAGTGTTAGTCCACAAGGCCCTGATCTATGCCAGGTAGCCACATAGGATATATTTACATCCAATCAACCTAAGCGGGTACGTGGTCAGCCTCAATAAATCTACATACAATTACTCTAAATGGCACCCGAAGAGTATAAATCTCTTCGGCAATAAATCTACCTACAGTTAAGTTAAATGCACAGTCTGCACAAACCTGCTGCATTATTTACAACACCATCAGGACCAGCATCCCTGCGTACCTTGCAAGCTAGCTCACAATCACTGGTGGTTCTTGACACACCCACATCAAGGATACTATCAGACTGAAAACTGAGAAGCGTAAAAAAGAAAACAAGACAGCAGGCCTTTTTGTCATCTATGCATCCAGGAAACGGAACAACATGTGTAGTTGTAAAGCACACCTTCACCCATAGGCCTCTTGGCACTGAATAACAGATGTGTAATGTTACCCAACTCAATGGTACTCTTTTTATTGACCTCAGAAGGATGAAAGGCTGAGTGGACCCACCAGGATTTAAACCTGTGACCATGTGGTAGAACAGGGGCCCCTACAGTGGGCGCATTAGTCCACTAAACCACCAGACCCAGTACTGGTCTGCCCCATGCAGAAAGAGTTGAAGACTCACCTCTTTAAAAAACACTACATCACAGCGCATTAACTGCCCACAACCCAGCGACCTCTTGAATGACTCGTTGAGATTATGCTTGTTGTTGACCTGGAACAGTGCTCTGGTGCCTGTAGGCTAGGTTTGCGGTAGCAAAATAACATATTCATACAAACGGAAACAATCTGTGGTCATCCTGAACATAAGACACAGATCTCGTTCTTGTGGACCGATGCTGGATACCCCTGCTATAAAGCAAACAGGATGCCTTACTGGCATTTATGCATGTCAGTGCTCGGCTCTGAAGACCTGGCGGTGCCAGGAGTGGTGGACTCAGATTGAGCGAGTGAAGATGAGATTTAATGTGAATGCTTACAGAGGCATTGCGAGGTTGCCCAGGTCCCAAATGCAAGCAAGGAAAATTGGTCCCATATATCCCAGTATGGTAGTAAAAACAGCTACAAATGGGGGTAATGGGCCACGTAGACTCATGGGACCTGGTGCAGCTGCACCTTTTTTAGCTACGTCCCTTATTGCTCACCGTACGAAGCAGTTGCAGAAAACAGAAAGTTACTTACCTTCAGTAACGCTGTTTCTGGTGGATACTGCAGATTCCTCACCTTTAGAATATTTCCAAGGCGCCAGACTGGATCCGGAAGTTTTTACGCAGTGCTCCCACATGCCGCTAGGTGGCACCCTGAGGTTCCGTGCTGGCTTCGTTCTCCTCCGAAAGTGATGAAGTGGTATATAAGAGCCAACCTGTGCACCGACGTCAGTTTCTTGCTTGACTCTTTCAGCGGAACACAAAGCAATTGTCAACACCAAATATGCGCATCGCTAATTTGGGACATTTTCAGATAGTACATTCCACAGAGTGGGGAGGTGCAACAGCTGTGAGGAATCGGCAGTTTCATAGAGTATCCACCAAAATTATTACTGAGGTTAAGTAACTTGTACTTCTGATGGACAATTCTAACCACAGATTCCTCTCCTTTAGAATAGATAACAAAGCAGTACCTTCCTACGGTGGAGTGGGCTCAGACCAAAATGTCTTGCAGGACAACACCAGCAAAATGCCCACCCTGTAACACCTGGCAGCCAAGGCAAGAGTGAGTTGCGAACGTGTGAACTTACACCAATGTCGCAGCCCCACAGATATCAAGAACAGGGCCTCTGCATGCCAAAACAGTGGTTCCAGTGAATCAGCCCTCAGTCCTCCCAGAGACAACTTCCTGGCAAGTGAACAGCAGATCTTAATGCAGAGGACTATCGACCTTGACAAAGTCCTTTACTGCACCACTTTACCTTCCTTTGCTCCAGAGAATCAAGAACCCCACAAAAAGCTAATCGTCCACCAAAGGGCTTTTGGTTTGATCAATGTAAAAGCTTAAAGCTCTCTATGGGTCCAGTCAATGGAGTCTCTCCTCTTTCGAGGGGTGAGACGGAGAAAAGATTGCAGGGAGAGCAATGGATGCCTCAACGTGAAAAGGAGTCACGTCTTTTGGCAAAAGGCCACCCTTTTGCCAAAAGACGTGTCTAGGAAAAAGGGCTGCACAATCACATGATGAGTTAAGGTGATCATAATGAGGAAGACAGTCTTGAGGGTCAAAAAATGCAAGGAGCAGCTGTGCATTGGCTCGAAGGCAGTGTACATGAGGAACGTCAGGACCAAATTAAGATCCCACTGTGGCACCGCAAATGGTTTGGGGTGGGAACATGTGTGTCAATCCTTTATTAAACTGCATCAACACTTTATTAAACCGCCTCACAGGAGGTGATTTAGACAAGGACAGTTGGTCCAGCAAACACAGAAAGGCCGAAGGGGCCGACAAATAACCTTTAGGGGTGCCCACTGCAAGACCTTGACTATCAGGGAGATGTCCCGATGCTCTAGCCCACTCCAAAGGTACAGCACCTCTTGGTACAGGATCCAGGACCCTACTCCACCCTGCTTGTTGCAATACCACATTGTGGTGGTGTTGTCTGTGAGAAACTGCACCAGTCCTCCCTCGATGGACAGCAGGAAGGCCTTCAACACCAAGCGAATGGCCCGCAACTCCAACAGGTTGATCTGGAGGCAGGTTACTGCCGTAGACCAGAGTGCTATGATCTCTACCCCACCCCATAGATGATCTCTCCAACCAGGCAGTGATGCACCCGCGACCACCGTCAGCTCTGGGTGGGGATGGGACAGGTGCCTGCTGCTGGTTAGGGTCTGGTCCTGCAGCCACCCCTGCAGAACCTGTGCAGTCTCCTATGAAACCTAGTTGACATCCGACAGGCTTCCTTGGTGCTGGGCCCACTGAGACTTCAGACCCCTCTGCAGAGCCTGCATATGCCACCTGGAGATGTAAACAAGCAGGATGCATGAGGTCAACAGGCCAAGAAGCCAAGAAGCTGCTCTCACCAAGATTCAAGACCAGTGCTGAAACATCAGGATCAAAGACCGAATATCCTGGACTCCTTGTGGGAGAGGAAAGGCCCGACTGCACCGTGTCCAAAACAGCTCCTATGAATTTAAAGCCTTTATGAAGGAGTTAGGTGTGACTTCAGCACATTGATCGAGAACTCCAATGCTGTCCATAGGTTTGTTGTCGTCTGGCATTGGTCTACGACTGATTGTGGTGAGTAGACCGTCAATAGCCAGTTGTCGAGGTATGGGAAAACTGGGATCCCTAACCTCTGAGGATGCATTTATGTGAACACCTGAGGGGCACACTGTTAAGGTTGAAGGGGAGCACAGCAAACTGAAAATGCTCCTGGCTGACCTTGAACTGCAGGTAACATCTGTGGGACTGCAGGAGGGGCATATGAAAGTACACATCCTGCAGGTCCAAGGCTACCATCTGGTTGCCCGGATAAAGGGCAGACAGAATTTGGGCCAGTGTGACCATTTTTAATTTGTCCTTCCATAGGGAGGCATTCAGAGTTATGGTGTTAGGGAAATGAGGTTAGTCTTATAGGTATGGGTGATAGAGTTAGAATGGTAGGATTTTAGGATTGGGGCTACATGTTTAAAGTTACATTTTTAAGAGCAAAGGAGCAACAGGTTTGTAGTGATCAGAATTCTATCTTAAGGCTTGTAGAGTTACGGGTTTTGGGTTATAAGGATATGATGTTAGGCTTATCAGATTAACATTATAACCTTACAGTATAGCATTTGTGGGAAAAGACTGCATAACTAGAGTTGTATGGTTGAGGTTATATTTAAAGGGTAACATAGTTCATATGTTATGAATACAGAGTTGGGTTTTATCTCATCTGTTATGAAGTTATAGCTAAGAAGTTATGATTCAGAGTTTTAGAATAGAGGTTAAAGTGGTAGAATTTTAAGATTGGATTAAAAGGCTAGGGTGTACTTTAGGGCAGTGATTCTTAACTTTTTAACTTTGTGTGCACCCTCACTGAATCACTACTGGAAGCAGGGGAACACTGCCTAAGCAATCTCTATGATTTGAATCTCAAAACAATACGCAAAAATAGAGAAACAGGTGTATGTGAAACAAATACACAAATTATGACATTTTATTTAATTCACAAACAAAAAAAATCAAAAACTAAAATGTCAATTTTTACTTGGAAGATTTGAGCTTTTCAAAATGTAGTTTTATTTTTAAAGAATATCACTTATCACTTTGTTTTTTTTCCCCTCCTAACACATACTCCTAACATATACTCTATTTTTGTTGAAGTATGTTAGTGCTTCAATTGAAGCCACAAATCATCCGTTCTAGATTTCATTTGCTGTATTGTGCTGCACAAATCAAAATTACGAATTCTTTCACATTTTAGAGAGCGCTTTAAAATGTTCAATTTTACTTTTTGTCTCTACATTTACTTATTAATCTGCTAATATGAATTAATTTTGTAATCAGTCGTGGATCTTGTGGACCAGCTGGGTCCCCTAACCCCAGTTAAGAATTGCTGTCTTGGGGGTTACAGAGATATGGTTATTGGGTTAGGGGTAAACTATAGCCTTTATTCATATTAATACGCACCATCATAAATACGCAATACTGTTCTTTTACGTTGACAAAGTAGGTTAGGAGAGTAGAATGTGATTCGTTAAGAAGAGATAGAATGCTTTCTTCTGAAAGGATCCGGAAGCGAGCTCCAGCAGAGGCATGCAGGAGTGGCAGTGCCATCGAGGTGTTGGAGGTAGCTGGCAACAATATACCTTAGCACCCTCTTGACGATTGCGCTTTTTGTAGACTGGCGTCAGGCGCAGCCAGCAGTGGCGGCTGCAAGGGACCCGAAGCAGTTGGGCAGGGGAACAGACAATTTTTTTTTAAAGTATGGAACTTACCTGCCGCACTCTGATTATTGCTGTATTTTATAATTCAAACAGAGGCCAAGGCGTCCATTTTTTCCTTGCACTAGGGCCTATCACACACTGACTGCACTACTGCCACCTTGGTCCTAAGCTGTGGAATACGTTGGCCAAGGTGTGCAATGACAGCAGGGGTGTTTGAGAAGTTGCACTTTTTTCTCTCAAACTTTGGGCATTTCTTTTTCTTTCTTTTTTTTTTGTCCTCATCACGCAAAGTTTAAAAAAGAGAGTACATTTGGCAAGATTTACCACGTTTAGAGAGCCTTTTCTTCCCCTCTGTTCTTTCCATGGCCCTTCCCCGACACACTAGAATCATCTCCATTTCTTGCGTGGGGGTATCCCAATGGCCATCAGGCATCTCATACGCAACTTGCCCACTCCTTTTTGAAGGGAGTCAAAACCTGTACCGCCATCTCCCATTTCTTGACTGTTGCTGCGCTTAATCATTGGACTTCGTCAGGTCAGTAGCACACAGAGTTATAGCATTTTATCAGACCAATACTGTTCCCAGATATTCCAAAATTCTAATCTTTTACTAGGTGCACCAGCTCTATCCAGCAGATTTATTCTAAGCACAGAATTCAGCCATTCTTCCTCTGTAGGTGACAAAGGATTAACCCATTTAATACATATCTCACGCCTAGCGACTAGTATCAGTAAAAAGAGTAGATTTCTTTGTTTTTTACTAAAACTGGGTCTTCCACTGTCATCTAGCTCCACCCCAAACAATACTAATTGGGCGCTTATCTGTATTTCTTGGTGGAATACCTCAGAGAGTGTCTTACCCACTTTTTCCCAAAAGCTCTGAAGTCGGGGGCACTGCCAGAACATGTGGATGTCATCAGCTCGTTCATCATCACATTTAGGGCATCGCTTCACCCCTCCTTTTTTCAATTTTGACAGCTTCTTGGGTGACCAATATGCTCTATGCAAAGTAAATAGATAATTCTTTTTGAGAAGTGCAGATTTAATGACAACCCCACATGCAGCCGCAGATACTTGCCATAATAAGGATACATCCAGCGACGGCAGTGCTTTCCCCCAGATCTCGATGGGTAGGCTGAATTCCTCTCGTCCTTCATCGATAAGCGCCCAATACCAAAATGCTACCTCTTTCTTCCCGAATTCCCCTTGGAATTTGGACTCCAGTTCTGGATTTCCTGCCCCGTCTTTTCCCAAGGATTTAGCCCAACTTGTAAGTTGGTAATGTTTAAACTTAGACAGACCCCTGTTAGACAGTACTGATAGTTGATCCCAGTCAACGATTGTGGACCCAGACAATATCTGACCCCATTCCACTACTCTGCCTTCTCTTAACGGTACTGATAACGCATCCTTTAGACATTCCGGCGTTCCAGGCGAGTCCCAAATTGGGGCGTGTTGACAGTAATAGGGGATCTTCCACAGACGCCTTATCTGAACCCACAATCTGATAGCCGCTCCCAGAATGTTTAGTTTGATTTTCTTAAAAAATTTCGTGTGGCCGAATTTGTACAAAAAGTGACTTCCTTCTGGACCTATCATTGCTTGCATGTAACATGGATAAGAGCTGTAGTCCTTGAATAATACTCTGAAGTTTTTTAAATGAAAGGCCCTATAGTATTGGAACAGATCCGGGCTGGCTATTCCTCCATGTTCCTGTTTTCTCCTTATCTTTTTCCACGAGATTCTAGCCCCTCTCGAGGCCCATATAAAGCTGCTAATATCGCACTGCATTTTACTAACCCAATCTTTTTAAAACTCAAGTGGAATCGAGTTAAAGACATACGTGAATCTAGGTAAAATCATCATCTTTACCAGAGTAGAACGACCCAAAAATGACAACGGGAGACTCTTCCATGCATTGAGAAGTTTTTGGACTCTGTTTGAATTTTATTAAAATTAATTTGAGCAATCCTCTTAACCTCTCCCACAATCAAAATCCCTAGATATCTTATTTGGTGTTTTACCAAGGGGTCATTACTCTGAGTATTCCAGCACATGATCTCAGTCTTTTGCTGGTTTATCTGATAACCTGATAAGTTGCCAAACTGCTTCAGTGTTTCTATTATTCTTGGAAGAGAACCATTCAGATCATCTGTGAATACCATTAAATCATCCGCATAAAGTGTGACCTTTTTCACCCAGTTCCCATACCTGAAGGGGGATATGTGTAGATTTGATCTCAAGGCACTAGCTAAGGGCTCTATATAAAAGTTAAACAACAGGGGAGAAAGAGGGCACCCCTGCCTGGTTCCTCTTTCTATGTATATCTTGTCTGTAAGGGACCCATTAACTAGTACACATGAGGTTGGAGATCTATATAGAACTCTTACTGCTCTTACAAAGTTGCTACCCAGCTTATAAGCCTCCAAGGTATTGTGTAAAAAGCTCCAACTGACCCTATCAAATGCCTTGGCGGCATCGAAGGTGATTATCGATAAGAGGAGCTTCTCCTCAACCGCCAGGTCTATTGTCCCTATTAATTCATGTGTGAGTTCCTGAATCTGCCTACCACTTATGAATCCTTTCTGGTCCTGATGAATTAGGCAACCTGCCCACTTCCCCAATCTTTTTGCTAATATTTGAGTGAAAATCTTATAGTCACTGTTTAACATTGAAATGGGTCTATAGGACTCGCATATCTTAGGGTCCTTCCCGGGCTTTAATATAATACAAATCATTGCTTCGCTCCAGGATTTAGGAGGTTCCTGTCCCCGTATAAATATGTCATTAAATAAGCTAGTAAGCTCAGGCACCAGTTCCTCCTTCAAAGCCTTGTATATCTCATTGGGCAAAGCATCAGGCCCAGCCGCCTTTGCATTTTTCAAACCTTTAACCACCTCACTTACTTCTAATTCAGTAATCTCCGCATTTAATTCTTCTCTATGCTCTTCTGACAGAGTTTGCTTTACCCAGGAGTTAAGATAATTCTTAATTTGATCTTCACTATCACGCGTTTCCTCTTTATATAGTTCTCTAAAAAACCTATAATAGGCTTTCTTAATTTCTGACTCTTCTACAGTAGGATGAAGTTTATCCTCCTCTTGGATGCTCAAACTCTTATTGCGATTCAATTCAGTCTTAGCTTTCCAAGCTAAAAGCTTGCCACACCCCTCACCATATTGATAGTGAGCAAGTTTACTTGCTTCCCATTTTCTTTTAACTCGAGCATCTAAGATATTAACAAGTTCCCTTTACTAATCATTACCACAGTGAACACCCTGATGATCCTACATTCTGGTTCCACGCAATAGACCATGTCCCTGTGAACACCAGGGGAGGAAATAGGGAAACTCTACTCAGACAGGTTGAGTCCAAATGGATTTGCCGTCTTAGGGCCACCTTACTGGGCCATAACACGGATGAGGAGATGCATTACTTTCTTTAAAGACGTATGTGACTAATCATTGTTTGAAGTTTTCAAAATAATGGGTGTACCATTACTTTAAACTGAATTAGAGTCTAATTGGTCTGTTTTCTTGCCTTTTCTTTTCTTTTTTTCTCTTCCCTTCAATTATTTTCTTTGTTGCTTGCTTACTGTGTTATTGATTATACATTTTAACTACTTTTCTTCTATATAGTATTAATCATACTGAACGACTACATGGTGGTCTACTCGTAATTTTGTCTTGTCCATGTGGTCATACGAACAAAGATGACGACTGTTTGCCTATATATGTTTTGTATATCTATATATATATTCTTTCCTGTATAGTACTGCTCATGTTGGTCGTATGGCCAAAATATTGATAACTGAGGGTTTACGGTATTTGATGTCGGTTGAATTACGTTTTTTTCATACCGCGCCTCCTCTTGATCTTAATACACTCGTTGTCTTTAGATTTTATCATATCATAGTCTGGCACAATTGCAAGAAAAATTGGTGCCGTTATTTTTCAATGGGCATCTTTTCCCCCCCTCTTTTTGAGACTACATACGTGCCAACTAGGTATTTAGATATTACATCCCACTCCACTCCACTATGGCGACCGCTTGACTACATATTGTGTTTACCATTTGGATTTGGAGAACTCGCCTATATAGTGTTAATCATACTGAACGACTACATGGTGGTCTACTCGTAATTTTGTCTTGTCCATGTGGTCATAGGTACAAAGATGGCGATTACTTGCCTATATATGTTTTGTATATCTATATATATATCCTTTCCTGTACAGTACTGCTCATGGTGGTCATATGGCCAAAATATTGATAACTGAGGGTTTACGGTATTTGATATCGGTTGAATTAAGTTTTTTCATACCGAGCGCTCCTCCTTCCTTGATCTTAATACACTCGTTGTCTTTAGATTTTATTATATCATGGTCTGGCTCAATTGCAAGAAAAATTGGTGCCGTTATTCTTCAATGGGTATCTTTTCCCCCCCTCTTTTTGAGGCTACATACGTGCCAATTAGGTATTTAGATATTACATCCCACTCCACTCCACTATGGCGACCGCTTGACTCCATATTGTGTTTACCATTTGGACTTGGTGGAATTCGTCATGACGTTAGCTTGCGTTATGACGCATTCGCGACTATTTCACCGTAAACGGGACATGGCGCCGGGTTTGAATACCTTTCCATGTACACAACGGACGGTGTATCGTATCAAGGTAAGATGTGTGGATGGTCGTCTTTCATTACAATCGGATGTCACATATTGTGGCAAGATGCACTGCATAGCGGACTTGCGCGTGCCTGAATGGGGGATATTTTTATACTTCTTATACTTTTGTATTCTATAACGCGCATGGCTTGACCCTCAATGATATATAAACATCACAGTTCCCTTGCGTGAACGGTGGTAGTATGATTGGCGATAAGGCGGACTTGTATATGCGTGAATTCATTTTATGGATATATAATCATGACACAATACCCCTCCCCTTAACCTTATGTCTTGCGATCAACTTTATGATTTAAAGTTTGCGTATATCTATTCTAACACAAGATCATTGTATTTAGCATTGATAAAGTTTTATACAATAATTTCCATATTACTGGCCGGTAGTTAAGATTGGTTTCACTCCGGGACCATATTATGTTATTTAGTCTTAGTGCAGGGTTACTCATTGGTGATTACTTCTGTTATGTTTGGTGTTACTACGATTAGCACATGTATCACCGGTGGGTCTTTGCAACTGCAGGTTAGGTTTATAACATATACTTTTGTTATATGCCCTATCCCATTAGGATACTGATCCTTTGACTTGCTACCCGTATCACGGGGTTACCAACATAGGACGGATTGGTCTCAACTTATATTCGTATGCTTAGTACCTTGCAGGTAAGACTACTTTTTTAGTCTGCCAAGATCGTGAGGCGTGGTAGACACAGCCTCTTTTATAAAATGCTTTCTATATAACGCTATTTTATATATCAATTTGAAAATTATGGCTAATATGACTTTACTTTCTTGTTAGATTTTGGGATATATTCGACATATATGTAGACATTCTGTTTATTTGAACAAAGGTCACGATTAACCAGTTATTGATGTTGAGGTGAGATTTATGGTCGTTTTTGTTTAGATCCACTTGGGGTTTGGATGGCTATCCCATTTCTGTATAAAATGGGATTCACTTGGATGGTTCCCTACACTTCTGGCTTGTATTTACTTTTGACTTCTACCTCGCCTACTCTGTCACTAATTTCCAATCATTTTGTTGTACAATCCCCTTTTGGATGACTACCTATGTTTGGACTTTAATTATTTTTCACTTTTACCTCGTCTTTGCTATCTTTCTAAATCACCGTATTTTCTCTGTTTTCTCTTTATTGCCCCGCTCCTTCTTGTTTTTTTCGTTCTTTCGTTTTTTCGTGTTTGTTGTGAGTATATGTACTAATTTATTTAGTGTATTTCTGTGACAGTATTTTCAAAATGTATATTTATGTTCTATATGGTATTTATATATACTGTTAGACCTTTTAGTCTTGAGTTGTTTTTTATGTTATTAATTTGTATGTACTGTGTAGGTGTTTGTGTTTCTAATATGTAGTGTTAATGTGGACGTTGTAGTTTACGTTCTGTTTTTATATATGTGTTTTTATATATATGTTTTCAGCCCTGATGAAGTTCCATCTGTGGAACGAAACGCGTTGGCTGATGTTCAACTTTTACTACTAAACAACATTAAAGAAACAATTTTGGATACATTTGGAGAGAATTGACTTTATTTTGGTGCACCTTCCCCGTTTGTACAAAGTTCCCTTTTCTTGTTGGCTAATTCTCCTGTGAGTGCTTCCACTTTGACCGCTAAGATTTCCTCTCTGATACTCTTCTCTAGTCTCTGTATTTCTCCCTCTAAACTCTCTATTTCCTTTTTATTCAGCTTATTTCGGTAGGCCGCTAAACTAATCAACTTCCCCCTAAGTACCGCCTTATATGCATCCCATCTAACCTGGCAGGAAGTCCCCTCCGAATTTAACTGGAAATAGGATATAGTTTCCTCTTTCAGGTCCTCTATTATCTTAGCATCTAAAAGCAAAGTCTTATCTAGGGTCCATCTAGGCTGAGACTGCTGACTTTGAAATTCAAACTCCAACAATACTGCCGAGTGATCCGAGAGATGTTCTGGAAGATGTCTAACCTTTTTTACTTCACCCCCTAGTGATTTATCGATTAAGAAGTAATCAATTCTAGAAGAATGGCCCAGTTTTTTATTCTTAAACGTGAACAAGTGAGATTTTTGACCTTTTCCTCTCCATATATCGATTAGACCTAAGTCATCCTGGTATAACTTTAGCCAACTCCTCATTTTTGGTAGAGTAGGGAATTTTTTAGGAGGGCTCCTATCTTGTTAGGAGTCAATTAGTATGTTAAAATCACCCCCCAAGATAATGCGACCAGGAACATCCAAAAGATATACGAAGAGGGCCTGTAAAGCTGAGGGATCATCTACATTGGGTCCATAGTATCCTACTATAGCCAACGATCTCTCGTTCATACGTATATTCACTGCGGCCCATCTCCCTTTTATATCGGTCTTGTAAGACTCAATGATAGCTTTTGCTGACCTTTTAAAAATAATGATTATCCCCTTAACGCAGCATGCTTGATCAGTGCAAATATAAGAATCCACCCATCGCTGGGTTTTCATAATGTCCCCCCACTCTGCTTTTAAAAGATGGGTCTCTTGGAGAATTAATATGTCGCATTTTATGTTCCTGAGATACTCTAAAATCCTTTGCCTTCTAGCTCTGCCCCGCAAACCATTCACACTCCAAGTAAATTATTAACTCCCATATTCTATGGTGTTATTTTCACTTATATGTATGTCTTTAGTGAATCGGACCAATTTTTTTTTTTTTTCCCCCCAAATGCTCCCACACCCTTACTGCACCATATTATACATGACCCATGCCCACCACCCCTGCCCACCCAGAGAGAACCCTCCCTTTATCTATTGGCAGGTCAATCCTGCCGCTTTGAGATCCCTACTCTATGGGCATCTTACACTTTTGGTGCCTTTATCTTACGTATCAGTGATTCTACCTCTTTTGCTTCCCTCAAATTAAACATCTGGTTGTCCCACATAATCCTCAATGATGCCGGGAATTTCATCTGTACTGTGGCTCCCAGAGTCTTTAACTCCTGCATATATTGACCAAGCTCCCATTGTCGGTCCTGCGTCGCCTTTGATATATCTGACCTTATTCGGAAGGACCAGTCATTCTTTTTGTGAGATCCTGCTCTTATTGCCTCTCTCAGAATTCTCTCCTTTAGTGCGTAGGTCTTGAAGTTGACTAACATCTTCCTAGGGTTTACCCTATTTTTACCTTTCCCGAACGGGTCTCTATGAACCCTTTGTATGTCCTCATAGAGAACCTTGGTTTCAATCCAGGGGAAGATTTCTTTCAAAAGGTTTACCACAAATTTTTTTATATCTTCTCCCTCTTGACCCTCCGGAATATTCAAAAGTCTCAGGTTGTTTCGTCTGGACTGGTTTTCCAGAGACTCAATCTTTCCCCTTAGTTCTTTCTCACTTGTCTGCAAGACCCTCATATCCTTTTCGTTAGCCGTGACCCTCTTCTCCATTTCTTCCACAGAGGCCTCCACTATACTGACCCTTTCCATGATTGAATTCACCTTGGTTTCTAATGCCTCGCAGACCCCCTGAATTCTAAGCTGATTTCTCTCAGATGTAGCAAAGCTCGACCTCATCTCTGCGATCAATATTTCCATTAGATTATCCGCAGTTTTAGCTCCATCTGTCGGTTTAGAACCCATTACTGATAGTTCTTCACCCCCTCCATTCTCCCCCAAATTCTCGGGAGAAATGTGCGCATCATTGCCTGTATCTTTATCTGGTTCAAGGCCTACCAAACCCTCAAAACGATTTACACTAAGTGGGATGCCTGCTGTTAAGCCCGCTGTTAAGCCTTCTTCTGCCATTGTAGTATTTTGTTTATCCTCAGTAAATTCTGCTCTTTGTGCACTCTGGTCTTTCGGCTCTTTTGAAAAAGATTGCTTAACTTTAAAATATGTACGAAGGGAGGGAGTGATTTTAACTTTATTAGTCACAGCCTTGGCCCGTGTTGACACAATAGTGGGCTCCAGGATTTGTGGGGGGGACACAACCTTAAATATGTCTTTATCACGCTGGAGTGTTGCAGTGTTCTGAGGGTATTCTGTTGCTATTGTGAGATTATCTGGCAAGTTTCTACTTCTTAAACAATACCTTATCCCTCTTCTGGGCAACGTCTCCTGCACCAGCTCTTTGGGGTTGCCACTGCTTTTACCCTGTTTCTGACCCTTGTTTTTCTGGACCGTGGTTTGAGCCTTTACTGAGCTATCCCCCTTAATGGCCTCACTTACCCTGTTTGGTTGTGTCGCACCTCGGGGTATTCGTGTCCGTCCCCTCTTAGTCGAGGTAACTGCTCTGATTGTCTTAACGGGACCCGCTGGGTCCACTACGCCGCTCTCCCTGCCTCCGGAGTTCCTGCTGTTGGGGCTGAGTGTAACCTTCGCACGGAAGGAAACTCTCGCGGCCGCCTTCCTGTTCTCTCGTAGGACTGAACCCGCCTTAGCCCACACTGAACTTGCTTTCAGGCTCCGATCTCCTAGCGGCACCGCACCACCAGCAGAGGGGCCGGGTGACGGAGTCCGAATGCCGACCTGCAGACCGCTCTGAGCCGCCGAGAGAGGCGCGATGGGCGGAGGCTCGTTTACCAGGTTAGCGAGGGTAGTGGACATGCTCCGAGCTACAACGTCCTCCAGAAGCCATCAGAACAAAGCCAAACGTAAGGTAACAGGCAAACTTTCACGCACACTCAAAATCTGCCCATAGAGATCGGGAGCACCCGACCGGCGTTCCTATCCGGCCGCCATGTTCCCTCTCCAAATCCCTCAAACTTTGGGTATTTCTTACAAAAGTCTACGAAAAACCAGTGAAAGTCACGAATTTCCATGAAAAACTAGCTTTAGCTTAGAAATTGGAACTTTCACAAGTCTTTTCAAAAAGTAGAACTTGTGTTGTGTCACTTGCGAGAAAAAGCTACAGAAGGTATACATTTGTTTTCTAAATGCTAAAGAATTGCTGGCATCAACTAACACTACTGAAAGAAAAAAAACGACCAAAGTCCACAGGCATAGGAACAACGCAGCCATAGTTGTTGCTTATTTAGCTTATGCAACTAACAACCATTCACAAAGCTAAGAGTCCTGACTTGTTGTAGGTGTAATGTTACTTGTTGTATTATATATCTGGATGCAATGACAGAAACAGCTAAATGCCAGTTGGGCGGCACACTATGCTAAGCACAGAATTTTTGTTTATGTGTTATTAAGCCGCACCCTTGATTAAATCGGACACGCCCCTTTGAGATCCCCCCCAGTTTTTTCATCCCACTTAAAGCCCTGGCGTTAGTTTTGGTGCTGCCCCAGATTTACGCTATGCTATTAATCTGGGGCAGTGTCAAAATCCATTGGTGTTGCATGGGAACACACACAGCAGCACCCATGGAACGCCCCTTCCACACAGAGTAAGGCATTGCCTTACCCAATATTTACAAGGCCATGAAAAGCAACGAAGGGTGGCTTTGCGTGGCCTTGTAAATATGGGCCGGCACACTGCGCCTCCGGAGCGCCACAAAAGCGACGCTCCGGCAGCATAAAAGTGCCGCAGGGGCGTTGTAAATATGCCCCAGTGTTTCAAGTCTCGTCGGTTAATTCCTGGTGGATTCTGGGAAATGGAATTGAAAAGTGGAATATCTCAGGGTTTGATTCGAGGTCAGGTGCTCTGTAATGCATTTAAAAGTGATTTTGCAGACGGTCTGAGGCCGACCTAATAGCAGATAAAATAGCAGCTCTTTCATATCCTACAGGGGCTAGACTGGGATAAACGAAACATGATTTTGTAAAGCTGCAAATGTTACCAGGAGGGGGAGGCTGAGGTTCAGCAACGTTAAAGTGCAAAGACATGTTCTTAGAGTGCAGGAATCCACCAGGAATTACCCGACTCGATGGACCCAGAGACCAACCGGCCGGCCAAGTGCTCGTTTCGCAGAGTGTTTGAATCAAGGTCACAAGCCCTCTGTAATTCCCATACCTAATCCAAAAGATAACACTTATCTCAAAAACTAATATGTGAGCCTTCTGGCTCACCTTGGGCTGTGTACGACCCTTATGCCTACTCTAAGGCATCAATGTCCTTCCTCTACCCTGACCTTATAGAATGCTTTCCTCTACAATTCTTCGAAGAACCCTTACGCCCTTCCCTTTGCATCTGGCTTTATGCGCCACCACCCCTTTACCCCAGGCTTTATACACCCTACATCCCTCTAGTACTGGTTGTTTACAGTGCCAACCTTTCAGTATGGCCTTCATAGAACACTAATGAGTCTCCAAAAAGCTTAGATCCCTCGATCTCAGGTCCAGCCCCTTAAAATGGGAGATAATAAATATACTCCAGAGAGAAGGCCTCCTCATCTCACAGGGGGGTAAGTCACCTAGTCCCTTTCCTGTGCACACTCCGAGCCATCACAACTCTGGCAATAGTTATAGTAATAAGCTGAAACTCTCTGTCCTGAACACACGCTCCCTACAGAAACATGCCCCCGAGACCTTCACCCTCATACAAAATGATAATGCCGATATACTGGCCCTGACTGAAACATGGCTTGATGAGGATTCTGGTCCCACCATAACAGCTTCACTCCCTGATGGGTATGATGCCATCTGGCATAATAGGTCAGCAGGTAAAAGAGGAGGGGGGGTGGCGCTTCTGTTTAAAAATCATTTGAGAATTGAGAAGCTATCTGGAGAAAATCTGGAAGGAGCGGACATCTTAATAAGTAAATTATGTCTTAGCTCCTCCAGTATTGTAATCATGGTAGTCTCCCGTCCGCCTAAATGCCCCCCACGTTTCGTGGATCTCCTCATCGAATGTGTCACTAATCTCCGATCACGTTTCCAACAACTGTTGGTGGTGGGAGACTTTAACTACCACTGGGACCAACAACCTAGAGGTGCACAGGCCCAACACCTAGAGGAGACGCTCACTACCCTTGAGCTTAAACAGTTAGTAATGACCCCGACACACGAGAAAGGACACACCCTTGATCTGGTCTGGACTACCTTCCCGTCTGTGAACCTAGTGGAGATCCTCCCTTGTGCGTGGTCAGACCACTATTTGATCAATCTTCTACTCCCCTGGCCAGGCACGATGGACACCCACCTACCAACTGGAAACTTGTCCGAAGCTGGACAAAAATCGATGGCCCCACACTAGAAAACACACTTAGAGAAAAACCCCTCAGGAGGCCAGAGACAGCAGATATTGAAGAGTGGACTGAATCCATCTCTAGCCAGCTATTATCTGCCATTAATAAATTAGCCCCTGTTAAGAAAATAAGAATTGGTAATAAAGGCAAGGGAGCACCCTGGTTCACGGAGGAGCTTAGGGCCCTGAAGCGCACGCTCCGCCTCCACGAACGACGGTGGCGTAAAACGTACGAGCCACAGGCCCTAGTAGAGTACAGGGCAAGAGTTGCCATTTACAAAAAGGCCCTTCTTACCAGGAAAGCTGAATATTATGAAAATAGAATCTTGATGGCATCTAACAAACAAAAAGAAACGTTTAAAATCCTCAAGGAACTTTGTCAAAAACAATCACTGGAGACACCATCTAACCAGGATCAATGCAACAAATTTTTATCCTACTTCTCCGATAAAATACAAGATATCTTGGCAGATATCGACAATTCCCCTTTTAAGCAATCCTTCAGTGAATGGTGAAGACTTCGGGTAAGAGGGTGGAGCTGATCTCTTCCTTTCAAGCGCTTGATATAGAGACCTTACGTCACATTGTATCTAAAATCAAATCCGGCTCACCCGCAGATCCCTGCCCCCCTAAGATTTTTAAACTAGCCCTCCCAGAGATTGAGGGAGATATCCTTACCTTGCTCAATCTCTCGCTGGAAACCGGGAAGGTTCCCAGTTATTTTAAGGATGCCAGAGTAATCCCGCTACTTAAGAAGACAGGAGCGGACGCCTCCAATATGAAAAATTACAGACCAATATCTCAGCTTCCATTTCTGGCCAAAATCATTGAACAATATGTCCTGCAGACTCTATCTAGATTCATGGAGGACCACCATCTTTTGGGAGACAGGCAGGCTGGCTTCCGCGCTCACCATAGTACTGAACTGGTGATGCTGTCAGTGCTTGACGTTATGAGGATCTCATCAGACAACAGGAAGCCATGTGCCCTAGTCCTCCTAGACCTGTCGGCAGCGTTCGACACGGTCAGCCACCCTCTTCTCTTGGAAAGAATACACAATATTGGGATTGGTGGCCCAATACTTCAATGGATTGCCTCATTCTTGACCGACCGCACCCAAAAAATTCAGATGGGCGATTGGGTCTCAGAGAGGGGGTCCACCCCCTGTGGAGTCCCACAAGGGTCAGCGCTCTCCCCCCTCTTGTTTAACATATACCTCAGACCTTTGATAAAGGCCCTGGCTTTGATGGACTGCCAGGTATTCAATTATGCGGATGACACGCAAATCATATTTCAAATAGAAAACACGCCGCAGGCCCACTCCCGGGCGCAAGACATATTGCGATTCACGGTTAAGTGGATGACGGCCAACTCACTCAAGATTAACCCGGACAAGACTGAGGTTTTGGCCATCACCACTGAGAGTAACCCTTGGAATTCCCTGTTCTGGCCGCACGAACTGGGTGACAATCCAGCCCCAGTTCCGGTGGTAAAAAGTCTGGGAATCAAAATTGATGCCAAACTTTCACTGGCCAATCAAGTTTCCACCGTGTTTGGAACTTGTGTTGGCCTACTAAGGCAGCTGAGGAGACTCTCCCCTATTCTCTCCTTCTCATCCATGTAGACGGTCGTGTCCGCTTTGATCCTGACTCGGCTGGACTACGGAAATGCGCTCTATATCGGTCTACCAGACTCACTGGTGAGCAAACTTCAGGTGGTGATGAACGATGCTGCCAGGTTAATTTTCAAACTACCGAGGCGCACGCGGGCATCACCCCTATTGCAACAACTTCATTGGCTGCCAATTAAGCAGAGGGCTAAATTTAAAGGCCTCTGCATCACACATAAGGCCCTATTCGGTCAGGCACCCATTTACATCAAGGAACGCCTGGAGAAATACGTCCCCGGCCGCTCACTAAGGTCCTCCACGGAAGGCCTCTTAAAATGCCCGTGATTCAATTACACTACCAAAGGTGGCCGGGCATTTTCTGTCCTATTACCACCACTCTGGAACAGGTTGCCGGTCCAGCTTCGGGCAGAAAGATGTCTCCTTCCATTCAGAAAAGAACTCAAAACCCTTTTATTTACGGAAGCATGGGCTTGACACTTCTGGATCTGACAGTATTCTCCTTGGAACTGACGTTGTTCTTCTTGAAGCGCTTAGAGACCTGCTGGTAATAAGCGCTCTACAAGTCCAATTTAACATTAACATTAACATATAGAATCCTCAAATCCACCAAACGTATGCAACCAGTATCGGCATACCTTGGGATGTATACACAACGTATACAGCCAGTATCTTCATACCTCGGGATGCGTACAACCCTTGTGTCCCTCACTGGGCACCACAGAGCCCAAATCTTTTATTAGGCAACCTGCACCTCTGTGCCAAGGACTATGAATATTCTTCGTCATTCTACCATTAATGCTATATATGTCGCTTTCATTAGCCCACCATCGCCCTCCTGATGGTTCTATACACCGCTCAAATCTATACTATTAACTATATGTATTGGAGACCTAGCATCTCTCTACATTGGTGGAAAATGGCTTTGATGCATAATAAATTGAATCTTGGCAAGACTGCTTCTCTGGAGAATGGCTTCCTTGTGTAATGGATGGGAACTAAAAAATTCCGCTTCTTAGGAGAGATTCTTTTTCAGGAATGATTAACCAGAGGAAAGTCCCTGTAACTAAACTGCTATCGAACCAGATACAAATATAAAATTTCGTTTATTTATGCGTTAATAATCTTATGGTGAAACTGGTGACACGCCATAGGGGGAAAAAAGGATAATTGTGGTGAAAGGATGGCATTGGGCTGACATACAAAGAGTAGGAAGGAGGGATTTAACGAGTCCAATAATCAAAATTTCTCGGGTGAGAAGAGAGAGTGTGCTTTCTTTCCATTAGCCAATAAATCTTGTTCTTTCCCTTGATGACACCTCAGCCAAGATATTTGTCTTTTTGTGTCTTTCCCAAAAAACCACAAGTCAGCATATAAAGGCAGAGAGAAGTTGGCATATATTCCAAGTTGAAAAGTGCTCATCAAACGACAAACTGTTTTGCAATCCAGCAGAGTTCAAAACCAGGAAGAAAAACAACAGCTGTGAACCGGCTTGCCTTGAAGATTCCTCCTCCAATCGCTAAAAGCAGTGGGAAATTTCTGAAGTCCTTCGTTTTTGTAGCAAATTTAACAACTCTTACTGTGTTGTTTACCAGATCCTCCCAAATGTTCCACTTTCAAGACTTAGGGGCCGATTCCGATCTCGGTCGGAGGCGCACCCAATACCATTCGGTCGGGAAAAAAGCCATGCGAAAGCCTGTTTCCCGACCGAACCGTACGCGGGTCCGGCCGAGCGAGTACGATGCGAATTCGCCGACCGACTCGTCCGGGCGACCCGACCGCTCCGACCGACTCGTACCCGGATCGTACCGCTCCGACCGACTCGGTCGGACCCGGTCCGCACCGCGCAATGGAGACGTTTTCCGGCCGGGTAAGTACGATGCGCACCTCGACCGCTCCGACCGACTCGCGCCGTCCGACTCGAACTCGCTGTCGGAGCCGTACTTTGGGGGTCCGTGTCGGACCCCCTGTACGCGTACCCGTGCGAGGCGCACACAGGGGGACCCATGGGTCCCCCCTACCTGTGCGTGTACGCCGCGAAGCGCTTCGCGGCGTACTCGCTGTAGGGGCGCCCTTGTCCGCCTCGCACCCATTGAGGCAATGGGAGCCCGCGTACGCGTTGTACGACCGGCTCCCATTGAGTTCAATGGGAGTCCGACCGACTCGTGTCCGATAACATACGGACGCATCGGACTCGTTCGGTCGGACTGCACGGGTCCGATTCGGTCGGAAATCTCTCCGGGTCCGGCTCGGTCGGAGAAATTTCCGGCCCGAATCGGAATCGACCCCTTAGTCGTCATTCCAAAGACACAGATATTTTATTCATCCATTGCTAGAATTTTTGCAATTTACTTACCGTTTTTGAAACTTTACTTTGATAACTTTTGTTGTATGGATTACAAGTACAGGATAGCCAGGTGCAGTTGAAAACTCAGCCCAACATACAATAGTCACATTATGTAGTCCACCATTAATGAGCGCGAGCCCCACGGCCCTTCGGGTACACCCTCCCATCAGTAGGGGAGTAGTCAGTGTTCGCCATGCTGGGACTCGACAGGGAGACCGAATACGAAAGGGGCCGTTAACAACTCATAGCGGGGGCCATAACTGGGTGCTCCCATATTTTACTTTTCGCAAGCCAGAGTTACCTTTGCAACTTGCCTCTAACTCTAATGGCACCGGGTTTTATTCCTTTCCTTTTCCTACACCCCCCATTGTTCCTACCATGGATCATCCCACTTTGGAATGTGCCGATTCCAGAATTCTATATGTCAGCTTATGGTTCCAGCTGTTCTGATTCAAGAGTGCTCTGTTGAATCTCCACCAGGGCCGGACTGGCTACCGGGCGTTTTGGTGTGCTGCCAAGCTGGGGGCTGATTTCACTGCGGTGGGGGCTGATTTCGTTGATGGGGACCTGCGTGTGCTTCTAAATAAACAAAGAAAAACGAATGGTTTTAAGCACACGCAGGTCCCCATCAACGAAATCAGCCCCCAGCTTGGCAGCACACCAAAACGCCCGGTAGCCAGTCCGGCCCTGATCTCCACTGCTTATCTTCAGTAAATACGTTTTCATTCTTACCTTGTTGAGGTCAGTAAACACCCTTCCCATTCTCCGGTGCTGTTCTCAGTCCACGGCAGTCCATATTTACCCACCAGTATCTCAAACCAAGTCAGTGTTTTCACTGCTGATGACGCGCGGGCTCGACTGAACACAGGAGGTTTGCTATCCTATTAAGTTCGTTCCAGTATGGCCATTCCAGTCTCTAAATGGCGCTCTTGATTGAGGCCTAGCCTTTCCATTCCTTTTAACCACTCAGATTATGTGGAGGCCATTTTAGACTCCTTTCACTGCTCTATACCGTGTCGGGGGGAGTGCAGCCGCCATCATGCTTGATCAACCCTCAAAAGAGGGCATGAAGCTTGGTATGGGCGCCAAGAACATCAGAGCAATTCCTGAGATCGTATGGGTGCTCCTTCAGGCTTCCTCTACCAGATCACAGTTGCTTCACAAAAAGCCCTTGCGCCACAGGTGCGTAACTTTTTGTGACGTTCTGTGGCGCAGGAGCCTGCTCCATATTTAGCAGGCAGCACTAAGCCACTTTTTTCGGCTTAATAATGCCTCGTAAATATCGTTCCCTTTAACGCAGTTTTCTGTGTTTAAGGGGCATTCAATGGGTGTTGCTGGGGGCATTCCCAGCAACATCCATGGATTTTTGACACTGCCCCAGATTTACGAGGAATCGTAAATCTGAGGCAGTGCCAAAAACGTACGCTTCCCCAGAGGAGGCGTAAGGGAGGCATAACGAGGGGAAATATCTTTATAAGAAGGAGACCTCACATGCTTTAACACTGAAAAAGGGAGCATCTGAACCCGGGCAGGCCTATTATACCTGCGTTCTTGGCAAATATGTTGTGCCAACCTCAAGGATTGTGGTTACCAGGAGCCAAGTTGCAAATAAACTCCATCAACCTTCCACTGTGAAGGCAGCTTCTGAGAATCAGTCAGTGGTTGTGTCCAGTGCTTGAAATGGAAAAATAGAAGTGCAGGTACTCTGTGCCAGAGTACCTGCTTGTTTCTGAGAAGTGTCGGTACTCTCCAATTAAAAGTATTATGTCTCTCTTGAAGAGTACCAGTACTCTCCCTCTCAAAAAAAAAAAAAGGCCCGCTATTCCGTACCGGACAGTACCGGCCCATTTAAAGCACTGGTTGTGTCGAAATGTCGACAACAGAATCATCCTGGTCCTCAATATTATGTCCACAATATACTGGCATCGACATTACGGTGGAATGGTTCCTCAGCATGTCATGAATATACTGAAAGAAAGGGACTTTAAAAGAAGAGGTGTGTGAAATTAGCTTGTCGTTATTAAGTAAAATTGTCGGACAATTACGCAAAATTATGCGCAATTATCTGAAATTCAATCTCTCACTTGGTGCTATATTTTAGAAAAAAGTTCATTTTTGCATCAATTTTTTAAGCAAGTAGATATTTCGCTCTAAAAAAATTGAATAAGAAACATTTGCTTCAAACAACAACTGCTCGCGTTCTTGTTGTTTGCGTGGTTCCAGCGCTCCTCAGCTATAATGTTGCTTTGAACTGCAGTGTAATTTAGGGGCTTTCACATGAGCATGAGCCATGTGTAATTCACAATATTACACAAACTAGACCAGTGTAACTGTAATTTCACACTGGCCTATTTAGAAGGAATGTACTGGGCCATTGGTTTCAAACAATGAATGCCTGGAGGAAGTCTAATTTTTGCCAGACTTGAGATGAGAGTTAATGATCAGTCATAGACAAATTACAGAAGATGTCCTAAGGAATGACTATTTTCACCCATGTGAATGAACCTTCCCACGACTGGGAAAGTTCAGCAGTAGCTAAACGCTTCAGAGGTCTGACCATCACTCAAGACGTCCCTTTTTATGGACACCTACGTATAAGAAACACTTTTTACATTTTGAGTAGTGGATTTTATTAAAAAAACAATTACAGAGAGGACTGTGAGAAGTCCTGCTAAGAATGCAAACCAGCACAAAAAAACATAGCTAGAAGAAGGACCCGTGGAGATGAACATTTCTTTAAAGTCAGTTTAGGTTCTAGTCTTCCTTTAAAAGTCATGGACTCCTCAGGCCAGCTTAAGAATTATTTTAATCTTGGTGGTTTCGGCCACTGCTAGCACTAAAAGACAGTGATTTATTTGGTGCTCTGTCCCTGCAAAGGGCAACAGAGAAGCCCAGATAGTTTTTATGTCCTGAGGGTGATCAAAGGTTGAATTCCACGGAAGATGTTATGAAAAAATTGTGGAAACTGCAGATCTCCATCACATCCCTACCGTTGACCACTGCGAAGCTAACGGCTTCATTATTTGAAAGGCGCCTTGTGAAGAATGCTTCCGTCTGACCGGCTCTAGACTTGGAGAAGGACAGCCTGTGACTCCAGGGGTCTATGAAACCATGCTTCCTAGAATTTGTAGAGAGCTTGTCCCCATACCCTGGACTCCACTTGTTACTTTCCCCCCACTCTGGGCTCTGAAACCCTCATCAGTCTATCCCAGACTTCATACAATACTCATTCCTCTATCCTGAATTCCACAAAACCATTGTTCAACTTCCTAGCTGGCCCTTGTCCCTCTACCTGTTCTCAAAGCAACCCTCGTTCACCTACCACGTGAACTCTATATCGCTCCGTTATCTGCTCCGGACTCCATTCATCAGTGCTTAATTTGTAAAATATTAAGTGCCAGGTCTCTGACCGGGAGTCCACTGCAGCTTGCACCACCCATTGCCCTTGTCATCGCTGCCAAAACAACTACTAAACATCTCTCTCGCATGTAAATTCGACAGTTCAGATTATTCCACGTCCCCAAAGCTAAAGGAATGGCTGGGGAGGCAGAATTTTAATGGATATTGTATTCCTAAACAACCGTTGTTCTGCTCATATCTAAATTAGATGAGCAGTGCCACCATGTGGTAGACTGTTCTATGTATGGTGTTGACAATTAGGTGCCGGTGCCGAGCAACGGAAACCAATTAAGTGCTGGTGCTTAGCACTGGAAAGCCCCGGCTCAAATTAAGCACTGCCATTCATCCATCGTTTCTGTACCTTACTTTCTGTTTAGCCCTTATTCTTCTACCCTGGACTGTTCATCCACACCTACTCTGAACTCTACACATCCCCACAATTCCATTGCGAACACTATACAGAGCTTACCCATTTAACATAGGCTCTCTCCAGCTTTCATGCCTCAACTTTGACTTTTATTCAAAATGTATCTTTCTATTTTGAGCTCCATTCTGCCCCTATAAGTTAACTCTGGGTACAGTATCTTCTTCACGTCACATGCTGAGTTCTAAATACAACCTGTAACCACCTCCCTTCCCTAACCAAATCCCTTATCAACTGGCTAGTTCTGAACAAACAGGTCTACTACAAAAGCCAGAAGGCTCTTCTCCGACGACCATGTGTTTTTTCATCGCTTGATAAGATGAGCAATTTCTTCACCCGCATGCCACACAACTGACCTCAACACTCATCCACCACAGTTGTTACTTATTGCCCTTCTGTAATACAGGGTATGATACAAGCTATTCAGCAAGATGTCATAGGTATTTCATAAAACAGCCATTCTGTCTACAGCTTCTTACAAGCCACACTCCTCAAACCCTAGGGTCAGCCAACTATAACTTCTGCTGGGTCAAGAAACCACCCTATGCACCATTGTTATTGTTATTTTAATTGTTATTGTTATTTTAATCTATTACGCGCGCAAATCATCCCGTGAGGGGTATCTCGGCGCGAAGGTGGATCCGCTGAGGCACTTGGATGCCTATATTTGACCACTTTCCAGAATTCAAGGGAGCTTTAACAGCTGAACACCACCCCAGGACAGCCTCTTTGTACGGTCAGTTTCCATAGTTTCAGCTTTGGAGGCAAGCTTTCGTTTTTTGTTCTTTCTGGAGTTGTTTAATGATTGTTGGTAGCAGAGCAGTGTTCTCTTTGGAGTCAGCATAGGGTTTTACATTTTCAAGCCATTGGGCTAAAGTTAGAGGGGTTCCACCCTGCTTGAGATGTACTTCTGACATTACTGTGTATGATCACTGCTGGCAGCAAAGGTGACATCAATCAGTTCGTTCGTAGCCAAAAGGTAACGGAACAGTAGTGTGGGCTATATGGGCTGCACCGGTAAATAAGTCCTCAAAATCTGATATAGCACAAAGGTGCTCACACTTGACCTGACCCCACTACTGAGCGGTCAAATTTCAGAGAAAACTAATTTCTCTTCTAATAGCAAAGATAGTATCAAGAAGCACACTAATATCTAAACCAATTCAAATGTCAAGTACAATATAGTCTTTTAAATCATGGCATTAATGAAACATATGCAGACGGGAGTCTTGATAGTTCTTGGGTTCAGTTATGTTGCTTTTATTTTCACAATTAGAAGAATGAATACATGTATCAGCCCAGCCAACGCGTTTCGTCCATAAAAGGGCTTCATCAGGGCTGTAAAAACAATTAAATAAACATTTTTTAGTATCAACTAAATAACTTCAAAATTTAAGCACAAAACTTAAATAAAGACACAAAAAATGTTCTTGGCTAATTTAATAATGAATCAGCTATTCATGGGTAGATAGTTTGTCAAAACTTGTGGTTTAAGCTAACTTTAAACACTTTGGCATTACTATTTGGACCAGACGTTTCTGGTATGAACCTATTCTTGCTGACAGACATCGATCTTCCAAGCGTAGATTAGAAAGAACTTACACTGTCTTTAGGTAAATTTTATCTTTAAGCAAATTTGCTCAGGGGGACACTGGTGACTCATATTGTAGATACTAGATACATCATTCTGTATATTCGGGCAATGAGTATTATGATGATATTTTACTGTTGTTCTTTGTTCATAGACCTTACCTTCTTTACGCTACGGGGAATCCCAGCGATTATATATTAATCAAGAAGGATTTTTTCTGATAATATTCAACTGCATCTATTTATCAATAAAGAATCACTCCATTCTTGGAAATTCTTATCTCAGTGAGTATGATTAGATGTTTATCCCTTTTTTAGATTTTTTAATAATGGGATTCCGGACTGGGCTCACTTTGCATTTTCAATTTTTATAGACCGAAGAACCGAGGCTTTAATTTGGGTGATTGATAGCACGCAACGGGGGATTCACAATACGAAATATAACTATTCTCCATCGGAAGGCCTGTTCCATTGGTATTGATACCACGTCATATTTTAAGTGAGTTATTCGCGTTTAGCTATGAAAATTATTCAGCGAAAAATAAAGATATAGAGACCTTACAACTTATTATAGTGATGGTTCAGTGCTTATTCATTTTGTTTATCCTTAAAACTTATGCTGTGGAGATTACTAACTGATTTTTAGAAGACTATAACATCTGTTCATGGGGGATTGGAGAAACGTGGAAATAAGATGTAGATGATAACAAACATGATTGACCTATCTTATTTTTAGCTTCAAAGGTGACATTTATAGGAAACTGGTTACCATCCCGCTTAGTGCATTGAGAACACATCGACTTAGCCAGAATTTATAAGATTGTATAGATTCTTTGTGCATTGTGTTTTTTCTTGATGTCATGATCTACGTAGATCTATTATAAATGAGTATAAAATGATTGTGAAAATAACTGTTATCATTATTGTAAATTAGAGTGTATATAGGCAGGGGGCAGCTTATGCAATTTTGACTGTCTAATGATTAATGGATGCTCTCTTGGTCTAAGAATTATGCACAGAACGCACTAGTCTTGCTGATAGTTGTCTTGTCTATCTTGTGTATTTATTTAAGTTTTGCGCTTAAATTTTGAAGTTATTTAGTTGATACTAAAAAATGTTTATTTAATTGTTTTTACAGCCCTGATGAAGTCCTTTTACGGATGAAACGTGGTGGCTGGGCTGATGCATGTATTCATTCTTCTAATTGTGAAAATAAAAGCAACATAACTGAATTCAAGAACTATCAAGACTCCCGTCTACATATGTTTCATTAATGCCATGATTTAAAAGATTATATTGTACTTGACATTTGAATTGCTTTAGATATTAGGGTGCTCCTTGATACTATCCGTGAAGGGAACGGCCGCTGGGGTGACTACATCCCCCAGCAGCCCCGCAGCGGCGCTTGCCACGATGCTGCTTTCTGCGCCAGGAGGCGCGTAAAACATCAGCCAGCCTCCCGCAGCGCGGGACGCGCGCGGGCGTGCCCGGGCTTGCCCGTCAGAGCCTGAAAGAGGCTGGGCCGGGCCACGTCTCTGACGCCTTCACTCTTGTAGTAAGTTGAGTACTTATTAAACATGCGGGACTACACTCAAGTCGTGTTCAATATTTGAAACCACCTGTTACTCAACCCTGAGTATGAACAGACGTAAGTCAGGTGTGGGTACTGGGGTTGTGGGGACCTTAGACGCGTTTCTTGTCCGTGCCGAATCTGCACTGATTCATGAAATTGCTCTAACTGAGCGCAGGCTGTCCCTGGAACCTCAATCTTTCCTCTCATGTCAATCTGGTATCGGTACTGGTACAAGTAATGGTCGGGAAACTTCTTCTGCCCATCCACTTACCGACAACGTTACTGACACACCTGGATCTTCCAGTAACTCTAATAATCCGGACTTGAGTTCTTTGATTGAGCAGGTGCCGGGGCCACGGGTTCCTGGCATTAGCACTAGAAGGCAGCAAGCAAACATAAACCAAGGTTTAAAAAAGGGAACTGGCTCAGGTACACAAAAGAAAAAATGTATGGCCCAGAAACAAAAACAGCGAGTAACACGCAAACCAGCTTGCCCACCTACCTCCCCGGCAGTGACCAATAAAGCCTGTCCCTCATCGCCGTCCTTGGTTACTAATGTAAATAGTAATGTGAATAGTTCCCCTGATTGGTCAAATGAGGACGTTTTCTGTAACCGTTTGGAATTATTGGTATCTAACCTTCTTGCTCCTCTGTTGCAGAAGTTATGTCTAATAGAAGCGAGACTAAATTTATTAGAACAGCCATGTGTTCGTACTCCGCCATTCAACCCTGATGTAGGCAATAGTAAAGGTATTGGTCCAAAGCCTCTGAGGGGAGATGATGTTATGGGAAAGGGTGCTACTGCTAAAACATATTGTTCTAATTTTAAACCTGGCCTGGATTATAATCAAGATCTAATGAATCCCATGCCCCCCCACGATAAAGCTGGTCCTTTGTTGCATGAATGCAATCAGACTGACTTAAGCCAGAATTCCCTACTGGTACAATCTTCGGTTCCGAATAATCCTACACTGCCCGTCATGGGGAGGGGTCTGGATAGAATCATAGATGACCAAGGCTCTTTAGCCGACAAGCAGAGGAGGGTTAGCGATTTACCCGCTAACGTGGTTTTAAACCTCCCCCCAGAAGCGACCCCTTATTCTGTGGTTTTAGCAAATGTCCCTCACTTGTCTGCAAATGAATCTGAACACTGGTCGACACTACGTAATAAAGCTTGTCACTTACTGAGCACCAGAACAGGGCTAAATAATGTTCTTTTTAGTGAATTTAAAATGGTACGCAGAGTATCTTGGATTGGTAAGTCTAATAAACAGCTACCTGGAGACTGTGCAATTATATCTTTTGGGTCTCCAAAGCTTGTTCGGCTTAGATTGGAGAGAGCAGGAAGCGGACAGATCAACGCAAATGGTATTAATATTCTCCCATTGGGGTTTTTCTATCACCCCCCGAGTGGCGGACAGCGCTACCGGCAGCGGGACTTATTTTCCAAGACCAGATTTCACCATTACTCGGTGCCAACTAGTAATCATTATGACATATTTGAGTCAATGGAAGCTATTGATTGACTCATCAATGAAGAACCATCTATATCCCACACTGAGCATATGTCTAGCCCTGCTCATGAGTCAATAATTACTACCCCCGTATTATTTGAAGTTTGTGGGAGCGCTCCTGCTATTACTGGGGAACATAAGCCTATTTATGATATAATATCTAGTCAGGAAGACTCTCTGTTAGGGGTGCCTGATCCTGACCTGAATCGGATTACGTTGCCCTGTGTTAGCCAGTTAATTAATACTCAGGTAGCTCCATGTTTACAGCTATTGAAGTCTGTAATTAACCCTGCCCTATCAAAACCACCAAATGTTGACCGGGATAATAACAGGGAGGAAGCACTCTGTAAATTCGTGTCCTGGAATGTAGCGGGCTTATACCAAAAATTGACAAATCCTATTTGGTGCGAATTTATACATAGTCAAGATATTCTTTGCTTACAGGAGACGTGGGCAAGAGACCCAACACATATTAATGGGTATAGAACCTTACATACCAAGGCAATTGAAAGTAAAGGAGGTAGACCTAAAGGTGGCCTTTGCACATATATAGCGAACACCATGCATTTCAATAAGATTGAACTCTGTTCAGACAATACTTTTTACCAGATAATAAATATTAAAATTGATAGTAAGCGATCTCTCATTCTGATTAACTTGTATAATAATATCCCCATGCCGGATGTAGAATCTGTCCTGAAAAAGCTAGTTAGCGAAGTACAATCATTATGGCACAAATGCACTCAAGACACGATGGTACTTCTGGGCGGGGATTTCAATTGTGGTCTATGCTCAAATGTCGATATAAATGTGTGTGGCCATGATGTTGAGGAAGGATTTAGTTGTACGCGCTTTACTCACACTAAACTTGGGGAGTTGTTTAATGAGATGGTATGTACTTTGGACTTAGGATTTGTGAATGAAATGTGTTCAAAGCCAGTTGCAATGGGCTATACTTTTAATGGGCGGGTTTATTTTCAACGATAGATTTTCTATTTTTGTCTAATACTCATGCTTCACAAATTAGATCGTTTTATATCGGAGATATATCCCTGAGTGATCACTTCCCACTGTGTGCCATCTTTAAAGGCTGGATAAGTTGTACAAATAGAGGTAATACTGGCCCCCAGCCTTTAGAGTCAATTGAACTTGATAGAACAAATGGTTATGCTGTGAAATGGGCTATGATAGATCCCGAACACATTATAAAATCTGTGGTGAATAAGTGTAAATCTGACTTTGATACATGTTTGGATGAGTTAGCAGGCCCTTGCAGCATCCTGGAGTCTTTCGTGTCAATTGCAAGTACTGTGAGGGAGGCCCTTTTTGTACAAAAATCTAGAAAAGCAAAATCAATGGGCTGGTTTGATTCCCAGTGTACTAAAACACACACGAACCTAAAAAAAGCGCTCCACAATAATCCAAGAAATCAGGAAGCTATAAGGGTGGCTAGGAGAAAGTATAACCTAGCGATCAAAGAGAGAAAAGATAGCTTGAAAAAGGAAGCATGGGAGTCCCTCCATCTCGCTGCTTTAAGCAGGGACAGTAGTGCCTTTTGGAAGGCGGTTAAAGCACCATTTTTGAAGCAAGCAGGGGGCCCCGCCATTGAGATTGCCATCACAGAGGAACAATGGGTCCAGCACTTTACAGGGGTTTTTAAGGGGGATGGTCAGACTAAAAATTAAATAGGCGATCCACCTCCAACTAACAAACCAGTAAAAACTGACCTCCAATTTACCCTGGATGAGGTGACAAAGGCGATTTGTATGACGCAAGGTGGAAAGGCTCCTGGACCCGATGGCGTCCCATGTGATTTGTTTAAATCTAACGTAACTTTATGGGGACCAATTGTAACACAAGTAGCAAATGCAAGCTGCATAGCCCCGTTCCCGGTAACCTTTGTAGAGTCAATTATAGTCCCCATTTTCAAAAAGGGAAATCGCCAGGATCCTAGATGCTACAGGCCTATTTCGCTATTAGATTCAATGACGAAAATCCTGGGCCGCGTAATTTTAGCAAGACTAAAAGACTGGGCACTAGATAAAGTCCTTTCCGACTTACAATATGGCTTTCGGGAAGGAGTGGGCACCATTGAACAGAGCCTTAATTTCGCCCTATTAGTGGGAAAGTATGTCCGTGTAAAAAATGGAAACTTGTTTTTAGCTTTTGTAGACCTTACAGCTGCTTTTGATTCTGTAAGACACGCCAAACTCTGGGAGATTTTAGTAAAAATAGGCATTGATCAACAAATTATTTATTTTCTAAGACGGTTTTATAGCGATGCTCAGACGAGAGTTCGTTTTGACATTAAGGGCGGTTGCACAACCTCAATTCCAATACGTAGGGGAGTCCGGCAAGGATGCGTCCTTGCCCCGTTTCTTTTTAACCTGTATATAAATGACCTTGAGGGTGCACTGCTCGAGAAACAGGTTGATTATCCCAAGATAAACGGTCGCCCCATTCCCGCCCTTTTATACGCCGATGATGCGGTTTTACTCTCAAGAACACAAGTAGGTCTATAAAAAGTTTTAAATGGTTTTAATGATTTTATGCATGATATAGGACTATCGGTGAATACTTCCAAGACATATGTCATGAGATGTGGTAGTGGCAGTAAAAGATGTCGGGAAATGTTTATAGCGGACCAAAAGATTGAAACGACAAAACTCTTCTCATACTTGGGCACTATATCCGCACTTGCCCAGTTTTCAAAAAGGTTAGGGAGAAGACCTACGGTTGAGCTTTTACAGATTTATCGGGCGAAAAGTATTCCCACTGTAACTTATGGTTCAGGGGTGTGGGGTTTTGTAAATACCCAGTCATTACAGGTGGTGGAAAATAATTTTCTAAGATATTTATTGTCGGCACCCAGAACTACATCTTCCTTCGTTTGTCATGCCGAACTGGGCTTAACTTATTTGTCTGATCTTATTAAAATTGAGCCGGTTCTTCTATGGCATTGAGTATGGACTAAAGAAGAATCAACGTTAAATAGGGATATTTTAAAGAACATTTTAAAAATGGAAAAGGTGTTAAGGATTCCTTGGGTTAATTATGTTTATAAATTCCTACAGAATCTGGGCCATCCGGAATATTTTACCGATCCCGAATCTTTGCAAGTAATAAGTAGGAAAGAATTAAAAAAGGAAGGTAGCGCCTTGATATCCCTTGGGATGAATGATGCGCTCTACAAATAAACAAATAAATAAATAAATATTGCAATGCTGGAAATGTCACGGTTGACGACCGAAATACGTAAGCCATCGGTACTAGAAAAACAAATGATTTTAAGTGTTTTTAAAATTCAGCCTTACTTAGTGATAGTACCAGAAGGTTATGATAGATTTCTATTAACAAGATTCAGACTTGGCTTAATCCATAGACTTATTAGTTTTCCTACCATGAATGACTGGAGCCGTACCATGATAGTTTGTCCATGTGACAATTGCTCCTGTCAATCTACCATCCATGTAATTTTTTTCTGTAGATTTTATTCTTTTATTAGGAAAATATGGATTTGCCCCATGCTGAAATCTATGAGGTTACGAAAATGCAGACCAGTTTATATTGCACTGCAAACCCTGGATAATGACAATATGATCTGGAAAATTGCAATGTTTTTAAAAAGGGTGGTCAGTCATAGGAAGAGCATAATATTTTAAGAAATTTTTAAGCATACTGTTTTTTAGACCTGATGAAATGTTTGTAAATTTTTATTTGTTGGACTCACCTCAGTTACCTTGATCATAGCCACGGCTAAAATTGTGTATGAATTAATTCCAAAGCTGTCTTCTAATTTTAAACATTGTTATTATGTTTTTTATTGTGTATGAATTGCTTTTATGATTGCATTATTTTACAATCGAATAAAGCTAAATTTGAATTTGAATTTGATACTATCTTTGCAGTTCATTCGTAGCTCCTACGTTTTTCTTAGGAGTCCACTACTGGCGCTACCAAATGCTGTGGTTGCCGAATACCAAGGCTGCCTAGTTTTGATTCCACTTCATGCCTCTTTCTTCCACCACCCAGCACTTTCACTTTCTGTCTCTTTGTCATTGATACTTCCTCCCTTTCTTCCCTGTTTTGTCATCTTTCGCTTCCTCCTTCTGTCTCCATTTTCTTCCTTTCTTTCTATTGTTCTGGTCAAACTATAAGGATGGAAATAAGTCCTGGTCCCAAAAATTGGGTTCCGATGCCCGCCACCTGCAACCACTAACACCAATTAAGTATTGCAACTAACTGGCACTGAGAAAGGTTTCAGGAGCATAGTCGGTGAGATGTGGTCAAGAAGCTTGGCATGAGGAAGGTTATCAGGTGAGGCAGTCCTAAATTTGTAGTAATAATAATAATCGATCAATCAATCAGGATTTGTAAAACGTGGCCAATTATCCCGATACAGTATATAGGCACTTGCAGGCCCTGGAGGCTTATTCGAACAACGAGGTCTTGACGGCCATTCGGCATTCCGGAAGTGAGGTGATGGTCCGGAGGTGCTTGGGGAGGCTGTTCCAGGACTTTGCTGCGATGTGGGAGAAGGAGCGTCCTCCACTTCTGCTTCGGTAAGATGTAGGGAGTATGGGCAAGCGAAAGGGAGGTGGAGCATAGTCTTCTCGATGGTTGGTGGAAGTTCAGGCAGTGGTTAATGAAGGCAGGTCCTTGGTTATGTAGAGCCTTGTGTGCGTGGGTCAGCAGCTTGAATTGGCATCTCTTCCATACGGGGAGCCAGTGGAGCTTCCTGAGGTGGGGTGTGATGTGGGTTCATCAGGGAAGGTCGAGGATGAGTCTGGCTGCAGCGTTCTGTATGGTCTGAAGTCTCTGTAGAAGGTGTGAGGCGATTTCTACGTAGAGGGCATTGCCGTAGTCCAGTTGGCTAGTGATGAGGCCTTGTGTCCTGGTGCATCTCGTGTGTAGGGGTATGCACTTGAAGATCTTACATAGCATGCGCACAGTGAGGAAGCAGGAGGAGGAGACGGTGTTGATCTGTGATTTTATGGTGAGCTTGTTGTCAATGATGATTCTGAGGTTTCTGGCGGGGTTGGATGGAGTGGGTGCGAGTCCCAGGTCTGATGGCCACCAGGAGTCGTTCCATGTGTTGCTGCTGTTGCCAAAGATCAGTACTTTCGTCTTGTCTGTGTTCAGCTGCAGACAGTTGTCCTTCATCCAGTCTGCGATGTTTGGCATGCATCTGTGAAAGTTGGTTCTGGTGGTGGTGGTGGTGGGGTCGTCAGTAAGTAAGAGGATGAGTTGGGTGTCGTGATAATCAGTAGCGGCTTACACAGGTAAAAGCGGTGAGGCGGGATGGGGGTGGTGGATGTTGACAGACTAAGGAATAAGTAATACTAAATAAATAAAACCACTTACTTTGCGCTCGCCGCATCGTCGCGGCGAGCGCAAAGTAAGTGGTTTTATTTATTTATTTAATATTACTTATCCCGTCGTCTGTCGACTTTTACCACCCCCCACCCGACTCGCCGCACCGCTCTTACCTGTGCGAGCCGCCACTGGTTATAATAATAACAAAAATGCACTGGCCCAATGTTTTTCACGGAACCCTGCTCCCAGCACTGCCAAAGGCTAGAGTTAACAAATACCTAAGTTGCGTAGCCTTGATTCCATCTCATTCCACTTTCCTCCACCATACTACCCCTTCTTGACCCTTTATATCACTCTGTGGGTTCTTTTTTTTAACCCTGGTTTCTTCCTTTCTCTCTATTTTCTTAACTGTCTCTTCCTCCTTTCCCCCTATTTTGCATTTTCTCTCTCTTGCTCTGGGTCCAAGTAGGATGATAAAAAGTAAGTACCAGTCCCAAAAAGGAGCGCCAGGTCCCACCACCAGTCTGGATAAATAAGGAGAAAGTGACTACGGGTGTGTCAGATGCCATGCGTCAAAAAAATCTGCAGCCCGGAGGGTTGCCAATTTTGAAAGGGTCTTACGTGGGCTGTGCCTAAAAGACATGGCTATGGGCCACATTGTTATGGCAAATCACAATTTCCAGTAATTGAAATGCAGCAGTACTGCATCAACACAAATTCATGCAGTCCCCTACAACCTGCAATTGGAACGAAGAAGCCATAGTCTTTAGTGTGGGAGCTATCCCACTGAATCTGTGTGGCCATTTCTGGCCCATCTCATTCATCCTGATGTAGACTGTATTCCCAGTACTACAAGTACTGGGAAGTACTGGGACTGACAGACAGGCAGGCAGAAGCATGCATGCACTCGTGTGTACCCACCTAGACACACAATGCACTGGGCTCCAGAGGAGTGGAGATCTCACCTCTTTGCTGTGTGCTGGTAGCACACTCCTCCATTCTCTAGACACCCCAGAGACCATGCTTAACAATGCAAGTTACTCCAGTCGGCCTGTGCGATTTTTGTCACATTTCATATTTCACACCCAACCAAATAGATTCAGTAAAAGCTCAACCAGTCCCAGATAGTGAGAGAGAGATGCAGCTCATCGAGGCGGAGGCATGAATGTCTACAGAGAGAAACAAGCCCCTGTGGGGGTCCTAGGGTCCCCTTGTCCGCCACAAGTGGCGATCCAGGAATATATTCTAATCAACGACTATTCATCAACGCCAACTAACTAGTCCTTCGTGGAACCTCTGAATGTTTAGTCACCCATCCTTTCGGCTGTTCAAAACCATCTTTTCAATGCGTTTTATTCTGTACTTTCAGAGTAGTTTCCACTATTCTAGCGCCAAATGGACCTGGTCGGCACTTAACCAAATTCCTAAATAAATAGACTCTGAGAATTGCCAGATGTTGCTAATAATTTTATTTGAGTGTTTTTATATATAGCGCATACAAGGCCCTAGAGCAGTAGAATGCTTCGCGGTGGTGTAACGAAGCTGAACCATGCAGGATAATGTATATAGTGGTAAATAAGGCATACTCAAGAAGCATCTAACAAAGCAAAAGTCGATTTTAAAAACCCAAACAATTACGTACAATTCACACAAAAAATCAAGAACAACAATATTTGTAGTCCAGAACCACATGATATGGACAAAACTAAACAGGGCAAAACCCAGAGGGCCCGATTCACAGAACTAACTTACGTCAAAAACGTAAAGTTAGTACTATTTGGTATTCACAGAATACACTTACTCATTTTGGTATTCACAGAATGTACTTACTCATTTTGGTATTCACAGAATGCACTTACTCATACTAACTTTATGTCCACACTCGGGTCGGAGATTCCAGCCCGGTGGTGGAGATTCCGGCCCGGAGGTGGAGATTCCGGCCCGGAGGTGGAGATTCCGGCTCGGAGATGGAGATTCCGGCCCGATGGTGGAGATTCCGGCCGGTTGTGGAGATTCCGGCCGGTCGCGGAATGTCCGCCACCGGCCGGAATCTCCACAACCGGCCGGAATCTCCACAACCGGCCGGAATCTCCACTTCCGGGCCGGAATCTCCACCACCGGGCCGGAATTTCCGGCCCGAGTGCGGACATAAAGTTAGTATGAGTAAGTGCATTCTGTGAATACCAAAATGAGTAAGTGCATTCTGTGAATACCAAAATGAGTAAGTGCATTCTGTGAATACCAAAATGAGTAAGTGTATTCTGTGAATACCAAAAAGTACTAACTTTACGTTTTTGACGTAAGTTAGTTCTGTGAATCAGGCCCAGAGATTTAAAAAATCTTGTAGAGAAGTTCTGGTGAAGGAGAAATCCTGTAGGTTCTGGTTCACAAGTGGATGGAGAGGTGAGGGTGCATTGGGTGGCTGAATAGCCTTCCAAGCTCTGGAGCTCATCGGTGTTTATACATTTATTTTTTTTAACAGGGTTTTCCAGCAGGAGAAAAACCGTGCTGTGAAGCTAGAGACAGCATAAAACATTCTTAAAAGAAGCATAAGAGATGATCTCACTATTCTAGGTGTCTGGGGCCTATTTTCCAAAATGAGGATAGTGTGTTCATCCTAAAAGTAAGGCTGAAGAAAGGAGACAGCGCCGCCCATCGCCACCAATGGACAAACTAATTTAGTGACAACATCATTTCATGCCTTTGCTTTGTAGGAGCCAATGTTCTTCACTGAGGACCTACAGAGGTGGGGAGGACAGGCACGTCCCACTGACCCTGGAATTATGCGATTCTGCAGCTGCTCTGTTTTCTGCATAATGATGGATTTACTGCACTTACCGCATAATACCCCTCATGCTGCAAAATTGGCACATTTTTAAAAAAACGGTTTGTGGCTCAAACAGATAAATAAATACTACATTTGTAGAGCAGCATGCAGATACGCTCAGTGCCAGACCCCTTCACCCTCTGCAAAGGTCAGCTGGCCACCTTTCAGTTAATGGTTTCTGTATTCAGTTGGTACACACGAGCTGAACATTTTTCTCAGACTTTATTAATGTCTGAATATGCCAAAATATTGACAAAATAATGCCTCAGGCTGTGCCATATTATGCAGCGTAATTTGCCTTTTCCTGCAGCGTATTTTAGTCAGTGATGGTTTTTGGTCTTCCATCCCCGCATAATTCCAGCGGCAGGGCCCTTTTGGGAATGCTGTGTGTATTTTTGGCTGGGGTAACGTGAAAGAATGTGCTAGGCTCTCAGCCTCCTTTCCAGCCTGGACCCCAATTATACCAGGGCTCCAGGGAAAAGAACTGGATCACCATGGAAATTATACGTTCGATTTCCTAGAATGAAATTAAAACATTAATGACTAGTCTGGGAAGAAAAAGACAGATAAGCTCATTAGCACTGTCCACAGTGAGAGAGAGGAGGAGGGAGTCTTAGGTGGGAGGAAGAGGTAAGGAGGTGGATGGGGCTGTGTCGCAAAAGATGCATGCATGCAACACAGGGCGGATGCAAGTGCGGCTAGGGGGGCTGCAAGCAGAGGGGGCCCAGTCACTCCTGTAGACCGCCAATGAAAACGCAGAGGAACAAATCCTTCATTGTGCTATAAGAGAACACCATTTGACCTTTTAAGAATGGTAGGGATGGGGCCAGGTAGAACCAATGGAAGCAGAAGTGGTGAGATAATGGATGGAGAATGGTCATAGAGTACAGTCAAGGCAAGAAAGGACCATTGCCTGGGTGCCATGGGGTTTTTAGCAACAAGTCAGTGGTAAGAACAGAGCAAGGCAGAAGTTAAAATGAGAAAGGCGCTGTGGACCCACCATGAGAAGAAATCACCTATCGCCCCTATCCACAGGTTTATGCAGTCACTGTATTGAGCTCCTGTCTTTGTTTATCAAAGGCTGTCAATGGGGTTTATTTATTTATGACTGGTTAGGGTTGCTATGGTGAGGGCTTCAACTCAGGATGTCCCAAGTGCAGTGGGCTTCTCCATGGCTATATAGGGTCGATGTCATGTTGAGTATGGATGGTGTAGGTCTATATCATGGGTACTCGTAAACATTTTCCCAGGGACCAAAAGGTTTGGCCTGTGGTGTGACCTAGGGCCAACCCGATACCAGTAGGGGGTAGTCAGGGGGTGGGTAAGGTGGGTGTAGAGGAAGAGACACGTGCACAGCACTGGCTGAACTGAATTGCCCAATGTGGAGCCAGAAAACCTGGGATCAATCCCAGCTCCCCCAATTTACCAAATTGTGTGACCATTCACAATTGCTTTAATTTATTTACCCTCCTATTCCTTCATTATCATATATAGGTGACCTCAAAATACATGATTTCAGGATGTGCGCTGTACAAAGCCTTCTCCTGCGTTTGGCTGACCTATAATGTTGTACAGGTATACTCGCAACCTAACAATTGACTTGCCTCATAGTACAATATTGGAATTGTAGCCAGGATTTGGGGGGGGGGGTGAATGTTTCTAAATTCATGTTTGAAAACTACTATCACTTAAAAAAAAAATACTTCTCAATGCACTGATATAATCTGATTTACTAAGGTGAAAAGGCTCTGCATGGTAATGAAAAACACTTTTGAAGAGACAGCTGCACGACATCTTGATAAATGGCGTTCTTAAAGTTAAGCAGTGCCGGACACCCTAGTCAATTCCTCTCCTTAACTGCAATTAACATTCCAATAAATGTATACCCATGTATTTAACATGTTTTTGATGTTAGTGCTGTGTCGAGTAAACAGCAGCCCAGCGCTGCTGTTGACCAAGAGGCCACACATAAAGTTCAGGAGGGCCGCATGCGGGCCCCGCGCCATATGAGTATCGCTGGTCTACATGGTTGACACGCTGAGGGCGATTGTTCAGGTTTCTTAAAGGTCTCTTTGATGAATGTGGTTCTTCATGACTGCTTAAAATGGCCATGCTGAGTGTGCCTCTTCATTGGTCTTTACAATCACCATGTTGCTTGTGGTACTCAATGCTCAATGTCGCTATTCTGAGTGTGACGCTTAATGTCTGTACCCGGTTGAGAATGAATATTCAATTCATGCCGTGTTAAGTCTGCCATGTTGGGTGTGGGTCCTTGTGTCTTTTTGAGGTTAATGATTAAAGTTACCCTGTTGAGAGTGGTTATGTATGCCTCTTTATCTGTATTTTGTCTAACATGATAAGAGAGGTTATTCATGCCTATAATTTTGCTGTGCGTTATCCTGTTGAGAGTGGTTATTCGTGCCTCTAATTTTGCCGTGTGTATCCTGTTGAGAGTGGTTAATCATGCCTCTGATTTTGCCGTGTGTATCCTGTTGAGAGTGGTTAATCATGCCTCTAATTTTGCTGTGTGTTATCCTGTTGAGAGTGGGTATTCATGCCTCTAATTTTGCGTGTGTTATCCTGTTGAGAGTGGTTAATCATGCCTCTAATTTTGCCGTGTGTAATCCTGTTGAGAGTGGTTATTCAAGCCTCTAATTTTCCCGTGTGTTATCCTGTTGAGAGTGGTTATTTGTGCCTCTAATTTTGCCGTGTGTATCCTGTGGAGAGTGGTTAATCATGCCTCTGATTTTGCCGTGTGTATCCTGTTGAGAGTGGTTAATCATGCCTCTAATTTTGCTGTGTGTTATCCTGTTGAGAGTGGGTATTCATGCCTCTAATTTTGCGTGTGTTATCCTGTTGAGAGTGGTTAATCATGCCTCTAATTTTGCCGTGTGTAATCCTGTTGAGAGTGGTTATTCATGCCTCTAATTTTCCCGTGTGTTATCCTGTTGAGAGTGGTTATTCGTGCCTCTAATTTTGCCGTGTGTATCCTGTTGAGAGTGGTTATTCATGCCTCTAATTTTGCCGTGTGTTATCCTGTTGAGAGTGGTTATTCGTGTCTCTAATTTTGCCGTGTGTATCCTGTTGAGAGTGGTTAATCATGCCTGGACTGTTTGATGTCGATGCCTGACGCGGATGCGGTCCGGGCCGCGCTGCGGGTGCTCGGCCAGGCAGGCCGGGAGGACCTCCTGCGGCCTGGCGTCGTTGACCGGGCCTGGTTTGGAATGGTCCCCACGCCACAGTCGGCGTCGGCGGGAGTCGGGGCAGCGGTGGTGGCTTGTCAAGAAGAGCCACCACCGGGGAGGAAATCTGCGGCAGGTAGGGGGCGGGGGCAACCAAAGAAGGAGGTGGGGAAGCGCGTGGGCAGGCGGCAGAGCCTGCCTGCGTGTTTACCCGGTGACGCGGGTAGCGTCGATGCAGCGATGGGGGAAGAGGGGCGGGGGGGTGAATCCCACGCGCAGCAACACGTCCTGCTGGAAAGAGGCCTGGGGCTCGAGTACTGTGGTGGGGGGGGCGGGGCATCGTAATGCCGGGCCGGCAGAGCGCCAGGGCCGGTAGCGTTCCAATTATGCAGGCGAGTGGTCCCCTACTGCAGGCGAGTGGTTTGGTGGGGGAGGGGAACTTGGGACATGACCAGGCCCTGAATTTATCGGGCCATGTGGGTTTTTCTGGGCATGAGGATGGCCAGGGGGAGGAGGCCCCATTAAACCTGTCTCGGAGGCCTGGGCCAGGGTGTGCACAGCAGTCACAGAGAGTTGGGGCCCCCTTGCGTATGGCGCCGCACACCCAGGGGGGGGGGCTGGGGCCCAGTTGGCAGCACTGAGGGAGGGGGAGCTGAATGAAGGGGGCAGGAGCCCTCCCCCCGCTTCCCAGATGGGGGGGGGATGATATTGGAAGAAAAGATCCGGAACCAGCGCAGGCTGAGCCAGGAATCAGTGGTTCAAGATACTATTTACATGGACATACAAATTTTACAAACAGTCAGTGATACAAACAGATTAAATTGTTAAAAAAGAAGGAGACAAAGAAACTATATAGGGAAAACTATATAGAGAAACCCATATACAAAAAAATTTGAAAAGTATATCAATTTTATTCAATTTATAAATAGTAAAACAATTAAGACAGTGACGCTCAGAACAATATACTGGTACATAAAAGATGTGTTATACAATACAAAACCAGACAAGTGGCAGACAGAGGGGATTACATAGCAAAAGAGGTTCAGGACAAAACTGAAACAACATAAAGCAAGACGATGCGTCCTTCATTAGTTACGGCCACATATATGCTTTTCTAATTTTTTTGTATATGGGTTTCTCTATATAGTTTTCCCTGTATAGTTTCTTTGTCTCCTTCTTTTTTAACAATTTAATCTGTTTGTATCAATGACTGTTTGTAAAAATTGTATGTCCATGTAAATAGTATCTTGAACCGCTGTTAGGACTAAATATTGATTGCCCCTGGTTCAGGTGTTCAGGGCTGCCCCTGTTGTTGGTAATGATCCAGGAATCAGAGCAGAGGTGGGAGGAGCTGTGCGCAGCCAGGGGAGTCAGGGAGGCTGACCTCTGGGAGGGGGGCCCCCACCCCCACGTCAGAGGAGGAGGCAGCGGCAGCACAGAAGGACAGCTTTCAGGGCCACAAGGGTAATTGGGTTTGGGTGGAGGAGAGGAGCCACCCCCAGACGGGGTTAGGGACAGCCGAAACGGCGGTGAGACCCAGTGGTGTCGGGGCCTCCTCAGGTTGGAGCAGCCTGGGGGGGGGACGCAAACCAGTGGCTGAGACTGGTAGACAGGTGGGGGGCCGGCGGGGCGCAAAACGGTCCCGAGACGCCGGTCAGAAGGAGCAGGGGGGTCCGCAGTGGCCCAACCTCCAACGAGGGATAGGCAAAGACGGCGTTTGCAGATGATGTTGGGTGTGTGCTTGGGAAGAAAGGGAAAGGCAGAAGAGAGCGGTGCGGGAAGTGATGTGGGCGACTGAAGAGAATGAGTCCGAGTTGCAATTGGATTACGGGGAGGAGAGTGACGAGTTGGAGGAAGGTGAAGTGAGAGACGATGAGGATGACGAATTGATGCATGCGAGTGAGGGCGGCCGGGGAGCGACAACGAAGGAAATTGGTGTTTTGCAGGAGGCAAGAGCGGCCAAAGGCAGGACGAAGGTGGTGAGACAGAAGAAGACGGGCACCAAAGGGACGGATCAGGAGACACGAACAAACCTGGCAGGTGAGGGCGACTGGTGGGCGGCCTGGGACAGGGGTCCTAAAGGGGGGCGAAAAAAGGCCTGCCGGTCGGTGGGTGTGGGCGAAGGGTCTGTGAGGGATGCGTGAGCAGAGGCAAGTGCAATGGCGGTGCCTGCGGCAAAAGGGACAGAGAATGGGTCAAAACGTCTGGTGGTGGCCAGTGTACAGACGGATAAAATGGAGGGGGTTGAAGGGAAGGACGAGTCCAAAGAGGACAAGCATCAGAAGAAGCTCCCTTATATGGGCTTGGCTAGGCAGTTAGGGTCTCATTTATCAGGCAAAACGAGAAACAGAATCTGGCGACACGAATACGTGGATGTTTTCAAACTGTTGCATAGAGAGATACAGGTGAAGGAAGGGTCGAAAGAAGAAGAGTGGGAACTGACCAGGAGGCCCAGGGTTCCCATTAACATGGAGAACTGGACCTCAGCTTTTCTGATATACGCCAGTATTTATTGTGAAAAGCATCTGGATAGGGCCACAGCTTTATTGAAATACATGGACATCATCCGGAAGGCGCAGATGCATTTCGGGGAGTTTGCATGGTTAAGCTATGACGAGGAGTTTAGGGCCCGCATCAGTGTTAACCCGGATAAAGCATGGGGGGAGGTGGACCAAGAACTGTGGATGCAGTGGATGTCATCCACGCAGTCGTCGGCATCTACACACACAGCAAGTGGCTTGCCAGTGACGTATCGGTCCTTTCCGACGCGTCCCGCCCAGGCCGGGGCGGGCAGCTGTAACGTTGCTACAGGAAATACAGGTAATCCACCTAAACAAGGGGGAGGGAACACAGGAGCCTGTTGGAACTACAACAAAGGTTATTGTCCCAGATACCCCTGCAAATTCAAGCACGAATGCTCCAAATGTGGGGGTAGACACGCCCTCACGCAGTATTTCACATTGGTCACACCCTCAGAGCAGTGGCGGGCCACAAAGGGCAGAGGCCCGGCTGGGCCAAAGGGCTCCTACCCCAGTTAGGATCAAGGCCATGGGCCCGTGGCTCTCGAAGTACCCAGACAGAGAAGCTGCATTAAGGATTCAATGGGGGTTTACTGAAGGTTTCCGGGTGGGTTACTAGGGCCCTAGGGAAAGACGGTGGGCAGAGAATTTGAAATCGGCCAGAGAGTTACTTGAAGTGGTGGCTGCGAAGTTGCAAAAAGAAGTTGAGGAAGGCAGGATAGCAGGCCCGTTTGGTCGATTGGCCAGTAGACGACTTGATTATTTCACCTCTAGGGGTGGTCCCTAAGAAAGAACCAGGAGAGTATAGGATGATACACCACTTGTCCTGGCCGGAGGGGAGGTCCGTTAACGACTTCATTGCTGAAGAAGATTCAAGGGTGCTGTATGCCTCGGTGGACGACGCAATCCGCCTAGTAAGGCTGTGTGGGCAGGAGGCGGAACTGGCTAAATGTGATGTGAAATCAGCTTTCCGGCTACTGCCTATACACCCGGCAGATTTTTCGTTGCTGGGGATGCAGTTTGATGGGGCCATTTTCGTAGACAAAGTCTTGCCAATGGGGTGTGCGATCTCTTGCGCTTTGTTTGAGATGTTCAGCAGGTTTCTGCAGTGGGCATTCATGAAAATCAGTGGTCATCGGGAGGTATCACACTACCTGGAGGATTTCTTGTTCATTGGCAGAGGACAGTCAGGAGATTGCGGGAGGGCTTTACGACAGTTTCAGGCCATGGCGAAGCTTTTTGGGGTTCCCTTGGCGCCGGAGAAAACAGCTGGGCCCAGCTGTAGATTGACATTCTTAGGCATCGAACTGGACTCGGTCCTGTGGTTGTCCCGTTTGCCTACAGGGAAGGTGCTGGAAATACAGACTTTCCTGTTAAGGGTGATTGGTGAAAAGAAGATCGATTTGAGGACAGTGCAGCAACTCATGGGTTTCCTGAATTTTGCTTGCCGGGTGGTGAGAGCGGGGAGGACGTTTTGCCAACGCCTTGGCATGGTCATGTCTGGGACGGTGTTACCACACCACAGAGTCAGGATTTCGATGGGAGTCAGGGCAGACTTGAGAATATGGCAGACATTTTTGACAGACTTTAATGGAGTGTCGTTGGACTTTGTAGAGGACAGGACGATCTGGCAAGTTCAAATATTCTCTGATGCAGCAGGGGCTTCTGGTTTTGGTGTTTTTTGGGATGGCCGATGGTGCACTGAAGAATGGCCGAGACATTGGGTGAAGCAAGGAAGGAGTATAGCCTTCCTAGAGTTTTTTCCTTTGCTGGTGGCTTTGGCTGTGTGGGGCACGGAGTTCCAGAATAGGTTGGTGCTGTTCCATGTAGACAACATGACGGTAGTAGAGCTAGTGAACAAACAGAAAGCGAAGGACTTGAGGATCTTGCAGCTGCTGCGTAGTTTCATGCTGAAATGCCTGCAATTGAATGTAGTGTTTCAGGTGAAGCATGTCCCAGGGGCAAGTAATGACATTGCGGATGCTTTGTCTCGTTCGCAGTGGCGGCGATTCCAGCGACTGGCACCTGGAGCGGATGCATGCAAGACAGAGCTGCCGGACGGCATCTGGGCCTGGGGGAGTGAGAGTGATAGGCCTGGTTGAGAAGTTTATAGCGGAATCTACGAGGCGTAGCTACAGGCTGGCTTGGGCTGAATTTGGATCGTTTCTGGGCTGGAACAAGGATACATGGAACATGTCACACCACGACACTGAGCAGAGAGTTATACGTTTTGTTCTCAGTTGTATCGAAAAAGGTTTGTCACAGATGACGATAGCCGGGAAGCTGGCTGGGATTTCGTTTTACTGTAAGTTGTACGTTGGTTTCAACCCGGCGAAAGAGGAGATAATAAGTAGGATGCTAAAAGGTTGGGGTCGGGAGCGGGGAGAAGGGTCGGGGGGGGCACCCAGGAAGGCCATTACTTTTGAACTATTACAGAAGTTGTTGGGAGTTTTGCCCACTTGTTGTTATGATGATTACGAGGTTTCGGTTTTCCGGCTCTGTATGCTGTGGATGTTTTTTGGGGCGTTTCGGGTTTCGGAGCTGTTAGGCACAAAATGACGGAGGGGTAGAATATACGCAGAAATACGTCTGGATGGGGGACGACTGGGGATTTGGTTGGGGCAGTCAAAAACGGACCAGGCGGGTAGAGGAAATGGGTGTGGTTGAATGAGACTGGTTGTGTGGGTGCGTGCCCAGTGCAAGAATGGCATAATTTTTTGGGTGGGTCAAGGGAGATGTCTGGCGAAATCTTTTGTCACGCGTCCGGGGTGAAGGTGTCGGCTTTCCAGTTATTGGCGGTACTGCGCATGGATTTACGGCGAGCGGGGAGGGACCCGGCGAGGTATGGCACATACTCCTTTCGCATTGGAGCGGCTACAGCGGCAGCGCGGCTGGGCTGGTCATGGGACAGGATACATCAGATTGGGAGGTGGAGGTCCCGGTGCTGCGAGAAATATGTGTGCAAATAAGGGGAGATGGGTTTGGGGCGGGGGGGTTTGCGGGCGACATCTGCGGATGACAGCCTCCATGTGTGGTCTAACATATTTTTCTTGTCATAGGTTGTGTGGGGGGTCCAGGGGCCAAGACGGTTACCTGGATTGTTGGACACTCTTTCGTGCATTGGGCAGCCAGGTATGCAGATCGACAGGTCTACGGCCGTAACCTGGGTCTGAAGAGCAGCCACCATGAGGTGCATTGGTGGGGTAAAGGAGGGATGCGTTGGGGGGCATTGTTGCCCTGGCTGACAAAGATGATTCCGCAGAGAGGTTGCCCGGATATGTTGGTCCTGCATCTGGGGGAAAATGACTTGATACGTCTGTCAGGATTGGCAATACTACAACAGATGCAGAGGGATCTGGAGGTCTTGAAAAGAAATATGGCGGGAACATGTATTGTGTGGACTGAGTTCGTACCACGTAAAGTGTGGAAAGGGGCAGTGAAGTCGGCAGCAGTTGAGAAAGCACGCAGGAAGCTCAACAGGGCAATGAGAGTTTTTTGTGCCTCTAAGGACATTAAAGTAATTGGTCATGTTGGGCTACGACTGGAGGAGCCTTTGCTTTTCAGGAACGATGGCGTGCACCTTTCGCAATTGGGGAATGCGTATTATATGATGGAGATGCGGGACGTGATAAGCAAGTTGTGGAATGAATCTATCTGGTGTCGAAGGAAAGCGAAAGAGTGAGGGCGAAAGGTGCACGTCGGAGAGAGATGGGGCAGGTAACCACCCTACGGGGGTTACCTGGTTGGCAGTATTTTGGAGTGGTGGGGAGTCTCGGAGGGGCGCACCCACCCCTCCGGGGGGGGGGGCAGAAACAGGTGAATGATGAGGGGGCAGGATGCAAGAGTGCGTTGGCGGGAGATACAGGAGAGGATGTTGAAAGATAAGCGAGGAGGTGAATGGAGAGTCGGAAGAGGTCACAGAAGGGAACGGTAAGTGTGCAGAAAAAGTGAGAGGAATGGATGAAGAATGAAATGTTTGGGGTGGGGATTGTTTAGAGTTTAAGTTGATGTTTTGGTTGAAGTATTATGTTTACAACCTGTCCTAATAAATGGCCTTTTATGCTTCAAGAACAGCATGAAGTGTAATTATTGCGCGATGCGGCCCCCTGGGGAAGTAAGGTCGCAGACCAGTCTTCCCCCGGGGTTTTCGAGCGAGAAGGCAGGAAGGACACGGCTGTTGGGGTCAGGGGGTGGGGATTAGGAGCAGGTTATAAGGGCCAGGGGAGGAAACTTATCCTCTTCCTGTGCCCGACACCGCTGGGGAGGGAGTGAATTTTTGGACCACCCACCCACCCTACAAGTTTTGAGGGTAGGCATGGTTTGTTTATAAGCGTGCCAGTTTAGGACGGGTTCTGTAGGCTTGGGTTGGCAGTATTTTGGAGGGGTGGGGAGTCTCGGACGGGGAACAGCCATCACAACGCGGATTTTACTCCGCGTACCATTACATCGCATGCGTTACAACGCATGCGATGTAACTACGCGTAGCCATTACTACGCGTACCATTACATCGCATGCGCTTTTACAACGCATGCAATGTAATGGCTATCCACGTCGTTGTGAGGAAACTGAGGCTGTTTCCTCACAACGACGTGCACCGCCCCTGGAAGCAGGAACTGGGAGCAGAGACGGCGACGCTGGAACCACGAGGAAAGAGGTAAGGCTGATTGTGCTTGGGGTGGGGGTAGTGGTTTAGGGTAGTGTCGTAGTGTTTTAGGGTTAGGGGTAGTGTAGGGGTGGGAGTAGTGTTGTAGTGTCTTAGGTTTTAGGGTAGTGTAGGGGTGGCAGTAGTGTTTGTGTAGTGTAGTGTTTTAGGGTTTAGGGTAGTGTTGTAGTGTTTGTGTAGTGCATTAGGGTTTAGGGTAGTGTTGTAGTGTTTGTGTAGTGTAGTGTTTTAGGGTTTAGGGTAGTGTTGTAGTGTTTGTGTAGTGTAGTGTTTTAGGGTTTAGGGTAGTGTTGTAGTGTAGTGTTTTAGGGTTTAGGGTAGTGTTGTAGTGTAGTGTTTTAGGGTAGTGTCGGGGGGGTCGTGCAGGGTAGTGTAGTGTTATTGTAGGGAGAGGGTTGTGTAGGGGTAGGGTTGTCACTTACCTTGCAAAATTTAACCACGAGTATAGCTTTACCACGCATGCCTTTGCGTTATAATGGCATGCGTGGTAAAGGCATACTCGTGGTAAAATTTAGCGATGTAATAGCATTTCGTTGTCATTGACATCGCGTAGTAATACCCGCGTTGTAATGGCATGCGTGGTATTAGTATGCGATGTAATGACATACAACCGTCTCGGACGGGCGAACCCACCCCTCCAAGGGGGGGGAGAAACAGGTGAATGATGGGGGGCAGGATGCTAGAGTGCGTTGGCGGGAGATACAGGAGAGGATGTTGAAAGATAAGCGAGGAGGTGAATGGAGAGTCGGAAGAGGTCACAGGAGGGAACGGGAAGTGTGCAGAAAAAGTGAGAGGAATGGATGAAGAATGAAATATTTGGGGTGGGGATTGTTTAGAGTCTAAGTTGATGTTTTGGTTGAAGTATTAAGTTTACAACCTGTCCTAATAAATGGCCTTTTACGCTTCAAGAACAGCATGGAGTGTAATTATTGCGCGATGGTTAATCATGCCTCTAATTTTGCCGTGTGTATCCTGTTGAGAGTGGTTATTCATGCCTAAAATGTTGCTGTGTATTACTCTTGAAAGTGGTCATTCGTGTATATCTAAGTTTGCCATGTTGTGTGGCTCTTCGTGTCTCCTTGAGGTTATCTAGTACTAAAGGGGACAATATTCATATCAAATGCATAACTAAAATGTGGAAGCAGCAGCGTGGTGCACTGGAGGAACCTCAGCTCCAGGAGCGGGCACGTGAATTCCATGAGGCAGCCATCTTGGCCTCTGTCTTTTTCATCACGCGCCCTGCTGCCTCGGAAACTGGCCAATAGCAGTATAGGTGTGCATATGGACAAGCACTGGATGAGTGGTGCTCCACCATTCTAGTGTCAGACCTCAGGTGGCAGCCATGTTGACACAGGGGTGGCAGCCATGTTGAGCGTTTCTCGCTTGGGAAATAGCTGGTGACGTGCAAAATCTATGCCGTACGTTGTGTAGGTAAGTGAAACCAGAAACCCCATGCTACTTGTGAGAATGTAATCACAATTGACATTTATTTCATAGTGTGAAAATGTGTTAGCAGGGCCGGACTGGCCGTAGCGGGCACCGGGCGTATCCCAGTGGGCCGCGGGGGCCGGTTTTTGTTACCGGGAGCCGGCAATATAGCTTCCCTGGAACAAAATCGGCCTAATCCGGCCCTAGTAAACCGCTCGGCTGCACCCCCAGGGGGCCAGCCCAGCAGTTTGCCAGGGCCGGTTACGGTTCCCAGTCCGGCCCTGTGTGCTAGTGTGGAGAGTAGATCACAAACGATCATGTTGTCCCATGGAGACGTGTTTGTATTGCATTCTGGCATGTGTTCTACTGCATTTAAAACGGTGTTTGTAATGACAAACGATAAACTACCAGTGCTTGAAAGCACAGAAAACAATACAATCGCATAAGCTGCTGCACTCGAGACATGATCTGGGAGAGGTCTCAGTAATCGCTCAGCTGGTCGGAAACCTACATTTGAGAACATACATGACCTTCAAGTCAAAATTAATCTAGAATGTGAAAGGAGCGGATGTGGCTTAACGACTAGAGCGGCCCACTTTGGCTGTGGGGAACCAGGTTCGAGTCCAGCCGGAGGCTCAAGCATCCTGTGACTCTGGGCAAATCCCTTGATGTCCCCGTGCCTAAAATGAATGTGTGCGTCCTGTAATGCCACTGGTGCTCATGTAAAGCCTCCGATACCTTCGGGTCGAGTTCGCGCTACATAAAACTGCCCCAAAAAAATAATTCCCATATTACACCCACTGACAGAGCTCTCAGTCTATTGATTCTATGAGCGAGTGGCTAATCTAGTCCCAGTCATTACTTTGCATTCTGGTATTTGTAGTTCTGAATTTATGATGCGCTAAACATTACTACAATCTCACCAGAATGCAAACAAAAATCTTGAACTGGATGCGGCACTTACGCACGCAACTGGTTCACTTGAGGGCCCTGCATTGGTACTGAGTGATTTGCCGCATTACGTCAGGGGCTCTTGTCGATACCCTGTCTGTCCTGTCATTTTTCCACTAATTTACTGTTTACTCCGTCACTTCTGCCTTGGGGTGGCTTTATGGCTTCGCTAATCATTCCTGAACCAAAACCCCGCCAATATGAAGCTTTTTTTCACAGCTGGGTAAAGGGTGGCTGATGTCTGACATTCTCAGAGACAGCTGCGAAGGAAGCTAACGCGCTGAATGAACTTTCCTCACCCTGCACTCCCCCACCTGCGCCACAACACAGCCCATGTCACTTTGTGATTTTTGGCATTTCGAATGTGATGTTAGGCTGAGGATGACACAAATCATTACAATAAGTCAATATTTGCCTACTAAATCTTTAAACACATTCCACCGCAGCTGTCAAGTTCGCCCCGTCTGCATTTCTAACAAAGTGCAACGCTGCCACCTGCAGCTACAAACTGTGTACTGCATTATAGGTGGCTGGCAGCAAAGCGCCATAAAATCGTTCAATATTGTAGGCAGGGCTACTGGAATTATGTGGTTCTCCAGCCGAGGCGATTTTCGCATCATTATGGATTTGCCGCATTTACCATATAAACCATAATCTGCCGCATAATCTGCAGATTTTAACAAAACATTTTTTGTTTCTAGCCCTAACGGATCAAAAGTTACAAATAATATGGCTAATATGCAACACAAGTTTTTTATAAAAGGATGACAGGTCGTCTTTTAGTTGCCAATTGTTGTATTTGGGTATTAAATTGGTACTAATTAAGATGAACTCTTTCTCAGACACTGCTACTAGGTTTAAAAATGGCAAAATAGTGAAGTAAGACCATCATAAAATGTGCAGCATTATGCCGCATAATTTGCTTTCCCTTGCAGTACAATTTGGTCTTCCTCTGCTGTATAATGCCAGTGGCCCTGATTGTAGGTTAGAAACAACAGGAACGGGCAGTACTGAAAGAAACAATTAAAAGTTTCCATGTTCGAAGTACTGTAAATCATGAACAAACACAACATGCTTATCATACGTGCAGCTCTGTGACAGTCAAAATGCATGCTAGTGTGTCTTTGCTTACCTTATTTAGGCTTACTCTTGGTTGTATGTTGGAACAACGAGTTCCACAACCACGACTTCCCTAACAATGAGGTCGCAACCACGACCTCGTCTAAACCACAATTTTTTTAGCACGCTTTCCTTTACCACGATTTTTCGTGTTAAAGGAATGCGTGTTAAAAAATATGCTTTTCTACTACTACTCCGATCCCCCCCACACCCTCCTGCCCCATAAAAACGAATTCGCCCCACACCCTATTAGCAAACACTTTCACCCATTCCCCCTAAAAACGAATCCCAAACCCCTACCCCTAAAAACGAACTCAACCCCCTTATAACTAATTCCCCCCCTTAAAAATAATCACGATCAACCCCACCTCATAAAAACGAACTCAACCCCTTAAATTCTAATTCCCCCCACACCATATAAACAAACATAGCCCCATAAAAACTAATCCCAAACCCCCACCCCTAAAAACGAACTCAATCCCCATAAAACTAATTCCCCAACCCTAAAAATATTCACAATCACCCGCACCTCCTAATACCAAACTCAACCCCTTATAAACTAATTCCCCCACCTTAAAATTAATTTCGATCACCAACGCCCCCTAAAAACGAACTCAACTCCCTACAAACTAATCCCTCCCACACCTTCTAAACAAACACGATCACCCATACCCCCTAAAAACTAAATCCCAACCCCTAAAAACTGACCCCAAACACCCCCACCCCCTGTAAATTAACCCCTCTTACCTGTTCCTCTGCGATGCTCCTCCGAACTCCGGCCTGCCCGAACACTAGACCGAATCAGCCTTAACCACGCACATGCGTGGTTAAGGCTGAGTCGTTGTTCGGGCAAGTCGTTGTTCCGCTTGAGTGACTCCGGAACTCGTTGTTCCGGAGTCGTTGTTCAGGATGTTTCCCCTTACTCTTTACTTCGTGGTCTGGCATGGGTGCGTGTGATTTACAGTACCACCCTAGCACGTGCTGTGTCATTGAATGGTTTTTCCACAAATCACCATTGCAGAATGATGGATGGCATCGTATTGTCTAAACGTATGTCCTTTTGTATCCTAGGTTTTGAAATTTAAGTAAGGAGAGATAGGAAATTCCAGTTTTTCCAATACATGCATATATATATACACTAACATACACTCAAAGAATTAGAGTGAGGGATTCGTTTTCCCCAGAGGAATGCCCTATATCAGTTATCTGGGTTCCAAGAGAGGGCAGAAACAGGTCAGCATTTTCAAAGGATGATGGTTCCATGGTACCCCTAAACAACTTACAACTTTTTACTACTCTGTGGTGTATTTCTCATGTGTTTCACTGTCCATAAACAGTGCTGTTGTGAGTAAACTCTCTCCATAAAGTACCCACTTTCCTGCTCATATGAACTTCATTTCCCAATGTAGGTTCAGTGACGGTGAGGGGTTTGATACAGGTAAAAGCTGTCTGTAGTAGGGCATTAATTTTGGAACAGACATTGAGGGGCATATTTACAAGCCCCTATCGCCACATGAACGTCACTTTTTTCGATATTCCTGTGGCGATACGGGCTTCGCCTTATTTACAAGGCAGTGTTAAGCCACTTAACATGGCTTGCCTTGTAAATAAGGCACCCTTTAACGCTATACTTAGCGTGAAAGGGGTGGGCAGTGGGTGTTGCGGTGGGCGTTCCGCCACAACACCCATTGATTTTGACGCTGTCCCATATTTACAAGGGTGGCGTAAATATGGGGCAGCGCAAAATTAAGACCAGGGAAAATCTGGTCTTAACAGGGCGCAACGAGGAGAAAAGCTTTATTTCTCCTTGTTTTTGCTGTTTTTATGTGTGCTGCATTGTGCAGCACACATAAAAACAGCGAAACACCATGCATGATTGTTTATGTGCAGGAAAGTGTCCCTTCCTGCCCATAAACAATCATTTTAAAAATGACGAGTTGCAACTTCTATTGGGCTGCACAAAGCAGCGCACATAGAAGTTACAAATCGCCATTTAAGATAGTTTGTGTGCAGGAAGGGACACCTTCCTGCACATAAACAATCATTCCCCACAACGCGGGCACCCATGCACTATGGTGCAAGGATGCCTGCGTTGGCTCTAAGCAGCTGAAGTTAGTGTATGGTATAGGGTCAATGTTGCACATAACACATACTTGCTACACCTAAGAGAGTTGTGTCTGTGATGGCATCAATGATGCTTCATATTATTCTGAGATATTTTGTACTTACTTTCAAGCCTCTAACGGCATATTATTGTATAGAGTAATGTGTACAAAAAACTTTTGGATGATGTCATCGATTATGTCATTTGAGATGTCATGAGTGATGTCATAAATGATATTATAGAACATGTCATGAGTGATGCAATTTGCGAGGTCATAAGCAGTGCATGGCGATTGGCCCAAGTTATAGTTAGCTCTGCTAATTTTAACTGGTGAATTTCTGTGGTTTTTTTTTAGTTGAAAATGTTAATGTTATCACTAACATGTTCATCTAACTATAACCAGGGTCACTGGAATTATGCGGCAGTGGAGGGCCAAATTATGTGGCAAGAAAAGCCAAATTATGTGGCATCATGTGGCACATTTTGTGATAGAATTATTTCATTATTTTGTAATTTTTACACTTGTTAACATTGTCTGGGCACTGGTTGCAAATCATTAGTACTAGTTTAATACCCAAATTAAGCAATAAGCTACAGAAAAGTGACCAGTCCAGCATCGCAAAGGGCCTTCCACTGCACAGCAACATGTGCAGCTGCGTTTTTGGTAACTTTTGAAGAGCGAGCTAGAAACAAAATTTTTCTTTGTTAAAATCAGCAGAGATTATGCAGCAGATGGTGGATAATGTGGCAAATGCGGCAAATCTATAATTGTGCGAAAAACGCTGCAACTGCACAATCGCATAATCCCAGTGGCCCTGACCATAACATCACTTTAACCAGTGGCGGCTGCCACGGAATAGTACCGATAGGACAGGGGCGGGGGGGTAGAAAAAAAGAATTTCACCTATCTGGCTGCCGGCCATCGCCTCTCCTCCGTCCTCTTCTGTTGATGCACGAATGCACACAGGCTCCTCCCAGACTCCCCTAAGCCAATCCCAACGCTGCTGTCACCAGCATGACATCAGCGTTGTGATTGGTCTGAGCAGCCTGGTTCGGCACTCATACAGGGAGTGGGAGCCTGTGCATGTTCTCCACTTGGCTGTGCAATAAAGCCAGGTGGAGAAATGCTAAGTGCCCATGTCTGTTTGGCCGGCCCAAGACAGCTGGCCAAACCATCATGCGCACTTAAGTGCACCAACCCCTCCTCCCCATATTGGCTGTGACAACAGCCCAGCCCTGCCACATAAGGTAAACAAAACTGCCTCAATATGGAAAAATAAATGATAATAACATTGCGTTATTGTCATTTTATTGTTCCTTTTTGCACTGCTCAAAGAGCAGTGGGGCGGCGCTCCTCCGCCTTAGCGGAGGAGCCGCCGCTGACTTCAACTTTTGTTTTTTCCAGTGTATTTCTAAGGCTTCTTTTTAAAAATAAACATATCTTTTTATCAGACCTAACAATAACCTTACTTTAACATTTGGTTTTGTCAAGTGTATTCTCTACACTATAGCTGCATAAAGGACCATGAGGTAATGTCTCCAGTGAACTTGTGTACGTGTAATTTTGGCAATGTGATTCTTCCTCGAGCGTCTTCCTACAGAAGTCAATCCACAAATAGAGACGACAACGAGACTACAGACAGAGTTGAATCTCCACCAAACAAGAATACTAAGTGCTTCCTTGTTTGTTGGAGATGTCCTCATATTCCATTGCTTCAAGAACGCGCCATCAAAATCGGCAGGAAACACCCTTGGGTCCCTTTGGTAAGTTGAGCTGTCCATCAGAATGGAAAATGACAAAAACACTTTTTGAATTTAAAGGGGGATGGGGCCCCACCTTCACTGAGCCTATTATGGCCTCAGGGACCCCATCCCCAGGAGCCTAAATGTAAATAATAGGGGGGGGGGGGGACATGAGGCTCCCCCCCCCCTCCCCAAGCCTATTATGGCACCGGGATTCCCAACCCCAGGGGCAGAAATTTAAATAAAAGGGGAGGGGGGCCCCATGGCCCCGCCACCTTGAGCCTTATTAAGCCCTGGAGACCCCATGCCCCAGGCTGTATATATTTTAAAGGGGAGGGAGGCCATGTGGCCCCCTCCCGAGCCTCATTAGGCCCTGGGGACCCCATCCCCAGGGCTGTGTGTGTGTGTCTATGTATCTATTATAGTGTGAGAACATGACTAGCTAGCAAGAACAGTATCCCGTGGCAAACGTTTTATGAAAAAGATTTGAAGCGAATGAGAGTTGTTTACTTATAGAGCAAGGTGCCCCTTTTTTGTCTTTCTTGACCTTTGCAGTTGGAAACTGCAACAGTGTGTGAGCATGACTAGCTAATGGGAACAGTATCTCTGGTTTTTATTTTTTCTTCTATTACGACAGGAGATAATGATAGGGTGACCAGGCGTCCCGGATTTGCCCGGACGGTCTGGGTTTTTCACCAGCTGTCCGGGCAGATTTCAGGAAATTTAGCTCCTGTCCCGGTTTTTAGAGAGGGTCAGCTGAAAACGGCGGGAGGTGTTTTTTATGTTGTACAAAGCAGGGCTAGTGAGCAGTTGTTTCTAGAAAGCAATTTAATTAACAGGGAAGCTTCTGGGTTTAAAAATGGCATTTTATGTATGATCTAACTACCTGTTCTGTAATTCTGTGCTGAGGAGCGCTGTCATTCTGTGCGCTCGCTTGAAGTAAAACTGTAGTCCTTCTTCTATTTTCATGAAATGTCCCGGTTTTTGGCTGTACAATTCTGGTCACCCTAGATAATGAACTATACGGAACTGTGTTTTGGTGTTTTTTATTGTTCATGTAATCGCAACGAAGCACATATTTTTGTTATTACTACAGTTTCACATGTAGGATACACCCAAGGTTTTTATCAATAAAAAAGAGCCATCATCCCATTACCACTTTGCCTCTGGAACAAAATTGAAATTACATATAAGTAAGATAAAAGTGATCGGTTTTGTTCGATAGTTTCAGGTCTTTGCGTGTAATTCTGTTCATTTATCGTAATTAAGCACAAATTAATTGATTTTTACAGTTTTCCATACTGTATGTAGATGCAACTAAGAGCCACAAGAAGAGTCAAGAGTCTTGCTACCCTTTTAACCAAGCATGGTTGGAAAGCTTTCTACTGAAGAGGCCAGGTAGGAGCATTAGACCCTGCTATACACGTGTTTCTGTCTGTCTAACAAGGTTTCGGGCAACACGAAGCACGTGTCATCTCTCTCTTGATCAATGAAGCAGGAGTTCGATTCTGACTCAGGATTACAAATTTATGACATTCTTTGCGATATGTGGCAATTTTACCAGACATATTTGTAGGTCGAAGCTAGCAGCGCACATGCACTGCTCTGCGAGACATGGTGTATTCAGTACATCGGCTTCAAGCCGGCCCATCGTTTGTCATTGGTTGTTCCAGATGCCATTCCAAATTCATTACTTTTGAATGGTAAATCGTGCCCATTTGTCCCTCCTTTTGGTGTGTCATTCTCTCCCATAGCGACAGGCCCTGTTACAGGGCTCATTTCGCTGTTATCCATTTCAGTTCGTTTCACGCACTATTTTTTCCGATTGCCTGCCTCGTGTCCCGGAGTAGCAAATGTGAGCAGCTGACCAGTGGGACTGCTTTCTCTTTCCACCCACCGTTTCACTGTGTGTTCCTCCCTTCGCACCTTAGCTTTCACTTATCATCCACAGAGTCTGGGTCACTGAAGATGGAGTTAAGCAGTCACAAAGTTCGAATGTTAGAAATTTGACTTTACTTGCTAGCTCCCTTTCACCCAACCTGTCATTTTTAGCATTAATTACAAGGCTGTAAATCTTGTTCTTTATCTGGTCACAAACGTGGCAGCTGTGTCTCTCTTCCCAATGGTAATTCCCCTTTCTTATTCTTCTAGGTAGTGCTGCAGCTGCGTCACTGTTCTCAGTGGTAATTTCTCTTTCTTAGTCCTCTAGCCAGTGCTGCAGCTGCTTCTCTGGTACCAGTGGTAATTCCTCATTCTTAGTCCTCTAGGCAGTGCTGCTAGCTGCTTATCTGGTCCCGTCGATAACATCTCAATTCTAAGTCCTCTAAGCAGTGCTGCTAGCTGCTACTCTGGTCCCGGTGGTAATTCCAAATTCGAAGGCCTCTAGGCAGTGTTGCTAGCGGCTTCTCTGGTCCCAGTGGTAATTCCTCATTCTTAGTCCTCTAGGCAGTGCTGCTAGCTGCTTATCAAGTCCCGTCGATAATATCTCAATTCTAAGTCCTCTAAGCAGTGCTGCTAGCTGCTACTCTGGTCCCGCTGGTAATTCCAAATTCTAAGGACTCTAGGCAGTGTTGCTAGCAGGGTCTCTGGTCTCATCGGTGATTCCTCATTCTAAGCCCTATACACAGTGCTGCAGATGTGTCTCTGTTCCCAGGGATAATTCCTCATTCTTAGTCCTCTAGCCAGTGCTGCTAGGTGTTAATCTGGTCCCAGTGGTAATTCCTCATTCTTAGTCTTTTAGACAGTGTTGCAGCTGCTTCTCTGATCACAGTGGTAATTCCTCATTCTAAAGCTGTCTCTCTAATCCCTGTGGAAATTCCTTGTTCTTAGTCCTCTAGACAGTGCTACTAGCTGCTTCTCTGGTCCAGTCAGTGACTCCCCAATTCTAAATCCTCTAGGCAGTGCTGCATCTGTGTCTATGGTCACATTGATTATTCCTCATTCTTAATCTTCCAAGCAGTGCTGCTAGCTGCTTCTCTGGTGCCGTCAGTAATTCCTCATTCTTAGTCCTCTAGACAGTGCTGCAGCTGCTTCTCTGGTCCCAGTGGGAATTCCTCCTTCTTTATCCTCTTGGCAGTGCTGCTACTCTGGCCCAGTTGGTAATTCTTCATTCTTAGTCCTCTAGACAGTGCTACTAGCTGCTTCTCTGGTCAAGTCAGTAACTCCCCTATTCTAAATCCTCTAGGCAGTGCTGCAGCTGTGTCTATGTTCCCAGTGATTATTCCTCATTCTTAATCTTCCAAGCAGTGCTGCTAGCTGCTTCTCTGGTGTCGTCAGTAATTTCTCATTCTTAGTCCTCTAGACAGTGCCGCAGCTGCTTCTCTGGTCCCAGTGGTAATTCCTCATTCAAATCCTCTAGATAGTGCTGCAGCTGTGTCTCTGTTCATACAGTCACTAAACTCCAAACCAAAACACATAGATAAAGACATTGTCATTTCCAACGCCAATAGCTCCATCTTTGACAAATGCAAGACTTATTGCATTGCAAATGCTGTTTTATAATTTGCTCAAGGGAATGACTCATATCTTTTCTGTACATTATATTATTGCAGAGCAGTTGAGTCTGTTTAGAAGCGATTATTGCAGGAAGATGTGTTTTTTTCTGATTTAGGCAGATAATTAATAGCTTCAATGAGTTCATATCATATGATCTCGCTAATATTAGTAAAGCTATTTAAAGTAGTGTGATGCCTGAGATGTGCCCTCCCCCTCCTTTAGGGTATTGTTGTCACAAATATGCATTTGTTGATGTATAGATTCAATATTCTTTGAGGTTCTAGTAATTGTTAATGTACTGAGATGTTCCTGTCAATGCAAGTTTTCCCTTGGTATATCAAATCTTAAATCGGGGATTCTTCCCTGATATGCATTTCTATTTGCACTCTAAGATGATGTAATTGGAACTTTTTATGTCATTTTCAGAATCATGTACTAAGTATGTAGATCTTTGCCATTGGATCATGAATGATAATTTCTTTAGATTGTTGTGTATGTATAATTTAATTTTGCAAATTTTTTAATATATTATTTTACGTTTAACCAGCCCTGAAGAAGAGACTGAGTCTCGAAACACGTGTTGGCTATTTTGATGCGATTTCATACTTTAAAGAATAAAGAAACCTATGGAACATTGCGTCTGTGAGGAAATTTATTCTCAGGTCTTCCTAAAAAAAAATATATAAATATATATACATATACATTTTTAAAAATATCTTCACCAATATTCACGAAGTCAAAGTTATAGCCATGTCAAAAAATGCTTTTCCCATGGAAACCTATAACTACCTACTGGCACCGAGGATAGATAGATATATATATCCTCCACACAGCCCGCTTGTAGTACGACGGGCTCCGACATAGCGAAAATCACTTCGTCACACCACCAGACTGAAGCATGAATTGGTACCACTCACATTTAATAAATTAAACCTCACAGATGCGTTTCGGCTTGTATGCCTTCCTCAATGTGGGTTCACATAGCGAGGGAATCGCGTGACGATTTAAAAGCCCGCACAGTGTCTTTTCATTGGTGGAGTGGAGCAGCCATAGACAGAGGACTTTTATTTCACCCAATGGTGTTTCCTGTAGCCACAACCACGTATTGCAATGGGGCCGGATCGATCGTAGTGGCCTGTGCCTGATTCCGGAGTGTTGATACCAGGTACTCCTTATCCCAAACATTGATTGGCACAATGCGTAGTGGCATCATTAGCTGCAGTCCTCACCTTGGACATTCCAGATCATTGCCTCTTCCAATGCGTCCCTCCATGAAACGCGAGCGGATCCACATGGCCCAGCGTCCTCTGGCACGTCGATTACACGGAAGGTGCAGTCACCTCCGTGTAGACACTTAATAATGTGACGACTGTGACCAGTAGGTACGCCAGACCGGCATGCATGCTTCCCAAATTTCCAGTGGCTGACCTTAAAACAAGCGGTGTCCCATTATGCAGTGTAATACTGCTCTCCTCTCTCCCCAATAACACAGTAGTGAGCGGCATGCTGACCAGCGTTGAGCAAACACTGGGCGCATAGCCACATTATTCAGACTCCATTGTCGGGGGGACTCCGCAGTGTGTATGCCATGCATTACTCCTCTTTCTCCCGTTACTGCGGTGTGCCTGACCGAGAGGGCGTGTCGGTAACAGCACGGGCAGCTTGTTCAAACATCCTCCACACAGTCCGCTTGTAGTACGACGGGCTCCGACGAAGCTCGGGATAACAGCAAAAATCACTTCGTCACACCACCAGACTGAAGCATGAATTGGTACCACTCACATTTAATAAATTAAACCTCACAGACGCGTTTCGGCTTGTATGCCTTCCTCAATGTGGGTTCACATAGCGAGGGAATCGCGTGACGGTTTAAAACCCAGCACAGTGTCTTTTCATTGGTGGAGTGGAGCGGCCATAGACAGAGGACTGTTATTTCACCCAATGGTGTTTCCTGTAGCCACAACCACGTATTGCAATGGGGCCGGATCGATCGTAGTGGCCTGTGCCTGATTCCGGAGTGGTGATACCAGGTACTCCTTATCCCAAACATTGATTGGCACAATGCATAGTGGCATCATTAGCTGCAGTCCTCTCCTTGGACTTTCCAGATCATTGCCTCTTCCAATACGTCCCTCCGTGAAACGCAAGCGGATCCACATGGCCCAGTGTCCTCTGGAACGTCGATTACATATATCTGAGCTAACTATAACTCGCACCCCCGCAATGCACTGCTTATGGCCTCACATATTACATCACTCATGACATGGTCCCGTCCCTGTAACCTATGGTTTTTTTCACTGAATGTGTGTATATGTAGGCCCTTTTTTTCAAAGCAGAGAAAAGCTGCATAGCACCCCCTCCCTGAGCCTTATATGGCCCTGGGGACACCATCCCCCAGAGCCAAATATATTTTAAAAAGGGAAGGATGGGGCACACGCCCCCCTCCACGAGCCGCATTTGGCCCTGGAGACCCCATCGACAGGGCCCGCATCAATTAAAGGTGAGTACCCTGGTGCCCACCCGGGGCACCCAACAACCACTCATTGGGGGCTGCGCGGGGAGCCTCCCGGCTCCCGCAGGCCTAACCATCTCCCCGCATTCTACGGGAGCCAGCATTGCTCCAGCCCAAGGGAGCAGCTATTTATGCTGCTCCCTCCGGGCGAGAGCAATTTGTTGACCTGTTTCCCTGCCAGCACCAGTGCAGGCAGGGAAACAAATCACAAGTCTTCTATGTTTTGGTGGGAATATTTTTAAAGCTCCTGCCTGCTGAGAGCAGACTTTGTGATTGCTCCTGTTTGGCGGGAGATTCCAAAATGCTCCCACCAGGTGGGAGCAAACAGAAGTTACCTTGCCTGCGCTAGTGTGGGCAGGGAATCTGCTGTGTCCCAGAGTAGGTTCCCCAGGTCACAGCAAGTGAGCTGGCCCCCTAGGGGATGGGGTCCCCGGGGCCAATAAAGGGTCAGGGAAGGGTGCCTCGCTCACCTCCCATTAAAGTATACTGACGCACTTGGAGATGGACTCCCCAGGGCCTTTTACAGGTTCGGTGAGGGGGGCTGCGAGGCCTCTTCCCCTAAAAATACAGTAGGCCCCGGGGAATAGGTTCCCCGCCAACAAATACAGCTCGGGGAGAGGGTCGCACACTCCCCTCCCCACATTTAGTAAATTAGGCCCTGGGCCGAATACAGATTGGGGGGACGCCCTTTTGTGCACATTTCAGCCTCATATAAAAAAAGCTGCCCCAGGGAGGGCTCCCTAAGGCCTATAATGGCTCTGGGAGAGGGGCTGTGTGCCCCCCTTAATTAAACAATGTGACCTGGGGCGCCATTTCAGGTTTTTTTTTAATCCCGTGGGACTTCTGCAACTATTGCCTTTTTTTTTTATTTCTTTTTTTTTTTACACTTTTGGTCTGTCTCCCCATGCAGCTTGGGCGGGGCCAGGGCATAATATTAATATTAATATTAATATATATATATATATATATATATATATATATATATATATATACTGCTCGTTTCCACCTTAGCCGGTGCACTCACAGGCGGGTGCTCTTATCGCGGGGGTGTGCCCGCGTTATTCATAGTAGCTCCATAGTCCCTTTAGGCAATCAATCCCAATGAGAGGCACTTGCGGGGGTGAGTCCTTAGTTTATTTTCTTTTTGAACTCGTGCAAAAACAAACGAGTTTCAGCTGTCGCCTTCCTCAGTGTCATCGGGCGCGCCGAAAACAGCCATCATTTATCATGCATAAATTAATCAGCATGAAAAAAGGACATGGGAATCCACTTGTTTGCAATGCGGCGCCATCTTAACATGATGTTATGTATAATCAATGTAACCTTTTCAGCGATTATAATACCAGTGTGTGTGTCGTTACACCCACGTTCTATTGTATCAAATATAAAAAAGTACAACAGAATATATATCAATACAGGTACAGTTCATGTATGATCATGAACAAGCATAATTCATAATATACTCTTAGTTGCTCAGTCGATACTGGGCTCAATATAACGCCCTCAATGGGACCTGTACATGTTAACTGCTTCGCCGCGATCGGAATTCCGCCCAGGTGCTGGACATTCCGATCGCGGGTGTGGTCGTGACGAGCTCAGCTCGTCATGCGCACAGCGCGACCACGCAGCATGACGAGCTCAGCTCGTCATGAGCATCGAAGGGGTTAATTACGATACAATATAGAAACGGTAACACATTAACGCCCAAAAATTTGGGTCCACTCCATATTGCCCTGTATGGGCTTATATTACATACTTTGCCTAAACTGGTGCAATAGAATTATTTGCATCTTGGCGCTAAGAAAAAGGGTGGATTACTACTGTGTCCTGTGCACCCATAAGAGGGAAAGGAAAGTGAAAATGAAATTGCGAAATTCATTAATTCAAGGATAAGAGACAAGATCCAAGGAGAAAAGAAGCGAAGAAGAAAAGGGAAACAACAGGAGGGGAGGATCTACTAATGTAGTCCTTCCTGCCACAGTCCAATGAGAAACATAACTGATTGGGGGCGTGGCTTGAGCGCCGACGGTGATGGCGGCTGGCTAGCGCGGCTCCGAGAGGCGACCAGAGACAACGACAGCTTTCCTCCGATGGAGCTTCCCGCTGCAACCTTTCATCGGGGATTCCGTTATCGGAAGTTCTCCCGCACCGGCGGTCACAATTAATTACTCGCGGTAAGCCCGCGTTTGTTTGAAAACCGGCATTTTTCCTTGCGCCGCGCTCCGTGACTGAGGAGCGGCCGCCATTTTGCGTTTTTCGTAACGCTCCTAACGCATGCCGGTTCTCCTCACATATTATGCCGGTGTGAGGGAAATGCCTTTTTCAACCGTTCTGGAAGACATTTAATGCTTTATTTGCCTTTTTTCTGCTACTTTTCTTTGAAAATGTGAACTCTGCTACGGTGCTTTTGCTTCAGTGCTGCAACACTGCATGTCTCCCTCAGCTGTGGCACAGTGGTTCATATTTCTACTCAACTGACTGTGGGCTCTTAGCTGCTGGCGCTGTTCTTGAAGTTGTGCTATACTAAATAATTCCACTATTTCTACGCCTTTTTCTTGTGACTCCTCCCCATATCGAACTACGTTTTTCCAACAGACTTTCACGTCAATGGGGAAAACCAGAGGTGGCAGGGGCGGTGTTTCCTCCACCATGTCTGTCACTCGTCCCAAATCCACTATTTTGCCTACTTCTAATCCTTTCTCAGTACTGCAAACCGACATAGACGACCCTTCACAAACAACTTTGTCTCATCTCAATGAAACTCCTGCCAATATGTCCTCGTTTGTGCCTGCTTCTAGCTCTCTTTCCTCTCAATGTACTGTTCAAAATGTACCTAAGTCCACTGTCTTGTCAGTACAAGCCTCCACTAAACGCGTCAAAAAAGATCCTCCTACCCCCACCGTTTCTCCTCCACCAACCTCAATCGAGCTTTTATTGGATGAAATACGTGCTCTTAAACCATACATGGAGGAAACGAATACTCGCCTTCAAGCTTTGGAGGATAATTGGTCTTCGCTTCAAACCAAACTCACTTCTGTGGAAAACCAGGTCGAGTCTCTGCATGCCTCTGCTCAACAGATACCTCCTATGCAAGCACAAATATTGCAACTTCAGAAACAAGTCGAAAACCTTGAGAACCGCAGTAGACGCAACAATCTACGCATTTATGGCCTATGTGAAGGTTTGGAAGGGTCCAACCCAATATCCTTCTTTCAATCCTTTCTACCACAGCTATTAGATCTTCCAGAATCTCCTCCACTGAATATACAAAGAGCGCATAGATTGGGTCGTCCTCCTTCTGCTTCCTCCGCGCAACTTAAACCACGTGGTATAATCCTCTACTTTTTAGAATATACTGACTTGTTGAAAGTATTGCAGGCAGCTAAACTCAAACGTCATATCTCCTGGAATGGCTCTCAGCTCTTTTTCTCCCAAGATTACGCCAAGACCACTGCGGATAAAAGAAAGAACTTTCTTGAGATGAAACCAGCGCTGCGTGATTTAAACAGTAGATATGGCTTGATCCACCCCTGCTTATTTAAAGTAACTTATAAAAATAGAACCACCACATATGAAGAACCAGCCTCCCTTCAGCGTTTTCTTGAAAACTGCAGAGAAGAATCTATGGATTTCGCCAGATCATCTTCTACTTGATAATTTTATTATTCCATTTTGTAGCAATGTATTATTTTCTGGTTTTTCTTGTTCATGACAGATTTTGATTAACTTTTTGTCTTTTCTTATGTCTTCCCTTTCGGGTTTGTCTCCCCCTTCTTTTTGTACCTATTCTCCATTGTTCGATTTCGTCTAGACCATTTTTCTTCCTCGTGGTTTCCCTCTGAGGTGTTTCGCCGGTTACGTCTTCCCGTCCTGTTGCCTCAACACCCTCCACCCATGTTTGAGTCGTTGGTACGTTTTATTGTTTTTTATGTTCTTCTCTTACTCCTTTCCTATATTTTCCTTTCCTTTCCTCTCTTTTCTTTCTTCCTTATTCTCCTTTTCTCTTTTCTTCACCCGGTTCTAATTCAGCATCATTCTTTCTTCTTCTTTACTATCTTCATTCAATTTCTATCTTATCATTTTCTTTTCCTCTTTAATATTTCATCCCCAAAATTGAGTTCCGTTCCTCTTTCTTTACTTATTCTCTCCAGCTCAAGAACTGATTTCTATTCTTTACTTTTTGCTATTATGGATTACTTATTACATTTTCTTTTTTGCTGTATTGTTGTAAGAATTCTAACTTCTATAGTTGATTAATGACTTTACGTGTAATCTCTTGGAACGTTAAAGGTTTGGGTACTCCTATTAAAAGACAAAGAGTACTTTCCCATTTGTCTAATCTTAAGTCAGATATTGTGTTCCCACAAGAATCCCAATTAATAGATGCAGAAGTTCTTAAGTTAAAGAGACAATGGGTAGGACGTGTTTTCATCTCCAGGCACTAGTAAAAGAAATGGTACCATAATTCTTATTCATAAAAAACTTAAAGTTTCTCTTATTGCTCAAACTTCTGATAATGATGGACGATGGCTCATCATTCAACTAAAAATTAATGATGTACCTATTACTTTGTTCAACATATACGCACCCACTAAACCGGACAATGCATTTTGGCCTCACATTTCTTCCCTTTTGATGTCCATTGATACGCCATATGTTATCTTCGGTGGAGACTGTAATTTAATTATTGACCCTTACATTGATCGTACTTCTAAAACACCTTTTATTTCCTCACAGATGCACCAGATCAGAAAAAGCTTTATTCGATTGTTTAAACAAAACAGTCATAAAAGCACAGCAATAAAAAACATTTCATAGCTACAATAAATTATTTGCACAGGAAAAAAAATATTAAACTATAAAGCTTTCCAATACAGGTTAATCAAGTCACAACCAATCGTTTTCTATGAAAAAGAACTTTCTTCAAGAAATTGGAGACGCTAAAAAATAATATGTACATTGTCCAGTTGCTGCAAGACTAATAAGGCAGGACGACATTGTCGTAGGCCAAGTTTTTTAAGAATCGGTTTTAAGAACAGGGTCCGTGATACAGAATAATATTTACAGAAGAGAATAACATGGATCGTAGTCTGTAGTGAGACATTATCACAGGGACAAGGCAAGAGGCATTGAGACCAATCATGTTTCGTAGGAAAGGTAACAAGACGATAAAAAGTTCCCATCCTAAAACGGGTCAGTAAAAATCTTTCATATGCACTAGAAACAATAGTTAAATATGGTTGTATATTGAAAGTACTTAAAACCAACTGATTATACAAGACAGTAGGTTTCAGTATCTCAGTGGTTATTCTCACGGACTCTAACAGAGACAAAGCCTTGTGTTTTAAGTCCTTCCTCGATATAGTGGTCACAGAACTGGGATTAGTATAGAATTCTGGATGACCAAGATCATTTAAAAAGTTAAAAAGATATTTTGCCACGGTATCTTCAGGGCTCCATCCAATTTCATAATGTCTAAAGAATTTCCCGATTCAGTTTAGCTTCATCTTTAGACCAAAGTCTATGCCACAAGAGTACCTGTTCGAGCTTAATTAAATCAGAAATATACGGCAAACACAATTCAGCATGACAAACATGTGTGGGAGAGCCGGAAGGAACAGATAAAATATATTTTAAAAATGAGTTTTCCACTCTTTGAATTGATGACAGCTCAGCAAAACCCCAGATCCCACTCCCATAGGATGCCACAGACACACACTTGGCTTTATAAATTTTTAAGAGCTCGACGGAAGGTCTTTTGCCCAGTTTTCTTGCAAAGGCAATTAACACCGTAGTTGTACGCGCAAAGGCCAGTTTTTGGCAGAAACTGCATGTGTCCACGTATCATTATTGGCAAAAAGAATACCTAGGTATGAGAATCTAGGCGAAACAGCAATTTTTTGACCTGACAAGAACATGTCCTTGCATTTCTTTATACCAGTACCACATCGCATTATAAATGTCTTAGCGATATTTACTCTTAAACCTAAATTTATCATGAAACGGGAGAAACTATTCAATACACGTTGAAGGCCAACTTGGGTGCGAGACATTAAAACTGCGTCATCCGCGTATAATAACGCTGGAATTGGGCGACCAGCAACTATGGGGAAATCCTGATTCCCGTTCAAGAGGGCCTCCCCTAACCCATTTATATACAGGTTAAAAAAGGAATGGAGCCAAGACACACCCCTGTCTGACTCCGCTCCTAATCGGGAAGGCTTCAGAACACTCACCCTTCATACCGTATCGAAGCTTGGCTTTAGCATCACAGTAAAAACGCTTAAGAAAATAAATAATATTTAGATCTACACCCATATTTTCAAAAATTAACCACAATTTGGCGTGGACCACACAGTCAAAAGCGGCTGTGAGATCCACAAAAGCTAAAAACAAAATGCCCCTTCCTTGCCCTGGTATATTTCCCCACAAAAAGTAAAAGATTCAGCCCCTGCTCTATAGTCCCCAGACCAGTCCGGAAACCATACTGTAAATCGGAGAGAATGGAATTCTCCTCGGCCCAGTCTTGAAGACGCTCAAGTAAAACCCTGCCCGCAATTTTTGTGAAAGCATCCAATAAAGAAATTGGGCGATAGCACCCCGGGTCCTGCCTATCCCCTTTTTTAAAAATTGGGACAATAATAGAGATCACCCAAGTAGGTAAAAAATTAGTGGAGCAGCTGGCATTAAGCACCTGGACCAAAAGGGGCCCCGACAATGGAACATTAGATTTAAATATGTTTATCGGCACCCCGTCTGGACCTGGGGCCTTGCCACCATTACTTGCATAGAGGGCCCGCTCCACCTCCTCTAAGGAGAACCATAATTCCTTTTGTTGCTGAGAACAGCTTTCCCCTCGCGACTTACATATACACTTATTAGTCGTGAGGGGACTTCCCTCGCCTTTATAGACTGAGGAAAAATGGTTAATCCATTGTACCTCTGGAATCGCTATCTCTACAGACGGGCCACCATCGCTAACCAAAAAAGGGGCCCTGATAGCCCTCCAAAATGCCGCGCTATCTTTAGTAAGAGATGCCGAAAAAAGGGCATCCCACGCCTCTTTCTTCAGTGCCATCTTTCTATCACTTAGTACTCGTTTATACACTCCTCGAGCCAGCCTGATATTGTTCACATTTCTAGGAATTTTCTGTAGCTCAATTTTCAACTGGGAAAGTGCATGGGTACATTTAGCGTCAAACCAGCCCCGTTGCTCACCACTGTTCTTTTTCTGCCTAACAAGTAGATTACTTATCTCGGTGGATATGGCCAGAAACGAGGCTAAGGTCTGTTCAGGGGCAGCTACTTCCCTCAAACATAAATCTATATCGTTTTTACATTGCTTTACCACAGTACTAACCAATTTTGCTTGATTTACCAGCGCCCATCTAATGCAATAACCGTTGGTGCTACCTATTGCTAGATTTTCTAGCAACTGTGCGTTACTATTTTGAGGACTTGGTTTCTTCCTTCCAGGCAGTAAAACAGTCCGGCACAAAGGAAAATGGTCGCTTAATGGATTATCTGAAACGTGAAATGAAAGAAGGCTATGCACATGGGTGCTTGATATAAAAACAATCAATTATAGAGCTAAAACCCCGCCCATTAAAGGTACAAAGCAGAGGAGCTGGAAGCGGGCATAACTCATTTGCGAAACCCAGGTCATGGCTAAAAATAAAATCATTGAGTTGTTCCCCCAAAGCATTATGACCAAAGTGTGACATGCAGACATCATCATCTCCTTGGACACCGCACAGATTAACCCCAAAATTCTTACATAGAGTGCAATTAAAATCCCCCGCAAATATCAACATAATGTCATTGGTCTTACCGCTGCCTAACAATTTACATGATTTCGAAATGTTATTTAGAACAGTGCCAACCTGACCTGGCGGGATATTATTGTAGAAATTAACCAGAGTTATTGAGTGAGTGGCGTCAATATGTAGTATAATCAGATGGTAGTAATCATCGCTAACGAGCATCTTTATGCTCTTTGTGTTCAAAGTGCTCGAAATGTAAGTGCATAGTCCTCCCTTTGCCCTACCACTCTGAACACCAACAGCTGGGCTGGGATAAGTCCTGTACCCATTCAAATGTATCGCATCCTTAGCCCAGGTCTCCTGAAAAAGTAAGATCTCGGACTGAGTGACAAAGTCTCACCATTGTCGGTTACTCAGCTTAGAGCTGATCCCGGCAATATTCCATGACACAATATTACAGCGCCGGGATTTTCCATCATATATCGAGTGTTTGGAATGAGCAAACATATCACTGATTTCTTTTTGTGGGGGTCTCGATAATATAGAAACATTATGATTACATACAGGAACTACCGGAGAGTCGAGTACCCAGGGCATATGTCGGTGTTCCCGCACATCTTTATTCAATGGTGGGTCCTTTATTAATTCTGTTTTTGAGAGAGAAATATTTAATAAAAGCTCACGCCCAGCCAAATTCCCCACAGGAAGATCAGATGAATCATTGGGCTTATCTGTGCTTACACCAACCCTCTTGGCCATATCAGAGTCTGAAAAATGTGGCTTCAGTCAATCAAGATCCTCCAAGGAATTCAACACTTCAAATCGGTTATATATTGGAATAGTGTAACCGAACTGCCTCGGCCCTCTATAATTGCTACCTTCGAACACAGAGTTTTGTCGGTGCCAGGGGTTGCACGGCCGATAAAAGTATCCCAGAGGTAAAATGTTGATATCGTTGGGGTCAACAAATCCCCTATTGCCCTTATCCAAAATTGTATGGACAAGGTGGGGTGAGCTAAAAGTTAAAACGATACAATCTCCATAAAGTGTTTTAGGGGTATTACCCACCCATCTTATCCTACGGACCATTTTAAAGTCCGCAAAAAGAGATCTATTCAGGCCAGTCCTTTTAGTCAGGAAATGCAGGGACTTATTTTTCAACACTGACCAGTGTTCTGAATCAATATGAGGGCAGGGAGGAACATTTGCCAGGACCACCGTGTATGGAGTAGCCTCTGGCGGTAGATTTAGATTTTGAGATGGATGATCGAAAGCATCCCGTTTTTCCACACAGATGCACCAACAATTTACCAACCTTATTTCTGAAAGATCCCTTGTTGACTCCTGGCGATTATGTCACCCGCAACTCCGTGAATATACTTTCTTCTCACCCACTCACCTCTCACAATCACGCATAGATTATTTATTTGCCTCAAAGGCTTTAACACAATCTATCTTACATACAGACATTGGATCCATTTTAATCTCTGATCACGCTCCTGTAATATTAGACCTAGAGTTACTTCCTATCACTAATTCTAGTAAAAGATGGCGCTTTAATACCTCCTTATTAGTTGATTCGTCTTTTACTTCCTCTTTTGAAGACTTCATTACAGAATTTTTTGAACATAACTTATCTTCTGTTTCCTCCTTTTCTATCATTTGGGATTCTTTTAAAGCTTCAGCCAGAGACTTTATTATTTCTTATGTTGCCAACAAAAAACGTCAGAATTCCCATATAGCTAATGAACTTCTCAAATCTATTAAACTACTAGAATCCCTTTATACATTAACGAATTCTGCAGCTGATCTCAATAATCTAATTAAAGAGAAATTTAAATACAATCAATTGTCTACAGAAAATGCTTCCGCCTACCTTCTTAGAGGTACTGCTCGCTACTATGGCGGTCAAAACAAAGCGGGTAAGCTTCTTGCGTCCTATCTCAAAATTAAAAAATATCATTCTGTAATTGATTATGTACTAAATTCTGCCTCTACCCCAATCACTAAACATACTGAGATTGTAGACGAATTCAAAAATATTATACCTCCCTTTATACCCCTGAATCTTCTCCCGATTCTCTCGTTATACAAAATTATCTCGCGACCATACAAAAACAATTTTTCACAGATGTTGATTTTCTCACTAGAACATGACATTACCATAAAAGATATTTCTCAGGCCCTAAAGCTCCTAAATACAGGTAAAGCACCCGGCCCAGATGGCTTTCCTGTTGAGTTTTATTCCCATTTCTCCAAACCACTTCTTCCTCATCTTCTTACATTGTTTTCATATTTTATTTCTTCTAATGCTTCCTCAGGTACTTTTCAAGACGCTCTCATTTGCTTAATTCCCAAAGAAGGAAAGGATCTTCATCTCTGTAAAAATTATAGACCAATATCATTAGTTAACTCCGATTATAAAATATTCGCTAAAATTCTTGCCCTCCTATTAGAACCTCTTTACAGTCTATTGTTTGTAAAGAGCAATCTGGTTTTATTAAAGGGCGGAATATCTCAGATAATACTCGGACCTTTTATAATGTATTACATAAAGCTTACAAATATCCCCATTCTCTTGCAGCTATCTCTTTAGATGCAGAGAAAGCTTTTGACCGTATGGATTGGTCTTTTATTTTTCGTACTTTTTCTTTGTTTGGTTTCGGTCCCAAATTAATTTCTTATATTTCATTTCTATATACCTCACCCAAAGCTACCATTTTTACCAATGGCTCTTTTTCTGATCCCTTTGTGTTACAAAGGGGAGTTCGTCAAGGCTGTCCCCTCTCCCCTCTTCTTTTTATTTTAGCTCTAGAGCCTTTTCTAGCTAAAATCAAACAAAACCCCACAATACATGGTTTTCAACAAGATACTCTTCATGTTAAAATGAACGTCTACGCCGATGATATTCTCTTATTTTTATCCAAACCAGAACTTTCCATTCCAGCCTTCCTAGTAGAAGTTAATGCTTTCTCTCTACTTTGTGGTTACAAACTGAATCATGAAAAATGTGAAATTCTACCTCTGAATATCTTTTGTTTTAAACAAGATTTTACTTCTACTAATTTTTCGTGGAATCCCAACCAAATTAAATATCTAGGTCTTCTGTTTGCTCCCTCTATTAAACAAACACTTTCCATAAATAAGTCCCGTCTTTTTTCTACTTTATCTACTTCTACCTCTAAATGGCACCCTTTATATCTGTCCTGGTGGGGCAGGCTAGACACTATTAAAATGATGCTTGCTCCTGTCATATTTTACATGATTTCAGCTATTCCTCTTAGTTTTCCTGCATACTTCTTCAAAAAGTCAATTCTATTCTATCAATCTTTTTATGGAACAAGAAAAACCTCGCATGTCTTTAATTAAGCTAAAGCGCCCTAAATCACAAGGCGGAGTTAATTTTCCTGATTTTCAACTTTACCATAATGCTTTCCTCCTTAAACAGCTTTCTAAATCATTACATGATTCTCCCTCTAATCCTCCTCCGTTATGGAAAGATCTAGAACACTCCTTTTTATCCCTTTTCTCCATCAACGAATCTCTCACTTTTGCCCACAAAATGCGTTCCCTATCTTCTCCTATGCATAACACTTATAAATTATTTCACTCTTTTATGCTCTCACACCTTTCACCTAAAGATCGCTTCCTTAATTCATCTATATGGCATAATAAATTTCTTTAAATTAATAACAAACCCATTTTTTGGAAGACTTGGCGTGACAGAGGTCTACTTTGGATCCATCAATTATACTCCAATGATTCTTTTCTTACTTTCTCTGATGCACAATCACTATCATCTACCAAATTCTTTCTCCACCAAATTTAATTTATTGATCAAAACTATAACTGACTCTCTACTTCTCATATCCTCCTCACCACCCTCCCCATCACTCCATCGTAACATTCTTCCCATTTTAAGCGCCCAATCCAGTGCCTCATCCATTTATAAATTCCTCACTACACCCATTGAACATAGACCTAAAACCACCACTGAGCTCCTCTAGGAGTCTGAATTTCACTCTTCATGGCCTACTATACTCTGGGATAAAATATGGTTGAATCTTCGCAAAACCTCACGATCAGCCAGCACGACTCAAACACTTTTCTTTGTTTACAAATCGACTTTTATTTACTCCACTATCCTTACATAAATTTCAACCCGCACTCTCTTCAGACTGCTGGTCTTGCAAAGCCGCTCACGCAGATTTATTTCACATGCTTTTCTCTTGTCCCTTTACACATCAATTTTGGTTGAAAGTATGGTCTCAGATTAACGCCATTTGCCACACTCGTTTCCCTTTCTCCCCTGAATCTATATTTCTAGGCACACTATCGGATCAATGGCAATCTCTTTCTTACAATTTAGATATTGTGGATCTATTACTTGCAATTGCTTTCCAACAAATAACAAAAAATTGGAAACAGTCCACACAACTCTCCTTTCAATCTTGGTGGTACAGTGTATGTTATAACCATCGATTGGACCGTGCCTATGTTTCCCCTATGTCTCTCCTCTTGAAAAGAGAACGTATATGGTCCCCAGTGACTATTTTCTTGGACACTTCTGCACAACGATCTACCCAACGTCACCCTTCATCGGAAGAAGTTCCCAAACCTCCATGATTTGTTTATATTGTTATTCTCCTGATTGTTATTTGAAATTATATATTAACATTTTCTCTTTCGCTTCAACTGTTATCATATTTAATATGCAGCAATTAATGTTTGATGTTCTCTACAGTATATAACACTTTTCATATATATTTAAGGATGATGCTGTTATTTCCCTTACCCATTTTTCTCCTTCCCTCATTATCATAGCCTCTACATGCAGCTGTTTTTCCCCTTTAATATTTTCAGTTTCTTTTATTGCTTTAATGATCATATGATATTTATTTGACTGTTTGTACCTCGTTGCATCTTTCTCAAAATAAAATTTATGTTTTAAACTCAAAAAGAAACATAACTGATTACTCCCCCCAAGTGGACTGACAGTTCCTCACTGCTATTCATGCCTTGTGGGGCCTTTGTTTGTAAATCTATTATATAGCGATACTCAGGTCTCCTAAGTCTCAAGATTCTGTCCCCTCCCCTTGGATTGACAGGGACATGGTCGATGCAGAAAAAGGTCAAGAGGTCCCTATTGCTAAGGTGCTCCTTGCTAAAATGTCTAGCCACTGGGTATGTGGCGTCACCGTTAGTAATGGCTCTCATGTGCTCCAAAATGCGTACCTTTGTAGGGTGTATTGTGCTGCCGATGTACTTTAATCCACATAGGCATGTCAGGCAGTAGACAGTGTACGGTGTCGTGCAGGTCATACATTTATTAAGATGTCTAGACCTATCCAGTCCTGGTAATGTGAAATAAAGAATTTTCTTACTATTACAGCAGGCCTTACACTTTCCGCATGGAAAGAAGCCATGTAATGTTTTGAGAGTTGATCCTATGACCTCTTTCTCGTGGTGACTATCGACCACATTTTTGTTCAAGGACCTAGCTTTCCTAAAGGTTAACAGAGGGCTGGGGTGGTATGTCCTGACCTATGATGGGATCCGTTTTTAAGGTGCACCAATTCTTGTGCATAATGCTTCTTAGATCATTGGCATTCTCTGAAAAGGTGGTAATCATCCTGAATTTGCCAATGTCTTTGGTGTCTTTTGGTATGTCTTTTAGTAAGTCTAACCTAGGTATGGAATTTACCTTTTTCAAGGCTTGTGTCAGGGCCTGGTTATTATAGCCGCGGGCACTAAACCGGACCATACTCTCTTTAGCAGCTGTTTGGAAGTCACAGTCCTTCATGTTGTTCCTTTTTAGTCTCAAAAGCTCGCCGTAAGGGATACTGCTTGTGAGGATGACTACTTGTAGCGTGCAGTGTCGAGTTTCCTACCGTAGGTTTTCTGTACAACATGGTGCACAGTCTCTCTTCAGAAACTTAGACTTTTAAATCCAAGAAGTTCACCGACGTTGAGCTCACTTCACCAGTGACCTTTAAGTTAACTTCATTATAGTTCAATAAATCGATATATGCCCTAGCTGACTCAGGGGACCCCCTCCAAATCAAGAAGAGGTCATTGATGTATCTATGCCATGCTACCACTTTGGTTGTTAACATTTGTGACTGCCCAGCCCACCTGCTCCTCCCAGCAGCCCACAAATAAATTTGCATAGCTGGGGGCGTAGCAGGTGCCCATGGCCGTCCCTGAGATCTGTCTATAATAGTGACCTTGGAAAAGGAAAATGTTGTTGTCAAGACAGAACTCTACGAGTTCAACTAGCATGGCATTGTGCTCCAAAAATTCCAAGGGGCGGGTTTTTGTGAAAAAATTGTACAGCCTTAAGCCCATCCCTTGCGTGCAATACAAGTATAAAGACTAGAGATGTCCAAAACCACCATTTGAAAACCGACTTCCCATTTGACCTCATTAATATGCTTTAAAAAGTCCTTTGTGACTCTAATATATGAGGTCAATTTTACCACCGATTGAGATAGAAAATGGTCTATGTAGTGATAAATGTTCCATTAGATTCCTTGTGAGGAAACAATTGGTCTTCCTGGAGGATGTTTGTTGTTCTTATGGATCTTCGGTAGGTGATAAAAGGTAGTTGTAATTGGATTCAAACACCGAAGATATAGTTATTCATCAGTTTCCAACATATTGTTCTTGTACCATTTTCGTATCAACTGGTGGTACGCTACTATGCTCTGATTGTAGATTTTTTAATTGATTCTTTGATAGCAATTCCCGTCCAACAATTGACGTTGTGCCTCCATATTGTATTGTTCACGTGTCTGTAGCACAATGTTACCACCTTTATCTGACCGTTTATATACTACGGATTTATCTTTACAAAGATTATCCAAAGCTCGTTGTTGTTCTTTAGAAAAGTTTTTTCTGATAGACCCTGTTGCATTCTTTCGTTGTCTTAAACATAAAAGATCTTTATTCACTGCTTCTGCGAATATCTCAATGGCATCCCGGACAAGAATTGTGATGCAGGCTTGAAGGAACTATTGCCACTGCTTTGTTCTGTGCCTGCCAATTCAATTTGTTGTGCCATGTTCATGGGTGTATCTGATGTTTGTTTATCTTCCGATCATAGATTTTCTAGAATTTCTATAGTCTCTAGATCTTTCCCTGTTAGGATGTCAGTTGTCATTGGTCCATTCCCCAATCTTTTAGGTCTATTCATCGGAGGTTTCAGTTTGAAGTACTTATGAAGTATGTATGTATATATATATATATTTTATTTTTTTTCTCACTGAAAACCAAAGGTTACAGGGACGTTATAGTTAGGGGCAGATTTCAATCGCACAGAACCAGAGAAATTCAGTAGTTATAGTCAGCTGAGCTAACTATAACTTACGCCCCCGCAATGCACTACCTATGACCTCACATATTGCATCACTCATGACATGGTCAGTGACATCACTGATGACATCCACAGAACCACTCACACACCCACTCACACCCCCATAAAACCTCTTGTATGCCTACTCATACACCCATACAACCACTATTGCTGGAGCCGGCTCGGGATATTGCTGGAGCTGACCCTGGGGGTTGCCGGTCCACAGGGCTATGTAGGGCACCAGGAGGGGGGGCCACACGGCTCCCCCTCCAACATCAATCAAGCACCCCAGGGAGGTGGCGGTCCCTGCGGGGGCTGTGTGGCCCCCCACATGTGTGAAGAAGCCCTGGGGAGATGGCGGTCCCGTTATATAGCATATAAAGAGAAAGAAGGGTCAAGGCACTAATGTCCTGCACTTGCCAACAAAGTATTAGGAAAGTTCAAATGATACTGGAGGCGCAACGAACCCGGAGTACAACCCTTCTATACTCCTGAATGGAAAACATTTTCCAAAACAAACTATGAAATTAATGGTTCAGTACTCAAGATTAGTAATAAGGTGTGGAAAAATGCATTTGCTTTATGCATGGATTTCTATACAGAGTATAACACTAGTATTCATGACAATTTATTGCTGAATCACAAAAGATGCATATGAAGGTTTCTTCTTTCAATAAATCTTTATTCATCTTTGTCGTCTAAAAAACCACATTAACAAACAGTAGCCAATGCGTTTCGTCCAACAAGAACTTTTTCAGGGCTCTGAATTATACCTTAACGTCACTAATCCATCTGAGTTCAACTAATTTAAAAGTATAGTAAAGATATCTGCTTGTCAAGTATAAAAATTTGGAGTATGTTTGCTCCTCCAAAATACTAAAGAGGCGTCTGCTTCAGTAGAAAACGAAACACCCTGTTAATCCTCGTTGAGGTGTGAATGGGCTGACTGAAGTGGAACACGGCCCCCGCCAAGGGAGTACTTCAACTCCCAGCGCCGAACCTGCGCCTCCGTCTCAGCTCCCTCCTGCCTTCGAGTGCTAATTCTCTACTATTCAACAAAACTTCCCAAACTTGATAGTCAAAGAGGCACCAGTGGTGGGGTCTCAGACAGTATACCACCAGCGTTTTGGATCCACGGCAGCAATACCGCAACCCAGGATTTGGAATGTTGAGGCTGGCGAGCCCCCAAGGGCAAAGACTGAAAGGAGTTGAGGAGGGAGCTGAGACGGAGGCGCAGGTTCCGCGCTGGGAGTTGAAGTACTCCCTTGGCGGGGGCCGTGTTCCACTTCAGTAAGCCCATTCACACCTCATCGAGGATTAACAGGGTGTTTGGAGTTGGGCACTGCGAAGGCACATGCCGAGCGGTGGGGGCAGGAATGCTGGATTGAGGGATCGGACACATCGACAAGAGAATATTTGACTGTGCTGTCATTTAATATTTGGAGAGACTCCTAATTTTATTATTTCAATAGCACACTGAAGTGAAATCTTGAAGTGCAAATGGAGACTGAAACCTCTCGTTTAATTTTGGGAGTTTTTTTCTGTTTTAATTAAGGCCATGAGACCTATGATGGAAAGATGGTACAGTTGTTGAAATGTTTATAGGCAGCCCTGTTGAACGCGTTTATTTTTGGACAAAAGACTTTTACTATAAGTGACTCTTCCGTTGTGGCTAAGGACTCAAATTGAATTCCAGTACGTGTTTTCATATAGACTATTTTGGTGTGTGATGGTTTACTGTACAAAACTGCAGTCTTTACCACCGATATGCATACTTCTCAGTAGCACTGGCTGGGTATCCATTTAAAGTTGTATATTTATGTTTTTTTTTTTTTAGTCTACACTTCAAACTGAGAGGTTTGTTGAAATGTGATACATTTATCTTTAAATAGATTTTACTTTCACACATGACTAGTGTATTGTCTATGTCTATAGTCTTAATGTTTAAATTGAGCACCAATATGGCGCTAAGTGGATTGAGAAAGGCAGTTGAACTGCCGAAATACATCTTCTTTTTAATGTGGCTGGGTCCGAGGAGACCAGATTAATTAAAACAGTTAAATTCTCTCCTGCCTTCGAGTGCTAATTCTCTGACTATCAAGTTTGAGAAGTTTAGTTGAATATATATATAATACCTACCTACGATTAGGACCATGTTTCCATAGGAAGAGCATTTTTTGTTTTGCCAATATCTTTGGCGGGGTTTGACCAATCTTCACAAAAGTTTTGACACAAATGCAACCTTCACCTAAGTTGGTTTCTGGAAAGTTTTGGGTGATCCGTGAAACAGGTGCTGAGAAAAAGGGGGGCCCCAAAACGAGTTTTCCCATATTAATTCCCATAGGGGGTTTGAACACGACCACAGCAATTTTGGCAGAAAGGTAGATCTTGGTCCAGTGAAGTGCCTTTTGGTAGTTTGGTGTAAATCCGTTCAGTAGGTTTAGAGATATTAACAGCAATAAAATTTGTATTTCTAGAGACGCGGATCCGACTCTCCCTGTGCTGTATTCTGATTGGCTGCCAACACTTGAACCAGAAAGTGTTGGCAGCCATATTGGAACTCGGCTTCAGCTGAGTCCCACAAAAAAAGGTTACAAATATAGAAAAGGAGGGGATGGCAGGAATACCCTGACCCCCTAGAGGTGGTGGTGAGGTCCCAGAGGGACCCCACTGGGGTTTTTAAACATTTTTTTTCTCAATTTTGCAGTGAAATCACAGGTGGATCTGTGTATTTGAAGCAAGGTTTTAAAAAAATTAGCGCGGTCTCCCGCACTTGTTTTAAAATGAGTCCCCGGGTGGGCCAGGTCCCGGGGGCATTTTTAAAAAACAGGAGGGAGGCATACGAGGCCCCCCTCCTAAGGCTTTTACAGCCCCAGGGACCACCACCTCTCAGGGGCTTTACCTTTGGCAGACCCTCCTCCTGTGCTTTACTGAAGCCTAGCAGACCATTGGGGCAATAAACAAGTATTAAATGGGGCCACGGGGACCACCACCTCCCAGGGCCTATTAAATAACAAACTGGGATGGGGCCAGGCAGCCCCCTCTCGGGCCATATACGGCCCCGGGGACCAAAACCTCCCTGGGGCCTGCCCGTCAATACAGAAGGACGGGGGAAGCGCAACCCCCTCCTGGAGCTATACATGGTCCTGGGGATAGCCACCCCCCAGGGCGGCTCCTGCTATGTCCCGGGTGCCCACCCACAGACATAGCTGTTTGCTCTGACTTGGCGGGAGCTTTGACAGCTCCCGCCAAGTCAGGGCAAACGCAAACTCTGTTCCCAGCAAGCGAGAGTTGATAAACTGGTCTTGCTTGCTGAGAGCAGAGTTTTTGTCTGTTTCCCTGCCCGCATGTTTAGCAGCTCCAGTCTGTGAGAGCAATGCCAGCTCCCGCAGGAGGCGAGGAGCCGGCCGGGACCAGGGGGGCCTTGAGGCTTCCCCACAGTCTTGGGGAGAAAAAGGGAGAAACAGGCAAGATAAAGATGAGAAACGAGCAGAAAGAGGCAGAGTAAAGGTCAGAAACAAGCAAAAAGAGGCAGAATAAAGGTCATCAACATTCAGAAAGAGGCAAAATAAAGGTGAGAAACAAGCAGAAAGGCAGAATAGAGGTCAAACTAGCAGAAATAGGCAGAAAAAAGGTCAGCAATAAACAGATAGAGGTTAAACAAGGGTGACAAATGGGTGGAAAGAGGCTGAATAAAGGTCAGCAATGAGCAGAAAGAGGCAAAATTGAGATAAAAACGAACAGAAAGAGGCAGAATAAAGGTCAGAAATTAGCAGAAAGTGGCAAAATAGAGATCAGAAGTGGGCAGAAAAAAGGCAGAAAACTAGCAGAACCCACTCAGGCACCCACTCACAGAACAACTCAGACACTCTCACAGCCACTCACAGACGCAGACACTCATGCACCTGCTTACAGAATCACTCATACTCTCTCTCACCCACAGACCTACTCAGAGACTCGCACACTGACTCACAGACCCTATCAGAAACTCACACGCACACTCACAGACCCACTCAGACTCTTATACCCACTTACAGCCCCATTCATACTCTCTCACACCTACTTACAAACCTACTCAGACACTCATACCCTCACTCACACACTTAGGGGCCGATTCCGATTTCGGCAGGAAACCCCTCCGGACGACTCTGCTCCGGAGGGCTTTCCGACCGACTCGGCTCCGTCGACTCCGAGCGAGCAAGTATGATGTCTCCGTACGACTCGGAACATGGCTCGCTCGGAGTCCCATTGCAGTCAATGGGAGCTTGTGTTCAGAATGCAAACACGGGCCCCATTGCAAAAAGGGGAGGGTGTGGACAAGCGTGCAGCCCCGTGGCGGGCACCCCATGGTGCCCGCCACACTGCACATGCCCGGACAGGGGGAACCATGGGAACCCCTGTGACCAATTCTGAAGGCCCCGGTTGAAGGGGGGCCCGCTAAGGCCCCACAAAGTACGTCTCCGACAGCCGCTTCATGTAGGAGTTGACGACTCCAGACAGCTGTCGGAGTCGTGCATCGGAATCGACCATCAGGAAACCAATGCCATTGGGCTGTACGAGTCGGATCCGGATGACGTCGTTTTTCCGAACGATGTCTGGAAACGAGTCGGACAGCCCGAGAGCTTTGGGGGCATCGTACTTGCACATTCGGGACCTCGTCCGAATCGATCGGAAACATGGCTTCCGACTTCGATTCGGAGGGTCCAGATGCCGTTAGGAGGAAGTCCGGCCGAGATCGGAATCGGCTCCTAAGTGTCAAAGGTTAGTGGTTACAGTTAGGAAATAAAATTTTAAAAAACCTTACAAATTTGCTGAAAGAACCAAAGGTTACAGGGACATTATAGTTAAGAAATAGAATATAAAAAAAACATAGAAATTGACTGGAAAAAAACAAAGTTTATAGGGATGTTACATTAATGCTCAGATTTCACTCGCACAAAACCAGTGAAATTCAGCAGTTATGAGTTAACTATAATTTATGCCCCCGCAATGCACTGCTTATGACCTCACATTTTAAATCACTCATGACATGGCCAGTGACATCACTGATGACATCTCAAATGACATCACTGATTACATCATCCACAGAACCACTCACACACCCACACACCCCCCATACAACCTCTCATACACCCACTCCCACACAATCCCTGACATACCCATTCACATACCCATACCAGTATTCACATAACCAGTCATCCATAGAGCCACACTCGCATCCAATCATTCACACAACCAATCACATACCCACTAACTCACCCATACAGCCACTCACACATTAACTCACTCACCAAAACAGCCACTCACACGTCCAGTTATACAGATACTTATGCACCCACTCATACACCCTTACAGCCACTCACATATCCACTTAATAATCCATACAAAAACTCAGAGCCACATACCCACCATACAGCTACTCACACCTTTGCTCACTCACCAAAGCATCTACTCACTCACCACTCACTCACCAATACAGCCACTGACACAGCTACTCACTCACCCCTACAAGCACTCACACACCCACTGAACCACTTGCATACCCATTCACACATCCATGCAGCCACTCACACATCCAGTCACTCACCCTTACATCCACTCACACAGACATTCACTCTCCAATATAGCCAGTCACGCCCACTCACCTATACACACACTAACACATACCCATACAGCCACTCACAAACCCACTCTCACTTATACAGCCACTCACACACCTACACAGTCACCCATACTGCCACTCACATACCCACAAACACATCCATACAGCCACTCGCACATCCATACAGCCACTCGCACACCCATACAGCCAGACATCCACTCACACATTGATACAAACTGTCACACAGCCACTAAGGTGAGATATGTTAAAAATAGGATGACTAGTACAGAAAGAATAGTCATTTAACCTAAACTGTAGCTTAGTATATAATTTTAACTCTCACAAACATTTATGAAACACACTCACAGGATGATGCCATCATAAATGTGAGAATATTCCTGTCCAAGCTATTTGGAAAGCATTCCCCCATGATCCCTTTTGAGGGTAACTGACAAAAAAAAATTCAAAACCTGCGATTAAGTTGTATCGCAAACAAGTCTAGATGGGGGCGTTCCCATACTTTGAAAATAATATTGAGTTGACGTTAGTGTACCTCCTATTTGTGACATTCTATGGTTTGATTGTTCATCCCAGAAACATGCTTCACCTTCAAATTTATGTGGTGATGTAAGACCCATTTTAGACCCATTTCCATATCCTTTGGACGTCTGTTGATCAGACATGAGACCTTGTGCCTTCTTGTTTGTTCAGGTAAAAAACTGTTGTGATATTGTCTGTGCAAACAAGCACTGTTGAACCTTTTCCTTTTGGAAGAAAAAATAGAAGTGCCTAGGCCACTGTTCTTAGATCCAATAGGTTTATTTGCACCCTGGGTTCTTTGGCTGACCATTTCCAGTGGAAATCCAGTTATTGTAGTCACGCAAGAGATGCATTCGTGGTCATCACGGCTGAAGCTGAAGACTTGGTTTTTCACTAACTTACTAGAGGCAGGGATAAGCGCACACAGCAGCTTAGCGTCAAGATACCCTCGTAGGTGATAGTTGGGGATGCCATGTTATGTGTATTTGTAAAGCGCACTGAGGCGGTTAATTCAGGAATGTCAGACCCAACAATATGTTATCTCTGCATCCACCAAAGCATGGCTGAATTGGTTCTGGGAGTGATCTGTATGCTCTCTTTGAAAGAAACTTGGCTTTGAGTTGATTGTTTGTCTATGTCCTCCCTGGCACAGCCGCATTCATAAACAGCGTGGAATCAGAGGAATGCAGGAGGACATCGATTCTAGGAATAATTTGTACACATAAGCTGAAACTAGCTTTCTTTTTGAAAGAGAATTTGGCACTTTTATCATCCCTAGTATCCTTTCCTCTGTGGGAAAGACTTTGCATGAGACAGTATCTAGGATTGCCTTTAGAAGCTTTATTTTGTTGCTGGGTTGAAGACAAGATTTCTTACTGTTAAAAGTTAAACCCAAATGTTTGATTAACTTAAGGCACACTTCCGTTGATGTTTGTACCATCTGCGATGAAGAACTTTTGAGAAGTCAATCATCCAGATATGGGAAGGCTTGATGGTCCCCTCTCCTCAAATGAGCAGCAACTGGGGCCATGCATTTGGTTGAGATTTGTGGAGCGGACTTTAGGCCAAAGGGTAAAACTTTGAATTGAAATGGCATCTGGCCACTTTGAACCTGAGGGACTTTAGACGTTCTGGGTGAAGTGGGATATGAAAATAAGCATTCTGGAGGTCTACCGTTGTCATGAGAATATCCGGATTTAGCAATTGTAGCATTTCCTGAAGCATAACCATCTAAGATGACTACTTCTTTAGGAATTGTTTGAGAATGTGAAGATCTAGAATCTGACTCCATTGACCTTATCTGTTCTTAATCAGAAAGAAACTGAAGTAAAAGCCTGAATGTCTCCGATTAAAAGGAATCTTCAGTTTTAAACATACCAAGATGTTGAAGTGACCTCTTTAGAAATGGATTTCGAGGAGGTTTCTGTATAAATGCTAGGATTTGCCCGTATCGAATGAGTTGGAACACCCAACAATCTGTAGTAATAACAGTTGTCTAGATAACTCGAGAGCCTTTCACACACTTGTTTGGGGGGCCAAAGTGACTGGTGCTGAGATGGAGTCTTGTAGAGTCTTGTCCTCCGCTGGATTGAGTTGGGTTTTTTTATGTTGTGATTGACTGGAGTAAAGTGCCGGTGGCTGTTGCCTATACTGTTGTTCTGGGTAATGTGGACAATAACCCTGTTGTGTTGAAGATATGATTATATCGGTATTGTTGGAAAGTTGATCAATGTTCCTCTTGCACTTGAAAAGGTTGGAGACAGCACTGTTGGAGAATACCCAAACATCTAGCCGTCTCTGTGTCGGATTTTATTGACTCAAGGGCATCATCAACATGCTTGCCAAACAAGGCTTCACCATCGTATAGTATATCCAGTAAATTCTTTATTGCGTGATTAATATATATAAAAACAGAGAACTCTGTACTGCAAACGTTAGACAATTGTACCAATAAATTCATAAATATATCTTAAAATCAAACATATATGCAATAAAAACGAATTCCAAGATAAAACAAAATTATTATTTTTTAAACGTCAATGATTACTATAGCAAAATATTGCACATATTGAGAATTAAAGTGTCAACGTGCATAATTAGTAATTCCATAGCTCAAGGACAATAATAAAGTGCATCAATTAGGACTGACCCCAGGGTTGTCTCAATTATTACATCGCTTAATTATTAACCGGATAGCATATAAACTTGTTCTACTAGTTATTAAACTATATAGAGGATCGCTTGGGTTCAGGTGAAACAAATTATGCTATAAATAGTAATTCCATTGATGAAACAAAGTTATATATATTATTATTTTTTTCTTTTTAAAAGAAAACATCAAGTTACTATAGCAAGATATTACACCTATTTCATGTTAAAGTGCCAATGTGCCATAAATTGCAATTTAATAGTTCAAGAAAACATCAACGATTACTATGGCAAGATACTACACCTACTTTGTGTTAAAGTGCCAGTGCGTCATAAATTGTAATTTCATAGGTCCAGGACGATAATGAAGGGCAACAAATACATCGGTCCCAAAATTTATACAATAAGTTCAGTTTGTACTACTAGGTATCTGACTGTGCAGGGTATCTCTTAAGTTCAGGCAATTCAAATTTAATACATCTCAAACTGGCGATACCAAGCATTTTTCGGCTACATATAAAAATTGAAATAGCTGGCATAACAGCGGAATCGGCTCACCAGATCACGACCTAGCAAGTGCCTGGCGTGCTGATCTAACCCACATCTTCAGAAATAGAGGTTTAAAATAGATACGCCGAATTGCAATCAGTTTCGGGCATACACATTATATGAAGTAATGATTCTTGTGGCCATCCACATAATCTGCAGTTGGTATCGGTCCACTGGTCAATGCAGGGCTGCATACACTTTTGTCGGATTTATTCCTATACGTAATTTTAAAAAGCTATTTTTTATTTTAGCAGAGAAGTATGCCGTCAAATAAGGCTGTATACGTTACGACTGATATGAATTAATCACATTCCATGCACGCTTTTTCCCTGCTAACGCTTTTTTATCCAACTTAAGGGATTCAACTTTAATTTGGTTTTTTTAAATCAACTTATAGTTGGGCATTATCAATTCTTGAAGTGCTACTTGCAGATCAATATCCCTTAAGCACGTTGAAATAGGAGATCTCCATTTAACAGTATGGGCAGACTTATTAATATCAATCCAGCAATAGTTCCCTAGGGAGGCAGGGGCAGCAGAGAACATAGATTTCAAAAAAAGCTCCGGCGGACACCAAGCTCTGCCTTTGGAGACCAAATTCTAGTCTTATTCCTGCTTGCCCTACTGATCTGGGGATCTCAAAAGTTGATTTAAAAACCTTGACCACCAATAAATCTAAAAGCTTTGCATCTTTCCCCCTGGTAGTGGGTGACCGTATAAAAGAGTTGGCTCTAGCTTAGCTTTCATGATTTTGAGAATATAGTCATAGGATTGACAATTTAACAATTCTTTAAAACTTTTAAAAGCTTGAATTAAAACCACAGTTTTTGCCCTTAGATCTTTAAAATGAAATTTAAAAGAAACTGTTATCAAACACCACCCCTAAATATCTGTATGTTTTGACAACATGAATTGGGCCTGCTCTGGATCTCCAGGTATTAAACTTCTGCTTAGGGAGGCCAATTTTCATGATTTTTGTCTTTTTAACATTCAATTTGAGGCCATTTATTTGTATATAGTCATCAAAGGCAATAATAAGACGTTGGAGACCAATAGGTGTGTGGCTCAGAAGAATAGTATCGTCTGCATATTGGATGTAGCTAATTTGCACTTCCCCCAACCTTGGCGCGTGAGCATTTACAGAGTCTAAATGCTGAGCAAGATCTGATAGAAATAGGTTAAAAAGGCAAGGAGCGAGAACACACCACTGCTTTAGGCCATTATATGTACTAATTTTCCTGGTTAATTAACTACCATCACCCAGCCTGACTTGGACCCAGGTATCCGTATACAGAAGAATAATGGCCCTCAACAGTTTCTCTGGGATTCCCCAGCCATGTAATTTTTTCCATAACAGATTCCGCGGCACTGAATCGAAAGCTGCCTTTAAATCAATAAAGGCTATATATAAATTTTGTTTTTTTAAAACAGCTTTCTCTGCCATTAAAGTTAGTGCTAACAGGTTGGTAGTGGTAGATTGGCCCTTCCGAAAGCCAGTTTGGTTAAACGGAATAATGTTTTTCTGCTCAGCCGATGTATCCAATTCTCTCAATAAACTTGAGGCAAAAACCTTAGCATCGACATCTGTTAACGAAATTAAACGGTAGTTAGCGGGCTTATTAACCGAGCCACTTTTATAAATGGGCTGCAATATACTGCCCCGCCATGATGCCGGCACAATTTCCAATGCCAGTACTTCATTAAGCAATTTGTACAAAATATCAGCTCCCATGTCAACATTGGCACGAAACAAGGCATTAGGCAGCCCATTAGGACCAGGTGCACCATTTGTGCGGAGGCCACGCAGCAAAATTACTAGTTGATTACTACTTGCACATTCTAGATTAGTATTCAGGTCAGGACTTGAGTCATTGATTTTGACAGGGGTATTTATCCCCTTACACATGCCACTCTCCATATTAATTGTTGGTGTACTATTTTCCACATACCCAAGGCACATATCTTGTTGATTTGCCCCTTGACTCACCATACCATACAGTTTTGAGATAAAGGTTACCCAATCAGTCTCAGAGACATTTACATAAAATGCCCTGCTGCCCCCCTTTTCAAGCTGGTTAATTATTGCCCACAATCTTTTTGCATTGTTTCTTTTCGAGGCAGATAATAAGCTGTTCCAAAGTCCTGCTTGGTAATTAAGTTTAGCCTTCCAGACTTCTTGTTTATAGACCTTTCTAAGATCCTTCATATTTTCTTTATAAACAGAGTAGGAATGATGGAATCTATGGGCATAAACATCCCGCATAGCTCTATTAAGCGATTTTTTTAACCTAAGTAGCTTGGAGAAAAACCATTGGTTTGTACATTTTGGTAGCTTATTTTGTTTCCTATGCTGTTTAACGGCAAATTTCTCCACCAGGGATGTAGTTATGAAATTCCATTTGTCGATCATATTGACATTCCCCAGATCACACTGATCTCCTTCCTTTATTAGTTTTTTAACAACTTTTATAATTTCATCTTCCTTATCCATGTGCCAAACTAACCCCTTCAGATTGTATGAGGAGTGGGCCACATTGGGAAGTTCTTTATATCTGGGATTACACCTCACTAATGGAGCAAAAGCCACTATCTGAGGATTATGATCACTTTCGAGCCGGGGTATTACTGCATAGTCAGATTTTTATGCTTAAATTTTCTGAAATAAACGTATAATCGATTATTGATCCTTGATTCGAATTTTTGAATGACGGGGTGAGCCTAGATTTTTCTTTTAATAAACTTAGCCCCGCCTGGGACATTATATCACAGCATTCTTTTGCGGTTCCCTTAATCTTACCTTTTACTAAGTGAAATGGAAGCAAAGGAAGATTAAAATCGCCAGAAACTATAAGACCAGCTTCAGAGTGCTTGATTATTAATGACCCTAGGATATCTCGTAGAACATAGTTGCATAGTTTTATTTTTTTTTAGCACTTAAATATACATCGAGTATGATTAGGCTACAATCGGAGTTATATAACAATAGACACTGTAACCAGTCCAGTTCAAGATCAACCACTTTCACCATTAAGTTTAGATTGCTCGCTATGTAACACGAGAGCCCACACTTAGCATGGCCCATTTTATTTGTTCGTACTGCCTGGAGGCTATACTAATTAAATCCGAGCAAGGGGGTCATTTGTTCACTCCATGTTTCTTGTAGTAGTAAAATAGTAAAAGTATTTACAAATGATATTGTTTCCGGGTCAGACAATAAATGAGTCAACCCATGGAAATTCCAAGAGCATATTCGTAGTTTCAAAGCATTAACATCTGTATCTAAAAGCTTTCAATTTCCATCTCCGCTATGTACATTCGCAAAGGTAGCTGGTAACCAGGATCTTCTATTCGCACATTATGTCCTGCAACCACTCGCAGATTCGGCTCCCTGATTGCAAATTGGTAATCAATAATCCTGTATTGCAAGATTGGGTAGCTGATGGACCTGTCGCCCCTCTAAGTACTGGGTTTGGCTTATGGCTTTCCACCTTTATTCTCTCCTTGTCTACCTTGGGGGCCAATGCCTCTAGTATCGGGGGGTAATCTAAAGGGATCCAATTCTCAATCTTAATACCACATTCCAGAAAATACCAACTTGAAGCTAAGATTTTATTCCCAATTTCATTGGTGGTCCAAGTTGTAATAGTTGACTCACAAGAAGTGAATGGTTGGATCTGTTTAAACTGGACCGACACCAGATCAGAGGTTTTAATAGAAGCTAAATCCGGAATAGTTGATATTATTTTCAATATTAAGCCCCGATTGAGACTATCATGGATACCCCGGGATTCATATAGAGGATGTAGTACCAGCTTTGGGCCCCGATTAATTAAACTGTTAGCCTGTCTGCTGCCCAGAAAGGTTGAGGGAACCAATTTACTATCTTTAGTTAAGGAAATATTTATAACTACTTTTGACGGTGTCTGGATGCCAATGGGCTTAAATATTTCCGCCACACTTAGGCAATTCTGAGGACGAACTAACTGATCATGAGGTGGGACAAGAGTTTCCTTGGGATTTATTATCATATCTAGACCCCTTTCCCTTATTAGGCCCTACTATTTCATGCTTCTTTACTTCAATGGCGGCAGAGGCTTCTTCTTTACTACTATTTACAGATGCTTGTGCCACACATCTCGAGTGTTTCACTAAGCCAGATAAGCTAATAGAAGGTTCCAAGTCATCTTGGGCAGAACCCTGAACAGGGCACTTCTTATTGGCGTTGTTAAAAATGGGATAACAATCCTTTGGGTTTAATGCTGTAACCACAATAGCAGCTGACTTCTTAGCCTTATTACGAGCTTTCCGCAACCTTTTTCGAGCCCTCTTAGATAATAGGGAACAATCACTAAAACTATCTCCAGAGCTGGAGCATGGAGGATTAACAACCTGAGTTGACTTAATTTCCTTCTTTCTTTGAGAAGGATAACCATTATCGTCTTGTGTGTCTAAGCCCAAATAGATTTCCGGAGCCCCATCTGACTTCACTGGCTTTCTAGTAATATCTCAACTCACATCTGAGGTTGTTGCTGCTTCATATCAGTACTGGATGCACTCATTCCCAAATCGTCATGGGAAACTAGGATTTTATCCGATAATATGTTTCCCGCTGATTTTTTAACTTCATTGACAAGTGATCCTACTATTGTAGGAAGATCTGCCACCTTATCCAAAATATGAGAACATGTGCATCTTATTAATTGATCATTGACCCCATTTTGAGCCTTAACCACCAAACTGGTCAAATTTTGTATCAATGCCTGCCACATAGGTAGCTAAAGCGTTTAAAATGTCCACCTGTAGTTCAAGTTTATTAGAGTGAAACTCGAGCGCAGTTGTAATAGTGTTCATTGTATTTAATACATTTTGCCACACACCATTATTGTCTACGTTTTTATGGGTAGCAGAACGCTCATCCAGTATAGGAGGAACATCATATTTATCCAGAAATGAGAGATCTGCTGAGTTTAATGAGTTATCCATTTGTTCCGTGGTCTGCATACCATGTTGAATATGTATGGCATTACTTTTTGAGGGGATTAAAAGTGAATGAACGTCTGACACCTGATCCCCATCAGAGATCCCTGAACCAAATGGACTCCATGTATTCTTATTGATTAATAACTCCAACATAGGTGAACCTAGACTCTCGCATTTCCTCACAGCCCCAGTCTTAGATAAATCGAGGTTTCAAAAGACTGATTTACTGGATTTGCATACAATTCACCCAAACAGATAACAGAATCATCACTGACATTTGAGAGATTGTTACACTTTGATATATCTAAAAGACTATCTTCCGCCTGTTGCACACAATTCAGACTAGGCTTCAGATTCGATTGGGTAGTCAGCACATTTACCTGCCCAACTTTAGGGTCATTGTGAATTTGGGCAATAACTACAACCTCACCGGGTAAATTTGTAGCCACAGATGAGTTTAATGCTCCGGGAGAACAACCAGCAGGCTGATTTCCGATGTCTCTCAGTTCATCGCAATTTAACGCCGCGGGTGCGTTTGATTTTATAGGCGTGCAACTTGCTGACTGACTTCCCATCCCTCTCAGTTCGTTGCACTGGTCTATGGCCTCATCACAAAGTGTATTGACAATAGGTACACACATTTTTCAGGTCAGGCGCTGAAAGGGGAAATTCGGCTTCACTGTTGCCTTCACACTGGGTACCATCTTTTGGTTTAAAGAAGTCCATTATACTTAACTGGGAAGAAAGGGCCACACCAACCCCCCAACGGGGGATTGATTGTAAACTAATCCCGCAACACTCGGCACTCCCCCCAGGCTTAGTGAAGGCCCATCTGTGACCTGCGGGTCCTCGAGTGCAATGTTGTTCGCCTGCAAAGAATCCTTATGGGAGCAAGTTTGAATATTCCTTGCTGCTTTTCGCCTTTTTTGTAGTTGGACTAAAAACGAGGGTTGCACTTCCCCCCCTTGTGCGACCTGACCTCATGATGCAGAGGAACGTCCAAGAGCCTGAACTACAGAATAACTACAGCTCTTGTGCTCCGATACAGTCAAACAGCAGTGCGGAAAAGTGGGCGGGCTGGCGGGAATTGTACTGCACCGTCCCACAAGCCTAGTACCGGCCACTTCCGTGATATCAGGCGGTACCACGGTTCTAGCTGCCGCTCTAACTGCCGCCGCCTCGCTACTGCACCGTACGTCTAGACTGCTCCGGGCTGGTCAAAGAGCTGGTTGCAGGGCAGGACAGGAGCAGAGTAAAGAATGCAGTGGTAAAGTACTCCTCTCCACTCTGGCACCGTTCAAATACTTCTCCCCTCAACTGGTCAGCTCCCGTCAGCTTCTGTCAGCTTACACTGCACTCCAGTTTCCGTCACTCAAGCTATTATGTGGTGCCCCGCGTTCTCAATCGGGGATATCATAGGGTTCTTCCCTTACTTGGGTGCAGGCTTTGGGGGGGCAGATCACGTTCCTCCGGTGGGAGAGCGGGGGCGGTCCTCACAGTTTGTGCAAGCTGCACCGGCCTAATGCCGGCCGCCTCCGCACAACTGAGAGGTACCGCAGCACTAGCCTTGCCCTTCTTGCCGCTTGCACCTGACATCCTCCTGGGGCTGCGGGGTTTTTTCACCTCTCCACGGCTCCGCGGCTCTCTCTCACGGCACTCACTTGCGGCACTCTCGCGGCTCCCGCTAACGCGGCTGCTCTACTCCGCTCGTAGCTCCGCAATTCGGACACTTCCGCAAACCCAAATATAGATCCAAACTTTTCACTTGCAGCTTCAGTCTAAATGACGTGGCCCTTAGCCATCCCTGACTCCTTAGGACAGGTGCTCCAGCTAGGTGGTGAAAGTTTGTAGAGGTGATGTCCATCACCATATTGATTAGTTGAGCAGAAATAGTTCCCCCTCCTGAATGATGGCCTTTCCTTCATTCCTCTTATCCCCTGGTAAGAATTCGAGATTGGTTTCCAGATCCGACCGCATCTGCCAATTATACCTGCCAAGAAGCCTAGCGCATTGAAAGCCCAGACAGTGATCACTACCACTGCTGATTTTTTTTTATTTTTTTTTCACATTATCACGATGTCTTCACTCCTTTTCAGGTGGTAGTACAAGGTGTGTATGGATTTCTAGAACGTCTAGGGCAGCTGCACAACCACAGAATCTGTCCGCAGATGTCTTATAAGGCAAGTTTGGCAAATTATTCGGCCCTTATTTTTTTTGTCTAAAAGCAGCACAACTGCTTCTCCTCCGTCCATATGTAGCCCCTCCATCCATATATAGTTCATGATTGGTATGAATTTTACTGATTTCCAGGCTGGCTCCTTGAAGCCAAAGGAAACAATCTGACTGATGTATCGGTATAGGGAGATCCAATCTCTTTAAATCTCTCTAATATGGCATGGAAACTTCCTATATCATCAGAAGGGGAGTCAGCTGGTGAAGGACTAGGCGAGGCAGATAATGGTGCCACGTGGTTGCCCAATTCCGACCCGGCATCTGTTGGTTGGTCTTGGGTTCTCACACTCTTCTGGTTCCTCCTCGTCAGAGTAGTCATCCTAGATAGTAATGGGTGGAAGTGTTCTGCATGGTGGCACTTGCCCCAGATGGGATGTATGACTTCCCAAAGCTTGAGCCAAACAAGGGGCATGTGGCCAAACACTGTTATAGCAGCATGGAGGTATAGATGGTACTCCTGTCTCTGATAACCTCCTAAAATAGTTTGCCAACATTTGAAGATCTGTGACTAGAGCAGTAGGTACCTGCATCATTTCTTCTAGCTCATCATAAAGGTTCATATGCATACTGCTCTGCAAAAGTCTCTATTGATCTGTATCGATCCTTAAAGTTGAATTCACCTTCCACATATGAGTCGTCATCATCTAAATCCTGGCATTTAACGTGGAGTTGAGTGGGATTATATGGCAGACTGAAGAGGCCTTCATCATCCGATTCCTCCACTTATAGATGTACAGGTGCAAAGGACATATGTTCCAAGGTGAGGTTTGCTCTGGCATAATAGGGACGAGAATATCCTTCTCTGTAATGTAAATTACATTCTTTTTCTTCGTCGACAGTGTCAACGACTGGCCAGTTGATGGTTCTGTCGATGGCTGTTTGCACTGCAGAATGGTTGTTGATGGCTCCGTTGCTCAAGCTGTTATGTTTCAGCTATCACCACTGGTTTAGTCACTGCTGTCTTCTCCATCAACAAGCTGTTTGTCGGGACATCATGGTCAATAAAGTCCTAGACGGGGCTACTGTTGTCGTCGTCATTACCTTAGTCGGAGTAGATGTCTGTGTCCCTGCAGTCAGCGGTTCGGTCAACGGTTTCTTCATCAACACTTGTCCTGTTGCCGATAGGGGCTGTACCTCAGATGTCACTATTACCTTAGGAGTTGTAGGCTCTGACCATCTCTGGTCTATCAGAAATAGAGGAATGACCTTTCTTTTTGTTTTTCGATATTCAAAGCAGGGCTTTTGTCCTTACATGCTATATCATGACTTTTAAGGACCTTTTTAGGTGGTTCTCTTTCTCTGGAATGTTCGTCAGCCTTTTTATGAGAAGTTGAAAACCCCATACCTTCATCTTCTGAGGCTAGGTCCTCCTTGGATTTCATCTTTTGGAGGCAGACTAGGAGTCTGGCTTCCCGGTCTTTAAGCGTTAACGAAGAGAAGGTGCAGCAATGTTTGCAGTTCTTAGGAACATGACCGTTGTGAAGGTAATAAAGACATTCCTTGTGTTGGGTACTCAGAATACAGTCGGAGCCCACCACAGGCTTCACAAGGTCTGAAAAGACCTTTTTTTTTTTTTTAGCGATGTCGGACATGTTCTTCCTGTCAGAATATGTACCTAGTTTAAATAATAGTAGAGGTGTTTCCCTTAAAGCTAAAGTAAAAGGTCAAAAGTTGACAATGTTTGATGGAAAAAAACAAAAAAAAAACAGGTCAGATCTCAGGGAGGCTCCCCTTACACGATGTGCCATTAGAAATCTGAGGTATGGTAGCTCAAGAGAGGAACCGTGCGTTTCAGGGGCTGCTTCCTGATGGGGTAGGCTACATTTCATAATAAAAGGTGTGAATTGGTGAACAATGTTGCTATATCCCACAAAGTGTTTCTTTTTACTGCTTGCTATAATAACCATGGCACTCCTACCTCTACGACGGTGAAGAATTAAGCATGTGAATCTATGAAAAATTCAATACTGGAGAAGCACAATGACTAAAAATATGTAAGTGTATATTAGTGAAATAATAAATATTTGTTGCAAAATGTAATAACTCCCTAGGAATTGGTGTTAGGCAACGGCACAACAAACAGTGCCTGAAATTACACATATTCCTTACTTTTCTGTGATGGACACTTCTGGAATCCACCAAAATCCTACCACCCAGTGCTACCCCACTTGTGCCGATAAAATGCCAGAAATCTAAGGGAAATGAGCGATTTTAGGCAAAGTTTCAGGTTTGCAGGGCTTTGTAGGATCCACACAAAGCACACTACACTGAAATCCCCTGGTTGTCTAGTTTTCAAAAATGTCTGTGGTTCTTAGGTTTGCATGGGTGGTGCCATTACACGGCCTCACATCCTGCATCTACCCATATTGCTCATCTCTCAACATAGTGCATTAGGGCCTTTTGTATCGTGGTCTCTTGGCCCACTCACACAAGTGGGGTACCGTTCTTTTTGGGAGATGTGTGGGAACTCAGGATGATACATAATTTGTGGCTCCCCACAGATTCCAGAACTTTCAGTAATGGAAATGTTAGGAAAATGTGTATTTTTTTTAACCAAAGTTTAATGTTTGCAATGGCTTTTGAGTAAAATTACCTAGTGAGAGCCACATAAGTTACACACCTCTGGACCCCCCCCTGGTTGTCTAGTTATCAAAAGTATGTGGGTTTGCTAGGTTTCCCTAGGACCCAAAAATCCACAGCAACCCACATTGCAAAAAAGGTTGCATTTTCAGGGCACAAATGTGATGTGTCTACGCTGTGTTTTGGGCCTTTCCCTGTCATGGGTGCTAGGCCTACCCCCACCAGTGATGTAACATTTTAATTGGGAGACGGGGGGGGGGTGGGAGGGGAAGCTAGATAGTCTGAAATTTGTGGCTCCACACAGATTCCAGCAGTTTTCCTCACAGAAATGTGTGGAAAATGTGTGTATTTAGTCGAGGTTTGCAATGGCTTCTTGGTACAATTACCTGGTGAGAGCCACGCAAGTCACACACCTATAGACTCTCCGGGCTGTCTAGTTTTAAAAAATGTACAGGTTTGCTATATTTTGCTAGGTATCGGCTGTGCTAGGGCCCAATATCCACAGCTACCCACACTGCATAAAACAAGTGTGTGCATTTTCAGTGCAAAAATGCGATGGGTCTACATTGCGTTTTGACCCTTTCCTTTTGCAGGCACTAGGCCTACTCACACAAGTGAAGTAGCATTTTATCGGGAGACTTGGAGGAATGCTAGGTAGAAGGGAGTTTAGACTACGCGCAGATTCCAGAACTTTCCATCACAGAAATGTGAGGAAAATTTGCTTTTTAGTCAAAGTTTGAGTTTTGCAAACGCTTCTGGGTAAAAAAATATCTGGAAGTCACACAAGTCACCCCACCCTGGATTCCCCAGGTTCCTAGTTTTCAAAAATTTACAGGTTTACTAGGTTTCCCCTAGGTGCCGGCAGAGCTAGGGCCAAAAACCCACATTGCAAAAAAGGGTGATTTTTCAGTGGAAAAATGTGGTGTCCATGTTGCGTTTTCGCCCCTTTACTGTCATGGGCACTAGGCCTACCTATACAAGTGAGGTACTTTTTTTTTTAATCGGGAGACTTGCAGGAATGGCAGCTGAAAGGGAGTTTGTGGCTACCTGCAGATTCCAGAACTTTGCATCACAGAAATGTGAGGGAAATGTTTCGTTAGTCAAAGTTTGAGGTTTGCACGAGATTCTGGGTAAATAAAATCTGGTGGGAGCCACTGAAGTCACTCCACCCTTGAGTTTCATAGGTATGTATTTTAAAAAAATGTACAGGTTTGCTAGGTTTCCCTAGGTGCCACCTGAGCTTGGGCTCAAATTCCACAGCAACCAACACCGCATAAAAATAAGGTGTCAGTTTTCAATTGAAAAATGTCATGCATTCATGTTGCATTTTGGCCCGTTTCTGGTTACGGCCACTAGGCCTATCCACACAAGTGAGGAACCATTTTTATTGGAAGACCTGTGGGAACACAGATTAGAAGAACGTTTGCTATTTCCAATTAGATTTTGCTGCATTTATGCGTTCCAAATGTAAGCCAGTGTGCAAGAAAGAAGCCATTTTGAAAAATACCCTTTGAATCACATGCCAGTACGGGTACCCACAAATTCAGAGATGTACAAATAACCACTGCTCCTAAACTCCATATCTTGTGCCAATTTCAGAAATACAAAGGTTTCCCTGGATACCCATTTTTCACTCTACATATTTCACCATATAAATTAATCTATACTCGGTACACTATGAAAATCTATTGTAAGGCGCAGCTCAGCTGTTGGCTGTGGGTACCTCAGGTTCTTAGAGAATGTACAAACCCTATATAGCACCGCAACCAAAAGGTTTTAACGGACATAATGATATATTGATTTTGTAAATCGGCCATTGAGACAAAAAGTTACAGATGAAAACTTCTCAAATGACAGCTTTTTCCTGCTCATTTTCAATATTTCTTTATTTTAACAGTTAGTTTCTTTGGGAAAACCTTGAGGGATCTACATGTGACTCTGGGGGTGGAAATCTCCAGAAGCATCTCCTACTTCAAAGTGGGCACCAGGTATAAATAATGGCCTCTCAGACCCAATTCTTCAGTACACCTCTGGACCTGTGGAAGACTCAGAAGGACTGCTGTGCTGCTCTGCAAGAAGGACTGCTACTCTGCTGAAAGGAATGGACCTGCATCTTGAACCCAGACAATCAGATTGACTCCAAGGGCTAGTTGGTTGGCCTTCTGATCAGAGTCTCAGGGACAGAAAAGGCTCCAACCACCTTGAACCCAGCACCTGGACTCTGTCTGCTGTGTGTCTTGCCCGCCCCCCCCCCCCTCCCAGGTAGTGCCACCCCAGTTCTGGACCCTTGGAAGTGGGCCTGAAGGTGCTTTGCCAGCCTAAGTAGAAGTGAGGCAGTGCAGTGAATCTTTTTGCTATCACATCAGAACCACAGTGCATTGCATCCCGGACCTCGCAACACAGCCCACAGTCTTCTTGGAATTGCCGCTGTGCAATGCATTCTGGATGCAAGATTTCCCATCGCAAACCCTTTATCGATGGCATGCTCGAAGACGACGCAGAACTCCGCATCGCAACCCCTCTGAACCGCCTCTGAGACGCATCCTCAATGGGAAGTCTTGCAACGCTCGGCAAATGGGATTTAAGGTTCTTTGTTCAGCAGGCCTAACTTCGTCCCTGTATCCAGCCCGTGCTCCATCGAGTCAGCCTAAACTTGTGACCTTGTCCCGATCTGGCGCGACCAGATAACCAGTTGGCGCTTTGTGCACTATTTTTGCTTAAAACTTTTAAATAGCATATCTCTGGTTCTACTGACTGGAGCTTTGATCTCAAATCATTTACAAAATTGTAATCTATTTTTCAAAATGTGTTGTATTTTTCTTGTGTTGTGTTTTCACTGTATTACTGTTTGAAGTGCTGCATACTTTACACATTGCCTCTAAGTTAAGCCTGACTGGTTAAGTGTCAAGCAGCCAGAGCGCTAGCATAGGCTAATTTGGAGTTTGCTTGTGCTTTACCCTGACAAAGTTTGTGGTTGCTGCTTGAGTAGGATTTCACCCACCTCAACCAGTAACCCAATTTCCCACAGAAATTTAACATGCTTGAAGCAACTGCTTTTTGATCTGCTTAGAGCTGAAAACTAACAATGCTTTGGAATGGTAGTACAACTATTTGTTTACTTCCATTGGGGGACGACCTCCCAGCTTCTATTTAATAAGTTAAAAAAGGGAACAGACTTTCCAAGACCTGAGAGAAGCACAATGTTTTGGAGATAGTCTAAAGGCAAAAACATAATTAAGGACACAAAGGAACAAGAAGAGTGTCTGTCGGGCTGACCTTTGCTCTGCCTGATGACAGACACTCTTCTTGTCAGGGTTAAAAGTTGGGGGGCATCTACAGACCCCATTTTAGACAAAGCTGTCTCACTGGTGTACAAAAAATAATGAACTATCCCCCTGACCCCCTCATGGCACTTAGAGAAGCTTGGACAAAAGACCTAGAGACACTGGACGACGAAGATTGGACGGAAGTGATACAGAGCCAGAGGGAGGTAGCGATTAGGGCCCGATTCCGGCTAGTACAGCTACGCATCCTCCATAGGTCATACATTTCTAAAGTGCTTTTACACCGGCGCAGTGACACCAACCAGTGTGCACAGGGCTGTGGGGAAGTGGGTACATACTTTCACATATTATGGGCATGCCCAAAGGTGCAACAATTTTGGAGAAAACGGACACAGGTCAAGTCAGATGTAATAGATCAGGAGGTACCTTGCGAGGCTAAATGGCACATTACTTGTATATCGGGGGAGGAAAAATGGCCAAGATACTCCAAGATATGGCTCATGACAGCGAGCATAGTAGCCAAACGCAATATAGCAAAAGAATGGGGGGGGGGGAGGGGGGCGAACCAGCCACCGAGTGTTGGGAAATGGAAAGACGACCTAGACTGGTGTTGCAGTGCCGAAAAGGTGGTGTTCCAGGGTAGGGGTTGTCCTAAGAAATGGGATAAAATATGGGGGAGATGGGCTCAATATAGAAGACTTTGAAACAATGGCTGGACACAAGAGTAAAGAAGCAAAAGGGGGAAATATATACTGTACCTTGTTGTGATGTTGTCGAGGCTGGATTTAAGGCTATGCCTTGTAAGATATGTAATTAGATACTTGATTGTAAAGACAATAGCAATGTAAATGTATGGTAAAATGTTAGCAGATTGCAGCACTGTCAGGACACGTTTATCTAATAAAAAGAATTAAAAAAAAAGTTGGGGGCATGGCCCTCTACCTGTACAGACAATCTATGGCTGCTTGTATTTTTTTAACACTACAAAATATACTAAAATCTTTACAATAAAATTTGTTCCTTCCCAATTCAAAACAATTCTACATTAAAATAATACAAGTTAAATGATACTTCACAATTTCACAGTAATCTACAAACCATTGCAAAATTCAATTTTAAAAAGACATTCCTGAAAAATGCAGAAATGCAAAAAAGCACCAGAGAAAAAATTATGACAAATGTAATAGGAAATATATGTTTTAAAAAAAGAACTCTCCTAAATACAATGCAAGTAGGTAGTAAGTGAAGCTAAAAGCCCCAAACGTGCCTACGACGCACAAAAACAAAAAACCTCCACTATCCTCAAGTAAAAATGAATAGGTATCACAATCAAAAGCAATCTAAACAAATTCCACAAAACAAGGCACTTGAGCAATCCCCTTTGGTATCGGCAGGCGAACGTACAGCAAGCTGGTCAGAGCAAATATTTACAAAAACAAAAAATATCCAATATCCTACTTCCCCAAAACTTTTTAAATGAGGTAAAAAATGTTTCCACCTCAATAAATTACATTTATTTATAATTAGGGCTCCCGGTTTTCCGTTTTTACGGATTTTTACATATAAATACAGACGGAAATCTACATTTCCTTTGTCTGTATTTATATTTAGAAACGGCAAAACACTAGCAAATTTTGCCGCGCTGCCGTGCGCCAGTGCAGTTTTCTTTCCACGCCCCTGGAAATTCATTTAAATCCCTTCCAATCAGGGTCTTTTAGCGCCCTCATGTGGACCTCATTAAGGGAGCCTGCAGTGTCGTGTTATCAGGGTGTCTCAAGAAGAGAAAAGCAAGGGGTTGCTTAATGGTTTATTGCGGGGGTGGAGGGAAAGGGCCCGCCGTCGCGCCGTTCCATGATTGATTGCCTAGTGAGAAGGAGGGTAACGACCTGGGGGGGAGGGGGGGGGGCCGGGATAGGGGTCGGACCGACTCGAGAGCCATGATTCTGTCCCTCTGGGATGCAGTGTGTCTCCCTCAGCTGTTCGCCCTTCATTGATCCCTCTTCACACATGAAAAGCCTCCCTGCTGCTTTAAACGTCCTCCTGCTGCAGCCAGCCGTAAGGTTGTGCTGGGCTGGCGCCACCCTGCTGCCTCGTGAGGGATGAGGGGATGTGTTTTGAAGCTCTCACCACGGAGCGGGGAGTTTCAAAGCACTGGCTGGCCCTGTCGCCTCCAGACAGCCTCGATTCGCCTACGTGTCCGCCCTCCCATGTGCAGCCTGGGAAGTTGTTTTCGTGAGGTGCCTGGAGGATGCTGCGCCCACTCGGAGAGCTGTCTGAGGCACCTCGGCCCCCCGCCGCCACTCTCCCGACCTGTGTCGGTGTGTTCGAGTCGGGTACGGACGGCAGGCCACATTATGCAGGTGCATGTGCTATTCAGTTGTGGGTATAAAACATCGCGCAGCCTGTACTCTAACCTGCCCCAGAATGGAATATTTTCCAGGCTTCCCCGTGACATGCCTTTGCAGCATGCTTCCAAAGGCAAATTTTTTCCCGATTTTGTCCAGAACAGTCGAGGCCTGAGGGCTAGATATGCCGGCTACTGCGACTAGTTATTTATCTTGGCTAGGCTGTTCAGTTTGTAGACCTGTTTTATTTGGTCTGGCGCAAGGTTTCTCTGTTGATGTCCAGACAAAACAACAAACCAGGTGTCAAGTAGTGTCCTTAATAAATGCAATCGCCTGTACCTCGCTAAACACCTAATCCCGCAGTGCCCGAGACGAGGTGGAGCGACCCCTGGCAGTGTACTGTATAGAGGTGGTCGAGCAGGCAGCATGCCGTCGGATGACTTTTACAGCGCACCACGGAGAGAGCTATCACATGGCTCTCCCCTCCCAGCAGCAGTAAGGAAGGCAGTGGTGGTGCCCCGGTGGGTACAGTGGGAAGCACACATCGAGATTATGGCAAGAGAGGCAGGAGCAGCGGACACAATGGGGAGCAGTCATTGAAAAAGGGAACACCAGGAAAGAAGCATTCACTTCACGGGACTGGGAGCATTGTTTTTAATCTGCATGGCGTGTTTTCTACTGGCTGTGAGATGGGAGGACCGGTAAGTCAGTTCTCATGTGTACCTATATGCAAACTAGATTCCCGTTACAGCTGGAGTAACTTTGTAGGCCATTAAATCAAACGCAAGACATGGGAGAGCATGTGGTATTACCACAACAGCTGCAGACTTTGGAACTTAGGAATCAGGTTCAAGACTGAGCATTGGCTCAGCATCGTGTAAATATTCACAAGTGACTTAATCTTCCTGGTCCTAAAACCAAATTTGACCTTCACTAATATAACTGGTGCTCATGTAAAGTGCTCCAATGCACGCTATATAAAACTGCAACGAACAGGAGTCCAGTTTGCACCTCAAAACCAATTTGTCATTTATTTTGTGCGGTGGTCATTTACTGGCAATATTTTAGCCATGGTGTCATTTAGAAAATACTTAGTAATCCCAGAATACTTGTCCTTCTTCTGATTCATTTGTACAATATGTGCGACATGTTATACATGTGCAGAGTACAGTCAAACTCAAATATATGAAGGAACTTTACTGCACAATTAGTTGTAACCATCACAATTTGTACAAACATGTTTTTGTATGACACACATATTTGAAGGCACTCCAACATGTGATAATGAACATACACAAGGATGTGAAATAAACAGTTTGTCTAGGATCACAAATTTGGTGACACCAAGAAGCTGGGATTTGTCCCAGTTTTTCCAGTTTCACTCTGAACAATATGATCATTAGTGGGTATCTCTTTCTGATAGCGCATGCTAATGCTTTGTGTGTAATTCTTGGAGAATAAGATTAGAGCATAGGTAACACTGCCTGCTGCTCAACCATGCTTAGTGCTACTTTGGGTGTATGACGCTTTCCCACACCCTCTGATTCCTCAAAACCCCTGAATCTGAGGCTTGGCTGCAGCAACACAGCCTCCAGGTAGCACCCCCATGTATGTAGCCTTCTCACACCTCTCCCTTCCATTAAAAAAAACCCTGAAACTGGTGCTTGGCTGCAGTGAGGCACTGCTTCCAGTCAACACGCTTTTATAAGGGCACTAGCTTAGTTTTGCAGCAGTTTTAAGATCTTCTTAAAGTTTCTCATTGCTTAAATGTGTGTAATTTCTGATATTTATATATGTTTTCCTTGTCTTCATTGCTTGATTTTGCTTGCGAGAAAGTGTCACTCATAGTCGTTGAATGTCACTCATTATTACAGTGAAATTCTGAAAATGTCACACATAAGCAATCTGAAACCTTGGCAGCTATGGATTTCTCATTAATTTCCAGCGGCACATGTAGCCCTAATTATCTGCCATAAGGCTGGCACTTCACAGCCTCACCAGCATCTTGCCGGGAAAGTCTTGGCCCGCAGATTTGTAGCAGGAGCTGTTTAGATGGCTTAACGACGCACGAGCAGTTTTGTCACTGGTTGCTGCATGCATGATGAGAACTGATTAAAGGGAAATTCAGCCCAGCAGAGGCCAGTATGTAGACATCACTGGTCTTCCAAGGTCGAGATGCAGTTTCATGCTCTCATCACACCCTAGTCGAAATTCCAGTCGACCAGTTACAAGTGGTTCCTTCTCGAGCCAGCTGGCAACACGTGGGCTTTGGACCTCTCGAGAACTACTATGGAGTAAATTCTATTAGAAGCCAATTACATCTTGGAACTAGTAAGTTGTGTTTTAATTTTGGTTTCAGGTAGTATTTTATTCTTTTTCGCCAGGACAACGTAATTTATTTTTGGGCGCTAGACACGTACAGTCTAAAACTCATGTACTGCAATTTCATTAACAAACCAGAAAGAGCCTCAATGTCCTCAAAGTCTCTTGAAATGCACATGTGCTTGTACTACAATGGCAAAGTTTTCAGATGAATGTATTATGTTGACCAATAACAACCAGGCGCATGTGTGCATTGTCAATTTAAATAAATGTGGAAAAATACTAGCTGTGAAGCGTCGTCTTTTGCTTGTGGCAAAAATAAATGCGGATAAATACAGACGGAAATGGCAAAAAAATAAATACCATAAAACCGGGAGCCCTATTTATAATTATAATATAAAAACAAACAGTTCCTAACTGACAGCAACTATCTATCCTCTATGCGCCACCAACTAACGAAAGAAGCAGAAACAGAAATTGTAAAATGTAAATGCAACTGCAAAAATAAAGCAAGGACTTTTTTCTGCAATAGAAAAGAATGGAAACTGTGAGCAACTTGTTAAAAAATATTTATCAATTGAATATATACTTACTTACGATGCACAAAATGTCTAAAAATATTAGATGTGGGGGGCGTGGCCGGGCAAGATGGCCGGACGGACGTAGCTCGTCTCGGCTCCCGGTCCGAGTGGCAATCTCGAGCTGAATACAGCGGCTAGACGATGCGGAGAAGCCCGCAAAACATCTCCAGGGCACGTTAAAAGTCAGGGCACGTTAAAAGTCGGGGCACGACATGAGCCATTAATCTCGCCGTGGACCCCGAGAAAAAAGGCAGGAACTGTGCTGAAGTGAGCCGATCGCCCCCACCACAAAATGGCGGCGCCCATCCACTGAGAAGCACAGAGCCAACGGAGCGGCGGCGCACCAGCGGACCAGCAACGCCCGGGGGACGACACTGGCCGTGAGCTCTGGTGATAGCGGCCCGGCACACCTGAAGCGAGCAACTCATAGGAGCGGCAGAGCGTGCACACTGTGACCACCGCCGCGATCAGGCCTCCCGAGCGGCGCAACGACCACCAACATTACCAGGTGCGTGCACAAAGTGCTGCCACTTAAACGCGCAGGGCAAAGAGCTAAAAACCACCAACATAGACATACCTGGCTGGAGCTTGCACGTGGGCGCCGTGAAAATTCCGATCGCCGGCCTTCCCGCCCTGCCTGACCCCAAAATGGTGGATCAGCGGTAATCTCGGGCAGCTGTAGACGGTTCCCCCGACTGGGCGTTGTTGAGTCCCGTGCAAGCGAGTGGAGAAGGGAGGTCCACCGCGGCGGCTGTGCCACGCGTCCTGCCCGGAAAGCCTGATGGAGAGGTCTACTTCTACATGATGTGATAGCAGATAGGCGACTGCACTATAGCTCCCAGGAAGCTGCGCAGACCTGGGAATCATTAAGTTTGAGCCCCGCGCAACTGCCCAACGCCAGCATAAGCCAGGGGGCCATATTACGAACGGGGGAGGAGGATATCTGATCAACGCCTTCACGGATCACGCTATGCCTGACCCTAACATGGCGATCTCAAGGCACCGAGACTAACTACCACAAGAACGCCCTGCGCACACGGGCGTGGCCACCAAGACGATGTGACACCCAGTGACTGTGGCTCATTTCGCTCCCCTACACCAGGACCCCCCACACCCAGAGACCTGCGCAACGGTGCGTCAAACGGACCCCCTTCGGGCCTCAGAAGCGAAGACCACCACGGGCACTGACGCCCCTAGCACGCACCCCTGAGGGACAAGTGGATCCTCGCGGGGGCCTAGCGAAGCAGCCACACAGCCGACGCGCAGATCTTCTTATATCAGAGTCTCGGGGGGGGGGGAGCCCGTGCAGAGAGGAGGTTCTCACGCCACCACAACTCGCTCAGAGAAGCAGAGAGAGGCACTGAGGTAGGAACGAATTCCCGTATGCCAGATCAAGGAGCGGATTAGTCACTACACCAGTCCTAAGCACCCGCAGATCGAAGACTTCCCAACCTACACACAACACTTTCACACATTCGTCCGAGGGCTTGACGGGACACAGCAGCGCCACCGGCGCACACACCTAGACCGCAAAGCTCGAGGAGGCCTGCCTCTATGCCGCCGAGGAAGACCAACCAAAGCGACGTCCAAAGTCTCCAGCTTCTTCACGCCTGTGGACAAAAACTCCCCTCAAGATCAGACTGGAATATTGGACAACATGGACCTCACAAAAGAAGACTTAATGGCCTCGCTGCGAGACTTCAAACAGGAGCTCCGCAAAGAACTCAGCCAGGACGTCACGGCATCGATAGCACAGCTAAAGGCTGATCTCAACGAACGCATCGCTGCCCTACAACAAGATGTGGACTCGGTGGGCACCAGAGTGGTTGAACTAGAGACACAAACCCAGGAAATAGATACCCATACCTCCAAGACACAGGATGACTTACAGGCCCTACAAGACCAACTTCACCAAACTCAACTCAAGGCCGAGGACTTAGAAAACAGGACACGGAGGGAGAATCTCCGAATTCGCGACCTTGAAAAAGGGGCAGAGGGACCGGACCTGGAGGCCTTCCTAGTAGGACTATTCTCAGAGGTCCTGGGATCGTCTCCCCTCAAGATCAAACTAGATCGGGCCCACCGAGTAGGAAATCTAGCAACGGGAGAACGGAAGCGAACAAGAGACGTCTTGGCGAAATTTCACTCTTACAAAGTGAAGGAAGCAGTTTTAATAGCAGCGCGGAAAAAAGGAACAGTCTCCTTCCAAGATCACTCATGTATCATATTCCAAGACCTAGCCCCTGCCACTCTGGCCAGACAACAACAATTTCAGCCCATCACGTCCAAGCTACGGGATGACAACATCAAATATCGATGGACCTTCCCTTCTGGGCTAAGTTTTGAATACAAAAATAAACAACGGCATGCTTCTGATCTACGAGAAGGTCTAAACCTTTTGGGGCTTACCATACCTGAACCTGAGTCGACACAAAGCCAGCCAAGAGGACCTTGGGGAAATGGCTCTCCGCACTCACAATGGGCTACAACCTCGAAGGGGGGGGGTCACAAATAATGCACGAACAAATGCCTCCTGCACCTGACGCTCTCCGAGTCAACTATGCCCGGTAGAGATGAATTGCCCCAACCAAGCGCTGTCACTACCCAAGCTACACAGCTGCCTTTCCGCAACATCTCCTATGGCAATCCACACGGCGAACACTTGACCAAAACGGAAGCTCTCTGTTCTGTAGGAGGGAACTAACACTGGGGCAAACAACGGGCGGCTCTGATCTATCGCTAAACGAACCCCATGAAACTCAATGCTATGACCCCCCCACCCTCCCGAGGAGTCACAACCACACCACAAACCTTTCAGCGAGAGGAGACACTAAGGAAGCAGTGCCTTCTGAAATACACAGACCTTACGCGAGGCCCCAACCTACTTATCGTCCGATCGGCCAATTTCAATCACAGAGACTCACATCATGGATCCCACCAGCATACTCACGAGGATGGTCCCATAGACCCTGCTCTCCGGGCCTGACTGCATTGTCTTAGCATAGAGCACTTCAGGAGCTGTTCGGGATGGGCGCGGACGGGGACCTCGATCACATCGTCCCCCCACCGTTCCCATGGGGTTTCCTCAACCCTCAGCTGGGAACTTGTCAATGAACATACAAACATTGCTGTTGGTAATGTTAGTTTTCATTTATTTTCGTTTGGGGGAGGGAATAGGGGATGGTGGCGGCTTTTTCATCTCATTTTACGACAGTTCATCATGCTCCGTCTCTTAGTTAAACACCAAACAAACATGGGTTATGCTTCACTCCTACAACACCAGGTTCGACACCATGCAACGACACATAGCTATAGCAGACGGAGGGGGGGTAACCACACTAGCTAGATGGCAATCACTATTGGCTCATGGAACGTGAAGGGCCTTAACTCTCCCCAAAAGCGGCAGAGGGTCTGGCAATATCTCACCGACCAACACCTGGACATAGTGGCTATCCAAGAGACGCACCTTGCTAGAGCGGAGGACATGCGCTTCCGCCACAAACACTACCCTTTGATATACAGATCCTCCGCTCTCACTAAACACAGGAGGGGGTGGCGCTCCTCTTTCACACCTCCACAAAATTTCAGCCGCATGAAGTTCAGACTGATAAAGAAGGCCGATTAGTTATGGTTAAGGGATTTTTAAAAGGCAAACTCTGCACGTTCGTCGTATCCTATGCCCCCAACACAGGACAAACAGCCTTTTTAAACACCCTAGTGGAGAAAATCCAAGACTTTGCTGAGGGACCAACACTTCTATTAGGCGATTTTGATCTCACCTGGCAGCCAGACCTAGACAGCACCCATCCACATCGGGCGGACACAGGCACCTTCTCCACAGACACTAAACAGAAGATACATGACCTAGGCCTCAAAGATGCCTGGCGCGCTCTCCATCCCCAGACTCGCGACTTTACTTTTTATTCACATGTACACCACACCTACTCCAGGCTCGACTACATTTTTATCAGTCAGAACCTAATGGGTGCCCTCCAAGCAGCCAAAATATTTCCCCTTTCCATATCGGATCACAGCCTCGTAGCGATCCACCTAACATGGAGCAATACTGCTTCTACAACTCCTAAGTGGTACTTCCCGGCGGCCCTCACAAGAGACAGGGTGCTCTGCACAGCATTGAGGGAAACCATTACAGACTTCTTTAATCTAAATAACCCCGCAGATATGTCGGAATATACTAATTGGGACACGTTTAAAGCAGTTTTCGGGGGAAATGTATTGCCCTCAACTCTACCCTGAACAAACAACGGACACAGGAGAGAGAGGCGCTCGAAGTAGAGTTGGCCACAGCCGAATCCGCTCACAAAACTAACCCCACTAGAGGTACACTCCGCAACCTCACCGCTCTGAGGGGCAAACTTAGAGCCATCTATAATAACAGGGCTGAATTCACTCTCCTTAAGCTCCGACACCTATCTTACTCACAGGGTAACAAGATTGGCCGGCATCTCGCTAGGCAACTAAAGGAAAAACGGGAAAGGGAATATATAGGCGGCATACGAAGAGTAAATGGGGAACTAATACATAAAGATGAGGCCAAAGCTGATATCTTTGCCTCCTTTTATAAGACACTCTATACCAGAGAACAACTAGACACGAGTAAACAACTTGACTACCTCCAGACTCTACAGTTTCCACAAGTCTCACAAGATTGGAATGACAAACTCACCGCTCCTATTTCACCCGAGGAGGTAGGCACTGCAATAAAAGCTCTCAAACAGCACAAGGCCCCAGGCCCAGACGGGTACACAGCCCAATTTTACAAAACCTTTGCACCAGATCTAATCCCACACCTTACTCAGCTCTTCAATAAAATGGCAGAGGAGGGAGAGATCACCCGATCGATGACAGAAGCGGTGATCTCAATTATACCCAAACAGGGGAAAGACCCTCAATTATGCTCCTCGTACCGCCCCATTGCCCTCTTAAACCTGGACGCGAAACTCTACTCCTCTATCTTAGCGACCGGACTAAACGACCTCATGCCCGACCTAATCCACCCTGATCAATCGGGATTTATTAAGGGTCAGCAGACACACGATAATACTCGGCGCATAGTCCACCTCATTGAGAAAGCCAACAAAAATCGCATCCCCGCAGTACTGGTTGGACTAGACGCCGAGAAGGCTTTCGACAGGGTGGATTGGGCGTTTCTCTTTCACACACTAACAAAATTCGGGTTCGCCGCTAAATTCATCAATATGATCCGGGCTAATTATGGTCAACCATGCTCCAGGGTACAAGTCAATGGGATCCGATCAGACCCCTTCTTCCACTCTAGAGGCACTCGCCAGGGGTGCCCACTCTCGCCTCTATTTGCCCTCCGTATCGAACCCCTGGCAATGGCTATCAGGGCAACCCCAGAGATTCAAGGAATCCCCTTCAGTGGCACCACACATAAAATATCACTTTTTGCGGACGATTTACTTCTATCCCTCACCGACCCGCCTAGCTCCCTACCCCAACTTCAATTAGAGCTAGCGAGATTTGAAGAGGTGGCGGGTTTCAAGATTAATCTCAGAAAATCATGCATACTTAACCTTACACTTCCAGAACCGGAGGCCCGAGATTTACAGAAACACACCCCACTTCAATGGACCTCTAGCTCACTCCAATACTTGGGGATCCAGTTGACGCCACGCGTGGAGGGGCTCTTCCGCGCTAACTTTCCACCCGCCCTCAGCCGTATTCAAACTGACCTCAAGAGGTGGAAACCTCTTTTTTTATCTTGGCTGGGCCGCATCCACGCTATCAAAATGACACTTCTCCCCAAGCTTTTATACCTCTTCCAGGCCCTTCCCATAGAACTCGAAAAAGATTTCCTCCCGAAAGTTAAATCCCTGATGCTGCAATACATCTGGCAAGGTGGTCGAGCCCATTTCTCCTTTTCAATACTACGTCGCCCACGCACAGAGGGCGGAGTGGGCATGCCAGACGTTGGTCTCTATTACAAAGCGGCCCAGCTACGAGTAGTGACGGAATAGTCCAAACGAGAGTCTGAGAAACACTGGCTCCACATGGACCGCTCCATAGCGGGCAGAACCATATGGGACCTTATATGGCGCCCCAAGAAGGAGAGACCCCAGAACGCCTACATCAGCACTCCTACCCGCACCACCCTGAGAGTATGGGATTCCATATCCGGAAATGAGCAATGGACCTCACTGAACACGCCCCTCCACTTTAACCCGGCTTTCCCCCCAGCTCTACACGAAGGCCCCTTTGATGCCTGAAATGAGGGGGCGTGTCTAGCACTGACGCATCTCTTCCAAAAAGCAGACACCCTCACCTTTGACAACTGTAGACAAGACTATGGCTTAGAGAACACTGAGCACTTCCACTATATCCAACTGATACATTGGGCCCTTACCCCACATATACGGGCGGCTGCCACACGCCCCCCTACGAAATTTGAGAGCTTTGTCCTAAATGCAGAATCCATGAAAGGGGTGATATACAATTACCTGCTTAGCACCGCACACTCTCCCCGTCCACGATATATGAACATGTGGGAGGACATACTTCAACGAGACATTTCGGATGGGGAATGGTCTAGGTTGTGGTCCGATATCATGAAATTTAATCACTCCATAGAACTACGCGAAGCCCATCTCAAAACTATGATGGACTGGTACCTGTACCCTGATAAACTTAAGAAGATCTTTACAAACACCTCTGATAGATGCTGGAGGGGATGTGGTCTTCTAGGTGACTTCAGACACATATGGTGGGACTGTCCTACTATACGCCCATTCTGGGAAGAAATTTTAGCACATATTAAAGACATGCTAGGCTATCCCATCCCGACCACTATAGCGGAGTGCCTCCTGGGTCTCCGAGATCCAACTCTTGAACACCAAACTAGAGCTGATAAAGCCATCATGTGGATGTGTATAGGAGCAGCCAAAGTGGCCATAGCAGCTGCCTGGAAGAAGAGAGAGGCCCCAGCGGTCTCCCTCTGGCATTCCCGACTCTGGAAACTGCTCAGCCTCGAAAGAATGTCTGACATCTTCAGGGACGACTATAAAAACTTCGAGTACAAATGGGGACCACTGGTTACATTTCTCACGAGGGCTGCCCCTGGCTGTCTGTCCTCCTACGCTTGGAGCCATGCACCTCTTTCAATTTTAACATACCCATGACTGATCCACTAGGAGCACAATAGGTAACTCCAAGTCCCCACCATCGATTCGTGGGTGGGGGGAGGGAGGGGGAGACATTATTTATTTTCCTACTTTAGGGGTTTTTGTTAGGGAGTTTGTGTTACTTTGAATCCCTCCTTCCCGTTGGAAGGGAATAGATACACACCGTCGCAAAAGAAAGACGGGCCGAGCTAATAGATTCTGTATCTCACAAGCAGTGGGACCTGGTCCGAGCCTCTCCACTGTTAGAAACTGTACTTCCCTTTTTGAGATCACTTACGAGAAGAGGCTAGGACATGTGCCTGTGTTGTACAACAGCTCAGACCCTTCACTAATGCTTACTGTAGCAGCTCACTGCGTTGAGCGGCATGTAGCGATACATTGTGAGTTAATGCAAAATATCAATAAAAAGAAGTTTGACAAAATATTAGATGCGTTTTAAAAATGATGAATATATTCTGCCTACTTAAAAACTGAATGAATATACTTAAATTAGAAAATGTAGTAAACTTTTTTTTGATGCGGTCTACAATATTTAACAATTAAAAACATTAAATAACTTTATATATTGTTGTGTTGATGTTCAGTTCAATTCAATTCAGTTGTATTAATATGGCGCATGGCTACCTGACCGAGTCTCCCAGCGCTAGTTGCAATCACGCCAAGCTACCGTGATGAACCAGTTAGCTAAAATCCACTCTTCAGAAAAGGTGAGTTTTTAGATGTTTTCTGAAGCAGACTTTTGACTGCTGACTTCTGAGGGAGGAGGGAAGGGCATTCCAAAGCATGGGAACAAGGTACTGAAAAGAGCTGACTCCGCTTCTCGCTCTTTTGATCTTAGGCACCGATGTGTTTGTGTATACATCTAAATATGTAACAAATAGTAAATTAGTTAGGTTTATTATTAAATACTACATTTTAAAAATATATATTTCATAAAAATTGTAAATGTGAATTTATAATTGTTATCAGTACTAAATAAAATTCTAGACAAATATAATTAATATGTCACCAAAATAATAACTAGTAACCACCTATCAGCATGACACAATCCTACACCCCCTGCATCCCGTCCTGAAGAAAAGGGTACATTAAAATATTAAACAGTGATCACAGGTAAAACAAAAAAAGAGGCCACACTTAACCCCCCCAAAAAACTTCCAAAAAATTCAACCGCTCACACCCATGTGCCCCTCATGCCATGCATCCCATCCCTTAAAAATAGTCCACATAAAAATTAGAAAAGAAAATTGAATCCTTTTAAAACAAACAAAATTCCCAGTTCATACCCCTTTTTGGAAATTATGAACAAGTTACTTACCTTCAGTAATGCCTTATCTGGTAGAGACCCTATTTAGCCTCAGATTGCTTAGCTTAAAATTATCCCCAGCTGTCCGACTGTATCAGGACATTTTTCCTGGGCAGTACCACTGCTCGCCATTAGGTGGAGTTGTTCAGCTCTGCATGACGTCGTCCACACCGGAAGTGACATGCGCAATGCCTATATAGGTGCCACCCCAGCACGCTGACGTCAGTTTCTTTTTGCAACTTTCCAGACTAGGAGCGTGGAGCCACCAAGAACACTGGCCACTGGTGCGGAAAACTAGAGTCCTGAAATGGGAAAGTCCTGTCCCTAGAAATCCGTTCGCAGAGCGGGGAGGATGGACGAGTCAGTAAGGAATCTATGGCTAGATAGTCTCTCTACCAGAGATGATGTTAACAAAGGTAAGTAACTTAAAACATCAGCACAGGTGCACCATGCAGTAAGATTCAATCAATAAACATAGTCTGTGTCCAGACACAAGAGTTCTTCAGTTTTTTTCATTTCTTTTATTCCATTTTCATTTGACGCTGATAAAAACACAGAGTCCAGCTCAAGTGACTCAACAGACAGTACAGCCGACGCGTTTCGGTCCTAATAGAGGACTTCTTCAGGGCACAAAATGATGGTAGGATCCGACATTGCCATAGTATTACAGGCCATAGAATTCCTCATGGCAAAATGTTTCTCGTCCGAATTGTTTCTTCAAAGTATCTACACGTAGGTCCAGGTAGTAAAGGGCTAACACCACTTAGTGAAGCTGGAAGTATACAGGAAAGCACTGCTAGACCAGAGTGAGGCTGTAATAATCAATGAAAGTACCGGAACATGTAGCAGCAAGAAGTTGCCTAACTTCTGCTGCTACATGTTCCGGCTACTTCGTTGCAGACTTCAGGAGGAAGGTCGAAAGTTGTCAACTGTCACTGCTCAATGTCCACGCAAGAAGGTGGAATGTTGACAGGTTCGGGTGGCGAACCCTCCCCTGCTTCTGTGACAGAAGATCCTCTTAAAGGCCATGCTCAACAGCTCGAGATACCAAACTCTCCAAGCCCAGCTACAATGAATGACTTGGGCCCAGTCATTCCTGATCTTCTTGAGAACTCCGGCAGGATTGCAGGGGTGAGGAATTCCCACAGCCTGACGCCCAGGACATATTGTTTGGAGCCAAGGACAACAATTATTCATGTTTATTTTGTCCTTGGGACAAGTAGGCCCAACCCCCTGCAGCACAAAACATTTGGTTGCCAATTTACAGTACCACATTATGGATCAGGGAAGGGCATTGTCAGCCTTTAAGGTAATATATGTCACCATATGTTAATGCTGTTCAAACTTGTATTTATAGTTCATTAATACAAAGCCTTTATTAGGGTGAGCACTCTAAGGAAATGTTGTAAGCTAGGACTGCACTACTGACAGTGGTTCCAGTATAAAAATGTGGACATGCGTTTGCAAAGTTTAAGAATATGAGGTATGAGGCTACATACAATGCTCCCAGAATGCTCTCTGATTTGATGTAAATATCTTCAAAAGCTTGAAGGCAAGTTTGATTATCCTTTGCATCTAAAATAAAATGTTCACAAAAGAAATGCAACTGGGAAAAACAAACCTTTTGCTAAACTACTGTGAAATTGTAGGTACTATGAAGCATCATTTAGTAAAATGTGTTGATGCATGCTGGTATTTCCCAAAAATATTCATAATGAAAAATCAGTGCAAACAGTTTAAACAAGATATTCGGAACCATGAAAATAAACAAGCATTGACAAAGCCAATAGGTCTAATATTGGTAATCAGACTTTTGGTTTTGTCCATGCGTGTCTTCTTTTGATATGGTTTTTGTAAAAACTTGTGGGAGATTCCAGGACTTCACCATTATAACAAAGATTGGTATACAGCAATAATATTTTTGGTTTCAAAAAGCACACATTGCCACAGAAAAAAAACGACTTTGTGTGCAGATATGATCCTTGTGAAAGAGCGGAAACCAGTCAATTGATAGAGCGATATAGAATTTTAATAAAAACAAAACATCTTGGTTAACTCCAGACCTAATAAGGGGACAAATTTGTGAAGAAAGTCACAAAATTGCACCCAAGGTATATGTCCTTGCATTAGTGCAGATTATGGCTTACGTGAATTCACAACAATGTTACAAAAGTGGGCCAGGAAATCGTACTCGTAAGAACATTTCTGTGAACTGTTTTTAGCACAAGAAATATCCAGTTGTAGATTTGTTTATGCAAAAATCTATTGAGTGTTTACAAGTTCGCTTTCCCTCCAACCACTTTTTTCCCCAACACTAGAAGAAGTTTTACTTCTTCTGTTGTCAAGAGTATATTTCCAACCTTTTTCAGTGTAAATAGTTTAAAAAAGAGCTGGCAAAAACAATTAAAACATCCAGTTTACTAGGTTTGCACAGAATCAAAAAGGCATTCCAACCCTGGAACTATTGTTTAACGCTACCTTCAACCCTAGTCTGTAGATCTGTGGAAAGGTGGCAAAATAAGGAAATTGCTAGAATTCAAACCCTGGTTTAGTATGAGCCCTAGCATAATCAGAAAGGCGAATACCAGAGCTACTATAAAACAAGATTGCTGCCATAATTTGTCGCTGCACTACGTGGCACTAAAGGGACAGGTGGATTTTTTCATAGGACAAGAAGATTAATGAAGCAACCTGTCCCATGCACAAGCAGATATTTTATCAAATCCCACCCACCTGGGAGTGGTGTGGGTGGAACAGCGTACAGGAGGTGTACACTAGGCCTGACCTTCACTCGAGATGAAGTGTCTCCGAACGAGACCTGCCTTAGATACTCCAGCGCCCAGAACTGCTGACATTGCGCGTTCTGTGCAGTGGCGACCAGATCTAAAGAAGGTTCTCCCCACTGCACCACCTCCAAATGGAGTCACCATTCATGATCCGCTAGGCATCTCTGGCTGAGTTTGTCCGCCAGGGCCCTCAGCTAACCCACCAGATGTTTAACCACCAGCAATACACCATGCTGGTCCAGCCATGTCCAGAGACGCAAGGCCTCTTGGCCAAGTGTCCAAGACCCCACCCCGGCCTGCTTGTTGCAGTACCACATGGCAGTGGATTTGTCAGTGAACACTTGTACTAGCCTCCTCTTGATGGAGGAGAAAGGCTTTTAATACTAGCCAGATCACCTGGAGGTCCAGAAGGTTGATGTGGAGTCCGGATTTCGCCAGAGACCAGAGTCTCTGATCGCCACCTTTTCCAAATGGCCATCCCATCCCAGAAAGGATGCATCCGTCACCACTGTGAGAGCTGGTTGGTAAAGGGAGAGGGGTCTGGCACAGATCCAATCACTATTCGTTAACCACCACTACAAATCTTTTACAGTTCTCTCAGAGATCTGGACCATGTCAGAAAGATTCCCCTGATGCTGCGCCCTCTGGAACTTCAGGTACCACTGCAGAGCCAGCATATGCCAGTGGGAATGTGTCACCAGCAGGATGCACGAGGCCATGAGTTCCAGCAGACAGTCAGTCACACCGACATCCAGGATAGAGGCTGAAACATTGGTATAATAGTCTGAATATCCTGTACTCGCTGTTCGGGAGGATAGGCCCGAAACTGCGCCACGTCTAGAACAGCTCTGATGGAAGGGAGCGTCTGAGAGGGTGACGGGTGTGACTTCGGCATGTTGATAGTGAACCCCAGCAAATGCAGGAGGACCGCCGTAGTCTCGAGGGAGACCACAGACTGGGGTGAGCCTGCCTTCAACAGCCAGTCATCAAGATAGGGAAAGACTGGCATCCCTGAACTCTGCAGATGAGCTGCAACCACCTGCATTCCTTGGTAAACACCCAAGGGGTGCTGGTAAGGCTAAAAGGGAGCATGGCAAACTGAAAGTGCTCGTGGCCCAACGTGAACCGCAGTTAACGCCTGTGGGCAGGCAGGACAGGAATGTGGAAGTATGCGTCCTGCAAGTACAGCGCTACCATCCAGTCTCCCTGGTCCAGGGCAGACAGGACTTGAGCGAGCGTGAGCATTTTGAAATTCTCCTTTTTGAGGAAGAAACTGAGATGGAGCAGGTCTAGGATAGGACGAAGGCCTCCGTAGTTCTTGGCCACCAGAAAGTAGCTGAAATAGCACCCGCGACCTACTTCTGCCATTAGCTCTCTTGGCCAAGGGAGCCATAGAGAGGGTGCCATCACTTCCTGGTGGAGTAAGGTAAGATGATCCTCCATCAGCCTGTCGCAAGCAGGTGGCATGGGTGGAGGGGAATCACGAAGGGGAGGGGGAATCACGAAGGGGAGGGGGAATCACGAAGGGGAGGGAGTAGCCCCTTCGGACAATTTGAAGAACCCATTGGTCTGCTCATGTAGACCTCCAGTGGGGCAGGTGATGGCGTATACTGCCTCCCACTGAGTGCCTATGATGGTAAGAGGGCAAACTATAAGGGTTTGGAGGCTGCTGGGGGAGGCGGCGGGCTGACTCGACCTCTGGTTACCCGAAAAACGAGGTCTGTGGGTACCGCGTCCTCAGCCACACAGAGGCGGGGAAGCATGCGTGCCGTGGCAGCTGGGAGGGTATAGATGCAGCTGGAATGCCCTTCTGTGGCCACGAAAGGCTGAATAGACCTGGCTGCATTTAGAGTAGTGGAAGGAGTTGTTGCTTGCACTTGAATTGACTGTGGCTGCTTCTCACAAAGCTGTCTCCCCTTCCTAGAGTGAACCTGGCCTGAGCCAGGCAGAACTGGTTTATGCATGCCAGAGGAACTTTGTGCCAACTTCAATGGGAAATGTGGTATAAATATTGGGGCCCTGACCCCAGCACTTTAGAACTCTTTGGGATTATGGAACCTGCCAAGTAGAAGTGATGGAGAAGCTGTGAGGAGAGACTAGCGCTTTGCTGGGTTGGCCTTTTTCTGAGTATCTCCAAGGGCTTGAGGTAGAGCGTGCCCCTGTTCAAGAAGTCTCAGAAACAGCAAAGACTTCACCTTCCTCTGGGTACCTGCATCTGGAACTGTGCGTTTCAGATGCCACAGCGGGAAAAAGCAAACCGACGCAGTCAACGACGCAGCTGCCGGCTCCGTGACCTGAAGGCACTGCCCACTTCGCATCGCAACCCTGGTCTCATCGATGACGCTGTCAGATGCCGCCACAGAGCCGCTGCTTGCACCGTGGCCTGTGGGCAACACACTCCGCACTGCCTCCATGGTCTCACCGACGGCGCTGCTGCAAGCGGACATTGACGCCTCTGCCTGCACCGTGGTGTGGGGGCACCGCTCCTAAGTTTCACAACGCACTGCCCCATCCCACCCTGCAGTCTTGGCACATCGACACCAGCACCATTGACTCCCGATCGTCAACCGACACTGCTGCTTGCACCACGACCTGTGGGCCCTGCATACTGCATTACCCCCTCACACCACAGCCTTGGGTCTACCAACAAAAGCGTTTCAACAACGACGGCGCTGCTTGCACCATGACCTGCCAGCATCGGCCCAATTTGCACTGCAGCCCTGATCTCACCGACACCACTGGACGACCGTCACTGAACCGCTGACTGCGCAGCGACCCGAGGTCACTGCACGCCAAACCGTTCCACTTCACACTGCAGTCTCTACGCCTGCCGGCACTCCTGACTTCAACCTCACGGAGTTCAACCTGCATGTGTGTGATTTCAAGGGCCCGACAACTCCTGCATCGACCTCCAGAACCGACGCCGGCTCTTCGGAGCTTATCACGAGGTCCCTGATGCCCTGCATTTCTAAAAGGTACTGTTTTGCGGGTCTTCCCGACACCGTAGCTGGTCCGCGACGCCACATACGGGCTGAACCATTGGATTTGTTTGTTCACAATGCCGGGATAGCCCTGGGCGGAGCTATCGACTTCAAGGAACTGTGTTTAAAGTCTATTTTTGCATTAGTCTTATCTTGATAACTATGTTGGATTTTTATCGTTTTGGTCTTGTTTTACACAGATTAATATTGGCTACTTTTCTAAAACTGGTGCGGTGTCCTTTTGTAGTGTTTTCATTGTATTACTGTGTGTTATGTGCAAATGCTTTACACATTGCCTCTGAGATAAGCCTGACTGCTCGTGCGAAGATACCAAGGGGGTGAGCAGGGGTTATTTTAGAAGTGTAACTCCCATTATCCTGACTAGGAAGAAGGGTCCCTACTTGGACAGGGTAACAACCTGCCAATTTGAGACCCCCATTTCTAACACTGCTGGAAAGAGAAGACACATTATACCCTGTAAAGATAGGCTGACCATCAGGACTAGGATGTTTCTCTCCAGGGCCAGTGGCCCTCACAGTTGCTTTGCTAGATAGTCAGGAGGCTCAGGAGCTGTGGAGTGCGGGCCGGAGGGTGGTGTGATGGCTGGTGGCAGAGCAGCTGTACAAGGAGAACAGGAAGAGATGGCTGTCACAGGGATCCCGAAAATCCAGCTCCCAGAAGAAAGTGCCCCTTTTGAGGCATGAAGGCCTCTTAAAATGATCCTGGTTGCTAGGCCTGGCAACCAGGAGCAAACAGAGCCAACAATGAAGACAACTGGACCAACGAAGCCAGAGTTATGCCACTTCAAAAATGTGCTTGGTAAAAAGAAAAAAAAGGAATCGAGCATCCGATCTTCTGAAAGTACCCTGGAGATGGCGAAGCCCTTTGTGAAAGGACATGTGTGGGGCCCCCTTCCCAGAGACTCTTTTGGCCCACAGGACCTCATCACGAGGCCCAGCGCATTGTAGGAGTACGGGGAGACCGAATTCCTCCTTGGGTCAGACAACAGCGCAGAGGCGCCAGGAGGCACCCTTGTACACCACCCCAGCCAGACAACATGGATGGTAGAGCAAGGAGAGAACGGCTCCTGCCACAGAGGGATCTAAAAAGAATGATGCCTGCTCCCATGCCTACAGATGAAAGCGTGAAGGGAACTGCCTGGGGTGGCGGGGCCTTGCCCTTCCCATGGCTCCGAAGACAAAAATAATCCAGCTGGATGCTCCTGGGTGGATCCGGGCCAGCCTCAATAAAAAATCCAAAAACAAAAAGTTGTGGCGCAAATCCGCTAAAGTAAACCACATGGAGTGGCTTGTTAGCTCATTTAACATTCACTGTTCCAGAGAGGAGTGCAACTGTAATGCCAGGAATTGCTCTGGTCTTTCTTGTGGTGTCCCAAGGAGGGGGCAAGGGCACCACCAAGTGATTCAATTGTTGTGGAGAAGGGGTTGCATGGATTGCAGGAGCCCTCCCCCCAATCATGTTCCCAGGGCCTGTGTTCTTTCCCAAAACTGTACCTTTGTACCCCCAATTGGCACCTCTGGCCACATGTAAGTCCCTTGTAAAAGGTACTATGGGTACCAAGGGCACTGTGACCAGGGTAGGCCTCTAAGGGCTGCAGAACCTATTGTGCCACCCTTAGAGGTCCTGTACCTTAACACACACACTGCCATTGCAGGCTGCGTGTTTTGGTGCAGAGAAAAGTGAAGAGTCGACACATGGCACACATACCTATGTGCCATGTCTGCAACCAACTCCCTATGGTATAGGAAAAACACCCCTAGCTGGGTTCACTATACCACTGGTGAGAGTACAGGTGCATGAGCCCTGTACCCCTACAGTGTCTAAGTTCATTCTTGGACATTGTAGGTGCAGTAAAGCCATAAAAGAGTATATGGTCTTGGGGTTTGTCATTGCAAACGCCACAGCATCATAATGGCTTTACTGAATTCTGGGAAGTTTGGTAGCAAGCGTCTCAGCATAATAAACCCACACTGATGCCAGTGCGGGATTTATTATACAATGCACTCAGAGGGCATCTTAGAGATGCCCCCTGAAAAACGACCAGCCCCTGGTGGGTTACCTGACTGGTACACACCAGACTGCCACCACGAGACATGTTTCTGGACCCCTGGGGTGGGAGCCTTCGCTACCTGGGCTCAAAAACAAAGCCTTTCCTGGGCAGAGGTGTTCACACCTCTCCCATGTCAGGAAGAGCCATCTGTGGCAGGGGAGCTTCAAAGGCCTTGCCACCTTTGTAATGCAACCCCCAGCCTCTCCTGCTATCAGGAGCAGCCCCCCTTCCTGTCTCACCTCCTTTTCGGTGGGAACACAGGCAGAAAAAAAAAAAATTAGAACAGCCCAGAAGGTGTGCCCACCTTTGCCAACCCCACCCCTCAGGTGGGGGAGGCAAGGTGAAGCCCACTCTTCAGTGCCTGCCATCTTGCAGATGGCAGGCACTCTCCAATCAGTGTGAGGGATTGTACCCACTCCCCCACGTGGGGTGAGCACACCAAGGGTGTAGTCCCCCTAAGGTCAGTAGCCCATTGGCTACTGACCTCGAGACCCCTAAAACACCCCCTGAATACAGTATTTAAGGGGCAGCCCTGAACCTAGAAGGCAGATTACCGCAACCTATGAAGAAGGACGAAGGAAGATGCACAGCAGAGGAGACTGCAGAGAAGAACTGAATTGGCCCTACTGGCCTGTCTGCAGTTTCCAGAGATCTGCGCCAAAAGTCACCTTGTCCTGCAGCTAGCGACCTCCAGAACCCCCGGGAGGACTGACTGCCTTCAACAAAGACCGGATCCCCTGTGAACAGCAGCTCTGTTCAAAAGAATCTCCAAAGAAAGACTCCGAGCCTGCTGCAGACAAAGAAACCAGATGCCTGGAACCACCACTGCACCCGTCGCCTGCAGCACGAGTCAGAGTGGCCCACCAGTCGCAGCGAGGTCCCCCAGCGATCCAGAGTCCAAGTCCACCATGGGTTGACCCCTCCAGGACTCCCCCATGTCGCCTGCAGCCTCTGCATCCCCCCCCCAACCAAGAGTGGCCCAGTAAGGTGAAATCTGACCTCAAAAGACACCCCTGCATCCAGCCGCCCTGCACCCTGGAGAGGAGGACCGGAGGTGCACTTATGTCTCTGAGCCCTCCAACTTACCTGTCCAGCTGTTGGTTCCTCCTGGAAGACTTCCTAGACCGAGCCTGCAGCCAAAATCCAAAACCGGCAACTCCCATTGAAAACAACAGGGCACCTGACACCAGATCAGCACTCTGCACCCGACTGCCCCTGTGCTACTAACTCGGACCCCCCTTTGCCCCGAGCTTAATCCTAGGAGCTTTGCTCCCTCAACCTTGTGGCCTGCCCGAGAGCAGCCACAAACAGACTCCCCCCTAGCCCCATAGGCTAACATTGGGCCTTAGCTCTTTGCACCCGGTCGCCCAAGTGCCGCTGAGGGTGCTTTTTGAGTGCATCCTTGACCCTGGGGGAACCCTTGTTCTAACTCCAGAAACTCAACCCCAAAGGCCGATTGCTTACCTGCAAACCGATAACCTCATTTTTCTCCAAAGGATAGCACTGACTGTTTTCCTCTGAAAAAGTTCTAAGTGTTGAGCTGTGTTTGTAAGGAAACCTAAGCAACTGTGTTTTAATGAAAAACTGTTTTACTTACCTTTTATCTAGGAAATGTCCTAGTGTGATAGAGGCATATCACACGGAGTAGAAAAAGTAATTTTAAAAAAGTACTCTGAAAAGTAATCAAAAGTAATCCAAAAGTAATTTCAACTGTAATTGAATCTTCTTTGCACAAACCTCCAAAAGTCACTCATCCAGCTTGCTTGTTGATCAATCTGTCTGGAAAAGTACAATTCTATTTATCTGTACCAAGTCCTGCTTGGTTCTAAAAATAAAATACAACAAAGAAATATTTTTAATACAAACAAATTGGTCTGAGTTCAGTCTGAGTGTGTGACATCATTTCTTGCCCGAATGTGTTCAATAAATGCTTAACACTACCCTTACTGCTCGCCCACACTATCACAAATAGAGAGTAAGGTGCTATCTACTTTTACCTCTGCCTACCTTTGGGGATCCACTGGACTCTGTGCACACTAAACCTTACTTTGGTATAGTATATACAGAGCCAGCGTACTACTTGCGTGCTTAAGGCAAGCGTGGTTCGGCTTATGGGGAAACGGCACGTGTGGCTCAGCCCGCGTTGTTAAGGCTGTTTCCCCTTTTAAAAACTTACCCTATGTCTCCTGGGCCCAGGTAAAGGGGATCCTTGGGAGAAGGTGTTTATTGTTTTCAAATTACTCCTAGAGCTAGACCTTTTGCTCCTGGGCGAGGAGTGCAGGGAACACTAGTGGTTGGTCCTATGGCTGCATTATGTGACCTGAAACAATGCCATGCTGGCGACAAAACATCTGTGATTGATTTTCACATTTATTTAATATGCAATGCACGGGAAAATGACTGAGCAATGGAGAACTGTTGCCTAAATAACGAGAACTGTCTCTGGAAAATCTGCACTTACTTGTAATTCCAGTTGCATCTTGGAAGTTGTAGGTCCATCAGTCACGTGGTAAAGTACACCTATAAGAATGCACGCACGCACTTTGTTGGAACTTTCTCTCCGTGATCAAGGCTAACCCCGAAACATGTTGGACTGAGAAAGCAATGTGCTGCATTACCTGAAATAAAGCGCTTGTCTCCAGAAATGGGCCTCTCTCTGTGTTTCATGTGAAAGTGACGGGCTTCTCCGTGCCCGTTTTAATAGAGGCCGCCCTGCAGGGTGGCGGCTCCTGATTCGGAGGTCTTGTTGTGGATATATATATATATATATATATATATATATATATATATATATACACACACATTTGATAACTCCTTGAGAAACCCAGTAGACCCGCCTTACGCAATGTGGCGTCTGGTGTGTGTGTGTATATATATATATATATATATATATATATATATATATATATATATATATATATATAACGGCATTGAGACTACGGGGTTCGGGATCCACAAGGTGTGATATGAGGGTGTCACCAAAGCAATTTTCCATCTAGCTGGTGTATCAATTTGTAACTTAATGCATAATATTTAGTAATGTGTGTGATAAAAGTATTTTTCTTTTTAAAAGGAAAGGTACTGACTGAACAATAGTTTGAGTTCTGTTGTTTGAGTGCCAGCGAATGGAGATTACTAGCCGACACCAAGTTCCCCCTGGGACCGTTTTGAATGGTTTTGCTTCGCTACACAGAGTCAAAAGGCAAAAAGGCAACTGCAGGCTTATTACTTGGGCAGTAATCTCATCCTTCTCTATTAATACCCAATTTTTCACAGCATGCCAAACAAAGCGTCAGAGGCCCACTGGACAAACAGGCACTTTGCAAGGTGTACAAAGGCTCACAAATCAAAACCAGCATTGGCATAGCCAATAGGTCTCGCCTTTGGGACCTTTTATGTGTTTAGCCATGCAGCACATGCATACACAGGAGGAAGGACACTGGAAAAAACATACAAATATGCAAAAAAAAAAAAAAAAGGAAATGCCATATTTAGAATGCAGAGTGACTTTTGCATTGTGCAGAGCCAGTGGGGCTGGTGTTGGGTAGTTCAATTGCTCAGGACTTTGAAGTCTTTGGTGTATCTGCCTTTCTGGTTTGATTCTTCTGATTGCTTTTGGTGGGGAATGTCACATACCGTCTCGAAATGCCGGCCTTGAACCTGGGGAGCCCATTTCAAGTTTGGGCTTGCTTTCAACGTGCCACACTCCTGTTGCAGTTTGGGATACGGATAATGCAACTGCTCTGTCTGTCCCCTCTTCTAAGCAACAGGGACAGTTCAGACACGCATAGGTCTTTGAAAGGCTGGAAGTGCGGGGACAAAGTCAGACACAAGGCAGGTGCCCTTGACACGAATCTCTGCCTGACCTTCTATTCAAAGGTCCTGTCCTGGTAGTTGGTACATCTCCAGAAACTACCCGTAAGCAGTATGGCAGGGTAGGCCGTGTCCCATTTTAGACTCCACCACCCCTATCAGGATTAAGAAGGAAGAGCTGCCTGCTGCTTTTTGCCCATACTGGAGCGAGGGAGGGGGTCAGGCGCTGTGTAATCCCCCAGTGGTTCACTCAGAGTTGGGGCCTCAAGCTTTTTCACTCCCACCTGCCCTTAAGCAACGGAGGGGCTGTTTCCATTTCACCCCCAAGAAAAGGTGGTGCTCATCCGTCATTCTCCCTCTTTCTGCCCGCCCCCCACCCCCTCCGTTTTGCACAAGGGGCGGAGGGGTTGGTGCTGTTGCTGCGCCGGTAAACACAGTTCTCCAGGGACCGGGGGCCAGCCGAGAGGACCTGTTACCGCCCCTAATGGGGGGACAGGCAGCGCGTGCAGGAGACAGACTTCTGAATCAGCAAATAGCGGTGCACGCGTGCCAGCATCTCCCGGCTTTGTCTGCTCTGGCGCCTGCAGTGATCCAACCAGCCTTGCAACCAGCGCCCTGCATTAACCCCGTTGAATAAATATTCCACTTTACCCAAAGATTAATGTATTTTATAGGCGGGTCATTACATCTACTCACTACACCACAGCCTCTGGTAACCTCACGCCATGCTGCCCTCACTCACCAGGGGAGAACTGGGTCACTGAAACAAAGTTCGAGCCTCGGCATAGGTTTAGCATCCTGGGCAAATCAGGTAATCTCCCCGTGCCTATCAAAAATGAATGTGTCACTTGAACATGAGCAATGTTAATAAAAAGAATAAAAAAAAATTAAAAAAAATGAATGTGTCCATGTGTAACATAACTCATGCTTATGTAAAGCGCTCTAATACCTTCCGGTCGGGTTCGTGCTATATAAATCCGCAAAAAAACAAAACAAACAAAAATAGCGGCGGTATAAAAACAAATGGAGGAGAGATTGGGAACACGAAGCACGGTTGAGGGGGCAGTGACCTGCACGACAAAGACAGCTGGAATGAAAACGCATGGCGCGTGGTGTTTAAATAGTAACCTGATCCACAAGGACACGAGGAATGCAGCTGCCACCCTGCGCGCCGCTGCTCACTCCCGAGAGCAAAACGCCGTGGGAGTGAACATTAAAAAAAGAAGGTGGGACATGCACCCGCCGTTAGCCATTTGCGTGCTTTCATTAGTGAAAGACACACAAAAGCCAATCCTATGTGTGGGAGGAGTCAGACCCACACGGAGAAGTTTAGAGTACTTACAAGAAGCCTTGCAGAGCAGCGCATGCGCGCTGGCTCAGGCTCGACCTAAAAAGGTGGCTCTGTAAATTAATCGTGCAAAAATCAAGAGCCTTGAACCTTAAAAAGCATAAATACAGGCAGCGTTTAAATACCGTTTCATAAGACTCAAGTTGTGGTGCTGTATTAAGTATGCAATTTTGAACAAACAAACAGGCATGCTTCATAGTAGAAATTAAACTGAATCCTTTGTGACCTTTAAGGAGTCCTGGGTGATAGGTAAGAGACAATAGATGAGACAAAATATGCGAGAATGAAATCTTTGAATTGTATTGCCAGTCAATAAATACACTTTGAGGGAACGTAAAATACAACATTAATATCTGACCTTTTGGGAGCTAAGAGTATAAAGAAGTCAAGTACTGCTTTGAGTTAGAAAAATGTATTTAATAAAAAGCATTTTAAAAAGAAGTCAGTTTTTTGGGGAGAATTTAAAAGGACTGTTAAAAAAAATACGAGGAGAATCCAATATAGGAAGATTTATTTAGTGCGGTGAGAGAATCCTAACTAATAAGAGCACAATGAACACCATCATATCACACATGAAAGTGATTAACAAATATTCATGAACAGTATCCAGTGCACGGTTACTCATGGCCCAATACATAGTATACGTAGCAGCTTAGCAAGGGCATAACCACTACAGTTATTTTTTTTTTACACTATAAATATTAGGTAAAAAGACAAGAAGAAACACAAGCTTAACCTATCACGTCTACTTTAGAATCAAATTCCCTGTTCCAGTTTCTCTGCAAGCCTCTATTTACAATTCACGGGTGTCCAAATTATGACCACATCTGCTCCACATTTTCAGAAAAACGCCAATTTAAACAAGTTCCATTTAGATTCACTGTAAGGATCTTAAATGGATATTCTCAGGTTTGGATCCTCCCTCCCGATGAACATCTGCTATATGTCATACAACGTGCAAAACAGATCATAGGACGATCCTATAGCAGGTCATGTGGAGGGTTCATAATGCTCCAGCTCAGATCAACAGATATCTGTCCGTTTACCACTAAAAATCAAGAGCTCTCTTAAACACCTGCAGTAGCTCTCCTCAAAGTCCAGACTTATATGCTCAAGATACCAAACAGGAAATATGGTTCAAAGTTTGTTCTATCTGCTGTTGCCAACCAGATCACTCCTCTTCAGAACTTTGCCATTTGATTGTATCGCCTTTATTTCAAGCAGACTCTGGTGTTCCGATAGAGCACCACAGCCATAAATAGTGTCAGGTAGGACAATCCGTTTATTCTAGAAAAACCAGACCAAATCAATTGATGAAAAATCAACACAAAAAAATAAAATCTCTGCCAGAACTGCAGAACGCCCCAGCCAAAGACACCTCAGCACCAGTCTGCTCCAGGAAGCTCTGCTCCCACATGACAACTCCAGGGCAGAGCTTTGCTCCTCATGGCAGACTCCATTAAAAGATACATTATCTCATGAGACCCAAGCCCTGCCACCTTCCACCTAGGCTGAATCCTGACACGGTTAAATTCAGGGCCTTACGTGCAAAGGATCTCCACCCACGGCATGACAACAAAGTCTACATATTTAGATTTCAGCGATGAGGATATTTAAATAAACAGACTAATAATGGTATAGAATTAAGAGTGAAAATGCTTCTTATGCAATTGAGGTGATTTGGGTGCTCTAATAAATTCACTTTGGTAGCAGCTTCCACTGTTACAGCTGCTTCACAATGAAGCCAGAAGTGGTTAGTATACATAAGCAAGGACATTAACTACCTCAGTTTTGTAGAAGGCCACAGACCAAGAAGTACAGTTGTTCCTGAGCTGATGAGAAACAATTATGTTTCTAGAGGTCCACTGTTGCAATTTACATTGCTTCTTAAGAACCATTCTAGGATCTTCTTGCAGTCAGCGGGCGACATACTTATATGCAAGGTCTCACTTTATACACTCATCTATGATTCAGTAGGCCCGTTTCAGAGGAAGGTGAGTCTGCATGAAAAAACGCAAGTGAATTGCACATCCGTCGTGATCTTAAAACAATGGCTCCTATGCCACTCATGGAAAAAAATATTACTAAAGGATAAACACCAACATTTTGATTTTGCTGCAGAAACAGTTCAGTTGACTTGCCCACTGTCATGCATCAAGTTGAGTAAACCCTTAGCCACAGTCGCTCGAAAATATTGTAAAATTAACCTGGAATCTTCCTTTCGTTTAGGAACCTGAACATCAGCTCAAGAAGAACCAAGGCCTTCGTTGCCTCCGTCTCTATGTGAGACAGCGTTACAAAGAACTTCATGTCCACCCATCTAAGGTTCAAATCCCTGGGTCCTAATAACCTAGTTATCTAATCACAACCTTACCCATTACACACCTACACACTCCCCAACTTACCCGCACAGTTTTTTTGTTACTCGTATACCCTCACTATTGTTCCACATCTCCGGCTTGGCAACACACAACCTATTATCCGTTCCAAACCCCAGTGCCCCCCTGCTTCGGGTGAAGAAAGGCTGCTCTCACCCCAACGATCCCGTAACTAACTGAGCGCAGTCTGAACAGCGACTAGTTTACAGCAGAGGAAACGACCTGGCGACGGCGGTCACGTGACGGGCACGTAAACCGCTGCGGGACGTACATGCACTGTCTCCCCACCCCCTCCTGCGACACCGGGCCTCCGTTTCGGCTGCCGTTTGGCTCCTATTGGTCGGAGGTTACACGAAGGGGCAAGACAGACCAGGACAGAGAAAACCAAAATAACAGAGTGAAGAGAGTGGGTGAAATAGTATTGGCTATCGTCCTTGGTCTGCCGTGTTACTTAGGGGTCTTCTGCGGGCCCCGTGCACGGAAAGCCCTCTCAACCATAGAACTGTCTAGAGAAGATAGAAGAGTTAGAAACAATGCAATGCACGTCAACGTTCAAATGATGACAAGTTATAACAGAGCCGCTAAAGTTAATACGTGGAGTAGAGTCAGTGTAAAATGGCAAGGAAAACGGCAGGGTGGAAACAAAATATCTTTCTTTTTTATGCAACGCTATACGTAGAACTGTAAAGGCTAGATGTGGTTAAGGTCACATGTTGTGTCTAATTTTAGTGCCAAAATATAACCTTCTGGAAGCGCTCCGCTGTGTTATTTCGGCTTAGCCTAGACCCAAGGAAGTTTTGTTTAGTGTTTGATATGACCTGGATACAGCGTTAGTTTTTATTGCCCCGTAGTAAAACAAGCGCGGTCGCGAAAGTGAAAGCGACCGCGCTGGGTTTAGTAACCCATCCTGGAATGCAGCTGGCACACTGCACGCCGCTGCTCGCTCCGCTCGCTCCCAAGACCCATAGGCCATGGGAGTGAACGTTCACAGAAAAGGCGGGACATACCCCCGCCTTTGGCCATTTGCGTGCTTTCATTTTTGAAAGCCACACGCAAAGGCCAATGGAATGTGTGGGAGGAGTCCGACCCACACAGAGAAGTCTCTTGGAAGTCTGGAGTGATTCCAAGAGGCCCTCTCCTAGAGCAGCGCATGCGCGCTGCGCTCGACCCAAATACGCTCAGTGACCCCCAATAAACAAAAGTCCAGCCAAATACTTGATTTTATGAAAAAAGTAGCATTTATATACGAACACAAAGTGAAATATGTCACAATATAATACACAAAGTTTTCGTAAGGTTGGCACTCTAGTGTTGTCAGGATAAGTCCCCCAGTTCCACTCCCTTCTCTAAAGATGGTGGTTATTCCCCATTCATGTGAGGCAACATTCAGGTTATGACACGCTAGTAGAAGTTCCATGGTGGCTTCTTAAAATGACGAATCATCCCAGTGGCATACCACTTTTAGTCACAGCTCCCCCAGAGGCTGTGACCCGGCAATCTGTCTAACCCACTCTCTGGATCTGCGCTTTGTCAGGCCCATGCGCGCATCAGCAGCACAGTGGTGAGCAGAAGTTTGGAGGCTGCAGGTGAGGCGACAGACGTCCATGACACTCCTCCGATCATGCAGTAAGTCTTTCAAGTGCGGTGGCTGGTCTTGGGTGCTGCTGGGTTCGGGTGGTTAAATTGATGCTCTGCTTCCATGGATCACAACCCGCTACTCTTCACTTTTGCACACTGCTCCAGGGTGATAGCCCCCTCTACTCACCATAGCCTTCACTTAGTATATGGGGAACGCAAACAGCGCATGCAGGGCGACAGCCCTTCCCGGTCACAACACTTCATGTGCAACAGTCCACTTCTTGTTGAAGCAATGAACCAGGCCAACAGCCTTAATCTTCACCGCAGCCACCTCCTGGAAACGAAGGTTGCACACCAGGGCAATGGCCGCTCGGATGTTGCACAGATGCACCAGGGCAACGGCCCTTAATCTTCAATGCAGACCCCTCCTCCCCCCAGGATATGGGGTTCGCGAACAGCAGCACTTGGGTGGATGGCCGGATCATTGCAACTGTCCGTTTAGTAGACCCAAATCTCACACTGTTAAGTGATCCACTTAACAGGATCCCCAATCCTCCTCACAAGGTCCTCTGGTCTGGCAGGCATACCTTGGTGCTCTGGGTTCCAGGGTGAGTGGTATTGATTTTTCTGGATGATGTCCCCTCATCCAGCAGGGAGACTAGCAGACGTTCGTCTCCAGTCCTAGTTGCAACAGGCAGTACTCATGTTGAGCTTCTCCACACTGCTGAACAACTCCAGTTTGACAATTGTGGAAGGCACAAGCTCCCCTTTTTATAATCAGTTTCCCGACATAGTTATGATGTAGTGTCTTAAGCCCTTGTGTTGTAGGAGGCTCACTTTGAAGACAGAGTAACTGGATACAGGACAAACAATGGAACATCAACTGAATACAGAGGTGAAATAATTTCTTTCAATTAAGGGCGCAGAAGCATCTATTACAAAAAGGAATAAAATAAAATACAAATTTTGAATGCATGCGTTTTGGCAAGACTAGATTATCAGAATAAACTATCTCGAGCTTCCAAAAAAGAAAACTGATAAGATTTCAAATGATACATGATGTGGCAACTAGGTTAATTTTAAATATTAGAAAACATTACTCCATATCCACAGCGTTATCCAAACTACACTGGTTTCCAGTTGGCCAAATAATAAAATTCTGAGAAAGAACTGGATCAGTCACAATGTAACCCGCTAGGAGAATTTTGTTCCATAAGCCAAATCGCAGTCTCAGATCAGAATAGGCATGGCTGTTGAATGCCCCAAGTTTCTGCAGAGGAGGGGGCAGAAGCTTTTCTGTGCGAGCGGGCAAAATGTAGAATGGCATCCCCCAAATATTGTAGAAGGAATAATTGTGTCTCCACCCATTCTCCCCAACAGACAATGGAAGCTGAAAGTGTTTATTAGGAATTCGTGTTAAACTAGTGGTTTGGATCAACCCAACACCAAGATAGCTGCAGGTATTGAATTGTAATTGTGACGTGGCGTCGAAGCGCTTTTCGGCAAGTAGTACGCTACTCCGGAACCCAAAAAGGATTAGTGGTGGATTAGTATAGTGAAATTGGAGTTAATTTGAGCTGTGGACATGCAAGTCTGTTAGTTGGATTGAAAAGGATAATGGAGGGATAGAAGAGGGAAGGGTCTAAAAAGTGGTGGAAGTTGTACTTAATAAACAGTGAAAATTAAAAGCAAATACACTTAGGGGCTCATTACGATGTCAGGCGGAATCACTTCCGCCCGACACCGACTCAGTCATGGGACCGTCCGACACCTGGTCAGCGGTCCCGACCGCCCTATTAGCGTTCCTATCTTTCACTATGGGAGCATGCATTACGGCCGTAATGCATGCTCCCATAGTGAAATGGGAGGTGCGGTTCATCCCTGCACTCCGTGGCAGGCACCACAAGGTGCCTGCCACAAGATGTAGGGATCAACAGGGGGGCACTATAGGTGCCCCCTCGGCCTCCAACCGGAGGCCGTGCAACAAAGGAGGCCCTTCTGAGGGCCCCCTAACACGCTTTACGACATGGTTTCCATGTCTGACAGATGGGCACAAAAACCATGTTGGAAACTGATCGTAAACTCAAGGTGTTAGACTTGGCTTTTTCAGCGGGTTTACCCCCAGACTTTTTGGCCTCCTGTTTTTGACCCTGTGTGTTGGTTTTAGGACTCTGGGCACTTTACCACTGCTAATCAGTGCTAAAGTGCATATGCTCTCTGTGTAAAATGTGTTATGGATTGGTGTTTCCATGATTGGCCTATTTGATTTATGTGTCAGTCCCTAGTAAAGTGCACTGCGAGTGCCAGGGCCTATAAATCAAATGCTGTTGGTGGGCTGCAGCAGTGGATTGTGCCACCCACGCAAACAGCCCGTAAAGTGTAACTCTGGCCTGACATTGCAGAGCCTGTGCGCAGCCTGGGGCTGCCATGTCGACTTGGCAAGTGCGCACACTTGCAAGTCCCTAAACCTTCCCTTTTCTACATGTTAGTCACCCCTAAGGTAGGCCCAAGGTACCCCTGTGGGTCAGGGTGCGCTAGTATGCGAAAGGTAGGACATGCCCTGGTGTGTGGCATGTCCTGATAGTGAATTACAGCCTAGTTCGTTTTTCACTATTGCAAGGCTACCTGTTCCCCATAGGCCAGAACGGGCAGTTTTGATTATTACAGCTTATAATCCTAACTGACCCAGGGAACATGGTAGAAATTCGAGTTTAGTATGCCTGGACTCAGAATGATAAAATGCATCTTTTAGTGAAGTTGGTTTTAACATTCTGTGTTTGAAAATACCACTTTTAGAAAGTGGGTATTTTCTTGTCTAACCATCCACGCCTGCCTCTGCGAGGTTGTGTATTCCTTGTCTGGAGTGTGAGTGACAGGGCTGGGGGATGCCAGGAGACAGGGTGAGTCAGCACAGGGCTGAATAGCAAGATCTAAATGTAGATGGGTGGGAGGAGTTGCACCTGGGCCCTGAATAGGACAGTGCCTTCCCTCCACAATGCTGGCTCCACCTCCTGTGGTGCGTCTGATGTCCCTGGCCTACTCTCTGAAAGAAGGGACGGAGACTTGTCAACAAAGTGCTCCAGAACTGGTTTGGACTAGGCAAAGGCCTCTCTGCCTTCAGAGAACAAAGGAATTTGGGATATAAATATTGGGGCCTCGACCCCATGAATTTAGATCTCACCGGAATCAAGGAACCTGTCAAGAAGAAGAGCTGGAGAGCTGCTAGGAGGAGTACTGCCCCTTTGCTGAGTGACTGCTTTGTTGGGTTGGCCTGCAGTTGCTGCTTCTGTCTTGGGCAGTGAAAGGACTGAACTTTCTACAAACTTGTGCGGAGTATCTCCAAGGGCCTGAAACCGAGCTGGCCTCCTGTTAAGAAGTCTCAGGGACTACAAAGACTTCGCAAGCCTCTGGGTACCGCTTCTGGAACGCTGTTTCAGTTGCCACAGAGGAAGGGAACTGCAACCGACTCCGTCAACCGAATCCATCCCTGACCGGTGACCTGTTTGCACTGCAGACCGCATCGCCCCGCATCGCAACCCTGGTCTCACCGTAGGCGACGTCCGACGCCGTCAACATCGAGCCGCTGCTTGCACTGTGACCTGTGGGCACCGCAGTTCGCATCGCTTCACTGAACCAGCCGGACCCGACCGACGCGGTCGCTGCAACTGGCTCAACAGGCGTGACCGCATCGCATTTGGGGCACTACTCGCACGTTTGCGACGTATCGCTCCGACTCGCACCGCTGTCCGACGCCAGCTCCCGCACTCCGGCTTGGTCGCCTGCATCGCAACCTGTCAGCACCGCATCGTACACAGTCTCGCCCTGCACCGCACGCCTTGGACTCACCGACTCCGTCTGCACGACGCTCATCGAGCCGCTGCCTGCACCGCATCGAGGGACACCGCACCTTGCATCGCTCCGTCTTGCACCGCAACCGCGAACGCCGACCGGCTCGTACACTCCGTACCAGCCACAACGAGAAAGGTACTGTGACAGTCTGTTCACGACTCTGCTGGCCCGTAGCGACGCGGTCGGCTGGAACTGTTGGACTCTGTAATTCAGCATCGCGGTAGACCCGGACGGGGCTACCGACTCGTACAAACTTTGCTTTTGTGTTATTCCTGCAAAGAAGAAGTTACCTTATCAAGCATTCATTTTTAAAGTATAGTATTGTGGATTTTTGTCGTAATTGGTCTTGTCTTGAGTATATAAAAGTATTGGTTATTTTCTAAACTGGTGTGGTGTCCTTTTGTAGTGCTTACACTGTATTACTGTGGGTTATGTGCAAATGCTTTACACACTGCCTCTGAATTAAGCCCGACTGCTCGTGCCAAGCTACCACGAGGGTGAGCAGGGGTTACTTCACGAGTGTAACAACCCTTACCCTGACTAGGAAGAAGGGTCCCTACTTGGACAGAGGTGCAAGCCCTTGCCAACTAGAGACCCCCATTTCTAACACAAGGGCAGTAAGACCCGCACTTGAGATTACAGGCCGGATTCCGACTGGCGGACGGGCTCTCCACGCCCATCGACAGCCAGCCGGAATGACCGGCCGGTTTCCTTTCCGACCGCCTCAATCGTAATGAGGCAGTCGGAAAGGTAACCTACCGGCCCATTACGATGCGGCCCTATTTACGGGCTGTATCGTAATCGGCCCCTTAGGCTTCAAATTCTTTAGAGACCATCTAGGAATTTCAAGGGTGCAGCAGCCCACCTGCCAGGACATGATTCCAGAAGTTCATTAAAAGGGAAGACTCAGGCTCGAGTACAATAACAGTGATGAACATGTTCCAATGCTTAAAGATCAAATATTAGAATAAGCTACATACCGCCCTTGTAATGCCACGCTTAAAAAATCTGTGCGCCAGCAAAGTAGGTTTATTCGCAACACAGAGACCTCCAAGGGCAGGCATTTAAATAGAGGTGGCTGTTAATCTGAGAAATGTGTGGTCAGAACCTCAAAAATGAAAAGAATGCCAGTCGATATTGTGCTGGAAAACTCACAAAGCATGAAGATGCATCTAGATTGATATTCTTAATAACTGCAGCTGTGTTCAGACTACGACTCACTTTCATTCGAACAGTTCACAGGAAGCGAAATCCCAAAAGAGGGCCATAACCGGCTGCCCCATTACTGAGATTGCAGCCATAACCCCAGAGCCCTGGCAATTACTGGGACGGCAGCGAGAAGCAAGGTTTGATCCCTGCCACAATATCAACACCCACGGTCCCACCAGCTCATTAAACAAGGATACACGAGGCCCATACATCAGCAATGGTTTGAAGAATAGTCAGTGATGTTACTTCCAAGCCACGTTAATCTCCCATACCGCTATTGGCAGCACTTGGATAGAGTAATTGGTTCACAAGACCACCATGCAACACAACGAGAACACTAGTGTGTCTGCAGCCTTTACAGATTCAATGAGTCAAAGTAGCAAAAACATACCCGTCCCTTCGGGCGCGGCTTGCAAGCCTAAGCTGGTGGACGTGTGAGCTCATCGCTCTGAGCCGGGCCCCAGAATATCCTGCCCCATCCGCTGTCTGGGGACACTTCTTGGGCTGGCACAGGTCCTAAGAGAAGCTTGGGGGCCCACAGGGACTCTCACCTCCGCTGCTGCAACACCGGACCCTGGTGTGTGGATGGCTCCCTGCCTCCCCCAATGAGTAGTGACCTGAGGTGATGAGCAGTTGTTGGGGGCCCCGCATAGAGAACGCAATTACAGCCTTGTGCCTGCTGGGTTGCTGGCCTCCCCCTGTGGGCTCACCCGATTTGGTCCACACCTGCAACAGTCCAACTTTGAACAGTTAGTAGAGTGGGTGTGGCGGGGAGCGGGCCCGCGTGGGGAATTAATGAACTGGTTTGGGGCACACACATCGGTACCCGGCACACATTTGTGGGGCAACAAAAGAGCTGCAAGCACGAAAAGGAACCGGGCGGGTGGTCTGCGCCCCGTCCAGGACTTACTGAGTGGCTGTGCCTCGACTAGTTCTGTGCACGCCTGCGACTTGCGACTGATCTGCACGTGACTGATGCTGGTTGACCCAGGCCCCTGGTGGGGGTTTGGACTCATCGTCCATATGAGGAAGGGTAGGACCAGACTGACAGGCCCGCAGCCTGGCACGGGGAGCATTCCCAATCCCTAATTGTGGAGACTGAGGGAACTGAACCCGCGGTTAACACTTAACAACTCCAATTGGACAAGATTCTTGCAGCCATAACAGAAACTAAGACCTCCAACAGGACATTAGCGCTGCATCGGTGGTCCTGGCCCTCTTGCAGGCCCAGCACCGCAAACTTGCAGACAGGGTGAAAGATCTGCCAACCTCAGTAGGCATGCTAAAGCTGGAACACTGGTCACTGATCTGCCAGGCGGCGGACCGGACCGATGGGGTGCGCATTCTAGAACGTCTGACGAAGGCTTACAGTATTTGTTGATGTTCCCAGCCAAATTAAGAATACTGAAAGGCACCACGCACAACTGTGGGGATCCGGTCATGGCTTGGGACTGGTTGGAGGCCTATACAGTTGGGTCGGCCCGGCCCAAAGAGGGTGTGCCCAGACAGGTCCAGAAAGCACTGACAGGGGCTCCACGTAGGGAGTCCCTGAAGAAACCATACCCATCGCAGACTGAGCAGGAGAGGGCGACCGCGCATATGGCCATGGCTGAGATTGCCGCACCACAGGTGTCACACCTCGAGACAGGTACCCCTTTAGACTACCAATCAGTGGTCTCAGAATCGGAAACTTCACTGGTGAATGGAACTGGCCCACCTGCCGTGACCCCCTCCTCCCAGTCTGTAGATGAACTGATCTGAAGGGCTGAGACTTTAGCCCACTGGTGATTGATTGAATGGTGGAGCCCCTGCCCTGATGGCTGGGGGTTTATAGAAAATCCTAGCTGAAGGGGGGGGGGGGGGTGCTGCTCACTGTATGGCATGGCACCCTAGAAGGGGGGGGGGGTACTCACGAGACCAAGTGCGGGCTGTAGCTGGTTTCTGGAGAGTACATGGGAACAGGGCTGGCACAGAACTAGACGCGCCTGCACATTTTAGGCTGCCCCTCACTGATTGGCCCCTGCCAGGAGATTGGATGAGGTGTTCTAAGAACAGTGTTTCTACACTGAGTTTGGGTAGCCAGCTGTTGCTAGGCTGCTCTTGGGAGGTTGAGTTAAAGGTTGGGGTTACGGTTTGTCTCATGGGTTGCGATACATGCTGCTGTGAGGGTTTTGGACACGTCGCTGTGCTCTAATAACGCATCTTAGTGGGGTGGAGATTAAACGCTTACGGGTCGGTGCCGAGGCCAGTTATACACAACCTCCTACTCCGCCTATGCTCGGGGGCACCAACATGGATCAGGGCAGAGGCGTCCTTCGAACATGTCCACTCCTCTATTGACAAGGAGGGACGCTATGTCCAGGTTAAGGGCAAATTGCAGGGCACAGATATCACATTGGGGAGTGTTTATGCTCCGAACCAGGTCCAAGTGGTGTTCCTTCAGTCCCTCTCAGCACCCCTAGTGTCCATTAGTGACTGACGATCTACTATTGGGTGGGCACTTTGTGTGGCCGATGTCACGATGGACCGCTCCACCCCCCCTTTAACCCAGAGCACCACCACACAGGACAGTGAGGGTCTCAGGGAGTGGCTGGAACATTGGGAGCTGTCAGATACCTGAAGAACCCTGCATGACGTAAAGCAGGATTATTCCTATTATTCCCACTTTTACCAGTTACACACTAGTTTGGACAAATTGGTTTACCTGAACAGGCTCAGCCAGTACGTGACAGCATTTGGATCGCACACTCTCGGACCACAGTCCACAGTTGCTGGGCTTTTGATCGTTGGATCAGCACACCCCCAGTGGGTCACTCAATGGCTTGACTGGGCTCACCAGGAGGAACTGGGCCCCGTCAGAATGGCACAATACCAGGGAGTACGGCTGGCGAAGTTGTTTCACCCAGTGGCGATGATTCCCTGTCCTGGTGTATTGTTGCTGGTGGCCTTGAAATGCTGGAGGTGCTGTTTGCGGGTGGGACTCCCGCATGGGGAATCTTTCACGGCCTTGTAGTTGTCGGCCTGGACAGATGCCAGGCTGGTGATGGTTGGCGACTTATCAATGGGGCTCCCTGGTCCCTCTGGAGGAGTTGACCCAGTATGCCTTGCCCTAGGCCAGTATCTGGCTTATGAGTAGGCTGTCCGGTTTTAGGTTTAAACCTATAGAAACTGATAAAACCCCACCGGAAGGGAAATAGCCCTCATCAGTGTAAACATATAAACACTGAAAAAACCCCTGCACAACCACAAACTAAATGCCATTCAAAGAAAGGAAAAGGAGAGTGAAAGTCATTTTTATTTCTTCGTGAAGGGGCCAAAACAATATAACTTTGTTATACAAGGTAGCAGTAAGAAAGACTGGGCTAACATTCTGCTTGAGTTTTGTTGTTTAGGGATGTCACTAAAATATTGTTTTGTCTTCCTTTTTTCAGTTTTGTGGTCTTTGGTCTAAAGATACAGGGGTTAGAAGCATGTTTTAGGTGTTTATTTTATAAACTGTGGCGAATCAGGAAATATCAAAATCAGATTTGATTTTTGGCTACGTTTAGGTCTTTCACAGATAGAAAAAATTTAGGTTTCATAAGAATCTTTCCCTACACGTACCATCACATTTACCCACACAGAATGGGTAAAAACCCTCGTTACATCAGCCCCCTTTTCCGGTGATTCAGTATTGATAGTAGGTGAACTGCCAAACACCTCAGGCTTTAAAAATACAATGCAAGGTATAGTGACAGTTATATGTGAAAAGAGTGCAGTCACCAAGCATCTGGCATACTGGTGAAAACATGACACCAGACATTTGGAAAACATGGAATGCAGTGTCACTTGGAATGCTAATGCAAAACATTCTTACCAAGTTCAACAAAGAATGGAGTGATATTGTTTGTATTTGCAGTGATTCAGCTACGTATATGAAAAAGTTGTGTGATGACCTGTCAAAATCGATACCTGAGCTGAAGTGCTTCCACGTAGAGATCCTTGCCACTTGTTAGATGGTATGCTGAAAGCATCTTTACAGTCTTCAGAGTTAACCTCTTCCATGCTCGTGACGGCCAGGGGCCGTCACGCGTCACGGTGGGCGTATGCGCAGGACGGCCCCATGCCGTCCGAATCCCCGCCCACTAATGGAAACGCCCGCACAGCGTGGAAATTCCGCGCGCGCGGAAGGGGTTAATGAAGAATGCTATTAACTTTAGTCCATTCTGGTGCACTGTTTTGTTATGCGCAGAAACTAAAACGCAAATATTTCTCATTTTGTGCTTTGTGTGGCATCAAAGAGTCATCCCAACTGCGTCACTTAGCTGGTGGTTCTCAGTCCTAGAGGCCATGAATGCTATATTATGTATGTGGCAAACGTTTAAAGAACTTTTACTGAGTGATGCCAAAGGCAAGAAATGTAAGGATCTTTAATCACATATTGATAGTGATATGAAAAAAGTACACTCCTGCATTCTTAGATTTTTACAGGAAAGCATGACTGCTGTAGTGGACATAATGGAAAAACTAGAGTCTGAAAACACCCTTGTCTTCCAAGTGTTCAGCATAATTGGTGTAGATGTGAAACATCTGGAGAGTAGGCTGGGCGACACTTTGTGACTTTGGCACTGCAACATGTTCCATGTTAGAGTGCTTCCCACTTGATAAGCAAAGAAATGTTGAGAAGAAATTCAGGAACTTTATTTTTACAATGTATGAGAAATAGCCCTTCACCAACCATGGCATTTGTAGTCAATAAACCCTCACTGTGGTACTCTGCACAAGTTATAGATCCCTTCCGTAAAGGGACATTTTCTCCAGAGTTTCAAAAGTGCTGCTTTATTTTTGACTGCTTTCATAACTCTGAGGGCATATGCGCCCAGTTCAACGCATATGTTGCAGAACCTGTCGCAGAGAATCGCAATCTTCAGGTGCACCAGTATTGGCATGGAAAGCTGTCTCAGTGGCCAGAGTTAGCAAATTGTGTACTGGCTATTTTGGCGTTGCCCGTCTCAAGTACCAATGTTGAGAGGGCCTTTTCACAGATAAAAGCTTACATGGGAAGGAAAGAGCGAGCGTGCATGACCAAAGACTGAAGAAGTATTGTATGGTGTACTACAATAAGTTTGATTTGAAAAAAGTATTTGGACCTCATACACTATACATACACTGCCCTATATACCATGCGCTATCAGTGCATAAAGCAAGCAGTAATAAAAGCAAAAAGTTCCATAAACACTGGAAAAACACTTTGTTGTTTTTAAGGGTGTGAAAATGTATAACCACTGATAACCACTGTTTTTGTAAGGTATTGAAATCACTTGAAAACACTGAAAAAACCCCACCAGAATTGACCAGAAATAGAAACTGAAAAACAGGAAAGCCTACTTATGAGGCATTGACACAAAATTTAGGGACTTGTGAGCTGGGAGGAACCACCAACACACGCAGTATTTCAGTTGTTAGTGTCCATGGGTTCTACGCAGCATTTGGTGACGTGGTTCTTTAGGGCACTGAACGAGATGGTTCGGAAACCTTTGTTAGCACTCAGACACAGATGGGGAGGGGTACTAGGGCACGACCTTAGAAACCCGGAGTAGCCCAGGATTCCGGCATATCCTAAAAAAGTCTCTAGGAACGAGGTTGTAACACATTCAATTATGTACACATAACCTACAAGACACCCCCACAGAATCCAGGTCATCTATGGAGAAGAGTCACGCAGCTGCCCTAGATGTCAGCTTCTGGATACGGACTTCTGCTACATGACCTGGAACTGCCCCCATTTACAGTTCTGGGACATTGTGTTACGCACCCCGAATAGTACACTGGGTCGCACCCTTGCTTGCACCTTGGAGATCATTCTCTTAGGGTTGTTCCCTAGGAGTCTGCCGCGGAAGTTGGGATCTAAATTCCTGGATGTGGCTCTGGCTAGGAGGCGGTAGCAATGGCCTTGAAGTCCGCATTGGGACTAGTTGTGGGGACCTGGGTGAAGGATAACACCATGTGAGCTGGAGCACAGGAAAGAGCTCTGCTACAGGAAGAGACTCTAAAAGTGCAGAGACGTCCGATCGCGGGGCTGTGGACGGAGGCCTGGGAGCATCCAGAGAGACGCAGAGGTTGGATCTGACAGACAGGATAGAATGGGTGGGTCGAGACGAGGAAGACACATCGGGAGACAGTGATGAGGAGGGGAGTGTACACTAAGAGGCCAAAGTCTGCATCCCCAGGCTGAGATCCGGTTATAGACTCCCTAGAATTATGCCCCCTACCCTCCTGAATCCTTGGTTACTGTCCCTGCCACCAGGGGTCTCCTATCAGCCTACTGGAGGCTATCCAGCCACTCCTTTTCCGGTACTCTCTAGTATTAACAAACAGGTACGCATCCTGAGACGGTTTGGTATCTTCCTTTCTTGTTTTTCTTGCACTGGCATTCACGTTTCCCCGTTCCCTCACCGCTTCACAATAGTCTGATTGGAAATGACACGATACGGGCAGCTACACACATTGGGGCACTGCATCGTTTAGTTTGTTGGCACGTCCCAGTAAAGGGAGTTGGGGAGGCAAGGTCTTAGCCATCTGTATTAGAACCCTGTATCACACCTCACTCCTGTCGAAGTACTGCTATGCTGTCAACTTTTTGACCCTCATGGGGATGTCCTCTCGTTCTATATGTTAATTTGACCATTGGTTGTAATGTTGATTTGACTCTGCATGCCATGATTTAACGGAGGTGATTTCATAGTAAACTGTCTTGAATTTTGTATATTGCTCATTATAAATGCCAAATTTTTTAAATTTAAAAAAAAAAAAAAAAAAAGAGTTCCTTCAACACCACTATCAGCATCATCAAGTCCAACGGCAGCGATCACCAACGCAAAACACACTTTTGCTTTTGGAGCCCCAAGCCTAGAAAAGTGACAGTAGGAGGCAGTATTTGGGGAGGATGCAGACAAATAAGCACACACAAAACACTAATTTCCAGGCAGGCTCTAGCACGAATTACAAAAGCTGGGTCAGCATAAAAACTACATTTCACCCACCACCTGGAGTCCCAAGAACAGTACACAGCAAGCAAGATACAAGTAACGAAATAAGGTTTTATTCCGCTATAAAAACGATAAAACGGGTAAAAAAAAAGTAACAAGTGTCAACATAAAATAATTTAACTCGACTGGTATGCTGTAGAATCGTCGTTGGACCTCTCCCTCGGGTTGTGGTGGAGTTCTGCATCGGGTAAACGAGCCTCGTCTGCAAAAATAAAATAAACCTGTTAAAGGCAGTTGCTTTTTCAAAAATAGCTTTCCAAAGATGAAATTGCCTAGGTTGCAGCCACAGCAAGGTGGGAAAGGTAGAGCTTCCAGCATTTCAGGATTTGCCTACAAAGGAGAAAAATCAGCTATGAAGCGTGATGCCCGCAATACATAACTCGGACACCAGCAAAAATCAAAATAAAGTCTCGCCCTCAAAGAGAATTCTTTATATTATGCCATGAAACCTACCTCCTGCAAACAGTTTACCGAAGCTTAAAGATGCCGGACAGTGGCCCATAGACTGATTTGGGCTAAGAGGGGAAAGAATTTCAGCACAGGTGTGAGGCTGGCGACCAAATGCAGTAGTCCTGTTGCTTTCAGTACAGAGCTCTGTAAATAAAATGCAAAGGAGCTCATTTTACATAGGCCTATTCTTCTAATTCACTTCTAAGAAGTCAGAATAGACAGCCTAGCTAGAGCATACGCTTTCCTAGAGCTAGGTGGCTGAGAGTCCCCAGGTCTGGTCAGCGGAAGAAGGCACGATCCTATGCACTGAAGACAGTGCTGTGGGAGCAGTACAGCAGCATAGCCCTACTTGCATAGACACTACGCTCGCTACCTCTTACAGCCTAATTACATGCTCCCTCACACAGAGGGTAAACTGATGGAATACTGGCAAAGCAGATAGCCTTGCAGATCTATAGATGGGATCGGGCTTTAGAGCACTGTGGTCAGATGGGTGACCTCCAAGGGCTCTGGGGTGGCAAGGAGGCTTCTAAACAGCAGTCCAAGCACTTCAATAAAAGAGCAATGCATGGAGAGTTCAAGGTAGCAGGGGCCTCAAACACACTCTCCATTGGTTATAGAGAGCTGCTTCCTGCTAAAAATACAAAAGGATACACACATTACATACCAGAAAAAAGGGAAAAGAAGGTTGCTACAGGCAGGAAGAAAATACAAGCATTTGCAATGCAATAGTCTCGCATTTGCGAGAGTTTAAGCTATTGGCATTGTAAATGAAACAATGCCTTTTATTTATCTGTTTTGATAATTAACAAATAAAAGGCATTGTCATTTACAATGCCAATAGCTCAAACTCTTGTAAATGCCGACCTATTTCACTTCCAAGAAGTGGCCACCATTGTCCCGGGCTGCTTGGAATGTGAAAGCGCGCATGGCGATCTGAATGTTGCAGGAAAGCATGTCGTGCCTGCAGTAGGAGAAACTCATTAAAGAAAATAGTGGTTACAGACATACGGTGTAACAACAGAAGTAAAAGGGCTAGTCCTCATAGGAGGTTACAAATAAAGACAAGGCGGTATTAAGGAGGGACTAGCAAGCCTATTATCGAATCAGAAGCCAGCATTTGCAAAGGACAACGACAAGACAATGAAAAATATGGGCGTGGAGTGGGCGGAGCTTCAAGTCCATACTCAAATACAGCATGCCTCGCAGAGCAGCGCATGCGCTGCCCAGGCTCGACCTAAAAAGTGGCAAAAAGCAAAAATATCCTTTTGATCTCTAAAATCACACATTGCAATAGTAGTGCCTCACATTGAAGGCAGCTGCTTTGTGTGCATTTGTGTTCCTTGTGAAAGGGCAGTGAAGTTAGCCAGTGGCTGAAGTGGGCTGACCTATTGCCCCATGCTGTTGTGGGAGGAAGAAAAATGAGAACACAATTGCAGACCAATAGATTAAGAGGGCTGGCAGACACTCCTTCTCAGTATAAAATCAAAAGGTCTTGGATAATACCAGCTCCAAAAACACATTAGACGGTCAGGATTCCATGTTTCTTGACTTGTCTCAGTAAAATGTTATTGGCACCTGGATTTATTTGTGTAACTCTTAAACCGACTTAGCCAAAACGAAAGAGGGAGATTCTGTGCTAATTGATGGATTCTGTGTGAGGAGGTTTTGCTGAAAAGCAGAGTTTTATTGAGAAGTAGACTAACTTTCACTCGCATTTTTACAAGTTTCAGCATTCACATTACAGGATGCTTGCGCACCACTCCCCTGAGAGCTCCTACAAAGGAATAAATGAACCAAAAAAACAATATAATGTTAAATACATAAACAGTAACACACGTGTATTATGAGGCAACACAATTTTTTCAGCTGACTGGTAACATTTCAAAGCATTTCATTTCAAATTTTGAACAGCAGAATAATAACTTTATCGAAGTGGTTTGACATCTCTGTAGCAATTACAATCACCCACTGAGCTATCTGCTTGCTAGCTATTGATTCTGGTTGCTTGGCGGCTTGTTTTCAATGTTAGTTTTACGGCTCCGGTGCACTTGTGTTTTGCACTTGCGCGCGTGCCCTCGGCAATGTCACACTCGCTTCTCGCCCTTGTGAGAGTGACTGCTTGAGATAGTTCAGTAAAGCTGGGGTGAGCGCTCTGACATCCATGTGACGTCATCAAACGCACGACACCACGACTATGTGTGGTAGTGCAAAAAGAAGAAATATTGGATTTTGCTTTAATCATGCCTCTTTACGTGTGTGTGCTTGTGTAAACCTGAGCATGCATGCGTGTGTACATGTCTGTGCGTTTATCTGTGTGTAAAGCTGAGGGTGTAGCCTGTGTTCTAAGCAGGCGCAGGGATGGAAAGTGTATTTTCCTGCCTTTTTGTCACGGGTGACCCCCCCCGAACACACAAACACCCCGAGGTGTGCACATAGCCGCCTCTTGTGCTCTGTTAATTCCCCTGAGGGACCCCGGCAGAGCTGGCGTTCAGAGCAGGGGGCACCCCCTGACCCAGGCTCATGGCGGCAGCAGGACAGGCTTCACTTCACCCCACCCCTCACTCCTGTACCCCAGATTCGCAGACTCGTCGCCTCCTGGACGGAGCTCCTCCCACGCTTCTTTGACGGGGGCGCCTATGGAATTAAATAAAAGCAATAGATAAACTGTTATCTATGGGGACAGGGACATGTACCCCTCCGCAGGTTCCTATGTTGGCATATTAAAGCAAGGGCTATTGCCTTTGCCAATTCTTGTTCACCTGCGCATATGGAGGGCTGTATAAGGCAAGATGTGATTCGTGACTAAAACATGTGCAGCGAAAAAGCAAAACAAAACATTGTTCTGTGTACAATGCTTGTATGCCAAACAATTGACTCTGATAATTTAATTTACTTTTGGGATGTAAAGTAATCTCTCTGCATTGCGAGCACTAGATAAGAGGGGATTAATACACCAAACAGTCAATATAAAAAAGTAACACGCCCGCGAGTGGTGGGCGCGCGCGCCACAGCGAAACATGTGGTTTCAATTATCGCGCCCGTGTCTGGGCACGATAATTGAAACCACATGGCCTTTGGTGCGTGTAATAGACACCAATAGGCCATGGGCGGAGCAATGCGACCGCCTTTGGCCTATTGCGTCCTCTCTTACTAAAAAAGACGCACGAAAAGGCCAATGGGGGAGCACAAAAGGAATCGCACACGCACGAGCGTGTGCGATTCCTAGGTCAGTGCTGAATCCCCGTTTTTTCACGTACTAAATGTCTCGCGCAGTGCAACGCTAGGCGCGAGACCTAAAAAGGGAGTACCTCGGATGATGGATTCAAAGGGCGATTATTTTAAATGATCGATTTTGGCACCCATGTACTGTTATGTTTCATATAGGTACACTAATATAGGCCCGGGTAATATCATACACAGTCACCTACATTATCACCCTTATACTACATAGTAACGAGACTTTAGGATTGAACCTTTACCTAGTTCTAGTCCTGGGTGCAGAAGGAGGGTTTCTCCTGAACAATAGAGTCCTATAACTCCATCAATAGACTCACACAGTATGAATGAATATTCATAAGGGTTCTTGGAAACCAGGCAGGGGCTACACCACCTACCCCACCATATCTACGTACAAGGTTCATCCCATACGTCATCCTCAAACCCAACAATGGCTAATACATGAGACAAGGGACAAAGGAGCCCTAGATACTTTCTGCATAAATACAGCACATCTTGCTAGTGTTAGGCAGAGGGAACCGAGGATTCCAGGCCGACACACTGACCAGAGACGCTGAGGCTCCTGCATGCAGACGCTCCAGCTGACAGTGGTCTGAACATCCCTAGTGGGGTGTCCAACTCGAGACCAAGAAGGGCTCCTACATTCTCACATTTCAGGTAATGGGGTTCGACTAAATCCTAGAGGGATTCTTGGATTCACACCTACTCATATGCTAGGTACACTTGGGTACATCTAGATAGGCATCGTAGGAGTACGCGCTTTTTTTTATCCTGCATTTTATATTCATGCATTCATTTATGCTTATTGCAAAATGGTAGAACTGTACTATCCATTTATATTCACTGTACTGCTAATGATATATCTCCGCTACTGTCTAATGGTTGTAGCAGCTCATATATTCTACACAAGAACAACAACTGTTCAATAAACCTTTATTGAAAAACCCAGGCTGTTTATTCTGTGTATCTCTGAGACTGAATAAGTAAGCACGAGTGACTTTAGCGAAAAGTAGTACATTGTTTCCACAATCCTGAGGGATCAGGTCTGTCATGTTCTAAGGTTGCCAGAAACTATTCTCTCCCCGATAAGAGGAGACACTAGTGGCACTGTGAGCTAGCTTATGCAAACATTCTAACATTTCTCGGTGGGGGTGCTCAGAGTCAGTATGCCACCAAACCCACAGTTTATGTTATCCGAACACGCAGGTCCTGTATGGGTAATATAGGAACTACACGACATGGCGCCGCCAACGTTGGTTAGGTACTTATTTAACAGTAGAATCTGAGTAGTTCAGTCGTGCTATTTCTCAGAGACCTTACTCACAAAACGCCAGAGTCGCCTGGAGTGGGTGGGCACAAACTCCGCCACAGCCGAGTAGGTGAAAATATCCTATTGGCTGCTGGTTAATCAAGCGTGAAGGACATTTTGTTCCTAAAATTGTGCAGAACACCTTATCTTAGTTCCCTTGAACAAACTTCTCCTTTACAAAATGACGGAGGGCGAAGATAACCCGGTGGTGGCTAGACGCCTCCCAACAGGAGACGAAGAGGTGGATGGAATTCTCATTGCACCTAAATTCAGACGTACCATCACCCTGAAACTACTGGAATATGGTTTAGCACCTAAGGGTGGCTTAGTAGCTTTCGTGATTGAGGCACACGAATCAAACAAAACAGAACTATTTTATTCGTGGGTTACATTCCCAGCAGCAGATGCGAGAACACAGACATTTCACTACTATACAGAAGGAGATGCACCAGTGGAATATGGTCCGTGCGAGGACATAGAGGTTCCACTTACATACCAGGAACACTTATACTGGTTTAAAGGCGCCCTACCCCATATAGGAAACAGAGTAAGATTAGGCCCGCTCGGAGGAGACGGGGCAACATGGCCGATATTAGCTGCCTATACACCACATCCTGACATTGAAACAATGCCACAGCCAGACTCTCTCTTACAACACAAGGATTTAATTAAAATCTACAGAAACTTGACAATTCGTCATGAGGACTTTCACAGTCCAACCAGCAACAGTTGCAACAAATGGAACTCATTCTCAGGGTACAGCAACTAAAATCACACCACAAACGTTACACGCGGTAATGGGCAAGATGCCCATGAAACGTGAACAAATGCCATTCTGGGTAGCTGAGAAAAGAACTCAGCTCGAGGCAGTATTTCCGAATACTACCCAGTTTGAAAAACACAGAATGCTAACAATCTGCTTGCCCATGGGGATAACACCACAAGTAGAGGATTGCACCTCTTGCGGTACAGTCTTTGCTGCCATAAATACCAGAACACATGGTATTCCTTTATTAGCGGTGATACCAGATGGATTAAGACAAATACAAAACGAGTACGGAGCAGAGCCTGCTCTGAACTTAGGGATGAAGTTATTAAATAACTATGACCAGGTAGCCATAATACTAGCTAATATTAAAGGGGAAGCAGCTTCAGTGGCAATCCGCCAACGCCTAAGGGAGTTCCGTCCGTTGGATGAACTACACGAACTACCCAAAATAATTGAAACTACGTTTGCAGAATTAGGCAGAGAGTTTGGGTGGGAAAGCTTTTAAACCACAACTGATGGGCAGTCCTGAAAAGGACACTTCCAAGCAGACACCTACTTCTTCTAAAAAGAAGTGGGATAATAAAAAACAACAAAATTTTAAGGGAAACAGATCTGAATCCCGAGGTAGATCTCCTCCACAGGAGCCCTCTGAAAAGAGGTATAATCTCAGGAATAGGGATAATATTAGGACACCTGACAGGTATCAGGATACTGATACACGTTCCTCTCGTTCCTTTCAGGGCTCGACGAAAAACTCAGAGAGAAGGACGGTCAGAACACAAAGAGGAGCGTACAAAGTCCAGAGACAAGCAGCACGCTCAAGACTACACTTCTAAAAAAGAAGAAAAGCAAAAATCAAAACCTCAATTTAAGAAAAAGAAAGTTGCAGGCCTGAAGATCAGACATGCCCAGAATTCTGAGGACGCAGCTTCTGAACGGGGAATGGGCTCTGACGATGCTAGACAGTGCGGCAGAAGTAACAATAGCTCACCAGAAGCTGATGGAGTTTCTGGGGACAGCGGACTTGAATGATTACATCACGGTGGAAACACCAGATACAAGGGTGAGCGTCCCACATAAGTTACACGAGATTACACTCCAAATGGAGGGGGACAAGCCCAGGAAAGTTAAAGGTCTCTTTTGGGAAAACTTGTCATCTGGTTATGACATCCTATTAGCTGAACAAGATTGTCCGCCAGCATTCGTTATGGAGTGCCCTAGGGGAGTAACGGTAATTTTTCCAGTATTCTCGGACCATTCTCGGACCTCGTTCCCATAAATCTTAAACATGCATATGCACAGGAGTGGGCAGTTGCCCTAGCTCCAGCATTATACAAAAATCATGCCGGTTGGGATGAGGATTCAACCCACCACGTGATCCCGTTAAAAGTTTCACCAAATGCACAGAGGCAATATCCAATAAAGCAAGAAGCTAAAAAACAGGTCAGGGAGATCTTAGATCAACTTGAATACCAAGGGGTGATTGAAACATGCACCTCACCAATGAACAATCCTTTGTTTCCTGTCATGAAACCTGACAATACATGTCGTCTAGTTTTGGATTACAGACATCTAAACACTTGCACAAAGACATTCGCTGTCCAAAATGCACACAGTGCCGCATTAATGAACAACATTGTGCGAAAGAAATACAAAACCACACTTAATATCTCAAATGGGAGAGAATGTAGCCTTACGGCTAGAGCGGTCGACCTCGGAGCTGGGGAACCAGTTTCGAGTCTCGGCAACGATGCTCAACATCCTGTGATTCTGGGCAAATCACTTAATCTCCCCGTGCCCAACAAAAAAATGAATGTGTCCATCTGTAATGCAACTGGTGCTCATGTAAAGCGCTCTGATACCAGATGTCTCGGGTCTAGTTCGCGCTATATAAAACTCTGGGGGGAAAAAATTGATTTTTCTGCCAAAATATAGCGCCTGAAAGCAGGTATTTGACCGCATTCTCTGCGTTGGGGTCCCAGCAACAATTTTGTCGCCTCCACCAGGGGTATAAGACCAGCCCGGGGGTATTCTCAGCAAGAGTAACCAAGTTACTCAAAAAATTTGATGAAGAAGCATTGTCCTATGTGGATGATATTTATCTGAGGGACGAGGACTTAAAAAGGCACTTAACCAGGGTGAGCACCATTATTATGGGATTCGCCTCGGAGGGCTACAAATGTAATTTTAAGAAATCAAAAATAGCCCACCTCAATGTCCTGTTTTTAGGAAAGGAGCTTTAAATTGAAAGGAAAAGCCTGGCAGCGAACTTTAGGTGTGCGCTGCTTCAACCACCAAAATCACTGAAAAATCTACAATCAATACTGGGATTCCTAAATTTCCGCAGAACATACATTTTAGATTAGGCAGAAAGAGTAAAAACTTTCTACGACTTAATAAAACCTGACTTTTCAGTCAGACATTGGACACAGGAACACACAAACATCCTACGTTCACTACAAGAAGACATGATAGCTTCCAAACACTTAGAGACACGCGTAAACGTACGCAACTTAGTTTATCCGAATAATAGCGGGTCAATGCGGGTACACCTACTTAACCTTCAATGAAGGAGAAACGGTACCAATCGCATACAAATCACACCTGTATACAAGAGCAGAAACGCGTTTCACTTCAACAGAAAAAATCCTGACAGCAGTTCAGACCGCTGTAGCAAGAGAAAGAGCACTGGCTCAGGGGAAACGCATAATCGTCGTCACCCCGGTACCAGCTTTAGAAGCTGTTACAAAGGCTAGCATTCCAAATGCAAAAGCTTCACATCCGAGATGGATACAATGGGCTAATCTTACTGCAATGGACGTTGAATACAGATTTGATCTAGTCTAAAAACACAAGCATTTCTGCAATACGAACAAGAATATCCTCTACCAAATGAGATTTTGCCTCTAGATCAGTATGAATATATAATTTACACGGACGGATCTGCTCAACCGGCCGTAGGGAGTAAGCAACAATACAGCGCAGCATGTGCCATCGTTAAAGGTCGCATGCGGGATGGAAAGTTCCATCCGAGCTGCAGAAAAACGCAATCTCTAGGACACTGCACGGCTCAGTTGGCAGAGTTAAAAGCACTGATACTTGCACTTGTAAATACGGATCACGAATTCCCCACACTAATTGTGTGGGATTCCTTTTACTGTGTGCTGTCATACAATGCATATTTATATAATTGGGAACAAAACGGGTTTAAAGACGCAAAAGGTGGCACAATTAAGCATAAAATGCTATGGGAACAGGTAGCGGAGTTGAAAAACGAACTACTGAGGACTCACGTGATTCATACACTGAGTCATCAACGTGATGGCGTTCACGTTGAAGGGAATTCATTGGCTGATGAAGCCGCAAAGGGGGCTGTACGAACGGCTTCCGTAGCTGCAATCACTCGCTCTAAAACGAGAATAGACGGTGAGATTATGGTTGCTGTCATTGCTTCGCACAAAGGCAGCTCAGCAGTACCAAAGAAATTTCCACTCAAGTATTCCTACAAGTTAGATGCAAACAACATTCCATATGCTCAGATTACTGGAGTGGGGGATAGAGTAATACCAAATATGGATCGTAGGCAAGGGTTAATTATTGCTGCACACAAGGGTTTGGGTTCTGCACATACAGGCGTTACAGCGACTATTTTGTTACTGAAACAGCGCTATTGGTGGCCAGGTCTAACAAAACAAACTAAAGACTGTGTCTTGAAATGTGACATCTGCCAACAGATGAAAGGCTCCACCATAACACGCCCGGGGCAGACACCACTACTAATATCTGACAAACCTCTCGCATGTGTGTATCTGGACCACTGCGGCCGCTTACAATCTGATGGGGCTTACAAATATATCATGGTTGCAGTGGATTCCTGCTTTAGATTCCTATGGGTTTGACCTCAGCGCTCGGCTGACGCTCTGACTGTTATCAAAGATTTGCGAGTCTTTATAGGGACTTACGCAGTTGGCACGTTACATTCCGACTGTGGCCCGGCGTTTAGCTCTCGGGCTTACAAATAGGCCATGGAAAGTATGGGCGTTGCATTGCGGTACTCCTCTCCGTACCATCCTGAGGGAAATTCGGTTGTGGAGAGGAAAACCGGGACTTAAAGCAATCTTTAACAGCTAGGTTATTAGGCAAGGGCGGTAGCTGGGTCAATCACCTATATGGGGAACAACGGACACTCAATAACCAGCCAAGAAGTTCTCTAGGGGTGTCACTCCATATGAGGTCCTATTTGGGACAAGAATGTGGGTACCTGATCTTGATTGTGAAGGTGCAGTGGCGGATAAGAAACCATTTGATATCCATGATCGTTTGGCTGTTTTACAGGATCTAAATGAATCCAGGACACAACAAAGTAACTTGCTCCAAAAACAGACCGCCACTGGGGAAGTCAAGGCAGTTACGGCAAGACCTGTCTGGACCCCAAAAATCGGGGATCTGGTCAGAAAGAAAATAGCGGACAAAAAAAGAATTTGGACCATCATACAGAAAGCCTGTACCTGTCCTAGCAATTCAAGAAACAAGAATTGTACTTTTGCCGCCTCTTGCCGGGAAAAAGGAGAAACGATTTGTCTCAATCGACTTAATCAAGCCACACTATGTGGCCGATACTGAACAGTAGGCCTCTTGGACTCCACAGTAGCAGACGCCCTCCTCTAGCTACCATCCAAGAAGTTCAAACAGAAAGACTCATGTTTGAAGAGCCTCCTGTGCGGAATGAAGGACTATGCAACAATGATATGGAACTCGCTCCCCTTGAACCCGAAGTTAATCTACAAAATGAAACTCAAAACACTCAAGTTGCAATCAGACCAAATACAGACGTCTACATCAACATGCCTCGAGAGCAAAATACGATTTCAACAAATCCCGATGCAATTCCTACAATTGATCGAACTGCTTCTGGCTACTTCAAGAACTTTGATACGTTTTCCTTGGATCCAAGTGAACCTGAAACGACGCCAACCCAAAAATCACTCAAACAGCAAGCTAAAGACTTTCTGAACTTTCTCAAAAAGACTTACCTGGTATCGCCTTGGTTAGAACTCTGGGTAATTACTGGGATTCTATTTGTTCTTTTCTGGCTAGGCGTAGTTATAACTTTTAGCATGCTTATTAATGGATACCTTCAACAAAGCTCTACAGCCCAAAAAGTTAATTTGATTTTAAAATCACATCAATCTTCACATCGTGAACAAAGAGACTTGTCATCAGTGAACATCACAGCAGTTCCTATACCGGACGGTATAGTTTGGGACAAAGTTGATTTTGATATATTCGGTCCGACTGAACTTTCACATGCATTTAAAATTTCATTAAGTGATATCATTACCTCCAGTACTTTTTCTGATGATTGGGACTCTGAAACTGTTAATAACATGTCTGATTTAGAAAAAACTGCCGCATTTCCGAACAATGAAATGTTAGAAGGTAATTCAGACTATAACACATTGTACTGTTACCAACATTATGGTCATCATTTCCTGCACAAATCAATTTCACCTAGAAATGTTTTTGAGTACCACCAGTGGGAACATTGCCCTACACCACCTAAAAGTAGTTTGCATACATTTGCACAGAAATTTTCATATTTTTCAGGGTTTAACACCACTGACCCGGCCTCATTATTATAAGGTTACACCGACATCGGTACTGAAATTATGTTGACAAACACCAAACAGATTTACTCTGCTTCCTTTATTGCCCCATTGTCTGAACAGGGTTTTGACCTATGGAAGGACACAATAGACTTAAAATCAGTCTGGGGTTCTAGGGACTGGCAAGTCCAGAGAACAGAAGCGCTATTGAGAGCATGCCTCATTCCACAGCAGATGATATTTCTAAATGACACTGTTCAACAGACATCCTGTCTTGGACTAGCCAAGAACAAGGACCTGAACACACCTCAGTTTCCAACACCATCGCAGATGGAGGGGTGGCAAAATTCGACTTCAAAAGAAGGGGCAACAATAGATGACATTTTACAGTACAATAGAACAGAACCCGATTGGGAAAAAATGGGTGGTTTGGCCCTTAGACACGAACACATGTCAGAAAAGATTCTGGGGTACCACAGAAGGGTTCAGTATCCATAGGCCAGACCCACGCTATGTACAAAGAGAACACCCGGGGGTAGTGACATCCTACAGTGTTGGGAAGTTGTGCCTTGATTGGCTAGAAACCTCAACACACAGAAGTGAAACACTTAGCCTTACTCTCACAAGACATAGATCTTAGGGATTTTTTTACTAGGTCCCAGGAAACCCAGTCAGAAACGTTTTATATATGCCGGCATTTATGCTGCCTACAATGAAATGTGGAATATATCCCAACAAGAGGCCACAGAGAGAATACGGGAATTAGACCGTATTAACTTGGAGAAATCTCTAGCAGTGGCAGACAAAGGGTTAACAACTTTGACCTTCAGGATATATTCCTTAGGCAACATTGTATCTTCTGCGATAGACATACTGGAACAGGATTTAGCCATATTTCAACACGGGCAATCTCAGTTACGTTCTGTTGTTATTGGGCTGGACGCTACAATCTTTGCATGCAGGCTATGTGCCTTGGCGCTATATCAACAGTACGTCTCTGTTTTCTGAATATAATCTAACAGATAAACAGATGGAAATGGCACAAAGGGGAGCAAAATATACAATGCTGCGTATTGAAAAACTGGTCAGGTTACCATTCACGGTAGCGGAATCTCCATCTACGGAATGGCTTATCCATGGCCACATCACTCTACCAGTCACTACTTTTCAGTTTCAATATTGCCTTGAAAAGGCAGGCGGGCAAATATGAAAAGATGGGTAAGGAATACATTAAGGAATCTTGGGAGTTACCATACAGATTTCGATGCCGGAGTGGGGATCGAGAAGTGTTTTTAAGCGGTACAAACTGCAAGAACGCGCTAAGCGGTTCTCTCATGTGCCAGGTCATTTCATTGCACGGAGCTTGTAATGGGTCAGTAGCAAACTTGGCCTGCCACATGAAAGGGACTCCAGCTGCCATGATTAAACCGGTATTCGAGCTGCTCTCGAATGGGAGTTACTTGATGCTGAACGATCAAGGTTGATGTGGGATGCTTCCGGGTATTGCCTATCTGGTCACTGTGAACTCCAGGGTTGCTTGCTGTATGCAAGCATTGTTTCCCCCAACAAGTACAGTCAGGGAGGCGCCGTTATGGCCTTCCTTGAATGTTTCCTTTATACAATTGGATACTTTGAGCAGACTGAAAGCCATGCTTTTGCAGCAAATCGTACCCTTAACCTCCGCTCGAGAGACCTTTGATCTTCAAATCGCAAGGACATCGACCGAGATACAAGCACTTAAACGTACAAACTGCCCCATTCATTTCGCAGAAATGGTAGGTCGTATCTTTAAGATGTCTGATACGAGTGGTATTATACACCTATTTAAGACCATAGGGTCAGGATTTCTAAGCACCTTTCAGACGATCCTCGGAGTTATTCCAAACTTTATACACTCCGTATTGGGAAGGGTTTTTGGAGGTCTTCCGCTGATCCTGCTTTCTATAGCAGGAATCCTAATTGTAATTTTTCTGCTCCGCAATGGACGGCCCAATCACCAACGAGATGGCAAAAGCACTCTTGGAGCGCAAGTACAGTGAGCGCATGGTACAACATCTAGGCACACCCTGCCTAAGGGAACTAAGCGCCTCTTGGTTCCTATCGTTTAGACCAGTCTGGATGGACTGCATCTTACCTGTTCTTCGATGACGAATGAGTGTTGGAACTCTGTCTGACACTTGCAACGGACACGCCTGCGGACTTGAATACCCGGCTGGAACCCCCGAGGGCCCACGCTCGGCAATGTCCCCAGCGTATTCCCATCTTGATAGCTGCATTCCTCGAGAAACCGCATGTGCTTTTTACAACTGGGTTGAGCATCAGCTCCACCACTAGCATCCAGGTATCGACCACAGCACCGGCTGCCTCTACACCAGCTATTGGCAGTACTGAATATCATCTGTGCTCCATTGACGTACTCTGCGAGGTGTTATAAGGACCGTCCCCTGCAGCAGCAAGCAACGACGATGTTGCGTCTCCCAGCCAGGACACAATCTAAAATTGGCTCATCGTGTGCTGGGAAAGAATTCAGTTTGTCCCCTTTTTCCATAACTCAACTAAAATTGGAACATTTCCTTTAAATTGACACTTTGGCTGAAAAGCATGGCCTCCTGACGCTTATAGTGGTTCGACTTGTATAAACGAACTCAATTAGGACTTTGGCTTAAGTAGCATTTCTAAGGAATACCTTTTCAACAAAAAAAAAAAAAAAAAACACATTCTTTTCTCTGCCCTCTCAGACTGTTTTTAAAACTGATTTTAAGACACTGTTTTTACAACACTCTGTGATGGTTTTAATGCGCTACTACCGAATAGTGGAAATGGTTCGCTAGCATTTTTATCATTGTTGACTGTTCGGAAGAGGAGTGGGTGTTATGTTTCATATAGGTACCCTAATATAGGCCTGGGTAATATACACCATCACCTACATTATACCACTTATACTACAGAGTAACGAGCCTTTAGGATTAAACCTTTACCTAGTTCTAGTCCTGGGTGCAGAAGGAGGGTTTCTCCTGAACAATAGAGTCCTATAACTCCATCAATAGACTCACACAGTATGAATGAACATTCATAAGGGTTCTTGGAAACCAGGCAGGGGCTACACCACCTACCTCACCATATCTACGTACAAGGTTCATCCCATACGTCATCCTCAAACCCAACAATGGCTAATAAATGAGACAAGGGACAAAGGAGCCCTAGATACTTTCTGCATAAATACAGCACATCTTGCTAGTGTTCGGCAGAGGGAACCGAGACTTCCAGGCCGACACACTGACCAGAGACGCTGAGGCTCCTGCATGCAGACGCTCCAGCTGACAGTGGTCTGAACATCCCTTGCGGGGTGTCTAACTCGAGACCAAGGAGGGCTCCTACATTCTCACACTTCAGGTAATGGGGTTCGACTAAATCTTAGAGGGATTCTTGGCTTCACACCTACTCATATGCTAGGTACACTTAGGTACATCTAGATAGGCATCGTAGGAGTACGCGCTCTTTTATCCTGCATTTTATATTCATGCATTCATGCCTATTGCAAAATGGTAGAACTGTACTATCCATTTATATTCACTGTACTGCTAATGATATCTCTGCTACTGTCTAATGGTTGTTGCAGCTCATATATTCTACACAAGAACAACAACTGTTCAATAAACCCTTATTGAAACGCCCAGGCTGTTTATTCTGTGCATCTCTGAGACTGAATAAGTAAGCACGAGTGACTGAGCGAAAAGTAGTACATTGTTTCCACGATCCTGAGGAATCAGGGTTGTCATGTCCTAAGGCTGCCAGAAACTATTCTCTCCCCGATAAGAGGAGACACTAGTGGCACTGTGAGCTAGCTTATGCAAACAGGCTAACATTTCTCGGTGGGGGTGCTCAGAGTCAGTCTGCCACCAAACCCACAATTTATGTTATCCGAACACGCAGGTCCTGTATGGGTAATATAGGAACTACACGACAGTACGAATGCTGATCACTCAGCCTCATTTCAAACGTACTGCACCACAGATCGACCCGCGTGGGAGACCACACAGAGTGGTCCTCGACATAGTGCAGCGCTTTCAGGGTGTCAATCCAGTGGCTTAGAGCGCCAAGGCTAATCGACTAAATTATGCTGATTAAACCTTAGATATACAGCAGAAGTCACTCTGCCCCTCTTTACCCAACTTCAGAGGGATTTGCACAAGCCCTGAAACAAATAACCCTGGTACACATTTGTGGAAACCTGGTTGCAGAGGGAGGTTAAAATTGAAACCTGCTCCAATCTCAAACAGATGAATGAACATACACACTGCACCCCATCAAAAAGGATAGCTGGATCTCTAGGTTAAAGAAGCAGCCATTAATTAGGTTCACACGTGGGCCTACACATAAATGGTACAGTGTGGACTGAGCTGGGCATCCCTGGCAATGCTAGTGTGTGGCATGGACAAATCTAAAAGAATAAACTGGAGTGGCTCCAACAGTTCCTCCGTGTGTCAATTAAACTCAGCCCTACTCACGGGGCCTTCCAGTCTGGCATACTGCGGAGTCCATCATTGTTAGTGCGCCTGCATTGAATCATGCAACATTTTTCATAGAAGAAATAACTTGCTGTGCTTTGCCACACAAAATTGTAAGATCAGCAACACAAACCTCTCACCCCAAAGCTGGTTTACAATGGTTCAGTTACAATAATTCAACGTCTTTTAGTGATCGCTACATAGCATGTTAAGGTTGGCAGACTAGTCTCATGTTGCAGAAGCTTCAATAAAATGCAGAAGGGATAGGTTGGGACAGGAAAATCCCCAACATGGTAAATGGACTTGTCCAAATTGCACGACTGTATATGGACTTGCATCCTGGCCTATATTGGCCTTGGCGTCACGCCCATCTATCGTGAGGCCTAGGCCTGCCCCTGCAAGTGTGAAGTCCAGAACCTGGTAGGGCTCTCCTTGTGTCCACCATGCCCTAGGTGCATCACAAAGTAGTGGCATTGGTGTACTCGATACTGTGAATCTTTAGTCAGGCTATACCCTTTTCTCGGTGCCAAGGAGATGCAAACCTACCGGCTCCTCTTGGGAAAGTTCTGCGGTAATGTGGAACACAGAACCATGATATGATAATCTGTGGGTGTGCATGTGCCCTATATGTGTAGCACATGCATGGTAGGACTATGATGTGTGTCGGAGTACTGCGACCAGCGGGATCTATTCTGGATGCCCAAAATTCCATATGGGATAATGTGGTTGAGGGCAGCTTCCCTCCAAAAATTACCATTTGACAAACCCACCCAAAACCATTTTTCTTAACCTTGCAGAGTGGATTCACATCTTCCATCCGGAAAATATATTTAAAAGTACGGTTTAAACAATGCCTTTGTTCCAGTTTCATGTTGCAAAGGAAGGGTGTGCTCTGAGTAACCACGGTTGGTGTCTGCATGACAACTGGTCGCCTGCCTAGCATCTATCTAGCTATTCATGCTAAAATTGGGCGCTCTGTCTGACTTCGTGTCTCACAGCATTTGGGGCTGAAAGATGACAGACTGACATTGTGCACTCCTATCCTCTAGCACTTAAGTTTTTTTAATCTGTCGTCCCTGACTGGCAAACGTTTCCACAGCAGCTGATAGAACGGGATGGTTGGTCTGCCTCTACTTTCAAACTTACCTTGTTCAATGCTTTAGAATGTTACCATAAAGGAAAGTATGGCAAACAGACACTCACAAATTCTTTAAAACCTGCCCATTTCAAAGTGAATACCGTTAGGAGATAGTTTCAATTAGTTTATTGCTGGACACGGATGCGCATGAGCGAAATAAAGTACTGCAATAATACCACAAAATAACTCAAATGTGTGCCACAAATGTTAAATTTTGTGTTGCAAAATGTGCTAATCTATACCACAATATCCTGTGGGTATTGTGAAGTGGCAGAGTGGCAAAGAAAAGTATCAGGCAACAGATATACCTTAACAGAAATCTAATTACAATAAACAATTATACTCAATTTGTAAAAATAAAAATAAATAGGCACTTCAAGAATACTGAACTAAATAAAAATGCTCTTCAAATTATTGTAATGTATTGCAATCAATGCAACAGCTGCAGCAGACTTTTAGGATACTGAAAACTGGCCCTCCTTAAATTATTTAACTTGCCTGATGAATTTTTGGGCACTCAAACATTGCATGTGAGCGTTTCCACCAGATGCAAATTCCAAGGAATAATACTATTGGGATTGTCAGGCACATCAATGCAGCAAACCTGATCCATCCCGAATGTTGACATATATGTGTGTGTTTTTGATTTTTTAACAGTTGGCAATTCTTAACAGCATAAGGAATAAGGATATTGATGCAAAACTATCATCCATCTGTAAACCAACCCCGTGAGCATCTCTGATTTTATAAGGGGATATCTCCATTGATCAGCAATTCACCAGAACTTCAATTCAAAAATGTGAGAAAGTACGCTTACTTTTGATTCACAAAACCACTATAAAAGCAGTTTAATAAAAAATAAAATTGGGAAAATCTGCTCCTTTAATTCCAAAGCCAGCACTGTTCAACCAAGCTTTGGAAAGTCATCTCAAACTTTGGACTCTTCAAGGATGAGATGTTTGAATACTACTGTTCATATAAAGACAAGCCGAAATATTTTTTTTTTAGATTTCACAAGACACCTTAGGGCATTTTTCAAGTTTTTTTTCATAAATTCACCTTTTTTTGTCTTCCTTTCTCTAATCACCTGAAACCTCCCATCTGCATAGAAGATTTTTAGGTCTCGCCTGAGCCAGCGCTTAGCGCTGCTCTGGCAGAGAACATTTAGTAAGTGGGTTTTTAAAGTGCTACCAGAGAGGCTTTTGCTGGCCTCCAGCTTGCGTTCACGATGGCGTGCACGCGCGCAGCTGCCATCTGGGTGTTCTCTAATGGCTCCTCTGCGCACACTACCCCCTCCCTTCTCAGAGGCGCCATCTGGCTTTCCTCTCGCTCGGACAAGCGCTTTAATGCCCCCTCCCCCACCACACATCACGTCACCACTGCATCTGCATTTGCCTGTGTTTTGTCAGCAGACGAGCAGTCTTTACATTGCTCATTTTTTAGGTCTCGCTGAGCCAGCGCATGCGCTGCTCTGCGAGAAATTTAGTGAGTGGTTTTTCAGAGTGCTACCAACAGGCTTTTGCTGGCCTCCAGCTTGCGTTCACGATCGCGTGCACAGCTGCCATCTGGGTTGCTGTAATCAGGCTCCTCTGCTCGCACTCCCCCTCCCTTCTCCCCCTCCCTTTTCGTCAGCTTCATTTTTTTCCCCCCCGGCTTCTGCCGGCCCTCCGCGTGCGGTTACGCGCGCGTGGACATGCACAGGCCATCTGGCTTTCTGTAATGGCTCATTAAGCCTTACAGCGCGTGAATCCCCTCCCTTCTCCCACTCCCTCCTCGTCAGCTTCTCTTATTACAAGCTTCCCGCGGGCAATGCTTGTTAGTTTGTTTTCTCACTTCCAGAATCGCTCGTCCACGGGCCCATCGCCCCTGGTTATCTTGCCCCCTGGATAGACGTCCTTTTGTAACGCATATGGCCCCGGTCCCCCCAGACCCTCCCCCCCGTACTTGCACTTGATTGGCCGCTGACAGCACCGTTGTCGGTTCCAATCTGGTTTCCAGGCGAGGAGCGGGGTCACGTGACACAAACACTGCCGAGCCGGCTGAATGGGGCAGTGAGGGACAGAGAGACAGGTCAGAAGTTGCTGCAGGGCACCAACCCACTGAGCTTCTCCTCCCAGGAAACTTTTACCAACTCCGGGACTTCTTTCTGCCGTCGTCGTACCCGTGAGTTACTAGCAACTTCTCCATGTTTATCTTTTAAGGAGTTCATTTTACTACAGGGGCTGTCCTAACCATGACATAGTGTGTAGGTGAGAAGGGGTTTACGTAACCACCCTGACGGAGGGGGCAGTTCACATCTCAGTACCAGTCTTGGGTGTCGTGTCGCCCAAAAAATGTCAGACAGTTTAATAGACACACTAGACAGGTATGCGGCACGCATTGGGCGTGGGCACTGTTTGTTGAACGGTTTCTTCACGGACTTGCAGGTGATAAAAGGATACATTCAGATTGGTGAGCTCGAACTCTCCGCTTCATGGAAGTGTGTGATCTTGGGCAGATCATTACGTCTCCTTTTGTCCTAGCCTCACTGTTTGCCAAAAGAAAGCCAGCTCAGAAAGCTCTCGGCAGTGAGCTGTGAAAAAGAACCGTAAAGTTCCACTTTCATCTCTTCACCCCCTCAGATGCTCTTAAATGTACATACGATTCCTACAAGATAACAAGCATTGGCATAGCCAATAGGTCTTGCCTTTGGGACCTTGTAAGTATTTAGTTATGCAGCACAATATCCTTGGTGCAACAACATCAACCGTTGCAGGGCTCAACACTTATAAGGTCCCAAAGGCGAGACCTATTGGCTATGCCAATGCTTTTTTCCTTTCCCCCTGTGTCTGTCGTGGATTCCTGCTTCACAATCATGGGTGGGGCCACGAGCATGGAGCAGGAATCTACACCACTAGACCACCCAAGCTTTGTTTAATGTTGGGGGAGCGGCCCCTCTGGGCAGAGTTGCTCCTTATAAGGGATAACTGTATATCCATGTTTCAGCCCCCTAATGGGTAGTTCGGCTGGGGGGTGGGTGCAGAAGCCCACTAGACACCAGGGAAATATGCATAGAAGGGAAGCAACCCCTTGAGGAAGGGTCTCTCCCCTCAGGGAATAATCTTGCATTACCTGTGACTGTTTGGGGTCAGGTTACTGAAGTGTGCAAACTGGTGTGCATTTCAGACTACAATAAGCACATGGGTGGAGTAGAAAGAGTAGATCAGAGGTTGGAGCCTTACAGTGCTGTTTGTAACTCATACATTTGGTATAAAAAGTTGGCTGTTCATTTGTTTCATTTGGAAACCTTCTATGCCTTTGTTCTATTCAGAGATTGTTCTCTAGATTCAAAGAGGACTTCATTAGTTTCAGCAGTCTGTAATAGGCAGCCTTGTTGTAGTGGAGCAGGCAAGTGTTCCTAGAGTTGGAGTGGTGGAGGATGGGGCTAGATCGAAAGATTGCCACTTTCCTGGTTACATTCCTCCCACAGCCAAAGAATACCCAACAACTTTCCCTGTAGATGTAGAACCTGTGTCCGAAGGGGTGGCTTTGAATGGACAGTCGTATGTACTGTCCAGAGTGGCTTTTCCAATCTCAATTCAAGTACTGGGAGCAACCGTGATAGTTAAAGGGAACTGACTGGTCTGTCTTGTTTTATATTTTTTTGTTCAGTTTCAAGGTTGGCTGTTTAATGTATTTAGTTAGACCTGTTGTGTTTGTCGTTATAGTTTGTTTTTCATCTCTTAAGTTGGTTTGTTTTTTCTTATTTGTTAAGAAAAAAATATATATACACATATATACACACACACACACACACACACACATATATATATACACATACATATATATACACGATTGAGGTGTGCGAGAGTGGACTAGCGTTTGTCTGGCAGTGTGCATGGACTGGCACTTGGCTGGCGCTGTGCATTGACCTGTGTTTGGCTGGCAGTGTGCATTGACTGGCGCTTGGCTGGCGGTGTGCATGTGCCCGTGCTTGGCTGGCGGTGTGCATGGACCCGTGCTTGGCTGGCGGTGTGCATGGACCCGTGCTTGGCTGGCGGTGTGCATGGACCCGTGCTTGGCTGGCGGTGTGCATGGACCCGTGCTTGGCTACTAGTGTGTGTGTTGCGACTAGCAGCAAGTCACTACACAGCGCCACGGAAACGCCATTCCACACACTCCACCAGTTTCCAGGCGGTATGACTGTTGTGTTTTAACTGGCATCTGGCTGGTGGTGTGTGCACTGGCATTTTGTCTGGCAGTGTATGTGTAGTGACTTGCTGCTGGTCACTACACACATTGCCAGCCAAACGCCAGGTCACACACTGTCAGCTACCAGGCAGTGACACTGCTGTGCCAGTCCTGTGGGCGTATAAAAGTGATGGCCCCTTGAATGGCGCAGTTTGTTGATTTAAGTGTTGTAGTGAGCTAGGCCCCCAGCTGGTGGTGTGAATGGTTTTGCGCGTGATGCATGAAAGGTGTGGGAATGGCCTGTAAAGCGGTGAGGTGGCTTTACAGCTCACAGGCTGCAAGTCACTGGTTCAGAACGTTCAATTATATTATTAACAGTGGATTTAATTTTTGTGAAATCTGTGGTTAATAAAATTTACATTTTGAATTTCAATCATCCTTGTGCCAAATCCAACCAGTATGTGTGTGTACTTAAGGAGTAGATAGTTGTGCAATAATATTGGTCTTTCCTGTCTCTTTGGCAAGGGTGTACACTGTCTCTAGGGAAAATCTACCAACTCTAGATATTTTCGTAAACTAGACACCAGGGGGATTCCAGGGTGGCTCGCGTAGATCCTTCAAAGTACTGGGAGCCTCAAATTTACTGCCACCCAGAGTTCCCACATATCTCCTGATAAATGGCACCTTAACTGTGTGGGCGGGCCTAGTGCCCACAAAAGGGTGGGGTCCAAGATGCAATTGCGTAACATCAACAAAAAGGGTAGCTGAAGTTATTGGGCCTGGCAGCTACTCAGGAAAATCTACCAAAACCAGGCACTTCTGAAAACTAGACACTCCGGGACGTACAGGGTGGTGTGCCTCTTGTGGATCCCACAAAGTTTTCTTACCCACAATGGCCTGCAAACCTCAAAATTTGACTAAAAAAGCGCACATTTTCCTTGCAGCAGGGATGTGGAATTCCTATAGCCCGACACCCAGGACATATTGTTTGGGGTCAAGGGCAACAAGTTTATCTGTATTTTGTCCTTGGGACAAGTAGGCCCAACCCCCTGCAGCACAAACCCTTTGGCTGCCAGTTTGCAGTACCACATTATGGATCAGGGAAAGGCACGGTCTGCAGTTATGGTAATATTTTTGGCTATGTTTTAATGCTGTTCAAACTTACATTTATGGTTCATTAATTGAAAGCCTTTATTAGGGTGAGCGCTCCAAGTAAATGTTGTACGGTCCGACTGCACTACTGACAGTGGTTCCAGTATAAAAATGTGTACACGTTTTCAAAGTTTAGCAATATGAGGCTATGTATAATGCCTCCCAGAAGGCTCTCTGATTTGATGCAAATATTTGCAAAAGCTTGAAAGCAAGATTGATGATTCTTTGCTTTCAAAATAAAATGTTCATTAAAAAAATGAAAGCAGGGAAAAAAAAAAAAAAACCATTTTGCTAAACTACCGTAAAAGTTCAGGTACCATTTCTTTGCAGCATCATTTAGTAACATGTTGATGCATGCTAGTATTTCTCAAAAACATTCATAATGGAAAATCAGTGTAACCAGTTTCAATAAGACTATAAGAAACAAAAATAAACAAGCATTGGCAAAGCGAGAAGGTCTGAAATTGGTGGTCAGCTTTTTAGTTGTGTCAGTGTGACTTGTTTTGGCATGGTTTTTGTAAAACCTTATTGGTGTGGGAGCTGCCTGGCCCTCACCATTATAACAAACATTGGCAAAAGCAACCCAAAAAATTTTTGCTCTCAAAAAGCACACTGCCACAGTAGTTACTGGCACTAAACAAAATTGTGTCCCGATATGATTCTTGTGAAAGAGCAGAATGCTGTCACTCACAGTGAAGACAGCCGATACAGAGAGAGAAACAGAATTTTAATAGACAACAAAAGGTGACAGTCAATGCCAGACCAAATTAGGGGCCCAATTATTATTACACTCTGGAGTGTGAGCGAGTGCTGTGAGGGACGTGCATGAGCAGTGTTGAGCCAGCCGGGGGACAGACGCCAACTCAAGCACAGGCTGCCTGCACACAGCCATCATAACCTTGCACCGCACTATTGGGAGCCATCTTGTGACAGGCTTGGCTTTATAGCAACCATATACAAACCGACAAAGGCCTGTATGTTTTCAATTTTGTATCACCATGTTTAGGCTGGGTAAATGGTTATTATTAACTAGCGGGAACTTAACATCCACAAACTGAGGATTGATTGATTCCAACATGGCCTCAAGAGACAGCTATCGCCACATGTGCGCCCTTCAGTATAGGGGTGGCAGTGTTCGAACTTTTGTCTCCAGCAATCCCATCAAAATAGTCTTCCCAAAATCATTCTGACCAAATCATTTTTCCAATACAAAGTCGTCCAACTCAAATCAAACGCTCCCACGCACGCTCACATGATGGACATACAGCACCTTTTTACTTAACATGGGCAGGGCTCGAAAAATCATAAAAATGTTACTAGACCTGCAGGTCTAGTAACTTTAATAATCTACTCGACCTAATTTTAATGTACTTGGCCTGTAAACAGGTCTCAAATTGTGTGATCCTAGGCAAATATTTTGTCTTATGGAGACGTCCTTTTCTTTATTATCAAATAAGAGAGCACCTTCAAAAATGCAAGTTCACCATTTCAGCTATACAAAAAAACTCTTTATTTACTAGCCTAAATGTTTGCTCCATATATAACCAGAATCAAGCACATATATAGGGTACACATGATTCCTGGCTTGCCTCTTGGTTCACTAATATCATTGTCATCTGGGCTTAAGCAGCAATAATTCCCAGTTCATGTTTAAAAACTCACTTTTCATAAATATATTACCAAAGCATGATGTATGTGGTAGTGCATTGTCATTTACAGATAGCATCTTTTCCATTGAAGTGGCCACAAAACCTCCCCAATAACATGTAGTTTTACTGATAATAGCGCATAAACAATATTTGGAAATTGGGATTCACTAAAAATATTAAAAATTTGCACATCACCAATTAAAGTGTTCTAATTTGTTTTGATCCTATAAATATTTTTTCCCACAGAATTACAAAAATGGGTCTTCATAACTAGTGAAATATATTTTAAATGTTTGAACCGTTCACTTAGCTATTTCAGTGTTGTGTTAGAAAAAAGCTTAACATCTTACAGCCTTTCATTTAGCATGCTTTGCACAGTTCAATTGTCACACAGTTCACTTCACAAAATCCTCTAGCTTAAGTCACAGAAAGAAAAAGAAAATGTAATAAGACTAGCTGACTTTTGACCTCCGTCTCTCAAAGCCAGCAAATCTGATAATATAACAAGATTTAATGGCATTTTTATTGCTCTTTCACTTTGTGAGCAATAAAGATGCCTTTAAATCTTGTCACATTTGCTCTGCTTTCAGAGGCAGAGGTCAAAAGTCAGTTTGTATTCCCTGAAGTTAAGAGGATTTTCAACTCACCAGTAGTCCCTAAAAATTAGCTCGTCCTGATCGACAATGCGAGTGGATTTTGAGAGCCCTGATGGGAGTTCTCCTCTATTCTAGTTTGGAATATTAGCTGCTCAAGACATCACTAGACTGTGCTGGCCTTTGCTCCAGTTAGAGACACTCCATATTTCAAAGTAGTTAAATGCCACACGGACCGTTAAAGTGCTACAATCAAAGGACAGACTGTTCTAGAGACTTGGAAATGTTATTTAACTTAATTTATCTCTTCAATGGCTATCAGTGTTGATATTCTGAAACCTATTCCTTCGGACATCCTTTGCAGCTAACAGACTTCTCTTCAACTGAAGGAAACTGATATGAAAGACTAGCATGACCGTATTAGTAAAGCTCAACACTTACGGGTACTCGAGGCTTGCTTTAACTGAAATTTACAAGATTTTTAAAAAGTCCGGAGACCCACTTTCTTAAAAGGTACTAATTTTGGGGCAAAAACCAGCTGAAGTATCTATAAGTGCTCGTTCAAGCCCATACTGACCAGATCTTGATAACAAATCCCTTTAGCATATGTAGCAGGAAATTTTTTTTACAGAAAAAGAATGCCTGCCTTCTTAAGGGCAACATTAAGCTACAAAAGATTGATAATTATATCCACACCCTCACCACAACTGTTACTACAAAGAAAACCAATCATAAAGAAATGTCCTCAAGTAAATAGGAAATAATTCTGTGGTTTAATTACTCTCAGCAAAGAATACTTTGAAACATGTTCTTGGACATCATATATGTAGGAAGGTGGAATCTGACTGCATGGTTGCCCCCACTTTTTTTCTGGTGTTTTGCTGATTTTCGACTTAGTTTGGCTGGGACCCTGCTATTCAGGACCCCAGCATAACTGCTTTCCCCTTAAATTGATTGCATGTACCTTAGGTACACTCCAGATTGGATTCTGGGGTGCCCTTATAAGTCCCTAGTATATGGTATACTATGTACCCAGGGCATAGGTACCCCAGAGGCCTACCAGGGGCTGCAGCATGTATTATGCCACCCCTGGGAAACCTTCCAAAATGACACCAAAGGTCTGCTACAGCAGCCTGAGTAAGGTGGTGCATGCACCCCTTACTGAGATATAGGTTCACTATATCTCACCCTATCACTGCACATATAAACCTATCAGTCACCCCTATGGCAGGCCTTATCAATCCTGAAGGCAGGGTGCTTGGTTTTATGTGAGAGGGTGCCCATGCACGAGCAGAGCCCCTCTGCAGCCTTCGGAATCTATTCTCCGGGGTGGTCTGTGATGCAGCCTGACCGTATACTCTTAAGTGCATTATAACCAAACGGTAAATGCTAACTTTGGAATGGCTGCACGGAAACATGTCGTGTTTGGTGTCAAACACCTTGGAATCATACCCCCACACCAGTAACTGGTGTGGGAGTATGATCCCACCCTTCTAGAGGGAAAGACATGACAGCACCGGTATACCCGGTACCAACTAACAGAGCCCTGGCATCACAAAATGGATGCTGCAGCCACAGACACGAGTCTGGCCTCCTGCTGCTGACCGAAACTCCGGCAGGGGAGGCCTGGACAATAGGTTTCCTGTCACAGGGAGGTGTTACCACCTCCCAGACAGGCTTTAGTGTATTGGGGCTGGGTGGGTGCACTCTGAGTGCTTTGAAGTCCTGCACTGGGGGCACATTTGGTGTCCCTGTGCATAGCCCAGTTCAAACCGGTTGCAGGGGCTACCAGCCCCTGCTCTGGCACGAAACTGGACAAAGGAAATGGGTGTAGCCACCCCTCTTTCCAAACCCTCCCATAGGTGGGTCCCCAGAGTATGTCCAACCCCTTCCGGGGGTATAAGTAAGGAACCCCTGGCAACAGGACTTTAGATTTCCCTGGACAAAACTCGGATACTGAATCCTGGACCTTCGACGATCTGTTCAACGCCAGATGACTGAAGAATCTCCCTTGGAGTAAAGGAGTTACTCCCCTGCGTGGCAGGCACCAACAACGCATCTGACCGGTCTGCATCTCCGAAGCTCCCGCCGGACCCCGAAGACTTTGCAACCCAGGAGGTGGGTTTTCAGACTTCCCAGAGGCTGACCCGAGTCCCCAGCAAAGCTGAGACCCGTAGCCCTCGTGGGTACCGTGGAACCGGAACCCCTGGACACCGTGCACATTTGCAAGTGCATATGCTTCTCGTCAATCCCAGAGGCTGTGCTTTGGGTTTCTTGTAGCCCTGACCCCGAGCAGAGAATCCACCGAAGATTGCTGGCCTACCCACTCAAGAGTGACCCGTGGGCCGCCATTTTGTGATTCCTCTCGAGGTCCCTTCGCGATCCTTTGTCCGTCGACTTGTGGGTCCCTGAAGGGTAACTTTACTTTGATTGGGCTTGCCTGGTTGCTCCAGACGTGCCCAGACTCTCCATCGCTTGGGGAGTCCCCAGGACCTTGCTGGTCCGTCCATAAGCATCTTTCCTCTTCCTGCGTGGGTTGCTGTTGCCAAGGCTTGTTGTGTCCAATCCGGGCACCGACGCTGCAGCACTCGACATACTTCGTGGGACAGCTCAAATCCAGCTTCTGGTAGTCGTCGATGCCTCCTGGCTGAAGAGTCGAGCTTCACCTCTTTGCACCTGAAACACCCGACATCGGTGGGCATTCGACTATCGTGCCCCTGGTCACTGGCTAGTGACCCAGACTGTCCCCTCTGCTTTCAGGTTCTTCACATCTTCGATCCAGGCTTGGATCTCTTCGGACACTTCTCATCTTCCCGGCAGCAGCACTTTTCAGCAACCTGCCATTGAAAACGATGACGCAACCCGACACCATTTGACACCTATGCACCCGGCTTCCCTGGGTGAGGTAACAAGAGTACTCCGGTGCTCCCGTGGGTGTTGGCCCTAGAACCATTTAAGTCCAAAAGGGTTAGTTCCTAGTCCACTCCTAAGTGTCCTTAAACCTTAAAACTCTAACCGCGACTTTCCCCATAGTAGCTAACGGAGCTCGCGGCTGTGTTCAAACACTTCACACATCCCCCGTGGGCCCCCTGTGTCACTACCTTGGGTGGCTCCTTGGGGTCCCAGCGATTCTACAGGCTCTAGGCCTTGTGTCTAGACAAGTCGTGGTCCTTATACCACTTTCTTAATATATTGTTTGGTTCGCCCCTAGGGCCCATCGTATATTGTGCTAATTTACTGTGATATTTGAAGTGTAACATATGTGCTTTGACCTCTAGCCTCATAAAGAGACTAGTAGGGTGGGTTTAGAAATAAATACATATATTTTATATATATACCTGGTGTGGTCTCCTTTCATTTAGCCATTCAAGAGATTATAGACTGGTAAAACAAACAGCTTTACACTCCTTCAAGACTTAGCCTGAAGGCTGCTCTCCATAGCTACCACTAGGATAGCTTTCAAATAAGGTTGTCTTAAACCTATCATCAATAAGGGGTTGTTTTGACTGGTGCAAGGTGCCCACTATAACTAGTGGACAGCATATACCAGGCCAACTTCTCACAATATGCAAAGAAATGTTAGTCTTCATAAAGTAACTCGTTAGGGAAAACTGGGATAAAAGGCAAGTAAGATCTTACACAGCTTTATCAGGTTAGGAGTGCTTCCAAAACAGTACCAAGGTGCTGGATCCCCAAAATATTTCATATCCCCATACATAACTCGTTAATCTAACAGTGATTAAAGACTTTTGGGAATAGACTGCAACAATGATGGGTTTGGCAGAGCGTATTGAAATATTTAAATCGCAAAAGTCAAGCCACTGGTAAACTAGGGTCAAAATGAATGGCAGATATTCTAGCAATGACCGAAAATGGCAACATGCATTTTCAACGGCAATGTCGATGAACTCCTGTCTTCCAACCGCTTGGATGTAAATGTTTAAAAATGGAGAACCAATTAACAAAAGTGACAACCTATAACAAGGGCGCACTTACAGTAGATTGCCCGGTGTTTTCAGACAAGAAAATGAGCAAAACCCACAATATAAGCAAGTACTTACTCCAATTTCAGCACAAAAAAGACAAACCATCTTGTTTCGCTATTTCAGAAACTTTAGGCGCCCCTGAGCCGGATTTACATACAACCCAAGTTTATGCTCAGCTTTCACTATTAATTCATTTGATTCAGTATTTTCTGCTGATGTCGCTTTTAAGCCCTAGGTGTATTGCCAATAAATTTAAAGTGTTCTTGCAAGGAAAGTAATGAAAGGAGTCTAAACTGGCTGAAAGACTAAACCCTTCAATTAAATCATTAAAAAAAAAATCAAATTGCTTTTGACCAACAAAACGCTACCCTAGAACCCACTGACTCATTTATGTGGATACTGATTTGACACAGTGTCTTCAACCATGGTTATCACTTGCCGCCTACGTCTTGGTTTATTAACTCATTGACCGTTTCCTGATTTACATCATGTATTGTCAGAGTTTGTGTTTCTTGGTTGTTCCGTTTCTTCTTGCCTAACCATTTGTAAAGCGCTCCGATACCTTTCTATGGTCAAGTCCGTGCTATATAAAACTTTATAAATAAAAACAAATACTGTTACCTACTTTACTCAGTTGTTTCCATGCTCTCTTCCTCCTCCTCCTCCTCTGCTACGTCGGTACCCTCTGGCGCAGTCTCCTCCTCTTCCTCCTCCTCTTCTTCCTTCTTCTCAGGGGGCTTCTCATAAGCCTTTTCAGAAGGAGTAACTATTACACCATCCCAGGTTGACATTTCAGTGGCAAGATCTGTTTAGAAAGCAATAACTAAGAATCAAAATATCTAAACAGTCGGTTTTGTTGATTGCCTCCAGTTGAAGAATGAAATGCTACGTACAGCTTGCATCGCCTTCTTGCCCCAGGATGTGACGATACCCGCCGTGTGAAAGTATCCTGACCAGAGTCTGTGCTGTAAAGCAAACCATGTCCTAAAATATATATATATATATATATATTAATAACCTTAATCCAAAAAGATCGGTGAACTTTTACTTTTCATTACGTGGAAAAAAAACACAAGTGCATAAATACAATTGTACATAATACAAATAACGCATTTTAAAACATAGCCCAACATAGACCTTTTGTGACCCAAGACTGATAATCGTTGACAATGAAACATTTATTAGTGTGTGGAAATTATAGAATGAGCCTCCCAGGAATAAAGTAAGCCAATGAACTTGCTGTACTGAATAAATGTAACGTTATTTTAGAAAGTCTTTTACAGGGAAATCCATATTAAACTTTTAAATGGGAAATGGTCTTTAAAACAGTAGCCTCAGACATTTGGTTCAGACAAATAAAGGAAGAGGCACCCCAACCTAAAAGAGTCACCAATTCATGAAATAGTTGAAGGTATATTTATGTATGAAGAAGCTCAGCAAAGACAAGTGGACTTTTAGTAAAACACAGAATATCTGAAAACAATTTTGAACATAACGTAGTTGCTAATCAACTGCTAATACTTTCAAGCTGCTAAGTTTACATGGTTTGGATAAATGCCATTTGAGGTCCTAAAATGAAATTTTGGGGAACACACAAAATACCACTTACTGTCATTCAAATATCAGTGTCAGTCAAATGTAAGATAAGGAATTTTAAGGCACTACAAGAGAAAAGTCTTCTCCGAACTGAATCCTTCAAATGAATACAGAAATCTGTTTTTAGAAAACCCTTTGTCTGTAATGAGACAGTTTGCACTAAACCACGGATTATGCAAAAACCTTAAAGAGTTCCCTTATGTCTCAGCAATACTGGTGGGCAAATAGGACTCAAACAAATGCCCAGCTGCATTTTTACATGACTACAATAAACACCCTACCTGTTGCTCAAGTGTCATGACAGTGTGAACTCTGAAGTTCCCGGATTCACAGGGGTCTGTAATTCCTACGGACCCAGGCAGAAAGAGTCCAGCTGCTAGTATCTGCAAACAGCGCCTGATGGGTAAACAAATTATATAGTAACCATTGTGTTTTGCCGATTTATCAACCCATGAGGCATACACAGTGTTAGTCTTACCTGAAGGCAATATTGAGAGCCAGGGGTGTTCTTTGTGGGTTGTTCATCACTGCATAGTGACCCTGAAGATAAAGGGATATGATCAACTCATTGTATGACTGTGAAGACAGCGATACAAGCAAAGTGACACCTGAACTTGGGTACCACTAAAACCACATACCAGTAGATCAATTATCCAAGGTGTTAGGGGCTCAAACCCAGGGAACCGGTTCCTCAGATCCTTTAGCAGTCGGACTAAAACTTTCACTCTGGAAAGAGAAGTCTATTTATTAGGACATTAACTCACAGTAAGAATGTACAAAAAGAAAAAAGTCCCACTAACAGTAATACATGTATACATATTTTAGTACTGACAGAACCGAAAAGCTGCCTCGTAAAATAAAGATCACAAAACGGACTACAAAAAAAATAGGTTTTTCATAATGTTGACGCATGACCACCCCCATGGCAAAAGTGCCTTGGTACTCCCCAAATGGTCTTAAGTTTCACCCATATGCCACCTTCTCCTAAATAAGCCACTCAAGAGTCCAGGTAGGCGATAAATATGATATTGCATCAAACGCAGACAAAAATACCTTGACAGATAAGACAACGGCCAACCCTGTTGACAATAAGTATAATGAGGAATTCTAGAGAAGGGACCCAGCCAGTTGAACTTACGTGGACTGTGATGCATTCTCCTCAAACCAGCGAGCATGCCTGATGGCTGCCAGGGCGCTCTGTAAAACCTTAATATCCACTGAAATAAAGATAGACGATATGGATTAATGGCATCTAATCTATCCTCACATTGCCTGTCAAATTCAGCAGACAGGGATGCATAAGTGAAGGGACCAAAGCTACACAACACAATAATTAATGCAGAAGTCCATCTGCAGAGAGCATGAACGAATGGCCAAGAAATAAAGAGCACGAGCTAGAGATGCTCATGCAGATTCAGACAGATAAGAGATGTGCAGATTTTGACAAAGGGACTCAAAGAAAAGAAAAAAAATGGGGTGGAGATAGGCATTTACAGATAGATTCAGAAGTTGCCAATAAAAGGGCATTGCCCACAGTACTCACAGTGAAGATCACCATCCAGCTTGCGCATGTTGGGGGGCACTGTGGTGATCAGAACTTTAACGATTGCATCTGCAGAGCTGATTTCAAAGCCAGTTTCACTGATCTCCATTAACAACTCTATAAAATGAAATAAGTCTAGTTGGAATAATGTTCAGTCACAGAACTGAAGCACTTTAGTATCTGGGCTCCCATCTACCAAATTTATATACATAATCTTAGTGCTCATTATTCCAACACAGCGTTCCTTTTCTAACCAGTCAGATTAGGGTTGTATAAATACACATCACTGGGCGCTGGTATCATCTGGTTACTTGTATTAATTCAGCTAAAACTATCCAACTGGAGATAAACTACTATTGGAAATTTGGAGGGCATGGCCTACTATTTGGAATTGTGCTCCTCTGTTCATTAACAGGTTATAAAAGCATCACTGATGAAGGTATCCACCTCGTTGCCATAAGTTATTTAAACGCACTGTATGAGTGCAATGAACTTGCAGCCAGCAATGCCAAACGCTTAAATACTCCTTACACATCAATTTAAAGAGTTCAAATTCTATGTTTTTTTATTGTGTCCAATCTCCCATTAAACATCAGAAAAGAAAGAAAATTAGGTCAACCAACCTTCTGAAGCGTCTTGGGCTTTAAGTGTCTCAACAACTTTGTTCCCTAAGGCTGAGACTGCTTCCACTGCAATAAGAAGAAAAAAAAAAAAAGTATCTCAAAACTTCATTTCTCACCACCAACCCCTCCATAAATTAAAGATTGTAGCGTAGAACTAACCAGTAGGTAAGATCTTCAATATAACTACCAGATCTGCAACGTTATGGCCAGTCATCATAGTGCCTTTCTTGTAGGAACCAACTTGCCGAACTTCTTCTATTTGCTGTACAAAAAAAACATATTGCAAAGACGTTGAAAGAAGAATTGCTACTTTTTTTCCTTACCATAGCCACAGGCAAAATATATTAATCATGAGAAACCTTCAAAATATTTTGACATTCCGCCTACAATTTGCTGCTAATCAGTAGTCCTCCGAAGTGAAGTCGAATCCCAGTAGTCTGAAATCTGCTGCCATCGCAATCCACCAAATGCAAACAACTATTACCCCTACGTCCCTCGTCCTCACGACGTTATGTCCCCTCATGACAGGAACAAAGAACAGGAGGATCTTTGAATGCTAGCCCCACCCATCCAACCTGGGTGCCATAAGAGGGGCTAACACTCCTGGCTCCTCCTGTTTTTTGTTTCCTGTGAGGGGACAGGGTGGCTCCTGCTAGGCTAGGGCTGCGCATATTATGGGACCAGTCTAACCTTTCCTGCTGGGCCTGGAAGGCGGCAGGCCTTCGTCGAGGGATCGGCTGTCTCCGGGAGGGAGGACAGATGGCAGAGTCCTATACCGTGCCTGGCCATGGCGGCATCCTTTCCTGCAGGGCAGGCCTTTTGGATGTGCCATACTGGTTCCTTATTGCTCACTGTTAAACTGGGAGTTAGAGGGAGCATCCGGGAAAGCGCTGGGAATGTCACCCGTACTGCCCTACCACGTATCAGGCATTAGACTAACGTACTTCAGTGTGGCGATCTGCATCACCACACAAATGCAATATCAAGCATTATAGCGCCTCCTCAGCTGTCAAGCCGGGAGTGTTGCTATAATAAAGCACCATACAAGCTGCAGTGGCAGCGCACTTTATTCCATGCAGGCTTGGGGGCTCTCTGGCTCAGCTACTAGAGTTCAGCTGCACAGAGTGGTGCAACAATGTAACAGTAAGTTACTAAGGACACCGCACAGTGATATCACTGACATCAGGACGAAGGGTCTGAGTCAGTGCGCCCAGTGACTACAGAGTGTGAGTTGGTGTTTTGACAACAAACTTTTGCCAATACCTACTGTGCCATTGATTAAGATTTACTGGGCAGTGTGAAAGCATTCACCAGATTCTGAAACACCCACCAGTAGAGTAGATAGTGAAGCTCATGACCAGGATTCAATCGGGTAGGAAATGGAGAATTCAAAGATGGCCACCATCATTCAACAATAGTCCACTTTCTAGGATTTCTTTTTACCAATAGTGTTTATATCCGGGCCGGCTCCTCCCTGATAAACTCCACTTGTCCAAAGGGTGGGGGATACGGGAGGCTATGGTATGAAATAATTTTACTGTCTGGACGCTCAAATGGATACAACGGTCTCTCTGATATGGTGTCTTTAGGCCCCATCGAAGACAGTTGGTTTAACATGTGACTTAATAGCTGGCTCCTGCGGCCGGTGCGAGCCAGCCGCTGTGCAGTTCTCTCAAAGTTGGCTGCACTGACTGTTGTGCTGCTGGGCAATGGATTTAATTATGTCAGTGTAGCATGTTGCGCGGTATGTCATTCCCACAACGGACCAGACATCCCCCGCAAACACCCCACTAGCCTCTAGGCACACAATCACGGCACTGATTGGGAGAACTCACTGCTTGCACCGTGGCTGCTACCATACCTGACCCCATCGGCGTCACAGTCAGCGTGTGTAGTGAGACACAATATGTAGTCTAACTTTGATATCGGGCTGCCATTTGCTTCATTTTGAGCTGCCTGTGCCCCTGTACTGAGTCATGCAGTATCTCTGCTCTGTTTTTCAGCTGAGTTAATAGCGCGCCAACTAACTCGAGTCGTTTGGGTGGGTGCAACTAGACTGGCTGTGTAACTTGCCTAGCTGGTTATAGCGCAGGACGGACAACAACGATCTCCCCAGCACGGGGCTAGCTTAAAATAAATTACAGCTGCCTGCCTAGCTGTGACCTAAATAAGTGTCTCCCACTATCAGCTTTCCAATGCAGCCGTACTAACAGCTCATGTCGCCGGCGGTCGAGTGAGTCTGCCAGTCACTCAACCGATAATTAACTTATGAACGCCTTCAAGACAGCTTTATCTATTTTCCGCAATTTTGGCTAGAGTCTGATAAATGACTGTAGTTTAAAATGTTTTTATGCTCTGCAGAAGTTAACTTAGAGTTTCTCGCTGCTCAAATGGGTGTAATTTCTGATATTTATGTTTCTCTCCTCTTCATTGCTGGATTTTGCTCGCGAGAAAGTGTCACTCAGTGGTTGAAATGTCGCTCATTACACTGAAATTATGAAAATGTCCACATTGTAATCTGAAAACGTGGCAGCTATGCCTGTAGGTGATTGGTTGGGGACTCACGCTAATGTTGGCCTCCATCAGTAGTAAGAGCCTCGTGCATACACAGCTGGTGTTGCCCTGTTCAGTGCAAACGAAGCGGAAGCATCCCGGAAGTGTGTATGTGCGCTTGATCGAGAAGCGCGAATGGCAGAGCGCTTCATTTTAAAGACTGGGGCGAGTGGCTGCTCCAGCAGTGTTGGATGGTTGCAGTTTTAGCTTACTATTGTTTTGCTTCAGTGATTATGGGGAAACACCTAAGAGGAGGCATGCTTGCCCTCTCTACTTCTACTGCCTCTTCCTCTCCAGGGCAGTCTCCTTTACCCAAGCGTAGGAGGACGCATAATTAGATATCAGAGGACAAAATACAGCAGATTGTTTTGGAGACCCTGGCTGCTTTAAGGTCATGTTTCCTGCTCAAGACCAAGAAAGTGGTAGAGGAGCTTTCCTTCTCTGAGGTCTCAAATTCTTCTGACGATTCGACGATCCCCTCTGATCTAAAGTGGAAATAAGTTTCAGCTGACATGCTTGGATACTTGTTGACCCATGTAAGAAAGAAAATGGATTTTCCTTCTATCGACACGCCTGGACCTTCTGATGAATCTCTGCTAAGGAAATTCCAAATGTCATAGTTTTGGGTTATCGGCTTATCAATTTGTTAAAGATGTCATCAAACAGGAAATCAAGGGATCTGGACAGGATCATTTTGCGAAGTCTAATGTCGAAGATGTATCCTCTTGAGGATATGTAATCAGTGTTAACAGACATTCTTCATGTCGATTCTGTGGTGGCCAGCCTGGTAGGTTGCACATCCATGGCAGAGGAGAACATTTTGATAGATCCATCAGATTAAAAAAAGGTGGATTATGCCTTAAAGAATTTTTTTTTCTGGGTCCCATGTGCCTATGAGAGCTGGGATTTATGGAGCATACAAAGCACAATCCTTCATTGCGGATTTCAAAGCTTTGTTTTAGGCCATTCACAATGGGACAGATTGCCTCCCCTTGTTGGAAGGCCAGGAACGTCGGATTGAATTTCTCTCCAATATTTCCTCTGATGTGGTGAGATCAGCAGCGCTAGGACAGGGAGGGTCAGTTGCTGCAAGACTAAACCTCTTTTTGAAGGGCTGGAAAACTGATGCCGCTCAAAAAGCTTTTCCTCTTAAGATGCAATTTGAGGGCTCTCATCTCTCTGGGGCAGAACTGGAAGATAAAAACACTGCATTGAATATTTAAAGAAAGGAAACATCTCTTCTTTCCAACACCACTCCCTGAATGTGGCACATTCTTTAGGTTTCAAGTCATCATTTCGGTAGCGTTCAAGAGAGCAAGAAAGCCCGGACTGGTCAACCAGGTTTCAACCTAAATCTTCCATCAGATACTTTAAAAAGGAAAATCAGGTGCAAACCCTAAAAAACAGCGCTCCTGACTATGCCGAGACAGAGTCATCTGCATTAAGAGTCGGTGGAAGAATAACAGTGTGCTTTTCAGTGGAAACTTTTGACAACGGACCAGTGGGTGCTCCAGGTGATTCAAAGAAGCTATTTGATAGACTTTTAGCCCCCTCCCAGTGTCTAAAAGGATCATTCGTACTCCATTGCCTCAAGACCAGCTCAAGAGGAAGGCATTTTTGGAAGGGAATTTGTTGCTCCATGAGAAGGGGGCAATTGTTCATATCCCCAAGGAGAAGTGGGGTCAGGGTGTTTATTCTATTATCTTCCTGGTTCAAACGGCTTCAAGGGATTTCTGCCTGGTCATCGAACCTAGATTCTTTCATACACAATTTCAAGTTAAAAATGGAAACCCTACAAAGGATCCTCCCTCCGATTCCCCTCAACCACTTTTTGATAGGAATAGATTTTACGCCCACTTGCACATTCCCATTGCCACGCAACATCACCAGTTCTTGAGATTCGCAGTGGGGGGACCTTCACTGGCAGTTAATGGTTCTCTCTTTCGGCCTAAAATCAGCCCAATGGTCTTTAAGATGATGGCACCAGATGTGGCTCACCTGTATCTTCTGGGGACTCAGTTTTTTCCCTACCAAGACGATTGGCTCCTTCATGCCCAAAGTCTGGCCGAGATCGGTCTCTTCTGGGAATAAAACAAAGGAGGCTCTCTCCTGCCTGGGACTTCTCCCCCATCTTACCATGTGCCAGCTGTCCTCCTTCAAGAATCTTATCTTCGTAGTTGCCCGCTTCAGAACTGATCTAGGAACAGTTTTCCTGCCCAAGAAGAGAATTAAACGTTTACAGTCTGCAATACAGGATTTGATCCCCAGAGATCAGGCTCAGCATAGCTTTGGTTGGAGATTCTTTGGTTCCCGTCTCAAAGGAACACAAGTACAGTCTTTGTGGTTGGACATCAGGAATCTGTCTAAAGGGGTTCAGATGTATCTGGATCCTCCAATAGTCCTGACTACAGAGGTCAGTTAACTGCTACTCTGCTGGAAAGAACACTGAGTGAGGAGCTATGATAAGGAGAAACCCTCAGCCCCCCGAACTGTCTTGAGTAACTACACTATGGAGGGTTAACATGCCTTTCCTAAATCCTGTTGTTTACTAGGCTAGTTGTGTGGCTCTTATTATAGCTCACGAGAATGTGGGATCTACACACAGGTGAATCAGTGTGATCAGCAGATCTCTAGGATATTTTTGTTGGGTCCTCACCCACAGGTCCCATCTGTGGCCTGCTTCATCATCGGACTCACACCCCCATCACCTAGTGCGAGTGGGTAGGGTCAACGCGTTTGTAAGTGGAGCGCCTAAACTATGGATGAGGGATTGAAAGTGAATTCAAATTGCCTGCTGGATCCTAATTTGCATTTACACAGAAGGTCCTTAGGCAAAGAGTAAATACAAATTAGGATCCAGCAGGCAATTTGAATTCACTTTCAATCCTTCAGCCATAGTTTAAGCGCTCCACTTACAAACACATTGATCCCACCCACTCACACTAGGTGATGGGGGTGTGGGTTAGATGATGAAGCAGGCCACAGGTTGGACCTGTGAGTGAGGACCTAACAAAAAAATAATAATCCTAGAGTTGTGCTGAACACACCGATTCACCTGGGTGTGGATCTCATTCTCGTGAGATATACTAAGGGCCACGCAACTAGCCCTGTAAAAAAAACAGGATTTAAGACAATACAGGTTAGCCCTCCATGGTGTAGTTACTGTGCTACTCTGCTTGAGACAGATCCTGCCAATTCAAGTGGGTTTTTCAGGGTAAAAGCAGATCGAATTGGGGGGGAATTGTTGGCAATCTTCAGGTCGTTGAGATTTTTTTCCATCACCATCTGTTTCAGAAAAATGTGCTAATAAAGACAGACAACACAGTGCCATCTCTAACATCAACCTTCGGGGAGCACACGTTCAAGATCCTTCAATGTAATAGCAACACAGTTGGGTTCCTGGGTAAAGGTTAACCGGTAGCGTCTGTCAGGCGTTCACACCAGGAGCACTGACAATGTGGGCATCCTCAGCAGGAATTTTCCTAACTCACTGAAATTGACGCTATCCAGTCAAACATTGAGAGCTATGCAGACAGTTCGGCAGACCATTTCTGGATCTATTGCGACCAAAGGCACTGCTCAGCTACACAGGGTCTACTCCAGGTTTCCGGAACACGAGGCTTGGGGAGTGGACACATTGGTTGTAAGATGTCTTCCTTTACATTCCTTCTCTTTGACCCAGAAGGTTCTCTCCAAGTTCCAGCAGGAGAGCGGACCTGATCCTGGTGGTCCCTTACTGGCCGCAGAGATCATGGTTTCTGTTTTTGAAGGCTCTTCTCCCTCCTTGGAAGATGCCAAAGTCTCCATCGCCCCTCAGGACTTCGGTACCGACCTTCTGGCTCCAACTCACTATCGGCCTGGAGGTTGAGAAGTCTGGTCTTCTAACAAAGGATCTTTTCTGTTCCTTGGTGGAGGTAATTCAACACTCTAGAAGGCCTTCCACTATGAAATGCCCCTTAAAAAAAAAAAAAAAAACGTACCTCCTTTGACACATGATGTTCTGCTGGCAATCTTTCTGCACCCTCCTGTAGCTTGTCTAATGTTTTACACTTTCTTCTGGATGGTTTTCACTTGAATCCTTCTTTCCATTTTAAGAGCTTAGTAGTTTTAAGGTTTTTAGGAGAGGTTTTTTTTTTGTTTTTTTTAACAGTCTTCGGTCTCATTGGCATCTACACTATTCAGGAGTTTTTCTGTGGGGAGGTCAATGAAAACTCCTTTCTCCAGCTTGGGACCTTCCTACTGTTTTGTGGGCTTTACAATCTCATCCCATTGAGCCTCTAGACTGTTTCTTTCCCTAACGGTGCTTTTTTAGGTCTCGCCTGAGCCAGCGCATGCGCAGCTCTGCGAGACATTTAGTAGGTGGCTTTTCAGAGTGCTACCCGCAGGCTTTTGCTGGCCTCCAGCTTGCGTTCACGATAGTGTGCACGTGCACAGCTGCCATCTGGGTTGCTGTAATCAGGCTCCTCTGCTCGCACTCCCCCCTCCCTTCTCCCCCTCCCTTTTCGTCAGCTTCATTATTTTTTAGTTTGTCTTTAAACAGGCTCCTCTGCTCGCACTCCCCCCTCCCTTCTCCCCCTCCCTTTTTGTCAGCTTCATTTTCGTTGGTCTTATACCTGTAGTGGGAGGCAGCTGGAGGGCTGGCCGATCTCAACCCTTCTGCTTGTATATTTCAACAGGGCCTCTCGTGCTGTGCAATGCTGATAATAAAAAAGCATGCCAGCGGCACGGCCAATGAAAGCAGGGGTTGCGGGAGCTCGAGAAGTGAGCGCTGTGCCCATGAATACAGACCAGCTGAACTCAGGAGAATATCCTGGTATTTCTTCAGCTCAGCCACAACGACGTTTCATTTAATATGAAAAAAATGTATTCTGTGTACAGCGCTTGTGAGGCTCAGCTTCTGTTAACTTAAAAACGGAAATAATAATTTACATTGCTGCCATTGTCCTAATGAGATTTCTTGAAAAACGTAATGCATGACATGAAGCACGCGGAAAGGAAAATAATGGATGCATTGTTTGAATGATTTGCTCTAGCATTGGCATAAAAACAGACCCTTTTTTTCGAAAACAAAGCGCCTCCATACATGTTCTCACTCTTCATACAGACATTTATTACGCGTGAACTACGTTAGTTCGAAACAGAAACCTAAAACATTAAATCCAAAGCATTTTTTTTCGTTTGTCTTTAATCGGGCTCCTCTGCTCGCACTCCCCCCTCCCTTCTCCCCCTCCCTTTTCGTCAGCTTCATTATTGTTTGTTTTATATCGCTGTGAATCCTGCTCCTCTGCTGGCACTACCCCCTCAAAGACAAGAGGCGCCACTGGGGCACAAGCCAGACTGAGCCATCCTGCTTGATTAATGGCTTTGAATTTCCACATGTTAGCAGTAAACAGGCCCGAGGCGCCAGTAGAGCACAACCCACACAGAGACATCCTCCTTAATTGATGTTTCCCCTCTTAGCCAATTCAGTTTACGCTCAACTCCAAACATACCAGAAAATGCCTGTACTTTTAAAAGAATTCTATCTTAAACTGCCTGTTTGGGAGATGCTTTTTCGGATTTCGTTAATGATTTTAAACTCCTATCTCTCCGAGTCTCGCATTTCTTAAATAACTCCTTCTATACAATTTCTTTGGATTTCTCTCTTAAATAACTTTTTAAAGGATTTTTTAGAATTTAATGGGATTTCTTTCTCTGTCACCCCTTTAGGTTAACTCGTGCCTTTGAAACCAAAAACAAGTATTATGGAGAGTTCTGTAACTAGCACTGATCAGAAAAGGGGGGTGCTGGGCGAGGGGGCAGCGCGCGACATTACACCACCTGACTGCCGCCGGGGTCCGCCGTCCACCTTAACCAGCATCCCAGGCAAGGGCCGGCGCGGCGTCACAGCTTTGGTATATAAGGAATGCTTGTGTGAGGACTTAGGCTTTATCTGAGCACATTCTTCGGCCTCTTCGCACACAACACAAACGCCTCCAAATTCCCATCAAAAATATGACTTTACTTTTTGCGGAATATATTAAACACACCGGGCAGAGTGCTTCATTTGAAAATGTGTTTAGTTGTTTATCGTCTCATTGGCGTGAGGCGTTTAGTTGCTAGGGATGTTGTTGAGTGAGAGGATGTTGGTGTGGCGTTTGGCTGTGTGGCTTAGCAGGGCTGTCGCCTGATGCCACAAAGAGTGCGGTCTAGTAACAGCTAGTCATTTCTGGCTGTAGGAGTTGCTGTCTGATGTCATGTGGTCTTGCATCAATCGGAGTGGTGTAGTGTTTGCACGTACATTGATAAATTCGTAAATGCTTTCGAGTGATTAAAGGTACAGTTCAGAGGCTGGAGATGTACAGAGGCACTCCCTTTCCCCTTCTTTCTGTCTCTGTATCCCGCTCAACACTTTTAAATATGTACACATTTTCTTTCTAATTTAAAACACTCTAAATTAGGCTCTTTCCTTTCTTGCTACACCCTTTCTTTTAGGTACACATTTTTACACTAATTCTCTCTATCCACACTATTTTAGTTCTTCCTCTATCCTCTTAGCCTCCACCATTTTTCTCTCTGTACACCCTCTCTCTAATTTATGCCCCTTAAGATGCACACAGATGTCATTATGCCCCACACACCACATTATTAAACAGCATCACCACAGCAACAGTCAGCACCACTACAGCATCACTCATCACTAGCACAGCATCAGTCCGCACCAATACTGCATTAATACGCACACATCTATCCCACTGCACCCATGATATGCCCCTTAAGCTGCACACAGTTGTCATTCAGCACCAACACAGTATCATTCAGCACCAACACAGCATCATTCATACCACCACAGCCTCACTCAGGAACACCACAGCCTCACTCAGGAACACCACAGCCTCACTCAGGAACACCACAGCCTCACTCAGGAACACCACAGCCTCACTCAGGAACACCACAGCCTCACTCAGCGCCACCACAGCCTCACTCAGCGCCACCACAGCCTCACTCAGCGCCACCACTGCATAACTCAGCGCCACCACCGCATAACTCAGCGCCACCACCGCATAACTCAGCGCCACCACCGCATAACTCAGCGCCACCACCGCATAACTCAGCGCCACCACCGCATAACTCAGCGCCACCACCGCATAACTCAGCGCCACCACCGCATAACTCAACGACACCACAGCATCACTTAGTGCTTCTTACACTTTTTAATTACAACTTCTCAGCTTGCTGCACAGCAGCCACACTTCTCTACAGCACAGCTTAGAAACATTGGCAAAGTCAATAGCTCTACCTAAACACTTATAAGGCCCCCACAATGCATAGCCAATAGGTCTCGCCTTTGGGACATTATAAGTGTTTAGTTATCCAGCACAATAACCTTCATTAAACAACATCAAGTGTTGCATAGCTAATCACTTAAAAGGTACCAAAAGCGAGACCTATTGGCTATGCCAATGCTTGTTCTGGTGGGCATCACTTCGGCTAGGAGAACTGGGGAGCTGGGAGCCTTAAAATGCAGCCCTTTGTTCATTTGATTTCTGGATGATTGTGTTGTTTTGAAACCTGGCAATGCCTTTATCCCAAAAGTGAACTATTTTTCATAGATGTCAGGAGATTATTCTACCTTCTTTCGTTCCTTCGCCCTCCTCTCCGGAGGAAAATTTGGTTAATACACTTAAAGTTAAAAGAGCTCTTTTCACTTATGTTACCAGGTCTCAGCAGTTCAGGAAAACTGACTCTTTATTTGCAACATATGGGCAGTATGAAGAGGCAAGAAGGTGACCTCTATGACGGAGTACATGGATTAAATTCACAATCTCGCTGCCCTTACAGGATATCTTCCAGTCCAGGAACTGGTCCACGGGGTTTGGGGTGGGTGCCATCTCCTGGGCAGAGGTCCAGGGAGTGACAAATGCAAAAAAACAATGATTGATGGACAGAATGCAGAACAATGTCATACATTCACCCCAGTACAGAGATCTGGGCCTAAATCCATCGGTTTTTTGCTCACCATGCCATTCCAGTTTGAACCCAGCGATATGCAAATCAGTCTTGACCCTGTGCCCAATGGGAACAGTCCAAAACCAAAGGGGATGATGGACGGAGTGTTGAACGTTGCAAGCACTCACCCCCAGTCAACTGATTTGGGTTTAATCCATCATCATTCTTTAGCTCACTCCGCCACCCCAGTTCAGACACGGCCATATGCAAATCAGTCTGACCCTGTGCCTCATGGGAACAGTCCAGCCCGAACTGCCAAGCCACGTCTTCCCTGGACCGGAAACAAGCATCCTGGGACCGGTTTCTGGCTTACAGCCGTCATCAGCCAGGCTATCTTGAACCCAGTGGCAAAGTGAGCAAGGGACCCACGTCTGGGCATACCCTGCCAACTTAGGGCGAACATAGCAAAACCAATGGGGATGATGGACGGAGTGTTGAACATTGCAAGCACTCACCCCCAGTCAACTGATCTGGGTTTAATCCATCATCATTCTTTAGCTCACTCCGCCACCCCAGTTCAGACACGGCCATTTGTCACCCCGAGTGGGACGGGTATGCCCAGACATGGGTCCCGTGCTCTCCATGCCACTGGAATCAAGCTATCCTGGCTGAAGAGGGGTGAAACCCCGAAACCCGTCCTAGGATTCTTGTTTCCAGTCCAGGGAGGACCTGGCTTGGCAGTTCGGGCTGGACTGTTCCCATGAGGCACAGGGTCAAGACTGATTTGCATATGGCTGGGTTCAAACTGGAATGGCATGGTGAGCAAAAAAACGATGGATGGCAAAAAGTGTAACTGCAACAAATGATGGACGGAATGCTGAATGATTCAAACATTGTCCCCAGTCAAGAGATCTGGGTTAATCCATCGCTTTTGCCCACTACACCACCCCAGTTTGGACCCAGCCATATGCAAATCAGTCTTGACCCTGTGCTCATGGGAACAGTCCAGACCGACTGCCACGCCAGGTCATCCTGGACCGAAACGAGCATCCTGGGACCGGTTTCGGTATGTAACTCTTCTTCAGCCAGGCTAGCTTGAATCCAGTGGCACAGTGAGCAAGGGACCCACGTCTGGGCATACCCATCCCACTTAGGGTGAAAAGTGTATGCCCAGGCATGTGTCCCTTGCTCACTGTGCCACTGGATTCAAGCTAGACTGGCTGATGAAGGGTTACATACCCCAAAACCGGTCCCAGGATGCTCGTTTCCGGTCCACGGAGGACCTGGCTTGGCAGTTCGGTCTGGACTGTTCCCATGAGGCACAGGGTTAAGACTGATTTGCATATGGCTGGGTCCAAACTAGGGTGGCGTAGTGGGCAAAAGAACAATGGATTTAACCCAGATCTCTTGACTGGGGGAGAATGTTTGAATCATTCAGCATTCCGTCCATCATTTGTTGCAGTTACAGAGGTCCAGGGAGTATCATTTCAGAAAATCTGTAGGGCAGCTACTTGGTCCTCAGAGCATACTTCTGTCAAGCATTTATCGCCTTAATAATGTTTCCGACTCACATTTTAATTTGGGTACAGGTGTTTTGAACCAGCAGTTTGATCACTTACTTTGTGTTTGTTTTCTGGTATTTGCTCTAATTAAATCTAAGGTGTTGCATTACTACCACGGTTCATTCCTTTCAATTTGTCAAAGGACCTTCAGCATATCAAATTATGAATGACTAGAACGAGGGACGTAGGGGGTAATGCCCTGTTACTTACTGTTAATCTTGATTGCCCTTAGCCCATCTCGTCACAGCCATTACATCTCACCCAACCTCCCTCATGTCAGTTCTTTGATGAGGGCTTGGATATATACAGGAGAAGCCGGCAGTGCCAGACCCTTTTAATGGCACCCAGGGTGAGAGGGAGGGACAAGCATTCAAGGATCCTCCTGTTCTTTGTTTCTGTCTGAAGGTGACATCACCTCATGTCGTAATGACTGTGACAACATGGACTAAGGGCAATAAAGATTACCGGTATGTTACCGGGTATTTTCTTATTTCCCCATCATCCAGCATGCAATGTAATAAAAAAGGCGCTGTGTCACTGGTCATAAAGCACAATGCTGTTGTGCTGTGTGGTTAGAGGGCCCAAAAACCTATTGCTTAATGTATACTCAAGTAAGCATGTACAGTCAGTTTCTACTAAACATAGTAGGTAGGTCACTGCTTCCTAGGAAGCATGTGTCTGTTTCAATACAAGTTACACTGTTTCTACTTTCAGTCACTGAAATCATATTTTGGACAAACATATCTATAGGAGTGTTACCCTCTTACCATACTTTGAGCTATCACCAACCTACCCATAAACCTATGTCACCTGATGTCCTCACTTGACGACCAAAGGCAACCACCACCCTCAGACTAGTTCAGAGTATCACAAGAGATCAAGCTTCCCTCCATTACATGCACCAATCTTCTAGTAGGGCTCCTCAAAATTCCGGGTCTTACATGGCTAATCAGTGACTTTCCCAATCAAGTAACTAGCTTATTCTTTGATGACCTTAGAGGCCATATAATCACTACCCTCTCCAGCCCACTCATTTTAGGTGACCCAAACCACCAACAAATAGCCATCCACCCAATTGAAGGTAGAAGAGCTCTCTCTTACCCAGACACTTGCTTAGAATATACATTCCCTCTGGCCCACAGCACCACCCCCTCTTATCATACAAGTCATACAAATGACAACCAGTATATCAGTATAGCTGATCTAAATACTGACACTAAAAGGCTCACATCACCAAATGTTAACACCTTGTCAGAAAAATTCACAACCTTATATAGGTTTTGAACTCCACCTGTAAACATGAAGAGAAATGCATCAGATGCCTCGACTTCAGCGCCGGATTTCTCCAATTCACTCAAAACCTAACAGATAAACTTGAGGCCAACAAACATGCCCTGGCTACCATCAAATCAACTCTGTCAAATCATCTTACAATTAATACCCAATATCCTCTCTACCCTTACACCCTCAAAGCAATGCCAGCAAAACTACCACTATCTCCCCCTGCACATCTCCCCAACAATGCTATTTTCAAGCCTGTCACATTTATGCTGCTCAAACACTTATCACACACACCATGAAACTCTTTAACTGTTTCCTACAAAAAGCACTATTTCTCAAAGGAGTCACTTATCCTGCTTCCCATCTCACCCAGTCAGCAACCAAATCCTCATAGCTCTAACACCAAGGTACTATCCTGCTAACATATCCCCTTATACTTCAACGCTCACAAGTATCCCAACTTACCACACGTCTGGACTCTTCATCAATTGCCCTCAAACAGTCTCGGTTAGTCCGACTTCCTTCCTCTCGACCTAAACTATTTCACTCACTTCAATCAGGATTCAGAGTGCAACATTCTACAGAAGCAACCCTCGCTCACATATTTATCTCAGGCTCGCAACTCACTACAATCACCAGTCTCATTTCCGGACAACACATTTCTCCCTTTCTTATTTATGGACATTTACTAAAGATAGATAAACACTTTAAAAGCGAACTAATTGTGATAATATAAAGATTGAAAATAAAGTAATGTCAACTCACCACTTCAAAATTTCCTGGTGCCACAATGAGATTATCAATGACATTGTTGATCTTTGTGACCAGGGAAAGTATAGATGCCTGAAGGGGGATATCAAAAGAGAAATAAAATAAACATGCAAAAATTGACAAAATCAACTCCATGGGGATACAAACTGACAGCCCATTCAGGCCAATCAAACATACCTTCTACTGAAAGTAGTTTCCAGAGGTGTGCCATTCCTCAGGGTAATATGCCTACAATCAAGCACAGAAAGTTAAGAAAAGGAGGTACCTGTTCTGCTGGTGTGGGTGCCAGGTCCTGGTTACTCTTCAACAATGCATCACTGAAAGGAGTCTCATCTGGAGCACTTTTCACACGAGGGAAGGCCATCTCACACTAATGAAAAATTATTGAAAAATAGTAAACAGTATACAGGTGCAGATATATTCTCCAGAATCCACATTCAATCAGTTCATTACAGTGCAAGCACCATAACTGGACAACCCAATTTATAATACTGTTGACAGACCACTTACCACGTAGAAGTCAAATGGGATGTGTGGAACAAAAGGTCTAAACCTAAAAAGAATGCAACATATGCAAGTCACTGTTAGATCAGATACAGAATATGAATAATCAAGCACTTAACCTTCTTAGGTGCTGCAGAAACAATGTAAAACACTAGAGTTAGTTCTAAGTGTACGCAGGTGTCAAAGAAGCATTTCATAAAGATACTTGCTGCAGTACCCAAAAGAGACCTGGGGGTTGCCTCTTGGTTGTAAGTGCCAATTCAAGATAAGCTGTTACTGAATTTTAAAGCACAAGTTCTGAAACTGGATACTTGGCTATAAGTTTGGGGTAATCAGATGGATTCTCTTCCACTGGACCCAAAATCAACCCACGTCTTACATTTTCTCTTCTGGCTGCAGAAGAATGGATCCTTTAAATACAAAAATATGTTAAAGAGAGAACTTTACCAGTTAAACTGAAAAACAAAGCCGTGGCAGCGCCACGAGACTTAGAAAAGCAAAGCCTTCCTGTGGCTGAAAACAGGGAATAAAGTCTACTTCGAATGCATATACTTTCATGACTGATAAGGTCTGAAGACCTCCATGCGTGGTCGCAAAAACCTCACCCAAGTGATAAAGCTCTGGGTCAGCCTACCAGCCTTCTTTCTAGAAATGTAAAAAGGTGTAAACGTTTCCCAAACTGCACCCCTTCAACATGGTATATGTAAAGCGATTTACACGTTTTCACGCTTCTCTTCTTTATCGGTAAGGTAACAGCAAGCTATGAGACTTAAGAAGAGACTGAAGACACCTACTTGATGCAGCGCCCCAGTGACTGGCCTACCCAAATCTCACCTCTCCCCCTTCAAATCCGTCCTCCACTCAGCAGCTCGCTTTATTTCAGGGTCCAAACGAAGTGACCACATCACTCCTATCCCGTCTTCTCTTCGATGGCTTCCCATCGAGGCAAGATCTATTTACAAAACAACCTGCATCACCCACAAAGCCTTGCACACTTCCTCCCCTCGTTATCTGGCGATTAAACTGAAAATGTCTGGAGGCTCGAGACCTTCTCGGAATGCGGAAAAGTTTCTGCTTGAGCCCCCCTCCTTCAAAAGGGAAAAATCGATGGCTCAATCGTTCTCAGGTAATGCTGTGAGAATCTGGAACTCGCTTCCTCCATTGCTCCATGCCACCACCTCTATCCAGATCTTCAAAGCTGACCTCAAATCTCTTCTCTTCCAAAGACACTTTCAGAACTAATACCTTCATTCTCAGACCTCTCTAGGAAGTTCGTTCACTGTAAATTTGTAATATTTCCTTGTACATTCCTCACCCTTGCTTGCTGCGTTTGATATTGTGTTTTTGCATTCTATGGTTTTACCCTACCTCTTCTAGTCTCCTGTTTATTTTGTAACATTTCTCTCATGTAACGTAACTGGTTCTATTGTACAGCGCTCTGACAACTTCGGGTAAAGTCCGCGCTTTATAAAAATGTATTAAATAAATAAATAAATGGAATGGTCAGGTAAATTATGCACCAATGAAGCAGTAGGAGAATGAATAAGAGACAACAGCGGGAAATTCGGACGCAGGTTTAAAAAATAAAATGCAATCTTTGCAGTGAAAAATTACCGCACTGGATGGGATATTATAATCATTTCATGAGTTAACCACTATGGACACTAATTAAGGGAGCCCTGTGAAAAGCATTAACCAAGGGGGGACAACAACTCACCCTGTAGAAAGGCCACCCCTGGCACCGAAGCGTCCACGACCCCGTCCTCTTTCGCCCCTGAAAAAAAAGAATGCGCCGTCCCTCAAGTATGTGCCAAGTATAATTTAGGAAACTTTTGTGTGTTTACTTTCTTGAATAAAGATTTAAAAACGGCGGAAAGGAGCCCACTCGCACAACTGGCCTCCACCTCGTCAGCAACAAATTACCACTTCTAAACACCAGCCTCCTTAACCACCCTGTTTTGTAGTTTTATATAGAGTGAACTTACAGCGCTTTACATGAGCTCCAGACCCCATTACACATGTTCTCAAACGAGGGAATTAACCGAATTACAGGATATTAAGCAGAGGACTCGATTATGGCTCCCAGTACCAACGTCTGCCGCTCTGGCCGCTCCTTCCTACAAGCCTCAGCCTAAACCCGGTGGAGGTTTTTTTTTTTCCCGCCAGACTCACCTCATCGTTAGGCCGTAGACAGACGCTGCAAGCCCCGCGATTAATGAATGGAGGAGACCGCTAAACTCGAGTCTCGACACACAACGAGGACACACCGGCGTGCCAGATTTTAGAGCACTGCTCTAGCCCAAAACAAGCCAAAAGGTAGCCCAATCGTAGGCTGTAACCCAGCAGCGATAATTCAAGGAAGGAGGAGCTCCAGGCACAGTGTGACGCTTACGGCAGGGAAGATGGAGTCTACGCATGTGCGCTGAGGGCCTCTTTTACTGACTGGTTCTTTTGACTCCAGTGCGCCTGCGTCCTCGCGAGACCCGCCAATATGTAAATGGTGCAGCGCCGCGTTCCTTTCTTCGTCGGTGTGGCGTTTTCACGGCAGTAGGCTGTCACCCCGTCAGTAAATTGATTTTCAACTCTTAAGTTTTAATGTTGACAGCCACAGTGTGAGCATTTGGTGTAATTAAAAGCACAATTCACGCATTTTTCTGACTGGCTTCGTGAGAAATGCATGCCTCTCAACTTTTAGCTGTAGTTTGGCGGGTAAAACAACCGTTTTTAGCGGGAGCCTCCAGATTGTTTTTTTTAACCTTATCGCATTTTATCTTTCAGCCGTGGGAGTTTAAAACATACTGGCTAAGCGTGTCATTGGACATTTAAAACATTAATATTTACAGTACGGGAATTGGAATTTTTTTACTGTGGGGACCCACAAATTGTTCAAGTGTGGCCATAGGCTCTGGAAGTAGGGGTGCGGGTGCTGCTGCAATACCCCCAGAAATAACTAACTATGTGCTTGAGTATATTTTTTTTGTCACATTTGCTGTGCGTTCAAACACAAGTCAAATGTCAGGCTATGTCTTCTGACAAACAGCTGCTTATTCGTTTAAAATGGAGATTGGTGTTTACTTTTAATTCTCTGACTAGAAAGAGAGGATTTTGTGTCTAGGTGTTAGGCTCAACATGGCTCCCAGGCATGATGATACTTAAACAAAAGAAGGGCTAATGGCCCTTTAAATCAGTCCTTTGTTCTGGGCACAGCTGGAAGTAAGAAGAAGCAGATACCATGGAGGCACTGTTGTATTCCTCTTAGGGTATCCATAAACGGGCTTTCCAGTATCATGTCCTTATATAGGCACAATTCGCCCTGCCCTTATATAGGCATAAAATCCCAGCCCTTATTTAGGCATTAAACCATGCACTCCAAATACAGGCATGGTCTCTGACATCCGTCCACCCTAACGTCACAACGAGTTCATGAAGAACAGACCCTTAGGCTGCGGGAGTTTCCCTAGTCCAGGACTATTGATTTCTTCAAGGACTCATATATTATGCATGAACCATTATTCCTTAGGGGGTTCATTCATGACGTCTTTCGCTGTCCAACTCACGTCAATGCTAACATTCTTAGGTGCTCTCAGGTATAAATATACCTTCCCTAGCCCCTGTAAACCAGAGGAGACCTCGACTTCAGAGGAGCCCGTTTCCCGGCCTGACGCACTGAGAAGACGCTGCCATTCCCTGCACACAGAGAGCCCAGCTTCCAGTGATCTGACTTCCCTTGCGGGGTGTTGGAGTTCGAGTCTGGCAAAGAGATTCCTACCTCTCTCATTCTTCAGGTATGGAGCTGACTAGAACCTAGAGGGACTCTTGGCATACTAGGCATACTAGACTTACCATACTCTTAGTATACCGTAGTAAGGAATACTTCACCTACTTCTTCCCTCTTCCTACACCTAGGTCAGGTTAGGTACATTGGGGTAGAACTAGCTTAGCAACGCATTGTATGAGTACTCGCATTTTTAGTCTGTGTTATTTATGTAACAGCATATGTACTAAAAGATAATGCTATCGCAGTATTATTTATTTCTACTGCTCACCCTGTACATTATTTATCTCGCATACTGTCTTGTGATCGTAACAGCACATTTTACTTACACCAGAAACAAGACTGTTCAATAAATCCTTTATTGAAACGCCCGTCTATTTCTTTCTGTGTAACTTGGAGAAAACTAAGCATGCACGACTGAGCTGAGTGAAATAGTTATCTATTGTTTCCACGACTCTGGGACACGTTCTGATTCTAAAGGGAAACACAGTGGTCATGTTTTGCGGCTGCCAGAAACTACTCCCTTCTTGTTGTCAAGAAGTTTCTAGTGGCCTCTGAGCTAGCTGGCAAAAGTAATTAAGCTTAATATACTCGATATGGACATACTGACCTTAGTCCTATGTCAAACCTATAGGATATATTATTCCAATGCGCAGAGCCTATTAGGGAAATAGGAGCTACACTACATGGCGCCCAACGGTTTGGTAAGGCAGTAATTCAACGTTAGATACTGAGTAACTCAGCCGTTCTTTTCTCTCAAGACCCCTACCCATATACTCCAAAAGACGTCTGGAGTGGGCAGGGTTAGGTATCCACCACGGCTACATAGGGCAGTACCCTATATATTAGCTGTTTGGTTTGCTCAACGTTGAAGGATACAGTGTTCCACAATATTGTGCACCTTATCTTTGTTTCCTTGAAACTTGTTCTATATTTTTCAAACAACAAAATGCCTGGCTCCGACAATGAAACCGGAGACGGTGTAACTGTGGCTGATCCAGCCCTACCAGTAGTTTTTAACATTACAGGTTTAAATGAAACCGAGGAGGGTGTCATAGACATCGCTCCAAACTTAAGAAGAGCCATCACACTAAAACTTATAAAACATGGCCTACCACCAAGAGGCGGTAGAGCAGTTTTCGTGAGGCACATGAATCCTTTCAGACAGAGGTATTCTATTCATGGGTAATATTTCCTGAATCCAATTCAGTAACACACATGTTTCACTTCTACAAAGAAGATGAACCACCAGAGGAATACATTCCTTTCGAGGATATAGAAATTCCACTAACATACCAGGAGCATCAGCTCTGGTTTAAAGGCGCCCTAAAACATCACAAAAACATTACCAGGCTCGGTCCACTAGGTAGACCAGAAGCAACATGGCCGATTTTAGCCGGCTACACACCTCATCCTGACATTGAAGAGATGTCAGATGAGGAGTTACTTACTCAACTCACAGAGTTAATAAAAATTTACAGACAATTGGTCCAATATGTCATGCAGACTTTTACAGTCCGACCACCATTGACATATCCAAATCCAACTCCCCAACAGGGGAATACACTAAAAATTACACCACAGACTCTATACGCAGTCATGGGTAAAATGCCCACAAAACGTGAGCAAATTCCATTTTGGATAGCTCAAAAAATTACTCAAATCGAAGCAGTATTTCCAAATACTAGCCCGCATGAGAAACACAGAATCCTAACAATCAGTTTACCAATGGGGATCACACCACAACTGGAAGACTGCACCACTTGGGGCTCAGTCTTTGCTGCCATCTATACTAAAATACATGGTATTCCATCAATTGCGGTAATACCTGATGTCCTAAAACAAATTCAAAAACGAATACGGGGCAGAGCCTGCTCTAAATTTAGGTATGAAATTACTGAAAAATTTCGACCAGGTCTCAACAATAATATTGTCTAATATTAAAGGGAGGCAGCAGCAGTGGCGATCCGCCAAAAATTAAGGGAATTTGATGTTACAGAACATCAAACAGAGCTACCCAGAATTATAGAACAATCTTATGCAGAATTAGGCAGAGATAGTTTGGGTGGAAAACCAGTGAAGCCGAAACTATTTGAAAGTCCTGAGAAGGACTCAATAAATAAAACTCCTACATCTTCTAAAAAGAAGTGGGAGTCTACTAAACAAAAATCAAACAAGAAACGTTCTCAATCCCGAGGTAGGTCTCCTCAAAAGGAGCCCTCTGAGAGGAGGTATAACCTCAGGAATAGGGATAATTTGAGAAAACCTGACAGGTATCAAGATACTGATACACGTTCCTCTCGTCCCTTGCAGATCTCACCACAGACTTCGGAAAGAAGAGGACGAACAGAACATAGAGAAGAACGCGTGAAATCGACAGACGACAAACACGCTTCAAAAACCAAAGTAAAACCTCAATTCTCCAAAGAAGGTAGCAGGTCTGAAGATCAGACATGCCGAGAATACTGAGAACACAACTCAAGAACGGAGAATGGGCTCAGACCATGCTGGACAGAGCAGCAGAAGTCACAATAGTTCGCCAGACCGTGAAGGAACTTCTGGAGATAGTGGACTTGAATGGAATATGTGATGTTACAACGCGATCAAAATGATCGCGGTATGTAACATCGCAGTTTTTCCAACGCAAGTCGTTACAACGACTTGCGCTGGAGGGCGCTGGACTTAGGAGTAGTAAGATTTACTATTCCAACACCAGTCTACGTACAGTAGGGAAGGTGTTGGAATAGTAAATCTTACTATTCCTTAGGTTATAGCGCCCTCCAGTGCAAGTCGATGTAACGCTTGCGTTGTAATGGCAGCGTTCTAAATGCATCGCAGCGTAATCACCGCGATGTAAAGGATGTTTCCCACTTGAATGAGTACATCACAGTCGAGACTGTAGCCACCAGGGTTAGTACTCCACAAAAGTTATATGAAATAACACTCCGGATGGAGGGAGACAAACCTAGACAGGTGAAAGCACTTTTTGGGAAAGACTATCAAGAGGCTATGACATACTTCTAGCAGAAAAGGACTGGCCACCACAATTTGTCAGGGAGTGCCCACATGGCGAGGACATTATTATGCCTGCCTTCTCCAACCATATTCCAATTCACCTAAAATATACATATGCCAGGAAATGGGCAGTGGCCCAGGCCCCAGCATTATATAAAAATCATGTAGGATGGGATGAGGACTCACCTCACCATAAAATACATCTGAAACATGAACCAACTGCACAAAGGCAGTACCCAATAAAGCAAGAAGCTAAAAAACAGGTCAGGGAGATCTTAGATCAACTTGAATACCAAGGGGTGATTGAAACATGCACCTCCTCAATGAACAATCCTTTGTTTCCTGTCTCCAAACCAGACAATACATATCGTCTAGTTTTGGATTACAGACACTTAAACACTTATTCTAAAACTTTTGCAGTGCAAAATGCACATAGCACAGCATTAATGAATAACATTGTGCGTAAAAAATATAAAACAACATTAGACATCTCAAATGGTTTCTTTTGTCAAAACATAGCACCTGAAAGCAGGTAATTAACAGCATTCTCCATAATGGGGACTCAACGTCACTTTTGTCGACTCCCACAAGGGTTCAAGAACAGCCCGGGTTTATTCTCAGCGAGGGTAACGGAGTTATTACAAATTTATGACAATAAGGCATTGTCCTATGTCGATGACATCTATCTGACAGACGATGACCTGGAAAAACACTTGAACAGGGTGAGCACCATTATACTGGGATTCGCCTCTGAGGGCTACAAGTTCAACTTTAAAAAGTCCCGAATTGCCCATCTCAATGTCCTATTCCTAGGATTTGAGCTTTCAAGTGAAGGCAAGAGCTTGGCAGCTAACTTTCTAGAAAAGTGTGCGCTGCTCCAACCTCCAAAAACGCTAAAAAACTTACAATCCATCCTGGGTTTCCTAAATTTTGGAAGAACATACATTCTAAATTATGCAGAAAGGGTTAAACCTCTCTACGCATTAATCAAACCTGATTTTTCAATAAAAAACTGGACACAGGAACACACCGAAATCTTGCGTTCACTACAGGCTAACATGTTAGCAACAAATCACTTACAAACACGTGTAAGTCAACGTAATTTGGTGATCCGAATAATTTCGGGTCAATGTGGATTCACCTACTTAACCTTCAATGAGGGTGACAAAATCCCAATTACATACAAATCCCATTTGTACACACAAGCGGAAATGCGCTTCAGTTCAACTGAAAAAATTCTAACAGCAGTTCAAACCGCTGTAGCAAAAGAAAAAGCCTTAGCCCAAGGGAAACGCATTATTGTCGTAACCCCGGTACCTGCTTTAGAAGCGGTTACAAAAGCAAGCATTCCAAATGCTAAAGCATTACATCCAAGATGGATACAATGGGTTAATTCTCTTGCTGCAACAGATGTTGAATATGTTTTTGACGCGATACCAAAGGGGATGATGGACGGAGCGTTAGAGCAAATCAAACACTCACCCCCAGTCAACTGATCTGGGTTTAATCCATCATCATTCTTTAGCTCACTCCACCACCCCAGTTCAGACATGGCCATATGCAAATCAGTCTGACCCTGTGCCTCATGGGAACAGTCCAGCCCGAACTGCCAAGCCATGTCTTCCCTGGACCGGAAACAAGCATCCTGGGACCGGTTTCGGGTTCAAAACCCTCATCAGCCAGGCTATCTTGAATCCAGTGGCAAAGTGAGCAAGGGACCCACGTCTGGGCATACCCTGCCAACTTAGGGCGAACAAAGCGATACCAAAGGGGATGATGGACGGAGCGTTAGAGCAAATCAAACACTCACCCCCAGTCAACTGATCTGGGTTTAATCCATCATCATTCTTTAGCTCACTCCACCACCCCAGTTCAGACATGGCCATATGCAAATCAGTCTGACCCTGTGCCTCATGGGAACAGTCCAGCCCGAACTGCCAAGCCATGTCTTCCCTGGACCGGAAACAAGCATCCTGGGACCGGTTTCGGGTTCAAAACCCTCATCAGCCAGGCTATCTTGAATCCAGTGGCAAAGTGAGCAAGGGACCCACGTCTGGGCATACCCTGCCAACTTAGGGCGAACAAAGCGATACCAAAGGGGATGATGGACGGAGCGTTAGAGCAAATCAAACACTCACCCCCAGTCAACTGATCTGGGTTTAATCCATCATCATTCTTTAGCTCACTCCACCACCCCAGTTCAGACATGGCCATATGCAAATCAGTCTGACCCTGTGCCTCATGGGAACAGTCCAGCCCGAACTGCCAAGCCATGTCTTCCCTGGACCGGAAACAAGCATCCTGGGACCGGTTTCGGGTTCAAAACCCTCATCAGCCAGGCTATCTTGAATCCAGTGGCAAAGTGAGCAAGGGACCCACGTCTGGGCATACCCTGCCAACTTAGGGCGAACAAAGCGATACCAAAGGGGATGATGGACGGAGCGTTAGAGCAAATCAAACACTCACCCCCAGTCAACTGATCTGGGTTTAATCCATCATCATTCTTTAGCTCACTCCACCACCCCAGTTCAGACATGGCCATATGCAAATCAGTCTGACCCTGTGCCTCATGGGAACAGTCCAGCCCGAACTGCCAAGCCATGTCTTCCCTGGACCGGAAACAAGCATCCTGGGACCGGTTTCGGGTTCAAAACCCTCATCAGCCAGGCTATCTTGAATCCAGTGGCAAAGTGAGCAAGGGACCCACGTCTGGGCATACCCTGCCAACTTAGGGCGAACAAAGCGATACCAAAGGGGATGATGGACGGAGCGTTAGAGCAAATCAAACACTCACCCCCAGTCAACTGATCTGGGTTTAATCCATCATCATTCTTTAGCTCACTCCACCACCCCAGTTCAGACATGGCCATATGCAAATCAGTCTGACCCTGTGCCTCATGGGAACAGTCCAGCCCGAACTGCCAAGCCATGTCTTCCCTGGACCGGAAACAAGCATCCTGGGACCGGTTTCGGGTTCAAAACCCTCATCAGCCAGGCTATCTTGAATCCAGTGGCAAAGTGAGCAAGGGACCCACGTCTGGGCATACCCTGCCAACTTAGGGCGAACAAAGCGATACCAAAGGGGATGATGGACGGAGCGTTAGAGCAAATCAAACACTCACCCCCAGTCAACTGATCTGGGTTTAATCCATCATCATTCTTTAGCTCACTCCACCACCCCAGTTCAGACATGGCCATATGCAAATCAGTCTGACCCTGTGCCTCATGGGAACAGTCCAGCCCGAACTGCCAAGCCATGTCTTCCCTGGACCGGAAACAAGCATCCTGGGACCGGTTTCGGGTTCAAAACCCTCATCAGCCAGGCTATCTTGAATCCAGTGGCAAAGTGAGCAAGGGACCCACGTCTGGGCATACCCTGCCAACTTAGGGCGAACAAAGCGATACCAAAGGGGATGATGGACGGAGCGTTAGAGCAAATCAAACACTCACCCCCAGTCAACTGATCTGGGTTTAATCCATCATCATTCTTTAGCTCACTCCACCACCCCAGTTCAGACATGGCCATATGCAAATCAGTCTGACCCTGTGCCTCATGGGAACAGTCCAGCCCGAACTGCCAAGCCATGTCTTCCTGGACCGGAAACAAGCATCCTGGGACCGGTTTCGGGTTCAAAACCCTCATCAGCCAGGCTATCTTGAATCCAGTGGCAAAGTGAGCAAGGGACCCACGTCTGGGCATACCCTGCCAACTTAGGGCGAACAAAGCGATACCAAAGGGGATGATGGACGGAGCGTTAGAGCAAATCAAACACTCACCCCCAGTCAACTGATCTGGGTTTAATCCATCATCATTCTTTAGCTCACTCCACCACCCCAGTTCAGACATGGCCATATGCAAATCAGTCTGACCCTGTGTCTCATGGGAACAGTCCAGCCCGAACTGCCAAGCCATGTCTTCCCTGGACCGGAAACAAGCATCCTGGGACCGGTTTCGGTTTCAAAACCCTCATCAGCCAGGCTATCTTGAATCCAGTGGCAAAGTGAGCAAGGGACCCACGTCTGGGCATACCCTGCCAACTTAGGGCGAACAAAGCGATACCAAAGGGGATGATGGACGGAGCGTTAGAGCAAATCAAACACTCACCCCCAGTCAACTGATCTGGGTTTAATCCATCATCATTCTTTAGCTCACTCCACCACCCCAGTTCAGACATGGCCATATGCAAATCAGTCTGACCCTGTGCCTCATGGGAACAGTCCAGCCCGAACTGCCAAGCCATGTCTTCCCTGGACCGGAAACAAGCATCCTGGGACCGGTTTCGGGTTCAAAACCCTCATCAGCCAGGCTATCTTGAATCCAGTGGCAAAGTGAGCAAGGGACCCACGTCTGGGCATACCCTGCCAACTTAGGGCGAACAAAGCGATACCAAAGGGGATGATGGACGGAGCGTTAGAGCAAATCAAACACTCACCCCCAGTCAACTGATCTGGGTTTAATCCATCATCATTCTTTAGCTCACTCCACCACCCCAGTTCAGACATGGCCATATGCAAATCAGTCTGACCCTGTGCCTCATGGGAACAGTCCAGCCCGAACTGCCAAGCCATGTCTTCCCTGGACCGGAAACAAGCATCCTGGGACCGGTTTCGGGTTCAAAACCCTCATCAGCCAGGCTATCTTGAATCCAGTGGCAAAGTGAGCAAGGGACCCACGTCTGGGCATACCCTGCCAACTTAGGGCGAACAAAGCGATACCAAAGGGGATGATGGACGGAGCGTTAGAGCAAATCAAACACTCACCCCCAGTCAACTGATCTGGGTTTAATCCATCATCATTCTTTAGCTCACTCCACCACCCCAGTTCAGACATGGCCATATGCAAATCAGTCTGACCCTGTGCCTCATGGGAACAGTCCAGCCCGAACTGCCAAGCCATGTCTTCCCTGGACCGGAAACAAGCATCCTGGGACCGGTTTCGGGTTCAAAACCCTCATCAGCCAGGCTATCTTGAATCCAGTGGCAAAGTGAGCAAGGGACCCACGTCTGGGCATACCCTGCCAACTTAGGGCGAACAAAGCGATACCAAAGGGGATGATGGACGGAGCGTTAGAGCAAATCAAACACTCACCCCCAGTCAACTGATCTGGGTTTAATCCATCATCATTCTTTAGCTCACTCCACCACCCCAGTTCAGACATGGCCATATGCAAATCAGTCTGACCCTGTGCCTCATGGGAACAGTCCAGCCCGAACTGCCAAGCCATGTCTTCCCTGGACCGGAAACAAGCATCCTGGGACCGGTTTCGGGTTCAAAACCCTCATCAGCCAGGCTATCTTGAATCCAGTGGCAAAGTGAGCAAGGGACCCACGTCTGGGCATACCCTGCCAACTTAGGGCGAACAAAGCGATACCAAAGGGGATGATGGACGGAGCGTTAGAGCAAATCAAACACTCACCCCCAGTCAACTGATCTGGGTTTAATCCATCATCATTCTTTAGCTCACTCCACCACCCCAGTTCAGACATGGCCATATGCAAATCAGTCTGACCCTGTGCCTCATGGGAACAGTCCAGCCCGAACTGCCAAGCCATGTCTTCCCTGGACCGGAAACAAGCATCCTGGGACCGGTTTCGGGTTCAAAACCCTCATCAGCCAGGCTATCTTGAATCCAGTGGCAAAGTGAGCAAGGGACCCACGTCTGGGCATACCCTGCCAACTTAGGGCGAACAAAGCGATACCAAAGGGGATGATGGACGGAGCGTTAGAGCAAATCAAACACTCACCCCCAGTCAACTGATCTGGGTTTAATCCATCATCATTCTTTAGCTCACTCCACCACCCCAGTTCAGACATGGCCATATGCAAATCAGTCTGACCCTGTGCCTCATGGGAACAGTCCAGCCCGAACTGCCAAGCCATGTCTTCCCTGGACCGGAAACAAGCATCCTGGGACCGGTTTCGGGTTCAAAACCCTCATCAGCCAGGCTATCTTGAATCCAGTGGCAAAGTGAGCAAGGGACCCACGTCTGGGCATACCCTGCCAACTTAGGGCGAACAAAGCGATACCAAAGGGGATGATGGACGGAGCGTTAGAGCAAATCAAACACTCACCCCCAGTCAACTGATCTGGGTTTAATCCATCATCATTCTTTAGCTCACTCCACCACCCCAGTTCAGACATGGCCATATGCAAATCAGTCTGACCCTGTGCCTCATGGGAACAGTCCAGCCCGAACTGCCAAGCCATGTCTTCCCTGGACCGGAAACAAGCATCCTGGGACCGGTTTCGGGTTCAAAACCCTCATCAGCCAGGCTATCTTGAATCCAGTGGCAAAGTGAGCAAGGGACCCACGTCTGGGCATACCCTGCCAACTTAGGGCGAACAAAGCGATACCAAAGGGGATGATGGACGGAGCGTTAGAGCAAATCAAACACTCACCCCCAGTCAACTGATCTGGGTTTAATCCATCATCATTCTTTAGCTCACTCCACCACCCCAGTTCAGACATGGCCATATGCAAATCAGTCTGACCCTGTGCCTCATGGGAACAGTCCAGCCCGAACTGCCAAGCCATGTCTTCCTGGACCGGAAACAAGCATCCTGGGACCGGTTTCGGGTTCAAAACCTCATCAGCCAGGCTATCTTGAATCCAGTGGCAAAGTGAGCAAGGGACCCACGTCTGGGCATACCCTGCCAACTTAGGGCGAACAAAGCGATACCAAAGGGGATGATGGACGGAGCGTTAGAGCAAATCAAACACTCACCCCCAGTCAACTGATCTGGGTTTAATCCATCATCATTCTTTAGCTCACTCCACCACCCCAGTTCAGACATGGCCATATGCAAATCAGTCTGACCCTGTGCCTCATGGGAACAGTCCAGCCCGAACTGCCAAGCCATGTCTTCCCTGGACCGGAAACAAGCATCCTGGGACCGGTTTCGGGTTCAAAACCCTCATCAGCCAGGCTATCTTGAATCCAGTGGCAAAGTGAGCAAGGGACCCACGTCTGGGCATACCCTGCCAACTTAGGGCGAACAAAGCGATAGCCAAAGGGGATGATGGACGGAGCGTTAGAGCAAATCAAACACTCACCCCCAGTCAACTGATCTGGGTTTAATCCATCATCATTCTTTAGCTCACTCCACCACCCCAGTTCAGACATGGCCATATGCAAATCAGTCTGACCCTGTGCCTCATGGGAACAGTCCAGCCCGAACTGCCAAGCCATGTCTTCCCTGGACCGGAAACAAGCATCCTGGGACCGGTTTCGGGTTCAAAACCCTCATCAGCCAGGCTATCTTGAATCCAGTGGCAAAGTGAGCAAGGGACCCACGTCTGGGCATACCCTGCCAACTTAGGGCGAACAAAGCGATACCAAAGGGGATGATGGACGGAGCGTTAGAGCAAATCAAACACTCACCCCCAGTCAACTGATCTGGGTTTAATCCATCATCATTCTTTAGCTCACTCCACCACCCCAGTTCAGACATGGCCATATGCAAATCAGTCTGACCCTGTGCCTCATGGGAACAGTCCAGCCCGAACTGCCAAGCCATGTCTTCCCTGGACCGGAAACAAGCATCCTGGGACCGGTTTCGGGTTCAAAACCCTCATCAGCCAGGCTATCTTGAATCCAGTGGCAAAGTGAGCAAGGGACCCACGTCTGGGCATACCCTGCCAACTTAGGGCGAACAAAGCGATACCAAAGGGATGATGGACGGAGCGTTAGAGCAAATCAAACACTCACCCCCAGTCAACTGATCTGGGTTTAATCCATCATCATTCTTTAGCTCACTCCACCACCCCAGTTCAGACATGGCCATATGCAAATCAGTCTGACCCTGTGCCTCATGGGAACAGTCCAGCCCGAACTGCCAAGCCATGTCTTCCCTGGACCGGAAACAAGCATCCTGGGACCGGTTTCGGTTTCAAAACCCTCATCAGCCAGGCTATCTTGAATCCAGTGGCAAAGTGAGCAAGGGACCCACGTCTGGGCATACCCTGCCAACTTAGGGCGAACAAAGCGATACCAAAGGGGATGATGGACGGAGCGTTAGAGCAAATCAAACACTCACCCCCAGTCAACTGATCTGGGTTTAATCCATCATCATTCTTTAGCTCACTCCACCACCCCAGTTCAGACATGGCCATATGCAAATCAGTCTGACCCTGTGCCTCATGGGAACAGTCCAGCCCGAACTGCCAAGCCATGTCTTCCCTGGACCGGAAACAAGCATCCTGGGACCGGTTTCGGGTTCAAAACCCTCATCAGCCAGGCTATCTTGAATCCAGTGGCAAAGTGAGCAAGGGACCCACGTCTGGGCATACCCTGCCAACTTAGGGCGAACAAGCGATACCAAAGGGGATGATGGACGGAGCGTTAGGAGCAAATCAAACACTCACCCCCAGTCAACTGATCTGGGTTTAATCCATCATCATTCTTTAGCTCACTCCACCACCCCAGTTCAGACATGGCCATATGCAAATCAGTCTGACCCTGTGCCTCATGGGAACAGTCCAGCCCGAACTGCCAAGCCATGTCTTCCCTGGACCGGAAACAAGCATCCTGGGACCGGTTTCGGGTTCAAAACCCTCATCAGCCAGGCTATCTTGAATCCAGTGGCAAAGTGAGCAAGGGACCCACGTCTGGGCATACCCTGCCAACTTAGGGCGAACAAAGCGATACCAAAGGGGATGATGGACGGAGCGTTAGAGCAAATCAAACACTCACCCCCAGTCAACTGATCTGGGTTTAATCCATCATCATTCTTTAGCTCACTCCACCACCCCAGTTCAGACATGGCCATATGCAAATCAGTCTGACCCTGTGCCTCATGGGAACAGTCCAGCCCGAACTGCCAAGCCATGTCTTCCCTGGACCGGAAACAAGCATCCTGGGACCGGTTTCGGGTTCAAAACCCTCATCAGCCAGGCTATCTTGAATCCAGTGGCAAAGTGAGCAAGGGACCCACGTCTGGGCATACCCTGCCAACTTAGGGCGTAACAAAGCGATACCAAAGGGGATGATGGACGGAGCGTTAGAGCAAATCAAACACTCACCCCCAGTCAACTGATCTGGGTTTAATCCATCATCATTCTTTAGCTCACTCCACCACCCCAGTTCAGACATGGCCAAGCAATACGTAACTGAAGTACAA